>JANKOA010000001.1:3525091-4955137 GCA_025426655.1 Cytospora mali
TCGATGGTCCGCACCATATTGGAGTCATCTTGATGGAGCTTGCGCTGCTCTTTCAGGTACCCACGCTCCTCCTTCAGGGCTCGGAGGTTCTGGTAGCTGAGACGGCCGTCCTTGATACAGAAATAGATCATGCCAAGCGCCATGGCACCGCCGACAGCCATCATAATGAGCGCATAGGCCGGCACGGGAGTCTCGTTCCAGATGTTGGCAGCGAAGTCACCGGCGTTGGCAGCCTCGAGGAAGCCGATGGCCCCTAGCAGGCTGTTTCGTAGCTTCGTTTGCTTGGCGGGCTTGAAGCGGCCCTTTCGGGTCTTGATGAAGTCGAGGCATTCGGCCGCACCAGGGAGTGGCTGTGAAGGCTGGCGGCGAGTAGTGGTGGTGATGATGGCATCGGCTTGTTGTTGATGCGCGAGGACTTGTCTGCTGACGCTCCCAGCGGGCAGTATCTCACCGGACCAGCGGCAGCCGTGACTTGAGAGGGGTGGGCTGGGTGGTCCGCCGAAAGAACGGAGGGAGTCAAGTTCTAGGACCCAGCCTTGTGTTCTGTCATCGTGATCATATTCGGCCATCTTCTTACCTGGAAGGAAGGGTGGGGGTCCGCGGGATAATAAAATGAGAGAGGAAATGCGGAAGAGAGAGGTTTAGATAAGGCAAGCAAATGTACCATCCATTTCGGCACTCACATCACTCTACTCCTCCTTTACATAGCCGGGTAGGTAGGCAGCCTGGAAAGGTGGGTAGCAACCTACAGTCTTTCGGAAAAGCGTTGCCGACTCCGTCGCTGCTAACCAATGGTAACAGGAGGTGGGTAACTCGGGGATGCGGTGAGAGTCGGCTAAACGGCATTTGAATGGTGGTCGGCTAGAGTCCCCGTCCTTGACATACCCACTTAAGGACTGTGTAAGATAACCTAGGTATGCGCTGTTATCGATAAATCTCTCATCACTAATCTCCCATATCCCTAGGTACCTATTTATAGCTACTTATGTACCTATATCCGGACGATGATGCGGCTATGAAGTGCGCTTTGTATATAGGCAGGGTAAATAATACTACGGGAGCAGCAGGTGGTGGCGTTCCGGGCTTTGATGGGTTCGGTTCGCTCCTTTTTCGTTATTCAATGCCAAGTCGGGGGCCTCTGAAATATGCTATGAGAACATGTAAGAAGTGGTGTGATACTTTACGCATAAAGAGTACTTTGTATAATTACAGCAACTATCAATTGCGCCGTCTGACTGTTAATTGCGCTATTTTATATATATATAATAATAATAATATTTATACGCCGACCTGCCCCTAGGGGCATATAGTGCCTCTATAATCTATCTGCTACTTAGGAACCCGAATATTAAGGGAAAACCTAAGCGCTATATTCTAGCTATATAAAAGCTATGCTATTATTATATTTTATCTTTTAATTACCTAATACCTTACTATAAAAACTTTACCGTTTATTTATTTTAAAGCTAAAGTAATAGGAGGAAAAAAACTTAAAATCGAAGTCCTAACCCTAATACTCCTTTAAATTAAATTCTAAATATAGAATTAAAACTATAAGGCAAATCTATACCTAGCTATAGCTATATAGCCTAAGCGTAGCGAGTTCGTTACTTAGGAAATAATACTAATAATAATCGATAAAGAAACTATAGAAATCGAGTAAAGCAGATACTACTTTAACTATAAGTAAAGCGCTTATATAGTAACTAATAAGGCTTTAATATAGCTATAAAGTAGTAAAGGGGAAGGAAACTTATTAGAAGAGAAGCTATAAGTATTTAAGAAATAATTAGTAAATCTAATTAGCTAGGATAAAGTATATATTAAAATTAGGCCTAACTAGGCTTAGTTTAGTACCTTATACTTTGCTTTCTAGTGCCTATAGTGCTCCTAGTATAATAGTTATAGCTGCTATTACCTAGCTGCTATAGGTAGCCTTCCGGCTGCTATTTAGCTACGCCCGGTAACGCTTCGGCTTAGCAGCGGCAACGCTTTAGCAAACCTAGTAGCTACGCTTTAGCTATAATAAGTTCTCAGCAGCTATCGGTATTACGCCTTAGCCTACTATAATTATAGTACCTTCCCTTCTAAGCCTTATAGCTATAGATCTCTATACAGATCGTCTCGGATCCTATAGCTTCCGAGCAATAGCGTTTATACCTTCTATATAAGGTTAGCTTCGGAGGGTTTATTCCTCCGCTTAGGGTCTTCTTTCTCTCCGTTTAGAGCGCTCGGGCCTTAAACTCTTCTATATATATAGGATAGATAGAACCGCCTCTAGTTTACTTACTAGAAGTATAAGGAATAATTAACTCTTTATTATATACCTAGATTTATAAGTACGTTACCTTATACCCTTTAAAAGCTCTTCTATTTAACCCCGAAACACCTTCTTTACAGCTATATTTATAGGGGCTTATAGGCCTTATTACGCCTATAAGACTTCTATAGTTTTACAGGTTATAAGCCTAGGAAAGAATCTTTCTTAGGGACTCTACTATACTAACCCTACCGATTTTATATCCTATAAAAGTAAAAAAAAAGAATTACTTTCTTTTTATCTTTTATCTAGCTACTCGAACTTATAACTTTTACGCTTTTTTTATTTAGCTATACTAAGCTAAAATTACTATCGCTAATTATAGTTATATTATATTTACTTTTTAAATATATATTTTATATTATAGTATTTACTATAGTATACTATAGCATTTTATAATTATAAATCTACTACTTACGCTACTATACTATATAGTTATTTCTATATTACTAGATATAATAACCTAGTTAACTCTCTAGCCCTTATATCTCTAATATAATAGGCCTTATTACTAATCCCCCCTGCTATCGACTAATACGCTATTTCCTTCCTTTTAGCGCTTACCCTATTAAAAGATAGCTAAATAATAGGCTCCTATAGGCCCCTTCTAAGGCCCTAGAATACCTTTAAATCCGATAGCACTTAATAACTATAACTACCGGCTCCTATTATAATAGCAGGTAATAGACTTAAATTCTAGAGTTATAAACTTAAATTCTAAGCTTCTTAATCCTAAATAGATTACTAGGATTATTAATAACGCCCTCTAAGAGTTTAAGACCTACTATAATTAGCGTTTCGCCGATTAAATTATAAAGGTCCGAAATACTATCGCTTCTATAATCGCTATTATTATCCGGGAGGCTTTCGCTGCTTAAGCCGCTACTATAAGGCCCTTAAACCCTCTATAGCCTACTTCCGCTCCCGCTCCTACGCCTACTTAAGCTATTCCGGAGCCCCTAATACCTACTACTACCCCTACTATTACTTTTACTTTTTAGGGCTCTCTAGGCCGAAAAAGTATTAAGCGCGCTTATTTAATCCCTTATAAATAGCGCTTTAAAGGCTCGGAGAACTATAAATAATAGAAATAGGCCTTAGAAATAGTATTTAAAGCTATTTCTTACCTTAAATTTATCTTAAACTCTTATTTAATACTTAGCTTTCCTAATAATAAATAAGCTATAATACTAGTAATTATTAGAGATAGCTACGCTCTAATACCCTAGGGCACTATTTCCTAAATTTAAAACCCTTTATAAGCTTATTAGTAACTTATCGCTTAATACGCTCTAATATAGTCCTTCTAATACAAAACCCTCTATAGAGAGTTTTACTCCCTCTCGTTTTAGGGATTTATAGGCTTTATTATAGAATTTAATTCTAGATTTAATAGTACCTTACCCCGCTTACACGCTTTAAGCGCTTAGGTTCTAGAGAAAGATTAAGTTAATATTTACCTAAAAGCGCTAAAATCCTTATTTAATAACTAAGTACGCTATACTTATAACTCGATTCGAATTAATAAGGCCTTTAGCCCTAGCTTCCGCTTAAATCTAGCCTTCTATATAGCAGATATACTAGAAAAACTTCGAGTTTCGGCTAATAAAGATATTAAGATAAGGCTATATAGTTCTAAAAAGAAATCTTTAAGCTTTAAGAAGCTTAAGAACTAGTAGTAATAGGGTAAGGGCAAGGGTAAATAGAAGGAAGAACCTTTTAAAGATAGTTCTTCTAAATAAAAGAATAAGTAAAAGAAAACGTAGAAGGATAAAGATAATAGTTCGGGCGATTTCGCCTACGCTATTAACTTTAGCTTAGAAAATAGCGCTTACGATATAGATTCGGACAACGAAGATTTAAAAGCTTCTAGTAGATATAATTACTATTCTAAGAAGGCTTATAAGACTTTAAAACCTTCTAAACCCTTTAAATAATCTAATAATTATTATTACTATAAGTAACTAATCTAGCCCTATAATATTAAATTTATAGTATACGTCGCTAACGATAAAGCCTAGCTCTTAAACTATAAGCTTAATAAAGGTTAACTAAAGAATATAATAACTAGCGGAAGTATACTAATACTTACTAGACTTAGTTCTATAACCCTCTTTATAATACTTAATAAAAACCCCCTAAAATATAATACTATTAATCCCGAAAACGTACTATATATTCCCTAGTTTAATATTAATATCTTTAGTAGTATTAAGCACTACTCCGCTAATAAGCGCTTTAATAGTAAGACGCTAATAGGGTTTAATAATTATATATTTATCCTTCTAAAGTTTAATTCTTTAAGCTTTTTTCTTCGGCTTAAGGATAAGCTAAAGCCTACCTAATCTTCTACTTACTTTTATTATACTAGATTTAAAGCCCCTAAGCCCTTAGAGGATCCCTTACGATTAGGCCTAATAAAGCCTTCGCGTAAAAACTATAGGGCTTTAAAGCTATCCTTTTACCCGGAGCCCTCTTTTATTCCTCTAACCCCGTTAGCTATTAAATCCTTAAGGCTATCCTCCTATACGGAGCCCCTAAACGGATCTAAAGCTTTATTAGCTTTAAGCACCTTATTATCTAAAACTAAACTTTCTAGTTATTAGAAGCTTTTAAAGGCCGCCCTTCTCTAGTACTTACACCTAGGGTATATAGGCCTTAACCTTCTAAAGAAAATAGCTAGGCTATTTACTAGAATCTTAAATCTTAATACGATTAAAATATTTAATTTCTAATATAAGGAGTACGCTAAAACTAAAGTAGTATAGCGCTTAAATATAAAACCTATTACTACTCTTTAAAAGGTTCTAGATTATATAAAGGGTAATACTTTTAAAATCGTCCCTCTATTATAGAATAAACGCCCTATAGGGCTAATTCTAGTAAACTAGAAGTCCCGCTATCGCTAGGTCCTTTAATTACGAAATAAAGAAGCTATAGAAGTTTTCTAGGGTATAAAAGATTTATTTAAGTTTTTTAAAAATTAATACGGCCGTTACCCCTAGGAACTTTACTTTAATAGCGGATTAGAGGCTGCTAATACTTTAATAAGGGCTTATTTCGCTCGAAAAGGTATTAAATTTAATATCTTAAGCCCTTATACCCTAAAGCAGAACGGTTTTATAGAACGCTCTATAAGGGTTATAGTAGATAGGCTATACGCTACTCTTCTAGCTAATAATCTTCTATAGCACTTTTAGTGCTATATTCTTTTAGCGATTATCGAATTAATTAATAAAGCTACTATAACGAATTATAATATCTTTCTATTCTAGGCCTTCTTTAATAAGGTATAGCTTAATTAAGCCCCTAATATACCTAATATATTAGCTTATAGGGTTATAGGCTCGCGCTATTTAGCCCTAATACCTTATAAGTATCGAGTTAAAAGCTAAAAGCTCGCTCCCCGTACTAAAGACGTACTATTACTAGCTATTTTAAGTTTTAAAACCTTTCTAGTTTATTTTATCTAGTAGTAAAGAGTTCTTAAAACTAGCTTAGTTAGGCTATTTAAGTTTATAATACCTATTAAAGAAGGTAAGCATTTAGTAGTTATAAAGGAAGCAGAAGAGTATAAGCCCCTAACTCTCTTCGAAGATAGGCGAGAAGAATTAGAACTACTTAGTAGCTCTTTAAGCCCCTTAAAGCCCTTTATAGCTCCTAAACCGCTTATAATTAAACTAGAAGTAAAGCTTAAGCGTTTATAGCGCTTAGAAATCCCTATTCCTACTATTAAACTAAGTAAAAAGTTAATATTCGAGCCCTATAATAAAACCGATAAACCTATTAGTATTAATTAGCTTATACCGGATACTATAGAACTAATTTACTACCTTATCTATTAAGTTTTTAAATTTAATACCCTTAAATAAGCGCTAAAAACTCTTAAATCCCCTTACTAGATTTAAGCCCTATTAAAGGAGTTATAATAGCTCTTATAAAAGGAAACCTTTCGCTTTATTAAGCAATCCCTTTTAAAGAAGAAGCCTATTACTTATCGATAGGTTTTAAAATAAAAGCTAAATTAAAAGGGCTAGGTAATTAAATATAAGGCTCGCCTTTTAACTAAGGGTTTCTAGTAGGTTCCCGGTATAGATTATACTAAAACTTTCGCTAGTACCTCTATTCTACCTACCTAGCGAATTCTACTAGCTTTAGCGGCCCGTTTAAACTAGGACATCGAATAAATCGATTTTATAGGGGCCTTTCTAAACGGAGATATAAAGGAAGACCTCTATATAGAATTTCCTTTAGGCTTAAAGGAGCTTTTAAAGGCTAACCTAAGCCTAGAAGACCTTCTAGAACGCTTTAGCTAGAACCCTAAAGAAAATTAGATTATTTAAATCGTTAAAGCCCTATACAGCTTAAAATAATCTCCCCGTTAATAGTAAACTAAGCTTAGAAGCCTTCTAGAGAGCTTAAATTTTAAGCCTCTAATTTCTAATTCTGCTATATATTATAGCGCTTAGTAAGGTATATTTATCGTTAGCTATATCGACGACTGCCTCCTATTCGGCCCTTCTATAAGGGCTATAAGTATTCTAAAGAAGCGCTTAAATAAAGCCTTCGAAATCGAAGATTTAAGCGCTACTATATTCTTTTTAAGCGTTAAGATCCTCCGGGATAAACTTAAAAAAACCCTATAGATTTCGTAGTAGCAGTATATTAAAGCTACTCTTTAATACTTCTGTCTTACTAATATAGCCCCTATATCGGTATTTCTATAGCTAGGGCTTTTAGGCCTTAACTAGCTTAAAAAGGTACTAAACTACTTTAAAACTAAAGAATTTTAGAGTTTAAACGGTACTGCGATATATACTATAATCTAATCTCGCCCCGATATAGCTTTCGCAGTTTAGTTTCTCTTAAAGCATATATAAAAGCCTTCGAAATAGCACCTTATAGCGGTTAAATTACTATTTAAATACTTAAAAGGTACTATAAACTATAGCCTTAGGCTCGGGGGTAAAAACAAATCGCTAGAGCCTATAGCCTATAGCGATAGTAACTTTGCCGGCTGTAAATTAATAGTTAAATTAACCTATAGGTATCTAGGTTATTACTATAGAGGCGTTACTAGCTAGAAATCGAAAAGATCTAGCATTATTGCCCTCTCTACCTTAAAGGCTAAGTATAATACTATTATAGAAGCTATTAGAGAAGTTCTATAAGCTAGCAGCCTATTCTCTAAAATTTAGAGACCTATTTTAGAGCTTACCCCTCTATATAGCAACTCTTAAAACGCTATTTTAACCTCGAAGGACCCTAAATACTATAGCTGCACTAAGTATACTCTAGTACGCTTCGAATTCGTTTAAAGTAAGGTTATAAAAGGTCTTTTAAAAATTAATTACCTCGAAACTTTAAAGATACTTATAGACGGCTTAACTAAACCGCTGCTAGCACTTAAAATTAAAGTCTTTAAGCGTTTTTTACGCCTAGAACCCTTTCTAGAAAGTCTATAAACCTTTTAAAGGGTTTAGCATTTAAAAGAAAGTTTAATTATAGAAGGGGTATAAAACTTAAGCCTAATCAGGCCTAGATTAATACCCTATACTTTGCTTTCTAGTACCTATAATACTATAGTTAGCCCTATTACTAAACTAGTTAGTACTTAAGGGTACTAACTAGCCTAGCTACTATAAGTAGCCTACCGGCTGCTATTCGGCTATAATCGGTAATGCTTTAGCTTAATAATAGTAACGCTTTAGTAACCTAGCGGCTACGCTTCGGCTATAATAGGCTCTTAGTAGCTATCGGTATTACGCCTTAGCCTACTATAATTATAGTACCTTCCCTTTTAAGCTTACAACTATAGATCTCTATATAGATCGTTTCGGAACTTATAGCTTCCGAGCGATAACGTTTATACCTTCTATATTAAGTTAGCTTCGGAGGGTTTATTCCTCCGCTCGGGGTCTTCTTTCTTTCCGTTTAGGATATATAGGCCTTAAACTCTTCTATATATATAGAATAGATAAAACCGCCTCTAGTTTACTTATTAGAAGTATAAGGAATAATTAACTCTTTATTCTATATCTAGATTTATAAGCACTTTGCCTTATACCCTCTAAAAGCTCTTCTATTTAACCCCGAAATACCTTCTTTACAGCTATATTTATAGGGGCTTATAGGCTTTATCACGCCTATAAGACTTCTATAGTTTTATAGTACTTAAAGGTGCTAACTAGCCTAGCTATTATAAGTAGCTTACCGGCTGCTATTTCGGCTACGCTTAGTAACGCTTTAGCTTAGTAGCGGTAACGCCTTAGTAACCTAGCGGCTATACTTCGGTTACGATAAGCTCTCGTTAGCTATCGATATTACGCCTTAGCCTACTATAATTATAGCACCTTCCCTTTTAAGCCTTATAGCTATAAATCTCCGTGCAGATCGTCTCGAAACTTATAGCTTCCGAGAGATAATAACTATACCTTCTATATTAGGTTAGTTTCGGAGGGTTTATTCCTCTGCTCGGGGTCTTCTTTCTCTCCGTTTAAGGCGCTTAGGCCCTAAACTTCTCTATATATATAGAATAAATAGAACCGCCTCTAATTTACTTACTAGAAGTATAAGGAATAATTAACTCTTTATTCTATACCTAGATTTATAAGTACTTTACTTTATACCCTTTAAAAGCTCTTTTATTTACCCCTAAAATACTTTCTTTATAGCTGTATTTATAGGGGCGTATAGGCCTTATCACGCCTATAAGACTTCTATAGTTTTATTATTATTATTATTATTATTATTAAGGATTATAAGATTAGCTAGTAAGGTTTATTAATATAATAAAGGTATTAAAGAATTATAAAATATAACTAAAATAATATTATAGCTTTTATATAGCTAGAATATAATATATAGGGGTTTTCTTAATATTTAAATTCTTATATAGCTTAATAAATTATAAAGGTACTATATACTTTTTAAAAGTTAGTTAGTATATAAGTATATTATTATTATTTATTATAATATAGTATAGTATATATATATAATATAAAGATTATAGTTAATTACCTTATATAGTTATTAAAATATTAAAGGAAATATTTATATTTATATTTATTAAACACTTTATAATTTCTTTATTATATAGCTATTTTATATAAAGTAAATTATTATTATATTATATTTTATAGTGCGCTTTATATATTATATAATATAATTATATAAGATAGCTTATAACCTTTAATAATTCTAAGGGTAATAGCTTTAGTTAAAAATCTAGTTAAACCTTAACTTATAGAAATAAGTATCTATATATAATACCTGGAGCTTAACCTGCTGATCTGTAAACTCTACTTTGCATCTGTGCGGTCTCTGGGAGATATAATCTGATAGCTTTAACCCTTTTATTAAGCTATTGTGGTATCTACGACGAAGCCCTCCCCCCTAAAGAATTCACTGTGCCGACCAAATACACAACGATTATGGGGGCATCGAGACAGCCGCCGGAGAGTCCAGCGGAGAAAACTTCTATGCTTAATGATGAGGCCGAAGAGGCTGGTGAAGCCACCGGCAAACGCAAAAAGCCTTTGTCTTTCTACCTCGCTTTCACATGTTTGTTGATCATGGTCCTCCTTGGCGCTATGGACTCTACAATCATGGCCGTCTCGATACCTGTGAGCCACTCCCCCGAGGAGTGTCATTTCAGTGTAGTGTTACATTTGAGCTAACTCAAGACAGACCATAACCCAAGAGTTGGGCGGCACTACAATCGAGGCTTTCTGGGCCAGCCTGGCCTTCATGCTAGCCATGGTCGTCACTCTACCAGTCTATGCCAGCGCTTCAGACGTGCTCGGCCGCATGACTCCGTTGTATACATCATATGCCCTCTTCTTCATTGGCTCCATCGTCTTTGCAACGGCCAATTCCATGACGGTAGTCATCATCGGTCGACTGATTCAAGGTCTCGGTGCCGGGGGGATGGACGTCCTAAACGAGATCATTGTGATAGATATCACGACACTTAAAGAACGACCTGTGTATATTGGCATGTTGGCAGTCCCCATGGCCTTGGGGAGCATCGCCGGACCAATCATAGGATCAGCTTTCACCGAGTACGTCAGCTGGCGATGGATTGGATGGATCAATCTACCATTATTAAGCCTGGATGTTCTACTTGCTGCTCTGTTCCTGCGACTCAAGCCCCTTGACGAGCCGCTTCGTTCCAGGTTCGCTCGGCTGGACTGGCTCGGCAGTATCATGTTTGCCATCGGCGCCACGGCTTTCACTCTTCCATTGAGCTGGGCAGACAACATCTATCCTTGGCAGTCATGGCGGACCATCGTGCCACTAATAATCGGCGTGCTCGTTCTCATCACCCTCGGCTTTTACGAAGCGAAACCGGAAGCGCCACTCTTTCCCCACCGCATCTTTGAATCTCGTACCTCGGTAATGACACTCATCACGGGTACTATGCACGGCCTCCTTATCTACCCTGCAACAACATATGTGCCTCTATTTTTTCAAGCTGTCAAGCTACAAACCCCACTGCACTCTGCGGTGTCCTTGCTGCCCTCCTGCTGCGGAGTTATCGGCTTTGCATTGCTGTCGGGTGTCGCTGTGGAGGTCAGCCGTCGGTACCAATGGCAATTCTGGGTCTCGTGGGTCACAATCACAGTTGGGATTGGTCTGTGGTCGATATGGGACAGGAACACATCGGTGGCAGAGACGGCCGGGTTTCAAATCATCGCAGGCGTTGGCCTGGGTGCTCTTTGGACTGTGCCATCACTTTCCATGCAAGCAAGCGCTGCAACGGTGCAAGACCAAGCTCTGTCTGTGGGAATCCTCGTAGGCTCTCGTCTCTTTGGCGGGCTGGTAGGACTTGCCATCGGGTCGACGGTGTTCGCCAGCGTCTTCCAGAAATCTATCGCCCCTCTCGAACCCCTACCTGATGCCGCTGCGGTCTTAAGCCAAGCAAGCCAAGCAGTTGGATTCATACCATATCTCAGGGATCTCGACGTCTCATCCGAGGTTCTCGATGGTATAGTAAAGGCGTATAGAGAGACTTTTCAAGTTATATGGTATGTCATGGCGGCGTTCGGCTGTGTTGGGTTTGTTGCAAGCTTGTTCATCAAGGAGAGGTCGATCGAGTCGGAGGAGACTGGTAATCAGCACAGAAAGCCGTAGAAGTCCTTGCAAAGGTCCCTCACAGACTTCGAACTTGGACGAATGAGACTTGGACGGCGGAGACTTGAATTAGACAATACATTAACGTTATTCGAGGGCGCCGTTCCACTCCAGGGCTCCCATCAATGTTGTGCTTCCTAGAGGCCACACATCACTTTGACCTACTGTAACCTATAGCTTCCAGTATATAAGTTAACCCCCCATATTTTGGCCCCCCCCCTATTGTGGGCACCCTTCCTAACCGCTATAACAGATATATACCCTCCTTATCACTCGCTTATTTCTCAACCATTTCTCTTCTAAATTGCTCTAAACTTATAATATTTATTATCTAGATAATTATAAAGATATATATAGAAAACGATATTAATAATACTATCGCTATAATTATAAATATAATATCTATTAAAAAAGCTTAGAAAGCTAATAAGAATCTAAAGAAAAACTTAAAATCGAGGTCCTAACCCTAGTACTACTTTAAATTAAATTCTAATTATAGAATCGAGATTATAAAGCGAATCTATACCTAGATATAGCTATATAGCTTAAATGCAGCAAGTTCGCTACTTAAAAAGTAATACTAATAGTAATTAATAAAAGAACTATAGAAATTAAATAAAGTAGATATTACTTTAACTATAAGTAAAGCGCTTATACGGTAACTAGTAAGGCTTTAATATATCTATAAAGTAGTAAAGGGGAGGAAAACCTTTTTAAAAAAAGCTATAAGCGTTCGAGAAATAACTAGTAAACTTAATTAGCTAGGATAAAGTATATATAGTTCTATATATTACCGAAAGCTATTATATAAAAGCTATAAAATCTCTATATAAGAGCTTTACTAATATAGCTTAGCTAATTATAAATAAGGATTTATAGTAAAAGATTAAAATAGTACTTTATAAGGCCCTTATAGTTATTATACTAATTACTCCCTTTAACTAATTATAAGCTTAAGTTATTATAACGGGTATACTAATACCGAATAGTATAAGAATATAAAAATAATAGCTAGTAATTCTAATTTTTTATAATAACAAGGTTATTATTTATATAACTTTAAAAGTATATATTAATCAGAACTTAATTAATATAATTATAATAGTTAATAAAGGTATAAAGAGCGAAAAAGTAGTAATAGTATAGTACTTATATAGCAGAAATATACTAGTTATATTTAAATTAAATATAAAGGTATATAAAGTATAAAAAGAATATATCGGGCTAGTTTTTAAAAGTAAGGTTATAATAATAAAAAGATAATACTTAGTAATAATTAAAGGCTTATATATAAACCGACTATATAAAGTATATATAACACTAGAGCAGCTCTTTAATAAGCTATAATAATAATAATAATAATAATAATAATAATAATAATAATAATAATATTTATACGCCGACCTCCCCCTATAGGGTACGCGGTGCCTTTATAATCTATCTATCGTTTAGGAACTCGAATACCGGGAGAAAACTTAAGCGCTGCGTTCTAGCTATACGGAAGCCGCGCTATCGTTATATCCTCGTCCTTTAGTTACTTAATACCTTACCGTACTAGTAAACTTAACTAGCTAGTTACGCTATAGCCCTATGCCCTAACTCCGTCCTATCTATATCTATATAGCTTTATATCCTCCCTTATAATCTCTATAGCTAGCCCGAAGGACAGGAGTTTCCCTTATTATAATAGCTACCTCGTTATAATTATAGCGGCCGGTTATATACTTACTATATCTTTAAAGTTATAGTATATATATAGTATAGCCGGGGCTACGGCGTAGTAAAGCCTCTCCCTCTAATCTTCTAGCTTTATATACCTAATAACGATATAATATACTATTTCCTTTCCCCTCCTATAGCTATAAAGCAGCGTTAAAACGGCTAGTACGCTATATATAAATAGGTATACTACTAACCCGATTACTCCCGTTCTAACCTAGAACCTAGAATAAAGCGGAGGCCTTATATTTAATAAGCCTAATATAGATACTATTAATCTTATCTATAACCTCCGGTAAGTATTACGCTACCGGGTTAAATATAGAGCTTACGCGCTTCTCTATTATTATAGCTTACTATTTATTCTATTACTCTTTTTAATCCCGGAGGCTAGGGTCGATAAGTAGTCCGATAATCTAGTCCTTTTACTAGCGCTACTTTTAAGCTCTTATTTCGCTACGCCCCGGGTTTATCTACGCCTCGGTTTAATCCTCTATACTATTATCTCCTTAAGCTATCCGGGCCGGCCCGGTATTCCCCGGGCGTCGGTATTAAGTATATCTCTATATTTAAGCGGCGTATAGCTATCCCGTTACCGCTTCTCCTATATTATATATATATATCGCGCTATACCCGTTTATATAAATCTCGCTTTAAATAATACTAGTCTATTATTTACGTAAAGGTATATTAGGGGGTAGCCGGTTTCTTATTTTAAAAGGCGGACCGGAATAGCTTTAAAAGCGCTTATTATTACGTATAGTGATAAAGTAGCTAGGGTGGAGTATAACCCCCCCTATCCCCTTCTTATTATGCCTGCGGCGGCTATATTAAAGAGCCCTAAACCCCCTCTATAGAGTAATAAAAAGTATAGTATTTTCTTCCCTATACTTAAGTAAACTAACTTTAATACCTTCGTTTTATATTTCGTAGCGCCCGTTAGCCTACGCCCCTCGTTAGAGTTCGCCGTATATACGCTATATATATTATAGTAGGGGCGCTCTGCTACTTTATTATTTAGTATCTGCTCTATAAATCGAATATAGGTTTCTTCGGCTTTATAATAGAGTATTTATTCGTTAATTAAAAACTATATTATATTAAAAAGAACCTAGAAGGTTCGCTATTACTAAAAACTACCTTTTACGATAGCTTTACTTATAATTATAAGACTAGCCGGAACTAATGCCTAGGGCCGCCCTATTATAGGGGAGTAGGATTAGGGAAGCTTAGAGATTAATTATAAGGAAACTAGAGAAACGACCCTAGATTTATATTTTCTTTATTTTATTTCTTTTATTTTCTTTAATAATATAAGACGAGGATAAGAAAGTTTAAAAAGGAGACTTAGCGCTAATATAAAGTACTAGTTAGAATACGAGATATAGAATAAAGTTAAGTATCGCTAAAGGGACTTAATAATCTCGGTATTATACGGAAACTTTCGCTTTATTTAAAGAGAGAAAGAGAGTTATTAAGGAAAGCCGAGAAGCGGGGTTAGGAAAAGTAAAGCTATTATTAGATATAGTGGTAGATTTAAATAGAAGGAAATACGATATCGGAATAGCGGAGATATAAAGCTATAAGGCTAGAATAAAAACTATTAGTAGTTATAAGTATACCCCGGGATTAACTAATATAAAGTAATTCGTTTAAGAGAAGGACTCTTTCGGTAATTTATTCGGAATTATATTAGAAAGTTCTAGAAAAGGTTAATTAAGCCCGTTCTATTATCGGAAGTTAAACTAATAGCGACGTAGTTATTAAAGGTAGTTAAAGGTATCTTAAAGTTATAAAAGCTTTTCTTATCTTCTTACTCTAAGTACTATTAATTACTTCCTATATTACCTACTATTATAAATTTATTTTAATTATATTTCTACCTTCCTATCGAGTATATTAAGCTTCGATATCGTTTACCCTTACTTATTAAAATATCCCTTTTTTAACTAAACCCCTTATCGATATAACTTACGGGTTACCCCTTATCTTACTTATTATATTCTCGGTCCTACTTAAGGGCTATATATAGTAAAGTTAATTATACTAGTAGCGAAGAGAGAAAAGCTAATTTAAATAAAAAGGTTAAACTATTACTAAGGAAAAAGAATTATTAAAGGAAAAAGTAAAGGCCCTTAAAAGTTAATAATAGGATATCTCTTTAAAGATAGCTAGAACCGATTAAAGCTAAAGGTTCCGATTTTACTTTAGCTTTTAGGGTAAATACTAGCCCTAGAAATACTTCCGATTCGAAAACTAAAGATAAAGCTCCTAATCCTCGGGATAATAGCTAGTTTACCTTACCGGCTTCCCTACCCTTCGGTATAAATACGCTTAATCCCTATACTTAATCCTTCGCCTCGATTAATTTTAATTAAACTAATCCGGGTATTTATATTAACTACTATTTTATCCCGATAATCGACTGCTTAGGGAGCTTTATCGGCCTTTTTACCGGGTATAATATTACCGATTACCTCGAATACTATACTAGTATTAGAGCTATAATATCTATCCCCGACTTTATAGCCTTATTAATCCTTAAGATATTAGTTATTTAACCCGAAATAATAACGTCCCTAATAGTAGCTACCTTAAGCGCTATTACTTAGCTCGAGTAAAAAAAAAGAACTAAGCTAGTCTACTATTTATACGATTACTTTTAAATATTTACCCCGGTTTAAGAAAAGCAGTACTTCTTAAATACCTATATAATTAGCGATACTAAGTCCTTTTAAATAGGTATTCTAATATATAATAATATCCTTACGAAAATAGGAGTAAAAGATTTATAGGGTTATTCGGAGTTCTAGGATAAGCTTCCTTCTATTTAGATAAAGCGATTTCGATTTAAATATCGGATTATAAAAGCCTCGGTTTAATCTCTTATATAGCCTAAGCTTATAGAAGCCCTTTTAAAAACTTACCGAGACGCTTAACTTAAGGAGGATTATAACCGGAAGGCTATAAATATAGTAAATACGTTTATTCCTTTTATACCTAGACGCCTTTAATATCCCTACCTAGGTTTCTAGCTACCGGTAGTTCTTATTTAGCCTCCGAACTTAAGTTATTAAATACTAATCGTTTAACTAAAGCTTATAGCCCCTTTAACTAATCCCCCTTAAGCCTCTCTAATACCCTAGCCCTTTTCTTAAAGTCTTATCTTATAGCTACCTCGAACTATAGCTAAATAGGATAAAATATAGATTAAGATCTCGAGAAGGGAGATTAAGAGCTTAACGAAGAACTTTAAGGACCTTTAGATTAATATAGCTAAAATCGCTAAGAATATTAATTTAGCTAGGGAATAGGGTTACTATTTAGCTAAAAAGTACGTTAAAGTTATTAGAAATAAGCTTAAAACTATTTAACTTAATCCTAGTTATATTTATATCTTACCGAACTTTAATAACGTTATAACCGATCTTCTAAAAGGGGAGGATATTTCTTTAAATAATTATAAAGCTCTAATTAATAAGTATAAGGCTAGAATTAGTACCCTAAGAAAAGACGGTTCTATTCGGACATATTATAATTATATTTCGATTAAATATATAGCCCGTTACTATCTAGATTACTTAATATTAAAAAATATAAGTATTATCTAGTATAAGGATACCGGAAAGTAAGTTATTTCTCTCGGTACTAGAGCGGATATAAAAGAAGCCTTTAAATTTATAGTTAAACTTAATTTATTTAATTAGGCGAAGGTCGTTATAAACTAGGGTATTATCCCGTTATACCTTAGTTATTACTAAAACTTCGTTAATAAAGGCTAAGATTATATACCCGGAGTTTAAGCTTACTTTAAGCTAATTAAGTATAAGCCGAAGTTTAAGGGAAATACCGCTTTAGTTAAGAATAAAGTACCTTATAAAGCTACCGAAGAAACGCTTAGAGTTAGCTTAATCTAGCTATTTAAGGAAGCTATAATACTAGACCTAGCTATAAAACCCGAATTACTTTTAAGTCTAGTTTCGCTTATTATAAGTAACCTAGCTATAGTTATAAATATTAATAGCAAGGCTATTTAAGCTAAAGTTAATAAGAACGTTATTAAAAAGCGAAAAGCGGATAGGAGGACGATTAAGATTCTAGTTATAGATAAGGATAGTCGAGGTCCTATTTAAAAATTAATTTATATCGCTACCGATAAAGGCCTAGAAAGGAAAAAGAAGGCTAGGTTTAATTAGAAGTTTAAAGATATAGATAATAAGATAGACTTCGGAAAAGTATTAATTAACCGATTCTTCTATATACTTAAAGGATATACTTAGGAGGAGATTCTCTAATTACGCCCTAACCTTAGATAATATATTATTTACTATATTTAAGCTATTTAAAACGGAATAAAGAAAGTAGTTATAGTTAATTATAAAGAAACCTCCGAGCCTGGGAAAAATAGAAGTAGCCTTGCGAAGATCTTTAATATTAAAGTAAACCCTATTAAGGAGGAGATTCTAGGATTAATTAATAAATAAACCGTCGAGAACTTCCTTTAATCCGATAATTAATATAAATATTTCTTTAAAGTTAATATAATTAGGGCTTATTTTTATAAAAAAGTATCTAATATAAATACCCGGTTCGATTAACTTTAGAAGAGTATCTATCTTATATATTTCTTTATAATTAGAGTTAGTAACTTAAAAGCGAAAGGAAAGCTTATAATAATCGATAGTAGTATTAAAGTAAACTTAATCGGAGCTAGTATATATAACGAGTTAGGTTTTCTAGTATTAAAGATAAATATTACCTCGAGAACCTTTAATAATAGGAAGATAGAACTCTTAGGAGTCCTAGAAACTAACGTTTTTATTAAAGGCTATATTAATTAAATCGTTTTTTATATTATAGAGGATAGAGTTAGGAAGCCGAATTATAACGTACTCCTAGGAATACTATTTATCCTATAGATTAAGCTTACCCTAGAATACTTAACCGATAGCCTTCTTAAGGTAAACTTTCTTTTTAAAGGAGCTCGAGTAATAGCTATAGTAGGAGGAAAGCTAAAGAATCCTATTTAGCTTAATAATAGCCCCGCTTACTTTAATAAGGTTACTAGAAAAAACTAACTATTAATAGTAATAGTATTAAGGGACGAAGGGCTATTAATAATAAAAGAGTCCCCGCTTAGGTTTCCGATTAACTTAAACTAAGTAATATACCCGTTCTCTCGCTAGGTAAGGAGGATATCCCTACTTTTATTTATTTTATTATTATTCTAGTTAGGATAGAACTAGCCTTTTTATATTTAGAACTCTAGTTAAAGGAGAGTTATAGCTGCTTTTATAGCTAGTATAAAAAAAAGAAATAATAAAAAAGGGGGAAAATTTAGCCTCCTTATTAGAAAGAAACTCGCTAAGCCGCTTATAGAATAGTTTATATAGTTAATACCTTTTATAAGGCTATAGCCTATAAAGTAAAACCGATTAATAATTCGAACTCTAATAGATTTATATTAAACGGCGATCCTTTATAGAAGATTAAGCGTATAGAAATAATTAAAACGAAATAGTTAGAAATACCGCCTTTAAAATACGATAAATAAATAGAGCTAAAGTTCTCGGATCTTAAATATAGTATATACTTAATAAACGAGAAATAGGAGAAACTTATAACTAATAATTATAATAGGATAACTCTAAAAGAAATTAATATATTTAGATATATACTAATTAGTTAAGAGAAAGCTATTACTTAGGATTAATCCGAGATTAGAGAGATTTATAAGGATATAGCACCCCTGTAAGTTATCTATACCGTTCTATATAATATCTTCTAATCTAAAAATATCCCTATCCCCTATACTCTTAAGCCTAAGGTTTTTAACTTACTTAAGTAAAGAATCGGATAGCGTATTATCGAAAATACGTATTCGTTATATTAAAACCGTTAATCTCTAGTTTAAAAGAAGGATAATAGTCTTCGGCTTATTAATAACGCTTACAAGTATAATACCTATATAATAAAGGATACCTTTATACCTTTAGCTATTAATTAATTCTCGGGGGAGTTCGCTATATATAAGGTCTTATCGCTACTTAATTTTTTCTCGGGATATAACTAAGTTAAGCTTTACCCGAATAATAGAGATATTATAACCTTTACTACTCCTTTAAAACTCTTTAAGATATATACCTTACCGATAGGAGCGACGAACTTAATTACTTAGTTTATATATATTATAGTACGTTTATTATATAATCTAATACCTTACGTTTATTAAGCTTTCCTTAATAATATCGTAGTTAAGGGCCTAGAGACGACCTATAATAATAAAGTGCTCCTAGAGCTTTTAAGTATCCGAAGGTATATTATAAAGTATATTAAGAATATTAATTAAATCCTTTTTAATACCGAATTAGCTAGCGCGATAATATTAGGTATTAAATTTAAATAGTATAAAAAGAGGGTAGATATTATAGGATATATCTATAGATCGGTTAGGAGATCTCCTTAAGCTAAGAAGATCTAGAAGATAAAAGGATAAACTACCTATAATAACCTTAAAGATATCCGGAGTTTCTTAAAGATAATAGTTTATTATAATTACTAGATCTAGAACTTTATAATCCTTACCCGATTACTTTATAACCTAATAAAGAAAAATACTCCCTTTATATAGGGTAACGCTTAAAAATAGGCTATAATAGATTTAATTAAAGCTTTAAAGAGTAAACCTATTATCGTAGGTATCGATTATAATCTAGGGGGAGGCTTAATTATTTTAATAGTTAACGCTAGCCTAGTCGGCTAGGGCGTAGTTCTAATATAGAAGGTTAGTAGAAAGTAAAGGCTAGCTCGGTTCGAGAGTAGCTTTTAAACTAGTGCTAAGTAAAGGTATAACGCTATAAAAAGGGAGTATCGAGCTTTATTATACTCTTTCTAATAACTACGATAATATTTATTTAAGTATTATTTTATTTTAAAAACTAATACCCGAGTTCTAATAGATTAGATTAATAAAGGAATATCTAATATCCCCGGAGCTTTAATTAGCCGGTAGATTATAGTTATTAAGATCTTTAACTTTACTATTAAATATATCCCTAGCTTTAAAAATCCTATAGCCGATACGCTTTTATAGCTATTTATTTCCGAGATACCGGAGGTAGACCTAGAAGGAGACTTAAATAAGTAGTATAATACTTAGATTAACTTTATTCCCGTAGAACGATTCTTAAATCCTAAGCTTAAATAGTTTAAGAAGTTATTAAAGTTTGCTAGGTTCCTTATAACTAAAGTAATACTAATTAATATATTAAGAAAGCGGTTTATAGCGTTTAAAAAGGAAGCTTTATAGTACTAGGTTATTAATTACGCGCTATAGCGATAAGAAGAAGGTAAGCTATTTAGAAGGCGGGTAGTTAATAATCCGGAGCTTTATAGGAAAATCCTATAGGATTATTATGCTAAGTTTAGCTATAAGGGCTATAATACGACTATTATAAGGATCCGAGGCCTTTATTTTTAGAAAGGGCTTTAAATAAATATAATTAAAGCTATTAAAGCCTATAAGATCTATAGTTTATATAGTTCTAAGACCTATAGCGAAGGCGTTTATCCTACTATTCCTAAAAGGCCGTTTAAGAAGATTAAAGTCGATATCTAATATATATTAAATAACGGGGGATATTAATATCTTATAAAAGCTAGGTATAATTTAACCGGATATATTATTACGAGATTAATAAGGAAGAGCGACGCTATTATTATAAAAAGATTCTTTATTAAGAATATCCTTTTCGCTTATAAGTACCCTATAATTATTAATATTAATAGCGGGTTAGAAAATAAAGCAGAGTTTACTTTTATTATCTAAGGATTTAGAATTAGGCTTATTTAAGTTTCTCCTTATAATTCTAGAGTATAGGGTATAGTAAAAGGGGGATATTTCTCTATTACTAGCGCTATTATTAAGCTCTCTTAGGGGAAACTAGTATAAAGGAAGTATTTAAAGCTTACTCTCTTCGCCGACCGAATATCTTTTAAGTAATTATATAGATATATACCTTTCTACCTAGTTTTCGGGTAGGAGCTGCTTATACTTTTAAAAACTAAAGTCCCGATATAAAGGGTAGTTTTATAGTAACTAAACTAAAGCTTAGAGAAAGCTCTTTAAGCTAGGTTAAGAACTATAGCTAATTAAAAGGAGGATATTTAGGCCGCTATCGAGGCTATTACTAAGTATCGGAAGCGGGTAGCCGATAAAGCGAACTCTTATAACCTTATCCGGAAGAACTGCCTTAAAATAAGTAATATAATACTAGTTTAGAATTATATTAGAAAAATTTCTTACTTAATAATTATAAAGATCTTATATTGTTAAAAGGGTTTATTTATTATTAATTAAGTTTATAATAAGGGAGCCTATAGGCTATAAACTATAAACGGAATAAACTTAAAGGGATATTTATAGCCCGGAACTTTAAGAAGTTCGTCTTCGATAAAAAGGGGATTTAGTAACTAGATATATTAATATTACAGGAAGAAGACCCTAACTAATCTTAAAGCTTAACCGATAAGCTAACCTTACTTTAATTACTTATAATAAAGGGAGTTTCTAAAAGCCTTATAAAAGTTTATAAAGAGGAGGCCGGATTTACCGATACTTTCTAAATACTTAAGCTCTTAATCCCCGGTTAACTAAGTATATCTAGTCTTATTTATAATACTTAAAACTAATCTCTTATAGAAATTCCTATCCTTAACGTTTTCGATATAGGGGAAATAGAAGTTAAAAGTAAAAGTAAGGAGAAACTAGAAGCCGATAAATATATAGGACTAAAGATATAAATAATAATAAAAAAAACCGCTAAGATATATAAAGCTAAGTAAGATAATTAATTTATTAAAATTCCTATATAAAGGCTAGGTAAAGATAGCTTCTTAATTATACTATCGACCGGTAAATAAAAGGATAGTTAAGTTTTTCTATCCCGATTAATAAAGTTGTTTTATATTTAATTTAAGTATTTTCTTCCTTAATAGCTTTCTTTCCTTTTATTTAATTTTATTAACTTTCTTCCCTTCTTATCTTTTAATTAATTCCGAGTTCTTTATATTTTCTTTCCTATTCCCTATTTATTTTTCTTTACTCTTTTTCTTATTTCCCCTCCTTTCTTCCCCTATCTTACTTAATTAGCCTTAATATAATTAGCTTAATTTTCGTTATACTACTATAAGTTATATATACTATAGCTATAATAGCCTATAATTAAAGTATAAGTACCGATATAAAGGATATAAGGATATATATCTAGTTAATAATAGCAGTTATAAAAAGAAGATTATCTAGCTAGTAGTATTTATAGTTCTAAGAGTAGCCTTTTCGTTTACTTAAGGCTATTAGGGGAGGAAAGCCCTAGTAGCTAGCTAAGTAGCCGGCTAAGGAGGAAATAATAAATTTATTCCGAGATAACTATCTATACCCCTTAAAAAGTTTTTTTCGATTAGCTAAGGTTTTCTATATATACGCCTCCCGAAGCCTATCGCTTATAATTAATCCTATTTCCGGCCGAAATTTAAATCTAAAGATTAAAAAGACCTAGGAAGATAACCTAACTACCCCTACTTAAGAAAATATCTATCCCCTTTTATCCCCTAGCTAATTAAGCTTATCTAATATATTTAGCTAGCGCCTATTACCGTTACTTAATTTTATCCTCCTTTTTAATTAAATCGATTAATACTTTAGGAGTTCCTTTTAGTTATCGACCCTTAAAGACTTTAAATAATTAGCGAGATTAAAGGAAGGGTTAGTATTAGTATTTTATTAATCGATTAGGTTTAAATAAATATTTACCGGAACTACTCTTCTATAAACGTACTTATATATTTAACCGGAAAGAAGTTAGTTCTAAAACGACCCCTAGTAATAGTTATAATTAGCCCTAGCTATATAAAAGATATAATTAGTATAAGTACCCGAATAGATAGATAAAAGAAAGAGATACTTAAGGAAAGGGCTATTTATAAAGGATCTCTTTCTCTCTCCCGTTTCCTTATCGATATACTCTATAAATAAGGTCCTAAATCTCGAGGCATAATAGTTATAAGGTATTAAGTTATAATAGCTAAAGATAATAATAAGGAAAGCCTATTATCGAGCGTTTCTAATTAATATATACTAAATATATTAACCGAAAGGCTTTCTACCTTCGAGATAGAGAACGATAGGTTAAAGATAATAGAGATTTCGCTAAATACTATTTATAGCTAAGTTAATAAGTATCGAAAGATCTATAAGCTTTTAACGGGAGATAGGTTCCTAGTAAATATAGAGCTAATTAGTATTACCCTTAAAGCTATAAAACTTAAAGGCCCTAAAGAAAGCTCTCTATTAATCTAAAATAAAGAAAAAATTATAAAGAGGCCGAGGAGCTTTATAGCGAGAAAGGAGCTAAGTATTATTATTATTTATAAAATATTAAAAAGGCTAGTTTAAATAATAAAAATTAGGCTAACTATCTATAACGAGTCCTAGTAGAAGGGGTTACTTAATATCTACTAACGAGCTTTACTAAGGAGTAGTTATAATAGTAAGGAAGAGAAGAGTTAAGGTTAAAGGTTTAAAATAAGAAAACGGAAAAAGAGAGCTAGAGAGGATATAAAAAGAATAACTATTAAAAAGAAATAGTAAGAGGTAAAGTAATTAGAAGCGTTTAGAAAAAGAAGGAAAGGTAATTACCCGGGTTACCGTTTATACTAGTTACCGAAGATAATAGCTATTATTACTTAAGAAAGTAAGTATAAAGACCGTATAAATTACTCTCGTTTATACCGATTTATAATTTTTAAAACTTTACCGTTTACTTATTTTAAAGCTATTTAAAACTATTTTTAAATTCTTTCCCCCTTTATATTATTCCCTTAACCTATACTTTATACTCTTTACTAATATTAACTTTTTATTATTTCTACCCTTACCGTTACCTAAAAACTAATACCTTTTATAATCCCCTTACTATATATTTTACCTAATTACTATAAACTCCTATATATATATATAGTTAGCTATTAAAGCGGAGAAAGCGATAGGTAAGAAACCCTTTATTTACTTAGTTATTAACTAGTAGTTATCTAGTAGTAATCCCCTTAATAAAGCTTATATACTAAGGACTACTATTCCCTTAAAGTATACTTTAAACTTAATTCAGTCCCGCCCGCCCTACTTTTATAATACTACTATTCCTATAGAAGCGTATAAAACTCTAGTTAATCGGTTCTTTCTTAAGCTAGAACTAAGGACCTTATATACCGATTATATCTTTAAGACTAACCCTTACCGCTACCTTTTAGCTCTCTACGATCTTTAAAGGTATATCTACTCTCGAGACGAACTTATATTTAACCTTATACTTATTAGAATAAAGCACTTTACTTAATACCTCTAGAATAATATATAGATTTATATAAAGAGAATAAAGACGGGAGATTATAAAGCTATACTAACTATAACTACCCCCTATAATATAGAATTAATTAGTTTTCGCTTTATCTTTTAAGTAATAGAAGACTCGATAAATAACTAGTATAGTCTTATATAGTATAACTAAATCTATTAAAAGGCTTTTATTATCGATAGCTATTTAAGCAAAGTTACTATTAGTAACCCGAAGTATTAGAAATAAATATATAACTAGATTAATAGTTTAATTACTTAAGCTAGGCTACGAAAACCCGTTATAGAAGGGGTAATTATAATAGATAATATAAACCGACTTTTTAATAGATAATAGGAATCGAGTAGGTTCTTTATAATTAAGAACTTTCGAATATAGCTCTTAAAGAGTACGGAAGTCCTAAATAAGCGTAATTATATCGGGTATACCGACTAGATATAAGCTAGAAGTCTCTTTAATTTAATTAGCAAACCTTTAGTTAAAATAGTTAACCTTTACCTAAGGACTTATATAAGGGAGCTTAGCTATATACTAGCTTATCTTTATTAACCCGAATTACTATTAATTAGCCTTAAGGAGTATAAGAAGTACTACTTATATACGGGTAAATACTACCCTAATACTACCTTTATTAGTTCCGGCTAGGTTTTATTTAATCCGAGTCCTAAAAACGATTTAAAAAACTTTCGAGGAAATAAGGGCTTTATTTATAGTAGCTCTATCTTCCGATTAAGTTAAACTCTTATAACGAGATAGTTAAGTATAGTATTAAACCGAAGCTTCTATCCTATATCTATTATAGATAAAGATAGGGTTATACCTTTAATTAAGGAAGATAAAAGGAATTTCTTATACCTATAATTTAATATAATACCCTTTAAATAGCGCTAATCCCCTATCGGAGGTAAAGGTATAAGTTTTTCGTTACTATCTATACTACTTAGAGAATTTTTATCGGGTCTCTTTAGCCGGGAGGTTTTATAAACGCTATAGGGCCCTTCTTAGATCTCGTTACTTATTTCTAAACTTAATTAACCTCCTATAAAGCAGGTCGGCCGTTACGCTCTTTATAATTATAGGATTATTATCCCGAAGCCCCTTTAAGCTCTTAGGCTTTCTATTTAAAATAAGGTATATTAAAATTAGGCCTGATCAGGCCTAGATTAGTGCCCTATACTTTACTTTCTAGTGCCTACGGTATTCCTAGTATAGTAGTTGTAGTCGCTATTACCTAACTGCTACAGATAGCCTTTTAGCTGTTATTCGGCTATAGTCGGCGACGCTTTAGCTTAGCATCGGTAACGCTACAGTAACGCCTTAGTATTGTAATAGCTACGCTTTAGCTATAATAAGCTCTCGGCGGCTATCGGTATTACGCCTTAGCCTACTATAATTACGCACCTTCCCTTTTAAGCCTTATAGCTATAGATCTCCGTATAGATCGTCTCGGATCCCGTAGCTTCCGAGCGATAATATTTATACCTTTTATTTAAAGTTAGCTTCGGAGGGTTTATTCCTCCGCTCGGGGTCTTCTTTCTCTCCGTTTAAAGCGCTCGGGCCCTAAACTCTTCTATATATATAGAATAGATAGAACCGCCTTTAATTTACTTATTAGAAGTATAAGGAATAATTAACTCTCTATTCTATACCTAGATTTATAAGTACTTTACCTCGCACCTTTTAAAAGCTTTTCTATTTAATTCTAAAACACCTCCTTTATAGCTATATTTATAAGGGGCTTATAGGCTTTATCACGCCTATAAGACTTCTACAGTTTAATAGGTTATAAGCCCGGGAAAAAATCTTTCTTAGGAACTCTACTATACTAACCTTACCGATTTTACATCCTATAAAAGTAAAAAAAAATTATCTTTTATCTTTTATCTAGCTACTCGAACTCGCAACCTTTACGTTTTTCTTATTCGGCTATACTAGGCTAAAATTACTATCGCTAATTACAGTTATATTATACTCACTTCTTAGATATATATTTTATATTATAGCATTTACTACAGTATACTATAGCATTTATAATTATAAATCTACTACTTAAACTACTATACTATAGTAGTTACTTTTCTATATTATTAGATATAATACCCTAGTTAACTTTCTAGCTATTATATATCTAATATAATATACTAAACCAGTTACTACCCCCGCTATCGACTAATACGCTATTTCCTTCCTTTTAGCGCTTATCTTACTAAAAGATAGCTAAATAATAGGCTCCCTTAGGCCCCTTCTAAGGCCCTAAAATACCGATAGACCCGATAGCTCTTAGTAACTATAACTACCGACTTCTACTATAATAGCAGGTAATAAACTTAAAATTTAGGGTTATAAACCTAAACTCTAGGCTTTTTAATCCTAAATAGGTTACTAGGATCGTTAATAACGCCCTCTAAAAATTTAAGACCTACTACGATTAGCGTTTCGCCGATTAAATTACTAAGGTCCGAAATACTATCGCTTTTATAGTCGCTACTACTATCCGGGAAGCTTTCGCCGCTTAAGCCGCTATTATAGGGCCTCTAAACCCTCTATAGCTTACTCCCGCTCCCGCTCCTATACTTACTTAGGCTATTCCGGAGCCCCTAATACCTGCTACTACTACTTCCGCCTTTTAAGGCTCTTTAGGCCGAGAAATTACTAAGCGCGCTTATTTAATCCCTAAAAAATAGCGCCTTAAAAGCTCTAAGAACTATAAATAATAGAAATAAGCCCTAGAAATAGTATTTAGAGCTATTTCTTACCCTAAATTTATCTCGAACCCCTATTTAATACTTAGCCTTCCTAATAACGAATAAGCTATAGTACTAATAATTATTAGAGATAGCTGCGCTCTAGTACCCTAGGGCATTATTTCTTAGATTTAGAACCCCATATAAGCCTATTAATAACTTATCGCTTAATACGCCCCGATATAGTCCTTCTAATATAAAACTCTTTATAGAGAATTTTACTCCCTTTCTTTTTAAGGATTTATAGGCTTTATTACGGAATTTAATTCTAGATTTAATAGTACCCTATCTCGCCTAAACGCCCTAAGCGCTTAAGTCCTAGAAGAAGATTAGGTTAACGTTTACTTAAAAGCGCTAGAATCTTCGTTTAGTAACTAGGTATACCGTACTTATAACTCGATTCGAATTAATAGGGCCTCTAGCCCTAGCTTCCGTTTAAATCTAGCTTTTTATATAGTAGATATATTAGAAGAACTTCGAGTTTTAGTTAATAGAGATACTAAGATAGGGCTATATAGTTCTAAAAGGAAGTTTTTAAGCCCTAAAAAGCTTAAGAACTAGTAGTAATAAGGTAAGGGCAAGGGTAAATAAAAGGAAGAATCTTCTAAAGGCAGTTCTTTTAAGTAGAAGAATAAGTAAAAGAAGAAGTAGAAGGATAAAGATAATAGTTCGGGCGAATTCGCCTACGCTATAAACTTTAGCCTGGAAAATAGCGCCTATAATATAAATTCGGATAATAAAGATTCGGAAGCTTTAAGTAAATATAATTACTATATTAAAAAGGCTTATAAGGCTTTAAAACCTTTTAAACCTTTTAAATAGTTATATAATTATTAACATTATAAGCTACCGCTCTAGCTCTACGATACTAGATCTATAATATATATCGCTAACGATAAGAACTAGCTCTCTAACTATAAGTCTAATAAAGGTTAACTAAAGAATATAATAACTAGCGGAGGTATACTAATATTAACTAGAGTCGGTTCTATAACCCTCTTTATAGTAGTTAGCAAGAACCCCTTAAAATATAGTACCGTTAATCTCGAAAACGTACTATATATTCCCTAGTTTTAAATTAATATCTTTAGTAATATTAAGTACTATACCGCTAGTAGGCGCCTTAATAGCGAAAAGCTAATAAGGTCTAATAATCGTACGTTTGCCCTTTTAAAGTTTAATTCTTTAAGCTTTTTTCTTCGGCTTAAAAATAAGCTAAAGCTTATTTAACCTTCTATTTACTTCTGCTATACTGGATTTAAAGCCCCTAGGCCCTTAGAGGGTCCCTTGCGATTAGGCCTAATTAAGCCTTTATATAAAAACTCTAGGATTTTAAAGCTATCCTTTTACCCGGAGCCCTTTTCTATTCCTCTAGCCCCGTTAGCTATTAGATCCCTAGGGCTATCCTCCTATATAGAGCCCTCTAACGGATTAAAAGCCCCGTTAGCTTTAGGCACCTTGCCTTTTAAAACTAGACTTTCTAGTTATTAGAAGCTTCTAAAGGCAGCCCTACTCTAGTACTTACGCATTAGGTATATAGGCCTTAACCTTTTAAAGAAGATAGCTAGACTATCTACTAGAATCTTAAATCTAGATGCGATTAAAGCTTCTAATTTCTAGTATAAGGAGTGCGCTAAAACTAAAGTAGTTCGGCGCTTAAATATAAAACCTATTATAGCTCCTTAGAAAGTTCTAGATTATATAGAAAGCGATACTTTTAAAATCGTCCCTTTACCTTAGAATAAACGCCCTATAGGGCTAATTCTAGTAAACCGAAAGTCCCGTTATTACTAGGTCCTTTAATTACGAAATAGAGAAGCTATAGAAGTATTCTAGGGTATAAAGGATTTATTTAAATCTTTTAAAAATTAGTATAGCCGTTACCCTTTAGAATTTTACTTCGATAGCAGATTAAAGGCTGCTAATACCCTAATAAAGGCTTATTTCGCTCGAAAAGGTATTAAATTTAATACCTCGAGCCCCTATATCCTAGAGTAAAACGGCCTTATAGAACGCTCTATAAAGGTTATAGTAGATAAACTACGCGCTATTCTTCTAACTAGTAATCTTCCTTAGCACCTCTAGTACTATATTCTTCTAGCGATTATCGAGTTAGTTAATAAAACTATTATAACGAATCGTAATATCTCTCCGTTCTAAGCCTTCTTCGACGAGGTATAGCTTAATTAGGCCCCTAATATACCTAATCTATTAGCCTATAGGGTTATAGGCTCTCGCTATTTAGCCCTAATACTTTATAAGTACCGAGTTAAAAGCTAAAAGCTCGCTCCCCGTACCGAAGATATACTATTACTAGCTATTTTAAGTATTAAAACCTTTTTAGTCTACTTTATTTAATAGTAAAGAGTCCTTAAAACTAGCTTAGTTAAGCTATTTAAATCTATAATACCTATAAAAGAAGGTAAGCCTTTAGTAGTTACAGAGGGGGCAGAAGAGTATAAGCCCTTTACTCTCGAGGATAGACGAGAAGAAATAGAACTGCTTAGTAGCTCCTTAGGCCCTTTAAAGCCCCCTGCAGCTCTTAAACCGCCTATAATTAGACTAAAAGCAGAGCTTAAGTAACTATAACGCCTAAAGATCCCTATTCCTATTCTTAAGCAAAACGAGAAGTTAGAATTCGAGCCCTACGATAAAAACGACGAACCTATTAATATTAATTAGCTTATACCGGATACTATAGAACTAATCTACTACCTTATCTACTAAGTTTTAGAGCTAAATACTTTTAAGCAAGCGCTAAAAACCCCTAAATCCCCTTACTAGATTTAAGTACTATTAAAAGAGCTATAGTAACTTCTATAGAAGGGAACCTTTCGCTTTATTAAGCGATTACTTTTAAAGAAGAAACCTATTACCTATCGATAGGTCCTAAAACGAAAGTTAAATTAGAAGGGTTAGGTAACTAAATATAAGGCTCGCCTTATTATAAGAGGTTTCTAGCAGGTTCCTAGTATTAATTATACTAAAACTTTTACTAATACCTCTATTCTACCTACCTAGCGAATTCTACTTACCCTTATAGCCCGCTTAAACTAGGAAATCGAGTAAATCGATTTTATAGGAGCCTTTCTAAACGGAGATATAGAGGAAGACCTCTATATAGAGTTTCCTCTAGGGCTAGAAGAACTCTTAAAAGCTAATTAGAACTTTTAAAACCTTCTAGAACGCTTTAGCTAGAATTCTAAAGAAAATTAGGTAATCTAGATTATTAAGGCCCTATATAGCCTAAAATAATCTCCCCGTTAATAGTAAACTAAGCTTAGAAGCCTTTTAGAGAGCTTAAACTTTAAGCCTCTAATTTCTAATTCCGCTATATACTATAGCACCTAGTAGGGAATATTTATCGTTAGCTACGTCGATAACTGCCTTCTATTTAGCCCTTCTATAAGGGCTATAAGTAATCTAAAGAAGTACTTAAATAAAGCTTTCGAAATCGAAGATTTAAGCGCTACTACGTTCTTTTTAAGCGTCGAGATCCTATAGGATAAACTTAAAAGAACTCTATAGATTTCGTAGCGGCAGTATATTAAAGCTGCCCTTTAATACTTCGGTCTTATTAATATAGCCCCTATATCGGTACCTCTGCAGCTAGGGCTCTTAAGCCCTAACTAGCCTGAAAAGGTACTAAACTAGTTTAAAATTAAAGAATTTTAGAGCTTAACGGTACTACGATATACGCTATAATCGAGTCTCGCCCCGATATAGCTTTTATAGTTCAGTTCCTCTTAAGGTATATGCAAAAGCCTTCGAAATAGCACCTTATAGCGGCTAAATTACTATTTAAATACCTTAAAGGTACTATAAACTATAGCTTAAGGCTAGGGGGCAAAACCGAATTACTAGAACCTATAGCTTATAGCAATAATAACTTTGCCGGCTATAAAATAATAGCTAAATTAACTTATAGGTACCTAATTTACTATTATAGGGGCGTTACTAGCTAGAAATCGAAGAGATCTAGCACTATCGCCCTTTCTACCCTAAAGGCTAAGTATAATACTATTATAGAGGCGACTAGAGAGGTTCTCTAGGTAAGAGGCTTATTCTCTAAAATTTAAAGGCCTATTTTAAAACCTACCCCTTTATATAGCGACTCTTAGAACGCTATTTCTACCTTGAAGGACCCTAAATATTATAGCTGTATAAAGTATACTCTAGTACGCTTCGAATTTATTCGGAGTAAGGTTATAGAAGGCCTTTTAAAAATCAGCTACTTCGAAACTTTAAAGATACCCGTAAACGGCCTAACTAAACCGCTGCCTATACTTAAATTTAAAGTCTTTAAGCGCCTATTACGCCTTAAACCCCTTCTAGAAGATCTTTAAATCTTCTAAAGGATCTAGTACCTAAAAGAAAGTTTAATTATAGAGGGGGTATTAAAATTAGGCCTAATTAGGCCTAGATTAATACCCTATACTTTACTTTCTAGTACCTACGGTATTCCTAGTATAATAGTTATAGTCGGTATTACCTAGCTGCTATAGATAGCCTTCTAGCTATTATTCGGCTATAGTCGGCGACGCTTCGGCTTAGCATCGGTAACGCTATAATAACGCCTCGGTATTGTAACGGCTGCGCTTCGGCTATAATAAGCTTTCGGCAGCTATCGGTATTACGCCTTAGCCTACTATAATTATATACCTTCCCTTCTAAGCCTTACGGCTATAGATCTCCGTATAGATCGTCTCGGATCCTATAGCTTCCGAGCGATAACGTTTATACCTTTTATTTAAAGTTAGCTTCGGAGGGTTTATTCCTCCGCTCGGGGTCTTCTTTCTCTCCGTTTAGGGCGCTCGGGCCCTAAACTCTTCTATATATATAGAATAGATAGAACCGCCTCTAGTTTACTTACTAGAAGTATAAGGAATAATTAACTCTCTATTCTATACTTAGATTTATAAGCACTTTGCCTTACACCTTCTAAAAGCTCTTCTATTTAATCTTAAAACACCTCCTTTACAGCTGTATTTATAAGGGGCTTATAGGCCTTATCACGCCTATAAGACTTCTACAGTTTAATAAGGTAGGGCGAGGTTAAATACTTATAACGGATATTATAATAAAGCTTAAGCTAGAGCCTAACTAGGTTAGTTTTAATTATATTAAATAATATAAAATATAAACTATAAAAAAGGAAGCTATCGAGGTAGGAAATAGTTCTTTATAATAAAGGAATACTAGTACTTACTTAGGAGCTAGTTAAAGCCCCGGATAAAGAAGTAGCGGACGACGATTGTAAAAGGGATTTAATTATAGTTAATATATATATATAGGATATATAATAAGAGATATAAAGGATTTGCTAATTATATAGATATCCGGATTAAGATTAATTTTTAGAAGGGTTTCTATATAGAATAAATAGCGCAATAGTTTCTAGTTTTAGTAATAGTCTTTTTCTTTCCTCTTTTTTAGTTTTAATTAAAGATCCTAGATATTAACTATCTTAGGGCGTAGCTTATAGATTAAGCTACTAGGGGAGGAATAATAAAGTAGCTAGGGTAGAGTATAACCCCCCCTATCCCCTTTTTATTATACTTACAGCAGCTATATTAAGGAGCTCTAAACCCCCTTTATAAAGTAATAAAAAGTATAATATTTTCTTCCCTATACTTAAGCAAACTAACTTTAATACCTTCGTTTTATATTTCGTAGCGCCCGTTAGCCTACGCCCCTCGTTAGAGTTCGCCGCGTGCGCGCTATATATATTGCAGTAGGGGCGCTCTGCCGCTTTATCAATAGGCACTATAATTAAGTAGCTCTTAAGGGCGCTACTATCCCTAATAGCTTCCCCCTAAACGGTATATATTAAGCTAAGGCCTTATACGCGATTACGCTATAGATAATCTTAGTATATATTTCCTTTACTCGGGCGCTGCTATAGCCCTATATAGTAGCTATAAGTTTAGTAAGTGCGAATAACTAGGTCTTTAGTCTTTTTTTAATTTCTTTAAGGTAACGGCGCTAATATAGTTTTTAGTTTAGCTATACTCTAAGGAATCTTACCGATTCCGTTAGCGCGATCGCTACTCTACTATACTATACTAGTAGCTTTATTATAGTATAGCGCTTTATAAAGTATATAAGTTTACTCTTATATACTGCGAATATTATTCCTATTTTCTAGCCCTATTCCTTATATACGTTATACGCGCAGCTTAAATATAGGCAGTTCTTTATAGCGTCGCTACTTATAGTAAAGATATTAGTATCGTTTATAAAGCCTACTACTATTAGCCCGTTATCGTCGAGGGCTTTATATAATATAGCTATATATAGGAGGAATAGTATCGGGGATAATAATAAGCCCTAAGGTACTTCCGCCTAAAGTATATATAGCTCGGAGGCTTCGTTATTAAAGAGAAGGCGTATTATATACGCGTTTAAGAAGCTAGTAACCTACCTTTATATTTAAAGGGGGAACCCCTTCTTATATAGAATTTCTACTAGTCGTTTATAGTTAACTATATCGAATGGGCTTATAATATCGAGCTATAATAGAGATACTATTATACTACTCTATTACGCTATAAATACTACTGCTATTATTACCCTAATAACGAGGTTTATAAACATTACCTTCCGGTTTTCTATTTATCCCTCTGGTAAAAGGCTTTATTCCTTTATAGCTTCTGAGATACGTTTATATAGCACCTTTTTAACGATTTTATTTATAATATAGAGTAGTACGATCGGTCGGTACGCCTTAGCGACTTATTTTTCCTTTAATATTTTACCCGGTTTTAGGAGGACGATACTATTAGCGCTATAAAAGCGCTATAGGTAATATACGAGAACGAAGCTTCCTTCGGCTACTTTTATAAGGGCGCGGCGTAATTATTTCCTATAGAGCTTAAGGAATCCTACCGGGAATAAGTCGTCCCCTAGTACCTTCTAGGGCTTTATCTCTTTTAATACTTATATAATATCCTTATATAAAACGCTTCTATATAGCGTAAACCCTCTTTAATATTATAAGCCCTTTTAAATATTCCGGGCTGGGATATCTATAGGGTTTACCTCTATACTCGGGAAAAACTTAGCTATAAGAACGTTTATTTTCTAATAATATATAATATACTCTAGCAGTAAGTTTATATTACTTTTAAGCGGTAGTAGCGTTATTATATCTAGTAGTTTATAGCTTTATATCTTTATTTAGTATTTAAGTCCCTATATTACTTTATTATTATAAGATATATCTATAACTATATAGCGCTAATACTTCGTCCGAACTATATATATAATCCTCTTCTACTTTCTTATAGCTTCCTATTATAGTTAATCGCTAGCTAGTAAGGGCGCTACTTAGTATCTACGCTATACCTGCTTTACTATTATTATAAATCTTACTATTTCCGGGGATTATTATCTAGCCGTTTTACCTATATTTACTTTACGCTATAATATTACTACTTAGGCTATATATTAAAGCTCTTTAGTTAAATAGTCTATATATTTATCTAGGTCGGCTGCTATATTAAAGCTATCCGGAATATAGATCTTCTATACTTCTACTTAAACTAATAGTATATCTATTACCCCTTACGCTTAACCCTCGAAGGCCTAGATTAATTATAGTATACCTATTAATCGGAAGATATATACTAGCTATAAGTTATAGTTAGAGCTCTTTTACTTTAATCCCTAGTTATATTTATAGTATAGTTCGGGGCTATATTAAGCGAGGTCGAGTATAAAGGATCTTTCCCGTTACTTCTACTTTATTATATAGCTATATAGCGTAGCTAGGTCGAGGCTCTAGCGCTATATTAAAGTAAGGACCTTATAAGCAGTATTTAAAGTACGCCCTTCTTTATCCTAAAGGGGGTAGTATATATTAAAGTTACTAACTAGTATATTATATCCGCGCTACTCCCGCGTTATAAGGCCGGGGAATAGGCTTTATTTATATAGGCTAATCTCCGGCTTAGTATAAATTAACTATATTATAAGGGTTTTATTACCGATATTAGAGAAGGTAACTATATTCTAATTATACTCCGACGTCCCCGTTTACCTTATTAAGTCGAAGCGCTTATAAATATATAGCGCTACTCGGCTATAGCGTATATAGATTATTTTATATAGCTATATTACTAGGTATACTACTATATATATATTTAGGCTTACTTATAGCTTTTATATTACTATAATATTAAATACCGGGTATACGCTTAATGCTAACGCTATATTCTTACTATTTCTTATTATATTTTAAAAGAAGACTTTAATATCTATTATTTTTAAATATAACGGAAGGTCGACGGTATATATTAAGAGTTCTAGAATATATACCGGCGTATACTCCCTATAAAAGCTATTTATATACTAAGCCGTCCCCTTTATAAGATATTTCGGGTAAGGTTATTAAGCGCTACGCGCTTCTATATAGCGATAATACGGAATTTATCCGAGTTAGCGCTACTTACGCTCGGTATAGGAGTATCTCCTATATTATATATCTCGAACTAGCGTAATCGGGTCTTATATATATCTTATATATATTCCTTCTACGCTTAAGTAGTTAAATAATAATAATAGTCCTAAGCTATATAATTCCCTTTATACTATATATACCGGGTAGCTATAATATTTATCGCTATAGGGTATTCCCTTTTGCCTTTAGTGTACGCTACTCCTATATAGTATCTATACCTTATAAGCGTTTTATAGAATCTCGCGATATATTTATAGCTATAATAATTAAAATACTATTTAACGTTTACCTCGGCGGAGTATAGTTTATATATAAAGATCTCCGCCCTTTAAATAACCCCGTTATTATAAAGCTATTTCGCCGCTATAATATCGCTTACTAAGGCGATAAGTATAGAGCGCCCCTGCTCGTTCTTTAAGAATAATAGCTATACTTTTATAATCGTTATTATATTATAGTTTTATAGTTCGCTAAAGAGCTTCTCCGGCGCTATATATATATCGCGTAGTCGGCCTATATATAGGCCCTTAATAACTACCGGGTATTCCCTCCCTATTATTATAGCCTTGCTTTTAAAAGCTAGCCTAATTTATTCCTTTTAAGTTTTATATACCTTCGCTTCTAGTTTAAATATAACTAGTATATCCCTATTATATAAGCGCTATACCGCTACCGCTTCCTCGCTCCCTATCGCTTTATTAACTATAATAACTATATTTACTAGGTTCCGGTTTATATATACTTCTAAGGTTATATAGATAGTTACTTCCTTATTATAACGCGCTAGGACTATTAGCTATTACTTTTACGCTCCTATACTATTTAATTTCGTTATACCCGTTATAATAACCTAGGCCTATAATCGGTTTAAGGGGGTAGTCGGAATAGCTATAAGGGCTTTATAAAGTATTACTTTAATCTCCTACTATAAATCCTCTCTTATAACTAGCTAGGTAGCGTTAATAAAGCTCTTATATAGAGATTTCGCAGTTTTTATATAATAGCTTTCGGTAATACTTAGGATTATATATACTTTATCCTAGCTAATTAAGTTTATTAATTATTTTTCGAATACTTATAGCTTCTCTTCCGATAAGTTCCCTTCCCTTTCGCTACTCTATAGCTATATTAAAGCCTTATTATTTACTATATAAACGCTCTATCTATAATTAGGGTAATATCTACTTTACTCGATTCCTATAATTCCTCCGTTAATTACTATCGGTATTATTTCCTAAGTAGCGAACTCGCTACGCTTAGGCTATATAGCTATAGCTAGGTATAGTTTCGCTTTATAGTTTCGATTCTATATTTAAAATTTAATATAATAGAGTATCGGGGTCGGGACCTCGATTTTAAGTTTTAGAGTTCCTACTCTAATTATAGGTAAAGCGCTTATATAGTAACTAATAAAGCTTTAATATAGCTATAAAGTAGGCAAAGGAAAGGAAACTTATCGGAAGAGAAGCTATAAGTATTCGAGAAATAATTAATAAACTTAATCGGCTAGGATAAGGTATATACGGTTTTAAGTATTACCGAAAGCTATTATATAAAAGCTATAAAGTCTTTATATAGGAGCTCTACTAATACTACTTAGCTAATTATAAGGGAGGATTTATAGTAGGAAATTAAAGCAGTACTTTATAAAGCCCTTATAACTACCCTAACTACCCCCCCGAACTGGTTATAAGCCTAGGTTACTATAATAAGTATAATAAAACTAAGTAGTATAAAAGCGTAGAAGTAATAGCTAATCGTTCTAGTATACTATAATAGGGAAGTAATTATCTATATAAGCTCGAAGGTATATATAAACCGGAACCCTGTTAATATAGTTATAATAGTTAATAGGGTAATAAAGAGCGAGGAAGCGGTAGCGGCGTAGCGTTTATATAGCGGGAATATATTAGTTATATTTAAGCTAGATATAAAAACGTATAAAGCTTAAAAGGAATAGATCGGGCTAGCTTTTAAAAGCTAGGCTATAGTAATAGGGAGGGAATATCTAGTAGTTATTAAGAGTTTATATATAGGCCGATTATATAACGCGTATATAGCGCTAGAGCAGCGCCTTAGTAAGCTATAAGACTATAATATAACGGCGATTATAAAGGTATAACCGTTATTCTTAAAGAATAAATAAAGGCGCTCTACGCTTCTTGCTTTAATAAGCGATATTATAGTAGTAAAGTAGCTTTATAGTAACGGGGTTATTTAAAAAGCGGAGATCTTTATATATAAGTTATATTCCGCCGAAGTAAATATTAGGTAGTATTTTAACTATTATAATTATAAATATATCGCGAGATTTTATAAAACGCTTATAAAGTATAGATATTATATAAGAGTAGTATACGCTAAGGGCGAAAAAGAATACTTTATGGTAACGAATAATATAGCTGCTTAATATATATAGTATAAAAGAAACTATATAGCTTAAAACTACTACTACCTAGCCGCTTAAGCGTAAGAAGAACGCGCGCAGGATATATATAAGACCCGCTTATACTAATTCGAGATATATAGTATAAGAGATGCTCCTATACCGAGTATAAGTAGCGCCGACTCGGATAGATTCCGTATTATTATTATATAAAAGCGTATAGTACTTAGCGACCTCGCTTAAATTATCTTATAAAAGGGGCGGCTTAATATATAAATAGCTTCCGTAGGGAGTATACGCCGGTATATATCCTAGAACTTATAGCGTATACTATCGACCTTCCGCTATATTTAAAGATAATAGATATTAAAATATTTTTTTTAAAATATAGTAAGAAATAGCGAGAATATAGCGCTAGTATTAAGCAGGCGCCCGGTATTTTATATTATAATAATATACGAGCTATAGATAAGTTTAAATATATATATAGTAATATACCTAGTAATATTGCTATATAAAGTAGTTTATACGCGCTATAGCCGAGTAGCGTTATACGTTTATAAGCGCTTTAACTTAATAGGGTAGATAGAGATATTAGAATATTCTTAAAGCGCAATTACCTTTTATAACGTTAGAGATAAACCCCTTATAATATAATTAATTTACGCTAAGTCGGAAATAAGCTTATATAAGTAGAGCTTACTCCCTAGCTTTATAGTATAAAAGCAGCGCAGGTATAATATATTAATTAGCGACTTTAATATATACTACCCCCTTTATAATAAAGAAGGGTATACCTTAAATATTACTTATAAAGTCCTTACTTTAGCGTAATACTAGAGCTTTAACTTAGTTACGCTATATAGCTATATAATAAGATAGAAATAAGGGGAACGGTCCTTTATACTCGACTTTATATAATATAATCTAGAATTACGCTATAAATATAGCTAGGGGTTAAAGTAAAAGGGCTCCGACTATAACCTATAGCTAGTATATATCTCTTAAGTAGCGGGTATACTATAATTAACCCTAGCTTTTAAGAGTTAAGTATAGGGGGTAATAGATATACTATTAGCTTAAGTAAAAGTATAAAAGATTTATATCCTAGATAGCTTTAATATAGTAGCTAACCTAGATAAGTATATAAACTATTTAACTAAAGAGCTTTAGCATATAGCTTAAGTAGCGATACTATAGCGTAAGGCAAATATAAGTAAAACGGCTAAATAATAATCCCCGGAGGTAGTAGAATCTATAAAAGTAGTAAAGTAGGCCCGATATAGATATTAAGCGGCGCTATTACTAGCTAGCAACCGATTATAGCAGGAAGCTATAAGGGAGTAAAAGGAAGTTATATATATAGCTTAAATAAAGTATTAGCGCTATATAATAGCGGAGATATCCTATAATAATAAATTAATATAGGGATTTAAACGTTAAGTAAAGATATAAATCTATAAACCCTTAAACCTAATAACGCTACTGCTACTTAAAAGTATTATAAGCTTACTACCTAAATAAACTATATATTACTAAAAAATAGAGGTTTTTATAGCTAAATGCTTCTTAAGTATAGAAGTAAACCTTATAAATATCCCGGCCCGGAATATCTAGGAGGGCTTATAATATTAAAAGGGGTTTACGCTATATAAGAGCGTTTTATACGAAGATATTATATAAGTATTAAAGGAGATAAAGCCTTAGAAGGCGCCGGGAGACGACTTACTTTTAATAGGGTTTTTTAAGCTATATAAGAAATAACTACGCTACGCCTTTATAAGGGTAGCCGAAGGAAGCTTTATCCTAATATATTACCTATAATACTTTTATAGCGCTAACGTTATCGTCCTCCTTAAACTAGGTAAAATATTAAAGGAATAATAAATCGCTAAAGCGTACCGACCGATTATACTACTCTATATTATAAGTAAAGTTATTAAGACGGTATTATATAAATATATTTCAGAAGCTTTAGAGAAGTATATCTTTCTACTAAAGGGATAAATAGGGAACCGGAGGGTAAGGTTTATAAACTTTACTATTAGGGTAGTAATAGAAGTAATATTTATAATATAGCAGAGTAGCGTAGTAGTATCTTTATTATAGCTCGATATTATAAGTATTTCGATATAGTTAACTATAAATAATTAGTAGAGATCCTATATAGAAAGGGGTTCCCCTTTTAAATATAAAGGTAAGTTACTAGCTTCCTAAACGCGCGTATAGTACGCTTTTTCTTCGATAATAAAGCTTCCGAGCTATATATACTTTAAGCGGGAGTATCCTAGGGTTTACCGTTATCCCTAATACTATTCTTCCTATATATAGCTATACTATATAAAACACTCGATAATAACGGGCTAATAGTAGTAGGCTTTATAAACGATACTAATATCTTTATTATAAGTAGCAACGCTATAGAGAACTGCTTACGCTTAAGCTATATATATAATATATATAAGGAATAGGGCCGTAAAGTAGGAATAATATTCGTAGTATATAAGAGTAAACTTATATACTTTATATAATGCTATATTATAATAGAGCTACTAGTATAATATAGCGGAGTAGCGATTGCGCCGATAGAGTTAATAAGATTCTTTAAGGTTTAGCTAAATTATAAACTACGCTAGCGCCGTTACTTTAAGAAATTTAAAAAGGAGCTAGAGATCTAATTATTTATATTTACTACATTTATAGCTATTATATAAAGCTATAATAGCGCCCGAGCGAAAGAAATATATATTAAAGTTATCTATAATATAGTTATATATAAGGCCTTAGCTTAATATATACTATCTAGAGGAAAGCTATTAATAATAGCAGCGCGCTTAAAAGCTATTTAGTTATAATACTTATATATAATAGTAAGCGCTTTTAAAGCTATTCCGGTCCGTTTCTTAAAATAAAAAACCGGTTACTTACTAATATACCCTTATTTAAATAATAAACTAACATTATTTAAAGCGAGATTAATATAAAAGGGTATAGCGCTATATATATATATAGCGTAGGAGATATAGTAACGGGATAGCTATATACTATTTAAATATAAAGGGGCTTCTACTATTGCTAGGGGAATACCGGACCGGCCCGATTAACCCGAGGAAAGCTTAGGGGAAACGATAGTATAGGGAACTAGATTAAAGCGTAGATAAACTTAAAATATAGCGAAATAAAAGCTTAAAAGTAGCGCTAGTAAAAGGATTAAATCGCTAAACTACTTATTAACCCTAGCCTTCGGGACTAGAAGGAGCGATAAAACGAATAGTAAGCTATAGCGATAGAGATATATATAAGCTCTATACTTACTCCGGTAATATAACGTTTACCGGAGGTTATAGATAAGATTAGTAGTATTTATATCGGGCTCGTTAAGTATAAGGCCTTAGCTTTATTCTAGATTAAAACGGGAGCGATAAAGCTAGCAGTATACTTATTTATATATAGCGTGCTAGCCGTTCTAATACCGCTTTATAGCTATAGAATAGGAAAGGAAACGGTATACTATATCGTTATTAGATATATTGTTAGTTAGGCTTTACCGTACGGTTTACAGAACGTACGAATCTGTTATAAATATCATTTATTCGTATGTGTAGTAGTAGCTAAAGTCTAAGTTCTAGAAGCTATCGCAGGTAGCAGAAGTAACCCTATATAGGCTAGATTCTGCCGGTTGCCTAATATTCCTTTAACCGCCTACCCTTTATAGCTTAGTGCCTAATCCACACTAGCAGCTTTTCTTCTTATCGTAATATCCTTATCCCTAGTCTTAAAACTCTTTAAAGCAAATACTCGTTATAATCTCGTCTATTTATTCTAAATCTATCGTCTATCGTATCCTTATACCTAGTCCCGTTCTATATACCCCTCTATACGAATTACTAACTTATTCGTAGCTATAAAGCGCTTTAAGGCCTTATTTAGTAATATCTTCGTTAGGGCGTTAGCCGGGTTATTATTTCCGTTAATCTATCGCACCTCGTAGATCTCGCGTTTCTTATATAATTATCGCAGCGATATAATATCGATTATTAGCCGCTTCCCTTTTATAATCCCGAGCTTTATAAGGTACTTATATAGCAAGTATAAGTTTATATAGATTATAAGTAGGATTGCTAGCAGCTCGAGGGAGTTAGTAATTATCTTTAAAGTAGAAGAGATTATAGTACTAATATTAAATCTATTTACTATTTTATAGATCTTTAAAGCTAAAATACTCTAAGTAACCCGTTTATACTTAGTTAATAATTAGTATAGTATATTCCCGCGTAATATACGTTATATAGTATTATTGCCCTTTTCTTTATTAACTATAGCGATTATAAATCTAATTTAAGAACTAAGGTTCCGGTTATTTATAAATAAGCCGTTTATAGATATAACTAGTTTTACCGTTAAGAGGTTTAGAGCGATATAGTAGAATCCCCTATTTAAGTTCTCTATTTACTACTATAAGCGCTTATTTTATATCTTATAATCTTTCTTTTCGAACTTTTAATCTACGCTGTAATTAATAGATCGAAAGCGGCCTTTAGTTAATAAATCGAAGCTAGATAAACGCTATAAGCCTGCTGCTTAAAATAGCGTTATATATAGTTAAGTATTATAGGATTAATAATCTTAATCTTAGCCCTTTATCCCTTTTATTTAATATCGATAGATCCGTTATATAATATTAATACTTTTATACTATTAAATTCTAAGGGTATTTCTAGCAATAGTTTCGTTTTCGCTTTATACTTAATTTCTACTTCCTCGATCTTCTCCTTTTTTATTATTAAAACCTTTAAGGTTCCGAGTATAAGGGTATTATTAGTTAATATCCTAATAAGGCCGAAGGCGTCCTTTTAGCCGTTTATAATTAAAATAATATATATAATCGTCCTTAGCGGGTATTTAGCTTTAAGTTCCTAGGGTATTTTCGCTAAAATAGTCTAGGCTAGTTTTAACTTCGATTAAGGATAAGCTTAGGTAATATCGCGAAGTTCTATTAGTATTCCTATCTTTATTATTAAGAGGGTAAGAGTAGTAAGTAAGCGTTAGCTAACTCGTTAAATTATAAGCGATTAAGTTAACATCTTCTCTTTACGCTTATCGTTATACCCTTAAATAATAAGGCGAGATTTCTTATATAGCTTCTTATTCTTTCCTTTAATTTTATATACTATTTATACTTTAAATAAGCGATATTGTTTATAAACCTTTTTATTATAGCGCTCGAATCGGAAGACTCCCTAGCTAATTAATTCTATAATTTCATTTATATTAAACTCTTTAAATAGGTTGCTAGGGCTTATAATTACGCTATCCCGTTATAGGTTTAAGGCTAGTCTATAATTTTCCTTCTTTTTCTAGGTTATAAAGATAGTCGGCTTTAGTTAATTTTTTAATCTAAGTAATTATCCTTTCTTTTAAAGCTTTAGGGGCTTAATAAAAGGTAGCGTAAGGGTAGAAATTATAAGTTCCTAGCTTAAACACCCGAGTATTTCGGGGTTAGTATCTTTATAATAATATATATAAATAATTGTAAATCGAAACTTAATAAGTTTAAAGTAAAGTTATAACTATTAATAGCTAATAGTTTATATAAACTCTATTAGCCCTTTTTCTCCTATTAAACTTATACTTTACTTTAAAAGGGTAGCGCTAGCTAATTATTTATATTTAGGCTTTCTCGGGCGCAAATAGCTTTATTAATTTATTATTCTACCGAAAGTTTCTATAGCGTACTTATTGCCTTTATTATCGCCTCTATGCGTTTTAGGGTTAATAGCAATAATAGCGAATTGAAATTTATCCGGGTAAAAGCTCTAATAATAAGTAGTATAGGTATAAGGCTATTCGGGCTTATAATATCGTTTATAGCTTTTATAGTTATTTATAAGATAGTATCTTTATTAAAAGTATTATTTAGCTTAGTAGATAGTATTTTAAATATATAATAAAGGGGTATATAATATCTTTTAACTTTACTAATAAACTAGTAAGCCTTTATAAAAACTTATTTATATATAATTCCTATTATTCTAGCCTTATTTATAAACTCTATTAAAGCGAAGTTTATTTTAGTATTATAAATTAGCTAGTTAAAGGGCCCTAGGTATATATTAATTTATATTATTTATAGCGCTTCCTATATATTTTTCGTTAAAAGGTAAGTAAAAAATCAAGCTATTTAAAATAATATTAACGAGTTTATAATATAAAGTATAGATTTTCTAAGTAAATATATTGTATTTATAATACGTGTAAAACTATAGAAGTCTTATAAGCGTGATAAGGCCTATAAGCCTCTATAAATATAGCTGTAAAGAAGGTGTTTTAGGGTTTAAACAGAAGAGCTTTCAGAGGGTGCGAGGTAAAAGTGCTTATAAATCTAGGTATAGAATAAAGTATTAATTATTCCTTATACTTCTGGTAAGTAAACTAAAGGCGGTTCTATCTATCCTATATATATAGAAGAGTTTAGGGCCCGAGCGCCTTAAACGGAGAGAAAGAAAACCCTAAGCGGAGGAATAAACCTTCCGAAGCTAACCTTATATAAAAGGTATAAACGCTATCGCTCGGAAGCTATAGGATCCGAAACGATCTATACGGAGATTTATAGCTATAAGGCTTAGAAGGGAAGGTATATAGTTATAATAGGCTAAGGCGTAATACCGATAGCTGCCGAGAGCCTATTATAGCCGAAGCGTAGCCGCTACGTTTACTAAAGCGTTATTATAGCGTTACCGATACTTAGCCGAATAATAGCCGGGAGGCTATCTATAATAGCTAGGTAATAGCAACTATAACTACTATACTAAGAGTACTATAGATATTAGAAAGTAAAGTATAGGGTATTAATCTAGGCCTAATTAGGCCTAATTTTAATACCCCCTTTATAAGTAAACTTTCTTTTAGGTGCTAGATCCTTTAAAGGGTTTAAAGACCTTTTAGAAGGAGTTTAAAGCGTAATATGCGCTTAAAGACTTTAAATTTAAGTGCTAGTAGCGGTTTAGTTAAGCTATTTACAGGTATCTTTAAACTTTCGAGATAGCTAATTTTTAAAAGGCCTTTTATAACCTTACTCCGAATAAGTTCGAAGTATACTAGAGTATACTTAGTACAGCTATAGTATTTAGGGTCCTTTAAGGTAGAAATAGCGTTCTAAGAGTCGCTATATAAAGGGGTAGGTTTTAAAATAAGTTTCTGAACTTTAGAGAATAAGCCTTTAACCTATAGAATTTCTCTAGTAGCTTCTATAATAGTATTATACTTAGCCTCTAAGGTAGAGAGGGCAATAGTGCTAGATCTCTTCGATTTCTAGCTAGTAACGCCCCTATAATAGTAAATTAAGTACTTATAGGTTAATTTAGCTATTATATTATAGCCGGTAAAGTTACTATCGCTATAAGCTCTAGGTTCTAGTAATTTATATTTGCCCCCTAGCTTAAAGCTATAGTTTATAATACCTTTAAGGTATTTAAATAGTAATTTAGCTGCTATAAGGTACTATTTCGAAGGCTTTTATATATACCTTAAAAGGAACTAAACTGCGAAAGCTATATCGGGGCGAGACTCGATTATAGCGTATATCGTAGTACCGTTTAAGCTTTAAAGTTCTTTAGTTTTAAACTAGTTTAATACCTTTTTAAGCTAGTTAGGGCTTAAAAGCCCTAGCTATAGAGGTACCGATATAGGGGCTATATTAGTAAGACCGAAGTATTAAAGAGTAGCTTTAATATATTGCTGCTGCAAAATCTATAAAGTTTTTTTAAGTTTATCCTATAGGATCTCGACGCTTAAAAAGAATATAGTAGCGCTTAAATCTTTAATTTTAAAAGCTTTATTTAAGCGCTTCTTTAGATTACTTATAGCCCTTATAGAACGGCTAAATAAGAGGTAGTTATCGATATAGCTAACGATAAATATACCCTACTAGGTACTATAATATATAGCGGAATTAGAAATTAGAGGCTTAAATTTTAAGCTTTCTAGAAGGCTTTTAAGCTTAGTTTACTACTAACGGGGAGATTATTTTAAGCTATATAAGGCCTTAACGATTTAAATTACTTAATTTTCTTTAGGATTCTAGCTAAAGCGTTCTAGAAGGTCTTTTAAGCTTAGATTAGCCTTTAACAGCTCTTCTAGGCCTAGAGGAAAATCTATATAAAGGTCCTCCTTTATATCTCCGTTTAAAAAGGCCCCTATAAAATCGATTTACTCGATTTACTAGTTTAAGCGTACTACTAGTATTAGCAGAATTCGCTAAGTAAGTAGAATAGAAGTACTAGCGAAGGTTTTAATATAATTAATACCGGGAACCTGCTAGAAACCCTTAGTTATAAGGCGAGCCTTATATTTAATTACCTAACCCTTTTAATTTAGCTTTCGTTTTAAAACTTACTAATAGGTAATAGGTTTCTTCTTTAAAAGGGATCGCTTAATAAAGCGGAAGGTTCCCTTCTATAAGAGTTATTATAACTCTTTTAATAAGGCTTAAATCTAATAAGGGGATTTAGGGGTTTTTAGCGCCTATTTAAAGGTATTTAGTTCTAAAACGTAATAGACGAGATAGTAGATTAGTTCTATAGTATCCAGTATAGGCTAATTAATATTAATAGGTTTATCGTTTTTATTATAGGGCTTATATTCTAGCTTTTCGCTTAGTTTAAAAGTAGGAATAGGGATTTCTAGGCGCTATAGTTACCTAGGCTCTGCTTTTAGTTTAATTATAAGCGGTTTAAAAGCTATAAGGGGCTTTAAAGGGCCTAAGGAGCTGCTAGGTAGTTTTAATTCTTCTCGTTTATCCTCGAGAGTTAGGGGCTCGTACGTTTCTGCCCCCTTTATAACTACTAAAGGGTTACTTTCTCTAGTAGGTATTATAAACTTAAATAGCCTTACTAAGCTAGTTTTAAGAACTCTTTACTACTAAATAAGGTAAACTAAAAAAGTTTTAATACTTAGAATAGCTAGTAATAGTACGTCTTCGGTATAGGGAGTAAGCTTTTAGCTTTTAACTCGGTACTTATAAAGTATTAGGGCTAAGTAGCGCGAGCTTATAGCCCTATAAGCTAATAAATTAAGTATATTAGGGGCCTAATTAAGCTATACCTCGTCGAAAAAGGCCTAGAATAGACAAACGTTATAATTTATTATAGTAGTTTTATTAACTAGCTTAACGATTACTAGAAGAATATAGTACTAAAGGTATTAGGGAAAACTATTAGCTAGAAGAATAGCGCGTAATCTATTTACTATAACCCTTATAGAGCGTTCTATAAGACCGTTTTAATTTAGGGTATAGGGGCTTAAGGTATTAAATTTAATACCTTTTCGAGCGAAGTATACTTATATTAGGGCGTTAGTAGCCTTTAATCCGCTATTAAAGTAAAATTCCTAAAGGTAACGGTTATATTAAGTTTTAAAAGATTTAAATAAATCCTTTATACCCTAGAAAACTTCTATAGCTTCTCTATTTTATAACTAAAGGATCTAGTAATAGCGGGACTTCCGGTCTACTAGAATTAGCCCTATAGGGCGTTTATTCTATAGTAGAAGGACGATTTTAAAAGTATTGCCTTCTATATAATCCAGAACTTTCTAAAGAGCTATAATAGGTTTTATATTTAAGCGCCGAACCGCTTTAATTTTAGCGTACTCCTTATACTAGAAATTAAAAGCTTTAATCGTATCTAGATTTAAAATTCTAATAAATAGCCTAGCTATTTTCTTTAAAAGGTTAAAGCCTATATGCCCTAAGCGTAAGTACTAGAGTAGGGCGGCCTTTAAAGCTTCTAATAATTAGAAAGTTTAGTTTTAGATAGTAAAGCGCTTAAAGCTAATAGGGCTTTTACTCCGTTAGGGGGCTCTATATAGGAGGATAGCCCTAGGGATCTAGTAGCTAATAGGGCTAGAAGAATAGAAAAGGGCTCCGGATAAGAAGATAGCTTTAAAATCTTATTATTTTTACGCAAAGACTTAATTAAGCTTAATCGTAAGGGACCCTCTAGGGGCCTAGGGGCTTTAAATCTAGCGTAATAAAAGTAAATAGAAGGTTAAGTAGGCTTTAGCTTATCTTTAAGCCGAAGAAAGAAGCTTAAAGAATTAAACTTTAGAAGGGTAAACGTATAATTATTAAACCCTATTAGCTTCTCGCTATTAAGGCGCCTACTAGCGGTATAGTGCTTAATACTATTAAAGATATTAATTTAGAACTAGGGAATATATAGTACGTTTTCGAGGTTAACGATATTATATTTTAAGGGGTTCTTACTAACTATTATAGAGAGGGTTATAGAACCGACTTTAGTAAGTATTAGTATACCTCCGTTAGTTATTATATTCTTTAATTAACCTTTATTAGGCTTATAGTTCGAGAGCTAGGCCTTCTCGTTAGCGATATATATTATAGATCTAGTATTATAAAGCTAGATTAGTTACTTATAGTAGTAATAAATATAGGACTATTTAAAAGGTTTAAAAGGTTTTAAAGCCTTATAAGCCTTTTTAGTATAGTAATTATATCTATTTAAGGCTTCCGAATCTTCGTTATTTAAATCTATATTATAAGCGCTATTTTCTAGGCTAAAGTTAATAGCGTAAGCGAAGTCGCCCGAACTATTATCTTTATCCTTCTACTTTTTCTTTTACTTATTCTTCTACTTAGAAGAACTGCCTTTAAAAGGTTCTTCCTTTTATTTACCTTTGCCCTTACCCTATTACTACTAGTTCTTAAGCTTTTTAAGGCTTAAAAGTTTCTTTTTAAAACCGTATAGCCCTATCTTAATATCTTTATCTACCGAAACTCGAAGTTCTTCTAATATATCTGCTATATAAAAGGCTAGATTTAAGCGGAAGCTAGGGCTAGAAGCCTTATTAATTCGAATCGAGTTATAAGTATAGCGTACCTAGTTGCTAAATAAGGATTCTAGCGCCTTTAAATAAACGTTAACTTAATCTTCCTCTAGAACTTAAGCGCTTAAAGTATTTAAGCGGGATAGGGTACTAATAAATCTAGAATTAAATTCTATAATAGAGCTTATAAATCCCTAAAATAAGAGGGAGTAAAACTCTCTATAAAGGGTTTCGCGCTAAAAGGATTATATCGGGGTATATTAAGCGATAAGTTACTAATAAGCTTATAGGGGGTTTTAAATCTAGGAAATAATGCCCTAGGGTACTAGAGTATAGCTATCTCTAATAATTATTAGTATTATAGCTTATTCGTTATCGGGAAGGTTAAGTATTAAATAAGGGTTCGAGATAAATTTAAAGTAAGAAATAGCTTTAAATACTATTTCTAGAGCTTATTTCTATTATTTATAGTTCTTAGAGCTTTTAAGGCCCTATTCTTTAGGGATTAAATAAGCGCGCTTAGTAATTTCTTAGCCTAAAGAGCCCTAAAAAGCGGAAGTAGTAGTAGTAGGTACTAGGGGCTCTAGAATAGCATAAGTAGGTATAGGAGCGGGAGCGGGAGTAAGCTACGGAGGGTTTAAGGGCCTTATAGTAGCAGCTTAGGCAGTATAAGCCTCCCGGATAGTAGTAGCGACTATAAAAGCGATAGTATTTTAAACCTTAGTAATCTAGTCGGCGAAACGCTAATCGTAGTAGGTCCTAAACTCTTAGAGGGCGTTATTAACGATCTTAGTAATTTATTTAAAATTAAAAAGCCTGGAATTTAAGTCTATAACCCTAGAATTTAAATCTATTACCTGCTATTATAATAGGAGCCGGTAGTTATAGTTACTAAGAGCTATCGGGTCTATAGGTATTTTAAGGCCTTAGAAGGGGCCTAAGGGAGCCTATTATTTAGCTATCTTTTAATAGGATAAGCGCTAATAGGAAGGAAATAGCGTATAGGTCGATAGCGGGGGTAGTAACTAGCTAGGTGTATTATATTAGAGATATAAGGACTAGAGAGTTAACTAGGTTATCGTATCTAGTAACGTAGAAAAGTAACTACTATAATATAGTAGTTTAAGTAGTAGATTTATAGTTATAAGATACTGTAATATATCCTATAGCAAATGCTATAATATAAAATATATATTTAAGAAGTAAGTGTAAAGTAACTATAATTAGCGATAGTAATTTTAGCCTAATATAGCCGAACAGGAAAAGCGTAGAGGTTATAAATTCGAGTAGCTAGATAAAAGATAAAAAAAAGGATTTTTTTTTTTTACTTTTATAGGATATAAAATCGGTAGGGATAGTATAGCAGAGTTCCTAAGAAAGATTCTTTTACCAGGCTTATAACCTATAAAACTATAGAAGTCTTATAGGCGTAATAAAGCCTATAAGCCCCTATAAATATAGCTATAAAGAAGGTATTTTAGAGTTAAATAGAAGAGTTTTTAAAAGGTATAAGGTAAAGTACTTATAAATCTAGGTATAGAATAAAGAGTTAATTATTCCTTATTACTTCTAGTAAGTAAACTAAAGGCAGTTCTATCTATTTTATATATATAGAAGAGTTTAAGGCCCGAGCGCCCTAGATAGAGAGAAAGAAGACCCCGAACGGAGGAATAAATCTTTTAAAGCTAACTTTATATAAAAGGTATAAACGCTATCGCTCGGAAGCTATAGGATCCGAGACGATTTATATAGAGATCTATAGCTATAAGGCTTATAAGGGAAAGTGCGTAATTATAGTAGGCTAAGGTATAATACCGATAGCCGCCGAGAGCTTATTATAGCCGAAGCGTAGCTGCTAGGTTACCGAGGCGTTACTATAGCGTTACCGATGCTAAGCCGAAGCGTTACTAACTATAGCCGAATAATAGCCGGAAGGCTGTTTATAGCAGCTAGGTAATAGCGGCTGCAACTACTGTACTAGGAGCACTGTAGGCACTAGAAAGCAAAGTGTGGGGCACTAATCTGGGCCTAATTAGGCCTAATTCTTAATAGCTATTACTCCTATACTTTTATACTACTTAATCTCGTTATATCCGTTATAATAAACTAAGCTTATAATTAATTTAAAGGGGTAGTTAAAGTAGCTATAAAAGCTTTATAAAGTATTACCTTAATCTTCTATTATAGATCCTCCCTTATAATTAACTAAGCGGTATTAGTAAAGTTCCTATATAGAGATTTTATAGCTTTTATATAATAATAATAATAATAATAATATTTATACGCCGACCTCCCCCTATAGGGTATACGGTACCTTTATAGTCTATCTATCGTTTAGGAACCCGAATACCGGGAGAAAACCTAGGCGTTACGTTTTAGCTATATAAAAGCTGCGCTATCGTTATATCCTCGTCCTTTAGTTACCTAGTACCTTACTATACTAGTAAACCTAACTAGCTAGTTATACTATAGCCCTACGCCCTAGCCCTATCCCGTCTATATCTATATAGCTCTATATCCTCCCTTGCAATCTTTATAGCTAGCCCGAAGGATAAGAGCTTCCCTTATTATAGTAGCTACCTTATTATAGTTATAGCGGCCGGTTATATACTTACTATATCCTTGAAGTTATAGTATATACGTAGTATAGCCGGGGCTAAGGTATAGCAGAGCCTCTCTCTTTAATCTTCTAGCTTTATATACCTAATAACGATATAATATACCGTTTCCTTTCCCCTTTTATAGCTATAGAGCGGCGTTAGAACGGCTAATACGCTACGCGTAAATAGGTATACTACTAACCCGATCGCTCCCGTTTTAATTTAGAATAAAGCCAAGGCCTTATATTTAGTAAACCCGATATAGATACTATTAATTTTATCTATAACCTCCGGTAAGCGTTACGCTACCGGGGTAAGTATAAAGCTTACGCGCCTCTCTATTACTATAGCTTATATCTTCGTTCTATTACTCCTTTTAATCCCGGAAGCTAGGGTCGGTAGGTAGTCCGATAATCTAATCCTTTTATTAACGCTATTTTTAAGCTCGTATTTCGCTATATCCTAGGTTTATCTATATCTCGGCCTAGTTCTCTATACTATTATCTCCTCGGACCGGTTTAACCGGTCCGGTATTTCTATAGCGTCGGCGTTAAATATACTTCCGTATTTAAGCGATATATAGCTATCCCGTTACTACTTCTCTTACGTTATATATATATTGCGCTATACCCGTTTATATAAGTCTTACCTCGAATGATACTAGTTTGCTATTTAAGTAGAGGTATATTAAGGGGTAACCGGTTTCTCGCTTTAAGAAGCGGATTAAAATAGCTTTAAAAGCGCTTACTATTATATATAAATATTACGTTTATATAGCTCCTAAGCGTACCGCTATCTTTAATAGCTTCCCCCTAAATAGTATATATTAGGCTAAGGCCCTATATATAATTACGCTATAGATAACCTTAGTATATATTTCCTTTATTCGGGCGCTATTATAGCTTTATATAATAGCTACGAGTTTAGTAAGTACGAATAATTAAATCTTTAGTTTCTTTTTAATTTCTTTAAAGTAGTAGCGCTAGCGTAGGTTTCGGTTTAGCTAAACTCTAAGGAATTTTACCGACTCCGTTAGCGTAATCGCTACTCCGCTATATTATATTAGTAGCTCTATTACTATATAGCGCTTTATAAAGTATATAAGTTTACTCTTATATACTACGAATATTATTCCTACTTTCCGGCCCTATTCCTCGTATATATTATATACGCAGCTTAAGCGTAGGTAGTTTTCTATAGCGTTACTGCTTATAGTAAGGATATTAGTATCGTCTATAAAGCCTACTATTATTAGCCCGTTATTATTAAGGGCCTTATATAATATAGCTATATATAGGAGGAATAGTATTAGGGATAGTAGTAAGCCTTAAGGTACTCCCGCTTAAAGTATATATAGCTCGGAAGCTTTATTATCGAAGAGAAGGCGTACTATATATATATCTAGGAAGCTAGTAACCTACCTTTATATCTAAAGGGGGAACCCCTTCCTATATAGGATTTCTATTAATTATATATAGTTAACCGTATCGAACGCGCTTATAATATCGAGCTATAATAGAGATATTACTATATTACTCTATTATACTATAAATACTACTTTTATTATTACTCTAATAGCGAGGTTTATAAACTATACCTTCCGGTTCCCTATTTATCCCTCCGGTAAAAGGTTCTACTTTTCTATAGCTTCCGAGATATATTCGTATAATACCTTTTTAATAACTTTACTTATAGTACGGAGTAGTACGATCGGTTAGTACGCTTTAACGGCTTATATTTCTTTTAATATTTTACCTAGTTTTAGAAAAACGATAATATTAGCGATATAAAAGCGCTACGGGTAATATATAAGGACGAAGCTTCCTTCGGGTACCTTTACTAGAGCGCGGTATAGTTATTTTCCGTAAAGCTTAAGGAATCCTACCGGAAATAGCTTATCCCCCGGCGCCTTCTAAGGCTTTATTTCCTTTAACGCTTATATAATATCCTTATATAAAACGCTTCTATATAGCGTAAACCCTTCTTAATACTATAGGCCCTTTTAGATATTCTAGGCCGGGATATTAGTAAGGTTTACTTCTATATTTAGGAAAAACTTAGCTATAAGAACCTCTATCTTTTAATAATATATAATATACTCTAATAGTATATTTATACTACTTTTAAATAATAATAGCGTTATTAGGTCCGGTAGTTTATAGCTTTATATCCTTACTTAGTATTTAAATCCCTATATTACCTTATTATTATAGGATACCTTTATAACTATATAGCGCTAATACTTTATCCGAGCTATATATATAATCTTTTTCTACTCTCTTATAGCTTCCTGCTATAGTTTATCGCTAGCTAGTAAAAGCGCTATTTAATATCTACGCTATACCTGCTTTACTACCGTTATAAACTTAATTACTTTCGGGGATTACTATTTAGCCGTTTTACCTATATTTACTTTATACTATAGCGTTACTATTTAAGCTATATATTAAAGCTCTTTAATTAAGTAGTTTATATACTTATTTAAATCGGCTGCTATATTAAAGCTATCTAGGATATAGATCTTCTATACTTTTACTTAAGCTAGTAGTATATTTATTACCCTTTACGCTTAACCCTTAAAAGCTTAGGTTAGTTATAGTATACCTGCTAATCGGGAGATATATACTAGCTATAGGTTATAGTTAAAGCCCTTTTACTTTAATCTCTAGCTATATTTATAGTATAATTCGGGGCTATACTAAGCAAGGTTAAGTATAAAGGACCCTTTCCCCTACTTCTGCCTCGTTATATAACTATATAGCGTAGCTAAATCGAGGCTCTAGCGTTATACTAGAGTAAGGACCTTATAGGTAGTATTTAAAGTATACCCTTCTCTATTCTAGAAGGGGTAGTATATATTAAAGTTACCGATTAATACGTTATATCTATACTGCTCTTATATTATAAGGTCGGGGAGTAAGCTCTATTTATATAAGCTAGTTTCCGGCTTAATATAGATCGATTATATTATAAGGGGTTCGTTACCGATATTAGAGAAGGTAACTACGCTTTAATTATACCCTAATATCCCTATTTACTCTACTAGGTCGAAGCGCTTATAAATATATAGCGCTATTCGGCTATAGCGTATATAGACTGCTTTATATAGCGATATTACTAAGTATATTACTATACGCGTATTTAGATTTACTTATAGCTCTTATATTACTATAATATTAAATACCGGATACCCGCTTAGCGCTAGCGCTATATTTTCGCTATTTCTTATTATATTTTAAAAAAGGAGTTTAATATCTATTATTTTTAAGTATAGCGGAAGATCGATAATATACGCTAATAGTTTTAGAATATATACCGGTATATACTCCCTATAAAAGCTGCTTATATACTAGGCTGTCCCCTTTATAGGATATCTTAAGCAAAGTTGCTAAGCGCTATACGCTTCTATATAATAACGATATAGAATCCGTTTAAGTTAGCGCTACTTACGCTTAGTATAAGAGTATCTCTTATATTATATATCTCGAATTAACGCGGTCGGGTCTTATATATATCCTATACGTATTCCTTTTACGCTTAAGCAGCTAGGTAGTAGCAGTCTTAAGCTATATAGTTCCCTTTATACTATATATACCGGGTAGCTATAATATTCGTTACTATAGGGTATTCCCTTTTACTCCTAGTATACGCTGCTTTTATATAGTATCTATACCTTATAAGCGTTTTATAGAATCTTGCGATATATTTATAGCTATAATAGTTAAAATACTATTTAACGTTTACCTTAGCGGAGTATAGTTTATATATAAAGATCTCTGCCCTTTAAATAACCCCGTTATTATAAAGCTGCTTTACCGCTATAATATCGCTTACCGAGGTAATAAGTATAGAACGCTCTTATTTATTCTTTAAGAATAGTAGCTATACTTTTATAATTATCGTTATATTATAATCTTATAGTTCGCTAAAGAGCTTCTCTAGCGCTATATATATATTATATAGTCGGCCTATATATAAGCCTTTAATAATTACTAGGTATTCCTTCTCTATCGCTATAGCTTTACTTTTAAAAGCTAGCCCGATTTATTCTTTTTAGGTTTTATATATCTTTATATTTAGCTTAAATATAATTAATATATCCCTATTATATAAGCGCTACGCTATTACCGCTTCCTTGCTCCCTATTGCTTTATTAATTATAGTAATTATATTTACTAAGTTCCGGTTTACGTATATCTCTAAGGTTATACGGATAATTATCTTCCTATTATAGCGCGCTAAAACTATTAGCCGCTACTCCTATACTTCTACACTACTTAATCTCGTTATACTTATTATAGTAACTTAAGCTTATAATCGGTTTAAAGGGGTAGTTAGTATAGCTATAAAGGCCTTATAAAGTATTATCTTAATCTCCTACTATAAATCTTCCCTTATAATTAGTTAAGCAGTATTAGTAAAGCTCCTATATAGAGACTTTATAGCTTTTATATAGTAGTTTTCAGTAATGCTTAGGACTATATATATTTTATCTTAGCCAATTAGGTTTACTAGTTATTTCTTAAATACTTATAACTTTTTTTCTAATAGGTTCCCTTCTCCTTTACTACTTTATAGCTACGTTAAAGCTTTATTAATTGCTATATAAGCGCTTTATTTATAGTTAGGGTAGTATTTGCTTTACTCGATTCCTATAAATCCTCTATCGATTACTATTAGTATTACTTCCTAAGTAGCAAACTCGCTACGCTTAAGCTATATAGCTATAGCTAGGTATAGTTTTACTTTATAGTTTCGATTCTATACTTAGAATTTAATATAATAGAGTATTAGAGTTAGCACCTTAATATTAAGTTTTTTTTATACTTTTGCTTTTATATAATAGCTTTCGGTAATGGTTAAGATTATATATACTATAAAACTATAGAAGTCTTATAGATATAATAAAGCCTATAAGCCCCTATAAATATAGCTGTAAAAAAAGTATTTTAAGGGTAAATAGAAGAGCTTTTAAAGGATATAATGTAAAGTGCTTATAAGTCTAGGTATAGAATAGAGTAATAATTATTCCTTATACTTCTAGTAAGTAAACTAAAAGCCGTTCTATTAATTCTATATATAGAGAGGAGTTTAGGGCCCGAGCGCTCTAAACGGAGAGAAAGAAGACCCTAAGCGGAAAAATAAACCTTCTAAAACTAACTTAATATAGAAGGTATAATTGCTATCCCTCGGAAGCTATAAGTTCCGAGATAATTTATATAGAGATTTATAGCTATAAGGCTTAGAAAGGAAAGTATTATAATTATAGTAGGCTAAGGCGTAATACCGATAGCTGCTAAGAGCCTATTATAGCTAAAGCGTAGCCGCTAGGTTATTAAGGCGTTACCGGGTATAGCTAAAAAAGCAGCCGGTAGGCTACCTATAGCAGCTAGGCTAGTTAGCACCCTTAGGTGCTAACTAGTTTAGCAACAGGGCTAACTATAGCACTATAGGCACTAGAAAGCAAAGTATAGGGCACTAATCTAGGCCTAGTTAGGCCTAACTTTAATAGAAGCTATTAGGGATAGCGGCGCGTTTAAAAGCTATTTAGTTATAGTATTTATATATAGTAGTAAGCGATTTTAAGGCTACTCCGGTCTGCTTTTTAAAACGAGAAACTAGCTATTTACTAATATACTTCTATTTATATAATAAATTAGTATTATGTAAAGCGAAACTAATATAAACGGATATAGCGCTATATATATATAATATAGGAGAAGCAGTAATAGAATAGCTATACGCTATTTAAATATAAAGGGGCTTTTACTACTATTACTAGGGGAATACCGGACTAGCCCGATTAGCTTAAGGAAGGCTAAAAGGGGATAATAATATAGGGAACTAAATCGAGGCGTAAATAGATCTAGAGCGTAGCGAAATAAGAGCTTAAAAGTAGCGCTAATAAAGGGACTAGATTACCGGATTATTTATTAACCCTAGCTTCCGGGATTAGAAAAAGCGATAGGATAAATAATAAGCTATAGTAATAGAGAAGTATATAAGCTTTATATTTACTCCGGTAGCGTAGCGTTTATTAGAAGTTATAAATAAGATTAATAATATCTATATCGGGCTTGCTAAGTATAAGGCCTTAGCTTTAGAAGTAATAGAATTAGTAGTATACTTATTTATATATAGCGTGCTAGCCGTTTTAACGCCGCTTTATAGCTATAGGAGTAGAAAGGAAATAGCGTATTATATTATTATTAAATATATAAATAATAATAATATTTATACGCTAACCTCCCCCTATAAGGTATATAGTGCCTCTATAGTTTATTTATCGTTTAAGAACCTAAGTATTAAGAGAAAACTTAAGCGCTATATTTTAGCTATATAGAAGCTGCGCTATCGTTATATCTTTATCCCTTAGTTACTTAATACCTTACTATACTATTAAACCTACCTAGCTAATTACGCTATAGCTTTATACCCTTTCCCTGTTCCGCTTATATTTATATAGCTCTATATCCTCTTTTATAATATCTATAGCTAGCTTAAAGGACGGGAGCTTCTTTTATTATAATAGCTACCTTATTATAATTATAGCAGTTAGTTATATACTTACTATGCTCTCGAAATTATAGTATATATATAGTATAGCTAGGGCTAAAGTGTAGTAGAGCCTTTCCTTTTAATATTTTAATATTATATACTTAATAATAATATAATATATTATTTCCTTTCCCTTTCTATAGCTATAAAGCAGCATTAGAATAACTAGTACGCTATATATAAATAAGTATACTGCTAACCTTATTGCTTTTATTTTAATCTAAAATAAAGCTAAGGCTTTATACTTAGTAAGCCTAATATAAATACTATTAATCTTATTTATAACCTCTAGTAAGCGCTACGCTATTAGGGTAAGTATAAAGCTTATGCGCTTCTTTATTACTATAGCTTACTATTTATCCTATTGCTCTTTCTAATCCTAGAGGCTAGGGTTAATAAGTAATCTAATAATTTAGTTCTTTTATTAGCGCTACTTTTAAGCTTTTATTTCGCTACGCTCTAGATTTATCTACGCCTTAGTTTAATTCCCTATACTATTATCTCCCCTAAGCCTTTTTCGGGCTAGTTAAGCTAGTCTAATACTCCCCTAATAGTAGTATTAAAAGTACTTTTATATTTAAATAGTATATAGCTATCCTATTACTGCTTCTCTTATACTATATATATATAGCGCTATACCCGTTTATATTAATCTTGCTTTAAATAATATTAATTTATTATTTAAGTAAAGGTATATTAAAGAGTAACTAGTTTATTATTTTAAAAAGCAGATTAAAATAGCTTTAAAAGTGCTTACTATTATATATAAGTATTATAATTAAATAGCTCTTAAGCGCGCTATTATTCTTAATAGGTTCCCTTTAAATAGTATATACTAAGCTAAGGCCCTATATATAATTACGCTATAGATAACTTTAATATATATTTCCTTTACTTAAGCGCTATTATAGCTTTATATAATAGCTATAAGTTTAATAAGTATAAATAATTAGGTTTTTAATTTCTTTTTAATTTCTATAAAATAATAGCGCTAGTATAGTTTTTAATTTAGCTAAACCTTAAGGAATCTTACTAACTCTATTAGCGCAATCGCTACTCTACTATATTATACTAGCAGCTCTATTATAGTATAGCGCTGCGTAAAATATATAAGTTTACTCTTATATACTATAAATATTATTCCTACTTTCCGGCCCTATTTCTTATATATATTATATATATAGCTTAAGCATAAGCAGTTCTCTATAGCATTGCTACTTATAATAAAGATATTAGTATTATTTATAAAGCCTATTATTATTAGCTCGTTATTATTAAGGGTTTTATATAGTATAGCTATATATAAAAGGAATAGTATTAGGGATAATAGTAAGCTTTAAAGTACTTCCGCTTAGAGTATATATAGCTCGGAAGCTTTATTATTAAAGAGAAGGTATATTATATATACGTTTAAAAAGCTAGTAACTTACCTTTATATTTAAAAGGGGAACCCCTTCCTATATAGGATCTCTATAAATCGTTTATAGTTAACTATATTAAAAGTACTTATAATATCGAGCTATAATAGAGATATTACTATACTTATTACTTAGGCTTTACTATACGGTTTATAGAACGTATAAATCTATTATAAATATTATTTATTTATATATATAGTAGTAGCTAAAGTTTAAGTTTTAAAAGCTATTATAGGTAGTAGAAGTAACCCTATATAAGCTGGATTTTGCTAGCTGCTTAATGTTCTTTTAACCGCTTACCCTTTATAGCTTAGTGCTTAATCTATAATACTACTCTATTATACTGCAAATACTACTTCCGTTACTACTTTAATAGTAAGGTTTATAAACTTTACTTTCTAGTTCCCTATTTATCCCTCTAGTAAAAGGCTTTACTCTTTTATAGCTTCCGAGATATATTTATATAGTACTTTTTTAATAACTTTACTTATAGTATAGAGTAGTATAATTAGTTAATACGCTTTAATAACTTATCTTTCTTCTAATAATTTACCTAGTTTTAAAAGGATAATAACGTTAGCGCTATAAAAGCGCTACGGCTAATATATAAGGATAAAGCTTCCTTTAGCTACCTTTATAAGGGCGCAGCGTAGTTATTTCCTATAAAGCTTAAGGTATTTTACTAGGAGTAAGTTATCCCCCAGCGCTTTTTAAAGCTTTATCTCCTTTAGCGCTTATATAATATCCTTATATAAGACGCTTCTATATAGCGTAAACCCCCCTTAGTATTATAAGCCCTCTTAGATATTCTAGGCTAGGATATTTATAAGGTTTACCTTTATACTTAAGAAGAATTTAGCTATAAGAACCTCTATCTTCTAATAATATATAATATACTCTAGTAGTAAATCTATATTACTTTTAAATAATAGTAGCGTTACTAGGTTTAAAGGTTTATAGCTTTATATCCTTACTTAGCGTTTAAGTCCTTATATTGCTTTATTATTATAGGATACTTCCGCTATTATATAGCGCTAATACTTTATTCGAGTTATATATATAGCTTTCTTCTACTCCTTTATAGCTTCCCGTTATAGTCGGTTACTAATTAGTAAAAGCGCTACTTAGTATTTACGCCTTACTTACTTTATTACCGTTATAAACTTTACTACCTCTAGGGATTACTATTTAGCCGTTTTATTTATATTTACCTTACGCTATAGCGTTACTACTTAAGCTATACGTTAAAGCTCTTTAATTAAATAGTTTATATATTTATTTAAATCGGCCTTTATATTAAAGCTATCCAGGATATAAATCTTTTATACTTTTACTTAAGCTAGTAATATATTTATTACCCTCTACGCTTAACCTTTAGGGGCTTAAGTTAATTATAGTATACCCGCTAATTTAGAGATATATACTAGCTATAAGTTATAATTAAAGCCTTTATATTTTAATTCCTAGCTATATTTATAGCGTAGTTTAAAGCTATATTATATAAAGTCGAATATAAAGGATTATTACCTTTATTTCTATTTCGTTATATAGCTATATAGTATAGCTAGGTTAAGGCTCTAGCGCTATACTAGAGTAAGGACTTTATAGATAATATTTAAAGTACGCCTTTCTTTATCCTAAAGAGGGTAGTATATATTAAAGTTACTAATTAATATATTATACTTATACTACTTTTATACTATAAAGCTAAAGAGTAAGCTTTATTTATATAAGCTAATCTCTAGCTTAATATAGATCGATTATATTATAAGGGGTTTATCTCCGATATTATAAAAGGTAACTATACTTTAATTATATCCTAATATCCCCGTTTACCTTATTAAGTTAAAGCGCTTATAAATATATAGCGCTGCTCGGCTATAGCGTATATAGACTGCTTTATACTACGATATTACTAGGTATATTATTATACGTATATTTAAATTACTTATAGCTTTTATATTATAATAATATTAGATATTAAATACCTACTTAACGCTAGTACTATATTTATATTATTTCCTGCTATATTTTAAAAGAAAGTTTTAATATTTATTATTTTTAAATATAGCGGAAGGTCGACGGTATATATTATAAATTCTAGGATATATACCGGCGTATACTCCTTATAGAAGCTGCTTATATATTAAGCCGTCCCCTTTATAGGATATCTTAGGCAAGGTTATTAGGTATTATACGCTTCTATATAGTAATAATATAGAATTTATCTAAGTCGGCGCTACTAGTACTCGGTATAGGAATATCTCTTATATTATATATTTCGAACTAATATAAGCGGGTCTTATATATATTTTATATATATTCCTTTTACGCTTAAGTAGCTAGGTAGCGGCAGTCCTAAGCTATATAGTTTCCTTTATACTATATATACCGAGTTACTATAATATCCGTTATTATAGGGTATTTCCTTTTACCCCTAGCATACGCTACTCCTATATAGCGTTTATACCTTATAAACGTTTTATAAAACCTTATAATATATCTATAGCTATAATAGTTAAAATATTACCTAACGTTTACTTTAGCGGAGTATAGTTTATATATAAAGATCTCCGCCCTTTAAATAACCCTATTATAAAGCTGCTTTACTGCTATAATATCGTTTACTAAAGCAATAAGTATAAAGCATTTTTATTTATTCTTTAAAAATAGCAGCTGTATTTTTATAATTATCGTTATATTATAATTTTATAGTTTACTAAGGAGCTGCTCTAGCGCTATATATACGTTATATAATCGGCCTATATATAGGCCTTTAATAATTACTGTGTATTCCCTCTTTATCGCTATAGCCTCGCTTCTAAAAGCTAGCTTAATCTAATCTTTCTAGGTTTTATATATCTTTATATCTAGCTTAAAAGTAATTTATATATCCCTGCTATATAAACGCTATACCGCTACCGTTTCCTCGCTCCCTATCGCTTTATTAATAGCTATAACTATATCTATTAAGTTCCGGTTTATATATACTAAGGAAGTTATATAGATAGTTACTTCCCTACTATAGCGTACTAGGACTATTAGCTACTACTCTTATACTCCTACGCTACTTAGTTTTATCGTGCCCGATATAGTAACTTAAGCTTATAACCGGTTTAGGGGGGTAGTCGGGGTAGTTATAAAGGCCTTATAAAGTATAATCTTAATTTTCTACTATAAATCCTCCCTTATAATTAGCTAAGCGGTATCGGTAAAGCTCCTATATAAAAACTTTATAGCTTTTATATAATAGCTTTTAGTAATACTTAAAACCGCGTATACCTTATCCTAGCCGATTAAATCTATTAGTTATTTCTTAAATACTTATAGCTTCTTTTCCGATAGGTTCCCTTCCCTTTTGCTACTTTATAGCTATGTTAAAGCCTTATTAGTTACCGCGTAAGCGCTCTGCTTATAGTTAAGGTAATATCTGCTCTGCTCGATTCTTATAGTTCCTCCGTTAATTACTATTAGTACTACTTCCTAAGTAGCGAACTCGCTATACTTAGGCTGCGTAGTTATAGCTAAGTATAGTTTCGCCTTATAGTTCCGATTTTATATTTAGAATTTAATTTAATAGAGTATCGGGGTCGGGACCTCGATTTTAAGTCCTTTTTATTAAATATATAAAGCTAAAAGACTAAAGATAAAGGCTTTACTACGCCCTAGCCCCGACTACGCTATATATATACTATAACTTCGAAAGCGCAGTAAGTATATAACTAACTGTTATAATTATAATAAGGTAGCTATTACGATAAGGGAAGCTCCCGTCCTTCGGGCTAGCTATAGAGATTATAAGGGAGGATATAGAGCTATATAAATATAAGCGGGATAAGGAGTAAGCGTAGGGCTATAGCGTAATTAGCTAGTTAGGTTTACTAGTATAGTAAAGTATTAAGTAATTAAGGGATAAGGATATAATAATAGCGTAGCTTCCGTATAGCTAGAATATAGCGCTTAGGTTTTCTCCCGGTATTTAAGTTCCTAAACGATAGATAGACTATAAAGGCACTATATACCCTATAGGGAGAGGTCGGCGTATAAATATTATTATTATTAGACTATTCGAAGTACTTTTTTATCCTTATAACCTCTAGAATTTATAGTATAAAATAGCCTCTCTATAAGCTAGTATAGATCCCTTTCTCTTAATGAAATACCTTTATTTTATATCTCTAGTTTATCTTAATAAGCTTAAATATATCCGTATCCTAGCCCTTAAAGTCTTCTTAAAAGTTAATTAGGAGCTTTTCTTTTATAGCTTATCGGCGATTAAAGTTATTTATAACCCTTATAGCATATATAGTCGTACTTACTTTATTAAGGTTTTCTTTTGCGATAAGAGAGATCTACCGGTCTACGTCGATTACTAGCTAGCCTGCTCTACCTATATATAAAGTTTTTCGTATCTCCTCGATATAGCTTTAAAGTAAATTTCGTTTAGCCTCGCTCGGAGGGGTCTCGGTAAGAGTTGCTATCGTTAAGGTAGCTATAAAGAAAACGTTCCTATACTATACTTATTATCTAACTACTAGTACGTTTAAGATTATTTACCCGTAGATAATAATTGTTTAAATTTTATAGCGCAGCAGTCTAACCTTTACTAGTCTCTTATTATTACCTATAGGCGTAGCTCGATTAATTAAAGAATATATAGGAAATCGAAGGTTAAGTTTATAATCTTTCTAGGGGAAAAACGAGGTTATAAGTAGTTTATAAAAGGAAAGTTTAAAGTTATAGTTATCTATAAGGAGGTAGAGGTTTTATAGTTGCTTTATAAGTAAATTATTTTATTTTAAATAGTTATAGGACTATCTTATAAATAGCTTTTAAGAGTAAATTCTAAGTTATAGTTAGCTATAAAGAGTATATTTAGTAAGAAAGAGACTATATTTAGGTTAAAGAGGGTAGTTTTAGGGCTAAAGAGAGTAGTTTCGGCGTATAACTGCTTAATTCAAAGGCTTAAAGTCTCGAAATCTCGTAGTCTTATAGTCTTATAGTCCTAGGAGGAGGAGGTTTATAGTATCGAGGTTTTATAGTCTTATAATTTCGTGAGAAGGAGGTTTCGGTTAGTTTAAGAAGTAGAAGGGAGGGTTTTTATCGCTATAAGTAAGGTTTTCAGCGATAGTTTCTGCGTAATTAACGCGCGATTAATAAGGTTTCGCTATAAGTAAAGCAATCGATGATAATTTACATAGTAGTACGCGCCGTTAAGTTATAAAACTTCTCTCTATAAATATATATCGGCCGTTAATTAATTTCGAGTTATCGTAGTATATCGCGGTAGCGGCTTTATAATAGCTAGCGATTAGGTCTCTATTTACTTTTAGAAGTCTCTATAATAAATAGATATCTAAGAGTAAACTTTAACCTTAGCATAGATCTTACAACTCATTTAAGCGCTAAATAGCTTATAAAGGAAGTCTTAATTAGTAGCTAGCAATTGCAAGAGCATTCTATTTCTTCTTCCCTTACTATTAGAGATTACTAGTATAATTACTAATTAGTATTAGTTAGGCTTTACTATACGGTTTATAGAACGTATAAATTTATTATAAATATTATTTATTAGTATATATAGTAATAGCTAAAGTTTAAATTCTAAAAGCTATTATAGGTAGCAGAAGTAAGCTTATATAAGCTAGATTCTACTAGCTGCTTACTATCCCTTTAACCGCCTACCCTTTATAACTTAGTGCCTAATCTATATATAGTGCATTAGATATTTTAATACTACTTTATAATTATAAAAATAAGAAGGAGATAATATATTATATCGTTATTAAGTATATTAAGCTAAAAGAGTAAAAGGAACGCTTTACTATGCTTTAGTCTTAGCTATACTATATATATATTATACCTTCGAGAGCGTAGTAAGTATATAATCGATTATTATAATAGTAATAAAGTAGCTATTATAATAAGGAAAGCTCTCTTTTTTCGGGCTAGCTATAAAGATTATAAAGAAGGCTATTAAGCTATATAAATATAAACGGGATAGGGTATAAGCGTAGGGTAATATCGGTATAAATAATTAGTTAAGTTTACTAGTATAATAAGGTATTAAGTAATTAAAGGATAAGGATATAACGATAGTATAGCTTTTATATAGCTAGAATATAGCGCTTAAGCTTTCCTTTAATACTCGGGTTTTTAAGCAGTAGATAGATTATAAAGGCACTATATACCCTTAGGGGTAGGTTAGTGTATAAATATTATTATTATTATTATTATTATTATTATTATTATTATTATTATTATTATTATTATTATTATTATTATTATTATTATTATTATTATTATTATTATTATTATTATTATTATTATTATTATTATTATTATTATTATTATTATAATACTAATAGTAATAAGGTAGCTATTATAATAAAGAAAGTACACTTCCTTTAAGCTAGCTTTAAAAATTATAAAGGAAGATACCGAGCTATATAGATATAAGCAGGATAAAGTATAAGTATAGGGTAATATTAATATAAATAACTAGTTAAGTTTACTAATATAGTAAAGTATTAAGTAATTAAAGGATAAGGATATAATAATAGTATAGCTTTTATATAGCGAAAATATAGCTCTTAGGGTTTCTCTTAATATTTAAGTTCCTAAGTAGTAAATAAAGTATAAATGCACTATATACCTCTAGGGGCAGGTTAGCGTATAATTATTATTATTATTATTATTAAATAATAAATATTACGAGTTTAAAGTAATTTAGAAGAGAAATAATTAAGAAATAGATAAGTGATAAGGAGGGTATATATCTGTTATAGCAGTTAGGAAGGGGTGCCTATAATGGGGGGGGGGCTAAAATATAGGGGGTTAACTTACCGAGTGCCTGGCCTGCTGGTTAGTGATATAATAATACTAACCGGCCACCCAACTTGGATACTCTTGTGAATTCTTAGAAGGTGCCATTCTGGTCGGAGCTTATACCCCGCAGCCAATCGTAATATCTTCCAAGTTGGGAGATCTAGTGAAACTTGGTTATATAGCCCCGTGAATACTGGGGCATATCATGCTGAAGCCTGCTCTTAGATAATTCTTCTGGTATAGTCGTAGTAATATATGTAGGGAGAGAGATCCTAGACAGTGGATCATATAAGTACTAGTTCAGCACTGTCAACCACAAATTTAGCTGCGGTGTCATTGATGTATCCTAACTCGAATTGTTACTAATCCAAAAGCAAGTATCGCGTGCCCATGGGTTGGTAATATACGGGGTCAGTGAGTTTCATTACCTAGGTGCATACATCGCACCCCTTTCAGTGCGGACAGTCTGGCCAGAAGACTTGGTGGGGGAATCAAGTTATCCCAGGCTATAGATAACAAACTCTAGTGATTTCACGAGAACTTACTATCCTGTTGGCACACGTGTGCATGGTCTGTGTAATTAAGGTTACTTTCTGGAGCTGGGAGCGGCAGTAGACCAATATTGTAGAGAGGCCAAGGCATTCTGCCTGGTATGTACACATATAAATAACAATGAGTGGAAATGATATGCCTACCAGGACGGATAATCACCGGCCTCATTTTCCTGGATGTTTTGGTAAAGTCCGTTTCATTCACAGACCAGTTAAAGTTTATCTATTTCCCCGGCCTAGAGAAATTCTTGGAGTGCTTGTCGTCGGCTGAACCACGACTTCTAGCTCTGTTCATGTAGAGATTCTCCCCCGAGAATCGCACCTCCTGCCTTTGAATAGGTAATATTGGCCCCGAATCATCACTGTGTTCCGGCTCCAGCGTTTGGTAGTCATCCGGCACCCGCAGGGAGTCGTCCGTGCTCGTCCGTGCCAACGTGTCATCAACAGCCTTCTCTTCTATAGCGGCCAGCTCACGGATTCTAGTCGTCGTCCAGCCATCTTTTGGCGGTGTATTAGACGCAGAGGTGGCTGTTACCCTGAACACCGAGCTATGTGGGGGCGGCGCCAGAGGTAGAGGCTTCATATATGATATCTGAACCGACCTCGCGCTCTCGGGTCGTTTAGGCAGGTGACTCATAGATATTTCGCTAGGCTCAGAGAAATAGTCGCCGATAATTCGACTCGAGCGTACCTGGCTGGAAGACGTTATCGTCAGGGAGCGCTGGATGCGGATGCCACCGTCACAACAGCTAAACGGACTGTGACTTGGAGGCGGGCTCATGCGGCGGCGGCCAAAACAACACAATCCGCGTGGCGATTCATGCCAGCTATCTGGGATTAGCAAGTTTGAAAGTTTCCTCCGGGACGAGGCTGTGGTGCCGAAGACGACGAAAAGAAATATGCCAGGTGCCGTGCCGGGCATGAATAAGAACAGGGTTTGTACTGCACGTGCGGAACTCAAGTCCGGCTCTGAGGCTTCCGCATCGTGAATGTTGTTGTTCAAGGCCGTGATTTGAAAGAGCGTGTTGGTTACTTCGAAGATCCTGTAAAGATATGTGAGTCCATATTCTCCGGAACAGCTACATGGCAAATGATACGGATCAACATACGCAAGTATGACAAAGGCTATGGTGAAGCGGACCATCAGCCAGCGGTCATATAGTCCCCGTCTCCCGCCCGTGTTGGTCTGCGTGCCGGTGGTCGTGGTTCCTGCCTCTGAAGTCGTTGTGGAGTTGAACTTTGGCGGGTTCCATTGCGTGAACTTCTGTCGAGTCCTGACATATCTGACCAAGACGGCAATCATCAGACCGCTCCCAATAGCGAGACTGAGCATCAGAGGCAAGTCGGCCACGAGTATGAAGGCGACAAAGGAATCCCTCAAAGACGGAATCCGAAGACAGAGAATTGTGACCAAGGGCAGTAGCCACGAGATGAACTTCCCCGCCATGTGAAGCTTCCGAAGCATCCTCCTTATATAACGCCGCTCCCCAATCTGATAAGTCAGCTGGCACAGTTCAGCTGCCCAGAACATGACGAGCATTGCTTGCGCATTATACGAGTAATACTCTGCACTTCATGTCAGCCAGTAGCCCCATGGATGAAGGTCGTGTAGGTGGTGACATATTCGTACGTAGATAATACAGAACCAAGTCCACCCCAAACGAGCCACCTGCGATCGCGAGCTCAGGATCGTCCGCGGGCAAGCTCAACTTGCGCTTGAAGCCTTCTGTCTCGATGTCGACATACCAAGTGATGTCGCGGCTCTGTTGTATAATGGAAAACAAATTGCTGAATACTGATGATATGGAAAGCAGGGCAAGGTCTGTGTGTCAGTCAGTATCAGGACGACGTGTATGTGCGCAAGTGGACAGCAATTTAGGTAGGGGCACAGCTTACACGACCAGCTTTCATTATGCGCCCACGTCAGCCATAGCAGTAAGCTGCTACATATCCAACTTGTCGACGCCCAAATCAAAGATATTGCCGCTGCACCCTCGGCACCAGCTGGTAGTTGGTTGATGCTGGGCATCACGAGCACAGTGAGCCTCGGCTCTCGTAAGCAAAATGGGTATGTTTGAGCATGAAGAAGTAATCAATGGCCAGATGGACCGAAGTATTCGGGGAGAAGAGGAAAACAAAGGGAAGGACATGTTCTTCAAGGGATAGTTAAGCTTTCTGGCCTCGTGACTTAACCCATCCAAGGCCGATTGTGTTCCGGACTCTGAGCCGAGCCATGAAGGCAGGAGATGGGTTCGCCATCTGCAAACTTGCAAGGTGGTTTCCCGTCACCATCTCGTTACAGTCTAAGGCGAGTTACTCAGAACGGGTCAAGACCTCCTCAAGGGCCCATGCTCCCCCTGAAGCATATCCTTGTGTCAAAGGTGCATACTGGACGCATTGCATCTCGGCCCTCGGAGCCAACTTGGCAAGGGAAGGAAGTGATCCCCGTATAGGACATCTCAAGGGCAGCTTTGAAAGCACCCCAAGCTCTTGAGGGGAAGGTTACAACGGGAAAGTGGTCGTGCTTGTCGCAGCGAGCTTGCATCGGCCAGGGTTCCTAATATGGCATTCGATTCTACGTACGGAGCGGAGCATAAACTTGCACGGTAACCCAAGATTTTCGAATTACGGTACAGCAAACCCATATCTTTGCTTCGTTATCAGGAGGACAACAATGTGGCTGGCTTTGAAGGAGAGATCTAGACTATAAACCGCTAGGAGGGCCGTGAGTCGCCGAGTCTCTGACCTCTTTGTGTACATCGCCGATCGGAACCTGGACCAAATGTGCTTGTCTGCGTTATGTAAGGAACGAGGTGTGATACGGAATTGGCACGGTTCGGCGCCGAGGCGGCCGCCGTCCCGGAGATGAAATAAGAGGGGGTCTTGCGTGATGCAGTGTTTGTCTCAATTTGAAGTTGACTGAGGCTCAAGCAAAACGCCGAGTTTCTGTAGTGGTTGCACACTCAGTCATACCTTCCAAATTCACCGACCGCATTGTTCGCAATGCTCCGTCACAAGGCAAAGTGAATCCACGGTCCGAGTGAGGTCACAAGTGGGTTGCAAGTAAGGTCGCAGGAGCCGTCTAACTCAGTCAGAAGGAGGGGAAGAAAGAAAACACAGTCAGACATGCAGAAGTCCACATTCATTATCGCGGGATAAAGGACGGGAGCTATCTGCATGCAGGCCGGTGCACTGTCCTCATCCGGTGACTTGGACGACGAGATCCAAGGAAGTGAGCACCACATTACCAGATTTCTTCAGCAATGCCCGAGGACTCGGTGGCTATACCCGTGAACTGGAGGGTACGTACCATAATACATGGACATGAGAGGAGGATGATTTCAGGGGCACCCCTCCTTCCGCCGACTTCCGATGTATAACATGTAAGACGACTGTACAGGGGGGAGGGGTGGATGGATGATTGGTATGTAGCGAGGTCCGGCTCCACCCCAAGGCAGCAGGTCGGCGAATAGCGGCAAATAGAGCATGCCTGTGATACAGTACATAAAGGGCAGAGACCAATTCTACTACATACTTAAGTACATAAGAGTGTACACATCGAGCTTATGGTGGCTATTCACGGGGGAAAAGAACCCTCGGTAAACTATTTGAGTACGAGGGTGCTGCTTATCATGGATGGTGACCTTGGATTGATTCCAACTTATCTGGGTATTGTATCTAGTGCATAGATCTATCTCTACAACACAATGAACACATCTCCGGGAGCAAATCCGCCCTCATTGATTTTGAATCCGGCCGGAAATTTGAATCGATCCACATAGTTACTGGTGGAGTTGGACCCCAGGAAGACACTTCAAAAGGCGAATATATCTCACAGCTTGTTTGGCACTGGTAACTTTGAGATTATTATGATGGAAAGGGGAAAGTGGCTTCTGGGTGGAGCTTGACACCATGATAAGGAAGCCTCCGTAAGGCATTCGGCAATGACATTCTTCCAAAGTTTTCAACGCTGTCGCTTTAGAGCTGCATCGGTCCTGTCAGAATGAGCCTTGGAACGTATATTATGTACATTTGTACCTCTGCTTCTGGGAGAGGGGAAAGCGGGCGAGGAGAATTCCAATATCACCCGACACACGCCAAACAAGAAACAACAGCCCTTGAAAGGTAGATAGATCAAGTACCTAGATACTTACTCAAGTATATATGCTGATTACATGTACTATCTGCAATACTAAGGGCTACAGTTGATGCTATATCACGCTGTATCAAGCCCCGGACCTGTCGCGGACTGCTGGTTGTGACCAGGAGGACTGCCGTGGACTTGTGCTGGCGGATACACACACCATTGCATAATGGCCATCTCCGGTGGCTTTACTGCCTACCTAGGTAGATACCTACCTACTTACATTACATCTAGACGTAGTTCATCCTGAAACGACCCAGCTGTATGGGACACGACTTCGTTGATTCTGTTGCTCCCCCTCTCCCGCCCCCCCGGGGGGGCCCAACCAACACTTGTCTTCCAAGGTACATTGGAGTCAACTGTTCTCCTATAACTTGATTTTGATATTATCAAATTCCACGTAAGTACCCCCACTGGCACAGCAAGGACTGAAACCCAACGCCACTGGCTACAACATTATTTAGTGCGGTGGCGGACCGCTTCAGAAGAGGAAGGTCAAACATAAATTTATATTCCGGCAGAATGCAAGTGTCCTGCAGGGCCGAGATATAACCTGTCGCGTCCGTTGTGTTCTGTAGTAACAAGCAAACCAACGTGGGGGTAAGCATATTATCCCCCCTGGTTGCTGCATTGCCGGCCTGCTGATCACTTCTAGATTACAACTATATCTTCCTGTTGATATAAACACCTGCTACGGTTCGACGGTATGCTGCGCAGCCGTTTTGCTTTAATACATTATCAGTATAATTATACTCTAGTAGTCTAATAGTAAGAGCGGACAGAAAATATTTAAGTAAATAGCGATAATCGCTATCCCGTCCGTTTATGCCGTTATTCTAATCGAGAGAAAGCATAATATAAGCCGTTCGAACGAATAAAACTAGCAGAAATACCGATTCTCCTAAGCAGAGTTTATAGGGCGTATTAATATAAACACCTGCTACAGTTCGACGGTATGCTACGCAGCCGTTTTGCTTTAACACTTCCACACTACTACGATAATTATATATATACTTGCTATAATATATCGAAGCTAATGTTTCTTTCTAAGAGTTATTGTTAGCTGCGATCCGTATAAGCTAATAGATGCTTTACTTAGCTAGAAAGAGGAAATCTATTAAGTAAGTAATATCCTACTTTTATTAAAATAGTATATATAGGAAAGACTATAAGAATTAGAATATAAAGGCCTCGATCCGTATAGTTTTAAGTAATATATAGTATAGAGTAGGTTACTATTTAATATAAAACTATAGAAGTCTTATAGGCGTAATAAGGCCTATAAGCCTCTATAAATATAGCTATAAAGAAGGTGTTTCGGGGGTAAATAGAAGAGCTTTTAAAGGGTAGGAGGCAAAGTGCTTATAAATCTAGGTATAGAATAGAGAGTTAATTATTCCTTATACTTCTAGTAAAGTAAACTAGAGGCGGTTCTATCTATTCTATATATATAGAGTAGTTTAAGGCCCGAGCGATTTAAACGGAAAGAAAAAAGACCTCGAGCAGAGGAATAAACCCTCCGAAACTAACTTAATATAGAAGGTATAGTCGCTATTGCTCGGAAGCTCTAGGTTCTAAGATAATCTATATAGAGATCTATAGCTATAAGGCTTAAAAGGGAAGGTGCTATAATTATAGTAGGCTAAGGCGTAATACCGATAGCCGCTAAAAGGTTATTATAGCCGAAGCGTAGCTACTAGGTTACTGAGGCGTTACTATAGCGTTACCGATGCTAAGCCGAAGCGTTACCGATTATAGCTAAATAGCAGCCGGAAGGTTATCTATAGCAGCTAGGTAATAGCGGCTGCAACTATTATACTAAAAGCACTATAAGTATTAGAAAGCAAAGTATAGGGCATTAATCTAGGCTTAATTAGGCTTAATTTTAATACCCCCTTTATAACTAAACTTTCTTTTAAGTGCTAGACCCTTTAAAAGGTTTTAAAAACCTTCCGGAAGGGGTTCTAGGCGTAAGAGGCGCTTAAAGACTTTAAATTTAAGTATTAGCAGCGGTTTAGTTAGGCTATCTGCAGATATCTTTAAAGTTTCGAGGTAGCTAATTTCTAAAAGCCCTTCTATAACCTTACTCCGAATAAATTTAAAGCGTACTAAAGTATACTTAGTATAGCTATAGTATTTAGGGTCCTTTAAGGTCGAAATAGCGTTCTAAGAGTCGCTATATAGAGGGGTAGGCCCTAAAATAGGTCTTTAAATTTTAGAGAATAAGCTCCTAACCTATAAAACTTCTCTAGTAGCCTCTATTATAGTATTATACTTAGCTTTTAAAGTAAAGAGGGCGATAGTACTAGATCTCTTCGATTTCTAGCTAGTAACGCTCTTATAGTAGTAAATTAGGTACCTATAGGTTAATTTAGCTATTACTTTACAGCCGGTAAAGTTACTATTATTATAAGCTATAGGTTCTAATAATTCGTCTTTGCCCCCGAGCTTAAAGCTGCAGTTTATAGTACCTTTTAGGTATTTAAATAGTGATTTAGCCGTTATAAGGTGCTATTTCGAAGGCTTTTATATATACTTTAAGAAATATTAAACTATAAAAGCTATATCGGGGCGAGACTCGATTATAGCGTATATTATAGTACCGTTTAAGCTTTAAAAATATTTAGTTTTAAACTAGTTTAGTACTTTTTTAAGCTAGTTAGGGCTTAAAAGCCTTAGCTGCAGAGGTACCGATATAGGGGCTATATTAGTAAGACCGAAGTATTAAAGAGCAGCTCTAATATATTACCGCTACGAAATCTATAGAGTTCTTCTAAGTTTATTCCGAAGGATCTCGACGCTTAAGATAAATGCAGTAGCGCTTAAATCTTTAATTTCGAAAGTTTTATTTAAGCGCTTCTTTAAAATACTTATAGCCCTTATAAAAGGGCCGAATAAGAGGCAGTCGTCGACGTAGCTAACGATAAATATACCTTACTAGGCGCTATAATATATAGCGGAATTAGAAATTAGAGGCTTAAAATTTAAGCTCTCTAGAAGGCTTTTAAGCTTAGTTTACTACTAACGGGGAGATTATTTTAAGCTATATAAGGCCTTAACGATTTAAATTACTTAATTTTCTTTAGGATTCTAGCTAAAGCGTTCTAGAAGGTCTTCTAGGCTTAGGTTAGCCTTTAGAAGCTCTTTTAGGCCGAGAGGAAATTCTATATAAAGGTCTTCCTCTATATCTCCGTTTAAAAAAGCCTCTATAAAATCGATTTACTCGATTTCTTAGTTTAAGCGTACTACTAGTATTAGCAGAATTCGCTAAGTAAGTAGAATAGAAGTACTAGCGAAAGTTTTAGTATAATTAATACCGGGAACCTGCTAGAAACCCTTAGTTATAAGGCGAGCCTTATATTTAATTACCTAACCCTTTTAATTTAGCTTTCGTTTTAAAACTTACTAATAGGTAATAGGTTTCTTCTTTAAAAGGGATCGCTTAATAAAGCGGAAGGTTCCCTTCTATAAGAGTTATTATAACTCTTTTAATAAGGCTTAAATCTAATAAGGGGATTTAGGGGTTTTTAGCGCCTATTTAAAGGTATTTAGTTCTAAAACGTAATAGACGAGATAGTAGATTAGTTCTATAGTATCCAGTATAGGCTAATTAATATTAATAGGTTTATCGTTTTTATTATAGGGCTTATATTCTAGCTTTTCGCTTAGTTTAAAAGTAGGAATAGGGATTTCTAGGCGCTATAGTTACCTAGGCTCTGCTTTTAGTTTAATTATAAGCGGTTTAAAAGCTATAAGGGGCTTTAAAGTGCCTAAGGAGCTGCTAGGTAGTTTTAATTCTTCTTATTTATCCTCGAGAGTTAAGGGCTTATACTCTTCTCCCCCTTCTATAACTATTAAGGGCTTATCTTCTCTAATAAGTATTATAAACTTAAATAGCCTAACTAGGCTAGTTTTAAGAACTCTTTACTATTAAATAAGGTAAACTAGAAAGGTTTTAGTACTTAAAATAGCTAGTAATAGTATATCTTTAATATAGGGAGCAAGCTTTTAGCTTTTAACTCGGTACTTATAAAGTATTAGAGCTAAATAGCGCGAGCTTATAACCCTATAAGCTAATAGATTAAGTATATTAGGGGCCTAATTAAGCTATATATTATCGAAAAAGGCCTAGAATAGAGAGATATCGCGATTTATTATAATAGTTTTATTAACTAACTTGATAATTATTAAAAGAATATAGTACTAGAGGTATTATAGAAGACTACTAGCTAGAAGAATAGCGCGTAGCCTATCTACTATAACCCTTATAAAACGTTCTATAAAACCGTTTTACTTTAAGGTATAGGGGCTTAAAGTATTAAATTTAATACCTTTTTAAGTTAAATAAGCCCTTATTAGGGCGTTAGTAGCCTCTAATCCGCTATCGAAGTAAAATTCCCGGGGGTAACGGCTATATTAATTTTTAAAAGACTTAAATAAATCTTTTATACCCTAGAAAACTTCTATAGCTTCGCTATTTCGTAACTAAAGGACTTAGTAATAGCGGAACTTCCGGTCTACTAGAATTAGCTATATAAGGCGTTTATTCTATAGTAAAGAGACGATTTTAAAAGTATCGCCCTTTATATAATCTAGAACCTTTTAAGGAATAGTAATAGGTTTTACGTTTAAGCGCCGAACCGCTTTAGTTTTAGCGTACTCCTTATATTAGAAATTAAAGGCTTTAATCGCATTTAGATTTAAGATTCTAATAGATAGCCTAGCTATCTTCTTTAGAAAGTTAAGGCTTATATACCCTAGGCGTAAGTACTAAAGTAGGGCGGCTTTTAAAAGCTTCTAATAACTAGAAGGTCTAGTTCTAGATAGCGAGGTACTTAAAGCTAACGGGGCTTTTAATCCGTTAGGGGGCTCTATATAGGAGGATAGCCCTAGGGATCTAGTAGCTAACGGGGCTAGAGGAATAGAAGAGGGCTCCGGGTAGGAGGATAGCTTTAAAGTCCTATTATTTTTATATAAAGGCTTACTTAAGCTTAATCGCAAGGGACCCTTTAAGGGCCTAGGGGCTTTAAATCTAGTATAATAGAAGTAAATAGAAGGTTAAGTAAGCTTTAGCTTATCTTTAAGCCGAAGAAAGAAGCCTAAAGAATTAAACTTTAGAAGAGTAAACGTATAATTATTAAACCTTATTAGCTTCTCGCTATTAAAGCGCCTACTAGCGTTATATTACTTAATACTACTAAAGATATTAATTTAAAACTAGGGAATATATAGTACGTTTTCGAGATTAACGATACTATATTTTAAGGGGTTCTCGCTAACTACTATAGAGAGGGTTATAGAACCGAGTCTAGTAAGTATTAGTATACCTTTATAAGGGGCTAACCTATAATACGACTGCAGGTAGGTGCTAATAGGATATATTCTAAAGTATAAAGAAGGAAGAAGAGAGGTTTTAGAAGGAGTCCTCTCTATAAGCTATATATATATAAGGGTATTTCTACTAAAGGTCCGTAGAGGGCCCGTTAAGGGCCCGTACTATCCCTGTATTATTAGGGTTAGGGTTTATAGCCTATAACCCTATATACGAGCTATTAAGCTCGGGCCTATAATATAGCCCCCCCCTTCTGCCGGCGGCTATATTATAGCAGGCAGTAAAAATAAGTGCTTAAGTATAGATTACTAAACCTATATAATTTATTAAAATTAGGTATTTATATAGCTATATTAGCTTAATAATCCCCTCCCTAAATATATAAAAACCCCCTTCCTTACTTACCTAAGGACTAACTTAGTTCCTTTCCATCTCTACCCTTAACTTATAATAAATATATAATAGTACCTATATACGCCTATTTAAATATTCTTAGATATTTATAATAAGTATATAGTAACTTCTTAGCGTATTTTTAAGTAAAGACGAGTAATCCTATAATAAATATATAGTAATCCCTTTATATAACCTTAAAAAAAAACGAATAAATAATTAACTAAATAAATAAATAATATATCGGCTACTACTACTCCCCCTCCCCCTTCTCTACCCTCTCGCAGTAGACCTAGTAGAGGTTATAGTAGCGACGATAATAAGCCTAACGTAAGTATAGAACGAACCCTCTCCGTATCCGTAAAGCTAATAATTATATAAAAGGGTCGTTACGCTATAAGCGCGTATGCCGTTATTAAAGACTCTAATAATAATAACGCGGCCCTACCTAAGTAAATAAAGTATCCCTATAATAACTGCTCGAGTTATCTGCTTAACTATAGTAAGCTCGATTATAAGCGTAGTTATAGCGCGTTCTATAAAGCGTATACCCGGGGCTATATAAAGTACGATTAGGGAGAGTAATTATACGCCGGGTCGCCTAACTTATAATATACCGCTTATAAGCTACTCTATATAGTTAACGAGGGTAATTATATTATATCGGAGGGATATAAGAAGGTTAGTAATATATAAGGATATAAGCCTACCTTTTTTAAGGAATTTATAGTTACAGGATATAATTAGGTTACGGCCCTTAACGCTACTTATAAGGAGTCTTTATATATCGTTTATACTATTACTGCTACCCTATAAGATAACCGTCGTAGCCGTTAGCGTATTTATAAGTTTTCCCTAGTTAAGGATATAAAGTCTCCCGATATATTTTAAACTATTAAATAGATATCTTCTCTTTACGCCTATAGTAGAGCTATAGTACTTCTTAACCGCTAGCTATTCCCTAATACTCCCTTATATTATAGAATCGTTAGCGTAGCCCCTACGGGTTAGTAATTATAAAATATAATAGTATAAGGACTATATACTTTAGCGTAAGGAGTTAGTAAGATTAACGCTAGCCTAGTTTATATATCGGTAAGTAACTTAACCCCCTTTCCCCCCCTTCCCGGGGCTTTAACGGCCCCGCTATAAAGTTATAATTAAAGAAGCTAATAACGAATAGAACTAGTAACGAGCTTTCTAAAAGGAAACTTATCGGGATAATCGCTATCGGGAGGAAAAGGATACTACCCGGGATAATATTTTAGTAAGTATAGCGTATTTACTAACTAATCTATATAGAAGGACCCCCCGGGCCTAGAGCAGGCGCCGGTCGGGATCGCCTATATTATCGTCGGGAGGATATAAATTATTACTAAAGCTATAGGTTACCGGGGTATTTTTATTCTAGGGGAACGACGCTACCTAGCCGGATATACTACTTATATTTATAGTTTTTTCTTATACGCTAGTAGGATCTTAGGAATAAGAGCCGGTTACTTAACCCTACTTATAATATAATAATTATCCTTTAATATAATATACTTATACTATCCCTATACTTACTTAATCTTCCGTTATTATAAGACCGGATTATTATTAAGTCGAATATCCCCTTACTTAGTTTCGAAGCGGTTTAAAGCCTTAGTATCTATAACTACTTTTAAATCTACCTAGGTAGGGATATTATAATTAGTTTATTTAATAAATACCCGACGATAATTTCCCCTACCTAGCTTATTCTTAGCGGCTAGGATCTTATTTATATAGTACTCCTAATAAGTTATCCTATCCTCTAAGGATAGGACTAGGACAGGCCTAGGGCGGGAGTTTATCTTATCTTATATAAATAGCGGGTTAATATATATCCGTTTTACTAAGTTAATATAAAAGGTTAGGTAAATATTCTTAGGGATATTAAGGGTAATTATAGTTAAAGTCGGGATAATAAGGATTATATACTTTAAGTAAAGCTAGTTTAACTTCTTCTTAGGGCGGTTTATTTTAATATTATATAGTAAGAGCTAGACCTAATTACTAATAACGAACTTCTTAATAGGGCGCCGGCAGTAGTTCGCTCCGAACTCCTACTATTACTAAGCGTATATTATCGTAGCCTAAGCAAGGTCGGTTCCTTCCCGGAGATAGTTAAAGAAAGCGACGGCCTAGCCCTATAAGCTACCCGATAGCTTAGTAATATCCGGTAGGTAAGCGATTATATTAATATCGTAGCTATTTAAAAGGTAATTCGGATTAAAACCTATAATTAAAAAGCTATAGCCGTTTAACGTTAACTAATAAATAGAGAGGTAATCGGGTTAGTCGAACTAGGCGAAGGAAATAAACGCCCGGAGGTACTTCTAGACCTCCTAGTTCGCCCGCTCTATCCCTCCGTCGCTCTATAGGTAATAAGCTATAAAAAAGAGCTATTATATACCGACCGACTTATAAAGGTATAACTAGAAGTCCCCTACCTAATCCGAACTACGATCGCTAATAAGGGAGGATAAAAATCTATAAAATCGCTATTATACGTTACGGAATCTTAGGGTATACGCTTCGGCTTCTATCGAAGTTATAGCCTCTAACTAAACGTACTTCGAAAGACGATCTATAATAACTATAAGGTAGGTAGGTGCCTCCGGAGAGTTTACCGGGAGGTCCGTTATAAAATCTACCGAAAGCTAGGATTAGAATCGGTCCGGTATTAGAAGGAGCTATAAAAGCCTTTAGCGAAGGCGCTATAAAGGGGTATTATATATATATACGTTATAGTTTTAAACGAAACGATAAACGTCCTAGGATATATTATCCTAATAATAATTATATTAAAGAACTTTAAAGGTATTATTATAGCCTAGGTAACTAATTAGGGGGGAGTTATAAACTTATTAAAAGATATATATAATTAGGGGCTCCTAGTATAGTAGCTATAGGCGGTACTAGTATATTAGCGCTCTATAAGTATTAATTATATAGTCTATAATCTGCTTATAGGTTGCTACTTTTTAAGGGAAGGATTATATACTATTATATACCGCTACGAGATAAAGCCGGTAAAAGGGGTTATTCGCTAGGGCCGTATCCTAAAGCGCTTATAAACTAGAGTTAAGAAAAAACCGTTTACCCGGTAGTATAGAAGGATCCTATAGCTTTACTAGTTAAGCCGGGGGGCTAGATTATAAGGGAATAAAAGCGATATAAGAATATAACGGGGACGCTATAGGAGTAGAACGGGGGTACGGCTACTTTATATATAAAGTAAGGCGGAAGATAGATAAAGGCTAAAAGATTTAAGCTAGGGGCTATTCGGTATCCCCTATATCTTATTCCCGATAAGAAAGTATATCCGAGCGGGCCGCTTATACCCTAGAACGATATTTTAAGTAAAATCGGAATAGGGAAAGTATTTCGGATTATCGGGCCTAGCGCTTAGAGATTAGCTATAGTTAAGTAAAGTATTCTAAGCCCTTATAATCCGTAAATACGATAAATAGGGAGCGTACGCTATAAAGCTCGGATAACTATACTATTAAATAAGTAATAATTATAAGAAGTTCTTTATTATAAATTATATAATTACGCTCCGCCGCTATAAGGCGAGTAGAGTAATAAGCTACTAGCTATAAAATACCGTTAATATTATACTAGGATATATAGCCTCCTAGTATATTCTTAGAGCAGTTAGCCTTTATAACAGTATTAAGGTCCGGATCCTACTAGGCGACGATAAGGGTAGAAATAAAGGTAAGCTTAAGGGCTTTAAAAGCCTTATCTTCTTCCTTTATTTAATAAAACGGTACCCTTATACGAGTAAAGCGGATTAAAGGCTTAATTACTTTAGAGAAGTTATAGATAAAATTATAGTAGAAATTAGTAAAGCTAAGGAAGCTATAGACTCTATAAAGCTTTATTAAGGGCTTTTAATCTCGAATAGTTATTATTTTAGCGGGATTAATACGGATTCCGACGCCGGCCTCGATAATAAACCCGAGGTACTTAATCTCTTTAACAGCGAAAGTATACTTCTTAGGGTTAAGGTATAAACCGGTATCTCGAAGATACTATAATACCTTATAAACCTTCTATATATAATCCTTTCGGGAATTATTAGAAAAGATTAAAAGGTTATTTAAATAAGCTATTATATAATTATTTAGGATATCCTATAAAGTACTATTAATAAACCGCTAGAATATTATAGGAGCTTTAGTAAGGCCGAATAAGTAAATAAGCTACTCGAATAAGCTAAACCTTATCCGGAAAGCAGTAAGGTACTTATCGCTTAAAGCTATCCGAATATAATAGAACGCCGAGCGTATATTAAGCTTAATAAACTACTTCGCTTTAGAAAGGGAATAAAGTATCTCTTTAACTAGGGGAAGCGGATAACGGTCCTACTATATAATCTTATTAAGTATATAGTAATCTATATAAAAACGCTAACTTTTATCGGCCTTCTTAATAAGGAGAACTAGTACTATTATAGATAAGGTACTAGCCCGTACTTAACCCTTATCTATTAACTCGGTAACTTATTTCCGAAGTTCTAAGAGCTAGTCCTATAGTATATTATAAAGTCGATCCTACGGGAGTTTAAGAATATAGCTATTATTACCCGGCTTTAAGCGGATATAATAGTTTAAGCTATTACGGTATAGGGGAAGTTCGGATGCCTTATCCTTATTAAAGAGGTCTATAAAATCGCTTACCTTAGGAGGCAGTATAGGCCCGCTTTAGTCCTATACCGGTTATAGTATATATAAAGCTATTAGCGTAAAGATATATATTATCTTATAGAGATTAGTAGCTATAAAGGTATAGGCTAATTATTTCTTCTTCTGCTCCTTAGCCGCAATACCCGTATAGATACTCCTAATTAAGCTATAAATATAAGCCCTAGTAGGGCGTTAAGTAGCTTCTTAAACTACTATATTATTAGCCGCCCCGATAATAAGCTAGCCCCGCTAGGTATCTAGAATAATATAACGATATCGCAGCTAAAGAAGGCCTAATATTGCGTTATAGGCTATCCCCGGGATTATATAAAGGTAGGCGGAATACTGCTACTTATCGAGGTTTATTATAGTTTTAGCTATATAAGTAATCGACCGGTTACGCTAAGGGCTTAAAATAGTACTTAAATTATAAGTACGGGGGAGATAGATTTACTCTAATCTAAGTCGCTAAGCGTGATATTTACTAATTATACTATAATAGTTATATCTACTATTAATTTAAACGTTAAGAAAGTATATATTTTTAAATAAAACTAGAATAAAGAAGGGCGGCTTATCTATTCTATCTTAGATCTCGCGGTATATAATTATATCGTCTTTTACTAAGGGATATAGATATCGGGGCTCCTAAGAGAGATTAAACTTAAGAGCTAAGCTTTTCCCTTACCCTTAGGTAAGTTCCCTTCGTCTTTAAATAGACCCGCGTTAACCTCTAGCGAGTAAACTATAATCGGGGCGTAAATAGGAAGTAAAGGGTAATTATAAATAAAGTACTATTAGGAGCTATAACGAAGATAGGCTCTAGCGTTATATCGGGTATTATAGATAATCTCCGAAGTTTATTAAGCCCGACGCTAGTTCTCTAAGCAAGAGGAGGACGGGGCAGAAGGAGGCGACCCTTTATATCCGCCCCGCTAGTTAGGAGGGGCGCCTCTACCTCGGTTATAGGATTACGATCTATAGTGCTTAGAGTATATAGCGTTAACTCCCGATATCGTAACGTTACTATTATAGTTATAGGACGAAGGATTAGAAGATAGGTAATTCTAGGGAGAGGAGCTTTAATAGTAACTGCTTAAGAGGCGTTATTTAAAGTCCTAGGTCTCTAGATCCTAAGCGATATTATAATATCCTATAACTACGCCGGTATAGGAGGAGCAGTTAATATTATATCTAATAGCCTTTTTATAAATATATAAGGATAGCGCGTTATAAAGGTAGTTAACTCGGACTTCCTCTATCTAGTAGAGGCCTCCCGCTATAGCTAGTAACTATTCGAAGTTAACTAGGAAGCGAGAGAACTAGTAAATATCCTATATATAAAAGGCGTTTAGCTTAGTAAGTATAGTACGCGCGTAGTACGGGTCCCCGAAGTAGTTTTTAAAGTAGTTTAGAAAATTCGGGACGTTATAAGTTTAGTTACCGCTACCCTCCTTATAGTAGGTAGCAACCCGCTATTAAACGTAGAGAGAGAGGGAAGATTAGAGAAAGACTTATTAGTCCTATTAGTTACTAATAAAGATAGTATCGGTATATAGTTTATACTCGATAGTTACGCGCTAAGAGCGAAAGGTAGCCTTATTACTATCGTACGGTACGCTTAAGGGAAGAGGTTTATAATATAGGGGCGTTAAAGCCGCTAACGCTACGGGATTAGGTTAGATATTAATATAGCTAGCTATAGCCGCTAGAGAAATATAGGGATCCGGAACTATAAAGTCCTACTAAATACGAAAAGTATCGCTAATATTCTGCTAGGGGTTGGTATATACTATACCGGGTATCTGCTAAGGGGGTAGGGCTATCTACTACCTATCTATTAGAAGGTTATCTACTAGATTTATCTCGTTATCTAGGAGAGGAATTTGCGAAGCTTATATAGCGTCGTCTACTATTATCTACTTTACTAGTCTGCCTGCTAAAGTATTAGAAACCGAGTTCTTTTAAGGAATTAGGTTACTTTAGAAATATAAGGGGCTAACCTATAATATAACTATAGGTAGGTGCTAATAGGATATATTCTAAAGTATAAAGAAGGAAGAGGAGAGGTTTTAGAAAGAGTCCTCTCTATAGGCTATATATATATAAGGGTATCTCTACTAAGGGTTTATAAAGGGCCCGTTAAGGGCCTATACTATCCCCGTACTATTAGGGTTAAGGTCTATAGCCTATAACTATACGCACGAGCCACTAGGCTCGGGCCTATAACATAGTCCCGTTAATTACTAATAAAGATAGTATCGGTATATAGTTTATACTCGATAGTTACGCGCTAAGAGCAAAAGGTAGCCTTATTACTATTATATAGTACGCTCGAGGGAAGAGGTTTATAATATAGGAGCGTTAAGGCCGCTAACGCTACGGGATTAAGTTAGATATTAATATAGCTAGCTATATCCGCCGGAAAAATATAGGGATTCGGAACTATAAAGTCCTACTAAGTATAAAAAGTATTACTAATATTCTACTAGGGGTCGGTATATACTATACCGGGTATCTATTAGGGGGGTAGGGCTATCTACTACCCGTTTATTAGAAGGTTATCTGCTAGATCTATCTCGTCGTTTAAGAGAAGAATTTATAAAGCTTATATAGTATCGTCTACTATTATCTACTCTACTAATCTGCTTGCTAAAGTATTAGAAACCGAGTTCTTTTAAGGAACTAGGATACTTTAGAAATATAAGGGGCTAACCTATAATACGATTATAGGTAAATATTAATAGGATATATTCTAAAGTATAAAGAAGGAAGAGGAAAGGTTTTAAAAGGAGTCCTCTCCGTAGGCTATATATATATAAGGGTATTTCTACTAAGGGTCCGTAGAGGGCCCGTCGAGGGCCCGTACTATCCCCGTACTATTAGGGTTAGGGTTTATAGCCTATAACCCTACGCACGAGCTATTAGGCTCGGGCCTATAACAACCTTTACTAGTTATTATATTTTTTAGTTAACCTTTATTAGGTTTATAGTTCGAGAGCTAGGCTTTATCGTTAGTAACGTATACTATAGATCTAGTATTATAGAGCTAGACTAGCAGCTTGCGGTATTAATATATATAGGAGTATTTAGAAGGTTTAGAAGGTTCTAAAGCCTTAAAAGCCTTCTTAGTATAATAATTATATCTACTTAAAGCTTCCGAATCTTCGTTATCCGAATCTATATCGTAAGCGCTATTTTCTAGGCTAAAGTTAATAGCGCAGGCGAAATCGCCTAAACTATTATTTTTATCCTTCTACTTCTTCTTTTACTTATTCTTTTACTTAGAAGAACTGCCTTTAGAAGGTTTTTCCTTCTATTTACCCTTGCCCTTACTCTATTACTGCTAGTTCTTAAGCTTCTTAGGGCTTAAAAACTTCTTTTTAAAACTATATAGCCCTATCTTAGTATCTCTATTAGCCGAGATTCGAAGTTCTTCTAGTATATTTACTATATAGAAGGCTAGATTTAAGCGGAAGCTAGGGCTAGAAGCCCTATTAATTTAAATTAAGTTATAAGTATAGCGTACCTAGTCGCTAAACGAAGATTCTAGCGCTTTTAGGTAAATATTAACCTAATCTTCCTCTAAAACTTAAGCGTTTAGGGCGTTTAAGCGGGATAGGGTACTATTAAATCTAGAATTAAATTCCGTAATAGAGCCTATAAATCCCTAGAAAAAAAGGGAGTAAAATTCTCTATAGAGAGTTTCGCGCTAGAAAGACTATATCGGGGCTTACTAAGCGATAAGTTATTAATAGGCTTATAGGGGGTTCTAAATCTAGGAAATAGTACCTTAGGGCACTAGGGCGTAGCTATCTCTAATAATTATTAATATTATAGCCTATTCGTTATCGGGAAGGCTAAATATTAAATAAGGGTTTAGGATAAATTTAGGGTAAGAAATAGCTTTAAATACTATTTCTAGAGCTTATTTCTATTATTTATAGTTCTCCGAGCTTTTAAGGCGCTATTCTTTAGGGGTTAAATAGGCGCGCTTAGTAATTTCTCGGCCTAGAGAGCCTTAAAAGGCGGAAATAGTAGTAGCAGGTATTAGGGGCTCCGGAATAACCTAAATAAGCGTAGGAGTAGGAGTAGGAGTAGGCTGTAGAGGGTTTAAGGACCCTATAGCAGCGGCTTATACAGCGAAAGCCTCCCGGATAGCAGTAGTAACTATAAAAGCGATAGTATTTTAAACCTTAGTAATCTAGTCGGCGAAACGCTAATCGTAGTAGGTCCTAAACTCTTAGAGGGCGTTATTAACGATCTTAGTAATTTATTTAAAATTAAGAAGCCTAGAATTTAAGTCTATAACCCTAGAATTTAAATCTATTACCTGCTATTATAATAGGAGCTAGTAGTTATAGTTACTAAGAGCTATCGGGTCTATAGGTATTTTAAGGCCTTAGAAGGGGCCTAAGGGAGCCTATTATTTAGCTATCTTTTAATAGGATAAGCGCTAATAGGAAGGAAATAGCGTATAGGTCGATAGCGGGGGTAGTAACTAGCTGGGTTTATTATATTAGAGATATAAGGACTAGAGAGTTAACTAGGTTATCGTATCTAGTAATATAGAAAAGTAACTACTATAATATAGTAGTTTAAGTAGTAGATTTATAGTTATAAGATGCTGTAATATATCCTATAGCAAATGCTATAATATAAAATATATATTTAAGAAGTAAGTGTAAAGTAACTATAATTAGCGATAGTAATTTCAGCCTAATATAGCCGAACAGGAAAAGCGTAGAGGTTATAAATTCGAGTAGCTAGATAAAAGATAAAAAAAAGGATTTTTTTTTTTACTTTTATAGGACGTAAAATCGGTAGGGTTAGTATAGCAGAGTTCTTAAGAAAGATTCTTTCCCGGGCTTATAACCTATAAAACTATAAAAATCTTATAGGCGTGATAAGGCCTATAAGCCCCTATAAATATAGCTGTAAAGAAGGTATTTTAGGGTTAAATAGAAGAGCTTTTAAAGGGTATAAGGTAAAGTACTTATAGATCTAGGTATAGAATAAAGAGTTAATTATTCCTTATACTTTTAGTAAGTAAGCTAGAGGCGGTTCTATCTATTCTATATATATAGAAGAGTTTAGGGCCCGAGCGCCCTAAACGGAGAGAAAGAAAACCCCGAGCGGAGGAATAGACCCTCCGAAGCTAACCTTATATAAAAGGTATAAACGCTATCGCTCGGAAGCTATAGGATCCGAGATAATCTGTACGGAGATCTATAGCCGTAAGGCTTAGAAAGGAAGGTATATAATTACAGTAGGCTAAGGCGTAATACCGATAGCCGCCGAGAGCTTATCGTAGCTAAAGCGCAGCCGCTAGGTTACCGAGGCGTTACCGTAGCGTTGCTAATGCTAAGCCGAATAATAGCTAGAAGGCTATCTATAGTGATAAAGTGGCTAGGGTAGAGTATAACCCCCCCTATCCCCTTCTTATCGTACCTGCGGCGGCTATATTAAGGAGCCCTAAACCCCCTTTGTAGAGTAATAAAAAATATATAGTATTTTTCTTCCCTATACTTAAGCAAACTAACTTTAATACCTTAGTTTTATATTTCGTAGCGCCCGTTAGCCTACGCCCCTTATTAGAGTTCGCTATATACGCGCTATATATATTACGGTAAGGGCGCTCTACCGCTTTATTATTTAGTATCTGCCCTATAAATCGAATATAGGTTTCTTCGGCTTTATAATAGAGTATTTATTCGTTAATTAAAACTACGTTATATTAAGAAGAGCTTAGGAGGTTCGCTATTACTAAAAACTACCTCTTATAATAGCTTTACTTATAACTATAAGACTAGCCGGAACTAATACCTAAGGCCGCCCTACTATAGGGGAGTAGGATTAAGGAAGCTTAGAAATTAATTATAAGGAAGCTAGAGATACGATTAAACCTATTCTTATAATAGTTTCGCTTATAACTATAAGACTAGCCGGAACTAATATCTAGGGCCGCCCTACTATAGGGGAGTAGGATTAGGGAAGCTCGGAGATTAATTATAGGGAAACTAGAGAAATAACCCTAGATTTATATTTTCTTTATTTTATTTCTTTTATTTTCTCTAATAATATAAAACGAGGATAAGAAGGTTTAAAGAGGAGATTCGGTATTAATATAAAGTACTAGTTAAAACGCGAGATATAAAATAGAGTTAAGTATTACTAAGGGGACTTAATAGTTTCGGCATTATATAGAAACTTTCGCTTTATTTAAGGAGAGAAAGAGAGTTATTAAGGAGAGCCGAGAAGCGGGGTTAAGGAAAAGTAAAATTATTACTAGATATAAGAATAGGTTTAAGCAGAAAGAAATATAATATTAGAGTAGCGGAGATATAAAGCTATAGGGCTAGAGTAGAAACTATTAGTAATTATAAGTATACCCCGGGATTAACTAGTATAAAGTAATTTATTTAAGAGAAGGACTCTTTCGGTAATTTATTCGGAATTATATTAGAAAGTTCTAAAGAAGGTTAATTAAGCTCGTTCTACTATCGGGAGTTAAACTAATAGCGACGTAGTTATTAAAGGTAGTTAAAGGTATCTTAAAGTTATAAAAGCTTCTCTTATCTTCTTACTCTAAATACTATTAATTACTTCCTATACTACCTACTATTATAAATTTATTTTAATTATATCTCTACCTTCTTATCGAGCGTATTAAGCTTTAATATTATTTACCCTTACTTATTAAAATATCCCTTTTTTAACCGAACCCCCTATCGATATAACTTATAGGTTACCCCTTATCTTACTTATTATATTCTCGGTTCTGCTTAAGGGCTATATATAGTAAAGTTAATTATACTTATAGTAAAGAAAGAGAAGCTAACTTAAATAGAAAGGTTAAGCTATTACTAAGGAAAAAGAATTATTAAAGAAAGAAGTAAAGGCCTTTAAAAGTTAATAATAAGATATCTCTTTAAGGATAGCTAAAACCGATTAAAGCTAAAGGTACTAAATTTACTCTAGCTTTTAAAGTAAATACTAGCCCTAGAAATACTTCCGATTCGAAAACTAAAGATAAAGCTTTTAATTCTCGAAATAATAGCTAATCTACCTCGCCGGCTTCCTTATTCTTCGGTATAAATACGCTTAATCCTTATACTTAATCCTTCGCCTCGATTAATCTTAATTAAACTAATCCGGATATCTATATTAACTACCCTTTTATCCCGATAATCGACTATTTAAAGAGTTTTATCGGCCCTTTTACCGGATATAATATTATTAACTACTTTAAATACTACGCTAATATTAAAGCTATAATATTTATCCCTAACTCTATAGCCTTACTAATCCTTAAGATACTAGTTATTTAACCCGAAATAGTAATGTCCCTAATAGTAGCTACCTTAAGCGCTACTATTTAATCCGAATAGGAAGAAAGAATTAAGCTAGCTTACCGTTTATATAATCGCTTTTAAATATTTACCCCGGCTTAAAAAAAGCAGTACTTCTTAAATACTTATATAGTTAGTAATACTAAGTCCCTCCGAATAAGTATTTTAATATATAATAATATCCTTATAAAGATAGGAGTAAAAGACTTATAAAGTTATTCGGAGTTTTAAAATAAGCTTCCTTCTACTTAGATTAAGCGACTTCGATTTAAGTATCGGATTATAGAAGCCTCGGTTTAATCCCTTATATAGCTTAAGCTTATAAAAGCCCTTTTAAAGACTTACTAAGATATTTAACTTAAGGAAGATTATAACCGGAAGGCTATAAATATAGTAAACGCGTTTATTTCTTTTATACCTAGACGCCTTTAATACCCCTATTTAAGTTTCTAGCCGCTAATAGTTCTTATTTAGCTTCCGAACTTAGGTTATTAAGCGCTAATCGTTTAGCTAAAGCCTATAGCCCCTTTAACTAATCCCCCTTAAGCCTTTCTAGTGCCCTAGCCCTCTTCTTAAGGTTCTATCTTATAGCTACCTCGAACTATAACTAAATAGGATAAAATATAGATTAAAATCTCGAGAAAGGAGATTAAAAGCTTAACGAAGAACTTTAAAAACCTCCGGATTAATATAGCTAAAATCGCTAAGAATATTAATTTAGCTAGGAAATAGGGTTACTATTTAGCTAAAAAGCGTATTAAAGCTATTAAGAATAAGCTTAGAACTATTTAGCTTAATCCTAGTTATATTTATATTCTACCGAACTTTAATAATATTATAACCGATTTTTTAAAAAGGGAAAATATTTCTCTAAAGGATTATAAAGCTCTAATTAATAAGTATAAGGCTAAAATTAGTACTCTAAGAAAAGATAGTTCTATTCGAACGTATTATAGTTATAGTTCGATTAAATATATAGCCCGTTACTACTTAGATTACTTAATATTAAAGAATATAGGAATTATTTAGTATAAGGATGCCGGAAAGTAGGTTATTTCTTTCGGTATTAGAGCGGATATAAAAGAAGCCCTTAAATTTATAGTTAAACTTAATCTATTTAATTAAGCGAAGGTTATTATAAACTAGGGTATTATCCTATTATACCTCGGTTATTATTAAAATTTTATCGATAAAAGCTAGGATTATATACCCGGAGTTTAAGCTTACTTTAAGCTAATTAAGTATAAGCCGAAGTTTAAGGGAAATACCGCTCTAGTTAAAAATAAAATACCTTATAAAGCTATCGAAGAGATATTTAGAGTTAGCTCGATCTAGTTATTTAAGGAAGCTATAATACTAGACCTAGCTATAAAACCCGAACCGCTTCTAAGCCTAGTTTCGCTTATTATAAATAACCTAGCTATAGTTATAAATATTAATAGCGAGGCTATTTAAGCCGAAGTTAATAAGAACGCCGCTAAAAAGCGAAGAGCAGATAAGAGGACGATTAAGATTCTAGCTATAGATAAGGATAGTCGAGGTCCTATTTAAGAATTAATTTATATCGCTACCGATAAAAGCTTAAAAAGGAAAAAGAAACCTAAGTTTAATTAGAAGTTTAAGGATATAGATAGTAAGATAGACTTTAGAAAAGTATTAATTAATTAATTCTTCTATATACCTAAGGGATATACTTAAGAAGAGATTCTCTAACTACGCTTTAACTTTAAATAATATATTATTTACTATATCTAAGCTATTTAAAACGGAGTAAAGAAAGTAGTTATACTTAATTATAAAGAAACCTCCGAGCTTAAGAAGAATAGAAGTAGCTTTATAAAGATCTTTAATATTAAAGTAAGCCCTATTAAGAAGGAGATTCTAAAATTAATTAATAAGTAAGCTATCGAGAACTTCCTTTAACCCGATAATTAATACGAGTATCTCCCTAGAGTTAATATAATTAGGGCCTATCTTTATAAAGAAGTATCTAATATAGATACCCGGTTCGATCGACTTTAAAAGAGTATCTATCCTATATATTTCCTTATAATTAGAATCGGTAACTTAGAAGTAAAAGGGAAGCTTATAATAATCGATAGCAGTATTAAACTAAACTTAATCGGAACTAGTATATATAACGAGTTAAGTCTTCTAGTATTAAAGATAAACGTTACTTTAAGAACCTTTAACGGTAGGAAGATAAAACTCCTAAGAGTTTTAAAAACTAATATTTTTATTAGAAGCTATACTAATTAAGTTATCTTTTATATTATAGAAGATAGAATTAGAAAGCTAAACTATAATATACTCTTAGGGATACTATTTATTCTTTAAATTAAGCTTACTTTAAAATACTTAACCGATAGCTTTCTTAAGGTAAACTTTCTTTTTAAAGGAGCTCGAGTAGTAGCTATAATAGGAGGAAAGCTAAAGAATCTTATTTAATTTAATAATAGCCCCGCTTAGTTTAATAAAGTTACTAAAAAAAAACTAACTACTAATAGTAATAGTATTAAGGGACGAAGGGCTATTAGTAGTAAAAAAGTCCCCGCTTAGGTTTCCGATTAACTCGAACTAGGTAATATACCTATCCTCTCGCTAGGCGAAAAGGATATTCCTACCTTTATTTATTCTATTACTATTCTAGTTAAAATAGAACTAGCTTATTTATATTTAGGACTCTAGTTAAAGGAGAGTTATAGCTACTTTTATAGCTAGTATAAGAAAAAGAAATAATAAAAAAGGGGGAAAATTTAGCCTCCTTATTAAAAAGAAACTCGCTAAGCCGCCTACGGAATAGTTTATATAGTTAATACCCTTTATAAGGCTATAGCCTATAAAGTAAAACCGATTAATAATTCGAACCTTAACGGATCTATATTAGATAGTAATCCTTTATAGAAGATTAAGCGTATAAAAATAATTAAAAAGAAATAGTTAGAAATACCGCCTTTAAAGTATAATAAATAAATAGAGCCGAAGTTTTCGGATTTTAAACCTAGTATACGCTTAATAAACGAGAAATAAAAGAAACTTATAATTAATAATTATAATAGGATAACTCTAGAGGAAATTAATATATTTAAGTATATACTAATTAATCGAGAGAAGGCTATTACTTAGGATTAGTCCGAGATTAGAGAGATTTATAAGGATATAGTACCCCTGTAAATTATCTATACTATTCTATATAATATCTTCTAGTTTAAAAATATCCCTATCCTCTATACTTTTAAGCTTAAGGTTTTTAACTTGCTTAAGTAAAAAGTCGGATAGCGTATTATCGAAAACGCGTATTCGTTATATTAAAACTATTAATTTCTAATTTAAAAGAAGGATAGTAGTCTTCGGCTTATTAATAATACTTAAAAGTATAATACTTATATAGTAAATAATGCCTTTATACCTCTAGCTACTAATTAGTTCTCGGAGGAGTTTGCTATATATAAGGTTTTATTACTACTCGATTTCTTCTCGGGATATAACTAAGTTAAGCTTTACCCGAATAATAAAAATATTATAACCTTTACTACTCCTTTAAAACTCTTTAAGATATATACCTTACCGATAAGAGCGATAAACTTAGTTATTTAGTTTATACGTATTATAGTATATCTATTATACGATCTAATACCTTATATTTATTAAGCTTTTCTCGACGATATTATAGTTAAGGGCCTAGAGACAACCTATAATAATAAAGTGCTCCCGGAGCTTCTAGATATCCGAAGGTATATTATAGAGTATATTAAGAATATTAATTAAATCCTTTTTAATACCGAATTAATAAGCGCGATAATATTAAGTATTAAATCTAAATAGTATAAAAAGAGGGTAGATATTATAAGATATATCTATAAATCGGTTAGGAGATTTCTTTAAGCTAAGAAGATTTAAAAGATAAAAGGATAGATTACTTATAATAACTTTAAAGATATCCGGAGTTTCCTAGGGATAGTAGTTTATTATAATTACTAGATCTAGAACTTTATAATCCTTACCCGACTACTTTATAACTTAATAAAGAAAGATACCCCGTTTATATAGGGTAATACTTAAAAATAAGCTATAATAGACTTAATTAAAGCCCTAGAGAGTAAACCTATTATTATAGGTATCGACTATAGTCTAGGGGGAGGCTTAATTATTTTAATAGTTAATGCTAGCCTAATCGGTTAAGGCGTAGTTCTAATATAAGAGGTTAATAGAAAGCGAAGGCTAGCTCGGTTCGAGAGTAGCTAATAAACTAGTACTAAGTAAAGGTATAACGCTATAAAAAGGGAGTATCGAGCTTTATTATACTTTTTCCGGTAATTATAATAATATTTATTTAAATATTATTTTATCTTAGAGATAAATACCCGAGTTCTAGTAAATTAAATTAATAAAGGAATATCCGATATTCCTAGAGCTTTAATTAGCTAGTAGATTATAATTATTAAGATCTTTAACTTTATTATTAAGTATATTCCTAATTTTAAAAATCTTATAACTAACGCGCTCTCGCGGCTACTTATTTCTAAAATACCGGAAGTAAACTTAGAAGGAGATCTAGATAAGTAATATAATATTTAAATTAACTCTATTCCTATAAAATAATTCCTAAATCCTAAGCTTAAATAGTTTAAAAAGTTATTAGAGTTCGCTAAGTTCCTTATAACTAGAGTAACGCCGCTTAATATATTAAGAAAGTAGTTTATAGCGTTTAGAAAGGAAGCTCTATAATACTAGGTTATTAATTACGCGCTATAGCGACGGGAGGAAGGTAGGCTATTTAGGAGGCGGGTAATTAACGATCCGGAGCTTTATAGAAAAATCCTATATAATTATTATACTAAGTTTAACTATAAGGGCCGTAATATAACTATTATAAGAATCCGAGGACTTTACTTTTAGGAAGGGCTTTAAATAGATATAGCTAAAGCTATTAAAGCTTATAAGATCTATAGCTTCTATAGTTCTAAGACTTATAGCGAAAGCGTTTATCCTATTATTCTTAAAAGGCCGTTCGAAAAGATTAAAATCGACGTTTAATATATATTAAACGATAAAGGATATTAATATCTCGTAAAAGCTAGGTATAATCTAACCGGATATATTATTATAAGACTTATAAAGAAGAGTAACGCTACTACTATAAAAAGTTTTTTATTAAGGATATCCTTTTCGCTTATAAGTATCCTATAGTTATTAATATTAATAACGGGTTAGAAAATAAAGTAGAGTTTACTTCTATTATCTAAAAACTTAGAATTAGGCTTATTTAAGTTTCTCCTTATAATCTTAAAGTATAGGGTATAGTAAAAGGGGGATATTTCTCTATTACTAGCGCTATTACTAAGCTCTCTTAAGGGAGATTAGTATAAAGGAAGTATTTAAAGCTCGTTCTCTTCGCTAACCGAATATCTTTTAAGCGATTATACGGATATATACCTTTCTACCTAGTTTTCGAATAGGAGCCGCTTATACCTTTAGAAACTAAAGTTCTAATATAAAGGGTAATCTTATAGCGACCGAACTAAAGCCCGGAGGAAGCTTTCTAAGCTAGGTTAAGAACTATAGCTAATTAAAAGGAGGATATTTAATCTGCTATCGAGGTTATTACTAAATATCGGAAGCAGGTAGCTAATAAAGCGAACTCTTATAGCCTTATCCGGAAGAACCGCTTTAAAGTAGGTAATATAGTACTAGTTTATAACTATATTAGAAAAATATCTTCCTTAATAATTATAAAGATCTTATATTATTAGAAGGGTTTATTTATTATTAATTAAATTTATAATAAGGGAGCCTACGGGCTACGAACTATAGACGGAATTAAACTTAAAGGGATATTTATAGCCCGGAACTTTAAGAAGTTCGTCCTCGATAAGAAGGGGATTTAATAACTAAATACGCTAATATTATAGGAAGAAGACCTTAACTAATCTTAAAGCCTAACCGATAAGCTAACCTTACTTTAATTATCTATAGTAAAGGGAGTTCCCGAAGGCCCTATAGAAATCTATAAAGAGGAGGCCGGATTTACCGATATTTTCTAAATATTTAAGCTTTTAATCCCCGATTAATTAAGTATATCTAATCCTACTTATAATACTTAAAACTAATCTCCTATAGAAATTCCTATCCCTAATATTTTTAATATAGAGAAGGAGGAAATTAAAAACGGAAGTAAGGAGGAACTAAAGGCCGATAAATATATAGGATTAAAGATATAAGTAGTAGTAAAAGAAGCCGCTAAAATATATAGAGTTAAGTAAGATAATTAATTTATTAAGATTCCTATATAAAGGCTAGGTAAAAATAGCTTTTTAATTATATTATCGACCGGTAAATAAGAGGATAGTTAAGTTTTTCTATCCCGATTAATAAAGTTTTCCTTACTTAATTTAAGTATTTTCTTCCTTAATAGCTTTCTTTCCTTTTATTTAATTCTATTAGCTTTCTTCCCTTCTTATTTTTTAATTAATTCCGAGTTCTTTATATTTTCTTTCTTATTCCTTATTTACTTTTCTTTATTCCTTTTTTTATTTCCCCTCCTTTCTTCCCCTATCTTACTTAATTAGCCTTAATATAATTAGCTTAATTTTCGTTCCGCTACTATAAGTTATATATACTATAGCTATAACGGCCTATAATTAAAATATAAATACCGATATAGAGGATATAAGAATATATATCTAGTTAATAATAGTAGTTATAGGAAGAAGACTATTTAGCTAGTAGTATTTATAATCCTAAAAGTAGCCTTTTCGTTTATTTAAAGCTACTAGGGGAGAAGAGCTTTAATAGCTAGCTAAATAGCCGGCTAAGGAGGAAATAATAAATTTATTCCGAGATAACTACTTATACCCCTTAAAAGTTTTTTTCGATTAGCCGAGATCTTTTATATATACGCCTCCCGAAGCCTATCGCTTATAATTAATCCTATTTCCGGCTAAAATTTAAACCTAAAGATTAAAAAAACCTAAGAAGATAACCTAACTACCCTTACTTAAGAAAATATCTATCCCCTTCTATCCCCTAGCTAATTAAGCTTATCTAATACGTTTAGCTAGCGCTTATTACCGTTACTTAATCCTATCCTTTTCTTTAGTTAAATCGATTAATACCTTAAGAGTTCCTTCTAATTATTAACCCTTAAGGATTTTAAATAATCGGCGAGATTAAAGAAAGGGTTAATATTAGTATTTTACTAATCGATTAAGTTTAAATAAATACTTACCGGAATAGCTTTTTTATAAATATACTTATACGCTTAACCGGAGGGAAGTTAGTTTTAAAACGACCTTTAGTAATAATCGTAGTTAGCCCTAACTATATAAAAGATATAATTAGTATAAGTACCCGAATAAATAGATAGAAGAGAGAAATACTTAAGGAAAGGGCTATTTATAAAGGATCTTTTTCTCTCTCTTATTTCTTTATCGATATACTCTATAAATAAGGTCCTAAATCTTAAGGCGTAGTAGTTATAAAGCATTAAGTTATAATAGCTAAAGATAGTAATAAGGAAAGCCTACTATCGAGCGTTTCTAATTAATACGCGCTAAATATATTAACTAAAAGGCTTTCTACCTTCGAGATAGAGAACGATAAGTTAAAGATAATAGAGATTTCGCTAAATACTATTTATAGCTAGGTTAATAAGTATTAAAAGATCTATAAGCTTTTAACGGGAAACGGTTTCCTAGTAAATATAGAGCTAACTAGCGTTACCTTTAAAGCTATAGAACCTAAAGGCCCTAAAGAAAGCTCTTTATTAGTTTAAAATAAAGAAAAGATTATAAAGAGGCCGAGGAGTTTCGTAGCGAGAAAGGAGCTAGGTATTATTATTATTTATAAACTATTAAAGAGGCTAGTTTAAGTAATAAAAACTAGGCTAACTATTTATAACGAGTCTTAGTAAAGGGGGTTGCTTAATATCTATTAACGAGCTTTATTAAAAAGTAGTTATAATAGCGAGGAAGAGAAGAGTTAAGGTTAAAGGTTTAAAATAAGAAAACGGAAAAAGAGAGCTAGGGAGGATATAAAAAAAATAACTATTAAAAAGAAATAATAAAAAGTAAAGTAATTAAAAGCGTTTAGAAAGAGAAGGGAGGGTAATTGCTCGGGTTACCGTTTATATTAATTACCGAAGATAATAACTATTATTACTTAAAAAGGTAATTATAAAGACCGTATAAATTACTTTCGTTTACGCCGATTTATAACCTTTAAAACTTTACCGTTTACTTATTTTAAAGCTACTTAAAATTATTTTTAAATTCTTTCCCCCTTTATATTATTCCCCTAACTTATATTTTATACTCTTTACTAATATTAACTTCTTATTATTTCTACCCTTACCGTTACCTAAGAACTAGCACCTTTTATAATCCCCCTTCTATATATCTTACCTAATTATAATAAACTTCTATATATATATATAGTTAGCTATTAAGGCGGAGAAAGCGATAAGTAAAAAACCCTTCGTTTACTTAGCTATTAACTAGTAGTTATCTAGTAGTAATCCCCTTAATAAAGCTTATATATAAAGGACTACTATTCCCCTAAAGTATACTTTAAATTTAATTAAGTTCCGCCCTCCCTACTTTTATAGTATTACTATTCCTACGGAAGCGTATAAGACTCTAGTTAATCGGTTCTTTCCTAGGTTAGAACTAAAGACCTTATATACCGATTATATCTTTAAAACTAATCCTTACTACTACTTTCTAGCTCTCTATAATCTTTAAGGGTATATCTACTTTTAAGACGAACTTATATTTAACCTTATATTTACTAGAATAAGGCACTTCGCTTAATACCTTTAAAATAATATATAGATTTATATAAAGAGAATAAAGATAGGAGATTGTAAAGCTATACTAACTATAACTACCCCTTATAATATAGAATTAATTAGTTTTCGCTTTATCTTTTAAGTAATAGAAAACTCGATAAATAACTAGTATAGTTTTATATAGTATAACTAGATTTATTAAAAGGCTTTTATTATCGATAGCTACTTAAGTAAAGTTATTACTAATAACCCGAAATATTAGAAATAAATATATAACTAGATCGATAATCTAATTACTCGAGCTAGGCTACGAAAACCTGCTATAGAAGGAGTAATTATAGTAGATAATATAAACCGACCTTTTAATAGATAATAGGAATCGAGTAGGTTCTTTATAATTAAGAACTTTCGAATATAGTTTTTAGAAAGTATAGAAGTTTTAAATAAATATAATTATATCGGGTATACTAATTAGATATAAGCTAGAAGTCTCCTTAATTTAACCGGTAAACCTTTAATTAAGATAGTTAACCTTTACTTAAGGACCTATATAAGGGAACTCGGCTATATATTAGCTTATCTTCGTTAGCCCGAGTTACTATTAATTAGCCTTAAAGAGTATAAGAAGTACTGCTTATATATTAGCGAATACTACCTTAATACTACCTTTATTAGTTCCGGCTAGGTTCTATTTAATCCGAGTCCCGAGGATAACTTAGAGAACTTTCGAGGAAATAAGGGCTTTATTTATAGTAGCTCTATTTTCCGATTAAGTTAAACTCCTATAATAAGATAGTTAAGTATAGTATTAAACCGAAGATTTTATCCTATATCTATTATAGATAAAGATAAGGTTATACTTTTAATTAAAGAAGATAAGAGGAATTTCTTACGCTTACGATTTAGCGTAATACCCTTTAAATAGCGCTAATCCCTTATCGGAGGAGGAGGTATAAGTTTTTCGTCGCCGTTTATACTACTTAGAGAGTCTTTATCGGGTCCCTTTAACCGGGAGGTCTTACAAACGCTATAGAACCCTTTTTAAATCTCGCTACTTATTTCTAGATTTAATTAACCTCCTATAGAGCAGGTACGCCGCTATACTCTTTATAATCGTAGGATTATAATCCTAAAGCCCCCTTAAGCTTCTAGGCTCTTTATTTAGAATAAGGTAAAGCGAGGTTAGATACTTATAACGGATATTATAACGAAGCTTAAGTTAAACCTTAACTAGGTTAGTTTTAATTATATTAAACGATATAAAGTATAGACTATAGAAAAAGAAGTTATCGAAGCAGGAAATAGTTCTTTATAATAAAGGAATACTAGTACTTACTTAAAAGCTAGTTAAAGCCCCGGATAAGGAAGTAGCGGATAACAATTATAAAAGGGATTTAATTATAGTTAATATATATATATAGGATATATAATAAAAGATATAAAGGACTTGCTAATTATATAGATATCCGGATTAAGATTAATTTTTAGAAGGGTTTTTATATAGAATAAATAGCGTAATAGTTTTTAGTTTTAATAATAATCTTTTTTTCCCCTCTTTTTTAGTTTTAATAAGAAATCCTAAATATTAACTATCTTAGCGCGTAGTTTATAGATTAAGCTGCTAGGGGAGGAATAATAAAGTAGCTAGGGTAGAGTATAACCCCCTTTATCCCCTTCTTATCGTGCTTATAGCGGCTATATTAAAGAGCCCTAAACCCCCTTTATAGAGTAATAAAAAAAATATAGTATTTTTCTTCCCTATACTTAAGTAAACTAACTTTAATACCTTCGTTTTATATTTTATAGCGCCCGTTAGCCTACGCCCCTTATTAGAGTTCGCCGCGTGCGCGCTATACACATTGCGGTAGGGGCGCTCTGCCGCTTTGTTAATAGCAGCTAGGTAATAGCGACTGCAACCACTATACTAGAAGCACTGTAAGCACTAGAAAGCAAAGTGTGGGGCACTAATCTGGGCCTGATCAGGCCTAATTTTAACATTCTATATCGTTACTATACGAAAGCGTATAGCGTTTAGTAACCTTACCCGAGATATCCTATAAAGGGGACGGCCTAGTATATAAGCAGCTTCTATAGGGAGTATATACCGGTATATATTCTAGAACTCCTAGTATATACCGTTAACCTTCCGTTATATTTAAAAATAATAGATATTAAAGTTCTTTTTTAAAATATAGTAGGAAATAGCGAGAATATAGCGCTAGCGTTAAGCGGGTACCCGGTATTTAATATTATAGTAATATAAGAGCTATAGGTAAGTTTAAATATATATATAGTAATATACCTAGTAATATCGCTATATAAAGTAGTCTATATATACTATAGCCGAATAGCGCTATATATCTATAAGCGCTTTAACTTAATAAGGTAAACGGGGACGTCGGGGTATAATTAAAGCGTAGTTACCTTTTCTAATATCGGCGATAAACCCCTTATAATATAATCGATCTACGCCGAGCTAGAGATTAGCTTATATAAACGGAGCCTATTCCCTAACTTTATAATACAGGAGCGGCGCGGATATAATATATTAATCGGTAACTTTAATATATACTACCCCCTTTAAAATAAAGAAAGGCATACTTTAAATACTACTTATAAAGTTCTTACTCTAGTATAGCGCTAAAGCCTTAATCTAGCTACGCTATATAGTTATATAATAAAGTAAAAGTAAGGGGAAAGGTCCTCTATACTTAACCTCGCTTAGTATAGCCCCGAACTATATTATAAATATAGCTAGGGACCGAAGTAGAAAGGCTTTAACTATAACCTATAGCTAATATATATCTTCCGATTAGCGGGTATACTATAATTAACCTAGGCCCCCGAGGGTTAGGCGTAAGGGGTAATAGATATACTACTAGCTTAAGTAGAAGTACGGAAAATTTATATCCTAAACGGCTTTAATATAGCGGCCGATTTAAACGAGTATATAAACTACTTAACTAAGGAGCTTTAATATATAGCCTAAGTAGCAACGCTATAGCGTAAGGCAAATATAGGTAAAACGGCTAAATAGTAGTCCCTAAAGGTAGTAAAGTTTATAATAGCGGTAAAGTAGGTATAGTATAAATATTAAGCAGCGCTTTCGCTAGCTAGTAATAAATTATAGCGGGAAGCTATAAAAGAGTAGAAGAAAACTATATATATAGCTTAAACGAAGTACTAGCGCTATATAGTTATAGAGGTATCCTATAATAATAAGGTAATATAGGGATTTAAACGCTAGGTAAGGATATAAAGCTATAAATTACCGGCCCTAGTAACGCTACTACCGCTTAGAAGTAGTATAAATATACTATTAGAGTATATTATATATTATTAAAAGATAGAGATTCTTATAGCTAAGTTCTTCCCGAATATAGAGGTAGACCTTATAGATATCCCGGCCCGGAATATCTAAGAGAGTTTATAGTACTAAGGAGGGTTCGCGCTATATAAGAGCGTTTTATATAAGGATATTATATAAGCGCTAAAGGAGATAAAGCCTTAGAAGGCGCTAGGGGATAACCTACTTCCGGTAAGATTCTTTAGGCTTTATAAAAAATAATTACGCTACGCCCTAGTAAAAGTAACCGAAGGAAGCTTTATCCTTATATATTACCTATAGTACTTTTATAGCGCTAATATTATCGTTCTCTTAAAACTGGGTAAAATACTAGAGGAAAAATAAGCTATCGGGGTATACCGACCGATCGTACTACTTTATATTATAAGTAAAGTTATTAAAAAGGTATTATATAAATATATTTCGGAAGCTATAAAAGAGTAGAACTTTTTACCGGAGGGATAAATAGGGAACCGGAAGGTACGGTTTATAAACCTTACTATTAAAGTAGTAATAAAAGTAATATTTATAGTATAGTAAAGCGGTATAGTAGTATTTCTATTATAGCTCGATATTATAAGCGCGTTCGATACGGTTAACTATATATAACTAGTAGAAATCCTATATAGGAAGGGGTTCCCCCTTTAAATATAAAGGTAGGTTACTAGCTTCTTAAATACGTATATAGTATACCTTTTCTTCGATAATAAAGCTTCCGAGCTATATATACTTTAAGCGGGAGTACCTTAGAGCTTATTATTATTCCCGATACTATTCCTCCTATATATAGCTATACTATATAAAGCCCTTAATAATAACGGGCTAATAGTAATAGGCTTTAATGTAAGGGGCTGACCTATAATGCGACTGCAGGTAGGTGCTAACAGGATGTATTCTGAAGTATAAAGAAGGAAGAGGAGAGGTCTTAGAAGGAGTCCTCTCTATAGGCTATATATATAAGGGTGTCTTTACTAAGGGTCTATAGAGGGCCCGTCGAGGGCCCGTACCATCCCCGTACTATTAGGGTTAGGGTCTATAGCCTATAACTATACGCACGAGCCACTAGGCTCGGGCCTATAACATTTATAAACGATACTAATATCCTTACTATAAGTAGTAACGCTATAGAGAACTACCTACGCTTAAGCTGCATATATAACGTATATAAGGAATAAGGCCGGAAAGTAGGAATAATATTTACAGTATATAAAAGTAAACTTATATACTTTATAAAGCGCTATATAGTAATAGAGCTACTAGTATAATATAGCGGAGCAGCGATTGCGCTAATAGAGTCGGTAAAATTCCTTAGAGTTTAGCTAAACTAAAAACTACGCTAGCGCTATTATTTTAAAGAAATTAAAAAGAAACTAAAAACCTAATTATTCGCACTTACTAAACTTATAGCTACTATATAGGGCTATAATAGCGCCTGAGTAAAGGAAATATATATTAAAGTTATCTATAGCGTAGTTATATATAGGGCTTTAGCCTAGTATATATTATCTAGGGGGAAGCTATTAAAGATAGTAGCGCGCTTAAGAGCTATATAAGCGTAGTATCTATATATAGTAGTAAGCGCTTTTAAAGCTATTTTAATCCGCTTTTTAAAGTAAGAAACTAGTTACCCCCCGATATACCTTTACTTAGATAGTAGATTAGTATTATTTAAAGTAAGATTTATATAAACGGGTATAGCGCGATATATATATAATATAGGAGAAGCGGTAACGGGATAGCTATACGCTATTTAAATATAGAGGTATACCCGATACCGATATTATAGGAATACCGGACTAGCTAGATTAGTTTAAAGAGATAATAATATAAAGGACTAAGCTAAGATATAGATAAACCTAGGATATAGCGAAATAGGAGCTTAAAAGTAGCGTTAATAAAAGGACTAGATCGTCGGACTATTTACCGACCCTAGCCTTCGGGATTAAAAGGAGCGATAAGATAAATAGTAAGCTATAATAATAGAGAGGCGCGTAAGCTTTATACTTACTCCGGTAATATAACGTTTACCGAAGGTTATAAATAACATTAGCAGTATTTATATCGGGCTCGCTAAATATAAGGCCTCGGCCTTATTCTAGATTAAAATAAGAGCGATCGGGTTAGTAGTATACCTATTTACGCGCGGTATACTAGCTATTCTAACGCCGCTTTATAGCTATAGAAGGGGAAAGGAAACGGCGTACTATATCGTTATTAAGTATATAAAGCTAGAAGACTAGAGGGAGAAGCTCTGCTACGCCCTAGCCCCGGCTACGCTATATATATACTATAACTTTAAAGATATAGTAAGTATATAACCGGCCGCTATAATTATAATAAAGTAGTTATTATAATAAGGGAAGCTCCCGTCCTTCGGACTAGTTATAGAGATTATAAGGGAGGATATAAAGCTATATAGATATAGAATAGGATGTAGCTAGGGCGTAGGGCTATAGCGTAGGGCTATAGCGTAACTAGCTAGTTAAGTTTACTAGTACGGTAAGGTACTAGGTAACTAAAGGACGAGGATATAACGATAGCGCGGCTTCCGTATAGCTAGAACGTAGCGCTTAGGTTTTCTCCCGGTACTCGGGTTCTTAGACGATAGATAGATTATAAAGGCACCGCATACTCTATAGGGGGAGGTCGGCGTATAAATATTATTATTATTATTATTATAACTACGCCGGTATAGGAGGAGCAGTTAATATTACGTTTAATAGCCTTTTTATAAATATATAGGGATAATGCGTTACGGAGGTAATTAACTTAGACTTCTTCCGTTTAATAAAGGTTTCCCGTTATAGCTAGTAACTATTCGAAGTTAATTAAGAAGCGAGAGAACTAGTAAATATCCTATATACGAAAGGCGTTTAGCTTAGTAAATATAGTATATATATAGTATAGGTCCTTAAAATAGTTTTTAAAGTAGTTTAGAAAGTTCGGAACGTTATAAGTCTAGTTACTACTACCCTTCTTATAATAAGTAACGACCCGTTATTAAATATAGGGAAAGAGGGAAAACTAGAGAAAAACTTATTAATCCCGTTAATTATTAATAAAGATAGTATTAGTATATAGTTTATACTCGATAATTATACGCTAAGAGTAAAAGGTAGCCTTATTACTATTATATAGTACGCTTAAAGGAAGAGGTTTATAATATAGGGGCGTTAAAGCTACTAACGTTATAGGATTAAGCTAAATATTAATATAACTAGCTATAGCCGCCGGAGAAATATAGGGATCCGGAACTATAAAGTCCTACTAAGTACGAAAAGTATTACTAATATTCTGCTAGGGGTCGGTATATATTATACCGGGTATCTACTAGGGGGGTAGGGCTATTTACTACCTATCTGCTAGAAGGTTATCTATTAAATCTATCTCGTTATCTAGGAGAGGAATTTATAAAGCTTATATAGTATCGTCTGCTATTATCTGCTTTACTAGTCTACCTGCTAAAGTATTAGAAAACCGAGTTTTTTTAAGGAACTAAGATACTTTAGAAATATAAGGGGCTAACCTATAATATAACTATAGGTAGGTACTAATAGGATATATTCTAAAGTATAAAGAAGGAAGAGGAGAGGTTTTATATCAGAGATGGAATTATAGGCAGAGTGAGTAGGGTGGACTTAGTAGTTAAGCAGCGCAGACGCAGCGATTTACTATACGTGCTAAAAGGAAGCTGGTTTCTACCTTTTAAGTTCTATCTAGAAGGGCCTAGGGCTACCCCTTTTATAGGCCGATAGGGCCTAATCCGTTACGTAACCCACTATATTATTTAGAGCCTAATATTATATCCCCCCTTCTACTACTTCCGTCCTCGGAAGCTGCTTAAAATCCGCGCACTCGATACGCTAGCGTAATACTATCGCCGTTTAAATACCCTCTTCGGCCGTAGTTAAGGTCTATACCCGTTAACTACCTTAGATCTTAAACTCGTTTAGTTACTACTACTACCGTAGTCGCTACGCCTATACTGCGTAGAATTACTCTCTTTATACCTTTAACGCTCTTTATTATACCTTACTTAAGGCCCCTATTTAATACCTTTATTTAAAGCCCCCTATTAGCCCTAGTATAATATTAAATATTTGTGAATAGCTGCGTGAATACCGCTTAGTCTTAACGTTGCCGCCTGATTAGCCTATTGCTTTACCTCCTATTATTCCCTTAATACAATGCTAAATATTCGTACAAATAGCTGCGCAAACGCCGCTTAGTCTTAGCGTTATCGCCTAATTAGCCTATTATCTATTCCTGCCTCCTATTGTTCCTTTAATATAATGCTAAATATTTGTGAATAGCTGCGTGAATACCGCTTAGTCTTAGTGTTACCGCCTAATTAGCCTATTGCTTTGCCTCCTATTATTCCCTTAATATAATATTAAATATTCGTGCGAATAGCTATATAAACGCCGCTTAGCATTAGGTATATAAACCCTTTAATACCCTTGCCCTTTAAAAACTCTCTCTTTTTCTCTTTTCCTATTAAACTATATTCCGGTAAGTTATACCCTCTCCTATAGGGCTATTGCAGCGCCCTAGCTACGCCCGCGTATTATCTAACTAAAGCTAGAACCTCCTTTAATTAATTAACTAATTAATTAATTAAAGTATATAGCTTCCGAGCAACGTACTTGCGCCGTATATATACTAACTACGCTAATAGATATCCGACTACGAATAATCCCCTGCTTACAACTCCCCTTCTATATCTAATAAGCGTAAGCGTAGCGCTAGCGCTACTATTAAGTATAGCTCGAACTCCGATTCCGATTCCCCCGTATTTGCCTGTGCTCGGGCTCGTGCTTATACTCGTATCCGTACCCCCGTCCCCGCTTCTGCTCTTAGGGCCCGCGTTACTCCCTTATAGCGCTCGCGCGGCAAAGCCTATACGCCTGCCTAATAGTACCGTTACTATATAAGCAAGCTTTAGAAGAACCTTTAGCACTAGTATTATAAGCTTAATAGTAAAACTATATCTCCGCTATTTTCGTATTACTCTTATATTACTAATACGTTATATAGGTACCGGTATTCGTTACTAGGACTATACTACCGGTAACTATAGCTATAAGGCGGTATATTACTACTCTAATCCCCCTTATTTTCCGCGCTACTTTAACGTTACTTATACGCTACTAGGTCCCTAATTCCGTAGTTCCTTTCCTAGCTTCGGCGTTAAATAACCGAAAGCTATTTATCGAATATAACGCTATAGTTACTAAAGCTATACAGGAGCTATATAAAAACTATACCGTCCCTACTACTACGCCCGCGCCTATTATTATCGCTACCCCCGTTACCCCTACTACTAGCCCTTCTACTACTTCCTAGGATAAGGCTCTAGAGCTTCTATGCTACTCTATCGCTATATAGGAGCGTATTACCGAATCCGCTAAAGATATTGTTAGCGTAGTAACTAAGCTAGCTAAGAAAGATAATAACGAGGATAATAACGAGGATAAGGAGAGCGTAGAGCTATAGCGGCTCTTACGCTATTTAGGCGGTAATAGGGAGGGGCAACCCTATAAACCCTAGGCGGGAGGAAGGGATTTTTTTTTTTTAAATTAAAATAAAGACCCGGTATAGTAGTTACTTCTACGCCGCTTATATATAGTCTTTAATAAAAAGTTTTTATCTTTATAGTCTTTAGCTACTTATAATACTCTTTTCTAACTACTAAGCTATATAAACGCTAATATCTGCTCCTAACGTCCCTAGTAAGAAGTAATTAATCTTCGTAACTCGAATAACCTTAATGCTCTTTTCTAGCTACTAAGCTGCGTAAACGCTAATATCTGCCCTAGTAAGAAGCAATTAATCTCTGTAACTCGAATAACCTTAATGCTCTTTTCTAGCTATTAAGCTATATAGACGCTAATATATACTCCGAACGTTTCTAGTAAGGAATAATTAATCTTTATAACTTAGACTTAATACTTCTACGCTGCTATTAAGCTGCGTAGAGGTACCTTGCGCACTGTATAAAAATCCAGCTTTAAAATAAAATAAGGAATAGCATTATTAGGACTACGTACTCTTTACTTTAAAGCCGCTTCCTTAAACTTAAATACTAGCTCCCGTACTATATCTCTACCTCTCTCGTAACGCTTCTATTTACTTAAAGTCCTTAATTTACTATATTCGGTATACTTAAATACTAACTCGAGCCTTACTTAAGAGCTACGCTCTCGCTAGGCACCCGTATATCCTTATTATTAATAGCGCGTTTACTATAATATAAGGTAAATAGTTTATAGCCTATACCCTAAATAAAGCCGGTTACGGAGCGCTTCTCGTAGCTTCCGCCGGCTATAGAGCGCTTCTTATAGCTACCGTACTATATACTGGCCGCTCTCTCGATACTTTCTTATAGCTTACTCTTATTATAACTGCTTAAGCCTATTCTCTTACGTAAATAGCTAGTCTTTTAGGACTATCGACCTTACGCCTTAAAGCTATTCCTCTCGGGAGCGCTTTACGCGCTATAATATCTCTTTACCTAAGCTCCTCCCTAATATTCTCTCTTCTCTACTATAACTTTACTATCGTCTTCGCCTTATAACTATACGCTTATATAGGGCGTCTCCGTAGCGTAGGCGCTACGTTCGCGCTATTCTAATACTCGAACTATTTCTCGTTTTATATTCGCTTACCGATTAAAGTTCTTGCTTATAGTCTTTACGCACTTATTCTTCTCTGCCCTACGCAGGTACCCTTAATAGTAATACTACGCTTCTACGCTCCTTTCTCACTACGTATACGTATCTTATAAGCTACTTGGGCGGGGAGCGTCTTTTCTTCTCGGTCCGAATAAAACTGCTATCGCTATAGTGCTTCCTTACTCTATATATATATCTTATAAGCTGCTCGGGCGGGGAGCGCGTATCTTATAAGCTACTCGGGCGGGGAGCGCCTTTCTTCTCGGTTAAAATCGAACTGCTACTACTACGGTGCTTCCTCGGTAGTACGGTATTTATTAGACGGGTCGGTACGGTATTTATTATAATAGCGAAGTCGGATTATCGGAACTGCTAGTATATAGCTTCCTCGCTGCTTATATTTATCTTCTCGGGGTATTAAAGGTCTTAAAGGTCGGTAAAAGTCTCGAAGGTAGGCTAGCCGATTAGATATAGCGCTAAAGTAATAAAGTTACAGCGCCTTTACTAATTATAGGGTATCGACAGAGAGTAAATTAGACTAGAATATAGAAACTAAGCTTAAATAGTTACTATCTTAAAGCCTAAAATAGCGACCTAAAAGAAAGAAAAAATCTTATAAATCTCGCTATTACTTACTGCTCTAGCTGCGACCCCGCGCTGCGAAGAAACTGCGTAATAGCTAAAATACGGCTACCCTCGAACGGTCTGCCTTCCCTAATAGGTTTAAGAGATTAGACTATTAGAGATAGAATTATAGGCAGAGTAAGCAGGGTAGACTTAGTAGTTAAGTAGCGCAGACGTAGCGATTTACTATGCGTGCTAAAAGGAAGCTAGTCTCTACCTTCTAAGTTCTGTCTAGAAGGGCCTGGGGCTACCCCTTTTATAGGCCGACAGGGCCTAATCCGTTACGTAACCCACTGTATCATTTAGAGCCTGACATTTTAGAAGGAGTCCTCTCTATAGGCTATATATATATAAGGGTATCTCTACTAAGGGCTTATAAAGGGCCCGTACTATCCCCATACTATTAGGGTTAGAGTCTATAGCCTATAACTATACGCACGAGCTACTAGGCTCGGGCCTATAATAATTATCTAGCTTAGTATCTTTTTAAAAAATTTCTTTAAAAGGTTAGCGCTATATAGTAATAGCTCTTAAAGCGCTAAGAAGCGGCTCTTTAAGGTTTAAAGGGCTACCCTTAAAGTCCCGAGAATCGCTTTAAATTACTAGGTTCCGCGCTAAACCTATAAAGTTATAACCCGGCTAAAGCGTAGCGCTAGAAGCGCGTATTTAAACTATCTTTATAAATTACTTTTCTTTAACGGTTTACCTCTTTATAGCGTAGAGATATTAAACTATTAGAAATAAAAGTATAAGTAAAGTAAAAGAGAAGGATTTAAATAGGAGTAGCGTTAAAATAGCGTAGTATTATATCTAATTAAATACTATAAGAAGGTTATTAATCTCTAGCCCCTTTCTTTCTAACTTATATTTATCGCTATTCCCCTTCTCTTTATATCTTTAAATCCTAAAACCTTAATTTATATTTAAAAAGTTTAAAAGTAAACTCTATAAAGATCCTGCTATGCTATTATAAAAGGATAGCTTATAAGTAGCGCTATCCTAGCTCCTTTATTAAACTAAAACTTCTTAAAATAACTTAAAATAACTAAAGCTTAAAGGGATATTATTTAACCTTTAATAAAAACTATATATAATTTATCTTAACCGATTAAATTTATTAATTATTTTTTAAATACTTATAGCTTTTCTTTTAATAAGTTTTCTTCCCCTTTAGTACTTTATAACTATATTAAAGCTTTGCCGGTTACTATATAAGCGTTTTGCTTATAGTTAGGGTAATATCTACTTTATTTAATTCCTATAATTCCTTTATCGATTATTATTAGTATTACTTTTTAAATAGCGAACTTGCTACGCTTAAGCTATATAGCTATAGCTAGGTATAAATTGCTTTATAGTTTCGATTCTATAGTTAAAATTTAATTTAAAGTAGTATCGGGGTTAAGACCTCGATTTTAAGTTCTTTCTTTTTCTATAATAATAAGCTTTACTATATACTCTTTAATAAGCGCTTAAGCCTATTCTTTATAATATTAAGGCATTGCATTCTAGCCTAGCACCTATATACCTACTATAATACCTATAACGATAAAGCAGCGCAGCTTTACCGATGGCAAACGGCCAGAAATAGCCGGGGTGCTATAGTCCCAGGACGATGATGTTGTTAAGCATCTCCACGCGGCCCCCGGGGCGGACCTGGATATTGAGCCCGCCGGAGATGGAGATGGTGAGCGGGAGGGGAGTGTGCTGCGAGGCGATGTACTAGTCAAGAACGGCGGCACCGATGAGGAGGACAGGGCCGAGGATGCGGTCGACGAGACGGGGCCCATCGAGGTAGGTGATCCAGTCTGGCTGAGTAAGCCACGACACGGGGGTGAAAGGCGAGCATGAGGCGAAGAGGAAGATTCCTAGGAAAACAGCTGTAACACGGCGATAGAGGATATCTGTTGATCCTGGGGGTAGGTGTGCGTATGCGTTGTTGGCACGCCCGGTCATTTTGGCCTGGTTTCACAAGATGGACTGTTAGCCGTGGAAGAATATGTGAAGAGACGATCAATTCTTGTTTTATTTTATTGAATGATCGAGCAGGGAAGCAAAGTGGTTTGATGGCTAAGATTATTCAAGGTGGTGTGAAGCAGAAGCGGTCGTCGCTGGTCGTATCTTCACAATCAGCCGATGTGCCGGGGCTTATGGCCAGTTCGGTCCTCTTATACTTGTAGTATAGTCACTCTGGTCGTTAATGTTTCTTGTAGAGATTGTTCTCTCTGTTGGTCACTCAGTCTTATTGATGTTGTCATGATAAATCTAGTAGACTTAGGTACTTAACGACTTACGTCTCCCGTAAGAAACTTCGAGAAATAACGGTGGTCGTAGCGATTGTGACACCCAAAATCGTCCAAACACCCTTTTGGACATATATCTTAACTGGAATTGAGAAATCTGTATTTTCCTGAACAAGGTTCCTCAACTACCAGACAAAACAGCTTACGGACCGCCCTCAACTATCTAGGAAAGGGGACAACTATTCATCTACTACAAGGGTATCAAGGGCATATGTTTACCTAGGTATTGTTGTGTCCGAAACAAATCCCGATTTCTATTCCACGAGAATCTATTTCTTTGCCTTCCTCTTCATTGCCCGAATCTCCTTCTTCATCCTAGAATCAACCATCTTGTACCGTCCCTTGACACCCTTAGGTCTACCCTTGCCCTTGTTCGCGCCCCGCGCGACGACAACCTTGACCGGTGGCCTCCTCGTCTTCTTGCCGGCCCTGGCAATCAACTTGGCGATGCTGTCTGCCTTCTCCCTCTCTGTCATTCCCTCGGATGCCGCCAGGATATCGCTCTTCTTCTTGAGCTTCTCCAGCCTGTCCGCGGCGCGGAGCTTCTTCCTGGCCTTGGCCTCGCGCACCTTCTTGATTGGCCGGGCATTGTAGGCCCTCGCCTTCTCCTTGATGGCCTGAGCTGCCGCCTTGCTGATGGGCTTGTGCGGCTTGTCATGCCTGCCCTCGTCCTCGACGAACCACTCTGGCAGGCCATCACGGTCGGCACGGAAGGCGTGCTTGCTGAAGCTATCATCGAGGAGGTCGTAGCTGGACTTCTTGCCTGTGGCGAGCTCATGCGCGAGGGTCATGGCCTCAGCAGTGATGATGTCGATTTCTAGGAAGTACATATTAACGTTGTTTGAAAGGGGTGGAGTAGATGGTTTGGGTTCGGCTTACCTGGCCTGGAGTCCTGCTTCTGCCGCTTTTCCTCCTCTTCCCAGTCACTCTCATCCTCATCTGCCTCGTCTTGTTTTGGTGCCTTGACAACCTCGAAATCGTCGTCTTCATAGTCGTCTGGGACATCCGTGGCTGTGATAGCCTTTTGCTGTATCTCCTCATCCGACGATACCTCGTCAATCTCGTCAATCTCGTCAATCTCCATCTCTTCTGGCTCTTGTACCTCTTCGACCTCCTCCCCGGGTTCGTCAAGCAACCCTTCGACGTCTTTGAATAGGTCTTGGTTGAAGAAGGCTCTTGCTCGTTTTGACAGCCCTGAAGCGTCTCCGGTGTCGTTGTCCAGATCCGTCAATAACGTCTTTTTCCCGTCCAGGTCATCCTCGTCGTCCGAATCGTCATCGCTGTCCTCTTCAAGCTCGCTCTCGGCATCACTGGCAGCCCCCTCGTCGGCAGAAACACCCTCCCACTCATCATCCTTGTGCTCCTTGCGTGCCCGCTTGGCACGGTACTTGGCATCCGTTTCTGATTTTCGCTCCTTGTACGCATCGTACATGCCGTCCAGCTCACGCTCTAGCCTATCCTCCTCTTCGTCGCTCTCATCGTCGTCATCCGGCGAGGTGCCGAGACCGCTATCCTTTGTCTCCTGCTCGTTGACCTTGATCATCTTGCCCCTTGCAATTCTGGTCAAGGCACCGGCCTTGTCGACGGCCTTGAGCTGGAACATGGCGTCTTCGCCCATGGGGCCCTGCTCTTCCATACCAATGTCCATGGGTGCGGTCATGTTGAGCTGCATGCGGACAATGTCCTTCTGCTTCTTCTCATTCTCCTTGCGCTTTTCCTTCTTCTTCCTGGTACCCTCCTTATCCTTGAGGGCCTGAAGCTCCTCCTGGATCTTCATATCCTCGTCCATATCCTCTACCTGGGCTGTCTCCTCGACCAGCTCTGGCTCCTTGTTCTTCTTGCTGGGGAAGCCGAAGAGGTCTCGGACCTTGAGTCGCCACTTCAACAACATTTTGAATTCTTTCTTACCGAGCACCTTCAGATCCTCACAGCACCTCTTGATCTCGTCAGTCGTCTCGGGCAGCTTGCCCAGGGCCGCAAGAGCCACGTCGCCGTTCTTGGCCTGCTCGAAGTGCAAGCGGTTGATGCCACCCAGAATAGCGATGGGGTCTGTGGTTTGTATGAACTCGCTCGCGGGGAGCTCCTTGAACTGGGTCCAATCTCCCTCTTCGTAACCGCCTCTCTTTCTCTTCTTGATCTCGGGGTTGTATACCTTGGCCTCGTTGTTGGGGGCCGGGGCAGCCAGGTCTTCGAAGACGGCACGGGGGTCGAGGAACTTGGGATCGATGCGCTTGGGGGCCTTGAAGCCTCGACACACGACGAAGATTTCGGCAGAAACGTTTCGGGAAGAAGGCGGCTTGGTCGCCTCGACCTTGGTGAACAGCTGGTTGAAGACCCAGAGCAGGGAGTTGTAGTCTTTGGATCGGAAGACCTTGGTGACGAATGTTCCGCCCTCAACCAGGAAGTCGGTGGCCAGCTTCATGGCTTGCAGGGCCAGTTCGGCCTGGTTGAAGGAATCCTGGACCCAGGCGGTACCAACGTTGGGGGCACCGTCGTGGAGCACAGTATCGGCCTTCCATGTCTTGAGATGTTTCCTTATGGTGGCTCGGCACTGTTCTGTAGTGATGTCGCTCTGGAAGGTGATGACCTTGGGGATGGCTTTGATGGGGGACAGATCGACACCGACGATAAGACTGTTTACGGGCATGACCTCGGCAGCGACTTGACACCATGACCCAGGGGCAGCACAAAGATCCAGGAGGACCTTGCTCTTCTCGAGGAAGCCATATTTCTTGTTGAGCTGGATGAGCTTGAAGGCGGCACGGGCTCTGTAACCCTTTTCCTTTGCAAGTTTATACCACTTGTCGAGACGACCCTTTCCGTGTTTCTTCTGGATAGCCATTGTGGGAAGTGGAAACCCAGAAACTCCTGTACGGGTGGAATAGTACGGAGTGCACGGGTGTAGGAGGTGTACGGGGTGTAGGGAGTATAGGGAGTATTCTGAGGTGAGGGTATATCGATAGTAAGTAATGATTAATCTGGGAAATGTTGGCGCTTTGAAACTTTTTTTCTTTTTTTTTCCCCTTTGGTTGCAGTGTTGCAGGCTTATCTTATCGGTTGCGAGTGACCCTTGCAGATTACGGGGTACATGGCGTGCATGCGTACCTAGGTACCTAGGTACATAGTGGGCGCCACTACAGCGGATCCAGCCGTAGCGGATGTCGTTGATTGGAGAGAGGCGCGAGAAGATGGTCGGTCCATTAACGCGCAGCGCGTCCGAGAGCTTTTGCTTGCTCGCCTTTTGCGCGTCTGGACTTTGAGTGATGATGATATGAATGGAATGGAATTAATTTCCAGCAGTATTCATCTATTCCTTGTACATAACATCTCCTTTCCAAATTTGGGGTTCAAATTCAAATTCAGTTCCATCTTGGTATGGGTCTGATCGAGTTATAACAATCTCCTTGGGTCAACTCGCTACTCTACTCTTTTCCTCTCAACTCATCTACAGTACTATCTCTATCTACTACACACACCCGGGCACCCCCATATCACATTCCCACAGTTGAGTCTGAGCTGACCCGCCTGTTCGCGAACCTCTTTGCGATTCGTCTTTTGTCTTTTCTTTGACGTGGTTTGAGACCTGAGCGAAGCAATCTCTCTCTCCCCCCCCCCCCCCAAACCAAAGTCAGGCAGGCCATGGACAAGGACGATGGTCCAGAAGCACAAGTCAGATCCAGCCCGAGGCTCCGTCCCATCGCCAATAATGCCCTCCTCTCACCTCCACAACGTCAAGCAAAGCAGAAACGAGCACCCTCCATAACCCCCAGGAAGTTTAACGCCTTCTTCGCCCGCCGCTCCAGACGATCTGGTGCCCTGGGCTCCTCCATTGACGACAGCTCGCGTGCATTGGGTGCCATCACCGGCTCGGCAGTTAACAGGCGCCAACGCCAGATCAAGGACTCACCCATCCCGCTCACATCACTAGGACACCCTGCCCATATCCAGGACGAAAATGGAAACGAGGCCGAGACCCCCAGACAGAACAAGAGGCGGAAGACAGGCCACCACACTCCTCCCGAGTCGTCACCTCTCAAACCACCGCCCCTCTTTCAATCGTCCCCATGTGGTGTCCGTGGTGTCCGTGGCACAGCAGGAGATGAAAGGCCCAAATCAGCACTCCTGAGTCCCCTACAGTCACTACCAGCTAGTAGTCAAGTGACAGAAGATATATTTGATTATGAATGCGACCACGATCATGGCCATTTCGACTCCGACATTGATGACGACCCCGACCCACCCAAACGCCTCACCCAACTCACCCGCCGCGGCATGGCCGCCCATCTCTTCCAGCGCCAACTCGGCTCCATGCCTCGCTCCGGTCACTCTTACCTTCCCACGCCGACATCCGACTGGCGCTCCGAGACGGCAGACTTCAGCAGCGGCCCACAAGATACTCACTTCTGCACCAGCCACGAGGGATTGCCAAGATGCGTTCCCTTCTGCGCCGCTTCGTGCAACACCGATACTCTGGTTGCGATAGGCGATGAGGAAGGCCGAGTGCGGCTGCTGGACTCGTCGTCTCAGGCGAGTTTCGACAGGATCCATCTGTGTTTCCAGGCCCACGGCAACGCCATTATCGACTTGGCCTTCTCCGAGGATGACCAACGCCTAGCCACCGCCTCGGGCGACCAGACGGGCAAGGTGATAGACATGATGACGCAGACGCCCATTTCGATACTGGGCCAACACACCGCCTCTCTCAAGCAAGTCCGCTTTCAGCCTGGCAGGGGGGGGGGGCACGTCCTCGCAACGTCCAGCCGCGACGGGAGCATCCAGATCTGGGATCTACGGTGCCACGGCGGCGGACTCGTCATGGACACCTTCACTATGGAACGGGATGCCGGGCTGCGGTATTCCGCCCCTCGCCAGCTCACCTCCGGCTGCGTGGTGAACTCCTTCTTCGGTGCACATGAGGCCATGCCGCGCCATCAAACTCGCTCCGTCGGCCTGGCCACCACCTCCACGGCACACACAACAGACCACCCGGACGTGGCATCCCGCGGTGAGGTGCCAGGCCGTATCGGCGAGGTCTCAGTTACAGCCATCCAGTGGCTACCCGCCGGTCGGGAACACCTACTCCTCTCAGCATGTGAGGCCGACGCCTCCATCAAGCTCTGGGATATCCGGTCCATCCACACCTCCAGGAACCATCGCGCGCCCACGCCACTGAGCTATACCGCCCCTCCCACCTCTCACACAACCTGGCGCCACTTCGGCATATCCAGCCTCTCCCTGTCCAGCGACGGCGGCCGGCTATATGCACTGTGCAAGGACAATACCGTCTACGCATATAGTACGAGTCACATGGTTCTCGGCCCACCACCAGGGAGCAGCACCAGTGGTGGAGGTGGAGGCGGTGCGAGCAGGAGACCAAAGCACGCACCCGCAGACGAGATGCCGGGCCCCTTATATGGATTCCGCCACCCGAGCTTCCACGCGACATCATTCTACGTTAAATCAGCCCTCCGGTCATCGCGCGACGGGCGTTCTGAACTCCTCGCCGTCGGAAGCGCGGACAACTGCGCTGTGTTGTTCCCGACGGATGAGAAACTCTTCAAAAACGAACTCGAGGCTGCAAATCAACAACAGCAAAACAACCTCGACGCCACCTTCACGTCTTCATTTTCCTCTTCCTTCTCCCGCCCGTCAACAGCTACGTCCAGATCATACCACCTCCCCCGCACCGGCTCCTTCGTCTCGGGCTCTCTGCGGGCCCCGGCCAGGGACGACATCCCCATAATCCGCACCGTTGCCGGACGGCAGGGCTACGGCACCCAGCTGGTCCGCGGCCACGAGAAGGAAGTAGGCTCCCTGTGCTGGACAAGCGAGGGAAAACTGGTCACTGTGGGCGACGACTACATGGTGCGGTGCTGGGACGAGGGCAACGGAGGTGGGAATGGTGATGATCGTCACGAGCGGAGCAAACGGGCTCGCGACCTCCGGACTCTCGGCGAGGGCGAGGGACGACGGTGGGGGTGTGGGTGGGCTGAGATTGAAGATGACTGGGATGGTGATGAGGATGAGGAGGGTGAAGATGTTGATGAGTGGTAGGAGGATCAACGTATGGCTGTGAAAGATAAATCAACGGCTGGAATTTGGATGGGATGGTATAGATTCATTGCCATCTTCAGACAGATGGGGTATCCTCTTACGTTGCTGCTATCGCATGAAGCTGAGTCGCGGTCAGCTGAAGAAGCAGGTCGTGTCCCTTGAAAAAGGAGCTTCTGTTGGATTATATCAGAAGAAAACAGTTGGGATATGCGTATTTGACAGCATTGTATGAGGAGTCTTGGTTGAGAGGCAGGTGTACAAATGGTTTTGCTTTTCTCTCTCTCTCTCTCTCTCTCTCTCTCTCTCTCTCTCTCTCCTCTTTCCCTTTGGCTTTTCTTGTCCGTGTTACAGCATCATACGGCGAGCTTGGTAGATAGGAGGAAGCTTCACGACACACTGCACTTGTGGCTAGGCGAAGAAGTCGTTTGATAGACCACGGCATAAATACCCATATATCACACACCAAATCATAAAACTTTCAAGGCTTTCAAGGTCATTCTTTTTATTCATGATTAGGCCAGGATATGTTTCTATCTAGGTGGTGTCAAACATCCTGGCCTCTCATGTTGGCCTTCCAGTCTGCCCCTACCGCCTGGCCCAGTCAATTTGACGACTACACGCCCTTGAAGCAAATCAGAGCATGACATGCCAATCAAGAAAGAGGATGTCCAACGCCAACATTTCTGCTTATGCAATCAGGTACCAATCAGACCACCCGCCATCTTCTAATCTAGACGGGCTCTCACTTCACCAATCCTTCATCATTTGCAGGTCGAGGAGCTCCGCCCTAGAACCCCCATGGCGCGCGTACAGATAAGCCATGAAGAGCATCGCAACCCCCGCCAACACGATGAGATTCGAAATCATGGCATAGATTGCATAATGACGGCCCTTCCGTTCCATGGTTGTCGTCGTTGCCGTCATGGTCGAACCCCGGGCGAACGGACAGCACCCGGAAGACCAACGTACATCCTCGTATGTTCCGTCCAGCCCGCCACGCAGCTTCTCCAGGTCACGACTCTGAAAAGATGTCCTGTAAATAGCTGGAGGATCGTTGTCGTAGTGTATCGTTCGGAACCACTCACCAGGGAAGATGGCGTCGCGAGCGAGACCGGGCCCCGGCGATGATGCTCGTTGCTTAGACTGGGCATCCTTAAAATCACCTGATGACAACGAAGACGGCCTTGAGCTCGGCTTAGATGAACTGGAGTCGGCACTCATGGTTGCCGTCTCAGTTGACAAGCTAGGGGCCGTTGCAGTAACGAAATCGTCACCACCAGACTTCCGCCTCGTCCGCAGGAGTCTTCCCTTGGCGATGGCGATGCTGTCTCGAAGGCGAAATCCGCGATTCGCCGTTCTGATGTGGGATTGTGGTGGTAGTGATGGGTTGAGGACCCTCGCAACGTGATCCTTTACCTGTGGGGTGTCACATATCTTGTCCAGCTGTCCAACCAATGTTTCCAGGTGTTGGAAAATGGCCACCGATTCCTTGATGATGTCCTTCCTCTCCGGCTCAGTTAGGGCTTGTTCAGCGTCTGTGAAGCGCCTCTTGAACTCGGCCTTCAGGTCCTTAGTCTGTCGCCGAGGGTTCTCGCCGAGAGGAGGGTTGAAGTCCAGGAACTCGAGCGGCATCTTGAATGAGACATCGGTTCTATCGGCCACATAATCACTCGAATGATCATCGAAGGTCTCGTGGTGCTTGAGCATCTGCGGGGAGCTCGGCGCTCTGTTGCAGGGTACCATGTTCGGCTTGATGGGCGTCGGTACTGCCTTCCAGAAAACGGCTTTGAGATACACCAGCTCTGTCCTTATGTAAGAGCCACCGGAAAGAAGAGCGAGGTAGAGACTATAGACGTATGCCAGCAGGAGATGCGGCTTTTGGTTGACCGAGTCCTGAACGTGGGCGAGGAATTTGGCCAATCGACCAGTCGTGCCCACCGATCTGATCTGTTCATCCACGACATGCTGCGGCCAGCCCGTCATAGTCCGGATATCTGCTTTGATCCGGGCATACCGCAACATGTTCGGCCAGTACATGGTTTCGAGGATATGGCGGGTCCGTTCTGTTATCTGCGGCGTTCCATAGCTGTGGCTTAGATCACTGCTGAACGGGTAGATATAGGGTATAGGGGCGATCTCGGTATGAATGCCTAGAATATTTTGCCAGAGAGATTCGAAGGCAACATAGACAGCACCGAAGTGTAGGAGGCCAGTGATGTAGGTCGAAGGGTTGTCGGTCTGAGGAGGCACAGCCCGTGGCATACGGTCGAGTATCAACCTGTTAATCTTGGTGTGACTCGACAAAATCGCAGCATTAATGGAGTGTGCCAGGGACTTGAAATCCCCATCCAGGGGGTGGGTTTTGTTGTCTGCCATCTGTTCCTGGCGCTCGACGTCGGAGATGTATTAGGATCTTATTTGGACTGTATCGAACCCGAGAGACTCTAAGACAGTGCCTGAGATAGTGCCTCAGTCCACCAGGAGAGGCTGGTATTTGTGGAATAGAAGAGACTTGATCCGTGACACTCGGTGTTATGGATTTGACCATGTCAGCTCATGACTGGGTGATTAGGGTGATCAGGGTACCGTAATTATTGTCGGACAATACCCCGTCATGTAGAAAGTAACCCCACGCACCGGGCAGAGAGCGAGTGTATGTATGTATGTGTATGTGGAACAATGTGCACAGAGGATGGCATATAGTAGGCCAGGGTAAGTACCTAGTAGGTATGGACCTAAGTAGTAAGAGAGTCTGCCTATGAGCCAACGAGACGGACGGTTGAGCGAGTCAACCCAACGAGAATCAAAGGCAATCTGTAGCAACCAACAACCACTTTGTGATTAGAGGTCGGAAGATGTTGACGACGACGATGATGACGATGACGATGACGATGACGATGACGATGACGATGACGATGAAAATGATGATGACGATGATGATGACGATGTAGATGGGTATGTAGAGCGTATGTAGGAAAGAAATAGAAAAAAAACTGCCAGCGATGTAGGAGCCGCAACCGGAGCAAGTCTGAGTGGGTGATGTGATAGGAGAGAAGGAGAAGGAACGCTCAAGGACATGACAAACAAAACCATCAAGACAAGACGGTGAAGATGGAAGCCAGGAAAGACGTTAGAGCTTTGGAGGTTGGTTGGAGGTTGGGTGTGTGTGTCTCTGCTCTGCCGAGCGTCGTTGAACTTTGGACTTACCCGAACCAGCTGCTAAGGTAAGTAGGCAGGTAGACAGTGTACATTCCCTTCCTTTTTCTTCTTCTTCTTTTTTCTCGCCCTAACGGATTCAGGAACAAAGCAGGGGGGAAGAACACATCCCGCCACTAATCACGTACTACCTTTAGCACTACCTAGGTATGTACTTACCTACCTACGTAGCTAGGCTATTGGGTACCTACTGTGATAGGTACTTAAGTACCTAGATAGTCAGTCAGGCAGTACTAAATAAAAACAATACATGTCTTGCCCCGGCACAGTGATGGAAGAGGAAAGAAGGTGGCGATGGCAAAGTTATAGTTACCCACTCGAGAGGTTCTTGACATTGATCGACATTGATGCCGCTGACAAACAAGGCCCTAGACAGCCCTGCAGCCCTGTCCCCTAACATTCCGATATCTTCATTGCGGGAAGCCCCGACTTTCTTCGGCCCTGTCGATCCTAGACACTATACTAAATATTACCTAGACGAAAAAGAAGAAGGGAAGAAGAAAAGACTGTCCTGAGTACCGGGCTGCTGGGAAAAGCTTATACAGATCCGTATGTGCTGTGTATGTATATGCCTAAGTACAGACAGACAGACGAACGGACTGCATGGGTGAGGAACAGATTTTCAAGGTTGTTATCGTTGCACGGTACGTCTAGTTCGTGGTCTGATGGCTTTTACCTATAGGTACCTAGGTATGTATCATGGAACACCAAGGCACTCTCAAACCTAGGTACACAATGTATACCTGCATGCTCTACTCTGCAACGAGCCCGTGGACCGACCGGCCGACCATATGCTCAGAATTCCAGGGAAAGGGGGAGGGGGGAGTATGATCGAACCGAGTCCACAGAAGAAGCCAGCATATCCATTTCTATACATGAGTAGGGTTCTACATCTATGCACAGAACCTAATAGATATGTATCTTCCTTCTTCAATAAACAACAACAGTCCGAGATTTCTGGAAACCCTCTCTTTGAACGCCAAGCGAGACAACAAACCTAGACACAGACAGACATATACACACATGCGTTAATCAGTGAATATACACTCTCTGGGAAACTCTCTGGGAACTCGCCGTGTTCAAGACCCTGCTTGCCCCTCCTTCTCGTCACCCTCCACACTCTCATGGTTTATAAACAAAAACGAGACCAGCACAATCCCTGCGCCGACCCAGTAGATCCAGCTGGAGTACTGCGAATACTGTATCATCTCGCCGATGAGTGACAGCGGGATAGTGAGCGATAGGCCAACCGTGACCACCAGTGGAGTTGTCAGTAGCATCGCATATGCCCATGACATGTCGCTGATGAAGGACGAGATGGAGTTGAGCTGTCGAACCCACCATGTCAGCACGTCCGATCCGTTTGATGGTAGCAGAGGCATATTAAAAAACAAACTCACGAAAATGATCGCCCAGACCTTGCCCGTCGGCGGCCACTCGAACGGCTCAATCCCCGTCCAGTGCAAGATGAAAAACCCGGGCCAAAGGAAAACAAGATTCAGCACGCCCACCAGGCCAAAGAAGAGCGGCATATTGACCCGATCCTCATCGCCCACCCTCCTCTTCATGACAGTGACGTACAGCCCGTAGATAATAGCACTGAAGAACGCCATCCCGTCGCCGATGGCGATGCTGGCTGTGCTCTTGTGAGGGAAGCTCCCCCTGTCCTCGTCGGACCTTCCGGACAGGTCCACCGTGGAGATAAGCACGACGCCGGCCAGCGAGGACAGGACCCCGACGAGCTTGCGCACGGAGAAGGTCTCAACGCGCATGGCGGCGCAGAAGACAAGCGTCCACACTGAGGACGTCGAGGTGAGAATCGTGACGCTTCCGACCGACGTGTGCTCCAGGCACGCCGACGCAAAATAGTTGGCGCAAAACCACAGCATGCAGAATTCGAGACTCAGGATGGCCGTCTCACGCAGCGACAGCTTCTCGTCCCCAGCCATCTCCAGGTCCGGGGCGTCCATTATCTCCATTGTGCCGTTGGCCATACCGCCATCACTACTACTACTACTTCCGTCCCCTGAAGCAGCAATAACATGATTATCGGCGTCGATATCGTCGTCATTATCGTCTGCCTGTGCACTGAGGAGCCCATGCTCTTCCTCGTCAGAAAACTTCCTGTGCGTCATCGGCCGACCTAACAGCGAATCCGCCCTAGCCCTCTCCCTGCTGGTCTTATACCTGCCCTTCTCATTTACCCACAACTCCACCACCTCCTCCTTCACGCCCATGGCACCATACCTCACCACATACTTCACAAACATGGGTATTAAACTGATGGCAAAGATACTTGTGTTGATATAAACCACGAAGAACGGCTTGTTGTATGTATGATCGCTGAAAATATAACTGGCGAGAAAATTTGACGTTGTCCACAGAAACACCGTGACGAGCAGCAGAGATATTCCCAGCGTGCGCCTCGCAACGCCCCCCAGGCCCAGCTTGGCCCTGAGTCCCCCTTTCATGTTTGCTGTTGTCGTGATCCCCATCGTGCCCGTGCTGCGGAGCGATGCAACGGAGGAGCTGAGGGGCCGGGTTGCGGCCCGGGTGGACGATAAAGAGTGGCGGGTTTCCTCTGGCTCAGGGGCCATTTCTGTTGTTCCCGCGAGGGTTTTAAGGTGTGCCATCGTGAGGGGGGTTGTCGCTCAGTGTTGAAGATGCGGTTGATGACAGTAGAGAAAAGGGCGAACGCTGGAGATGTTCAAAGGGACAACCGGCTTTCGAGATGGAGAGAGGCTTCTCATGCCCATCATTCGGAAGCTATCGGGGTTCGGAGTCCTGGGAATAATAGGTAACCCAAAAGTTTGTTGTTGTTTTCAAGCTGGCGCAGGAGGGCTCTGCTCTGTAAAGAGGTCCTCTATCTGCCTGATCAAGGGAATTAGGTAAGAAAGAAATGTTTGCAGCAGCTACAAGCAAGCAAGAGAAAAAAAAATAAGGAGCGTAAGAGTCCGGATGGACGGTTGGGGCGGCGCGGAAATTCACATGGGTAGGTTCGCAGCCCAAGTGTGAGGGTCAGGGTTAGCCACTATCTACCTAGGTACCTAGGCAGGTACTAATATCTTTGCTGTATACCTAGGTAGACACACCCACCATCAAATGCATTGATACAGCTTGTACTGTTTATGCTTGAACAGGTGCCCAAAGCCACAACGCAGAGAAAAAAAGAGTCTTTCGAAATTGAACAATACAATTCACCCAAGGATACCACGCCTCATCCCCCCTACCAATCAATACCAAATTCATCTGCCATCTTCATCTGCATCCCGGAACTGATACTGTCTCCAACACTGGCCCTTCTCCATGCCCGTCTGGTTTCCTCACATCGAGGCCCATAACCTCATATCTCATCGCAAGCAAGCAAGCAAGTTCCTTATGTATTGCTATTCCACTGCAAGGTTCTCCTTGAAGTAGACCAACCACCACCCCAGCCCAACTGGCCTCCCCCCCCCCCGTCACGTCATATAAGATGCATGCAGTGTCTCAGGTAGGCGCACCGTTCAAAACAACCTCAATGCACTTCTTTATCATCCCAGGTCTGGAGATACGCATAGTAAACTAAAATTCGCCTTCAAAGCCCATCAATCAACAAGAGCAGCCGTCCCTATCGTTATCCAAATGGATATTAATCGGGTCCTGGCTGAAATCCCCGCTGAACTCCTCGCTCTCCTCCTGCTGCAGCGCATTCCGTGCAATTACCTCGAAGGCCTGCTCGACATTGATGGCCTCCTTGGCGCTGGTCTCGAAGTATGGGATGCCTCCCTTGGACTGGCAGAAGGTCATAGCCCGCTTGGTGCTAATGACGCGCTTCGACTCCTCGACGTCGATCTTGTTGCCCAGCACCACAAATGGGAAGGAGTCGGGGTCCCGGGGCGATGCTTGGATGAGGAACTCGTCGCGCCATGAGTCGAGAGCGTCGAAGGATTTGGAATTGTTGACGTCGAAGACCAGCACGCAGCAGTCGGCACCACGGTAAAAGGCCACGCCAAGGGATTGGAAGCGTTCTTGGCCGGCCGTGTCCCAGAGCTGTATATAGTCCAAGGTCAGTATATCTTTCCCCCCCCCCCCTCTTGTGGTAGTTTTCTTGAAGGGGTGGTGTTATCGCACCTGCATGGTCACTTGTCGGTCATCAACGAGCACCTCCCGCGTAAGGAAGTCTGCACCAATCGTTGCCTTGTAGCTTGCGCTGAACTTCTTGTTGACCTGTGGAGGGAGTGAGCCTTGTCAGTATATAGTCTTGAAGCATATGATCTGTTCGCACTTGCCAATCTAGCCGTGATATTGGAGAAGACTTACATATTGGTTCATCAAACTGGTCTTGCCAACACCGCTATCTCCGAGGATGATGACCTAAAGACGGGTTTGTCAGACATATCCCTTTGGGTTTCCAAGGGCATTTCTTCTATTTACCTTCAAGAGGACCTTCTTTCTTGAGCTCATGGTGGGCGAGTTGGTGGTGTCGGATTTGGGTTTGGTTAGGAGGGCTGCAGGCGTAGTTTATCGATGACGCTGGACTGGTAGGTAACGGCACACTGGCAGGTAACGGCACACTCCGAGGTGAGCTTGACTCGTATTCAAACCAGACCAACCAACAAAGCGGACGATTGATGTTGGGCAGGGAAGGGGGGAGGGAAGTGTGTGGTGAAGGGTTGTGTGTTTGTGTGTGTGTGTGTGTGGTGTTGTGCGACGGAAGTTGAAGAAACAAGATGTTGAGTCCAGTAGAATTGGTCAGTTGGGGGAGCAGTTATCACACCGAAGTTCGGTCACAAACAAATGAATGAGTGGGTGACAGCGGCTGAGAGTCTGAGACGATAGGGGCCAACAGAAACAATTCAAACTGGGGCACCGGCCGATAACAACGGACTTGGGGACGCGGGCGGGGCGGGCAGCCGGACAGGAGCGCCTATGACCTCTAGAACTGCTAGAGCCTACCAGGTAGGAGGTATTCTGATGCTCTTGACTCCGTGCTACGGGTAGCAGGTGCACCTTTCAGTGCTGCCAGTCCGAACTGACTAACTACCTAGTAGGTACCTAGGTACCCCTAAACATGTTGCTGTAATAACCTTGGAAGGTCCTTACGGGGCTATTTTTGGGTCCCCGATGCTGCAAGAAAGAGCGAGGAGCTCATCATTATCATCGTCACCAACCTCGGCTCCTCTCAGCCTCTCTTCCATCCCGATGTAAGGCTGATCAACCGCAAGACCAGCCAATGGTAGCAAATATTTGTCTATTGTTATATCGTTGGCTGTTCAACACTTATTACACACACGGGGTAAAATTAATGGAAACTCTAAGCCACGCCGCCGCTTGTCAACCCGACAACACAACCAGATGGCCGACAACCATGTCCTCACCAAAGTGCACGTTCTCAGCGATACCGAATTGGCCTGCCTTCTTTCCCTCATTGGCAGCGAACACTGCATAATCAGCACCCCTGTCGACGCCCTCGACGACCTCACAACCGAACTCCAACTCATTTCGCAGCGGACTTTCGGCCTCAAATCTGCCATCGTCGAGTGCACGCCGCATACCACCCTAGACGACTTCGCTAGCTCGCTCCTCTTGCATACCAACCCCCCTTCCCCGACAGCCTCACGCTCGCTATCGCCGTATCTGAGCCGGTCAGCAGCAGCGGCGGCAGCGGAAGGAGGAGCAACTGGACATGGACACGACAGTTACTTCCCGGCGGGCCATGTTGCCTTTGCACATTACACCCCAAGCCGACAGAAGCAGTACTCAGCATCAATATCCCCCCTAACTCCCGCCCCGCCTCCAAACAGCCAGATGGCCAACATAATCATAGCCAAGAACCTCGATAGGGCCCCCAAGGCCGTCCAGATCCAGGCCCTCGAGCTGCTACGTACGAAACGCATCTTCACCCGGACCTCCGTTCAGACCGCCCCCAAGACATTCATGCTGGTAGCCGTCCTGGGCGCCGACAGCGGGGGCGACGCGAGGGTGACGGCCCACCTGAATGATTTCTTTTACGTATCACACTGGGTTGATCCCGAAGACGAAGGATTTGCGCTTTTAGACGGGAACGATGATGAGTCCTTCGTTTCTTCCAGTGAAAGCGCTGGCGGTGCTGATGGTGCTGGAGATGATGGTGCGAGTATAGCAAGTACATTGAGCGTGGTGAAGAGAAAAAGAAGGAGCCAGGGCGGTAGCACTGCCGACGTAATGCTGTTCCGCAGTCCCAAGTATCTTGCTGTGACTGATGGCGGCGCCAACAAACCACCTGTCTTCTCCCCGTCCGACATATCGCACCTGCGGCAGCTATCCGAGCGCACATCGGTCGACATCGATGTCACCCGGTACCAGATGAATATCGTCTCTTTTCTGCGCATGCACCGTGCAGTAGGGGCGGGCATCTCCCCACAGGCGACGCAGCACTTCGAGCAGTTGATGAAGAGTCTCGCCCCCTTGCATGGGCTGGACTATGTAACACCGGCGTTAGTTCAGCTCGCGGCGAGGAAGGTGTATCTACACCGGATAACGATGGCCGAGCCGGCGAGGGAGAGGAGCATGCAGTGGGGTAGTGAAATCAGAGCCATTGAGATGTTGCTAGAGGGTTGGGGTCCAGAGGAAGTCATTGAGGAGGTGTTGGAAATGGTTGCTGCGCCGGTGTAGTGAAGGAAAACGGATGTTTGAAGCCCTACTTGTGTGTTGCTTGTATAATGATACCCCCCCATAATGACTTAAATGTAATAGTCGCTCTTCTAATTCGTGGTCATATCTATTCATACAAGAACTCTTTTGTTTATCTCTCTTCCGTATCGTCAATTATGCCGAGATCCTCGAGATCCTTGATGGACAATGCCCAGAGAGCGTCCTTAGGGTCGTCGGCCAGTTAAGCTCGTATCAGGATGTAACGAGACAGATAACCCTAGGAGTACTGGTATCAACGCCCCGTGATGCCGATGAACTACATGGGTATGTGCCAACCCCCCTTCATACAGGCTGAGGTTCGTCCACGTCTCTACGGGGTGTCGTCCATTGAGTGCCCTACCGATAGGTGTCCCATTAATCTCTGAAGAAAATCTTCGGCTGGGGATCCTCATCATCTGTGGGCGTAGGAGCACCTTATGATCTGTACTGGCTGAGCCCCATCCATCTCGGATGGTCTCCCGAGGGGGTGTCCTCCTGGTCTCTACTGGATATCCTATAATTCCGACTTTCGACTCCCTTCCTAGTGGATCTCAGTAACCTTACATTGCCATCCCGAACCTTGGGACAGCAGCGGCAAACTATGTGCACTTGGTTAGCCACCATCCACACAGCAGAACACTAATAAAGGGATAGAATGCAATACATACCTAGCACCCAAACACCAGCCCAGCTCATTATCGTTGATCTTCTTTGCGATCCTGACCTCCCGGTCGATGGGCATGTCGTACCCCGAGTGCGCAAGCGCAACCATAAAGCTCAGGTCCAGACAATGCTCCGGCCTATCCCGCAGCTCCTCCAGTGCACCGCCCACGCCCGCGAAAATATCCCAGCTCTGCTCGCCGGCACAGACCTTGTTAGCCAGGTCCTGCATCTCCCGCAGCGTGAAGCTGTCGGGCATGCCGAGAGGCTGCGTCCGGTCGTAGAAGTATGACAGGAAGTATAGATCCTCCTTGGCGAACGTCTTGGCGATGCTGGGCTGGTGCACGCCGTTGAAGGAGCACGGGGCCAGCTTGCACTCGGCGTCCTTGCGGAGAATCTTCTCGGCCAGACTACGGCACTGCGCGGGGGCGCCACCGCTCGAGGGGCCGGTGAAGTTGAACTCGCGGGCCGAGCCGAGGGCGTGCTCCTCGCCAAGCTTGACGGTGACGACCTTGGACATGCCGGAGGCGAAGCACGGGTTGACCACAGGCTTCATAGTCCAGGACTTGTCCGTCCCGTGAGCCTCGAAGAGATCATTGACCAGCTGCGCAAAGATGGCATCCCGCGCGCTCATCAGGCCGTATCCCAGGTGAGAGTGCTGGTACAGCGTGAAATGTCGCCCGCCAAAGTCGAGGTCGTACTTGTGATCGCCCTCTGCCATGGTGGAGGGCAGACCCCCATCGGTAAGCCCCTTGAAGTTGGGCTCGAAGACGATCTGCGTAGAGCCACCGCCCAAGTCAAATACGGCGGCCGTAGAACTCTCGTCGGGACCGCCGATTTTGCCCAGCAGGTAATTCGTCGTGATCCAGGCGTACACGCCCTCGTCGGAACCGTCCATGATAGAAACGCCATCCTTATCAGCGGCCACGACAGGAAAAGGGTACCTGGTCTCAAGATGTGTGCGCACGGCATCCAGGATTCGCTGGCTCTTCTCCGGGCCAAGCAACCTCAGGCCGGCGGTAGCCTTGACTGCGACGGGGGTGCAGGCCTTGAGCTTGTCGGGCACGGTAGCCATGGCCTCCTCCATCAGGATGTCGAGGGACTCGGCTGCGGCTTGCGGGTCGTCGGGATAGGCGCTGAGACCGCTGGACTTGCCATCGACCTTCTTGGTCATCTTGAAGACCTCGTTCTCAAGCTCGGGGGTCGCACCGCAGTTGTTGAACTTGTAGACATGGATGCGCGATCCAGTGCTGCCGGCATCTATCATGTTGACATATTGTACAATTGGCTTGTCTTTAGAGAAGGACTGCGTGCACTTGTCGGTTCCATAAGACGAGTCGGAGGGGACCTGGCCGGTGGCGGCGCCGGAGCCACGGTAGACATCAACGCCGGAGGGAGCGAGATAATAGATGAGGACGAAGAAGAGAAATACAATGGCGCCGGTCTTGAACCAGCGCGTCTTCTGGGCCTGTGTCATCATGTCGTTCTTGAGCTTCTCCAGGATGCCGATTTTTCGTCTCGGTTCGTAGCGAGCGGGTTTCTCGTGGGGATCGTAGGCAAGGTGCTTGTGCTTGGTCGGCAAGGACACGGAGGTTCGCCGCATAGGAGAATAGAAAGAGTGTCAAGCCAAGACACCCATTAAGCGATTGAGACAAAAGGTGACAGTCGAGAGTCACAGTAGGAAGGGAGGAGGCAGGCTGTCAGTGTCTCTGGCTTTTAGTACATTAGGTAGGAAGCAGATAGTACCACTTGGTAGGTAAGTAGGAAAGGAAGGCAAGAGATGACAGCTTCCGAGAAAAGATAGACAAGCGACGGAATGACGGATAGGGTCTGATAAGTTAGAAAGAAGAAGAAAAAGGGGGGGAGATCAAATCACAAGTCCTTCCAAGGTTCCAAGGTTGTAAGGTTGTCTCAGTCAATCAATTTCCATATCCATAGTAGATAGGTATATACCTAGGTATATGCTTGCCTCCTGGCCTGTAACAGGCTGTTACAATGCACGCCATGCTACGGGCGGTTGGCACACGCTAAAACAACTCCACGCTTGTCCAAGTCACGCGCTGTCCAAGTGCCCGGAGTGCTCTGAGTGCTGAGTGTTCAGTTGGTGTGGCAATTTCCTACGTGGCGTCTGACTGAACCGGGCTGCTGAGCCACACGTTTGCCTTCCTTGATCGACTTTCGACTTCGCCGAGTTTCGATGGTACGATCCATGGTGCTGTTGAAGCTGAGCTGACTTTCTTTGACAAGCCTGGAAAGCCGCGTCTCACTACTGCTGCCTCACGTTGTTTTGGTGTTTCTTTTCTTCTTTCCCTTCCTGTCCCTTTACCGGCATAAATAATAATTTGTGAACCGCGAGTATCAACCTATGTGCTCATTCTCCTCAAGCTAGCCAGTCTCATATATTCTCTCTGCTTTCCCGTTTCGTCTCTGTCCGTTTGTGGACACACACTCTCTCTCTTTCTCTCTCTCTCTCTCTTTCTCTCTCTCTCTCTCTCTCTCTCTCCCCGCAACCATGGAGGTTCATCTGCTTGTCTACGACCTATCTCAAGGTTTAGCACGGCAGATGTCCACGGGAATGCTTGGCTTTCAACTTGATGCAATCTACCACACCTCCATCGAGCTTGATGGGCTTGAATACGTCTATGATGGAAACGTTGTAGCCATTACCCCCGGTTCTTCTCATCTTGGACGGCCCATGCGGAAACTACATCTTGGCAAAACAGAACTTCCAATGGAAGTAATACAGCAGTATCTGGACTCACTGCGAGAGATATATACGGTCGAGGTAAAGCGCTCCTTCCCTCCCCACTTCCATTACATGTGTCGTGTGTCCCAGTGGCTGACCAGCTTCAGGCGTATGATCTTTGGAAGCATAATTGCAACAACTTTTCCAATGATTTCGCGACCTTTTTGCTGGGAATGGGCATCCCAGACTACATCCTCCACATGCCGGATGCAGTCCTGAATTCCCCCATGGGAAGGATGCTTATGCCTGCCCTGAACCAGCAGATTGAGGCCAAGAGGCAGCAACGTGGGGGCATCTGGGGCTTTCAAGGGAATGGCCAGGCTACAGCTAGTCCTACCGCCGCGGCTCTGCCTCAGTATCCGGATGCCAAGGTCCGACATGTGAGCAACTCGCAAGAACTTGACTCCCTCCTAGCCGGCGCTCAGAAGTCTTGCGCTGTGATCTTCTTCACATCAGCAACTTGTGCTCCTTGCAAGATGCTATATCCTGTGTATGATGAACTTGCAGCCGAAGTTGGCGATAAGGGTGTCTTGATTAAAGTAGATGTCTCCCAGGCTTCGAGTGTTGGCGGCCGCTACTCAGTCCGCGCTACCCCCACGTTCATCACCTTCCTCCATGGCAAGGAGGAGAACAAATGGTCTGGCGCAGATCCTGCAGCCCTTCGTGGGAACATACAGCTTCTTGTGAGCATGGCACATCTTGTCCATCCACATGCATCACTGCGGCTACCAAGCCTACAATACCCGGACGCGAAACCCGTTCTGTTCACCAAGACGCCACCTATAGAGAAGCTGCTTGCGAAAATGGGCCCTACGGCAAACCTCGAAACCGTCAAGTCTATCTCCCACTTTATCGATGCTCGTAACAAAGACGGCCCAGCCAACGACCCCCTCCCTGATATGCCAGCCCTCGCCGGTTTCTTTAGGGACTCGATAGCCTATCTACCACCGGACATTTTGTTTACAGTCGTTGACCTGCTCCGCTGTGGGCTGATTGATCCGCGTTTTAGCGGCTACCTGGCGGAAGAACAAGATCATGCAACCATCTTGTCTCTGCTGTCCCATGTCAACAATCTGTCAGACTGCCCGTACGCCCTCCGTCTTATCACACTGCAGATGGCTTGCAATCTCTTCACGAGCCCGCTCTACCCGGAACAAATTCTTACCCACGAGGATTTACGGGACGCTATCACCAACCTCATATCCGCCAGCTTCCTCGATGACAACTACAGCAACGTGCGCGTGGCTGCCGCGACACTCCTCTTCAACGTCGCGCTAGCAAACAGCCGGAAAAGAAGATCCGGCCAGGGCGACGTGCTACCAGACGCCGATCAGATCGAGTTGGCGGCCTCGCTCCTTGAAGCCATCTCGCAGGAGGAGGAATCAGCTGAGGCGCTAAAGGGGATGCTACTTGCACTAGGGTATCTAACGTATTTGGCGCAGCTCGATGGCGAGCTTGTCGACTTGATGAGGACAATGGACGCGCAAGACACCGTGCTGGGAAAGAAGGGTAAATTCAAAGACGTGCCGCTGATAGATGAGGTGGGAAAGGAGCTGCTCGGGAAGGGATTAAAGAGGCCATAGGTGGCTTGTTGGCCTAGAGGCTGTGCATCTCCTAGCTAGAACCCATATTGATCATGATAGACTAGGTACGATAAAACCAGGACGCGTGCTGTGTATCAACATACACTCACGTTGTATTCTTATTTTGCAGTGCTCAGAATGCAAACGAGTATAATCTTCACTATATGGAGTGACTGCGCTGAGAGTTCTCGGTTTGTTGAAGACTCGATACAGTATTCAGTAAACATTCCATTAGTCAAAGTCCCAACCTTCAGGTTCCAGGCTCTCAAAGTAAATGTTCTCCCAGTCCCAGTCGTGCAGCAATCCTTCCAGTAGTACATCCGAGGCAGAGTCAGAGTCAAAAACCTGTGTCCAGTGGACTTATACCCAGAATCTGATCGGAAGCCTCAACCTCACTGAGGCTAGCTTTTTGTGAGTTGCGACAGCGGCTGCGTGGTGTCAACCTCTTTCCTCTCTGGCTCTTCGTCTGTGTTTAACTCCTGTCTCCGATCTTCTGTACGGGATTCCCGAGCTCTGTCGAAAGCAAGCTCAAGCGTAGGGCTGGGCTGCGTCCGGCCCAGATCGCAGCTGGACAAAAGGACAACATTAGTAGATGTAGAGTGTTCAGCTCCACCTTCCATCCCTCCTGGCTGCCCACCACGAGAAGAACTGGCCACGAGCAGAAGTCAGGTCTGGTCCAAAGAGCGCCTCATTCTCCTCATTCCAGGACGGGTTCTCGCGTAGATTCTGGAGGAGAATTTTGATACACTGGTACCAACGATAAATTCGCTGAATTCAAACAGATCTCAAACAGGTCGAAGTTGTTACAAGGCGAAGGTGGCCGGGGTAAGTCAAAGAAAAGATAAACCAAGGTTGCCCCGGACTGAGGACATCGCCTCGCTGGTTCCGCTCCCAATCCGCCCTTTAGGACCTTGTTTCCAGGACTTCTAGGCCTCTGCCCAGGCCATGCTGGGGCTCGGGGCCAACTCGACCTCTTGCAGTGCCCTTAAGGCCGACAACATGATAGCCCCACGCTCGTGGTTGGTCCTTTTTCTTTTCTTTTCTGGAGTCATGATGGAAGTGACACCCAAACCAACAGAAGCATGGTGTTTAGTGGATATGACCACGACAGGGTGTCGGGGACGAGCAACTACACCGCAAAGCTAAACTAAACAACCTGTGCATGGGGGACTCAGATTGGACTATCTGCTCTTGGTCTCTTCTTCCTTATGGGAACCACTACATCCTGTTCGATGACTCAAAGGACTCCGAAGTCCCACTACCACTATACGGGTGCATCGACCCAGATCGTCCTAGCATGCTCGACCTACCTTACAGTGACCAACGTCGCGGATTCATCAGTGACACGAACTGTAAAGCTTCAACGAGAATGCACTTAGCGGCGCAACGATACGTTCTGCCGGACACAACTTCTAGGACCTGCTATAACTTCCAGGGGGTATACCGTAAGCCGAGCCGAGATGTTGTTTTATAAAATCAGTACTCTAGATATATCGTAAGTAATGGATCTTTACCCTAATAGAAGGTTATAATCTATAGTATAATACAGAGTTGTCATGGTAGCAGGACGAATGGCAGGTGGGGCTACCAGCAGGGTTAGGGTTATACAGACCCTACTGCTAGCCTTCCCGATAAGCCTTCCTTATCGCCTGCACCTTTTAGTTTAACTGCAAGGCTATTACCTTCTTTCCTTCTTTTCTTTCTCTTTTCTCTCGAATAGGCAAACCCTCTTTAATAATTAATAATATTCTGCACTTAATTCGAGCCACTATACTATAAATTATCAGATCCCCGTTATAATTATTAAAGATTTAAACCCTTGCAGCTTAAGAAAGCTATAAAAACAACTATCCGATAAGAAAATAACCGACTGCGCCGACGTTCCTAACGCGTTAAGCTAAGGAATCCCTAGATCCTTCGGGGATAGTAACCCCGAATACTATAAAGAAAACTTCTATAAAGTAGAAAGTATAGAGATAGAGATAGAACCTATAAAGAAGGTTCGGTTCTCGCTAGCAAACGTTAATAAGATTATACTACGTAACGATAAGCGATTAAAGACCTATATATATCGATAATCCTTCGAAGCTAACCGAAATACGGTTAATATAGAGACCGCTAACTCCTAAACGATAGGACGAGATAATAATAAAGCTAACGATAACGATAAAGAAGAACCTAACCCCCTAAACCCTCGAAAGGCCCTTAATACCTTCCGTTAATAAATAAATAATATCCTATAATATAGGATTACGCTAAGTAAGATCGATACCGATATCGACGATAAGGTTAACTATTATAGCCGTATCTATAAGGCTAAGGGAGTTCCCTTCGCTCTCTTTATAAAGGAGGGAAAGAAGACTTAGAAGGTCGAGGGTCTACTAAGTATTAATACGTTTAAGAAGATATACTAGTAAAACGCGCGCATATTATATAGAGAATTTAAACTCCTCTATATACTAAACCAAGCGTAACGCGTATACCTAATAAAACTATATACTTTAGCTAAGAGCTTTAATAAAAACTTTAGTAGTATTAAGTTATAGGCCGAGTACTTCGGCGAGATTATAGTAAGCTTCGCTTAGGCTATAGATAATATAACCTAAACCGCTTCGGAGATAATTAAGGAGAGGATCGAGTAGCGAAATAACGCCCTATAGGATATAATCTATAAGCAGGACGAATAACTAAAGAAGAAAGACCTCTTTATCTATAACCTCCTAGTAAAGAGATATAACTATAAATAAGAGATTAAGAAACTCGAGAGGTAACTAGCCGAGCTAAAAACCGGATCTCTACTAGTACGGAAGCCTAACCGATTAATCTCTTAACAACCCTCGGGCTATAGCAACTCCTCGTCTTCCGAAGATAGTAAGGCCTAGCGCTAAGACCGTATTACCCCGGGTATAAAGGTAACGATTATTACTAAAGGGGGTATCCGATATAAGGTTCGACGGTCCGCTAAAGTTCCTAACCCCCTAATCTAATATAACGATAAGAAGGAGGATAAGAATCTCCCCTTTAAAGTTTAGTTCTATAAACTCGAGAATAAACTAGTAGGAAACGCAGATTACTACCCTTTTAACCGTTAGCGTATAATTACTATAAAATCCTTTATAAGAGGATAAGCAGCTATAAACCTCGCCCCCTACCTTAAGGAAGGAAACCCTAACTAAATTACTAGCTCTAAGAACTTACTAACCTAGTTAAAGAATAAGTACGATAACCCGAATAATCTAATCGAGGCTAAGGCTAAATTTAGAGCCCTATATATAAAGTTAAACGAGACCTTTATAGCCTTCCGGAACGCCTTTATCGGCCTCGCCGGCAAACTTTATATTAATAAGAACGAGTAGAAGGAATAAATCTATAATAAGCTAGCGGATATACCCCGGCTTCGTACTGCTATAACCTTAACCCGGGTAAATCCCCTAGCTATATTTAAGAAATACTATAAGATTATTTAATAGGTAGACTATAATAATTAACGCACTATCTAGCTCTACTCGGCTAAGCCTTCTACTAAAAATAATAAGATATCTAACCGCTATAGCGCTTAGGCCGGTAATTAGGGTACGAATACCTACTAAGCTATAAGCCGCTTAGGATCTAGTACCGGTAGAGGATAATTTATAGGAGGTAGTAATAATCGGCTAAATACCGTTTAAATTACTTAATAATATAAAGTATCTAAGGATAAGGTAATACGCTTATTTAAGACGGGAGCCTATTATAACTATAAGCAGACGGGATACTTCGGGATACTTAAGCCGCGCTTACCCTAACCCTCTAAAGGGCGCTAATACAGGAGACTGTAAAGCCCGCCGCTAGGCCTATATTATATAGATTAAAGCTGCGTATAGCAGTTAAATAGCTTTAAATACCGATAAGCTCGCCGAAGTAAGGGCGGGAAACTAAGTACCCTAGGGTAATTAGACTCCTTCCTAGGGGAGGTCTTATTTTCGGAAATTTATAACGGGATTAACTATACGGACTTAGGCGTTAACGGGATAATACCCTTTAATTTCCTTTTACGGATTATAGGAGGCGACGCGTTACTTTTACCTTATACGGTAGTATATAATAGAATAATATTATATACGAAAGGCTTAAGAGATATAGGAGCGAATAGCTTAATTTTTATTAACGTAATATTTATAGCTAGAATATTAAAGACCCTTAATAGGGTCTAACGCTTAATAGGCTTCTTTCCCTACCTAGTTAGGGGATTTAACGGGAAAGCTTTATAGTTAGTAGATATAGCCTTAATAGCCGATATCGCTATTTAAGGAAAACTATACCGATAGTTACCTATAGTAATAGTAGATATAAAGTATAAGGTTATTATTAGCCGCCGATAGTTTTACGACTTCGATATAATACTTAATATAAGATACTAGTAATATTATTTCGGACTTAAAGGACGGACTACTAAACCTTAAATAAAGTATAAAGGTTAATACGAGCCTAAGGTATCTATATACGAAGTACCCCCGGGAGGGGAGCAGCAGACGGATATAAATATAACCTTAAACTATAACGCTATAGCCGTATAAGTATATATATATAAGTTAGAGAATACCCCTAATAGGTATACCCCGCTACCGACTAGCCTTTCGCTAAGAATATCCGCTACTTTATCCCGCTATTAGGATAACGGGGTTTATAAGATAGAGAATATACTTAGGGGGGTACGGATAACCCCCCCTCCTAGGATACTAACTAGCTTCTTATAAGAGGAGTAGGAAGAATACTAGCGTAAGAAAAGTAAATAAGAGGAAGAGCGGAAGCGGCTCTATAGTAGGGATACTTATAGCGAATATACCCTAGTCCGGGATAAGATCGGCTAGACCCGGCGGTATATAAATATCGCTGTAATTAGGGCCTAGTTATTTATAACTATAGCTAGCCGAGATAACTTAAAAGTAAATTACCTTGCTATACGAAATAGATAGGTATATCTAAAATAAGAGAGAGGAAGCTACTATCGAAGATATACCTTACGATAAAGATACCCTTTACTAATAGGCTTTAACCTAAGTACCGAGCGAGTATTACTATTTACTCCGAACCTTTAGTAAGGCCGAATCTAATCGGCTATTAATATATCGACCTTATAACTATAAGATTAAATTAAAGGAAGGGGTATCGATAAAGGAAGCTATTAGCTATAATCCCTTATAAAAGATGTCTTTAGAGGAGGCTAAAGCAGTAAAGGCCTATATCCTGAAAAACCTTAATAAGGGCTTTATTAAACCTGCCGGTATACTTTAAGCGTCCCTAATTTTAATAGTATTAAAAGCAGGGGGGGGCTGCGATTTTACGTAGATTACTATAAGTTAAATACTATAATAGAGAAAGATTAATACCTACTACCTCTAATCGACGAGATACTCGCACGCCTAAACTAATTAACTATCTTTACAAAGATCGATATACGTTAAGCGTTTTATAAGATCCGTATAGACCCTAATAGCGAAGACTTTATAGCCTTTCGGATAAGGTAGGGAGCTTATCGGTATAAGGTAATACTATTTAGCCTAACGAATAGGCCCGCTACCTTTTAACGGTATATTAATAGAGTTTTAATAGACTACTTAGATAAATTCTGCTACGCTTATATTAACGATATTATTATATTCTCTAAGATAAAGGCTAAGTATATTCGTTATATAATAACCGTATTAGAGCGCTTACAGGAGGCAGGCCTATAGGCCGATCTTAAGAAGTGCGAATTCTATATAGCTTAGATAAAGTTCCTAGGGTATATCGTCGGGATAGAAAGAATTACTACCGACCCCGATAAAGTCGAGGTAGTATATTACTAGCGTTTACCCGGTATTATAAAGGGAGTATAGTCCTTCCTAAGATTTTATAACTTCTACCGACGATTCGTCCCCGAATATAGCCGAATCGCGAAACTACTAACTAGGCTAACCCGAAAAAGGGAGACCTTCCGCTAAACTATCGAGTACAATATAGTATTTAAAGAACTAAAGTATCGACTAACGATAGCGCTAGTACTAGCCTACTTTAAGTATAGCCTACTAATTCGAATAAAGATTAATACCTCCGATAGGGTAGTTACAGGAGTGCTTATATAATTAGAAAACGAAGATTACCGCTTAATCGGGTTCTATTCCGAGACGATAATTCTTATAGAAATAAACTATAGTATTTATAATAAAGAATTACTAGTAGTAGTACGCGGGTTAGAGTTCTAGAGAGCCGAATTAATCGGTCTCTAATTATTACTATTTAAGGTAATTACTAACTACCGCGTATTTATATACTTTAGTACGAAACGCTTATTAAATTAGCGCTAAGCTAGGTAAGCCGACCTACTATTATAATTTAAGTTTATAATCTCCTACCGTTCCGGAACGGAGAACGCGGCCGCCGATATACTATTACGCTATCTAGATAATATCCGCTCCTAGAAGGAGTAATAAAACGTATATCGGATAATATATATCTTTAAACGAGAACTAGATTAAAACGATAATAACGCCGAACTATTCTACCTAGATATTTATAACGCAATAGACCTAGAGTTAATATATAGTCTATTACTAATTAAGCCTATAGGTATTAGCTATCGAGACGGCGACGTTCTACCTTATCCCCCCGAATAATTAGGGCCGGAGCTAATAAGCTCCCTACTCCGCTCTAACCGGGAATATTTATCCCTTAAGCTATATCGGGATAAAGCTCGGAGGGAAATAGGAGGCTTCTCTTTCGTTAACGGTTAATATATTACTTATAACAGTCGGCTTATAGTCCTAGACTATAAGGAGTTACGGATATAACTAATCGATAATATCTACTCCCGTATCGTTATAGGCTACCCGGGCCGAAATAAAACTAAAGAACTAGTATAGCAGAGGTACTAGTAGCTAGGCTTAGGCGGAGATATATATCGCTTCGTAGCAAATTATATCTGCCACTCTACTAAATACCTATAGGATAAGACGCTAGGACTTCTATACCTATTACTCCTTCTGTAACGGTACTAGTAATATATTATAATCGACTTTAAAAAGATACCAGATAATAGAAAGGGTTATAATAACCTCTTAGTAATCTTTAATCGCCTTTTAAAAACTTCTTAGTATATACCTTATATAGACGGGGCTATAGTAGCTAATACCGCCCGAATATACTATAAGGGCCCTTTTAGGGTATTCGGGCTTTTAGAATCGGTAGTTTCCGATAGGGGCCTATAGTTCGTCTCGTCTTTTATAGATAAGGTTTATAGGATTATAGGTATTAAATAGAAGTTATCTTCGGCCGGATACTCCTAGACTATAGGATAAGTAGAAAACCTAAACTAATAGATTAACTAGCGACTCCGGCTATTTTTAAACTATTATTAAGATAATTAGTTACTCGTAATTCCGGCTCTAAACTTTATATAGGCCTATCTCCTATATAAAGCCCTAAACGGGCTTATACCCTTCGAGGTACGCTATAGCTTTAAACCTTGCCTTTATTTTAACTAGTAGAGCTAGATTAAAGAGTTCGGTATACCCTAGGAGCGCCTCTCTCGAGAATAAGCCCAAGCTGTAACGAGAACTATATAGGGCTATATCGACCGCGTATAGGTCGCCGTTAAGAACGTATAGAAGCGGATAGTATAGTAAGCGAACTAATACCGACGGGAGCCCGACTTCGGTATTAGGGATTATATCTTTATTATTAAGAAGATATAAACTACTAACCGCCCGAGCGTAAAACTAGACTTCCCGCTTACGCGATAGTTTTATAGGGTAGCGGTAGTAAATAATATCTTATATACCCTCGAGGTTCTACCTTTTTAAAAGGGGTGCTATAAGTTCTACGCCGATCGGTTATATAAGGACCTACGTAACCCCCTACCTAGGCAAGAGCCCCTATATCCCGAGGGCGAAGTTATAGATAGTAATAAGGAATAGGAAGTAGAATAGGTAATCGCCTCTCGGGTATACTATTATAGACTGCAGTATTATATACAGTAAAAGGGTTAGAATAAAGATCTTAAATAGTACCCGGCTTTTAACCTCTGTAACGCTTTAGTAATACTTTATAATTATTATAACCGCTACCCTAGCTATACGGGACTGCCGAGGCGGCTATTATACTAGCTCGAGGTATAGCTTAACGACGAGACCGCGCTACTGCACCCGGAGGATAACCTCCTATTATAAGCGGCGAGACCCGGCTAGTAGCTACTATAATAGACGGCGAGGAAGCGCGGTATAGGAATATTTATAATAGATAATATCGGGACTAATAATGCTAACGCTAGTCCCGGATAAAAAGATACCCCGGACGGTACTTATAAGACTACGAAGGAATTATAGATTAAGCGTAAGAGGGGGCTATAAACTAGGGTAGGAGGGCCCCTAGTATAGTAGTTTATTCCCCGAGGTTATCCCTCCTCTAGCCGGGAAAAACGCGATATTACTATAAGTTATAAGTTTAACTCCGGGTATATGCTTTCGTTTTTACAGTTATACTTTCCGACGCTTTTTAGGGGGGGGGGTTATTATAGTAGCAGGACGAATAGCAGGTAGGGCTACTAGCAGGGTTAGGGTTATATAGACCCTACTACTAGCCTTCCCGATAAGCCTTCCTTATCGCCTGCACCTTTTAGTTTAACTGTAAGGCTATTACCTTCTTTCCTTCTTTTCTTTCTCTTTTCTCTCGAATAGGCAAACCCTCTTTAATAATTAACGATATTCTATACTTAATTCGAGCTACTATGCTGTAAATTATTAGATCCCCGTTATAAGAGTTAGATATAGTTAAATAGCTAGATTATAATATCTAGAATAATAAAATATTAAAGCTAATTATAAAGAAGATTATTAATAATAGAGTAAGTTATTAATTAATATTAATAATAATAATAATAATAATATACCGACCTGCCCCTAGGTGTATATAGTACCTTTATAATCTATTTACTGCTTAGGAACCTAAATACTAAGAGAAAACCTAAGCGCTACATTCTAGCTATATAAAAGCTATACTATCGTTATATCCTTATCTTTTAATTACCTAATACTTTACTATATTAATAAATATAATTAGTTATTTACGCCTATATAGCCCTATACTTATACTTTATCCCGTTTATATCTATATAGCTTAATATTCGGCTTTATAAACTTTATATCTATAAGGGGCTAACCTATAATGCAACTGCAGGTAGGTGCTAATAGGATATATTCTAAAGTATAAAGAAGGAAGAGGAGAGGTCTTAGAAGGAGTCCTCTCTATAGGCTATATATATATAAGGGTATCTCTATTAAAGGCTTATAGAGGGCCCGTACCGTCCCCGTACTATTAGGGTTAGGGTCTATAGCTTATAACTATATATACGAGCTACTAGGCTCGGGCCTATAATATAGCCCCCCCCCTTTTACCGGCGGCTATATTATAGCAGGCAGTAAAAACGAGTACTTAATTATAGATTATATAACTTACCTAACTTATTAAAATTAAGTATCTAAGCAGCTACTCTAACTCGGTAGTCCCCTCCCTAAATATATAAATACCCCTTTTCTTACCCGCTTAAGGATTAACCTAATTCCCTTTTATCCCTACCTTTAACTTATAATAAGTATATAATAATTCCCCTATACGCTCGCTTAAGTATTTATAGATATTTGTAATAAATATATAGTAACCTTTTAGCGTACTCTTAAGTAAAATAAGTAATCCTATAATAAATATATAGTAATTCCTTTACGTAATCCTAGATAAATAAATAAATAAATATATCGGCTACTGCTATTCCCCCTCCCCTTTCTCTACCTACTTATAGTAAACTTAGTAGAGGTTATAGCGGTAACGATAATAAGCCTAATATAAGTATAGAACGAACTTTCTCTATATCTATAGAACTAATAATTATATAAAAGGTTTATTACGCTATAAGCGCGTTCGCTATTATTAGAGATTCCGATAATAAGGATACGGCCCTGCTTAAGTAAATAAAGTATCCCTATAATAATTATTCGAGCTATCTGCTTAACTATAGAAAGCTCGATTATAAGCGTAGTCGTAGCGCATCCTATAAGGTATATACCTAGGGCTATATAAAGTGCGATTAGGGAGAGTAACTATACGCCGGGTTACTTAACTTATAATATACTGCTTATAAGCTACTTTATATAGTTAACGGGGGCAAATATATTATATTAGAGGGATATAAGAAGGTTAGTAATATATATAGTTATAAGCCTATCTTTTCGGAGGAGTTTATAAATATAGGATATAATTAGGTTATAGCCTTTAACGCTACTTATAAGGAATCTTTATACGTTATCCGTACTATTACCGCTACCCTATAAGGTAACCGTTATAGCCGTTAGCGTGCTTATAACCTCTCTCCGTTTAAAGATACGGAGTTTCCCGATATATTTTAAATTATCGGATAGATAACTTCCCCTTACGCTTATAACGGAGCTATAATGCCTCTTAACTACTAGCTATTCCCTAATACTCCCTTATATTATAGAATTATTAACACGGCCCTTATAAGTTAATAGCTATAGAATATAATAGCGTAAGGACTATACGCTTTAACGTAGGGAATTAGTAAGATTAACGCTAGTTTAGTTCGTATATTAGTAAGTAACTTAACCCCTTTCTTTTCCCTCCTTAGGGTTTTAGTAGCCCCGTTATAAAGTTATAACTAAGGAAGCTAATAACGAATAGGATTAATAATAAGCTTTTTAAAAGGAGATTTATCGAGATAATCGTTATTAAAAGGAGAGAGATACTATTCGGGATAATATCTTAGCGAGTATAGCGCATTTATTAACTAATTTATATAGAAGGACTCCTTAAGCCTAGAGCGGGCGTAGGTCGGCGTTACTTATATCGTTATCGGGAAGGCGTAAGTTATTACCGGAGCTATAAGCTACCGGGGTATATTTATTCTAGGTAATTAATATTATTTAATTAAGTATACTACTTATACTTATAGTTTATCCTTATATACTGGTAGGATATTAAGAACGGGAGCCGGTTATTTAACCCTACTTATAATATAATAATCGTTTTTCTAATATAATATAGCTATACCGTCTCTATACTCGCTTAGTTTTCCGCTATTATAAAACCGATCCGTTATTAAACTAAATATCCCCTTACTTAGCTTTAAAGCGGTTTAAGGCTTTAACGTTTATAATAACTTTTAAGTTTACTTAAGTAAGTATATTATAATTACTTTATTTAATAAATACCTAACGATAAGTTCCCTTACTTAGCTTATTTTTAGCAGCTAGGATCTTATCTATATAATACTCCTAATAAGTTATTCTATCCTCTAGAGATAAAATTAGAATAGGCTTAGGGTAGGAGTTTATCTTATCCTATATAGATAGCGGGTTAATATATACCCGTTTTACTAAGTTAATATAAAAAGTTAGGTAGATATTCCTAGGGATATTAAAAGTAATTATAGTTAGAATCGGGATAATAAAGATTATATACTTTAAGTAAAGCTAATTTAACTTCTTCTTAGGGCGGTTCGTCTTAATATTATATAATAAGAGCTAGACTTAATTACTAATAATAAACTTCTTAATAGGGCGTTAGCAGTAGTTTACTTCGAACTTCTACTATTACTAAGCGTACGCTATCGCGGCTTAAGCGAGGTCGGTTTTTTCCCGGAGATAATTAAGGAAGCTAATAGCCCGGCCCTATAAGCTACCCGACGGCTTAGTAGTACTTAATAGGCGAGCGATTATATTAATATCGTAGCTATTTAAAAAGTAATTCGGATTAAAACCTATAACTAAGGAGCTATAACCGTTTAACGTTAACTAATAAGTAAAAAGGTAATCGGGCTAGTCGAACTAGGTAAAGGAAATAAACGCTTAGAGGTATTTCTAAACCTTCTAGCTTACCCGCTCTATCCCTTTATCGCTTTATAGGTAGTAAGCTATAGAGAGGAGCTATTATATACCGACCGATATATAAAAGTATAATTAGAAGTCCCTTACCTAATCCGAACTACGATTACTAATAAGGGAGGATAGGAATCTATAAAATCGCTACTATATATTACGGAACCTTAAAGCGTAAGCTTTAGCTTTTATCGAAGTTATAGCTTCTAACTAAACGTACTTCGAGAAACGATCTATAATAACTATAAGGCAGGTAGGTGCTTTTAAGGAGTTTACCGAGAGGTCCGTTATAAAGTTTACCGAGAATTAAGTTTAAAATTAATCCGGTACCGGAAGGGGCTATAAAAACTCTTAGCACAGGCGCTGTAAAGGGGTGCTATATATATATATATATTATAATTTTAAACGAAATAACGAACGTCCTAAGATATACTATCCTAATAATAATTATATTAAAGAACTTTAAAAGTATTATTATAGCCCGGGTAGCTAATTAAAGGGGAATTATAAACTTATTAAAAGATATATATAGTTAGGGGTTCTTAATATAATAGCTATAAGCAATACTAGTATATTAGCGCTCTATAAGTATTAATAGTATAGTTTATAATTTATTTATAGGTAGCTGCTTCTTAAGGGAAAAACCGTATATTATTATATACTATTATAAGATAAAGCCGGTAAAAGGGGTTATTCGCTAGGGCTATATCTTAAAGCGTTTATAAACTAAGGTTAAGAAAAAACCGGTTACCCGGTAGTATAAAAGGATTTTATAGCTCTACTAGTTAAGCCGGGGAGCTAGATTATAAGGGAATAAAAGCGATATAAAAATATAATATAAACGCTATAGGAGTAGAACGGGGATATAGCTACTTTATATATAAAGTAAAGCGGGAGATAGATAAAGGCTAAAAGATTTAAGCTAGGGGCTATTCGGTATCCCCTATATCTTATTCCCGTCGGGAAAGTATATCCGGGCGGGCCGCTTATACCCTAGAGCGATATTTTAAGTAAAATCGGAATAGGGAAAGTATTTTAAACTATCGGGCTTAACGCTCGGAGATTAGCTATAGTTAAATAAAGTACTCTAAGCCTTTATAATCTATAAGTATAATAAACGGGGAGCGTATATTACGGAGTTTAAATAACTATACTATTAGATAAGTAATAACTATAAGAAGTTCTTTATTATAAATCGTATAATTACGCTCCGCTGCTATAAGGCGAATAAAATAGTAAGCTACCGGTTATAAGATACGTTAATATTATACTAGGATATATAGCCTTCTAGCGTATTCTTAAAATAGTTAGCTTTTATAACGGTATTAAAGTCCGGATCCTATTAAGTAAGGATAAGGGTAGAGATAAAGGTAAGCATAAAGGCTTTAAAAGCTTTATCCTCTTCCTTTATTTAATAAAACGGTACTTTTATATAAGTAAAGCGGATTAAAGGCTCGACTACTTTAAAAAAGTTATAAATAAAATTATAGTAGAATTAGCGAAGCTAAAAAAGCTATAAATACTGCGAAGCTTTATTAGGGGCTTTTAATCTCGAATAGCTATTATTTTAGCGGGATTAATACGGACTCCGATACCGGCCTCGATAATAAACCCAAGGTACTTAATCTTTTTAACGGCGAAAGTATACTTCTTAGGGTTAAGGTATAGACTAGTATCTCGAAAACGCTATAGTACTTTATAAACCTTCCGTATATAATCTTTTCGAGAGTTATTAAAAAAGATTAGGAAGTTATTTAAATAGGCTATTATATAATTATTTAAAATATCCTATAAAGTATTATTAACAAACTATTAAAACGTTATAAAAGCCCTAGTAAAGCCGAACGGATAAATAAGCTACTTAAATAAGCCGAACTATATCTAGAAGGTAGTAAGGTGCTTATTACCCGGAGCTATTCGGATATAATAAAACGCCGAGCGTATATTAAGCTTAGTAAACTACTTTGCTTTAGAAAGGGAGCGGAGTATCTCCTTAATTAAGGGAAGCGGATAACGGTCCTACTATATAATCTTATTAAGTATATAGTAATCTATATAAAAACGCTAGCCTTTATCGGCCTTTTTAATAAAGAGTACTAGTACTATTATAAGTAAAGTATTAGCTTATACTTAACCTTTATTTATTAACTTAATAACTTATTTCCGAAGTTCTAGGAGTTAATCCTATAGTATATTATAAAGTAAACCCTATAAGAGTTTAGGAATATAGCTATTATTACCCGGCTTTAAGCGGATATAATAGTTTAAGCTATTATAGTATAAAACTATAGAAGTCTTATAGGCGTAATAAGGCCTATAAGCCTCTGTAAATATAGCTGTAAAGAAGGTGTTTTAGGGTTAAATAAAAGAGCTTTTTAGAGGGTATAAAGTAAATTGCTTATAAATCTAGGTATAGAATAAAGAGTTAATTATTTCTTATACTTCTAGTAAGTAAACTAGAAGCGGTTCTATCTATTCTATATATATAGAAGAGTTTAGGGCTTAAGCGCCTTAAACGGAGAGAAAGACAACCCCGAGCGGAAGAACAAACCCTCCGAAGCTAACTTTATATAGAAGGTATAAACGCTATCGTTTAAAAGCTACAGGATCCGAGACGATCTATATAGAGATCTATAGCTATAAGGCTTAAAATAGAAAGTATATAATTATAGTAGGCTAAAGCGTAATACCGATAGCTACTAAAAGCTTATTATAGCTAAAGCGTAGCTGCTAAGTTACCGAGGCGTTATTATAACGATACCGATACTAAGCTGAAGCGTTACTAATTATAGCCGAATAGTAGCTAGAAAGCTATCTATAGTAGCTAGGTAATAGCGGCTGCAACTATTATACTAAGAGTACTATAAGTACTAGAAAGTAAAGTATAAGGTACTAATCTAGGCCTAATTAGGCCTGATTTTAATACCCCCTTTATAACTAAACTTTCTTTTAAATGCTAAACCCTTTAGAAGGTTTAAAGACCTTCTATAAGGGGTTCTAGGCGTAAGAAGCGCCTAAAGACTTTAAATTTAGGTGCTAGCAGCGGTTTAGTTAGGCCGTCTGCGGGTATCTTTAAAGTTTCTGTTAAAATTAGGCCTAATTAGGCCCAGATTAGTGCCCTATACTTTGCTTTCTAGTACCTATAGTGCTCCTAGTACAGTAGTTATAGCCGCTATTACCTAGCTGTTATAGATAGCCTTCCGGTTATTATTTAGCTATAGTCGGTAACGCTTCGGTTTAGCATCGGTATTGCTATAATAACGCCTCGGTAACCTAGCGGTTATACTTCGGTTACGATAAGCTCTTAGTAGCTATCGGTATTACGCCTTAGCCTACTATAACTATAATACTTTCCCTTTTAAGCCTTATAGCTATAGATCTCTATATAGATCGTTTCGGATCCTATAGCTTCCGAGCGATAGCGTTTATACCTTCTATATAAGGTTAGCTTCGGAGGGTTTATTCCTCCGCTTAAGGTCTTCTTTCTCTCTATTTAGGGCGCTTAGGCCTTAAACTTTTATATATATATAGAGTAGATAAAACTGCTTCTAGTTTACTTACTAAAAGTATAAGGAATAATTAACTATTTATTCTATACTTAGATTTATAAGCACTTTACCTTATATCCTTTAAAAGCTCTTTTATTTAACCCTAAAACACCTTCTTTACAGCTATATTTATAGGGGCTTATAGGCCTTATTACGCCTATAAGACTTCTATAGTTTAATAGGTTATAAGCCCGGGAAAGAATCTTTCTTAGGGATTCTGCTATATTAACCCTACCGATTTTATGCCCTATAAAAGTAAAAAAAGAATTACTTCTTTTTATCTTTTATCTAGCTACTCGAACTTATAATCTTTACGCTTTTCTTATTCGGCTATACTAAGCTAAAATTACTATCGTTAATTATAGTTATATTATACTTACTTTTTAGATATATATTTTATATTATAGCATTTGCTATAATATACTACGGTATTTTACAATTATAAATCTACTACTTACGCTACTATACTATAGTAGTTATATTTCTACGTTACTAGATATAATAACCTAGTTAACTCTCTAGCCCTTATATCTTTAATATAATAGGCCTAGTTACTAACCCCCCTACTATTAACTAATACGCTATTTCCTTCCTTTTAGCGCTTACTATATTAAAAGATAGCTAAATAATAGGCTCTTATAGGCCCCTTCTAAGGCCTTAGAATACCCTTAAACCCGATAGTACTTAGTAACTATAATTACTAGTTCCTATTATAATAGTAAGTAATAGATTTAAATTCTAGAGTTATAGATTTAAATTCTAGGCTTCTTAGTCCTAAATAGATTACTAGGATCGTTAATAACGCCCTTTAAGAGTTTAGGACCTACTATAACTAGCGTTTTGCTAACTAAATTACTAAAGTCCGAAATATTATCGCTTCTATAATCGCTATAACTATCCGGGAGGCTTTCGCTACCTAAGCCGCTGCTATAAGGCCCCTAAACCCTCTATAGCCTACTCCCGCTCCCGCTCCTATACCTACTTAAGCTATTCCGGAGCCCTTAATACCTACTACTCCCCCTATTACTACCTTTACTTTTTAGGGCTCTCTAGGCCGAGAAATTACTAAGCGCGCTTATTTAGTTTTTAAAGAATAGCGCCTTAAAGGCTCGGAGAATTACGAATAGTAGAAATAGGCCCTAGAAATAGTATTTAAAGCTATTTCTTACCCTAAATTTATCTCGAACCCTTATTTAGTACTTAGCCTTCCCGATAATAAATAAGCTATAATACTAATAATTATTAGAGTTAGCTACGCCCTAATACCTTAAAGCATTATTTCCTAAATTTAAAACCCTCTATAAGCTTATTAATAACTTATCGCTTAATATACCCCGATATAATCCTTCTAATATAAAACCCTTTATAAAGAGTTTTACTCCCTTTCGTTTTAGGGGTTTATAAGCTTTATTATAGAATTTAATTCTAGATTTAATAATACCCTATCCCGCTTAAACGCCCTAAGCGCTTAAGGTCTAGAGAAAGATTAGGTTAATATTTACTTAAAGGCGCTAAAATCCTCGTTTAGCGATTAAGTACGCTATACTTATAACTCGATTCGAATTAATAAGGCCTCTAGCTTTAGCTTCCGCTTAAATCTAGCCTTCTATATAGTAGATATACTAGAAGAACTTTAAGTTTCGGCTAATAGGGATACTAAGATAAAGCTATATAGTTCTAAAAAGAAATTTTTAAGCCCTAAGAAGCCTAAGAACTAGTAGTAATAGGGTAAGGGCAAGGGTAAATAAAAGGAAGAACCTTTTAAAGGTAGTTCTTCTAAGTAGAAGAATAAGTAAAAAAGGAAGTAGAAGGATAAAGATAATAGTTCGGGCGACTTCGCCTATGCTATTAACTTTAGCCTAGAAAATAGCGCCTACGATATAGATTCGAACGATAAAGATTCGGAAGCCTTAAGTAAATGTAATTACTATGCTAAGAAGGCTTATAAGGCTTTAAAACCTTTTAAACCTTTTAAATAATCTAATAATTATTACTACTATAAGTAACCGATCTAGCTCTATAATACTAGATCTATAGTATACGTTATTAACGATAAGGCCTAGCTTTTAAACTATAAGCCTAATAAAGGTTAACCGGAGGGATAAATGGAGAACCGGAAGGCAAGGTCTATAGACCTCGCTATTAGGGTAGTAATAAAAGCAGTATTTGCAGCGTAGCGAAGCGGCGCAGTAGCATCTCTACTATAGCTCGATATCGCAGGCGCGTTCGATACGGTTAACTATATACGATTAGTGGAAATCCTATATAGGAAGGGGTTCCCCCTCTAGATATAAAGGTAGGTTATTAGCTTCCTAGATATATATATAGTACGCTTTCTCTTCGATAACGAAGCTTCCGAGATATATATACTCTAGGCGGGAGTACCTTAAGGCTTACTACTATCCCCGATACTATTCCTCCTATATATTGCTATACTATATAAGGCCCTTAACGATAACGGGCTAATAGTAGTAGGCTTTATAAACGATACTAATATCTTTACTATAAGCAGTAACGCTATAGAGAACTGCTTACGCCTAACCCGTACGTACGATATATATAAGGAATAGGGCCGGAAAGTAAGAATAATATTCATAATATATAAGAATAAAGTTATATACTTTATAAAGCGCTATATAGTAATAAAGCTACTAGTATAATATAGCGGAGTAGCGATTACGCTAACGGAGTTAGTAAAATTCCTTAGGGTTTAGCTAAACCGAAAACTACACTAGCGCTACTATTTTAAAACAATTAAGAAGAAACTAGAAACCTAATTATTTATACTTACTAAACTCGCCGCTACTATATAGGGCTATAGCAGCGCTCGAGTAAAGGAAATATATATTAAGGTTATCTATAGCGTAGTTACGTACGGGGCCTTAGCCTAGTATATATTATTTAAGGGGAAGCTATTAGGGATAGCGGCGCGCTTAAAAGCTATATAGTTATAATACTTATATATAGTAATAAGCGCTTTTAAAGCTACTCCGGTCCGCCTTTTAAAGCGAGAAACCGGTTACCCCCCGATATACCTTTATTTAAATAGCAGATTAGTATTATTCGAGGCGAAACTTATATAAACGAGTATAGCGTAATATATATATAATATAGGAGAAGCGGTAACGGGATAGTTATACGCTATTTAAATATAAAGGTATATCTGATACCGACGCTATAGGAATACCGAACCGGCTAAACCGGCTTAAGGAAATATTAATATAAAGGATTAGGCTAAAGCGTAGATAAACTTAGAATATAGCGAAATAGCAGCTTAAAAGTAGCGCTAGTAGAAGGACTAGATCGTCGGACTACCTATCGACCCTAGCCTCCGGGATTAAAAGGAGCGATAGGACGAATAATAAGCCGTAGTAATAAAGAGGTATATAAGCTTTATACTTACCCCGGTAGCGTAACGCTTACTAGAGGTTATAGATAAAATTAGTAATATTTATATCGGGCTCGCTAAATATAAGGCCTTAGCCCTATTCTAGATTAAAACGGGAGCGATTAGGTTAATAGTATACCTATTTATATATAGCGTACTAGCCGTTTTAACGCTGCTTTATAGCTATAGAAGGGGAAAGGAAATAGCGTACTATATTATTATTAGGTATATAAAGCTAGAAGATTAAAGGGAGAGGCTCCGTTACGCCCTAGCCCCGGCCGCGCTATATATATACTATAACTTCGAGGATATAGTAAGTATATAACCGGCTATTATAACTATAACGAGATAGCTATTATAATAAGGGAAGCTCCCGTCCTTCGGGCTAGTAATAGAAATTATAAGGGAGGATATAGAGCTATATAAATATAAACGGGAAAGGGCTAGGGTATAGAGCTATAGCGTAGGGCTATAATATAACTAGCTAGTTAAGTTTACTAGTATAGTAAGGTACTAGGTAACTAAAAGATAAGGATATAACGATAGCGTAGCTTCCGTATAGCTAGAATATAGCGCCTAGGTTTTCTCCCGGTATTCGGGTTCCTAGACGATAGATAGACTATAAAGGCACCGTATACCCTATAGGGGGAGGTCGGCGTATAAATATTATTATTATTATTATTATTTTTAAATAGCTTTTTAATAAAATAACTATAGAGTTTTAATAGCTATATATAACGGTTTTATAACGGTTTTAATATAAAAAATATATTATAATATCTTTAGTTTTAAAATTAATAGTTAGAGTTATATTAAAGTAAAATATTAAAAGTAATAATTAGAGATTATATTAGAAACTAGTAATATAATAGACTGCTATATATATATACTATTATCTTAAGGCTATTTAGTTAATATCTATGCGTTTCCGGCATATCTATTAGTCTATATACCTGCTACGAGGAACGAGTAGTAGGCCGAGTAGGGCTAGAGCCTGCAGGTATCTCGGGTGTTGGAAGCACTTAGATGCTGCTTGAGTCAAGAGTTCACATCGGCGAACTCGGATCCTTGTTGTCGCCGGAAGCCACGTCGTTTTCGTAACTTCTTCCGTTGATTTGTGATCACATGCCGTCAGACCCCCTAATCTCTATTCAATTCTCTGATGACACCTTCATTGCATAAGGCTGGCTTCCTTCCGTCCACTGCGGAGCTTTTTGGGTCCACCTGGACCTGGGCCAGATATTCTCCAGTCCTCTGCTCACAGGATGCTGATTCGTTGATGATCGTGTCCCATGGTTCTGTTGGGTGTAAGACAAGTGCCTCTCTTGGAAATCTATAAGACAAAAACTTTCTTCATTAGCCAGCTATGTCTCAGTCACTGGTCCTTCACCCCTCCCCACCCGTCTCTTTAATTTTGGTTGTCTCCTCAGTTATTCTGTGCTCTCTGTAGAATTCAACCTGTTATGACGCGTCGGACGTCATGGCTTCGCCAAGGAATGTCAGTCATAAAAGCAGTGCAACTGGGTTTTCAGATATCAATGGCCAATTTAATATTCCAAGACGAGCTCCTGGTTTCGGGCAATCTCTGAGCGTACCAGATCTACCTTCATATGATTTTAATTTTGGAAGTCCACGGAGGCCTTCCAAATTTCTTTCAGCGAACCATTCTGTCGCCAGTGCAAAGACATATAACCCTCATCCATATTTCCGTTCGCGGAGAGTAAGAAAGGGTACCGTTGATCGACCGGAACTGAGGGAAAGGGATCCTAAGGGAATATGGATTACGCTGATACCCATCTTTGGCATCCTTGTTGGTTTGGGATCTATTACACTTTTGTCCTGGAACGGCTATGTGTCGGTTAGCAAACATCGATATTGCCATGTCTTTACGGATGATTTTTCGAATGGTTTCAACTCAACAATATGGACTAAGCACGTTGAAACAGGTGGCTATGGGTGAGCTAATTGATTGCAAATTGTCCGATCTACAAGTTGTATCTGCTAACATGGGTGACAGTAACAACGAATTCGAAGTGACAACTGGTGACGAAGAAAATGTGTTCATCCGTGATGGACAGCTCGTGATCAAACCAACCATCCAAGACGAGAGCTACATGGCGACTACGAGCGTCATCAACTTGACTGCCGATGGCACTTGCACTGCATTCACAGCATATGACTGTGTTTTCTCTGCCAATCTGTCAGCAGGAGAGATTGTTCAGCCCACGAAGTCCGGCCGAATCAGTACCAAAAACTTCGCCGTCATAAGGTATGGTAGAGTCGATATCACTGCCAAACTCGCCGCCGGGGACTGGCTCCTTTCGCAGGTCATTATGTCCCCAGCAGAAGATTACTACGGAGATTGGCCCGCATCCGGAGAAATCGACATTGGAATGGTTAGAGGTAACAACTATTCCTACGGCGACGGCCAGGGCAATCAGTTGCTTCAGAGCGCTCTCCACTGGGGCCCGGACTCTACCACCGATCGCTGGCAACTCACTACCGGTGCACGGAATGCCTTGCATTCGACATATCACGAGCATTTCCACAAGTTCGGCATTGAGTGGACTGAGAAATACCTCTTTACATGGGTCGACACTCGCCTGGCCCAGGTCGCCTATGTCAAGTTCGTCCATGACTTCTACACACTCGGTGGTTACGGTGCGACATACGCAAATGGATCAAGAATTATAAATCCATGGGATGGGCCAGGGACGGGCCATGTCACTCCATTTGACCGGCCATTCTATCTGTTGTTGAGTGTGGGCGTTGGAGGTACTTCTGGTTGGTTTGCGGATGGCGTACAAGGCAAGCCTTGGGCGGACGAATCAGAAACACCAAGAAAGGACTTCTGGGATGACAGGGCCGTCTGGGGACCGACTTGGGGGGAGGAAGGCCAGGGTGAAATGATTGTTAAGGAGGTTTCCATGTGGCAGCAATGTGATTCTGGGGCCACTGATCTTTCGGGATTCACCTGAAGTGTTCTTAATTCAAACGAAATTGGTTTCTTTTGGAGGTGGGAAGCCTGTTTTCTAACTTTTATATATTTTTTATTTTATTTCTGTTGGTGTGATTAAGGCTGCAAATCAACCATGTCAAAAACCCATTTCGCATTTGCTTTCTTTTGGGCGTAACAAGGAGATCTTACTTGGTCTTAAAATAACAACTAACTGTCCCATTGGAGTTGGGGTCAATTTTTCGATTCGTAGCTTGCGTGAGGCTGTCAATCCCTCTGCCTGAGAGGGCATCTCAGTTCTGACCGCTGAACCACGATAGACGAACTTACATGTAATGGTTCGATCAGCTCCATATTTACCGCTCCGAGATATTTCATTCTCACATTCCGTCAGTCCGTTTGCAGAGGAGAGCGGGACCCAAACGAGTCAGGTCGATGACATGTTGCGCAAGCTACCATCGAAGAGCTCTCGGCTCAGGGCCATACTGTCGGTTTGAGGACTTGGGTTTCCCACTCCAACCCTGTATCATCTGTCGTTCCCGTTATTGACCCTCTACCATTGCAATCCGTACCTTGGGGTATCTTGTGCATACTAAATTTTACTGGTAATCATGTCCACAAACACTATTATTCTATTATAGTAATATAGCAATGCTATACATATCGTTGCTACTGGGCATTTTGCCTACGTACGTTGCGGCCATAACATCACAGTTTACTACTTCTAGCAAGCGAGGATTGATCTATATACCGAACTCTGACTTCCCGGGAGACAACAAAATATGGATCCGAGAGGGCTCCGACCTGACGTGGTACTACAACTACAAGATGTACCCGAACTCGGAATATCTTAATGATACATCACTGGAATTTATACCCATGTTATGGGGTGCCCCCTCCAGTTTCAGCGACACGACTTTCCTTGAGAACGTCACGGCTCAGCTCGTCGACGGAAGAAACATCACGTATGCTATGGGGTTCAACGAGCCGGACAATACCGCGGACACTGGAGGAAGCAACATCAACGCGTCGGCTGCTGCAAGGTACTGGAAAAAGCAGATGGAACCTCTCAGGAAGCTGGGTGTCTCTCTCGGAGCCCCAGCTGTCACAGGCGGCTCCACTGGCTTCGAATGGCTGTCGAACTTTACAGACGCATGCGATGGCGGATGTAACTTTGACTTCATCCCAGTACATTGGTACGGGAGCTTCGATGGGTTGTCGAGCCACGTTTCAGATGTGATGGAAATATACCCGAATAAGACGATATGGGTAACCGAATTCGCATTGGATAACTCGGATCTGAATGAGACTCAGGGCTTCTTCCAGACGGCCGTTGATTATATGGATAAGAATGAGTATGTTGTTCTGTCTTGGCCTTAAGTTGATGACAAAACTGACCAAGATTGGTCTCTGCAGGATCATCACTCATTATTCCTACTTTGGTTCTTTCCGGTCGTTCACATCCAATGTCGGCATCAATGTCGCCATGTTGAACTCGTTTGGTAATTTGACGGATATAGGGAGCTGGTACTTGGGAGGTAATGCTACAGGAGTCAAGCCAGATAATGTTACGGTCACGCCCACCCACACTGTTGCGCCTTCTACAGCGACATACACCGTACCAGCATTGGTGACAAAGTTGTCTGGGGCAAGGACAATACCAACCCCGAGTTTTCTGGGTGTTCTGGGGCTTAGCATATCAGCGATGATTCTATCATGCTTAGGATGATTTCAATTCGCAATGCATTTGTTTGAGAGGTTTTGCTCTCGGTGATGGTTTGCGTTGAAGTGGACAAATGAGTTGGGTTTTCAATACCCAAAGAAACAACCAAGAGTTCAAGGTGCCAAGCCGATTGCTTGCATGTCGGGGCCCACTGCACAAGTGGTCTACATAATTACCTAGGTACTTAGCCCTGAATGTAATGAAAACTCGGGGGCATATTTCAAGCTTATAAGTGGCGGTCTCGCAGCCACAAGTCCACCTATATTCCAGTGTTTCGTAGCTTAAGGACCTGTATCTGCCTGCATACTTATATGTCTCCATGGCGACCCTTGGAAGAAGGCGGTCCATTCCGAGGGGGCAAGCGAGTTTCAGTTCAAAATCTGCTCGATGCGGACTTTCACATCCTAAAGAGGTATAGGCCGTTTTGGAGACGAAGCCGATGCGGTTCTCTTCTAGTCCTCACCCAAGCACCTCATGTGAGAAAACCCATGGTAAGTTAGGGCCCACCCATTTCGACACCCCCTGCATTTCGACACCCCTTCCACATAGTAACACCCCTATTTTATATAGCTATTATAAATCGAATAAAATAGCTATAGATCTAGTTCTTTTAAATTATTATTATTTATTATATAGAGCACTATAAGACGTTATTACATTATATAATATAATTTTCATTAGCCTATTAAGAAAGATAATATTTAAAGTAAATAATGTTAAGGTTTATACTATAATTTAATAAGAATACTAATAGACTTTATATAAGAGTAACTATATATGTTTTCTTTAATATTAAAGCTATAAAAATAATTTAAGAGAGTTTATATATATTATAATCTATATTATTATAATATTATAAGATATATTAGTAATAGTATATATTATATAAGCTATAAGAATAATCCCTTTTTTATATTAACTTTTATAAGGGGCTGACCTATAATGCGACTGCAGGTAGGTGCTAACAGGATGTATTCTAAAGTATAAAGAAGGAAGAGGAGAGGTCTTAGAAGGAGTCCTCTCCGTAGGCTATATATATATAAGGGTATCTCTACTAAGGGCCCGTCGAGGGCCCGTCGAGGGCCCGTACTATCCCTATACTATTAGGGTTAGGGTCTATAGCCTATAACTATACGCACGAGCCACTAGGCTCGGGCCTATAATAACTTTAATATAGAGTATTAAAGATCTTAAGATATATTATATAATAAATTAATATTATAATATATTATAATATAAATATATTTTATATATTATAATTTACTAGATTTCTTTTAAAGAAGGCTATTATATATTTTATCTTAATTATTATTATAAGAAAACTAACTGTTAGTATTAGTATATATATTATTAGCAAACGTTAATAGATCTACTCCTTCTAGTTTATACTTAAATCTAAACCTATTATATACTATAAATAACTAGTATAAGCTATTAGATTATTACTATAGCTAGTAAATAATAATAAGTTAAAAGAATTAGAGCTATAGCTATTTTATTCGATTTATAATAGTTTTATAAAGAGGATTTGTTTAGTGTGGGCTACTATATAAATGGATGTGTCGAAATGCAGGGGGTGTCGAGATGGGTGGGCCCTAACTTAGTTATTGCCCGTCTCAGTTGACTCTAGCTCAGACCTAGAATGGCCAGACCGTCGAAAGGCCCAGTCATCGAAAACTATTTTGGTTTTGTAGACGTTTGCGGACAGCTGGAACGGGAAACCTTGCCTGTTCCGGACACCTATCTTGACTGGGACGCCGACTGCCATGAGTTTCGAGTTCACCGGTTCGAATAATCGGTTCCAAGACTTCAACCCGTGGCCGTGGCAGACATAGCAAGCCCGGATGGAATAGTAAGCCATGCCGTAGTCTCGAAATTTCTGTCATCCTCTTCTGCCAGCAACGCGATGAGCAGTAAAATGCCCCGCGTGAAGACACCGGGCGTGACACCGGGCGTGAAAACGCCCGGCGTAAGGACGCCGACAGTGGTCGTCAGCGATAGAGGCCACCCAGAAGAACTGAACGTCCATGAACTATTCGATAGGCTGCATGGGTTGATACTGAGGGATACCATATTCCTACCAAAGGTATGTAGGAGTGTCGATTGTATAACTAGGCGGCTGTCATCATGGTACAGCATGATATTTTGATACTAATGTTTTGGTTTCTCTCTAGGTCACAATCATTGGAGATAAATCTAGTGGGAAAACATCAGTATTCGAGGCTTTGACCGGATTGTCCTTCCCGGCAGCGAAACGGCCATTGACCAATTTTGCCGTCCACACACAGTTCAAGCGTACAACAGGCGAGAAGTCTAGTGTGAAGGCACACATTCGCCCTGGACCTCTCAATAGCCAATATGAGTTTGCAGTCGAGCACCTTCAAAGCTTCGAGGTGAATCATGAGGGACCCTTCACAGGAGATGATTTCCTCAAAATTTTGCACGAAGTATGCCCCATCCTCCAAACTGCTTCTTGCCTTCTCTCATATCATCTAGGCTGCCAACCATATGGACATCACGATAACCGGCTCGGATTCCACTGAGGACGAAGACGAAGTTGGTAATCAACGACGACTTTCTGATAATGTCCTGGTCGTCGATATTTTTGGACCTGAAGTCCATAGTTCGAGCGTCATTGACTTTCCTGGATTTATGCACAGTATGTCACCTTCGGCGTTGTCTTAGTTGACGGAGCTGATTCTGAGAAAATATTTAGATTCTACATTATACGATGCGCTTGAGATCAAGGCCATTAGAAGCCTGGTGATGCATCACATCAAAGAACCGCACTCAATCATATTGTGTGTTTGCCTCCGAATATAATGTCAAATCTGACGAGAAAGTATGCTGATAATTATCACTCAGAGCTGTGGTAGATGCTACCAACCAAATAGGCAATCAAGAGGCACTGGAATTCGCTAGGGCTGTTGATTCAGAAGGCCGTCGAACAGTCGGTGTTCTAACCAAGTGCGACGCTGTCCAGCGAGGTGATGAGAACAGGGTGAGCCCTTTTTTCATGTATCTGTCATTCGTTTCATTTCCGTCGTAATGTTTAATGTCAGCTAACTAGTAAGATCCTGAAAATCTGCCGCAACAAAGAGTATCATCTGGATCAAGGTTGGTTCGCTCTCAAGAATCCGTCGGTGCAAGAACGGCGTGAAGGCTATAATCTCGACCAGCGAAACGCAAGCGAGAATGCCTTCTTCTCGTGCGACCCATGGAACAAGCTCAGCCATGGCCGTGCCGGACTCACTCCCCTCAGAGAATTCATTGGAGACATGGTCTACAGCATGCTACAGGATAGTATTGACATCTTGGTCCAAAAGATTCAGAGCATGACGGATTCCAGTGCCGGAGTGCAGTTTGAGAGTAGCATCGACATCAGACGAACGGTTAACGAGAATCGCGATAGTCTCGATCAGCTTCGTGGAGTATCTCAGCCCGCTTCCGAGTTTTACAAAACAAGTCTCAGTGAGCAGGAGTCCGATCTGGAAGTGGGTTCTATCAAGAAACGACCGACAATCCTTATCAATGCTATTACAGTAGCCTTGACGATAGCCCTTGTCCTCACTCTGATTGGGCTGGGTTGTCAACAATTGGCACAGGAGGTTGCAACCGACGGTAGCTGGTATCGTTTATTCTTGCTGGTAACTGCGCCACCGCAAATCTTCGTCAGTTTGGTAAGTCATTTCCAATTTCCGTGCTATCTTGGGAAGCTCCCATTCAGCCTTGTCTTTCGTCGTTGTCTTTCGGAACATCTGTACTTACCTTTAGCCAAACGATAGTTCTTTTGCCAGTCTCTCATCAACGCCATTTTCCAACTCTTCGGTCCCGTCAGCCAGTTAAAAACGAACTCAAAATACTACTCGGCAAATGCTGTGAAGCGTCTCAACATTAAAAACGGGCCACTGCCGCACGTTACCATTCAATGTCCTGTTTACAAGGAAGGTCTCGAGGCCGTCATTGAACCAACCGTACAGTCTCTTGAAGCCTCGATCCGCAACTATGAGTCCCATGGTGGTACTGCGAATATCTTTATGAATGACGACGGTATGCAGTTACTTTCACCGGAAGAGGCTGCAATACGACGAGCCTACTATACAACCCACAAGATCGGCTGGGTGGCTCGGCCAAAACATAATCCCGAAGGCGAAGGACTGCAAAAGTTCATCCGACGAGGCAAGTTCAAGAAAGCGTCCAACATGAATTATGCCATCGGGATCAGTTTGAAGGTGGAAGATAAATTGGTGGACATCGACCGCAGCGTGGTCTGGACACAGACCGAGGAGGAGGAAGTGTATCACAGATGCCTTTCCGAAGTGCTCGATGAAGAACTTGGCCGGGCATGGGCAGAAGGCGATATACGTATTGGTGACTACATCCTCATCATCGACTCCGACACACGTGTCCCCGAAGAATGCATGATCGACGCGGTCAGCGAACTCGAGCAATCCCCTCAGGTCGCCATAATCCAATTCTCCTCCGGCGTTATGAATGTTACAACAAGCTTCTTCGAAACGGGAATCACCTTTTTCACAAACCTAATTTATACCGCTATTCGTTACGCTGTCGCTAACGGTGATGTCTCTGCCTTCGTTGGCCATAACGCCTTTCTACGCTGGTCCGCCCTACAAGAAGTCAGTTTTGAAGCAGAAGATACCGTGGCTGGAGAGACAGAGAAAGATCCCAACGCTACTACACCCTATGAGAAATTCTGGTCCGAATCCCACGTCTCTGAAGACTTCGATATCTCCCTCCGTCTCCAAACTATGGGCTACCATATCCGCCTAGGTGCCTACTGCGGCGACGAATTCAAAGAAGGCGTCTCTCTTACCGTCTACGACGAACTTGCCCGCTGGGAGAAATATGCCTACGGCTGTAACGAGCTGCTCTTCCACCCTATGAAATATTGGTTGAAACGCGGCCCTATTACTCCCCTTTTCTTACGCTTCATCTTCTCTAACATGCCCCTTGGGTCTAAATTCACAATCCTTGCCTATATCGGAACCTACTACGCTATCGGCTACGCCTGGCTCGGCACCCTTATGAATTACTTCCTCGTCGGCTGGTTGAACGGCTTCCTTGATCACTACTACATGAACAGCTGGCGAGTTTGGGTCGCTCTGATCGTTGTGTTCTCCGGCGCCGGCAACCTTGCCCTCGCTGTTGTCCGCTATCGCGGCGAAGATTTAAATCTCCTATACCAAATTTGGACCTGTTGGCGCTGGGTCCCGCTTCTCTTCGTCTTCCTCGGAGGAATCTCCATGCACGTCTGCCAAGCCATCCTATCTCACATGTTCTCCATCGACATGAGCTGGGGCGCCACCGCTAAAGAAGTCACCGACACCTCTTTCTTCACCGAAATGCCCATCATCGCCCGCCGCTTCAAATTCGTCTTCATATTTTGCATTGCTATGACCGCACTGATTTTTTGCGGCGTGTATGCCTTCCCCTATCTGTGGAGAATCAATCAACTCATCGCTATATTCCCGCTTGCATGTGTTATTTTCAGTCATTTCTTTTTGCCAGTGTTGTTAAACCCGGCGCTAATGAGATTTACTTGGTAAAAGTGGTTTCTTTTCTTCACCGTTGCATCATATCATTTAAATAGAAGGAGCAGACTGTGAACAAGGAAAGATATACGTAGATTGCTAGAATAAATTGCAGATTATATACAATACCCCAGGTGGCAGTTTAACAAGGTGACGAGTGGTATAGTACTTTATGTCGCGGCTTCTTGACACACTGAGATCCACACCCTGGTAACCTTGGAAGGCCTCCTACTAGAGCTTATGTCTCCGTGCATAGGTAGGCCATGTCATTATACCCGCACTGGAGACCTGGGGCGGCCACAATTGAAGGATACCTAGATACCTAGTGAGTTTACAGTTGATTGTGTATACGCAGGCCACCTGGACAGCCAACCAGGGATGCCTGGCACTTAAGGACGGCCAAGCTCGCCGGACAGACCATCTATGATCAAATATAATTATACTTCAGCGTTTAGGTCATGTCAAGCTGTCTTGGCTCGTGGGTAAAACATGTGTCTGATCAGAACTCTTCCAACTCCTTCCCCCCCCCCCAAAATTCTATTACTAAGGTAAGTCAAATGCCCCCTTAACGGATCGGCCCCTTAAGTGGATCGGCTTCCTTTATCATCACTACTATTCGAGTAACTGCTTAATTATACAGCAACTAACGCACTATAACACAATCCTCTTCGTCTATAGAGTAATTAAACTTGCTAAATTCGTTAAAGGAAAAAAACTTAAAATCAAGGTCCTAACTCCAATACCCCTTTAAATTAAATTCTAAATATAGAATCGAAACTATAAAGCGAAACTATACCTAGCTATAGCTATATAGCTTAAGCGTAGCAAGTTCGCTACTTAGGAAGTAATACCGATAATAATTAATAAAGGAACTATAGAAATCGAGTAGAGTAGATACTACCCTAACTATAAGCAGAGCGCCTATATAGTAACTAATAAGGCTTTAATATAGCTATAAAGTAATAAAGGGGAAGAAACCTATCGGAAAAGAAGCTATAAGTATTTAAGAAATAATTAATAAATTTAATCGGTTAGGATAAAGTATATATAATCTTAAGTATTACCGAAAGCTATTATATAAAAGCAGAAGAGAAACTTAAAATCGAGGTCCCGACCCCGATACTCTATTATATTAAATTCTAAGTATAGAATCGAAACTGTAAAGCGAAACTACACCTAGCTATAGCTACGCAGCCTAAGCGTAGCGAGTTCGCTACTTAGGAAGTAGTACCGATAATAATCGATAGAGGAATTATAGGAATCGAGTAAAGCAGATACTACCCTAACTATAGATAAAGCGCCTATATAGTAACTAATAAGGCTTTAACGTAGCTATAGAGTAGCGAAAGGGAAGGGAACCTATTAGAAGAGAAGCTATAAGTATTTAAGAAATAATTAGCAGATTTAATTAGTTAGGATAAAGTATACGCAATCCTAAGCATTACCGAAAGCTATTATATAAAAGCTATAAAGTCTCTATATAAAAGCTTTACTAACGCTGCCTAGCTAATTATATAAGAGGATTTATAGTAAGAGATTAAAGTAGCGCTTTATAAGGCCCTTATAGCTACCCTAACTACCCCTTTAAACCGATTATAGGCCTAAGTTACTATAATAGATATAACGAGACTAAGTAGCGTAGAAGCGTAGAAGTAGTAGCTAATAGTTTTAGCGCGCTATAATAAAGATATAACTATTTATATAATATCGGAGGTATATATAAACCGGAACTAGGTAGATATAGTTACTATAGTTAATAAAGTAATAGAAAGTAAGGAAGCGGTAGCGGCGCAGCGCTTATATAGCGGGGATATACTAATTATATTTAAGCTAGATACGAAGATATATAAAACTTAGAAGGAATAGATCGGGCTAGCCTTCGAAAGCGAGGCTATAGCGATAGGGAAGGAGTACCCGGTAGTTATTAAGGGCTTATATATAGGCCGACTACGCGATATATATATAGCGCTAAAAAAGCTCTTTAGCAAACTATAAGACTATAATACGACGATAATTATAAAGGTCTAACTATTATTTTTAAAGAATAAGTAAGGGCGCTTTATATTTATTACTTCGGTAAGTAATATTATAGTAGCGAAGTAGCTCTATAATAATAGGGTTATCTAAAGGGCGGAGATCTTTATATATAAACTATACTCCGTTAAGGTAAACGTTAAGTAATACTTTAACTATTATAGCTACGGATATATTATAAGATTCTATAAAACGCTTATAAAGTACGGACGCTATATAGGAGCGGCGTATACTAGGGGCGAAAGGGAATACCCTATAGCGATAAATATTATAGTTACCCGGTATATATAGTATAAAGGGAACTATATAGCCTAGGACCGCTATTACTTAGCCGCTTAAGCGTAGAAGGAACGTATATAGGATATATATAAGACTTATCCGCGCTAGTTCGAAATATATAGTATTAGAGATATTTCTACGCTAAGCGTAAGTAGCGCTAATTTAAACGGATTCTATATCGTCGTTATATAAAAGCGTATAGCGCTTAGCAATTTTATCCGAGATATCCTATAAAGGGGGCGGCTTAATATATAAATAGCTTCTATAGAGAGTATACGCCGGTATATATCCTAGAACTCCTAGCGTATATTATTAACCTTCCGCTATATATAAGAATAATAAATATTAAAGTCCTCTTTTAAAATATAATAGGAAATAGCGAGAATATAGCGCTAGCGCTAAGCAGGCACCCAGCGTTTAATATTATAATAATATAAAAGCTATAAGTAAGTTTAAATATATATATAGTAATATACCTAGTAAGATTACTATATAAAGTAGTCTATATACGCTATAGCCGAGTAGCGCTATATATCTATAAACGCTTTAACCTAATAGGGTAGATAGGGATATCGGGGTATAACTAGAATATAGTTACCTTCTTTAATACTAGTAATAAACCTCTTATAATATAATCGATTTATACCGAGCTAGAGATTAGCCCGTATAAACGGAGCTTACTCCCTAACCTCGCTATATAGGAGCGGTACGGATATAATATACTAATCGGTAACTTTAATATATACTACCCCCTCTAGGATAGAGAAGGGCGTACCTTAAATACTACTTATAAGGTCCTTACTCTAATATAGCGCTAAAGCTTTAACCTAGCTACGCTATACGGTTATATAATAAAGCAGAAATAGGGGGGAAAATCCTCTATACTCGACCTCGCTTAATATAGCCCCGAACTACGCTATAAATATAGCTAGGGACTAAAGTAGGAGGGCTTTAATTATAACCTATAGCTAGTATATATCTCCCGATTAGCGGGTATACTATAACTAACTTAAGCCCCCGAGGGTTAGGCGTAGGGAGTAATAGATATACTACTAGCTTAAGTAAAAGTATAGAAGATTTATATCCTAAACGGTTTTAATATAGTAGCTAACCTAAACGAGTATATAGACTACCTAATTAAAGAGCTCTAATATATAGCCTAAGCAGTAACGCTATAGCGTAAGGCAAATATAGGTAAAACGGCTAAATAATAGTCCCCGGAAGTAGTAAGATCTATAACGGCGGTAAAGCAGGTATAGCGTAAATACTAAGTAGCGCTTTCGCTAGCTAGCGATAAATTATAGCGGGAAGTAATAAGGGAATAAAAGAAGATTATATATATAGCTCGAACGAAGTATTAGCGTTATATAGTTATAAAGGTATCCTATAATAATAAAGTAATATAAAGACTTAAACGCTAGGTAAGGATATAAAGCTATAAACTACCGGACTTAATAATATTATTACCGCTTAAGAGCAGTATAGATATACTACCGGAGTATACTATATATTATTAAAAGATAAAGGTTCTTATAATTAAGTTTTTTCCGAATATAGAGGTAGACTTTATAAATATCCCGGCCCGGAATATTTAAAAGGGCTTATAATATTAAGAAGGGTTTATACTATATAAAAGCGTTTTATATAAGGATATTATATAAGCGCTAAAGGAGATAAAGCCCTAGAAGGCGCTAAGAGATAACCTACTCCCGGTAAGATTCCTTAAGCTTTATAGAAAATAATTACGTTACGCTTTAGTAAAAGTAGCCGAAAAAAGCTTCGTCCTCGCTTATTACCTATAGCGTTTCCGTAGCGCTAATATTATCGTTTTCTTAAAGCCGGGTAAAATATTAGAGGGAAAATAAGCTACCGGAGTATACTAACCGATCGTACTACTTTATATTATAAGTAAAGTCGTTAAGAAGGTACTATATAAATATATCTTAGAAGCTATAAAGGAGCAGAACCTTTTACTAAAGGGGTAAATAGGGAACCGGAAGGTATAGTTTATAAACCTCGCTATTAGGGTAGTAATAGAAGTAGTATTTATAGTATAATAAAGCGGCGTAGTAGTATCTCTATTATAGCTCGATATTATAAGCGCGTTCGATACGGTTAACTATATACGATTAGTAGAAATCCTATATAGAAAGGGGTTCCCCCTCTAGATATAAAGGTAGGTTACTAGCTTCTTAAACGTATATATAGTATACCTTCTCTTCGATAATAAAGCTTCCGAGCTATATATACTCTAAGCGGGAGTACCTTAAAGCTTACTATTATCCCCGATATTATTTCTCCTATATATAGCTATACTATATAAGGCCCTTAACGATAACGGGCTAATAATAGTAGGCTTTATAAACGATACTAATATCCTTATTATAAGCAGTAACGCTATAGAGAACTACCTACGCTTAAACTGCGCGTATAACGTATATAAGGAATAGGGCCGGAAAGTAAGAATAATATTCGTAGTATATAAGAGTAAACTTATATATTTTATAAAGCGCTATATAGCGATAGAGCTACTAGTATAATATAGCGGAGTAGTAATCGCGCTAACGGAATCGGTAAAATTCCTCAGGGTTTAGCTAAATCGAAAATTATATTAGCGCCGTTACTTTAAAGAAATTAAAAAGAAACTAAAAACCTAGTTATTCGTATTTACTAGACTCGCAGCTACTATATAGAGCTATAGTAGCGCCCGAATAAAGGAAATATATACTAAGGTTATTTATAGCGCAGTTATATATAAGGCCTTAGCCTAGTATATACTATCTAGGGGGAAGCTATTAGGGATTATAGTACGCTTAGGAGCTATATAGTTATAGTATTTATATATAATAGTAAGAGCTTTTAAGGCTACTCCGGTCTGCTTCCTAAAACGAGAAACCGGTTACCCCCCGATATATATCTATTTAAACGGTAAATTAATATTATTTAAAGCGAGACTTATATAAACGGGTATAGCGTAATATATATATAATATAGGAGAAGCGGTAACGGGATAGCTATACGCTATTTAAATAAAGAGGTATACCCGACGCTAGCGCTATAGGAATATCGGACCGGTTAAACCGGCTTAAAGAGATAATAGCGCGGAGGATCCGGTTAAAGCGTAGATAGACCTAGAATATAGCGAAATAAGGGCTTAGAAATAGCGCTAATAAAAGGACTAGATTATCGAACTACCTATTAACCCTAGCCTCCGGGACTAGAAGGAGCGATAAAACGAATAGTAAGCTATAGCGATAGAGAGGCGTATAAGCTCTATACTTACTCCGGTAGTATAATACTTACCGGAGGTTATAAATAAAATTAATAGTATCTATATCGGGCTCGCTAAATATAAGGCCTTAGCCCTATTTTAGATTAAAACGGGAGCGATTAGGTTAGCAGTATACCTATTTATATATAGCGTACTAGCCGTTCTAACGCCGCTCTATAGCTATAGAAGGGGAAAGGAAATAATATATTATATCGTTATTAGGTATATAAAGCTAGAGGATTAAAGGGAGAAGCTCCGCTACGCTCTAGCCCCGGCCGCGCTATATATATACTATAACTTCGAGGATATAGTAAGTATATAACCGGCCGCTATAATTATAACGAAGTAGCTATTATAATAAGGGAAGCTCCCGTCCTTCGGGCTAGTAATAGAAATTATAAGGGAGGATATAGAGCTATATAAATATAAACGGGAAAGGGCTAGGGTATAGGGCTATAGCGTAGGGCTATAGCGTAACTAGCTAGTTAAGTTTACTAGTACAGTAAGGTACTAAGTAATTAAAAGATAAGGATATAACGATAGCGTAGCTTCTATATAGCTAGAATATAGCGCCTAGGTTTTCTCCCGGTATTCGGGTTCTTAGACGATAGATAGACTATAAAGGCACCGTATACCCTATAGGGGGAGGTCGGCGTATAAATATTATTATTATTATTATATAAAAGCTATAAAATCTATATATAAGAGCTTTACTAATACCGCCTAGCTAATTATAAAGGAGGATTTATAATAAGAGATTAAAGTAGTACTTTATAAAGCCTTTATAGCTACCCTAACTACCCCTTTAAACTAATTATAGGCCTAAGTTATTATAACGGGTATAATAAGATTAAATAGCGTAAAAGCGTAAAAGTAGCAGCTAATAGTCCTAGCGTACTATAATAGGGAGGTAATTATCTATATAACGTCGGAGGTATATATAAACCGGAACCCGGTTAATATAGTTATAGTAATTAATAAGGCGATAAAGAGCGAGGAAGTAATAGCGGTATAGCGTTTATATAGCGGGGATATACTAGTTATATTTAAGCTAGATATAAAGATATATAAAACTTAAAAAGAATAGATCGGGTTAGCCTTTAAAAGTAAAGCTATAGTAATAAGGAGGAAATACCTAATAGTTATTAAAGGCCTATATATAAGCCGATTACGTAATATATATATAGCGCTAGAGCAGCTCCTTAGTAAGCTATAAGATTATAATATAACGGTAATTATAAAAGTCCGGCTATTATTCTTAAAGAATAAATAGGAGCGCTTTATACTTATCGCCTCGATAAGCAATATCGTAATAGTAAAGTAGCTTTATAGTAACAGGGTTATTTAAAGGGCGGAGATCTTAATATATAAATTATACTCTACTAAAGTAAATATTAAATAGTATTTTAATTATTATAGCTATAAATATATTATAAGATTCTATAAAACGCTTATAAGGTACGGATACTATATAGGAGCGGTATACGCTAGGGGTAAAAGGGAGTATTCTATAATAACGAATAATATAACTACCCGGTATATATAATATAAAGGAAACTATATAGCTTAAGACTGCTACTATTTAGCTGCTTAAATATAGAAGGAATATATATAAAATATATATAAAACTCGCTTACGTTAGTTTAAGATATATAATATAAGAGATATTCCTATACCGAGCGTAAGTAGCGCCGACTTAAACGGATTCTATATTATTATTATATAAAAGCGCGTAATATTTAGCAACCTTACCCGAGATATTTTATAAAGGGGGCGGCCTAGTATATAAATAGCTTTTACGGGGAGTATATGCCAGTATATATCTTAAACCTTATAGCGTATACCGTTAACCTTCCGCTATACTTAAGAATAATAGATATTAAAGTTATCTTTTAAAATATAATAGGAAATAGCGAGAATATAGCGCTAGCGCTAAATAGGCGCCCGGTATTTAATATTATAGTAATATAAAAGCTATAAGTAAATTTAAATATATATACGGTAATATACCTAGTAATATCGTTATATAAAGTAGTTTATACGCGCTATAGCCGAATAGCGCTATATATTTATAAGCGCTTCGATCTAGGAAGGTAAACGGGGATATCGGGATATAATTAAAGCGTAGTTACCTTTTATAATATCGGAGATAAACCCCTTATAATATAGTTAATCTATATTAAGCTAGAAACTAGCTTATATAGATAAAGCTTACTTCCTAACCTTATAGTATAGAAGTAGCGCGGGTATAATATACTAGTTAGTAACTTTAATATATACTACTTCCTTTAAAATAGAGAAGGGCGTACTTTAAATATTATCTATAAAGTCTTTATTTTAATATAACGCTAAATTTTTAACCTAGCTATATTATATAACTATATAACGAGATAGAAGTAAAGGGAACGGTCCTTTATACTCGACCTTATATAGTATAGCCTAAAACTACGCTATAAATATAGCTAGGGATTAAAATAAGAGGGCTCCGATTATAACTTATAGCTAGTATATATCTCTCGAGCAGTAGGTACGCTATACCTAACCTAGGCCCCTAAGGGTTAAGCGTAAGGGGTAATAAATATATTATTAGCTTAAGTAAAAATAGGAAAGATTTATATCCCGGATAGCTTTAATATAGCGGCCGATTTAAATAAGTATATAAACTACTTAACTAAGGAGCTTTAATATATAGCTTAAGTAGTAACGCTATAGCGTAAGGTAAATATTAATAAAACGGCTAAATAATAGTCCCCGGAGATAGTAAGATTTATAATAGTAGTAAAGTAAGTATAGCGTAGATATTAAGTAGCGCTTTCGCTAGCTAGCGATTAACTATAGTAGGAAGCTATAAGGGAATAAAAGAAGGTTATATATATAGCTCGGATAAAGTACTAGCGCTATATAGTAGTAGAAGTATCTTATAATAATAAGGTAATATAAGGATTCGAACGCTAAGTAAGGATATAAAGCTATAAACCCTTAAACTTAATAACGCTACTACTACTTAAAAGTAGTATAGATTTACTACTAGAGTATACTATATAATATTAAAAGATAGAAGTTCTTATAGCTAAATTCTTTTTAAATATAAAGGCAGATTTTATAAATACCCCGGCCTAGAATATTTAAAAGGGCTTATAGTATTAAGGGGGGTTTACGCTATATAGGAGCATTTTATACGAAAATATAATATAAGCGCTAAAGGATATAAAGCCTTAGAAAGCGCTAAGGGATAACTTACTCCCGGTAGGGTTCTTTAAGCTATATAGGAAATAACTCTACTATACCCTTATAAAAATAGCTAAAGGAAGCTTTGTCCTAACTTATTACTTCTAGCGCTTCTATACCGCTAATATTATTATCCTCCCTAAACCGGGTAAAATATTAATAGAAAAATAAATTATTAGAGCGTATTAACTAATTATACTACTCTATATTATAAGTAAAGTTATTAAAAGGGTATTAAACGAATATATCTCGGGAGCTATAAAGGAGTATAGCCTTTTACCGGAGGGATAGATAGGGAACTAGAAGGTAAGGTTTATAAACCTTATTATTAAGGTAGTAACGGAAATAGTATTTATAATATATTAGAGCAGCGTAATAGTATCTTTATTATAGCTCGATATTATAAGTATTTTCGATATAATTAATTATAAATAACTAATAGAGATCTTATATAAGAAGGGGTTTCCCCTTTAGATATAAAGGTAGGTTACTAGCTTCCTAGATATATATATAGTATACTTTCTCTTCGATAATAAAGCTTCCGAGTTATATATACTTTAAGCGGAAGTACCTTAAGGCTTACTACTATCCCCGATACTATTCCTCCTATATATAGCTATATTATATAAAGCCTTTAACGATAACGGGCTAATAATAATAAGCTTTATAAACGATACTAATATACTTATTATAAATAGTAATACTATAGAGAACTGCTTACGCTTAAGCCGCGCGTATAATATATATAAGGAATAAGGCCGGAAAGTAAGTATAATATTTATAATATATAAGAGTAAACTTATATACTTTATATAGCGCTATACTATAATAGAGCTATTAATATACTATAGCGGAGTAGCGATTATACTAATAGAGTTAGTAAAATTCTTTAATATTTAGCTAAACCGAAAATTATACTAGCGCCGTTACCTTAAGGAAATTAAAAAGAAATTAGAAATCTAGTTATTTATACTTACTAGACTCGCAGCTACTATATATAGCTATAGTAGCGCCCGAGCGAAAGAAATATATACTAAGGTTATCTATAATATAATTATATATAAGGCCTTAGCCTAGTATATATTATCTAAAGGGAAGTTATTAGGGATAATAGCGTATTTAGGAGCTGCTTAGGTATAGTATTTATATTTAATAGTAAGCGCTTTTAAGGTTATTCCGGTCCGCTTTTTAAAACGAGAAACCGGCTACCTACCGATATACCTTTACCTAAATAGTAAATTAGTATTATTCGAAGCGAGACTAATATAAATATATATAGCGCTATATATATATAGTATAGAAAAAGCGGTAATATAATAGCTATATACCGCTTAAATATAAAGGGGCTCCTACTACTATTATAAAGGGAAGATTAAACCGGCCCGATTAGCTCGAGGAAGGCTTAAGAGAGATAATAGTATAGGGAACTAAACTAAGGTATAAACGGATCTAGAGCGTAGTAAAATAAGAGCTTAAAAGTAGTGCTAGTAAAGGGATTAGATTACCGGATTATCTATTAACCCTAGCCTCTAGAACTAGAAAGGGTAATAGGACGAATAGTAAGCTATAATAATAGAGAAGTATATAAGCTCTATACTTACCCTAATAGCATAGCGCTTACCGGAGGTTATAAATAAAATTAGTAGTATCTATATCGGGTTTACTAAGTATAAGGCCTTAGCTTTATTCTAGATTAAAATAGGAGCAATAGGGCTAGCAGTATACTTATTTATATATAGCGTATTAGCCGTTCTAACGCTGCTTTATAGCTATAGAAAGGGGAAGGAAACGATATACTATATCGTTATTAAATATATAAAGCTAAAAGATTAAAGGGAAAAGCTTTACTACGCCCTAGCCCCGATTATACTATATATATACTATAACTTTAAAAGCGTAGTAAGTATATAACCGACCGCTATAATTATAATAATAATAATAATATTTATACGCCGACCTCCCCCTATAAGGTATATAGTACTTCTATAGTCTATCTATCGTTTAGGAATCCGAGTACTAGGAGAAAACCTAAGCGCTATATTCTAGCTATGCGGAAGCTACGCTATCGTTATATCCTCGTCCTTTAGTTACCTAGTACCTTACCGTACTAGTAAACCTAACTAGCTAGTTACGCTATAGCCCTATATTACAGCCCTACGCCCTAGCCCCGTCCCGTCTACTTCTATATAACTTTATATCCTCCTTTATAATATTTATTACTAGCCCGAAGGATAGGAGCTTCCCTTATCGTAGTAGCTACCTTATTATAGTTATAGCGGCCGGTTATATATTTACTATATCCTCGAAGTTATAGTATATATATAGCGCAGCTAGGGCTAGGGTATAGCGGAGCCTCTCCTTTTAATCCTTTAGCTTCGTATACTTAATAACGATATAATATACCGTTTCCTTTCCCCTTCTATAGCTATAGAATAGCGTTAGAATAGCTAGTATACTATATATAAATAGGTATACTACTAACCCGATTACTCCCGTTCTAATTTAGAATAGGGCTAAAGCCTTATATTTAGCGAGCCCGATATAAATACTATTAAGTTTATCTATAACTTCCGGTAAGCGTTATACTACCGGGGTAAATATAGAGCTTACGCGCCTCTCTATTACTATAGCTTATTATTTATCCTATCGCTCTTTCTAATCCCGGAGGCTAGGGTCGATAAGTAGTCTAATAATTTAGTCCTTTTACTAGCGCTACTTTTAAGCTTCTATTTTATTATATTTTAAGTCTATCTACGCTTCGGCCGGGTCCTCTATGCTATTATCTCTTTAAGCCGGTTTAGCCGGTCCGGTATTCTTATAGCGCCGGCGTTAGGTATACCTCCTTATTTAAACAGTACGTAATTATCTTATTACCGCTTCTCCTTCGCTATATATACGTTACGCTATACCCGTTTATATAAGTCTCGCTTTAAATAATACTAATCTGCTATTTAAATAAATATATATCGGGGGGTAACCGGTTTCTCGTTTTAGGAAATAAACCGGAGTAGCTTTAAAAGCTCTTACTATTATATATAAATACTATAACTATATAGCTCCTAAGCGTACTATAATCCCTAATAGCTTCCCCCTAGATAGTATATACTAAGCTAAAGCCCTATATATAACTGCGCTATAAATAACCTTAGTATATATTTCCTTTATTCGGGCGCTACTATAGCTCTATATAGTAGCTGCGAGTCTAGTAAATACGAATAACTAGGTTTTTAGTTTCTTTTTAATTTCTTTAAAGTAACGGCGCTAATATAATTTTCGATTTAGCTAAACCCCGAGGAATTTTACCGATTCCGTTAGCGCGATTACTACTCCGCTATATTATACTAGTAGCTCTATCGCTATATAGCGCTTTATAAAATATATAAGTTTACTCTTATATACTACGAATATTATTCTTACTTTCCGGCCCTATTCCTTGTATACGTTATACGTATAGTTTAAGCGTAGGTAGTTCTCTATAGCGTTACTGCTTATAATAAGGATATTAGTATCGTCCGTAAAGCTTACTACTACTAGCCCGTTATTATCGAGGGCCTTATATAATATAGCTATATATAGGAGGAATAGTATCGGGGATAGTAGTAAGCCCTAAGGTACTCCCGCTTAAAGTATATATAGCTCGGAAGCTTTATTATTAAAGAGAAAGCGTATTATATATATATTTAAAAAGCTAGTAACTTACCTTTATATCTAAAGGGGGAACCCCTTTCTATATAGGATTTCTACTAGTTATATATAGTTAACCGTATCGAATATGCTTATAATATCGAGCTATAATAGAGATACTACTATACTACTCTACTACGCTATAAATACTACTTTTATTATTACTCTAATAGCGAGGTTTATAAACTATACTTTCCGGTTCCCTATTTATCCCTTTAATAGGAGGTTTTACTTTTTTATAACTTCTAAAATATATTTATATAGTACCTTTTTAACGACTTTACTTATAGTACGGAATAGTATAATCGGTCGGTACGCTTTAATAGCTTATTTCTCTTTTAGTATTTTGCCCGGCTTTAGAAGGACGATAATATTAGCGCTATAGAAGCGCTATAGGTAATAAGCGAGAACGAAGCTTCCTTTAGTTACCTTTACTAGGGCGTAGTATAGTTATTTTCTATATAGCTTAAAGAATCTTACCGGGAGTAGGTTATCTCCCGGCGCCTTCTAGGGCTTTATTTCCTTTAACGCTTATATAATATCCTTATATAAAACGCTCTTATATAGCGTAAACCCTCCTTAGTACTATAAACTCTCTTAGATATTCCGGGCCGGGATATCTATAAGGTCTACCTTTATATTCGGGAAGAACTTAGCTATAAGAATCTCCGTCTTTTAATAATATATAATATACTCCGGTAATATATTTATACCGCTTTTAAGCAGTAGTAGCGTTACTAGGTCCGGTAGTTTATAGCTTTATATCTTTACCTAGCGTTTAAGTCCTTATATTACTTTATTATTATAAGATACCTCTATAACTATATAATGCTAGTATTTCGTCCGAGCTATATATATAATCTTTTTCTGCTCCCTTATAGCTTCCCGCTATAGTTTATCGCTAGCTAGTAAAGGCGCTATTTAGTATTTACGCTATACTTACTTTACCGCTATTATAAACCTTACTACCTCCGGGGACTATTATTTAACCGTTTTACCTATATTTACTTTATACTATAGCGTTACTATTTAAGCTATATATTAAAGCTCTTTAATTAAGTAATCTATATACTCGTCTAGGTCGGCCGCTATATTAAAGCTATTTAGGATATAGATCTTCCGTACTTCTACCTAGATTAATAATATATTTATTACCCCCTATACCTAACCCTTAGGGGCCTAGGTTAATTATAGCGTGCCCGCTAATCGGAAGATATATATTAGCTGCGAGTTATAGTCGGGGCCCTTTTACTTCGGTCCTTAGCTATATTTATAGCGTAATTCGGAGCTATATTAAGCGAGGGTAAATATAGAGAACCTTTCCCCCTACTTTTACCTCGTTATATAACTATATAGTATAGCTAGGTCGAAGCTTTAGCGCTATACTAGAGTAAGGACCTTATAAGCAGTATTTAAAGTACGCTCTTTTCTATCCTAAAGGGGGTAGTATATATTAAAATCGCTAATTAGTATATTATATCCGCGCCGCTCCCGCGCTATAAGGTTAGGGAGTAAGCTCCGTTTATATAAGCTAATCTCCGGCTCGATATAGATCGATTATATTATAAAGGGTTTATTATTAATATTAGAGAAGGTAACCGCGCTCTAGTTATACCCCGACGTCCCTATCTACCCTATTAGGTCGAAGCATTTATAGATATATAGCGCTACTTAGCTATAGCGTATGTAAACTGCTTTATATAGCGATATTACTAGGTATATTACTATACGCGTATTTAAACTTACTTATAGCTCTTATATTATTATAATATTAAATACCGGATACCCGCTTAGCGCTAGTATTATATTCTCGCTATTTCTTACTATATTTTAAAAGAGGATTTTAATATCTATTATTCTTATATATAGCGGAAGGTCGATAGTATACGCTAGGAGTTTTAAGATATATACCGGTATATACTCCCTGCGGAAGCTACTTATATACTAGGCCGTCCCCTTTATAGGATATCTTTAATAAAGTCGCTAAGCGCTATACGCTTTCGTATAGCGATAATACGGAATCCGTTTAAATTAGCGCTACTTACGCTTAGCGTAGGAGTATCTCCGGTACTATATATTTTAAACTAGTATAAACGGATCTTATATACGTTCTATATATATTCTTTCTAAGCTTAACCGGTTAAGTAGCGGCAGTCTTAAGCTATATAGTTTCCTTTATACTATATATATTAGGTAGCTATAGTATTTATCGCTATAGGGTATTCCCTTTCGCCCCTAGTATACGCCGCTTCTATATAGCGTTTATACTTTATAAGCGTTTTATAGAATCTTGTAATATATTTATAGCTATAGTAGTTAAAGTATTACTTAACGTTTACTTCGGCAGAATATAGTTTATATATAAAGATCTCCGCCCTTTAGATAACCCCGTTATTATAAAGCTACTTCGCTACTATAATATTGCTTACTAAGGTAATAAATATAAAGCGCCCCTGCTTATTCTTTAAGAATAGTAGTCGAATATTTATAATCGTTATTATATTATAATCTTATAGTTCGCTAAGGAGCTTCTCTAGCGCTATATATATATTGCGTAGTCGGCCTATATATAAGCCTTTAATAATTACCGGGTACTCTCTCCCTATTACTATAGCTTCGCTTCCGAAGGCTAGCTTAATCTATTTCTTCTAGGTTTTATATATTTTTATATCTAGTTTAAATATAACTAGTATATCCCCGTTATATAAGCGCTACGCTACTACCGCTTCCTCGCTCCCTATTACTTTATTAACTATAGTAACTATATCTACCGGGTTCTAGTTTATATATACTTCCGATATTATACGGATAGTTACCTCTTTATTATAGCGCGCTAGGACTACTAGCCGCTACTCTTACGCTCTTACGCTACTTAATCTTATCGTACCCGTTATAATAACCTAGGCTTATAATCGGTTTAAGGGGGTAATCGGGGTAGCTATAAGGGCTTTATAAAATACTGCCTTAATCTCCTACTATAAATCCTCTCTTATAATTAGCTAAGCGGTATCGGTAAAGCTCTTATATAAAGATTTTATAGCTTTTATATAATAGCTTTCGGTAATACTTAAAACTATATATATTTTATCCTAACCGATTAAATCTATTAGTTATTTCTCGAATACTTATAGCTTCTCTTCCGATAGGTTTCCTTCTTTTTCGCTATTCTATAACTACGTTAAGGCCTTATTAGTTACTATATAGGCGCTCTATTTATAGTTAGAGTAGTATCTACTTTACTCGATTCCTATAGTTCCTCCGTCGATTATTATCGGTACTACTTCCTAAGTAGCGAACTCGCTACGCTTAGGCTATATAGCTATAGCTAGGTATAGTTTCGCCTTATAGTTTCGATTCTATACTTAGAATTTAATATAATAGAGTATCGGGGTCGGGACCTCGATTTTAAGATTCTTAGTCCTATAATTATAATAAGGTAGCTACTATAATAAGGGAAGCTCTTATCCTTCGGGCTAGATATAGAGATTATAAGGGAGGATATAAAGCTATATAGATATAAGCGGGATAGGGAGCGGGTATAGGGTTATAGCGTAATTAGTTAGTTAAGTTTACTAGTATAGTAAAGTATTAGGTAATTAAAGGATAAGGATATAACGATAGCGCGGCTTCTATATAACTAAAATATAGCGCTTAGGTTTTCTCCCTATACTCGGGTTCCTAGACGATAGATAGACTATAAAGGCACCGTATACCCTATAGGGGGAGGTCGGCGTATAAATATTATTATTATTATTATTAAACTCGTTAAACCTAATTTCTTCTCTATTAGCCTCTATCTTTGCTTTATAAATAACCTCGATTCTAATAAACTTAATATTTAAATCTACCTTAACCTTCCTTTGCTTTAAAAGCTATAAAACTTCTACCTTAGCCTTTAACCTTTTAATCTCTCTTTTAGCCTCTATTATTTTAATATCTCGATTATCCTAGCTTTTCTTAACCTTTTTAAATAATAGCTATTATATCTAATTACTAGCCTGCTCTAGGGTATTAAATTTATATAATTAAATATATAGTCTAATAATCTTCTTTAGAGTAAACTAATAGGGAAATGGATCTTTTAAATAATATTTTAGCTTTCAATTTACTAGAGATTCTCTCTATAGTACTTTAAAAGGTATCCGGAGTATTTCTAGCTATAAGTTTTAGTTTTTAAAGAGAAGAGGGCTTATTAATAGCTTTGCTATAGAAACTAGCTATAACCTAACCGCTTTTTAACTACTTTTAATATTTAAGCTAACTAAGCCTTCCTTCTAGGCCTTATTAAAGCAGAAGAGGAAGTTTCTCTTCTTTATAATAAAAATATTACTATAATAGCTTAGATTTAATAGATACTTCTAGTAGTAATAAAGTAGCAGAGCACCTCTACTATAATATATATAGCGTATATAATAGTAAACTCTAATAAAGAGTATAAATGTCCGGGCGCTATAAAATATAAAATAAAGGCATTAAAGTTAATCTACTTAAATAAAGGGAGGAAAATACTATATTTTTATTACTCCTATAAAGAAGGCTTAGAGCTATATAATATAGTATAGTAATTATTATAGTAATCTTTATAAAGTACGTTAATATAGCTATAGGGTAAATATTATTAAGGAATATATATATATATATAATTCTATATAATACTATTTGCTTTACTAGGTAATTAAAAGAATATAAATTCTATTAAAGAATAATATATAAATTAATAATTAAATAGTAAACTATAATATATTATTTAAAGGGTAATAACTATATCTTTATATATCTAGCTCTTTAATTAGTAGACCGCTAGAGTTATAAAGCGATTATTATAGGTTAAACCCTAATTATAAGTTTATTTTATTTAATATAAAAGGGTTCTATACTTTAAAGATATTATCTTAATACTAAGGTATTCTATTAATCCTTTTAACGTTACTTAGCTAGATACTATTAATGCTTATCCTTTAAATTATAATATATAGCTACTATAAGTATAATAATAAGAGGATAAAGGGGGTTTATTCTACTTTAGCTTTTTATAATAATTATAGTAGTAACCTTTATAGAGTACTTTGCTATAGTTATAGGGTTAATATTATTAAAGAATATATATATATAGTTTTATATATTACTATTTCGTTTATAAGTAATTAGAAGGATATAAATCCTATTATAAGAGTAATACTTAAATTAATAACTGAAGAGTAACTATAAAATATTATCTAGATATTAATAACTATATCCTTATTTATCTAGATTTTTATTTAGGTAATCTACTAGATATATAATATCTAATATATTTAGTCTGCTAATATATTATATATATAATATTTAATATATTTAGTAACCCTAACCCTAATCCTAAGTTATCCTACTAACGGGAGAGTTCTATACTCTAATACTATTAATTCGATACTTAGGTATCCTATTAATCTTTTTAACGTTACCTAGTTAAATACCCTGAATACCCTTTCGTTTAAATTATAATATTACCTCCCTCCTTCCTTTAATCCTTCGTTCCGAAAATCTATAAGTTATTTCTCTCGTCCTTCCTATTAATCTTACTTTCCTAATTTGTTATATCGAATAGAGTTAAATATTCCCGTATTTTAAAAGCTACTCCTATTAAGACTACCGTTAATCGTAACGCCTTATTTACTACTATTATATTAAACTATATCGATATACCTTCTTATTTATTTTATAAGTCCTGTAGTATTAAGGGGTATTAAGTTTTTAAGAGGGATTCTTCTCGTTATTTAAAGTATATCCGTTTAAGTTATTTAGCGTATAATATCTTAAGCCTTACTCCTATTAAACTATAAAATATTATAAAGTAAAAGTAAAAGCTTTATAACGAGATTAAGGAAATTTAATTAAAGTTAATATATCTAATAATATAGGAGCGCGAGTAATTTAAAAACTAAAAAGCGTATTATCTGTCGGGGTTTAGAAAAGGTAAAGGATTTAGATCGGGTAAAAGCGGAAGAAGCGTATATTATAAAGGCTGTAAAAGCTTCCGAGTTTATTATAAAGGAAGAACCTTATATCGCTCTTAGAGTTAATCCGGTATTAATCTTTTTAACTAAAATATAGTAGATTTATTTAATATATATATAGATATATTAATAATGCTTAGATCTAATTTTAATTTTTAAAAAGTAGTTTTTATTATATTAGGGTATAAAGCGTTTTATATTTTAAAGGTTATCTAGGGTCTCCTATATATTTTCCTTATACTTATAAGCTTTTTATTAAACTAAGTATTCTAGTATTCTATTATTTATTTATCGTTTCTTTAATATCCGTTTTACTTTATATTCCTATATTTTAAAATCTAATTTAATATCTTCGTCGAGTTTATATTTTTAAGTACTAGTTTAAGTAATAAAATATATAAAACTAGGTATATCCTTATTCTTTAAAGTAATAAAAATTCGTAGTTAACGTTCGAAAGCTTCTTTATAATTTTAAATACTTTTAAGTTTTTAAAATCGAGATTTTTACTAAAGCGCTTTATTTTAATATTTCTATAAAGTAGGTAAACCTTATCTCCCCTCTTAAGCATTAGTACTACCGATCGTTCTCGATTATAATATTCTGCTATTTATTAATAAATAAAGGTAAGTTCTTATTAGATTTATTTTTATATTCTATAAATTTCCTAATTATTCTACTTATATTTAATATAACTCTTTAGATATACTTTAATAATTTAATTAAGCTTTTCTATTTAACCGTTTATCTATAAGTAGAATATTATTAAGAGCTTATACTTTATTCCTAGGCTTATTATAAGTCCCTATTAAAATATCGATATATATAGCTTATCTCTATTTATTATAAATTCTTCTATTATAATAGATTCCTTATAGAGTATAAAGTAAGCGTATTTTATAAATCTATCTACTATTACTAGTATACTATTATAAAGTACCTTTATTATTAGTTCCTATAATAATAATAGTTTAATAATAAAGTCTATATTAACTAACTTCTATATTTTTAATATAACTAGTAGTAGTTATAGTTCTTTATAATATTTATATCTAGCGGCCTTACTCTTATTATAAGTATTGTATTCTTTAATTACTATTATAACGTATTATTTTATTTTAGAAAATTTATAGTATCGTTTAATCCGTTTAATAGTCGAGGTAATTCCTTAATATTTATACGCTATCGAGCTATATATTCTTCAGATAAGTTTACTTTATAGGTCTTCTTATATATAGCTCTATAGGCTTCCTATCTAATAAAGTAAACCGTCCTCGTTTTAAAGTTTTTCTTTTTCTTCTAAAGTTAGCTATTACTATAATAAGCGTAGCTCTTAATCCTATTCTAGGTCCGGTTAGATTTTAAATATTATTATAATTACTCTTTTTTCCTAAATAATATTTCTATCGTTATCTTATTTAAGGATGCTTTATAATTCTAGTTTAATATCTTATTTAAGGTTTAGGTTTTAGCTAATTACGTTTACTTATCCGTTTTCTAATTCTTTTCTATAGTAGATTTTAAAATCGAATTTTGATAGAAATATAGCCTATTGTATTTATCGTTTATTAAGAACCTTAGTAGTAGTAAACTAGACTAAGTTCTTATAATCCGAGTAAACTTTAATTTAATATTATACGCCGATTAGGTATATTTTCTATTTTTCGGATACTTTGATTATTATTATTATTTCTTTATTATAAATCTAATAATTTAACTTAAATCTGCTAAGTTTCTTAAAGATAAATACTACCGGGTATAGCTTACCGTTCTTATCTCGTTATCCGAGTTATACTCCGAGTATAAAGTCGGATATATCTATTTCGATTATAAAAGGTTTATTAGAATTTACTTTAATTAATACTAGCTCCGTTATAATTAGATATTTAATCTTATCGAACGCCTTTTAAATCCCTATAGTTTAAGTAAATAATATATCTTTATATAAGGTATATAAGAAGTATAGTACACTTACTATAGTTCTTAATAAATTATTAGTAAAAATTATAAAATCTTAGGAAGCCTTATACTTCCTTAATATTTTAAGGTTCCGGCTAGTCCCTAACTACTGTAATTTTAAAGTTTTAGAAAAAACTCTTTTCTAGTTCTACTAGTAGGTTATACTTTTTAAAAACCTTAAGTACCTTATATATATCTTCCTTATATATTTCTAAATTATTAGAGTAGATAAGGATATTATTAAGGTATATAATTATAAAGATATTTAAATATTCTCTTAGTATATAGTTAACTATAGATTAAAATATTGCTAAAGCGTTAGTTAGCCCGAATAATATTACCGTATATTTAAAATATCTATAACGTATCTTAAACGCTATCTTCTATTCCTCGCCTTCCTTTGTTTTAATTAAGTTATAAGCCTCTTTTAAGTCTAAGACTATAAATATCTTTACGCCGCTTAGCCTATGCTTAAGCTCGCTAATTAGTAGAAGCGGGTATTAATTCTTAATTATAATATTATTAAGCTATTAATAACTAACGTATAATCTAAATTTACTATTCTTCTTTAATATAAATAGGGCTATATATATATATATAATAAAAACTTAAAATCGAGGTCCCGACCCTAATACTCTATTATATCGAATTCTAAATATAGAATTAAAACTATAAGGCAAAACTATACCTAGCTATAGCTACGCAGCCTAAGCGTAGCAAGTTTGCTACTTAGGAAATAGTACCGATAATAATTAACGGAGGAACTATAAGAATCGAGTAAAGCAGATACTACCCTAACTACGGATAAAGCGCTTATATAGTAATTAACGAGGCTTTAATATAGCTATAAAGTAGCGAAGGGGAAGGGAACTTATTAGAAGAGAAGCTATAAGTATTCGAGAAATAACTAGTAAACCTAATTAGTTAGGATAAGGTATATATAGTCCTAAGCATTACCGAAAGCTATTATATAAAAGCGAATATTATTTCTAACTCTATATAAAATCGAGGTCCCGACCCCGATACTCTATTATATTAAATTCTAAGTATAGAATCGAAACTGTAAAGCGAAACTATACCTAACTATAGCTATATAGCCTAAGCGTAGCGAGTTCGCTACTTAGGAAGTAATACCGATAATAATCGACGGAGGAACTATAGGAATCGAGTAAAATAGATACTACCCTAACTATAGATAAAGCGCTTATATAGTAAATAATAAAGCTTTAATATAGCTATAGAATAGCGAAGGGGAAGGGAACCTATTAGAAAAGAAGTTATAAGTATTCGAGAAATAACTAATAGATTTAATCGGTTAGGATAAAATATATATAGTTTTAAGTATTACCGAAAGCTACTATATAAAAGCTATAAAGTCTTTATATAAGAGCTTTACCGATACCGCTTAGCTAATTATAAGAGAGGATTTATAGTAGGAGATTAAGGCAGTATTTTATAAAGCCCTTATAGCTACCCCGATTACCCCCTTAAACCGATTATAAGCCTAGGTTATTATAACGGGTACGATAAGATTAAGTAGCGTAAGAGCGTAAGAGTAGCGGCTAGTAGTCCTAGCGCGCTATAATAAAGAGGTAACTATCCGTATAATATCGGAAGTATATACGAACTAGAACCCGGTAGATATAGTTACTATAGTTAATAAAGTAATAGGGAGCGAGGAAGCGGTAGTAGCGTAGCGCTTATATAGCGGGGATATACTAGTTATATTTAAACTAGATATAAAAATATATAAAACCTAGAAGAAATAGATTAAGCTAGCCTTCGGAAGCGAAGCTATAGTAATAGGGAGAGAGTACCCGGTAGTTATTAAAGGCTTATATATAGGCCGACTACGCGATATATATATAGCGCTAGAGAAGCTCTTTAGCGAACTATAAGATTATAATATAATAACGATTATAAATATTCGACTACTATTCTTAAAGAATAAGCAGGGGCGCTCTATATTTATTACCTTAGTAAGTAATATTATAGTAGCGAAGTAGCTTTATAATAACGGGGTTATCTAAAGGGCGGAGATCTTTATATATAAACTATATTCTGCCGAAGTAAACGTTAAGTAATACTTTAACTACTATAGCTATAAATATATCGTAAGATTCTATAAAACGCTTATAAAGTATAAACGCTATATAGAAGCGGCGTATACTAGGGGCGAAAGGGAATACCCTATAGCGATAAATATTATAGCTACCTAGTATATATAGTATAAAGGAAACTATATAGCTTAAGACCGCCGCTACTTAACCGGTTAAGCTTAGAAAGAATATATATAGAACGTATATAAGATCCGTTTATATTAGTTTAAGATATATAGTACCGGAGATACTCCTATACTAAGCGTAAGTAGCGCTAATTTAAACGGATTCCGTATTATCGCTATACGAAAGCGTATAGCGCTTAGCGACTTTATTAAAGATATCCTATAAAGGGGACGGCCTAGTATATAAGTAGCTTCCGCGGGGAGTATATACCGGTATATATCTTAAAACTCCTAGCGTATACTATCGACCTTCCGCTATATATAAGAATAATAGATATTAAAATCCTCTTTTAAAATATAGTAAGAAATAGCGAGAATATAATACTAGCGTTAAGCGGGTATCCGGTATTTAATATTATAATAATATAAGAGCTATAAGTAAGTTTAAATACGCGTATAGTAATATACCTAGTAATATTGCTATATAAAGTAGTTTACGTACGCTATAGCTAAGTAGCGCTATATATCTATAAATATTTTAACCTAATAGGGTAGATAGGGACGTCGGGGTATAACTAGAGCGCGGTTACCTTCTTTAATATTAATAATAAACCCTTTATAATATAATCGATCTATATCGAGCCGGAGATTAGCTTATATAAACGGAGCTTACTCCCTAACCTTATAGCGCGGGAGCGGCGCGGATATAATATACTAATTAGCGATTTTAATATATACTACCCCCTTTAGGATAGAAAAGAGCGTACTTTAAATACTGCTTATAAGGTCCTTACTCTAGTATAGCGCTAAAGCTTCGACCTAGCTATATTATACGGTTATATAATAAGGTAAAAGTAGGGGGAAAGGTTCTTTATATTTACCCTCGCTTAATATAGCTCCGAACTATACTATAAATATAGCTAAGGACCGAAGTAAAAGGGCCCTAACTATAACTCGCAGCTAATATATATCTTCCGATTAGCGGGCACGCTATAATTAACCTAGGCCCCTAAGGGTTAGGTATAGGGGGTAATAAATATATTATTAATCTAGGTAGAAGTACGGAAGATCTATATCCTAAATAGCTTTAATATAGCGGCCGACCTAGACGAGTATATAGATTACTTAATTAAAGAGCTTTAATATATAGCTTAAATAGTAACGCTATAGTATAAAGTAAATATAGGTAAAACGGTTAAATAGTAGTCCCCGGAGGTAGTAAGGTTTATAATAGCGGTAAAGTAAATATAGCGTAAATATTAAATAGCGCTTTTGCTAGCTAGCGATAAACTATAGCGGGAAGCTATAAGGGAGCAGAAAAAGATTATATATATAGCTCGGACGAAATACTAGCGTTATATAGTTATAGAGGTATCTTATAATAATAAAGTAATATAGGGACTTAAACGCTAAGTAAAGATATAAAGCTATAAACTACCGGACCTAGTAACGCTACTATTACTTAAAAGCGGTATAAATATATTACCGGAGTATATTATATATTATTAAAAGACGGAGATTCTTATAGCTAAGTTCTTCCCGAATATAAAGGTAGACCTTATAGATATTCCGGCCCGGAATATCTAAGAGAGTTTATAGTACTAAGGAGGGTTTGCGCTATATAAGAGCGTTTTATATAAGGATATTATATAAGCGTTAAAGGAAATAAAGCCTTAGAAGGCGCCGGGAGACGACCTACTCCCGGTAAGATTCTTTAAGCTATATAGAAAATAACTATACTACGCCCTAGTAAAGGTAACTAAAGGAAGCTTCGTTCTCGCTTATTACCTATAGCGCTTCTATAGCGCTAATATTATCATCCTTCTAAAGCCGGGCAAAATACTAAAAGAGAAATAAGCTATTAAAGCGTACCGACCGATTATACTATTCCGTACTATAAGTAAAGTCGTTAAAAAGGTACTATATAAATATATTTTAGAAGTTATAAAAGAGTAGAACCTCCTATTAAAGGGATAAATAAGGAACCGGAAAGTATAGTTTATAAACCTCGCTATTAGAGTAATAATAAAAGTAGTATTTATAGCGTAGTAGAGTAATATAGTAGTATCTCTATTATAGCTCGATATTATAAGCGTATTCGATATGGTTAACTATATATAACTAGTAGAAATCCTATATAGAAAGGGGTTCCCCCTTTAGATATAAAGGTAAGTTACTAGCTTTTTAAATATATATATAATACGCTTTCTCTTCGATAATAAAGCTTCCGAGCTATATATACTTTAAGCGGGAGTACCTTAGGGCTTACTACTATCCCCGATACTATTCCTCCTATATATAGCTATATTATATAAGGCCCTCGATAATAACGGGCTAGTAGTAGTAGGCTTTACGGACGATACTAATATCCTTATTATAAGCAGTAACGCTATAGAGAACTACCTACACTTAAACTGCGCGTATAACGTATATAAGGAATAGGGCCGGAAAGTAAGAATAATATTCGTAGTATATAAGAGTAAACTTATATATTTTATAAAGCGCTATATAGCGATAGAGCTACTAGTATAATATAGCGGAGTAGTAATCGCGCTAACGGAATCGGTAAAATTCCTCGGGGTTTAGCTAAATCGAAAATTATATTAGCGCCGTTACTTTAAAGAAATTAAAAAGAAACTAAAAACCTAGTTATTCGTATTTACTAGACTCGCAGCTACTATATAGAGCTATAATAGCGCCCGAATAAAGGAAATATATACTAAGGTTATTTATAGCGCAGTTATATATAGGGCCTTAGCCTAGTATATACTATCTAGGGGGAAGCTATTAGGGATTATAGTACGCTTAGGAGCTATATAGTTATAGTATTTATATATAATAGTAAGAGCTTTTAAGGCTACTCCGGTCTGCTTCCTAAAACGAGAAACCGGTTACCCCCCGATATATATCTATTTAAACGGTAAATTAATATTATTTAAAGCGAGACTTATATAAACGGGTATAGCGTAATATATATATAATATAGGAGAAGCGGTAACGGGATAGCTATACGCTATTTAAATAAAGAGGTATACCCGACGCTAGCGCTATAGGAATATCGGACCGGTTAAACCGGCTTAAAGAGATAATAGCGCGGAGGATCCGGTTAAAGCGTAGATAGACCTAGAATATAGCGAAATAAGGGCTTAGAAATAGCGCTAATAAAAGGACTAGATTATCGAACTACCTATTAACCCTAGCCTCCGGGACTAGAAGGAGCGATAAAACGAATAGTAAGCTATAGCGATAGAGAGGCGTATAAGCTCTATACTTACTCCGGTAGTATAATACTTACCGGAGGTTATAAATAAAATTAATAGTATCTATATCGGGCTCGCTAAATATAAGGCCTTAGCCCTATTTTAGATTAAAACGGGAGCGATTAGGTTAGCAGTATACCTATTTATATATAGCGTACTAGCCGTTCTAACGCCGCTCTATAGCTATAGAAGGGGAAAGGAAATAATATATTATATCGTTATTAGGTATATAAAGCTAGAGGATTAAAGGGAGAAGCTCCGCTACGCTCTAGCCCCGGCCGCGCTATATATATACTATAACTTCGAGGATATAGTAAGTATATAACCGGCCGCTATAATTATAACGAAGTAGCTATTATAATAAGGGAAGCTCCCGTCCTTCGGGCTAGTAATAGAAATTATAAGGGAGGATATAGAGCTATATAAATATAAACGGGAAAGGGCTAGGGTATAGGGCTATAGCGTAGGGCTATAGTGTAACTAGCTAGTTAAGTTTACTAGTATAGTAAGGTACTAAGTAATTAAAAGATAAGGATATAACGATAGCGTAGCTTCTATATAGCTAGAATATAGCGCCTAGGTTTTCTCCCGGTATTCGGGTTCTTAGACGATAGATAGACTATAAAGGCACCGTATACCCTATAGGGGGAGGTCGGCGTATAAATATTATTATTATTATTATATAAAAGCTATAAAATCTATATATAAGAGCTTTACTAATACCGCCTAGCTAATTATAAAGGAGGATTTATAATAAGAGATTAAAGTAGTACTTTATAAAGCCTTTATAGCTACCCTAACTACCCCTTTAAACTAATTATAGGCCTAAGTTATTATAACGGGTATAATAAGATTAAATAGCGTAAAAGCGTAAAAGTAGCAGCTAATAGTCCTAGCGTACTATAATAGGGAGGTAATTATCTATATAACGTCGGAGGTATATATAAACCGGAACCCGGTTAATATAGTTATAGTAATTAATAAGGCGATAAAGAGCGAGGAAGTAATAGCGGTATAGCGTTTATATAGCGGGGATATACTAGTTATATTTAAGCTAGATATAAAGATATATAAAACTTAAAAAGAATAGATCGGGTTAGCCTTTAAAAGTAAAGCTATAGTAATAAGGAGGAAATACCTAATAGTTATTAAAGGCCTATATATAAGCCGATTACGTAATATATATATAGCGCTAGAGCAGCTCCTTAGTAAGCTATAAGATTATAATATAACGGTAATTATAAAAGTCCGGCTATTATTCTTAAAGAATAAATAGGAGCGCTTTATACTTATCGCCTCGATAAGCAATATCGTAATAGTAAAGTAGCTTTATAGTAACAGGGTTATTTAAAGGGCGGAGATCTTAATATATAAATTATACTCTACTAAAGTAAATATTAAATAGTATTTTAATTATTATAGCTATAAATATATTATAAGATTCTATAAAACGCTTATAAGGTACGGATACTATATAGGAGCGGTATACGCTAGGGGTAAAAGGGAGTATTCTATAATAACGAATAATATAACTACCCGGTATATATAATATAAAGGAAACTATATAGCTTAAGACTGCTACTATTTAGCTGCTTAAATATAGAAGGAATATATATAAAATATATATAAAACTCGCTTACGTTAGTTTAAGATATATAATATAAGAGATATTCCTATACCGAGCGTAAGTAGCGCCGACTTAAACGGATTCTATATTATTATTATATAAAAGCGCGTAATATTTAGCAACCTTACCCGAGATATTTTATAAAGGGGGCGGCCTAGTATATAAATAGCTTTTACGGGGAGTATATGCCAGTATATATCTTAAACCTTATAGCGTATACCGTTAACCTTCCGCTATACTTAAGAATAATAGATATTAAAGTTATCTTTTAAAATATAATAGGAAATAGCGAGAATATAGCGCTAGCGCTAAATAGGCGCCCGGTATTTAATATTATAGTAATATAAAAGCTATAAGTAAATTTAAATATATATACGGTAATATACCTAGTAATATCGTTATATAAAGTAGTTTATACGCGCTATAGCCGAATAGCGCTATATATTTATAAGCGCTTCGATCTAGGAAGGTAGACGGGGATATCGGGATATAATTAAAGCGTAGTTACCTTTTATAATATCGGAGATAAACCCCTTATAATATAGTTAATCTATATTAAGCCAGAAACTAGCTTATATAGATAGAGCTTACTTCCTAACCTTATAGTATAGAAGTAGCGCGGGTATAATATACTAGTTAGTAACTTTAATATATACTACTTCCTTTAGAATAGAGAAGGGCGTACTTTAAATATTATCTATAAAGTCTTTATTTTAATATAACGCTAAATTTTTAACCTAGCTATATTATATAACTATATAACGAGATAGAAGTAAAGGGAACGGTCCTTTATACTCGACCTTATATAGTATAGCCTAAAACTACGCTATAAATATAGCTAGGGATTAGAATAAAAGGGCTCCGATTATAACTTATAGCTAGTATATATCTCTCGAGCAGTAGGTACGCTATACCTAACCTAGGCCCCTAAGGGTTAAGCGTAAAGGGTAATAAATATATTATTAGCTTAAGTAAAAATAGGAAAGATTTATATCCCGGATAGCTTTAATATAGCGGCCGATTTAAATAAGTATATAAACTACTTAACTAAGGAGCTTTAATATATAGCTTAAGTAGTAACGCTATAGCGTAAGGTAAATATTAGTAAAACGGCTAAATAATAGTCCCCGGAGATAGTAAGATTTATAATAGTAGTAAAGTAAGTATAGCGTAGATATTAAGTAACGCTTTCGCTAGCTAGCGATTAACTATAGTAAGAAGCTATAAGGGAATAAAAGAAGGTTATATATATAGCTCGGATAAAGTACTAGCGCTATATAGTAGTAGAAGTATCTTATAATAATAAGGTAATATAAGGATTCGAACGCTAAGTAAGGATATAAAGCTATAAACCCTTAAACTTAATAACGCTACTACTACTTAAAAGTAATATAGATTTACTACTAGAGTATACTATATAATATTAAAAGATAGAAGTTCTTATAGCTAAATTCTTTTTAAATATAAAGGCAGATTTTATAAATACCCCGGCCTAGAATATTTAAAAGGGCTTATAGTATTAAGGGGGGTTTACGCTATATAGGAGCATTTTATACGAAAATATAATATAAGCGCTAAAGGATATAAAGCCTTAGAAAGCGCTAAGGGATAACTTACTCCCGGTAGGGTTCTTTAAGCTATATAGGAAATAACTCTGCTATACCCTTATAAAAATAGCTAAAGGAAGCTTCGTCCTAACTTATTACTTCTAGCGCTTCTATACCGCTAATATTATTATCCTCCCTAAACCGGGTAAAATATTAATAGAAAAATAAATTATTAGAGCGTATTAACTAATTATACTACTCTATATTATAAGTAAAGTTATTAAAAGGGTATTAAACGAATATATCTCGGGAGCTATAAAGGAGTATAGCCTTTTACCGGAGGGATAGATAGGGAACTAGAAGGTAAGGTTTATAAACCTTATTATTAAGGTAGTAACGGAAATAGTATTTATAATATATTAGAGCAGCGTAGTAGTATCTTTATTATAGCTCGATATTATAAGTATTTTCGATATAATTAATTATAAATAACTAATAGAGATCCTATATAAGAAGGGGTTTCCCCTTTAGATATAAAGGTAGGTTACTAGCTTCCTAGATATATATATAGTATACTTTCTCTTCGATAATAAAGCTTCCGAGTTATATATACTTTAAGCGGAAGTACCTTAAGGCTTACTACTATCCCCGATACTATTCCTCCTATATATAGCTATATTATATAAAGCCTTTAACGATAACGGGCTAATAATAATAAGCTTTATAAACGATACTAATATACTTATTATAAGTAGTAATGCTATAGAGAACTGCTTACGCTTAAGCCGCGCGTATAATATATATAAGGAATAAGGCCGGAAAGTAAGTATAATATTTATAATATATAAGAGTAAACTTATATACTTTATATAGCGCTATACTATAATAGAGCTATTAATATACTATAGCGGAGTAGCGATTATACTAATAGAGTTAGTAAAATTCTTTAATATTTAGCTAAACCGAAAATTATACTAGCGCCGTTACCTTAAGGAAATTAAAAAGAAATTAAAAATCTAGTTATTTATACTTACTAGACTCGTAGCTACTATATATAGCTATAGTAGCGCCCGAGCGAAAGAAATATATACTAAGGTTATCTATAATATAATTATATATAAGGCCTTAGCCTAGTATATATTATCTAAGGGGAAGTTATTAGGGATAATAGTATATTTAGGAGCTGCTTAGGTATAGTATTTATATTTAATAGTAAGCGCTTTTAAGGTTATTCCGGTCCGCTTTTTAAAACGAGAAACCGGCTACCTACCGATATACCTTTACCTAAATAGTAAATTAGTATTATTCGAAGCGAGACTAATATAAATATATATAGCGCTATATATATATAGTATAGAAAAAGCGGTAATATAATAGCTATATACCGCTTAAATATAAAGGGGCTCCTACTACTATTATAAAGGGAAGATTAAACCGGCCCGATTAGCTCGAGGAAGGCTTAAGAGAGATAATAGTATAGGGAACTAAACTAAGGTATAAACGGATCTAGAGCGTAGTAAAATAAGAGCTTAAAAGTAGTGCTAGTAAAGGGATTAGATTACCGGATTATCTATTAACCCTAGCTTCTAGAATTAGAAAGGGTAATAGGACGAATAGTAAGCTATAATAACAGAGAAGTATATAAGCTCTATACTTACCCTAATAGCGTAGCGCTTACCGGAGGTTATAAATAAAATTAGTAGTATCTATATCGGGTTTACTAAGTATAAGGCCTTAGCTTTATTCTAGATTAAAATAGGAGTAATAGGGCTAGCAGTATACTTATTTATATATAGCGTATTAGCCGTTCTAACGCTGCTTTATAGCTATAGAAAGGGGAAGGAAACGATATACTATATCGTTATTAAATATATAAAGCTAAAAGATTAAAGGGAAAAGCTTTACTACGCCCTAGCCCCGATTATACTATATATATACTATAACTTTAAAAGCGTAGTAAGTATATAACCGACCGCTATAATTATAATAATAATAATAATATTTATACGCCGACCTCCCCCTATAAGGTATATAGTACTTCTATAGTCTATCTATCGTTTAGGAATCCGAGTACTAGGAGAAAACCTAAGCGCTATATTCTAGCTATACGGAAGCTACGCTATCGTTATATCCTCGTCCTTTAGTTACCTAGTACCTTACCGTACTAGTAAACCTAACTAGCTAGTTACGCTATAGCCCTATATTACAGCCCTACGCCCTAGCCCCGTCCCGTCTACTTCTATATAACTTTATATCCTCCTTTATAATATTTATTACTAGCCCGAAGGATAGGAGCTTCCCTTATCGTAGTAGCTACCTTATTACAGTTATAGCGGCCGGTTATATATTTACTATATCCTCGAAGTTATAGTATATATATAGCGCAGCTAGGGCTAGGGTATAGCGGAGCCTCTCCTTTTAATCCTTTAGCTTCGTATACTTAATAACGATATAATATACCGTTTCCTTTCCCCTTCTATAGTTATAGAATAGCGTTAGAATAGCTAGTATACTATATATAAATAGGTATACTACTAACCCGATTACTCCCGTTCTAATTTAGAATAGGGCTAAAGCCTTATATTTAGCGAGCCCGATATAAATACTATTAAGTTTATCTATAACTTCCGGTAAGCGTTATACTACCGGGGTAAATATAGAGCTTACGCGCCTCTCTATTACTATAGCTTACTATTTATCCTATCGCTCTTTCTAATCCCGGAGGCTAGGGTCGATAAGTAGTCTAATAATTTAGTCCTTTTACTAGCGCTACTTTTAAGCTTCTATTTTACTATATTTTAAGTCTATCTACGCTTCGGCCGGGTCCTCTACGCTATTATCTCTTTAAGCCGGTCTAGCCGGTCCGGTATTCTTATAGCGCCGGCGTTAGGTATACCTCCTTATTTAAATAGTACGTAATTATCTTATTACCGCTTCTCCTTCGCTATATATACGTTACGCTATACCCGTTTATATAAGTCTCGCTTTAAATAATACTAGTCTGTTATTTAAATAAATATATATCGGGGGGTAACCGGTTTCTCGTTTTAGGAAGCAGACCGGAGTAGCTTTAAAAGCTCTTACTATTATATATAAATACTATAACTATATAGCTCCTAAGCGTACTATAATCCCTAATAGCTTCCCCCTAGATAGTATATACTAAGCTAAAGCCCTATATATAACTGCGCTATAAATAACCTTAGTATATATTTCCTTTATTCGGGCGCTACTATAGCTCTATATAGTAGCTGCGAGTCTAGTAAATACGAATAACTAGGTTTTTAGTTTCTTTTTAATTTCTTTAAAGTAACGGCGCTAATATAATTTTCGATTTAGCTAAACCCCGAGGAATTTTACCGATTCCGTTAGCGCGATTACTACTCCGCTATATTATACTAGTAGCTCTATCGCTATATAGCGCTTTATAAAATATATAAGTTTACTCTTATATACTACGAATATTATTCTTACTTTCCGGCCCTATTCCTCGTATACGTTATACGCGCAGTTTAAGCGTAGGTAGTTCTCTATAGCGTTACTGCTTATAATAAGGATATTAGTATCGTCCGTAAAGCCTACTACTACTAGCCCGTTATTATCGAGGGCCTTATATAATATAGCTATATATAGGAGGAATAGTATCGGGGATAGTAGTAAGCCCTAAGGTACTCCCGCTTAAAGTATATATAGCTCGGAAGCTTTATTATCGAAGAGAAAGCGTATTATATATATATTTAAAAAGCTAGTAACTTACCTTTATATCTAAAGGGGGAACCCCTTTCTATATAGGATTTCTACTAGTTATATATAGTTAACCGTATCGAATACGCTTATAATATCGAGCTATAATAGAGATACTACTATACTACTCTACTACGCTATAAATACTACTTTTATTATTACTCTAATAGCGAGGTTTATAAACTATACTTTCCGGTTCCCTATTTATCCCTTTAATAGGAGGTTCTACTCTTTTATAACTTCTAAAATATATTTATATAGTACCTTTTTAACGACTTTACTTATAGTACGGAATAGTATAATCGGTCGGTATGCTTTAATAGCTTATTTCTCTTTTAGTATTTTGCCCGGCTTTAGAAGGACGATAATATTAGCGCTATAGAAGCGCTATAGGTAATAAGCGAGAACGAAGCTTCCTTTAGTTACCTTTACTAGGGCGTAGTATAGTTATTTTCTATATAGCTTAAAGAATCTTACCGGGAGTAGGTCGTCTCCCGGCGCCTTCTAGGGCTTTATTTCCTTTAACGCTTATATAATATCCTTATATAAAACGCTCTTATATAGCGCAAACCCTCTTTAGTACTATAAACTCTCTTAGATATTCCGGGCCGGGATATCTATAAGGTCTACCTTTATATTCGGGAAGAACTTAGCTATAAGAATCTCCGTCTTTTAATAATATATAATATACTCCGGTAATATATTTATACCGTTTTTAAGCAGTAGTAGCGTTACTAGGTCCGGTAGTTTATAGCTTTATATCTTTACCTAGCGTTTAAGTCCCTATATTACTTTATTATTATAAGATACCTCTATAACTATATAACGCTAGTATTTCGTCCGAGCTATATATATAATCTTTTTCTACTCCCTTATAGCTTCCCGCTATAGTTTATCGCTAGCTAGTAAAGGCGCTATTTAGTATTTACGCTATACTTACTTTACCGCTATTATAAACCTTACTACCTCCGGGGACTACTATTTAACCGTTTTACCTATATTTACTTTATACTATAGCGTTACTATTTAAGCTATATATTAAAGCTCTTTAATTAAATAATCTATATACTCGTTTAAGTCGGCCGCTATATTAAAGCTATTTAGGATATAGATCTTCCGTACTTTTACCTAGATTAATAATATATTTATTACCCCCTATACCTAACCCTTAGGGGCCTAGGTTAATTATAGCGTACCCGCTAATCGGAAGATATATATTAGCTGCGAGTTATAGTCGGGGCCCTTTTACTTCGGTCCTTAGCTATATTTATAGCGTAGTTCGGAGCTATATTAAGCGAGGGTAAATATAGAGAACCTTTCCCCCTACTTTTACCTCGTTATATAACTGTATAGTATAGCTAGGTCGAAGCTTTAGCGCTATACTAGAGTAAAGACCTTATAAGCAGTATTTAAAGTACGCTCTTTTCTATTCTAAAAGGGGTAGTATATATTAAAATCGCTAATTAGTATATTATATCCGCGCCGCTCCCGCGCTATAAGTTAAGGGAGTAAGCTCCGTTTATATAAGCTAATCTCCGGCTCGATATAGATCGATTATATTATAAAGGGTTTATTATTAATATTAGAAAAGGTAACCGCGCTCTAGTTATACCCCGATATCCCTATCTACCCTATTAGGTCGAAGCATTTATAGATATATAGCGCTACTTAGCTATAGCGTACGTAAACTGCTTTATATAGCGATATTACTAAGTATATTACTATACGCGTATTTAAACTTACTTATAGCTCTTATATTATTATAATATTAAATACCGGATACCCGCTTAGCGCTAGTATTATATTCTCGCTATTTCTTACTATATTTTAAAAGAGGATTTTAATATCTATTATTCTTATATATAGCGGAAGGTCGATAGTATACGCTAGGAGTTTTAAGATATATACCGGTATATACTCCCTACGGAAGCTACTTATATACTAGGCCGTCCCCTTTATAGGATATCTTTAATAAAGTCGCTAAGCGCTATACGCTTTCGTATAGCGATAATACAGAATCCGTTTAAATTAGCGCTACTTACGCTTAGCGTAGGAGTATCTCCGGTACTATATATCTTAAACTAGTATAAACGGATCTTATATACGTTCTATATATATTCTTTCTAAGCTTAACCGGTTAAGTAGCGGCGGTCTTAAGCTATATAGTTTCCTTTATACTATATATACTAGGTAGCTATAATATTTATCGCTATAGGGTATTCCCTTTCGCCCCTAGTATACGCCGCTTCTATATAGCGTTTATACTTTATAAGCGTTTTATAGAATCTTGCGATATATTTATAGCTATAGTAGTTAAAGTATTACTTAACGTTTACTTCGGCAGAATATAGTTTATATATAAAGATCTCCGCCCTTTAGATAACCCCGTTATTATAAAGCTACTTCGCTACTATAATATTGCTTACTAAGGTAATAAATATAGAGCGCCCCTATTTATTCTTTAAGAATAGTAGTCGAACATTTATAATCGTTATTATATTATAATCTTATAGTTCGCTAAGGAGCTTCTCTAGCGCTATATATATATCGCGTAGTCGGCTTATATATAAGCCTTTAATAACTACCGGGTACTCTCTCCCTATTACTATAGCTTCGCTTCCGAAGGCTAGCTTAATCTATTTCTTCTAGGTTTTATATATTTTTATATCTAGTTTAAATATAACTAGTATATCCCCGCTATATAAGCGCTACGCTACTACTGCTTCCTCGCTCCCTATTACTTTATTAACTATAGTAACTATATCTACCGGGTTCTAGTTCGTATATACTTCCGATATTATACGGATAGTTACCTCTTTATTATAGCGCGCTAGGACTACTAGCCGCTACTCTTACGCTCTTACGCTACTTAATCTTATCGTACCCGTTATAATAACCTAGGCTTATAATCGGTTTAAGGGGGTAATCGGGGTAGCTATAAGGGCTTTATAAAATACTGCCTTAATCTCCTACTATAAATCCTCTCTTATAATTAGCTAAGCGGTATCGGTAAAGCTCTTATATAAAGACTTTATAGCTTTTATATAGTAGCTTTCGGTAATACTTAAAACTATATATATTTTATCCTAACCGATTAAATCTATTAGTTATTTCTCGAATACTTATAGCTTCTTTTCCAATAGGTTTCCTTCTTTTTCGCTATTCTATAACTACGTTAAGGCCTTATTAGTTACTATATAGGCGCTCTATTTATAGTTAGAGTAGTATCTACTTTACTCGATTCCTATAGTTCCTCCGTCGATTATTATCGGTACTACTTCCTAAGTAGCGAACTCGCTACGCTTAGGCTATATAGCTATAGCTAGGTATAGTTTCGCCTTATAGTTTCGATTCTATACTTAGAATTTAATATAATAGAGTATCGGGGTCGGGACCTCGATTTTAAGATTCTTAGTCCTATAATTATAATAAGGTAGCTACTATAATAAGGGAAGCTCTTATCCTTCGGGCTAGATATAGAGATTATAAGGGAGGATATAAAGCTATATAGATATAAGCGGGATAGGGAGCGGGTATAGGGTTATAGCGTAATTAATTAGTTAAGTTTACTAGTATAGTAAAGTATTAGGTAATTAAAGGATAAGGATATAACGATAGCGCGGCTTCTATATAACTAAAATATAGCGCTTAGGTTTTCTCCCTATACTCGGGTTCCTAGACGATAGATAGACTATAAAGGCACCGTATACCCTATAGGGGGAGGTCGGCGTATAAATATTATTATTATTATTATTAAACTCGTTAAACCTAATTTCTTCTCTATTAGCCTCTATCTTTGCTTTATAAATAACCTCGATTTTAATAAACTTAATATTTAAATCTACCTTAACCTTCCTTTGCTTTAAAAGCTATAAAACTTCTACCTTAGCCTTTAACCTTTTAATCTCTCTTTTAGCCTTTATTATTTTAATATCTCGATTATCCTAGCTTTTCTTAACCTTTTTAAATAATAGCTATTATATCTAATTACTAGCCTGCTCTAGGGTATTAAATTTATATAATTAAATATATAATTTAATAATCTTCTCTAGAGTAAATTAATAGGGAAATAGATCTTTTAAATAATATTTTAGCTTTCAATTTACTAGAGATTCTCTCTATAGTACTTTAAAAGGTATCCGGAGTATTTCTAGCTATAAGTTTTAGTTTTTAAAGAGAAGAGGGCTTATTAATAGCTTTACTATAGAAACTAGCTATAACCTAACCGCTTTTTAACTACTTTTAATATTTAAGCTAACTAAGCCTTCCTTCTAGGCCTTATTAAAGCAGAAGAGGAAGTTTCTCTTCTTTATAATAAAAATATTACTATAATAGCTTAGATTTAATAGATACTTCTAGTAGTAATAAAGTAGCAGAGCACCTCTACTATAATATATATAGCGTATATAATAGTAAACTCTAATAAAGAGTATAAATGTCCGGGCGCTATAAAATATAAAATAAAGGCATTAAAGTTAATCTACTTAAATAAAGGGAGGAAAATACTATATTTTTATTACTCCTATAAAGAAGGCTTAGAGCTATATAATATAGTATAGTAATTATTATAGTAATCTTTATAAAGTACGTTAATATAGCTATAGGGTAAATATTATTAAGGAATATATATATATATATAATTCTATATAATACTATTTGCTTTACTAGGTAATTAAAAGAATATAAATTCTATTAAAGAATAATATATAAATTAATAATTAAATAGTAAACTATAATATATTATTTAAAGGGTAATAACTATATCTTTATATATCTAGCTCTTTAATTAGTAGACCGCTAGAGTTATAAAGCGATTATTATAGGTTAAACCCTAATTATAAGTTTATTTTATTTAATATAAAAGGGTTCTATACTTTAAAGATATTATCTTAATACTAAGGTATTCTATTAATCCTTTTAACGTTACTTAGCTAGATACTATTAATGCTTATCCTTTAAATTATAATATATAGCTACTATAAGTATAATAATAAGAGGATAAAGGGGGTTTATTCTACTTTAGCTTTTTATAATAATTATAGTAGTAACCTTTATAGAGTACTTTGCTATAGTTATAGGGTTAATATTATTAAAGAATATATATATATAGTTTTATATATTACTATTTCGTTTATAAGTAATTAGAAGGATATAAATCCTATTATAAGAGTAATACTTAAATTAATAACTAAAGAGTAACTATAAAATATTATCTAGATATTAATAACTATATCCTTATTCATCTAGATTTTTATTTAGGTAATCTACTAGATATATAATATCTAATATATTTAGTCTGCTAATATATTATATATATAATATTTAATATATTTAGTAACCCTAACCCTAATCCTAAGTTATCCTACTAACGGGAGAGTTTTATACTCTAATACTATTAATTCGATACTTAGGTATCCTATTAATCTTTTTAACGTTACCTAGTTAAATACCCTGAATACCCTTTCGTTTAAATTATAATATTACCTCCCTCCTTCCTTTAATCCTTCGTTCCGAAAATCTATAAGTTATTTCTCTCGTCCTTCCTATTAATCTTACTTTCCTAATTCGTTATATCGAATAGAGTTAAATATTCCCGTATTTTAAAAGCTACTCCTATTAAGACTACCGTTAATCGTAACGCCTTATTTACTACTATTATATTAAACTATATCGATATACCTTCTTATTTATTTTATAAGTCCCGTAGTATTAAGGGGTATTAAGTTTTTAAGAGGGATTCTTCTCGTTATTTAAAGTATATCCGTTTAAGTTATTTAGCGTATAATATCTTAAGCCTTACTCCTATTAAACTATAAAATATTATAAAGTAAAAGTAAAAGCTTTATAACGAGATTAAGGAAATTTAATTAAAGTTAATATATCTAATAATATAGGAGCGCGAGTAATTTAAAAACTAAAAAGCGTATTATCCGTCGGGGTTTAGAAAAGGTAAAGGATTTAGATCGGGTAAAAGCGGAAGAAGCGTATATTATAAAGGCTGTAAAAGCTTCCGAGTTTATTATAAAGGAAGAACCTTATATCGCTCCTAGAGTTAATCCGGTATTAATCTTTTTAACTAAAATATAGTAGATTTATTTAATATATATATAGATATATTAATAATGTTTAGATCTAATTTTAATTTTTAAAAAGTAGTTTTTATTATATTAGGGTATAAAGCGTTTTATATTCTAAAGGTTATCTAGGGTCTCCTATATATTTTCCTTATACTTATAAGCTTTTTATTAAACTAAGTATTCTAGTATTCTATTATTTATTTATCGTTTCTTTAATATCCGTTTTACTTTATATTCCTATATTTTAAAATCTAATTTAATATCTTCGTTGAGTTTATATTCTTAAGTACTAGTTTAAGTAATAAAATATAAAAAACTAGGTATATCCTTATTCTTTAAAGTAATAAAAATTCGTAGTTAACGTTCGAAAGCTTCTTTATAATTTTAAATACTTTTAAGTTTTTAAAATCGAGATTTTTACTAAAGCGCTTTATTTTAATATTTCTATAAAGCAGGTAAACCTTATCTCCCCTCTTAAGCATTAGTACTACCGATCGTTCTCGATTATAATATTCTGCTATTTATTAATAAATAAAGGTAAGTTCTTATTAGATTTATTTTTATATTTTATAAATTTCCTAATTATTCTACTTATATTTAATATAACTCTTTAGATATACTTTAATAATTTAATTAAGCTTTTCTATTTAACCGTTTATCTATAAGTAGAATATTATTAAGAGCTTATACTTTATTCCTAGGCTTATTATAAGTACCTATTAAAATATCGATATATATAGCTTATCTCTATTTATTATAAATTCTTTTATTATAATAGATTCCTTATAGAGTATAAAGTAAGCGTATTTTATAAATCTATCTACTATTACTAGTATACTATTATAAAGTACCTTTATTATTAGTTCCTATAATAATAATAGTTTAATAATAAAGTCTATATTAACTAACTTCTATATTTTTAATATAACTAGTAGTAGTTATAGTTCTTTATAATATTTATATCTAGCGGCCTTACTCTTATTATAAGTATTATATTCTTTAATTACTATTGTAACGTATTATTTTATTCTAGAAAATTTATAGTATCGTTTAATCCGTTTAATAGTCGAGGTAATTCCTTAATATTTATACGCTATCGAGCTATATATTCTTTAAATAAGTTTACTTTATAGGTCTTCTTATATATAGCTCTATAGGCTTCCTATTTAATAAAGTAAACCGTCCTCGTTTTAAAGTTTTTCTTTTTCTTCTAAAGTTAGCTATTACTATAATAAGCGTAGCTCTTATTCCTATTCTAGGTCCGGTTAGATTTTAAATATTATTATAATTACTCTTTTTTCCTAAATAATATTTCTATCGTTATCTTATTTAAGGATGCTTTATAATTCTAGTTTAATATCTTATTTAAGGTCTAGGTTTTAGCTAATTACGTCTACTTATCCGTTTTCTAATTCTTTTCTATAGTAGATTTTAAAATCGAATTTTAATAGAAATATAGCCTATCGTATTTATCGTTTATTAAGAACCTTAGTAGTAGTAAACTAGATTAAGTTCCTATAATCCGAGTAAACTTTAATTTAATATTATACGCCGATTAGGTATATTTTCTATTTTTCGGATACTTTAATTATTATTATTATTTCTTTATTATAAATCTAATAATTTAACTTAAATCTGCTAAGTTTCTTAAAGATAAATACTACCGGGTATAGCTTACCGTTCTTATCTCGTTATCCGAGTTATACTCCGAGTATAAAGTCGGATATATCTATTTCGATTACGAAAGGTTTATTAGAATTTACTTTAATTAATACCGGCTCCGTTATAATTAGATATTTAATCTTATCGAACGCCTTTTAAATCCCTATAGTTTAAATAAATAATATATCTTTGTATAAGGTATATAAGAAGTATAGTACACTTACTATAGTTCTTAATAAATTATTAGTAAAAATTATAAAATCTTAGGAAGCCTTATACTTCCTTAATATTCTAGGGTTCCGGCTAGTCCCTAACTACTGCAATTTTAAAGTTTTAGAAGAAACTCTTTTCTAGTTCTACTAGTAGGTTATACTTTTTAAAAACCTTAAGTACCTTATATATATCTTCCTTATATATTTCTAAATTATTAGAGTAGATAAGGATATTATTAAGGTATATAATTATAAAGATATTTAAATATTCTCTTAGTATATAGTTAACTATAAATTAAAATATTGCTAAAGCGTTAGTTAGCCCGAATAATATTACCGTATATTTAAAATATCTATAACGTATCTTAAACGCTATCTTCTATTCCTCGCCTTCCTTTATTTTAATTAAGTTATAAGCCTCTTTTAAGTCTAAGACTATAAATATCTTTACGCCGCTTAGCCTATGCTTAAGCTCGCTAATTAGTAGAAGCGGGTATTAATTCTTAATTATAATATTATTAAGCTATTAATAACTAACGTATAATCTAAATTTACTATTCTTCTTTAATATAAATAGGGCTATATATATATATATAATAAAAACTTAAAATCGAGGTCCCGACCCTAATACTCTATTATATCGAATTCTAAATATAGAATTAAAACTATAAGGCAAAACTATACCTAGCTATAGCTATGCAGCCTAAGCGTAGCGAGTTTGCTACTTAGGAAATAGTACCGATAATAATTAACGGAGGAACTATAGGAATCGAGTAAAGCAGATACTACCCTAACTACGGATAAAGCGCTTATATAGTAATTAACGAGGCTTTAATATAGCTATAAAGTAGCGAAGGGGAAGGGAACTTATTAGAAGAGAAGCTATAAGTATTCGAGAAATAACTAGTAAACCTAATTAGTTAGGATAAAGTATATACAGTCCTAAGCATTACCGAAAGCTATTATATAAAAGCGAATATTATTTCTAACTCTATATAAAATCGAGGTCCCGACCCCGATACTCTATTATATTAAATTCTAAGTATAGAATCGAAACTGTAAAGCGAAACTATACCTAACTATAGCTATATAGCTTAAGCGTAGCAAGTTCGCTACTTAGGAAGTAATACCGATAATAATCGACGGAGGAACTATAGGAATCGAGTAAAATAGATACTACCCTAACTATAGATAAAGCGCTTATATAGTAAATAATAAAGCTTTAATATAGCTATAGAATAGCGAAGGGGAAGGGAACCTATTAGAAAAGAAGTTATAAGTATTCGAGAAATAACTAATAGATTTAATCGGTTAGGATAAAATATATATAGTTTTAAGTATTACCGAAAGCTACTATATAAAAGCTATAAAGTCTTTATATAAGAGCTTTACCGATACCGCTTAGCTAATTATAAGAGAGGATTTATAGTAGGAGATTAAGGCAGTATTTTATAAAGCCCTTATAGCTACCCCGATTACCCCCTTAAACCGATTATAAGCCTAGGTTATTATAACGGGTATAACGAGATTAAATAGTATAGAAGTATAAGAGTAGTAGCTAGTAATCCTAGCGCGCTATAATAGGGAGGTAACTATCCGTATAACCTTAGAGGTATATATAAACCGGAACCCGGTAAATATAGTTACTATAGTTAATAAAGTAATAGAGAGCGAGGAAGCGGTAGTAGCGTAGCGCTTATATAGCGGGAATATACTAGTTATATTTAAATTAGATATAAAAATATATAAAACTTAAAAAAAATAAATCGGGCTAGCCTTCGGAAGTAAGGCTATAACGATAGAGAGGGAATACCCGGTAGTTATTAAGGGCTTATATATAGGCCGACTACGCGATATATATATAGCGCTAGAGCAGCTCCTTAGTAAGCTATAAGATTATAATATAACGGTAATTATAAAGGTATAGCTACTATTCTTAAAGAATAAGTAAGGGCGCTCTATACTTATTACTTCGGTAAGCGATATTATAGCGGTAAAGTAGCTTTATAGTAATAGGGTTATTTAAAGGATAGAGATCTTTATATACGAACTATACTCCGCTAAAGTAAGCGTTAAGTAGTACTTTAACTATTATAGCTACGGATATATTATAAGATTCTATAAAACGCCGGTAAGGTATAGATACTATATAGGAATAGTATACGCTAAGCGCGAAAGGGAATACCCTATAGTAACGAATATTATAGCTACCCGGTATATATAATAATAATAATAATATTTATACGCCGATCTCCCCCTATAGGGTATACAGTGCCTCTATAGTCTATTTATCGTTTAGGAACCCGAGTACCGGGAGAAAACTTAAGCGCTACGTTCTAGCTATACGGAAGCCGCGCCGTCGTTACTTCCTTATCCTTTAGCTACCTAGTACCTTACCGTACTAGTAAACCTAACTAGCTAATTACGCTATAGCCCTACGCCCTAGCCCTATCCTATCTATAACTACGCAGCTCTATATCCTCCCTTATAATCTCTATAGCTAGCCCGAAGGATAGGAGCTTCCTTTATTATAATAGCTACCTTATTATAATTATAGCGGCCGGTTATATACTTACTATATTTTTAAAGTTATAGTATATATATAGCGTAGCCGGGGCTAGGGTATAATAGAGCCTTTCCCTTTAATCTTCTAGCTTTATATACTTAATAACGATATAGTATACCGTTTCCTTTCTCCTTCTATAGCTATAAAGCGGCGTTAGAATAGCTAGTATACTATATATAAATAGGTATACTACTAACCCGATTACTCTCGTTCTAATCTAGAATAGGGCCGAGGCCTTATATTTAGTAAGCCCGATATAAATACTGCTAAGTTTATCTATAACTTCCGGTAAGCGTTACGCTACCGGGGTAAGTATAGAGCTTACGCGCCTCTCCGTCGCTATAGCTTATTATTTATCCTATTACTCTTTTTAATCCCGGAGGCTAGGGTCGGTAAATAGTTTAATAATCTAATCCTTCTATTAGCGCTACTTTTAAGCTCTTATTTTACTATATTTTAGATTTATTTATATCTTAGCTTAATCCTCTATACTATTATCTCCTTAAGCTAGTTTAGCTAGTCCGGTATTCCTATAATATTAGTATCGAGTATACCTTTATATTTAAATAGGGTATAGCTATCCCGTTACCGCTTCTCCTATATTATATATATATTACGCTATACCTATTTATATAAATCTCACTTCGAATAATACTAATTTACCGTTTAAGTAAAAGTATATCGGGGGGTAACCGGTTTCTCGCTTTAAAAAGCAGACCGGAGTAGCTTTAAAGGCGCTTACTATTATATATAAGTACTATATTTATATAGCTTTTAAACGTGCTGCTATCCCTAATAGCTTCCCCTTAAATAGTATATACTAGGCTAAGGCCCTATATACGATTACGCTATAAATAACCTTAGTATATATTTCCTTTACTCGGGCGCTATTATAGCCCTATATAATAGCTGCGAGTTTAATAAGTATAAATAACTAAATCTTTAACTTCTTTTTAATTTCTTTAAGGTAGCGGCGCTAACGTAGTTTTTAGTTTAGTTAAACTCCGAGGAATTTTACTAACTCCGTTAACGTAATCGCTACTCCGCTATATTATACTAGTAGCTTTATCGCTATATAGCGCCTTATAAAATATATAAGTTTACTTTTATATACTATAAATATTATTCCTACTTTCCGGCCCTATTCCTCGTATATATTATATATATAGCTTAAGCGTAAGTAGTTCTCTGTAGCGTTACTACTTATAGTAAGGATATTAATATCGTTTATAAAGCCTACTACTATTAGCCCGTTATCGTCGAGGGCTTTATATAGTATATGTTAAAATTAGGCCTAATCAGGCCCAGATTAGTGCCCCACACTTGCTTTCTAGTGCCTACGGTGCCCCTAGTATAGTAGTTGCAGTTACTATCACCTAGCTGCTACAGACAGACTTCTAGCTATCATTCGGCTATAGTCGGCGACGCTTCGGCTTAGCATCGGCAACGCTACGGTAACGCCTCGGTATCCTAACGGCTGCGCTTCGGCTATAATAGGCTCTCAGCGGCTATCGGTATTACGCCTTAGCCCACTGTAATTACGTACCTTCCCTTCTAAGCCTTACGGCTGTAGATCTCCGTGCAGATCGTCTCGGATCCCGTAGCTTCCGAGCGATAGCGTTTATACCTTCTATATAAGGTTAGCTTCGGAAGGTTTATTCCTCCGCTCGGGGTCTTCTTTTTCTCCGTTTAAGGCGCTCGGGCCCTAAACTCTCCTATATATATAGAATAGATAGAACCGCCTCTAGTTTACTTACTAGAAGTATAAGGAATAATTAACTCTCTATTCTATACCTAGATTTATAAGCACTTTACCTCGCATCCTCTGAAAGCTCTTCTAATTAACCCTAAAACACCTTCTCTATAGCTATATTTATAGAGGCTTATAGGCCTTATCACGCCTATAAGACTTCTACAGTTTCATAGTATAGCTATATATAGGAGGAATAGTATTAGGGATAGTAGTAAGCCCTAAGGTACTCCCGCTTAAAGTATATATAGTTCGGAAGCTTCGTTATCGAAGAGAAGGCGTACTATATATATATCTAGGAAGCTAATAACCTACCTTTATATCTAAAGGGGGAACCCCTTCCTATATAGGATTTCTACTAATTATATATAATTAACTATATCGAATGCGCTTATAATATCGAGCTATAGTAGAGATACTACTACGCTATTCTACTACGCTATAAATACTACTTTTATTACTACCTTAATAGCGAGGTTTATAAACTATACCTTCCGGTTCCTTATTTATCCCTTTAGTAAGAAGTCCTACTCCTTTATAGCTTCCGAAATATATTTATATAATACCTTTTTAACGATTTTACGTATAATACGGAGTAGTATAATCGGTTAATACGCCCTAGTAGCTTATTTTTCCTTTAATATTTTACCTAGTTTTAGGAGAATAATAACGTTAGCGCTACGGAAGCGCTATAAGTAATATATAAAGATAAAGCTTCTTTCGGCTACCTTTATTAGGGCGCGGTATAGTTATTTTCCGTAAAGCTTAAAGAATTCTACCGGGAGTAGGTCGTCCCCTAGCGCCTTCTAGGGCTTTATCTCCTTTAGCGCTTATATAATATCCTTATATAAAACGCTTTTATATAGCGTAAACCCTCTTTAATATTATAGGCCCTTTTAGATATTCCGGGCCGGGATATTTATAAAGTTTACCTTTATACTTAAGAAAAATTTAGTTATAAGAACCTTTATCTTCTAATAATATATAGTATACTCCGGTAATATATCTATACCGCTTTTAAGCAGTAGTAGCGTTATTAAGTCCGGTAGTTTATAGCTTTATATCCTTATTTAGTATTTAAGTCCCTATATTACCTTATTATTATAGGATACCTCTATAACTATATAGCGCTAGTACTTTATCCGAGCTATATATATAATCTTCTTTTACTCTTTTATAGCTTTCTGCTATAGTTTATCGCTAGCTAGCGAAGGCGCTATTTAATATTTACGCTATACCTACTTTACTACTATTATAAACCTTACTACTTCCGGGGATTACTATTTAGCCGTTTTACTTATATTTAACTTACACTATAGTATCGCTATTTAAGCTATATATTAAAGCTCTTTAGTTAAGTAGTTTATATATTCGTTTAAGTCGGCCGCTATATTAAAGCCGTTTAGGATATAGATTTTCTATACTTCTACTTAAGCTAGTAGTATATCTATTACCCCTTATACTTAACCCTCGGGTGCCTAGGTTAGTTATAGCGTACCCGCTAATCGGGAGATATATACTAATTATAAGTTATAGTCGGAGCTATCTTATTTTAATCCCTAGCTATATTTATAGTATAGTTCGGAGCTATATTAAATAAGGTCGAGTATAAAGGACCTTTCCCTTTACTTTTACCTTGTTATATAACTATATAGTATAGCTAAATCGAGGCTCTAGCGTTATATTAAAATAAGGACCTTATAAGTAGTATTTAAAGTACGCCCTTCTCTATCTTAAAGGGGGTAGTATATATTAAAATTACAGACTAATACGTTATATCTACGCCGCTTTTATACTATAAAGTCGGGGAGTAAGCTTTATTTATATAAGCTAATTTCTAGCTTAGTATAAATCGATTATATTATAAGGGGTTTATTACCGATATTAAAGAAAGTAACTGCGCTTTAATTATACTCCGACGTCCCTATTTACTTTACTAGGTCGAAGCGCTTATAAATATATAGCGCTACTCGGCTATAGCGTATATAAACTACTTTATATAGCGATATTATTAAATATATTACTATATACGTATTTAAACTTACTTATAGCTCTTATATTACTATAATATTAAATACCGAATACCCGCTTAATATTAGCGCTATATTTTTATTATTTCCTATTATATTTTAAAAGAGGATTTTAATATTTATTATTTTTAAGTATAACGGAAGGTCGATAATATATATTAGGAGTTCTAAGATATATACCGGCGTATACTCCCTATAGAAGCTACTTATATACTAGGCCGTCCCTTTTATAGGATATCTTAAGCGAGGTTATTAAGCGCTATACGCTTCTATATAGTAACGATATAAAATTTATCCGAATCGGCGCTACTTACGCTTAATATAGGAGTATCTTTTATATTATATATCTCGAACTAATATAGTTGGGTTTTATATATATTTTATATATATTCTTTCTATATTTAAGCGGCTAAGTAGTAGCGGTCCTAGGCTATATAGTTCCCTTTATATTATATATATAAGGGGCTAACCTAGAATATAACTGCAGGTAGGTGCTAACAGGATATATTCTAAAGTATAAAGAAGGAAGAGGAGAGGTCTTAGAAGGAGTCCTCTCTATAGGCTATATATATATAAGGGTATTTCTACTAAGGGCTTATCGAGGGCCCGTTAAGGGCCCGTACTATCCCGTACTATTAGGGTTAGGGTTTATAGCTTATAACTATATATATAAGCTACTAGGCTCGGGCCTATAATATAGCCCCCCCTTTCTACCGGCGGCTATATTATAGCAGGTAGTAAAATAAGTATCTAATTATAGACTATTAGACTTATATAACTTATTGGAATTAGGTATCTATATAGCTATATTAGCCTAGTAGTCCCTTCCTTAAATATATAAACCGGAACCCGGTAGATATAATTACTATAATTAATAAAGCGATAGGGAGCGAGGAAGCGGTAGCGGCGTAGCGCTTATATAGTAGAGATATACTAATTATATTTAAATTAAATACAAAGGTATATAAAACCTAGAAGGAATAAATCGGGCTAGCTTTCGGAAGTAAAGCTATAGTATAAGGGGCTAACCTATAATATAACTGCAGGTAAGTATTAACAGGATATATTTTAAAGTATAAAGAAGGAAGAGGAGAGGTTTTAGAAGGAGTCTTCTCTATAGGCTATATATATATAAGGGTATCTCTACTAAGGGCCTATAAAGGGCCCGTACTATCCTTATACTATTAGGGTTAGGGTTTATAGCCTATAATTATACGTATAAGCTATTAGGCTTAGGCTTATAATATAGCCCCCCCTTTCTGCCGGTAGCTATATTATAATAGGCAGTAAAAATAAGTGCTTAAGTATAAACTACTAAACCTATATAACTTATTAAAATTTGGTATCTATATAGCTATATTAGCCTAGTAGTCCCTTCCTTAAATATATAAATACCCCCTTCCCTATTTACCTAGGGATTAACCTAATTCCTTTCTATCTCTACCCTTAATTTATAATAAATATATAGTAGTACTTATATACGCTTATTTAAGTATTCTTAGATATTTATAATAAGTATATAGTAATTTCTTAGTATATTTTTAAGTAAAAACGAGTAATCCTATAATAAATATATAATAGTCCCTCCGTATAACTTTAAAAAAGGATAAATAAATAATTAATTAAATAAATAAATAATATATCGGCTACTACTACTCCCCCTCCCCCTCCCCTACTCTCTTGTAGTAAACATAGCTAAAGTTATAGCGGTAACGATAATAAGCTTAATATAAATATAAAATAAACCCTCTCCGTATCTATAAAGCTAATAATTATATAGAAGGGTTGTCGCGCTATAAGCGCGTACGCTATTATTAGAGACTCCGATAATAATAATACGGCCCCGCCTAAGTAAATAAAGTATCCCTATAATAACTATTCGAGCCGTTTACTTAACTATAGTAAGCTCGATTATAAGTATAGTCGTAGCGCGTCCTATAAGGCGTATACCCGGGGCTATATAAAGTATAACTAGAGAGAGTAATTATACGCCGGGTCGCTTAACTTATAATATACCGCTTATAAGCTACTTTGCGTAGTTAATAAGGGTAACTATATTATATCGGAAGGATATAAAAAGGTTAGTAACGTGCGAGGATATAAGCCTATCTTTTTAAGGAGTTTATAATTATAGGATATAATTAAGTTATAGCCCTTAACGCTACTTATAAGGAGTTTTTATATATTATTCGTACCGTTACCGCTACCCTATAAAGTAACCGTTATAGCCGTTAGTATACTTATAACTTTTCCCTAGCTAAGGATATAGAGTTTCCTAATATATTTTAAATTATCGGATAGATATCTTCTCCTTATACCTATAGCGGAGCTGTAATACCTTTTAACTGCTAGCTATTCCCTAGTACTCCCTTATATTATAGAATCTTTAGCGTAGCCCCTATAGGTTAGTAACTATAGAATATAATAGTATAAGGACTATATACCTTAGCGTAAGGAGTCGGTAAGATTAACGCTAGCCTAATTTATATATCGGTAAGTAACTTAACCCCCTTTCCCCCCTTTCCGGGGCTTTAACGGCCCCGCTATAAAGTTATAACTAAGGAAGCTAATAATAAATAAGATTAGTAATAAGCTTTCTAGGAGGAAACTTATCGAGATAATCGCTATCGGGAAGAGAGGGACGCTACTCGAGATAATATTTTAATAAGTATAGCGCGTTTACTAGCTAATCTATATAAAAAGACCCCCCGGGCCCGGGGTAAGCGCCGGTTAGGATTGCCTATATCGTTATCGGGAGGATATAAATCGTTACCGGTATAAGGGAAATACCGCTCTAGTTAGAAATAAAGTACCTTATAAAGCTATTAATAAAACGCTTAGAGTTAGTTCGATCTAGTTATCTAAGGAGGCTATAATACTAAACCTAGCTATAAAACCCGAACCGCTTTTAAATTTAATTTCGCCTACTATAAATAGCCTTGCTATAGTTATAAATATTAATAGAGAGGCTATTTAGGCCGAAGTTAATAAAAATATTATTAAGAAGCGATAAGTAGATAGGAGGACGATCGAGATTCTAGCTACGGATAAGGATAGTTAAGGTTCCGCTTAAAAATCGATTTATATTACTACCGATAGAGCTTTAAAAAGGAAGAAGAAAACTAAGCTTAATTAAAAGTTTAAGGATATATCTATAGATAATGAAATAGATTTCGGAAAAGTATTAATTAACCGATTCTTCTATATACCTAAGGGATATACTTAAAAGGAGATTGTCTAGTTATACCCTAACTTAAGCTAATATATTATTTATTACGTTTAATCTATCTAAGATAGAGTAAAGAAAGTAGTTATAGTTAATTATAAAGAAACCGCTAAGCCTAGGAAAAATAGAAACGGCCTTACGAAGATCTCTAATATTAAAATAAGCCCTATTAAGGAGGAGACTTTAGGATTAATTAATAAGTAAGCTATTAAGGATTTCCTTCGATCCGATAAGTAATATAAATATCTCCCTAAAGTTAATATAATTAAGGCCTATCTTTATAAAGAAGTATTTAATATAAACGCCCGGTTCGATTAACTTTAAAAGAGTATCTACTTTATATATTTCCTTATAATTAGAGTTAGTAACTCGGAAGTAAAAGGGAAGCTTATAATTATCGATAGCGGTATTAAACTAAACTTAATCGGAGCTAGTATATATAACGAGTTAAGTCTTCCAGTATTAAAGATAAACGTTATTTCGAGAACCTTTAAGGGTAGGAAAATAGAGCTCCTAGGAGTCCTAGAAACTAATATCTTTAGTAAAAGCTATACTAATTAAATCGTCTTTTATATTATAGAGGATAGAGTTAGGAAGCCGAACTATAATATATCCCTAGGAATACCGTTTATTCTTTAAACTAAGCTTACCTTAGAATACTTAACTAATAGCCTTCTTAAAGTAAACTTTCTTTTTAAAGAAGCCCGAGTAATAGCTATAATAGGAGGAAAGCTAAAGAATCCTATTTAGCTTAATAATAGCCCCGCTTAATCTAGCGAGAGTACTAGAAAAAACTAACTACTAATAATAATAATATTAAGGGACGAAGGGTTATTAGCAGTAAAAAAGTCCCCGCCTAGGTTTCCGATTAACTCGAACTAAGTAATATACCTATCCTCTCGCTAGGCGAGGAGGATATCCCTATTTTTATTTATTCTATTATAGTTTTAATGAAAACCGAACTAGCCGATTTATATTTAGAACTCTAATTAAAGGAGAATTATAGCTGCTTTTATAGCTAGTATAAGAAGAAAAAGTAATAAAAAAGGAGGAAGAATTAGCCTCCCTTTTAGAAGGAAACTCGCTAAGCCGCTTATAGAATAATCTATATAGTTAATACCCTTTATAAGGGCGTAGCCTATAAAGTAAAACCGATTAATAATTCGAACCCTAATAGATTTATATTAGACGGTAATCCTTTATAGAAGATTAAACGTATAGGAATAATTAAGAAGAAGCAGTTAGAAATACTGCTTTTAAAGTATAATAAATAGATAGAGCCGACGTTCTCGGATCTTAAGCCCGGCATACGCTTAATAGAAGAAAGATAGGAAAAACTTATAATTAGTAATTATAACGGGATAACTTTAGAGGAAATTAATATATTTATATATATATTAATTAATCCAGATAAAAATCTTTTAGTTAGAATTAGTCCGAGATTAGGGAGATTTATAAGGATATAGCACCGCTATAAGTTATCCGTACCGCTCTATATAATATCTTCTAATTTAAAAATATCCCTATCCCCTACGCTCTTAAGCTTAAGGTTTTTAACCTGTTTAAATAAAGAGTCGGACGGTATATTATCGAAAATACGTATTTATTATACCGAAACCGTTAATCTTTAATCTAGAAGAAAGATAGTAGTCTTTAGCTTATTAATAACGCTTAAAAGTATAATACCTATATAGTAAAGGATACTTTTATACCTCCGGCTACTAATTAGTTCTCGGAGGAGTTCGCTATATATAAGGTTTTATCGCTACTTAATTTCTTCTTAGGATATAACTAACTTAAGCTTTACCTAAATAATAGAGATATTATAACCTTCGCTATTCCTTTAAAACTTTTTAGGATATATATACCTTACTAATAAGAGCGATAAACTTAGTTACTTAGTTTATACGTATTATAGTATATCTATTATACGATTTAATACTATACGTTTATTAAGCTTTCCTCGACGATATTATAGTTAGGGGCCTAGAAACGACCTATAATAACTAGGTACTCCTAAAGCTTCTAAATATCCGAAAGTATATTATAAAATACATTAAAAATATTAATTAAGTCCTTTCTAATACCGAATTAATAAGCGCGATAATATTAAGTATTAAATCTAAATAGTATAAAAAGAGGGTAGATATTATAGGATATATTTACAGATCGATTAGGAGATCTCTTTAAGCTAAGAAGATCTAGAAAATAAAAGGATAAACTACTTATAATAACTTTAAAGATATCCGAAGTTTCCTAGGGATAGTAGTTTATTATAATTATTAGATCTAGAACTTTATAATCCTTACCCGACTACTTTATAATTTAATAAAGAAAGATACCCCGTTTATATAAAGCAATACTTAAAAGTAAGCTATAGCGGACTTAATTAAAGCTCTAAAGAGTAAACCTATTATCGTAAGTATTAACTATACTTCTAGGGGAGGCTTAATTATCTTAATAATCGATATTAGCCTAGTTAGCTAGAGCGTAGTTCTAATATAAGAGGTTAATAGAAAACGAAGGCTAGCTTAGTTTAAGAGCGGCTTATATATTAGTACTAAATAGAGGTATAACGCTATAAAGAGGGAGTATCGAGCTTTATTATACTCTTTCTAACGATTATAATAATACTTATTTAAGTATTATTTTATCTTAATAGGACGGAAAAAAACTTAAAATTAAGGTCCCGACCCCGATACTTTATTATATTAAATTCTAAGTATAGAATCGAAACTATAAAGCGAAACTATACCTAGCTATAGCTACGCAGCCTAAGCGTAGCGAGTTTACTACTTAGGAAGTAGTACTAATAGTAATTAATAGAGGAACTATAGGAATCGAGTAAAGTAGATACTATCCTAACTATAGATAAAGCGCTTATATAATAACTAATAAGGCTTTAACGTAGCTATAAAGTAGCGAAAGGGAAGGGAACTTATCGGAAAAAAAGCTATAAGTATTCGAAAAATAACTAATAGACTTAATTAGCTAGGATAAAGTATACGCGGTTTTAAATATTACCGAAAGCTACTATATAGAAGCCGCAAAGTCTCTATATAAGAGCTTTACCGACGCCGCTTAGCTAATTATAAGGGAAGATTTATAATAGGAGATTAAAGTAGCGCTTTATAAGGCCCTTATAGCTACTCCGACTACCCCCCCGAACTAATTATAGGCTTAGGTTATTATAACGGGTATAACGAGATTAAATAGCGTAGGAGCGTAAAAGTAATAGTTAATAATTCTAGCGCGCTATAATAAGGAGGTAACTATCTACTTAACCTTAAAGGTATATATAAACCGGAACCCGGTAGATATAGTTACTATAGTTAATAAAGTAAGAAAAAGTAAGGAAGCGGTAGCGGGGCAGCGCTTATATAGCGGGGATATACTAATTATATTTAAGCTAGATATAAAGATATATAAAACCTAGAAGGAATAGATCGGGCTAGCCTTTAAAAGTAAGGCTATAGTAATAGGGAGGGAATACCCGGTAATTATTAAGGGCTTATATACGGGCCGACTATATAATATATATATAGCGCTAGAGAAGCTCTTTAACGAACTATAAAACTATAATATAACGATAATTATAAAGGTATAACTACTATTCTTAAAGAATAAGCAGGAGCGCTCTATACTTATTACCTCGGTAAGTAATATTATAGTAGCGAAGTAGCTCTATAGTAACGGGGTTATCTAAAGGGCGGAGATCTTTATATACGAACTATACTCCGCTAAGGTAAACGTTAAGTAATATTTTAATTATTATAGCTATAAATATATTATAAGATTCTATAAGATGCTTATAAGGTATAAACGCTATATAAGAGTAGCGTACGCTAGGGGCGAAAGGGAATACCCTATAGTAACGAATATTATAGCTACTCGGTATATATAATATAAAGGGAATTATATAGCTTAAGACTACTGCTATCTAGCCGCTTAAGCGTAAAAAGAATATATATAAAATATATATAAAACCCGACTATACTAGTTCGAAATATATAGTATAGGAGATACTCCTATACCGAGTATAAGTAGCGCCGATTTAAACGGATTCTATATCGTCGCTATATAAAAGCGTATAGCGCTTAGTAACCTTACCCGAGATATCCTATAAAGGGGACGGCCTAGTATATAAGTAGCTTCTATAGGGAGTATATGCCGGTATATATTTTAAAACTCTTAGCGTATACTATCGACCTTCTATTATACTTAAAAATAATAGATATTAAAATCCTTTTTTAAAATATAATAGGAAATAGCGAAAATATAGCGCTAACGCTAAGCGGATACCCGGTATTTAATATTATAGTAATATAAAAGCTATAGGTAAGTTTAAATATATATATAATAATATACCTAGTAATATCGCTATATAAAGCAGTTTATATACGCTATAGCCGAGTAGCGCTATATATTTATAAGCGCTTCGATTTAATAAGGTAAACGGGGATATTAAGATATAACTAAAGCGCGGTTACCTTCTTTAATATTAGCGATAAACCCCTTATAATATAGTCGATCTATATTAAGCTAGAGACTAGCTTATATAAACGGAGCTTACTCCCCGATTTTATAGCGCGGAAGCGGCGCGGATATAATATACTAATCGGTAACTTTAATATATATTACCCTATTTAAAATAAAGAAGGGTATACTTTAAATACTACCTATAAGGTCCTTACTCTAGCGTAGCGCTAAAGCTTTAACTTAGTTATATTATACGGTTATATAATAAGGCAGAAATAGGGGGAAAGATCCTCTATACTTAACCTTACTTAGTATAGCCCCGAATTACGCTATAAATATAGCTAGGGACCGAAGTAGGAGGGCTCCGATTATAACCTATAGCTAATATATATCTCCCGATTAACGGGTACGCTATAATTAACCTAGGCCCCCGAGGGTTAAGTATAGGGGGTAATAGATATACTACTAGCCTAAATAGAAGTACGAAAAATCTATATCCTAAACGGCTTTAATATAGCGGCTAACTTAAACGAGTATATAGACTACTTAACTAAAGAGCTCTAATATATAGTTTAAATAGTAACGCTATAGCGTAAGGTAAATATAAGTAAAACGGCTAAATAATAGTCCTTAGAGGTAGTAAGGTTTATAATAGCGGTAAAGTAAGCGTAGCGCAGATATTAAGTAGCGCTTTCGCTAACTAGCGATAAACTATAGCGGGAAGCTATAAAAGAGTAGAAGAAAACTATATATATAGCTCGGATAAAGTATTAGCGCTATATAATTACGGAAATAATAAGGTAATATAGGGACTTAAACGCTAGGTAATAATATAAAGCTATAAACTACCGGACCTAGTAACGCTACCGCTGCTTAAAAGCGGTATAGATATACTACCGGAGTATATTATATACTACTAGAAGATAAAGGTTCTTATAGTTAAGTTCTTCCTAAATATAAAGGTAAACCTTATAAATATCCCGGCCCGGAATATCTAAAAGGGCTTATAGTATTAAGAAGGGTTCGCGCTATATAGAAGCGTTTTATATAAGGATATTATATAAGCGTTAAAGGAGATAAAGCCCTAGAAAGCGCCGGGGTATAACTTACTTCCGGTAGGATTCTTTAAGCTTTATAAGAAATAACTACGCTATACTCTTATAAAAGTAGCCGAAGGAAGCTTTATCCTTATATATTATTTATAGCGCTTTTATAGCGCTAATATTATCGTCCTTTTAAAACTAGGTAAAATATTAGAGGAAAAATAAGCTACCGGGGCGTATTAACCGATCGTATTACTCTATATTATAAGTAAAGTTATTAAAAAGGTATTATACGAACGTATCTCGGAAGCTATAGAAGAGTAGAACCTCCTATTAGAGGGATAAATAGGGAACCGGAAGGTATAGTTTATAGATCTTATTATTAGGGTAGTAATAGAAGTAGTATTCGTAGTATAGTAGAGCGGCGTAGTAATATCTCTACTATAGCTCGATATTATAGGCGCGTTCGATACGGTTAACTATATATAACTAGTAGAAATCCTATATAGGAAGGGGTTCCCCCTTTAAATATAAAGGTAGGTTACTAGCTTCCTAGATATATATATAGTACGCTTTCTCTTCGATAATAAAGCTTCCGAGCTATATATACTCTAGGCGGAAGTACCTTAAGGCTTACTATTATCCCCGATACTATTCCTCCTATATATAGCTATATTATATAAAGCCTTTAACGATAACGGGCTAATAATAATAAGCTTTATAGACGATATTAATATCTTTACTATAAGTAGTAACGCTATAGAGAACTGCCTACGCCTAAGCCGTACGTATAACGTATATAAGGAATAGGGCCGGAAAGTAGGAATAATATTTACGGTATATAAGAGTAAACTTATATATTTTATAAGGCGCTATATAGCGATAGAGCTATTAGTATAATATAGCGGAGTAGCGATCGCGCTAACGGAGTCGGTAAAATTCCTTAAGGTTTAGCTAAACCGAAAACTATATTAGCGCCGCTACTTTTAGGAAATTAAGAAGAAACTAAAGATTTAATTATTCGTACTTACTAGATTCGCAGCTACTATATAGGGCTATAGCAGCGCCCGAGCAAAGGAAATATATACTAAGGTTATCTATAGTATAATCGTATATAAGGCTTTAGCCTAATATATACTATTTAGAGGGAAGCTATTAGGGATAGCGGCGCGCTTAGGAGTTATATAGTTATAGTATTTATATATAATAGTAAGCGCTTTTAAGGCTACTCTAGTCCGCTTTTTAAAACGAGAAACTAGTTACCCCCTAATATACCTCTACTTAAACAGCAGATTAGTATTATTTGAAGCGAGACTCGTATAGACGGGTATAGCGTAATATATATATAATATAGGAGAAGTAGTAACGGGATAGCTATATACTATTTAAATATAGAAGTATATCCGATACCGGCGCTATAGGAATACCGAACCGGTTAAACCGGCTTAAAGAGATAATAATATCGAGGATTAAGCCGAAGTATAAATAAACCTAGAATATAGTAAAATAGAAGCTTAGAAGTAGCGTTAATAGAAGGACTAGATTGTCGGACTACCTATTAACCCTAGCTTTCTGGACTAGAAGGAGCGATAGAACGAATAGTAAGCTATAATAACGGAAAGGCGTATAAGCTCCGTACTTACCTTAGCAGCGTAACGCTTACCGGAGGTTATAGATAAAATTAGTAATATCTATATCGGGCTCGCTAAATATAAGGCCTTAGCCCTATTCTAGATTAAAACGGGAGCGATTAGGTTAGCAGTATACTTATTTATATATAGCGTACTAGCCGTTTTAACGCTGCTTTATAGCTACGGAAGGGGAAAAGAAATAGTATACTATATTATTATTAGGTATATGAAGCTAGAAGATTAAAAGGAGAGGCTCCGCTACGCCCTAACTCCGACCGCGCTGCGTATATACTACGACTTCGAGGATATAGTAAGTACGTAACCGGCCGCTATAACTATAACGAGGTAGCTACTATAATAAGGAAAGCTCCCGTCCTTCGGGCTAGCTATAGAGATTATAAGGGAGGATATAGAGCTATATAGATATAGACTGAATAGAGCTAGGGCGTAGGGCTATAGCGTAGGGCTATAGCGTAACTAGCTAGTTAAGTTTACTAGTACGGTAAGGTATTAGGTAACTAAAGGACGAGAATATAATAATAGCGCGGCTTCCGCGTAACTAGAATATAGCGCTTAGGTTTTCTCCCGGTATTCGGGTTCCTAAACGATAGATAGACTATAAAGGCACCGTATACCCTATAGGGGGAGGTCGGCGTATAAATATTATTATTATTATTATTATTATTATTATTTTATCTTAAAGACCGATACCCGAGTTCTAGTAAACTAGATTAATAAAGGAATATCCGATATCCCCGGAGCTTGAATTAGCTAGTAGATTATAATTATTAAGATCTTTAACTTTACTATTAAGTATATCCCTAGCTTTAAAAATCCTATAGCCGATATAATTTTATAGCTACTTATTTCCGAAACTCCGGAGATAAACCTAGAAGGAGACTTAGATAAGTAATATAATATTTAAATTAATTCTATTCCCGCTAAACGATTTCTAAATTCTAAGCTTATATAGTTTAAGAAGTCGTTAGAGTTCGCTAGGTTCCTTATAACTAAAGTAATACCGCTTAATATATTAAGAAAGCGGTTTATAGCGTTTAAAAGGGAAGTTCTCCGGTATTAGGTTATTAATTATATATTATAATAACTGGAAGAAAGTAAATTACTTAAGAGGTAAGTAATAAACGATCTAGAGCTTTATAGGAAAGTCCTATAGGATTATTACGCTAAGTTTAACTATAAGGGTTATAATATAACTATTATAAGGATCCGAAGACTTTACTTTTAAAAAGGATTCTAGATAAACGTAGCTAAAGCTATTAAAGCTTATAAGATCTATAGCTTCTATAGTTCTAAAGCTTATAGCGAAAGCGTTTATCCTACTATTCCCCGAAGGCAGTTCGAAAAGATTAAAGTCGATATCTAATATATATTAAACGATAGGGGATACTAATATCTTATAAAAGCTAAGTATAATCTAACCGGATATATTATTATAAGACCTATAAGGAAGAGTAATACTACTAGTATAAAAAGATTCTTTATTAAGGATATCCTTTTCGCTTATAAGTGCCTTATAATTATTAATATTAATAGCGGGTTAGAAAATAAAGTAGAGTTTACTTCTATTATCCGAGAACTTAGAATTAGACTTATTTAAGTTTCTCCTTATAATTTTAGAGTATAAGGTATAATAGAAGGGGGATATTTCTCTATTACTAGCGTTATTACTAAGCTCTTTTAAGAGAGATTAGTATAGAGGAAGTATTTAAAGCTTACTTTCTTTACCGATCGAATATCTTTTAAGCGATTATATAGATATATACTTTTCTACCTAGTTTTTGGGTAGGAGCCGCTTATACCTTTAAAAACTAAAGTCCTAATATAAAGGGTAGTCTTATAGTAACCGAACTAGAAATTAAAGGAAGCTCTCTAAGCTAGGTTAAGAACTATAGCTAATTAAAAGGAGGATATTTAAGCCGCTATCGAGGCTATTATTAAATATCGGAAGCAGGTAGCCGATAAAGCGAACTCTTATAGCTTTATCCGGGAAAACCGCTTTAAAGTAAGTAATATAGTACTAGTCTATAACTATATTAAAAAAATATCTTACTTAATAATTATAAAGATATTATATTATTAAAAGGGTTTATTTATCGTTAATTAAATTTATAATTAAGGAGCCTATAGGCTGCGAATTATAAACGGGATTAAACTTAAAGGGATATTTATAGCCCGGAACTTTAAAAAGTTTATTCTCGATAAGAAAGGGACCTAGTAACTAGATATACTAATATTATAGGAAGAAGACCCTAACTAATCCTAAAGCCTAACCGATAAGCTAACCTTACTTTAATTACCTATAGTAAAGGGAGTTCTTAAAGGCCTTATAGAAGTTTATAAAGAGGAGGCCGGATTTATTAATACTTTCTAAGTATTTAAGCTTTTAGTCCCCGATTAACTAAGTATATCTAGTCCTATTTATAATATTTAAAACTAATCTCTTATAGAAATTCCTATCCTCGACGTTCTCGATGTAAAGGAGGAGGAAGTTAAGAGCGAAAGTAAGGAGGAATTAAAAGCCGATAAATATATAGGACTAAAGATATAAGTAGTAGTAATAAAAGCTGCTAAAATATATAAAGCTAAGTAAAACAATTAGTTTATTAAGATTCCTATATAGAAGTTAAGTAAAGACGGCTTTGTAATTATATTACCGACCGATAAATAAGAGGATAGTTAAGTTTTTCTATTCCGATTAATAAGTTTTCCCTTAAAATCTCTATTCGATTTAAGTATTTCCTCCTTTAATAGTTTTCTTTCCTTCTATTTAATTTAATTTACCTCCTTTTCTTCTTATTTTCTAATTACTATTTCTAAGTTTTAATATTTTCTTCCCTATTCGTTATTTATATTTCTTTATTCCTTTTCTTATTTCCCCTCCTTTCTTTCTTTATCTTACCTAGTTAGCTTTAATATAATTAGCTTAATCTTCGTTCTACTATTATAAGTTATAAATATTATAGCTATAACGGTATATAATTAAAGCACGACCGCTAATATAAAGGATATAAGGATATATATCTAGTTAATAATAGCAGTTATAAGAATAAGACTATCTAGCTAGTAGTATTTATATTTCTAAAAGCAGCTTTTTCGTTTATTTAAAGCTATTAGGGGAGGAGAGCCCTAGTAGCTAGCTAGGTAGCCGGCTAAAGAGGAAATAATAAATTTATTCTAAAATAACTACCTATACCCTCTAAAAAGGTTTTTTTTTAACTAGCCGAGGTCTTCTATATATATACTACCTAAAGCCTATCGCTTATAATTAACCTTATTTCCGGCTAATATTTAAACCTAAAGATTAAAAAAACCTAGGAAGATAACTTAACTACTCCTACCTAAGAAAAGATTTATCTTTTTCTATCCCCTAGCTAATTGGCCCTATCTAATACGTTTAGCTAGCGCTTATTACCGTTATTTAATCCTATCCTCTTCTTTAACTAAGTCGATTAATACTTTAGAAGTTCTTTCTATTTATCGACTCCTAAGGACTTTAAATAACCGGCGAGATTAGAGAAAGGGGTTAATATTAATATTTTATTAGTCGATTAAATTTAAATAAATACTTACTAGAGCAGCTCTTTTATAAACGCACTTATACGCTAAATTAAAGGGAAGTTAGTTTTAAAACAACCCCTAATAATAATCGTAATTAGCCCTAGCTATATAAAAGACGTAGTTAGTATAAGTACTTAAATAGATAGATAGAAGAGAGAGATACTTAAGGAAACGGCTATTTATAAAAGATCTCTTTCTCTCCCCCGTTTCCTTATTAATATACTTTATAAATAAAATCCTAAATTTTAAAGCGTAGTAGTTATAAGGTATTAAGTTATAATAGCTAAAGATAATAATTATAAGGGGCTAACCTATAATACGACTATAGGTAAGTGCTAATAGGATATATTCTAAAGTATAAAGAAGGAAGAGGAGAGGTCTTAGAAGGAGTCCTCTCCGTAGGCTATATATATATAAGGGTATCTCTACTAAAAGCCTATAAAGGGCCCGTTAAGGGCCTATATTATCCCCGTACTATTAGGGTTAGGGTCTATAGCTTATAACTATATATATAAGCTATTAGGCTCGGGCCTATAATATAGCCCCCCCCCTTCTACCGGCGGCTATATTATAGCAAGTAGTAAAAATAAGTACCTAGTTATAGATTACTAGACCTATATAACTTATTAAAATTAGGTATTTATATAGCCGTATTAGCTTAGCAGTCCCCTCCCTAAATATATAAATACCCCCTTCCCTATTTACCTAGGGATTAACTTAATTCCTTTCCGTCCTTACCCTTAACCTATAATAAATATATAATAATACTTATACGCGCTTACTTAAGTATTCTTAGATATTTATAATAAGTATATAGTAACTTCTTAGCGTATTCTTAAGTAAAAACGAGTAATCTTATAATAAATATATAGTAGTCTCTCTATATAACCTTAAAGAAAGACGAATAAATAATTAAATAAATAAATAAATAAATAATATATTAGCTATTACTACTCCCCCTCCCCCTCCTCTACCCTCTCGTAGTAAACCTAGTAAAGGTTATAGCAGCGACGATAATAAGCTTAACGTAAGTATAGAACGAACCCTCTCTATATCTATAGAGCTAATAATTATATAGAAGGGTCGTCGCGCTATAAGCGCGTACGCTATTATTAGAAACTCCGATAATAATAATACGGCCCCGCTTAAGTAAATAAAGTATCCTTATAATAACTATTCGAGCCGTCTACTTAACTATAGTAAGCTCGATTATAAGCGTAGTTATAGCGCGTTTTATAAAGCATATACCTAGAGCTATATAAAGTGCGATTAGGGAGAGCAATTATACGCTAGGTCGCCTAACTTATAATATACCGCCTATAAGCTACTTTATATAGTTAATAAGGGTAACTATATTATATCGAAGGGATATAAAAAGGTCGGTAATATATACGGATATAAACCTACCTTTTCTAAGGAGTTTATAGTCGCGGGATATAATTAGGTTATGTTATAGGCCCGAGCCTAGTAGCTCGTGCGTATAGTTATAGGCTATAAACCCTAACCCTAACAGTACGGGGATAGTACAGGCCCTCGACGGGCCCTTTACAGACCCTTAGTAGAGATACCTATATATATATATAGCCTATAGAGAAGACTCCTTCTAAAACCTCTCCTCTTCCTTCTTTATACTTTAGAATATATCCTATTAATACCTACCTGCAGTCGTATTATAGGTTAGCCCCTTATATTTCTAAAGTATCCTAGTTCCTTAAAAGAACTCGGTTTCTAATACTTTAGCGGGCAGACTAGTAGAGCAGATAATAGCAGACGACGCTATATAAGCTTTGTAAATTCCTCTCCTAAACGCCGAGATAAATCTAGCAAATAACCTTTTAGCAGATAAGCAGTAAATAGCCCTACCCCCCTAGCAGATACCCGGTATAATATATACCGACCCCTAATAGAATATTAGCAATACCTTTCGCACTTAGCAGGACTTTATAGTTCCGGATCCCTATATTTCTCCGGCGGATATAGCTAGCTATATTAATATCTAACCTAATCCTATAGCGCTAGCAGCCTTAATACCCCTATATCGCAAACCTCTTCCCTTAAGCGTACCGTATAATAGCAATAAGGCTACCTTTCGCTCCTAGTATATAACTATCGAGTATAAACTATATACCGATACTATCTTTATTAGTAATTAACGGGACTAATAGGTCTTCCTTTAATCTTCCCTCTCTCCCTATATTTAGCAGCGGATCGCTACCTATTATAAGGAGGGTAGCGGTAATTAAACCTATAACGTCCCGAACTTTCTAAATTACCTAGAAAACTATTTCGGGGACCCGTACTACGCGTATACCGTACTTACCGAGCTAAACGCTTTTCGTATATAGGATACTTACTAATTCTTTCGCTTCCTAGTCGATTTCGAATAGTTATTAGCTATAGCAGGAGGCCTCTATTAAACGGAGGAAGTCCGAGTTAACTATCTCCGTAACGCGCTATCTCTATATATTCGTAAAAAAGCTATTAGACGAAATATTAACCGCTCCTCCTATATTAGCGTAGTTACAGGATATTATAATATCGCCTAGGATCTAGAGATATAGGACCTTAAATAACGCCTCCTAAGCGGTTACTATTAGAACTCCTCTCCCTAGAGTTACTTATCTTCTAATCCTTTATCTCGTAACTATAATAGCAACATTATAATATCGGGAGTTAACGCTATATACTTTAGGCACTATAGATTATAATCCTGTAACCGAGGTAGAAGCGCCCCTCCTAACTAGCGGAGCGGATATAGAGGGTCGCCTCCTTCTGCCTTATCCTCCTCCCGTCCCGAGAACTAGTATCGGGCTTAGTAGACTTCGGAAACTATCTATAATACCCGATATAACGCTAAAGCCTATCTTCGTTATAGCTCCTAGCAGTATTTTATTCGCGATTACTCTTTACTTCCTATTCGCGCCCTAACTATAGTCTACTCGCTAAAGGTTAACGCGGGTTTATCTAAGGACGAAGGGAACTTACTTAAGGGTAAGGGAAAAGCCTAGCTCTTAAGTTCAGTCTCTTTTAAGAGCCCCGATATCTATATCCCTTAGTAGAGGACGATATAATTATATACTGCAAGATTTAAGATAGAATAGATAAGCCGCCCTTCCTTATTCTAATTTTATTTAAAAATATATACTTTCTTAACGTTTAGATTAATAGTAGATATAACTATTATAGTATAATTAGTAAACGTCTCGCTTAGCAACTTAGATTAAAGTAAATCCGTCTCCCCTATACTTATAATTTAAGTACCGTTTTAAGCCTTTAATATAACCGGTCGATTACCTATATAGCTAAGACTACGATAGACCTCGATAAGTAATAGTATCCCGCCTACCTCTATATAATCCCGGGGATAGCCTATAACGCGATATTAGGCCTTCCTTAGCTATAATATCGCTACGTTATCCTAAATACCTAGCGGGGCCGTCTTGTTATCGGGGCGGCTGATAATATAGTAGTTTAAGAAGCCGCTTAACGCCCTACCGGGGCCTGCGTTTATAGCTTAATTAGAAGTATTTATACGGGTATTGCAGCTAGGGAGTAGAAGAAGAAATAATTAGCCTATACCTTTATAGCTACTAGTCTCTATAAGATAATATATATCCTTATACTAATAGCTCTATACGTATTATAACCGGTATAGGACTAGAGCGGGCTTATACTACCTCCTAAGGTAAGCGATTTTATAAACCTCTTTAATAAAGATAAGGTATCCGAACTTCCCCTATACTATAATAGCTTAGACTATTATATCCGCTTAAAGCCGGGTAACGATAGCCGTATTCCCGAACTCCTATAGGGTCTACTTTATAATATATTACAGGATTAGCTCCTAGAACTTCGGAAATAAGTTACCGAATTAATAGATAAAGATTAGGTATAAGCTAGTACCTTATTTATAGTAGTACTAGTACTCCTTATTAAAAAGGCCGATAAAGGTTAGCGTTTTTATATAGATTACTATATACTTAATAAGATTATATAGCAGAACCGTTATCCGCTTCCCCTAGTTAAAAAGATACTCCGCTCTCTTTCTAAAGCGAAGTAGTTTACTAAGCTTAATATACGCTTAGCGTTCTACTATATCCGGATAGCTTTAGGCGATAAGCACTTTACCGCTTTCCGGATAAGGTTCGGCTTATTTAAGTAGCTTATTTATCCGTTCGGCCTTGCCGGGGCTTCTATAATATTCTAGCAATTTATTAATAGTACTTTACAGAATATCCTAAACAACTATATAACGGCTTATTTAAATAACTTTTTAATCTTTTCTAATAATTCCCGAAAGGATTATATATAAAAGGTTTATAAAGTACTATAGTATTTTCGAGATACCGGTCTATACTTTAACCCTAAGAAGTATGCTTTCGCCGTTAAGGAGATTAAATACTTCGGGTTTATTATTAAGGCTAGTATCGGAATTTATACCGATTCCGCTAAGATAGTAGCTATTCGAGATTAAAAGCCCCTAACGAAGCTTTATAGAGTTTATAGCTTCCTCGGCTTTACTAATTTCTACTATAATTTTATCTATAACTTCTTTAAGGTAATCGAGCCTTTAATCCGCTTTACTTACATAAGGGTACCGTTTTATTAAACGGAGGAAGAAGATAGGGCTTTTAAAGCTTTTAAGCTTACCTTTATTTCTACCCCTATCTTTATTTAGTAGGATCCGGACTTTAATACGGTTATAAAGGCTAACTACTCTAAGAATACGCTAGGAGGCTATATATCTTAGTACGATATTAATAGTATCTTATAGCCGGTAGCTTACTACTCTACTCGCTTTATAGTAGCTAAGCGTAATTATACGATTTATAATAAAGAACTTCTTATAATTATTGCTTATTTAATAGTATAATCGTCCGAGCTTTATAGCGTACGCTCCCCGTTTATCGTACTTACGGATTATAAGGGCTTAAAATATTTTACTTAACTATAGCTAATCTCCGAGCGCTAGGCTCGATAATCCGAAATACTTTCCCTATTCCGATTCTATTTAAAATATTATCCTAGGGTATAAGTAGCCCGCCCGGATACGCTTTCCCGTTAAGAATAAGATATAAGGGATACCGAATAGCCCCTAGCCTAAATCTTTTAGCCTTTATTTATCTCCCGCCTCACTTTATATATAAAGTAGCCGCGCCCCCGTCCTACTCCTATAGCGTCCCCGTTATATTCCTATATCGCTATTATTCTTTTATAATCTAGCTCCCCGGCTTAACTAGTAGGGCTATAGGATCCTTCTATACTACCGGGTAACTAGTTTTTTCTTAACCCTAATTTATAAGCGCTCTAAGATACGGCCCTAATAAATAACCCCTCTTACCGGCTTCGTCTTATAGCGGTACGTAATAGTATACGGTTTTTCCCTCGAGAAGCGGCGATCTATAAGCAGATTATAGATTATATAATTAATACTTATAGAGCGCTAATATACCGGTACTATTTATAGCTATTATATTAGGAGCCCCTAATTACGTATATCCTTTAGTAAGTTTATAACTCCCCCCTAGTTAATTACCCGGGCTATAATAGTACTTTTAAGGTTCTTTAATATAATTATTATTAGGATAGTATATCTTAGGATATCCGTTATTTCGTTTAGAATTATAACGTATATATACGCAGTACCCCTTTACAGCGCTTACGCTAAGGGCTTTTATAGCCCCTCCCGGTACCGGACCGATTCTAAACTTAGCTTTCGGTAGACTTTATAATAAACCTCCCGGTAAACTCCCCGGAGGTACCTACCTGCCTTATAATTATTACAGATCGTTTTTCGAAATACGTTTAGTTAGAGGCTATAACTTCGATAGAAGCCGAAGCGTACGCCCTAAGGTTCTATAACGTATAGTAGCGATTTTACGGATTTCTATCCTCCCTTATTAGTAATTATAGTTCGGATTAAGTAAGGGACTTCTAATCGTACTTCTATAAGTCGGTCGGTATATAATAGCTTCTCTCTATAGCTTATTACCTATAGAGTAACGGAGGGATAGAGCGGGTGAACTAGGAGGTCTAGAAGTACCTCCGGGCGTTTATTTCCTTTACCTAGTTTAACTAGCCCGATTACCTTTCTACTTATTAGTTAACGTTAAACGGCTATAGCTTTTTAATTATAGGTTTTAGCCCGAATTACCTTCTAAATAGCTATAATATTAATATAATTGCTCGCCTACTAGATACTACTAAGCTATCGGGCAGCCTATAAGGCCGGGCCGTCGCCTTTTTTAACTATCTTTAGGAGGGAACCGACCTCGCTTAGGCTATAATAGTATACGCTTAGTAATAATAGGAGTTCGGAGCGAACTGCTGCCGACGCCCTACTAAAAAGTTTATTATCGGTAATTAAGTCTAGCTCTTATTATATAATATTAAGATAAACTGCCCTAAAAAGAAGTTAAACTAGCTTTACTCGAAGTATATAATCCTTACTATCCCGACTCTAACTATAATTACCCTAGATATCCCTAGGAATATTTACTTAACCTTTTATATTAACTTAGTAGAACGGGTATATATTAACCCGCTACCTATATAGGATAAAATAAATTCCCGCCCCGGGCCCGTTCTAGTCCTATCCCCGAAGGACGGGATAACTTATTAGGAGTACTATATAAACGAGATCCTAGCTATTAAAAATAAGCTAGGTAGGGGAAACTATCGTTAGGTATTTATTAAATAGACTAACTATAATGCCCCTACTTAGGTAGACTTAGAAGTAATTATAAATACTAAGGCCTTAAACTATTTCGAAGCTAGGTAGGGGGATATTCGATTTAATAACGGTCCGGTCTTATAACGGCGGAAGACTTAGTAAGTATAGGGATAGTACGGGTATATTATATTAAAGGACGATTATTATATTATAAGTAGGGTTAAGTAACCGGCTCCCGTTTTAGGGATCCTACCGGCGTATAAGATAAAACTATAAATATAAGTAGTATACCCGGCTAGGTAGCGTCGTTCCCCTAGAATAAAAATACCCCGGTAACCTATAGCTCCGGCGATAACTCGTATCCTCCCGATAACGATATAGGCGATCCCGACCGGCGCCCGCCCCGGGCCCGGGGGGTCCTTCTATATAAATTAGCTAGTAAACGCGCTATATTTACTAGGATATTATCCCGGGTAGTATCCCTTTCCTCCCGATAGCAATTATCCTAATAAGTTTCCTCCTAAAAAGCTTATTACTAATCCTATTCGTTATTAGCTTCCTTAATCGCAACTTTATAGCGGGGCCGTTAAGGCCCCGGGAAAGGGGGGAAAGGGGGTTAAATTACTTACTAATATATAAACTAGGCTAGCGTTAATCTTACTAACTCCCTACGCTAAAGCATATAGTCCTTATACTATTATATTCTATAATTACTAACTTATAGGGGCTGCGCTAATAATTCTATAACGTAAGGGAGTGCTAGGGAATAGCTAACGGTTAAGAGGCATTATAGCTCTGCTACAGGCGTAAGGAGAAGATATCTATCTAATAATCTAAAATATATTAGGAGACTCTATATTCTCGGCCGGGGAAAACTTATAAGTACGCTAGCGGCTATAACGGTTACCTTATAGGGTAGCGGTAATAGCGCAAATAATATATAAAGACTCTTTATAAGTAGCGTTAAGGGCCGTAACTTAATTATATCCCGCGACTATAAACTCCTTAGAAAAGGTAGGCTTATATTCTCGTACGTTACCGACCTTCTTATATCCCTTAGATATAATATAGTTACCTTCGTTAACTACGCGGAGCAGCTTACGGGTAATACGTTATAAGTTAGGCGACCCGGCGTATAATTACTCTCCCTAGTTGTACTTTATATAGCCCCGGGTATACGTCTTATAGGACGCGCTATAACTACGCTTATAATCGAGTTTACTATAGTTAAGGAGATAGCTCGAATAGTTATTATAGGGATACTTTATTTACTTAGGCGGGGCCGTATTATTATTATCAGAGTCTCTAATAATAGCGTACGCGCCTATAGCGCGACGACTTTTCTATATAATTATTAGCTCTATAGATACGGGGAGGGTTCGTTCTATACTTACGTTAGGCTTATTATTATTACCGCTATAACTTCTATTAGGTCCGCTGTAAGAGGGTGGGGGAGGGGGAGGGGGAGTAGCAGCAGCCGATATATTATTTATTTATTTAATTAATTATTTATTCGTCTTTCTTTAAGGTTATATAAAGGGACTACTATATATTTATTATAAGATTACTTACTTTTACCCGAGAATACGCTAAGAAATTACTATATACTTATTATAAATATTTAAAAATACTTAAGTAGGCGCGTATAGGTACTACTATATATTTATTATAGGTTAAGGGTAAGGACGGAAGGGAACTAGGTTAGTCCTTAGGTAGGTGGGAAAGGGGGTATTTATATATCTAAGGAGGGGACTATTAGGCTAGTACGGCTATATAGATACCTAATTTTAATAAATCGTATAGGTTTAATAGTCTGTGCTTAAGTATTTATTTTTACTGCCTGCTATAATATAGCCGCCGGCAGGAGGGGGGGGCTATATTATAAGCCCGAGCCTAGTAGCTCGTACGTATAGTTATAGATTATAAACCCTAACCCTAATAGTACGGGGATAGTACGGGCCCTCGACGGGCCCTTTACGGACCCTTAGTAGAGATACCTATATATATATATAGCCTATAGAGAGGACTCCTTCTAAGACTTCTCCTCTTCCTTCTTTATACTTTAGAATATATCCTGTTAGCACCTACCTGTAGTCGTATTATAGGTTAGCCCCTTATAGGTTACAGCCCTTAACGCTACTTATAAGGAGTCTTTATATATCGTTCGTATTATTACCGCTACCCTATAGGGTAACCGTTATAGCCGTTAATATACTTATAACTTTTCCCCGTCCGAGGATATAAAGTCTCCTAATATATTTCAAACTATCGGATAAATAATCTCCCCCTACGCCTATAATAGAGCTATAGTACCCCTTAACCGCTAGCTATTCCCTAGTACTCCTTTATATTATAGAATTATTAACGCAGCCCCTATAAGTTAATAACTATAGAATATAATAACGTAAGGATTATATACTTTAGCGTAGGGAGTTAGTAAGATTAACGCTAGCCTAGTTCGTATATCGGTAAGTAACTTAACCCCTCTCCTCTCCCTCTCCGGGTCCTTAATAGCCCTATTATAAAGTTATAACTAAGGAAGCTAATAATAAATAGGATTAATAGCGCGTTTTTTAGGAGGAGACTCATCGAGTTAATTATTACCGAAAGGAGAGAGATACCGCTTAGGATAATATCTTAGCGAGTATAGCGCGTTTATTAGCTAATCTATATAAAAGGACTCCTTAAGCCCGGGGCGGGTATAGGTCGGGATCGCTTATATCGTTATTAGAAGGGCGTAAGTCGTTACCGGAGCTATAAGCTATCGGGGTATATTTATTTTAAGAGATTAACGCTACCTAGTCGGATATACCGCTTATATTTATAGTTTATCCTTATATACTAGTAGGATCCTAGGAATAGGAGCCGATTACTTAACCCTACTTATAATATAATAATTATCTTCTAATATAATATAGCTATACTATCCCCGTATATACTTAATCTTCCGCCGTTATAGAACCGGTTTATTATTAAACCGAATATCCCCCTACTTAGCTTCGAAGCGGTTTAAGGCCTCGGTATCTATAATAGCTTTTAAATCTACTTAAGTAAGTATATTATAGTTAACCTATTTAATAAATACCCGATAATAGTTTCCCCTACTTAGCTTATTTTTAATAGCTAGGATTTTATCTATATAATACTCTTAATAAGTTATCCCGTCCTCCGGAAATAAAATTAGGATAGGCCCGGGGCAGGAGTTTATCTTATCTTATATAAATAGCGGGTTAATATATACCCGTTCTACTAAATCGATATAAAAAGTTAAGTAAATATTCCTAAGGATATCGAGAGTAATTATAATTAGAGTTAAGATAGTAAGGATTATATATTTCGAGTAAAGCTAATCTAACTTCTTTTTAAAGTAGTTCGTTTTAATATTATATAGTAAGAGCTAAACCTAATTACTAATAATAAACCTCTTAATAGAGCGTTGGCAGTAGTTCGCTCTAAAGTCTTACTATTACTAAATATATACTATTATAGCTTAAGCGAGGTCGGTTCCTTCCTGGAAATAATTAAGGAAGGCGACGGCCCGGCCCTATAAGCTGCCCGATAGCTTAGTAGTATCCCGTAAGCAAGCGATTATATTAATATCGTAGCTATTTAAAAGGTAATTCGGATTAAAGCCTATAATTAAAAAGCTATAGCCGTTTAACGTTAACTAATAGGTAGAGAGGTAATCGGGCTAGTTAAACTAAGTAAAGGAAATAAACGCTTAAAAGTATTTCTAAACCTCCTAATTCGCTCGCTTTATCCCTCCGTTGCTTTATAGGTAGTAAGCTATAGAAAGGAGCTATTATATATTAACCGACTTATAAAGGTATAACTAGAAATCCTTTATCTAATCCGAACTATAATTATTAATAAGGGAGGATATAAATCTATAAAATCGCTACTATATATTATAGAATCTTAGAGTATACGCTTTAGCTTTTATCGAAGTTATAGCCTTTAGCTAAACGTACTTCGAGAGACGATTTATAATAACTATAAGGCAGGTAAGCGTATCCGGGGAATCTACCGGGAGGTCCGTTATAAAGTTTACCGAGAGCTAGGTTTAAAATCGATTTAATACCGGGAGGGGCTATAAAAGCCCTTAGCGTAAGCGCTGCGAAGGGGTATTATATATATATATATATTATAATTCTAAACGAAACGATAGATATTCTAAAATATACCGTCCTAATAATAATTATATTAAAGAACCTTAAAAGTATTATTATAGCCTGGGTAACTAATTAAGGGGGAGTTATAAACTTACTAAAGGATATATATAATTAGGGGTTCCTAATATAATAGCTATAAGCGATACCGGTATATTAATATTCTATAAGTATTAATTATATATTCTATAATCTACTTATAGGTAGCCGCTTTTTAAGGGAAGGACCGCGCACTATTATATACCGCTATAAGATAAAGCCGGTAAAAGGGGTTATTCGCTAGGGCCTTATCTTAAAGCGCTTATAATCTAAGGTTAAGAAAAAACTAGTTACCCGGTAATATAAAAGGATCCCGTAGCTCTATTAATTAAACCGGGGAGCTAGATTATAAGGGAATAGAGGTAATATAGAAATATAATAAAGACGCTATAAAAGTAGAACGGAGATATAGCTACTTTATATATAAAGTAAAGTAGGAGATAAATAAAGGCTAAAGGATTTAAGCTAAGGGCTATTCGGTATCCCCTATATCTTATTCTTAACGGGAAAGTATATCCGGGCGGGCTACTTATACCTTAAAGCGATATTTTAAGTAAAATCGGAATAGGGAAAGTATTTCGGATTATTAAGCTTAGCGCTCGGAGATTAGCTATAATTAAATAAAGTACTTTAAACCCTTATAATCTATAAGTATAATAAACGGGGAGTATACGCTATAGAGTTCGGATAACTATATTATTAGATAAGTAGTAATTATAAGAAGTTCTTTATTATAAATCGTATAATTACGCTCCGCCGCTATAAAGCGAGTAGAGTAGTAAGCTACCGGTTATAAAATATTATTAATATTATATTAGGATATATAGCCTCCTAGCGTATTCTTAAAGTAGTTAGCTTTTATAATAATATTAAAATCCGGATCCTACTAGATAAGGATAGGGGTAGAAATAAAGGTAAGCTTAAAGGCTTTAAAAGCCTTATCCTCTTCCTCTATCTAACGAAATAATACCCCTATATAAATAAGACGGATTAGAGGCTCGATTACCTTAGAGAAGTTATAGATAAAATTATAATAAAAATTAGCGAAGTTAAAGAAGCTATAGATTCTATAAAGCTTTATTAAAAGCTTTTAATCTCGAATAGCTACTATCTTAGCGGGATTAATATAAACTCTAACGCCGGCCTCGATAATAAACCCGAGGTATTTAATCTCTTTAATAGCGAAAGTATACTTCTTAGGGTTAAGGTATAAATTAATATTTCGAAAACGCTATAATACTTTATAAGCTTTCTATATATAATCCTTTCGGGAATTATTAAAAAAAATTAGAAGGTTATTTAGATAAGCCGTTATATAATCGTTTAAAATATCCTATAGAATATTATTAATAAACCGTTAAAACGGTACGGGAGCCCTAATAAGGCCGAACGGATAAATAAGCTATTTAAATAAGCCGAATTATATCCGGAAAGCGGTAAAGTACTTATCGCCCGGGGCTATCCGGATATAGTAGAACGCCGAGTATATATTAAGCTTAATAAACTACTTTGCTTTAGAAAGAGAGTAAAGTATCTCTTTAACTAGGGGAAGCGGATAATAGTCCTACTATATAATCTTATTAAATATATAGTAATCTATATAAAAGCGCTAGCCTTTATCGGCCTTTTTAATAAAAAGTACTAATACTACTATAAGTAAGGTACTAGCTTATACCTAACCCTTATCTATTAACTTAATAACTTATTTCCGAAGTTCTAAGAGTTAATTTTATAGTATATTATATAGTAGACTTTATAGGAGTTTAGGAATATAGCTATTATTACCCGGCTTTAAGCGGATATAATAGTTTAAGCTATTACAGTATAGGGGAAGTTCGGATGCCTTATCTTTATTAAAGAGGTTTATAAAATCGCTTACCTTAGGGGGTAGTATAGACCTACTTTAGTTTTATACCGGTTATAGTTTATATAAAGCTATTAGTATAAGGATATATATTATCTTATAAAGATTAGTAGCTATAAAGGTATAAGTTAATTATTTCTTCTTCTACTCCCTAGTTATAATACCCGTATAGATACTTTTAACTAGGCTATAAATATAAGCCCTAGTAGAGCGTTAGGTAGCTTTTTAAACTATTATATTATCGGCCGCTCTAATAATAAAACGGCCCTGCTAGGTATCTAGGATAATATAGCGATATTATAGCTAAAGGAGTCCTAGTATTATATTATAAGCTATCCCCGGGATTATATAAAGGTAAGTAGGATACTACTACTTATCGAGGTTTATTATTATCTTAGCTATATAAGTAATCGACCGGTTACGCTAAAGGCTTAAAACGGTATTTAAATTATAAGTATAGGGGAGACGGATTTACTTTAATTTAAGTTATTAAGCGAGACGTTTACTAATTATACTATAATAGTTATATCTACTATTAATCTAAACGTTAAGAAAGTATATATTTTTAAATAAAATTAAAATAAAGAAGAGCTGCTTATCTATTCTATCTTAAATCTCGTAGTATATAATCGTATCGTCCTTTATTAAGGGATATAGATATCGGGGCTCTTAAGAGAAATTAAATTTAAAAGCTAAGCTTTTCCCTTACCCTTAAATAAGTTCCCTTCGTCTTTAAATAAACTTATATTAACCTTTAGCAAATAGATTATAATCGGGGTATAAATAGGAAATAAGGAGTAATTATAAATAAAATACTACTAAAAACTATAATAAAGATAGGCTTTAGCGTTATATTAAGTATTATAGATAATCTCCGAAGTTTATTAAGCTCGATACCGGTTCTCTAAACGAGAAGAGGATAAAATAAAAGGAAGCGATTCTTTATATCCGCCCCGCTAATTAAAAGGGGCGCCTCTACCTCGGTTATAGGATTATAATCTATAGTACTTAGAGTACGTAGCGTTAACTCCCGATATTATAATATTACTATTATAGTTATAAAACGAAGGAGTAGAAGATAAGTAACTCTAAGGAGAGGAGTTTTAATAGTAACCGCTTAGAAAGCGTTATTTAAAGTCTTAGGTCTCTAGATCCTAAGCAATATCGCGATATCCTATAATTACGCCGGTATAAGAAAAGCAGTTAATATTATATCTAATAGCTTTTTTACGAATATATAGGGATAGCGCGTTATAGAGGTAGTTAACTCGGACTTCCTCCGTTTAGTAAAGGCCTCCCGTTATAGCTAATAATTATTCGAAGTCGATTAAGAAGCGGGAGAACTAGTAAGTATCCTATATATAAAAGGTGTTTAGCTTAGTAAGTATAGTACGCGTATAGTATAAGTCCCTAAAGTAGTTTTTAAAGTAATTTAAAAAGTTCGGGATATTATAAGTTTAATTACCGCTACCCTTTTTATAATAAGTAGCGACCCGCTATTAAATATAGGGAGAAAGGGAAAACTAGAGAAAAACTTATTAATCCCGTTAATTATTAATAAAGATAATATCGGTATATAGTTTATATTCGATAGTTACGTGCTAGGAGTAAAAGATAGCCTTATTATTATTATATAATACGCTCGAGGGAAGAGGTTTATAATATAAGGATATTAAGGCCGCTAATGCTACGGGATTAGGCTAGATATTAATATAACTAGCTATAGCCGCCGGAGAAATATAGGGATCCGGAATTATAAAGTTCTACTAAGTATGAAAAGTATTACTAATATTCTACTAGGGGTCGGTATATACTATACCGGGTATCTATTAAGGGGGTAGGGCTATCTACTGCCCGTTTATTAGAAGGTTATTTACTAAATCTATCTTATTATTTAAGAGAGGAATTTATAAAGCTCGTATAGCATCGTTTATTATTATCTACTCTACTAATCTACCTATTAAAGTATTAGAAAACCGAGTTCTTTTAAAGAACTAGGATATTTTAGAAATATAAAGGGCTAACCTATAATACGACTATAAGTAAGTACTAATAGGATATATTCTAAAGTATAAAGAAGGAAGAAGAAAGGTTTTAAAAGGAGTCCTCTCTATAGGCTATATATATATACGGGTATTTTTACTAAGGGCCTATAAAGGGCCCGTCGAGGGCCCGTACTATCCCCGTACTATTAGGGTTAGGGTCTATAGCCTATAACTATACGCACGAGCTACTAGGCTCGGGCCTATAATAATAATAAAGAAAGCCTACTATCGAGCGTTTCTAATTAATATACGCTAGATATATTAACCGAAAGGCTTCCTACCTTCGAGATAAAGAAAGATAGTTTAAAGATAATAGAGATTTCGCTAAATACTATTTATAGCTAGGTTAATAAGTATTAAGAGATCTATAAGCTTTTAACAGGAGACGGGTTCCTAGTAAATATAAAGCTAACTAGCGTTACCCTTAAAGCTATAAAACTTAAAGGCTAAAAAGGCTCTCTATTAATCCGAAATAAAGAAAAGATTATAAAAAGGTTAAGGAGTTTTATAGCGAGAAAGGAGCTAGGTATTATTATTATTTATAAACCGTTAAAAAGGCTAGTTTAAATAATAAAGACTAGGTTAATTATTTATAACGAGTCCTAATAAAAGGTGTTACTCGATATCTACTAATAAGCTTCGCTAAAGAGTAGTTATAATAGCGAGGAAGAGAAGAGTTAAGGTTAAAGGTTTAAAATAAGAAAAGGAAAAAGAGAGCTAGGGAGGATATAAAATAATAACCGCTAAAAAGAAATAGTAAAAGGTAAAGTAATTTAAAAGCGTTTAAAAAGAAAAGGAAGGGTAATTACCCGGGTTACCGTTTATACTAGTTACTAAAGAAGGTAGCTATTATTACCTAAGAAGGTAAATATAAAAACCGTATAAATTACTTTCGCTTATACCGATTTATAACTTTTAAAACTTTACCGTTTACTTATTTTAAAATTATTTAGAATTATTTATAAGTTCTTTCCCCCTTTATACTATTCCCTAGCTTATACTTTATACTCTTTAATAATATTAACTCCTTATTATTTTTATCCTTACTATTACCTAAGAACTAGTACCTTTTATAACCCCCCTTTTATATATTTAACCTAATTACTATAAACTTATATATATATATATAGTTAGCTATTATAGCGGAGAAAGCAATAAGTAAGAAACCTTTCGTTTACTCGGCTATTAACTAGTAGTTATCTAGTAGTAATCCCTTTAATAAGGCTTATATACTAAGGACTACTATTCCCTTAAAGTATACTTTAAACTTAATTAAGTCCGGTCTCCTTACTTCTATAATACTATTATTCCTATAAAGGCGTATAAGACTTTAGTTAATTAGTTCTTTCCTAGGCTAGAACTAAGGACCTCTTATACTAACTATATCTTTAAAACTAACCCTTACCGCTACCTTCTAGCTCTCTATAATCTTTAAGGGTATATCTACTCTCGAGATAAACTTACGTTTAATCTTATAATTATTAAAATAAAATACTTCGCTTAATATCTTTAAAATAATATATAGATTTATATAGAGAGAATAAAGATAGGAGACTATAAAGCTATATTAACTATAACTACCTCCTATAGTATATAATTAATTAGTTTTCGCTTTATCTTTTAAGTAATAGAAAACTCGATAAATAACTAGTATAGTTTTATATAGTACGATTAGGTTTATTAGAAGGCTTTTATTATAGATAGATATTTAAGTAAAGTTATTACTAGTAACCCGAAGTATTAGAAGTAAATATATAGCTAGATCGATAGCTTAATTACTCGAGCTAAGCTATAGAAACCTATTACGGAAGGAGTAATTATAGTAGATAATATAAACCGACCTTTTAATAGATAATAGGAATCGAGTAGGTTCTTTATAATCGAGAACTTTCGAATATAGCTCTTAGAAAGTACGGAAGTCTTAAATAAATATAATTATATCGAGTATACTAATTAGATATAAGCTAGGAATCTCCTTCATTTAACTAGCGAACCTCTAGTTAAAATAATAAACCTTTACTTAAGAACCTTTATAAGGGAGCTCGGCTATATACTTATTTATCTTCGTTAGCTTAAATTACTATTAATTAGCTTTAAAGAGTATAAGAAATACCGCTCGTATATAAGCGAATATTACTGTAACGCTACCTTTATTAGTTAGGGCTAGGTTATATTTAAACCGAGTCCCGAAAACGACTTAGAGAACTTCCGAAGAAATAAGGGCTCTACTTACAGTAACTCTATTTTCCGATTAAGTTAAACTCCTATATTAAAATAGTTAAGCGTAACCTTAAACTAAAGCTTCTATCTTATATCTACTATAGATATAGATAGGGCTATATTTTTAATTAAGGAAGATAAAAGGAGTTTCTCGCGCTTATAACTTAGTATAGTACCCTTTAAATAGCGCTAATCCCTTATTAGAGGAGGAAGTATAAACTTTTCGTTATTATTAATACTACCTAGAGAATCTTTATCGGGTCCCTTTAGCCGGGAGGTCTTATAAACGCTATAAGGCCTATCTTAGATCTTATTACTTATTTCTAGATTTAATTAACCTCCGATAAAGTAAGTAAACTGCTATACTCTTTATAATCGCAGGATTATTATCCCGAAACCCCTTTAAACTCCTAAGCTTCCTATTTAGGATAAGGTAGAGCGAGGTTAGATATTTATAACGGGTATTATAATAAAGCCTAATCTAGAGCTTAACTAGGTTAGTTTTAATGATACTAAACGATATAAGGTATAAATTATAGAAAAGGAAGCTATCGAAGTAGGAAAGAGTTCTTTATAATAAAAGAATACTAGTACTTACTTAGGAGCTAGTTAAAGCCCCGGATAAGAAAGTAGCAGACGATAATTATAGAATAGACTTAATTATAGATAATATATATATATATAGGATATATAATAAAAGATATAAAGGACTTATTAATTATATAGATATCCGGACTAAGGTTAATTTTTAAAAGGGTTTCTATATAGAATAAATAGCGTAATAGTTTCTAGTTTTAATAATAGTTTCTTTCTTTCTTCTCTTTTAATTTTAATTAGAGATCCTAGATATTAACTATCTTAGGGAGTAGCTTATAAACTAAGCTACTAGGGGAGGAATAATAAAGTAGCTAGGGTAGAGTATAACCCCCCTATCCCCTTCCTATTATACCTGCGGCGGCTATATTAAAGAGCCTTAAACCCCTTTTATAGGAGTAATAAAAAGTATAGTATTTTCTTCCCTATATTTAAGTAGATTAACTTTAATACCTTCGTTTTATATTTTATAGCGCCCGTTAGCCTACGCCCCTTATTAGATTTTACCGCGCGCGCGCTATATACGTTGCAGTAGGGGCGCTCTGCCACTTTATTAATATAATATAAACTCCCTTTAATATTATAAGCCCTTTTAAAGGTTCCGGGCCGGGATATTTATAGGGTCTGCCTCTATATTTAAAAAAACCTTAGTTATAAGAACTTCCGTTTTCTAATAGTATATAATATATTCCGGTAGTAAGTCCGCGCTATTTTTAAATATTAGTAGCGTTATCGGGGTTAAAGGTTTATAGCTTTATATCTTTACTTAGCGTTTAAGTCCCTATATTACTTTATTATTATAGGATACCTTCGCTACTATATAGCGCTAATACTTTATCTAAGCTATATATATAACCTTCTTTTACTCCCTTATAGCTTCCCGCTATAGTTAATCGTTAGCTAATAATAGCGATATTTAATAATTATATCGGGCTTACTTCGCTGCTTTTATAAATCCTACTATCTTTAGGGACTATTATTTAGCCGTTTTACTTATATTTGCTTTACGCTATAGCGTTACTACTTAAGTTATATAATAGAGCTCTTTAGTTAAGTAATATATATACTTATTTAAATCGGTTATAATATTAAAGCTATTTAAAATATAAATATTCTATACTTTTACTTAAGCTAATAGTATATTTATTACTCTTTACGCGTAGCTTTTAAGGGTTAGGGTTAGGTATAGCTTCCCTACTGCTCGGGATATATATATTAGCTATAAATTATAATCGGAGCTCTTTTATTCCAGTTCCTTATTATATTTATAATATAGTTCTAAGCTATACTAAGCGAGGTTAAGTATAAAGGATTATTACCTTTATTTCTGCCTTATTATAAAGCTATATAGTATAGCTAAGTTAAAGCCTTAGCGCTATATTAAAATAAAGACTTTATAAGTAGTATTTAAGGTACGCCCTTCCTTATTTTAAAGGGGGTAGTATCTATTAAAATTACCGATTAGTATATTATACTTGCGCCGCTCTTAGACTATAAGGTTTAAAAGTAAGCTTTATCTATACGGATTAATCTCTAGCTTAGTCTAGATTAATTATATTATAAGGGGTTCGTTTCTAAAATTATAAAAGGTAACTATACTTTAGTTATATCCCGATATCCTTATTTACCCTGTTTAATTAAAGCGTTTATAAATATATAACGCTACTCTGCTATAGTATATATAGATTACTTTATATAGTAATATTACTAGATATATTATTATATATATATTTAAACTTACTTATAACTTCTATATTACTATAATATTAAATACCGGGCGCTTACTTAGCGCTAGCGCTATATTCTTACTATTTTCTATTATATATTAAAAAAGGATATTTATATTTATTATTTTTAAATATAATAGAAGGTCGATAATATATACTATAAGTTCTAGGATATATATTAATATATACTCCTTATAGAAGCTGCTTATATACTAGGCTACTACCCCCTTTATAAAGTATTTCGGGCTAGATCGTTAAGCGCTATACGCTTCCATATAGCGATAATACGGAATCTATCCGAATCGACGCTACTTATACTCGATATAAGAGTATCTATTATACTATATATCTTGAGCTAATATAGGCGGGTCTTATATATATCCTACACGTATTTCTTTTACGCTTAAGCGGCTAGGTTATACTATATATACTAGATAGCTATATTATTTATTAAAAAACTTAAAATCGAGGTCCCGACCCCGATACTCTATTATATTAAATTCTAAATATAGAATCGAAACTATAAAGCGAAACTATACCTAGCTATAGCTATATAGCTTAAGCGTAGCGAGTTCGCTACTTAGGAAGTAATATTAATAGTAATTAACGGAGGAATTATAGGAATCGAGTAAAGTAGATACTATTATAATTATAGGTAGAACGCCTATATAGTAACTAACGAGTTTTTAATATAGCTATAAAGTAGCGAAGGGAAAGGGAACTTATCGGAAGAGATGCTATAAGTATTCGAGAAATAACTAATAGATTTAATCGGTTAAAATAAAGTATATGTAATCTTAAGTATTACCGAAAGCTACTATATAAAAGCTATAAAATCTTTATATAAGAGCTTTACCGATACCGCCTAGCTAATTATAAAGGAGGATTTATAATAGGAGATTAAAGTAATACTTTATAAAGCCCTTATAGCTACCCCAACTACCCCCCCGAATCGATTATAAACCTAGGTTACTATAACGGGTATAACGAGATTAAATAGTATAAGAGCGTAGGAATAGCGGTTAATAATCCTAGCGCGTTATAATAGGGAGGTAACTATTTATATAACCTTAAAGGTATATATAAGCCGGAACCTAGTTAATATAGTTATAGTAGTTAATAAAGCGATAAGGAGTAAGGAAGCGGTAGTAGTATAGTATTTATATAGCGGGGATATCCTAGTTATATTTAAGCTAGATATAAAAATATATAAAACTTAAAAGAAATAGATTAGGCTAGCTTTCGGAAATAAGGCTATAGTAATAGGGAGGGAATACCCGGTACTTATTAAGGGCCTATATATAGGCTAACTATAAAACGTATATATAGCGCTAGAGTAGCTCTTTAGTAAGCTATAAGATTATAATACAATAGTAATTACGAAAGTATAGCCGCTATTTTTAAAAATTAAATAAAGGCGCTCTACGCTTATCGCCTCGGTAAGCGATATTATAGCAGTAAAGCAGCTTTATAATAATAGGGTTATTTAAATAGCAGAGATCTTTATATATAAATTATATTCCGATAAAATAAATATTAAATAGTATTTTAACTATAATAGCTATAAATATATTATAATATTTTATAAGATATTTACAAAGTACGGATATTATATAGGAATAGTATATATTAAGGGCGAAAGGGAGTGCCCTATAGTAACAAATAATATAGCTACCCGGTATATATAATATAAAGGAAACTATATAGCCTAGAATTATTACTACCTAGCTACTTAAGTATAAAAGGAATATATATAAGATATATATAAAACCCGCTTATACTAGTTCGAGATATATAATATAAGAGATACTCTTATACTAAGCGTAAGTAACGCTAATTTAAATAAATTTTATATTATTATTATATAAAAGCGTATAATACTTAGTAACCTCGCTTAAAATATCCTATAAAGGGGGCGACTTAGTATATAAATAGCTTCTATAAGGAGTATACGCCGGTATATATCCTAAACCTTATAATATATACTATTAACCTCCCGCTATATTTAAAAATAATAGATATTAAGGTCCTTTTTTAAAATATAGTAAAAAATAGCGAAAACGTAGCGCTAGCGCTAAACGGGCGCCTAGTATTTAATATTATAATTGTTAAAATTAGGCCTAATCAGGCCCAGATTATTGCCCTATACTTTGCTTTCTAGTACTTATAGTGCTCCTAGTATAGTAGTTATAGCCGCTTTCACCTAGCTGTTACAGATAGCCTTCCGGCTGCTATTCGGCTATAGTCGGCGACGCTTCGGCTTAGTATCGGTAACGCTATAGTAACGCCTCGGTAACCTAGCAGCTATATTTCAGCTACGATAAGCTCTCGGCAGCTATCGGTATTACGCTTTAGCCTACTATAATTATAACACCTTCCCTTCTAAGCCTTATAGCTATAGATCTCCGTACAGATTATCTCGGATCCCGTAGCTTCCGAGCAATAGCGTTTATACCTTCTATATAAGATTAGCTTTAAAGGGTTTATTCCTCCGCTCGGGGTCTTCTTTCTCTCTATTTAAGGCGCTCGGGCCCTAAACTCTTCTATATATATAGAATAGATAGAACCGCCTCTAGTTTACTTACTAGAAGTAATAAGGAATAATTAACTCTCTATTCTATACCTATATTTATAAGTACTTTACCTTATACCCTTTAAAAGCTCTTTTATTTAACCCTAAAACACCTTCTTTATAGCTATATTTATAGGGGCTTATAGGCCTTATTACGCCTATAAGACTTCTATAGTTTTATAGGTTATTAGCCCGGGAAAGAATCTTTCTTAGGAACTCTGCTATATTAACTCTACCGATTCTACGCCCTATAAAAGTAAAAAAATTACTTCTTTTTATCTTTTATCTAGCTACTCGAACTTATAACCTCTACGTTTTTCCTATTCGGCTGCACTAAGCTAAAATTACTATTATAAATTATAGTTATATTACACTTACTTTTTAAATATATATTTTATATTATAGTATTTGCTATAGTATACTATAATATCTTACGATTATATATCTACTACTTAAACTACTATATTATAGTAGTTATATTTCTACATTACTAGATATAATAACCTAGTTAACTCTCTAGCCCTTATAACTCTAATATAATAAGCCTAGCTAGTTACTACCCCTACTATCGACTAATACGCTATTTCCTTCCTTTTAGCGCTTACCCTACTAAAAGATAGCTAAATAATAAGCTCCTATAGGCCCCTTCTAAGGCCCTAGAATACCCTTAGACCCGATAGCTATTAATAATTATAACTACCGGCTCCTACTATAATAGTAAGTAATAAACTTAAATTCTAGGGTTATAGACCTAAATTTTAGGCTTCTTAGTCCTAAATAGATTACTAGGATTGTTAATAACGCCCTCTAAGAGTTTAGGACTTATTATAATTAGCGTTTCGCCGACTAAATTACTAAGGTCTGAAATACTATTGCTTTTATAATCGCTACTACTATCCGGGAAGCTTTCGCCGCTTAAGCCGCTGCTATAAGGCCCCTAAACCCTTTGCAGCTTTCCCCCCGCTCCCGCTCCTACGCTTATTTAAGCTATTCCGGAGCCCCTAGTACTTATTACTGCTATTTCCGCCTTTTAGGGCTCTTTAGGCCGAGAAATTATTAAGCGCGCTTATTTAATCCCTAAAGAATAGCGCTTTAAAGGCTCGGAAAACTATAAATAGTAGAAATAGGCCTTAGAAATAGTATTTAAAGCTATTTCTTACCTTAAATTTATCTTAAACCCTTATTCAATACTTAGCCTTCCCGATAACGAATAAGCTATAGTATTAATAATTATTAGAGATAGCTACGCTCTAGTACCTTAAAGCATTATTTCCTAGATTTAAAACCCCTTATAAGCCTATTAATAACTTATCGCTTAATATACCCCGATATAGTCCTTCTAGCGCGAAACCCTTTATAGAGAGTTTTACTCCCTCTCGTTTTAAGGATTTATAGGCTTTATTACGGAATTTAATTCTAAATTTAATAATATACTATTCCGCTTAAACGCTTTAAGCGCTTAAGTTTTAAAGGAAGATTAGGTTAATATTTACTTAAAAGCGCTAGAATCCTCGTTTAGTAACTAAATACGCTATACCTATAACTCGATTCGAATTAATAGGGCCTCTAGCCCTAGTTTCCGCTTAAATCTAGCCTTCTATATAATAGATATACTAGAAGAACTTCGAGTTTCGGTAGATAAAGATATTAAGATAGGATTATATAATTCTAAAAAGAAGTCTTTAAGCCCTAAGAAGCTTAAGAACTAGTAGTAATAGGGTAAGGGTAAGGGTAAATAGAAGGAAGATCCTTTTAAAGGTAGTTCTTTCAAATAGAAGAATAAATAAAAAAGGAAGTAGAAGGATAAAGATAATAGTTTAAGCGATTTCGCCTACGCTATTAACTTTAGCCTAGAAAATAGCGCTTATAATATAGAATCGGATAACGAAGATTCGGAAGCTTTATGTAGATGTAATTATTATACTAAAAAGGCTTATAAAGCTTTAAAACCTTTTAAACTTTCTAAATAATCCTATAATTATTACTACTATAAGTAATTAATCTAGCTCTATAATACTAGATCTATAATATACGTTATAAACGATAAGGCCTAACTCTCGAACTATAAGCCTAATAAAAGTTAACTAAAGAATATAATAATTACCGGAGGTATACTAATACTTATTAGAGTCGGTTTTATAACCCTCTTTATAATAGTTAGCGAGAACCCTTTAAAATATAGTACTATTAACCTTAAAAATATACTATATATTCCCTAGTTTGAAATTAATATTTTTAATAGTATTAAGCACTATACCGCTAGTAAGCGCTTTAATAGCGAAAAGCTAATAGGGTTTAATAATCGCACGTTTACCCTTTTAAAGTTTAATTCTTTAAGCTTCTTTCTTCGGCTTAAGGATAAGATAAAGCCTATTTAACCTTCTACTTACTTCTACTATACTAGATTTAAAGCCTCTGGGCCCTTAAAGGGTCCTTTGCAATTAAGCCTAATTAAGCCTTTACATAAAAACTATAGGACCTTAAAGCTATCCTCCTACCCGGAACCCTCTTCTATTCCTCTAGCCCTATTAACTATTAAATCCCTAAGGCTATCCTCCTATATAAAGCCCTTTAACGGATTAGAAGCCCTATTAGCTTTAAGCACCTCGCTATCTAAAACTAAACCTTTTAGTTATTAAAAGCTTTTAAAGGCTGCCCTAGTCTAGTACTTACGCCCAGGGTATATAAGCTTTAACCTTTTAAAAAAGATAGCTAAGCTATCTACTAGAATCTTAAATCTAAACGCGATTAAAGCCTTTAATTTCTAGTATAAGGAGTACGCTAAAACTAAAGCGATTCGGCGCTTAAATATAAAAACTATTACTATTCCTTAAAAAGTTCTAGATTATATAGAAGGCGATACTTTTAAAATCGTCCCTCTATTATAGAATAAACGCCCTATAGGGCTAATTCTAGTAAACCGGAAGTCCCGCTATCGCTAGGTCCTTTAGTTATAAAATAGAGAAGCTATAGAAGTTTTCTAGGGTATAAAGGATTTATTTAAATCTTTTAAAAATTAATATAGCTATTACCTTTAGGAATTTTACTTCGATAGCGGATTAAAGGCTGCTAACGCCTTAATACGGGCTTATTTCGCTCGAAAAGGTATTAAATTTAATACCTCGAGCCCCTATACCCTAGAGTAAAACAGTTTTATAGAACGCTCTATAAGGGTTATAGTAGATAAACTACGCGCTACTCTTCTAGCTAGTAGTTTTCCTTAATACCTTTAGTACTATATTCTCCTAGCGATCGTTAAGCTAGTTAATAAAACTACTATAATAAATCGCGATATCTCCCCGTTCTAGGCCTTCTTTAACGAGGTATAGCCTATAGGGTTATAGGCTTACGCTGCTTAGCCCTAATACCTTATAAGTACCGAGTTAAAAGCTAAAAGCTTACTCTCCGTACCGAAGACGTACTATTACTAGCTATTTTAAATATTAAAACCTTTTTAATTTACCTTATTTAGTAGTAAAGAGTTCTTAAAACTAGCCTAGTAAGGCTATTTAAGTTTATAATACCTATTAGAGAAGGCAAGCCTTTAGTAGTTACAGAAGGGGCAGAAGAGTATAAGCCCCTAACTCTCGAGGATAGACGAGAAGAATTAGAACTGCCTAGCAGCTCCTTAAGCCCTTTAGAGCCCTTTATAGCTTCTAAACCGCCTATAATTAGACTAGAAGCAGAGCCTAGGTAACTATAGCGCCTAGAAATTCCTATTCCTACTCTTAAACTAAGCGAAAAGCTAGAATTCGAGCTTTATAATAAAAACGACGAACCTATTAGTATTAATTAGCTTATACTAGATATTATAGAACTAATCTACTATCTTATCTACTAAGTTTTCAAGCTAAATACCCTTATACAGGCGTTAAAAACCTTTAAGCCCTATTAAAGGAGTTATAATAACTTTTATAAAAGGGGACCTTTCGCTTTATTAAAGGATCCCTTTTAAAGAAGAAACCTATTACTTATTAATAGGTTTTAAAACGAAGGTTAAATTAAAAGGGTTAGGTAATTAAATATAAGGCTCGCCTTATAACTAGGGGTTTCTAATAGATTCCCGGTATTAACTATATTAAAACTTTCGCTAATACCTTTATTCTACCTACTTAGTAAATTCTGCTAGCCCTAGTAGCCCGCCTAGATTAGGAAATCGAATAAATCGATTTTATAGGGGCCTTTTTAAACGGAGATATAGAGGAGGACCTTTATATAGAATTTCCTTTAAGCCTAGAAGAACTCTTAAAGGTTAATCTAAGCTTAAAAAACTTTTTGAAACGCTTTAGCTAGAATCCTAAAGAAAATTAGGTAATCTAGATTATTAAGGCCTTATATAATTTAAAATAATCTCCCCGTCAGTAGCAAACTAAGCTTAAAAGCCTTTTAAAGAGCTTAAATTTTAAGCCTTTAATTTCTAATTCCGCTATATATTATAGTACCTAATAGAGTATATTTATCGTTAGCTATATTAATAACTGCCTCTTATTTAGCCCTTCTATAAGGGCTATAAGTAATTTAAAGAAGCGCTTAAATAAAGCCTTCGAAATCGAAAACTTAAGCGCTGCTATATTCTTTTTAAGCGTCGAGATCCTACGGGATAAACTTAAAAGAACTCTATAGATTTCGCAGCGGTAGTATATTAAAGCTGCTCTTTAATAATTCGGTCTTACTAATATAGCCCCTATATCGGTACCTCTATAGCTAGGGCTCTTAAGCCCTAACTAGCCTAAAAAGGTATTAAACTAGTTTAAAACTAAAGAATTTCAGAGCCTAAACGGTACTGCGATATATATTATAATCGAGTCTCGCCCCGATATAGCTTTTATAGTTTAGTTCCTCTTAAGGTATATATAAAAGCCTTCGAAATAGCACTTTATAGCAGCTAAATTATTATTTAAATACCTTAAAGGTACTATAAACTATAGCCTTAGGCTAGGGGGCAAAAACGAATTACTAGAACTTATAGCTTATAGCGATAATAACTTTACCGGCTATAAAATAATAGCTAAATTAACCTATAAGTACCTAATTTATTACTATAGGGGCGTTACTAGCTAGAAATCGAAGAGATCTAGTACTATCGCCCTCTCTACCTTAAAGGCTAAGTATAATACTATTATAGAGGCAACTAGAGAGGTTCTATAAGTTAGAGGCCTATTCTCTAAGATTTAAAGACTTATTTTAGGACCTACCCCTCTATATAGCGACTCTTAGAACGCTATTTCCACCTCGAAGGACTCTAAATACTATAGCCGTATAAAGTATACTCTAGTACGCTTCGAATTTATTCGGAGTAAGGTTATAGAAGGTCTTCTAAAAATTAGCTACCTCGAAACTTTAAAGATACCTATAGACGGCCTAACTAAACCGCTGCTAGTACTTAAATTTAAAGTCTTTAAGCGCTTATTACGCCTTAAACTCCTCTTAGAAGGTCTTTAACCTTCTAAAGGATCTAGTACCTAAAAGAAAGTTTAGTTATAAAGGGGGTATTAAAATTAGGCCTAATTAGGCCTAGATTAGTGCCCTATACTTTACTTTCTAGTGCTTACAGTGCCCCTAGTATAGTAGTTATAATCGCTATTACCCAGCTATTATAAATAGCCTTCCGGCTGCTATTCGGCTTAGTATTAGTAAACGCTATAGTAACGCCTCGGTAACCTAGCAGCTGCGCTTCGGCTATAATAGGCTTTCGGCGGCTATCGGTATTACGCTTTAGCCTACTGTAATTACGCACCTTCCCTTCTAAGCTTTATAGCTATAAATCTCCGTATAGATCGTCTCGGATCCTATAGCTTCCGAGCGATAGCGTTTATACCTTCTATATAAGGTTAGCTTTAGAGGGTTTATTCCTCCGCTCGGGGTTTTCTTTCTCTCCGTTTAGAGCGCTCAGACCTTAAACTCTTCTATATATATAGAATAGATAGAACCGCCTTTAGTTTACTTACTAAAAGTATAAGGAATAATTAACTCTCTATTCTATACCTAGATTTATAAGTACTTTGCTTTACACCCTCTGAAAGCTCTTCTGTTTAACCCTAAAACACCTTCTTTATAGCTATATTCACAGGGGCTTATAGGCCTTATTACGCTTATAAGACTTCTATAGTTTTACATTTATAGCTTCTGCTTTTGATTATAGCTAGTTTTTAAAGCTATCCTAATCTAGAGGAGTACTATAGATTATAGTAATAGCGTTTATAGAGGTTTAAAGTATCGTTTTTCCGGTTCTAAGCAGTTATATATATAGTATAACGCAGTTAACTTTTAAAGTAAAATAAGACTTTTAATTATTATATATGCGAAGTACTCGGAATTTAATTAATATATATTATCTTATACTTTAATTAGCGCAGGTACCTTATTTTCTTACTAACTTAAGAAAGTGACTTGCTAAATCATCCGGCCCGTTTATATTCCGCAGGCCCCCCCTGCAGCCGTCTAACACTTATCGGTACGGTTCAGAAATAACGTTTATTACCCCGGTGAGGGTGTACGGTACAGCAAGCACATATAATATTGTTAGTACGTGAACCTGAAGCGCCTCGGTCGATAGGGATTTTTCAGTTCCATAAGAAGAGCTGACTGTGGCATCATCATTTCTCATCATTACATGGCTGGCTGGATTATATTCCAGTAGCAATACGATTGATGCTGCTCCGGCTTCGGAGGATTCATCATGCTGCAGGATTCGGAGCAAGAGACAAAGACGACGAATCATTGAGTTTGCTGATGGCGTAATGCTCGTGGCGGCGTCCCCAAGGTTCCCCACAACTGACGGGATCGACAAAAGCAAATGGAGGGGCAGAAGGGCAAATAGGTTTGGGCACAGCAGACCAGCTGACCAGCCAGCCAGCCAGAACTTTCAGGACTCCACAAGGCCAATCCTGACCATTTCACCATCAGCACGAAACTTTGCGTCTTCGGCGCCATGGAAAACAGATCGGGGCGGACGAAACTCTCAACGGGCAGCCCTGTGATTGATATGTGTATGTGGGCATGAAGGGGCTGAGGGGATGAGGTTATTTTCGACCAAGATTACTGTGTACGACTTATGTCTGTCGAAGCTTCTTTTACCTTCTATTCTAATCCGTTTTGTCTTCTGCTGCTGGATCCCAAGTGTAACGGATTCGGCAGAGACTTCCAAGGTTGCTCAGGTACACGTGGTTCCGACTGAACGGAACGCACGCTGAGTTCCTAGCCTACGCCATGTGCTACTCGCGCGCGCCATTTTAAGGGAGCCCCGCCTCCGCTGTCACGGCAGCTCGTGGTGGGGTTTCGTTCGTTGTCGCGGGTTCGTAGTTTGGTATGTAATAGTACCTACCGGTGGTGGTGGTGGTAGTAGTAATGGCATTGGTGCTGGCGGTAACTAGTGCGGTAGGGGCAGTGGCATGTTATTTCATTACCTTATTTTGTTCTAAGGTTGTTATGGTATGGTATATCAAGACACAATCTCCCACTCCTCCTCCTGTGCCCCCTCCTTCTCCTTCCCCTCCCTCTCCTCCAACGTACATCAAAGCTTACTTCAACCTACAACTTCCAGCTGCACCTTCCCAACATCCATTCTTTTTCTTCTATTTACATCATATTCTAGATACCCACCTCCCCTTGACACAGACGCAATGGCTGAACAGCGTGCTGCTCCGTAAGTTGACTTGCTATCCCTGCGCTCATTACCACTACTATCTCCCACGCCCGCCTGCCAACCACTGGCCGACTTGCAGCCAGACAAAGATAGCCTACCTGCCTGCCTGCCTACCTGCCTGCCTGACAGACTGACAGACTGAGAAACAGCCTCCGCCTGGGCACCGTCGCCCCCAACTTCACCGCCGACACCACCAAGGGTCCCATCGACCTGCACGAGTACATTGGCGATGGCTGGGTTGTCTTCTTCTCCCACCCCGAGGACTACACCCCCGTCTGCACCACCGAGCTGGGCGAGATGGCCCGCCTCGAGCCCGAGTTCAACAAGCGTGGCGTCAAGCTGCTGGGCCTGAGCGCCAACACTGTTGACAGCCACGAGGGCTGGGCCAGCGACATCAAGGAGATCAGCGGAAACACTCTCAACTTCCCTATTGTCGCGGACAAGGAGAGGAAGGTCGCCTACCTCTATGACATGTAGGTCTTTCCCCCTCTTTTTGTTTTGTTTTTTTGTCTTCTCTCTCTTTCTCTCCTACCATCCTTAGTGGAGCAATAGGCACCACTGCTATAGAAAGGCTATAGGGGGGAAGGGATAGTGTCGTGCCGAGGGTTCCTCCCGCATTATACCGTGACACCGTGACGCACGATACTGACGCAGGCCTGATGGCGTTGTCCAGGCTCGACTACCAAGACACCACCAACGTCGACGAGAAGGGCATCGCCTTCACCATCCGTTCCGTCTTCGTTATCGACCCCAAGAAGACCATCCGCACCATCCTGTCTTACCCGGCCTCCACCGGTCGCAACAGTGCCGAGATCCTTCGTATCGTCGACTCCCTGCAGACCGGAGACAAGAACAAGATCACAACCCCCGTCAACTGGGTCCCTGGTGACGATGTCATCGTCCACCCCTCCGTCAAGAATGAGCAGGCCAAGGAGCTGTTCCCCGACTTCCGTATCGTCAAGCCATACCTGCGCTTCACCCCACTGGCGAAGGAGAAGGCTACCGCTGGAAAATGAATGGCTTGAGGCTGGTTCGGGCTCTATCGTGCCGAGAAAGAGGGTGTGGGCTGCTTAGATGGCAGTTGAAAGCCTTGGGGACGGACACTGTATTTGTTCCGTTGCGCCACCACTCGACCCAAGAAGTCAGCAGTAGCTAGCAGCAGTAATTAGAAGCACAGTTGAAAGATATTTGCGCGTGTACCTCTGAGGCACCAAAGAAGCATCTATGAGAACCTTGGAACCGCTTGCCCAGTGTGACCAAGGTACTTGTGCCCACATTATGAGACTCTAGGCTTTTCACTTGAAGTCATCTCAGGGGTTGGTCTCCCGCGGGACAGATAGGGGAGATGCATGGCCGCGTCACCCCCAAGCCTGGCCTAGGGTACATGTCAGTAACATGAAGGTCAGCGGCACAGATCACGCAGCTGCCATCGTCCCATCCTCGCAACCTTCAATTCCTAGGTAACTAGGTAGGTATGTCCCCGAAACCTACTTCCGTGCTATTGCATCGTATTGTCAGGTACAGTCCTGACGCAAGTAGCCTAGGTACCTAGGTAGGTAAACACTACTGTGTATTCGGCAAGGCCGGTGAGGCAGCCTGGCGGGAGGCCTGAAGATTTGCAGTAGTTACTTCTGCAAGTCTGTAAGAGGCTTTATTGGCTAAAGTGTAGGTAGTATGTTTGTGCATAATACTTAAGTATATAATCTGTGCCTTTTTCTTCTCTTTGTTCTCCTCCTTTTTTCCTCCTTTTTTCCCCCTTCTTATCTTTTTCTTTTTAGTAGTAAGACCAATATAATATGCGATACTAGCTGAATACCTAGCCTGCTTAGGTAGATCTTAACTTGATTCTTGTTCTACACCCTTACCAGGGAAATAAACGTTAAATATAAACTATATCTATAGATTAGATAGAACAGCTCTACTAACTCCAAACGAGAGTAGGTAATTGGGTAAATACGTTACAGTTAGACTTCGCAGCTCGGCCTACAAAGTACCCTCCTATAGAAGTTGCGAGAACTAGTATAAAACAAGGCTCCCCTAATCGGTACGGTTTATATTTAACGTTTATTTCCCCGGTAAGGGTCTTGCTCCTTGGAAATATCCAGGTTAAGCTTTAGTTCGAGTATAAAGTACTGTTATATATCTATCTAAGTATATACCTACCTAGGTAGGTAAGTAGGTAAGGGAATATTCTATAATAGTACCGTTTTACAGGATATTTAAAGGGAGGGCCCCTTTTTACTATACCCCTAGCGTAAGCAAGGGTTTGCTTTATACACTAGTTTAGTCTGCGGGAAGAAATAGATAATTCGACTTAACCGAAACGTATAACTACTTAGGTATCTACCTGTAGGCTCTAGCCCTACTCGGCCTGCTACTCATTCCTTATAGCAGGTATATAAAATAGCGGTTACGCCGGAAAATTGCAGTTATTAGCTAGCCTATATAAATTTATATAGCAGACTATTGTATTATAGCTTTAACTTATATTATATTATTCTTAACCTTATAATTTAACTATTATATAAATAAGCGGCCTTCTAGTAGAATAGTTATAGAGTTTTAGCGGCTATATATAATAGTCTCTGCAAGGTTTCGGCGTAAAAGAGATATATTATAATAGCTTTAAGTGAAAGGTTATATTAGGAAGTAGTAATATAATAGTCTGCTATATAAATTTATATATATTATTATCTTAAGGGTACTTAGTTAGTAACCGCGATTTTCCGGCGTAACCGCTATTTTACATACCTGCTACGAGGAACGAGTAGCAGGCCGAGTGGGGCTAGAGCCTACAGGTAGGTACTTTGACCACCTGAACTGCTGGACTACGTGACTCCATAGGCATACTGGCACACTAACCTTAAAACCACTGTGCCACCTTGCTAGGCCCTAACAGTTCAATGTGCATGACTACAAGTACACTACCTAGGGATATATGTAGAAAGTGGACGAAAGTGGGCCAACTAGTGTCTGAATGGTATAGTAGCGATAGCAGCTCAAACAGGAAGAATAAGAACAGGGGCAGGGACATACACTCTTACATAGTATATACGGAGAAGACTATTATGTACGGATGGCATGTATACTGGGTAAGTATGTATAGCGAAGTAGTGAGCAAATCGAGGATCAAGGCTGAAGCCAAACGAAACTAAACGCAATGAAACAAAAATAATTATCATCATCATCCAACCAACATCAAGTCCCTACCTCCACCATAAAAACCCAATCCTTTCTCTCCTTTCTCCTTTCTCTATGCCGTAACCTCCTCTCTACCTAGGTAGTCTATGATATTCCTGCGAGAACGACAATCACCCCTCATGCCCTCCCTGCCAAAGCTCGATCTTACGCCGCCCCATTCCTTCTCGTGTTCCCTCCTCTGCTACTCCTCCGCTTCCTCCTCAAGGCTCAGGCCCGGGTTCAACCTCAACCAACGAAGACTGTGATTTGCCTCGAATAATCCACATAGAATGCGACCTCCCTGTCCTCGCATAGATGTACATCGCATATACGTACATCGCATATACATACAGACTAAGCAGACTACCCAGCAGACTAGCAGACTACCCAGCAGACTAGCAGACTAGCAGATATGCCGATACCACCGATACAGTCACAGCTAGCTACAGCACAGGTAGAAACAGACCTCCCAGATCCGGACCAAGATTTTCTTATCCGAGCCTCGCGCTGGCCATCCTCTCCCGACCTTGAGACGCCTCGAGCTCCTTCTGACAATGACATTGCTCTTCTGACTTTCGAACTCCTCCACGCCGACTGACCCTGCAGAACAATACGGGAAATAGGCTGGCGAGTCGGTGGTAGCCAGCCAGACCGCGAGGAATCCTCCTTGTTGATAACCCCTTTTTTTCTGGTATTGCTATCTGTATACTTAGAATACGGGAATACTGATTATGGGGGATGGTTCCATCTGATCTACGGCCACGGCTCTTGTTCCTGCGCAGGAAAGTACTCTCGGAATCTTTTATAGTAGAGATACCATACCTAGGTACCTACATCCATACAGACGACCATGCAGCCACACAATACGATTCAACCGTAAAACCATTCACACAGTACAGGCATATCCCGTCCTGCCCGTACAGGCATATAAGCATACAAGATCGAACAGCTCCACCTCGGTACGGTACCTGAGCACGTACCTAGGTACCTATGTAGGTAACCTAGCAGCCTAGGAACCTTATCAAACATATATGTCAGTGCGCTCTCCACTACCTTTACAAACCGACCGAGCGCTGAGAGAAGTGTCTCACACACACACACACACACACACACACCGACCAACCAGTTGACATACGCCAGGCCAACAAAGACCAGATTCTCTGTCCGTCTTGTCTTCTCTGGGCAAATCTCCGACCGATCAACCTTTCCAACATACGGAGTAATTCCTTGAACACCCCTTCTCCGATTTCGCCCCTCTATCACGACAAAAAAGGGCATTTACTCTTTTCTTCTTTCATTTGACGGACTTCCACGTTCAGTTCTGGAAGCCAGGGAAATTACCTCCTGCAACCACAGGTCTCAGGGGTTTTCGCGAGCTGTACCGAGAAAGGTAGGGTCCCAATCTGTCTTGTCCTTGTCTTCCGTTCTTTCCTGTCCCTCTCTCTCCCCTAGCATTTCTGCACAATCCCTCATAGCATATCACTTCGCAGGACGCATTATCCGCCGTGATCCTCCCTTATTACTGCACATCGACTACGCATCCGTACTCCTCCCTATGTATGTACCCCAGTCCGAGCCGCGTCCCCTACTTTTTCGCTGCCCGGCTCCGAGGAGCCCTGCTGGGTGATGAAGTGACGAGCATCTCACCACCCCTTTTTGATCTCAACTTAGTCTTCGCATTATCACGCTCCTCGTCTTGCCACGTCTACATCGAACTTGACATCTCAACATCGTCGTCATTTATTCCTCGTGTTACTCTACCGACAGCAACAACAACGAACCCCCACCCATCCCCCCCCTTTTATTTTTTCCCCTTGAATCCTACCCTTCTTCGTCCCCCCTTCACAGTCCTCAGAACTGCAGTACATGCCATATCTCCCGAGTTTCTATCTCCCCCCTCTCCCTCCCAATAGCGGTCTCCCGGATATAATAATCCTAGTCACAGCATGCGTGGGTCCCACAGCCGTGGGTCGCTCCTCGACTCATCTAGGATACCACGTTGACATGACTGCCCCTGTCGCCCCAAATAAAGCCCTTCCCACCCCCCCCCGGTTCACCGTACATGTCTCTTTTCTGCCTTGCTCCCTCTCCACCGTGCCCCTTTCGTGGCGGTCTATTTGCTTGTCCCTACCGTCCTGTCTTTCCTTAGGACCACCAATCATGCTTCAATTCCTCACTCCCTCCATGACGATATCCTAATATCCTCCTTGTCCCCTCCTTCCTCTTCCTTGCCGTGATCGACGCTCGATTGGTTGTCTCTCTGCATCGAACCGAGCCCGGTGACACCTCTCGAGTTCTCTTGCAGGCAGTGAGACTGGCGCTGCCAGTGTGGCTGGGAGTTGCGAGTTGTATTTGAGCGAGTTGAGATTGTTGGGCGTTGACGGCGATTGCCGGGCTGACGACGATGAACAATGCAGGCCACCAGCACCAAGGAAGTCAGGGTGGTGATATCTCCCGCTTCTCCGACTCCGAGACCGAGATTGACGAGCTACGGAACCGGGATCGGTCACCGCCTCCACAAGCATCCAAGTCTCCCTCCGACATCTTGACCAGCTTCTCTCGGGGCTTCGCCAAGTTGAAGCGCCAGCCTTCGCAGTTGGTCTTGAAACACAACAGAGACCAGTCAGCGCCGACTCCGGAGCCCACCACGTCTTCCGCGCCCGTCGTTCCGACCATTCGATCCCCTGCGCCGCCAAACCACCAGCATGCGCGCAACCTGAGCTTCCAAAATAGTCTCTTAAAGCCTCTGCCAGAACCCCCACCGCCGAGTCCAGGCACCCCTCAAGCAATCCAAGAACATCCATCTCAGCACCCTCAGACTTCCCAACATCAGCATCAGAGCAGCCTCGCCACCATCCTCGACACCAACGCCTACAGCGAACCCTCGAACTCGACAAGTGAGTCAGAGACGGAGAGCCGGACGAACACTATGGACTCGAGCACATCCGAGGCACATAACTATATGGCGGGAATTAGCAACAGGAGCCAGACCAGTCTCTCTGGCGCGAGGAATGACGGTGGAGATGATGGCCAAAGAGACAACATAGCTTTTAAAAGCATCGGTCCGAACTCTGCGGGCCCATCTCCGAACGTCAACCAGCCGCGGACACCTGCCATAGCCGGTTCAGGGTCATCGCCAGCATCGGGCCTGCTTTGCAATGTGCATCGAACGACTGGTCGGGAGCCCCATCCCTTGGTCGGCGCGACGACTACGATTGTGGGCGACAAGCTCTACGTCTTTGGCGGAAGAATACTGTCGCGGAGTCGACCTACACCATTAACAGCGGACCTGTATGAGCTCGATCTGATCCGTCGGCACTGGACAAAATTAGAAACAAACGGGGAGATACCACCACCGCGATACTTCCACTCGATGTGCGCGCTTGGCGATACCAAGATGGTTTGCTACGGTGGTATGTCTCCCGCACAGAGCACAACGGGCGTGGACGGCCCGGGAGACGTTACTGTCATGTCTGATATCTACGTCTATGACGTCCCGACCAGGAAGTGGACCTTCATACCGACCTCAGATGCACCCCAGGGTCGATACGCGCATTGCGCATGCATCCTACCTTCATCAGCAGCCTTTTCTTCTTACAAGGCTCCGCTGTCGGCCCTTCAACACAACCCATCCACAGGTGCGAACGAAGGGCGAATCGGCATCAACATCGACGGCACGGGCGGCGCAGAGATGATGGTGGTCGGTGGCCAAGACGGAGCTAATCACTACATTGAGCAGATCAGCGTATTCAATTTGCGCTCCTTGAAATGGACCTACACACAGCCTCTGGGGAAATCTTGCGGTGCATACAGGAGTGTTGTCGCACCTTTGCCCCCAGCAGTGACGGCCAAGATCGGCAAAGCGAACACGAACGGCATGCAGCGGTCGGAGGGAAGCATCAGCCAAGAGGCCAGGGAACCGGGCTCTTCGATGCTGATATACTCCAATTATAACTTCCTCGACGTGAAGCTTGAATTGCAAATCCGGTCCAGCGACGGTGTACTGAGCGAGAAGCCCATGCCAAATGCGTACTCCCCCCCTGGGCTTAGGTTCCCCAACGGCGGCATCATAGACACGTACTTTGTTGTCAGCGGCACGTACCTTACCTCTTCGAAGCAAGAATACGCGTTGTGGGCTCTGGACCTGCGGACTCTGCAGTGGATGCGGATCGATGCGGGCGGAAACGTGTTCAAAGACGGCAGTTGGAACCGCGGCGTCTTGTGGAATCGGCGCAACGCCTTTGTTATCCTGGGTAACCGTAAACGAAGTCTGGTCGACGACTACAATCACCGCCGGATCAACTTCACGAATGTGTGCGTGGTTGAGCTGGAAGCTTTTGGCTTCTACGACAACCCGCGCAAGGTCAACCCCATGTCAGGGTTCATTTCCGCCAGCAGCCCCTATACCGGTCCCGGCCTAAGTCTGCCGCGTAAAGCAGGGGCTACCGCCGGAGGACGGTTTCACTCCAGGGCGAGCGAGGAGCTAGGCGAGAAGGCACTGGCAATACGCGAGCTGGCTGACATGGATATTCTTTGTATAGGGGGCGAGAGGATACCGACAAACTCGAGAATAATAGCGCGGCGATGGGGTCCATACTTCGTGCAGTTGCTAAGAGAAGGCACGGCGATGCAGGACGGCAGCGACTCCATAACGCTGAGATCATCTGGTGCCCCCGGCGGAGTGAGAAGTTCCATTTTGACCATTACGCCTGCAACGCGGACCATGTCGAGAGACACGGACATGTCTACGGCCACCACCTTGGCCGGATCATCCTCGGGCGGCAGCATCTCGGGTCCTTCCGGCAGCTTTTCTGGACCCTCTGGCAGCTTTTCTGGCCCTTCAGGGCTTTCGGCCTCTGGTGCATTAAACCAAGAAGCGACCAACCCCAATGCTGCACCGACACCACTAAGCCTGCCTCCGAACTCACGCCCACGTTGTCTCTACCTCCCGCATACCTACCTCACCGTCCAGGCACTCCTCCACTACCTCTACAACAGCAGTCTTCCCGTCCCAAGCTCGCCGCTCTGTACGCCTCAGATTCTCTGCTCCCTGCTGCAGATTGCCCGACCATACCGAATCGACGGCCTCCTAGAGGCCATCGTCGACCGTTTGCACACGCTGTTCGAGAACCGCAACGCGGCGGCAATCTTCAATGCCACGGCCATGGCGGCAGGCGGAGGCCGAGGTATCGATGGTACACTCAACCCGAACTACTTCGTGGTCAGCGGCCTCGAATCGTCAGGCATCGATCAATCTTCGGGGCAAGCACAAAACGGTGCAACTGGGGAGGAAGCATATGGCAATGGCGGGGCAGGAAATAGAGGCACAGCCCTGCGCATCAATACATCGGTTCCGGGCCGGACGGGCCGTCCACCGTCTGACGAGCTCTCGGCCACGACGAGTACCAGTGGCAGTGAGTGGAGTGCCTCTGAGGTCGGCGACTCTGACCGTGGTGGGAGAGATGGCGCGGTGTGGAGTGGTGAACTCAGCAGTGTTATTGGTTTGCAGAAACGCGGGCTAAGAGGCTTGATGGAGGGAAGAAAGTTGAGAGAACGGACGGGAACAGCAACAACGTCGTCCATGCTGAATCCTAGTGCCAGGGTAGGGCTAGGGATTGCCGGTAGTGGCAACTAAGAAGTCGCAACCAAAAAATCAAGTGGAACTGTGAAGTCTATCCGTAACTAGGGCAGTCTGGATGGGCCGTCGTCTCACATCGTCTCACATCGTCTAACCTTGTTGTGGTTGAACAGGGCAGGCTGCGCCTAAAAAGAAGGCGAGGTCGAATCACTGAGGTGATTCGAGATGTACCAAACGGCCGTTCTTTGATTCTAACTAAGCATGCCGACCGAATCGTGGAGGATTTTCCGAAACGGCAAGGCGAAAATCATATACGAAAGGGCATCTTCGGTCGTGGTTGATGGATCGATGCCCAAGGATCTCACGAAAGTCTTGACGGCCGATGTATCGCATATATAGCATTGCGCATGTGGCGTTGGCTAGGTATTTATGCCACGGAGTCGAATGCTAGTCTATTATTCATGGATAAGGTTGACTCCGTCAATGTAGCTTCTGCTTCTAGATGGAACTCCTCTTGGCCTCCCCGTTTTGCCTAAAAAATGCTTACAGTTTGTATCGAGCTTACCGGAGAGTGCGTTCCACAGTCGCAGGTTTCGGCGGCAGCACTCTGTGATGCTGGAGTCTTCTGCTTGGGATTCATCAACCAGAAGCCTTTGGTAAACAGAAACTCGTTCTTCTGCGCGAGGCTGGGTTTGGACAATAATTGATGTAGCTCATGTATCACATGTTCCCTCCCGACTAGCCGTCCTTAGCAATGAACTCCTCTACAAGCTTGAGAGCTTCAACTGCAAACGCTACTGGCCTATCGCCTCCGAGGCCGGTATTCAGATCCCTACTCAGCGTACCATTGTCACCTACGGCAGCCAGGGCGACATGGCCACTGCATTATTAAATTCAAGATTCAATAAATCCAAGCGCGCTCAAGAGCAGTCAAATTCCGATGACTTACGGCTGTCCATTCGGCGACATCCTAGATAAGGTTGGTCCGGCGGTGCCACTTTCGCCAACGGTATAGGTTGACTTTAAAGTGGTGCGGATGTGTTTCGCCAGACCAGCTACTAGGTCAGGGCTGGGCCCATGATAGTTGTCGATATCGGCTTGTGTCCAACCTGCGAAGGCGATGCGTGATTCAAGAGTGTAGAGTGCATATAGATTCTGGATGCGCCTGGTGTGGCGAGCAGCGCTGCGGAGATGAGACCCCCTGCTGCTGTCTCGGCAACAGAGATGGTCTCATTGCGGTCTCTGAGGATCTTGGACACTGCCTCGGCAGCCTGCTTGAGGGCGGGTGGTGGAAACTCGGCCATGACTTGTTGATTGTTGTGTTGTGACTGGAGACCTTGAGAGTCAGGAGGCGTATATGTACTATGTAAATTAGTAATCAATATACCAAGCACACATAATCCGATTCTTACTAGAGAACAAAATGTCTCAATTCGGTTGGTAGACCAAACAATCAGCTGGGATGGTCCTGGTCTTCTTGACCCCCTCCTTGTCCCAGATCGACTCAGCTACATTGGCTTGGTCTATGTCAATCGCATACAAACCTCAGCAGACAAGGCCAAACATGTCCAACGCAACGGATGAGGAAGATGGCCGCAAATCGCCGGCTAGTAGGATGGGTTCATTCCTGTAGGCCTTCTCTCCTTTCTTTCCCAAAGACTTGCTCCGTCTTGAAGGAGACCGTGGCTAACAGGGAGACACATTAGGAAAGACAACATACTGAAGGCAAAACTCACTGTACAACATGAGCTGGGGCTCGGCAAGAGGCCCAACGTTGTCCTTCCCGGCGAGGTCGACATCAGTGGCGAGCCTCGCACCGTCGAGCTGGGCTGGCACCCTGTCGCCGGGTCAGCTGGCAAATGGTTCGCTGAGCAGACCAGGCTGGGGAAGATGATCACTGAGGGGGTCCACAAGTACCCTGACCCGACGCAGCACTGGGCCGTGTTGGTGGGTGATTATGTGCACGAGCTGTGGATGGACGAGCACCTGGACGTTATCTACATCAATGAAAAGCTCAACCGGGACGAATGGCATACATTCGAGGTCGGGAAGACAAGGTTCAGCGACGAGGCACTCAGACAAGCAAGTAAGTTGCAAGGCATTATCTGTCCACCTGAGGCAATTAGTTGCTACCACTTACTTACTCACAATCACCAGGTGAAATGGTCATCTTCAACATGAAGGAAAAGCGGCCAGCTTACAACCTCATCAACAATAACTGCCAGAACTTTGCCATGAATCTCTTGGAGAAGATCCGCATTGGCCAGCACCGTGAATTCGCAACCAGCTTCTCCGTCTATCAGAGAGCCATCGGCGCCGGCAGTATCAAGGATCTGTTCGTCGACAACCATCCTGACGAAAAGCCTGAGACGGCAGACCAAGAAGTTCAGCCTGGACTTCCACATCAAGATACCCTACAGGTTGCGCAGCAGGTTATAGATGAGAACACAACGAAGCTTGATAAGCACCATTCTTGCTTCAGATAGTTATTTTACTTCCGAGGTCCGAGAGCAGGTTAAGCGTTTTATTAGGCTTTATAAAATTTAGGCCTGCTCAGGCCTAATTTAGTGCCCTAAACTTATTTTCTCTACTCTAACTTACTAGGCACCCGAAAAAGGCCGTCTAACGTTTCGGAGTGCTTTAGCTTCTTTTAAAGCTATCTAGCTTCTTCGGAGGCTTAATAGCATACCCTATTTACTATAAGCCCCCTTAGCCCTTTTATTTAAAGAACTATAAGTAGCTATTATTCGTTACCCCTCTTTAGCTAGCCTAATTAAACTTTTTAAATAAGTTTCTCCTTTATAATAGCATTATATAAAGTATAAATATAAGTATTAATATAGTAGCTAGGGTAAAGCAGATTCCCTTTATCCTCTTACTATTATTATTAGTAAGTAAAGATGCTTAATATATCCGAATATACCTTAGAACCTTAGGAGTAAGTTATTTTATAATTAGTTAAACTTAAAATAAATAAATTCTATTATTTCCCCTTTAATATTAAAGATAAATAATATAATAATATATATTTTAAATTAACTTTATATAATAATTATACTTATAATAGCTATATTAAGTAGCTTTAAACTCTCTTTATAAAAGTAATAAAAAGTATAGTATTTTCTTCCCTTTACTTAAGTAGATTACTCTTAATATATTTATTTTATATTTTATAGCGCTTGAATATTTACGCTATTTATTAGAGTTTACTACTATATATACTATATACTTTATAGTAAAAGCGCTTTACTGCTTTATTAATATATATAGTTTTCTTTATTAATACTATTTAAAGGTTTAAGCATATAAATTATAAGTTATAATTATAAAAAGTATAATTATTAAAGATAAAATTATAAGTAAAGTAAAAGAAAAGGATTTAAGTAAAAGTAATACTAAAATAGTATAATATTAGATTTAGCTAAATAGTATAAAAAGGTTATTAATTTCTAGCCCTTTTCTCTTTAATTAATACTTATTACTATTAGTACTTCTTTTATATTTCTAAACCTTAAAACTTTAATTTATATTTAAAAACTTAAAAGTAAACTTTATTAAAACTTTACTATATTATTATAAAAGATAGCTTATAAATAGCGCTATTTTAACTACCTTATTATTAATAATAATATTTATACGCCGACCCCCCTTATAGGGTATATAATACCTTTATAGTTTATCTATTATTTAGGAACCTAAGTACTAGGAGAAAACTTAAATATTATATTCTAGCTATATAGAAACTGCGCTATTATTATATCTTTATCCTTTAATTACTTAGTACCTTATTATACTAGTAAACCTAACTAGCTAATTACGCTATAGCTCTACGCCCTATCCCCGTTTTATTTATATTTATATAGCTTTATATCCTCCCTTATAATCTCTATAGCTAGCTTAAAGGACGGGAGCTTCCTTTATTATAATAGCTACTTTATTATAATTATAGCGGCCGGTTATATACTTACTACGCCCTTAAAGTTATAGTATATATATAGCGCAGCCGGGGCTAAGGCGTAACGGAGCCTTTCCCTCTAATCTTCTAGTTTTATATACTTAATAACGATATAGTACGCCGTTTCCTTTCCCTTCCTATAGCTATAAAGCAGCGTTAGAATAGCTAGTACGCTATATATAAATAAGTATACTACTAACTTAATTACTCTTATTCTAATTTAAAATAAAGCTAAAGCCTTATACTTAATAAGCCCGATATAAATACTACTAATCTTATCTATAACTTCCGGTAAGCGCTATACTACCGGGGTAAGTATAAAGCTTACGCGCCTTTCTATCGATATAGCTTACTATTTATCCTATCGCTCCTTCTAATCCCGGAAGCTAGGGTTAATAAGTAGTCCGACGATTTAATCCTTTTATTAGCGCTACTTCTAAGCTCTTATTTCGCTACGCTCCGGGTTTATCTACGCCTTAGCCTAATCCCTTATATTATTATCTCCTTAAGCTAATCGGGCCGGTCCGGTATTCCCCTAGTAATAGCGTTAGGAATACCTTTATATTTAAGCAGCGTATAGCTATCCCGTTACTACTTCTCCTATATTATATATATATAGCGCTATACCCGTTTATATAAGGCTCGCTTTAAATAATACTAGTTTACTATTTAAGTAAAAGTATATCGGGGGGTAGCCGGTTTCTTATTTTAAAAAGCGGATTAAAATAGCTTTAAAAGCGCTTACTACTATATATAAATATTATAACTAAGTAGCTTTTAAGCGCGCCGCTATCTTTAATAGCTTTCCTTTAAATAGTATATACTAGGCTAAGGCTTTATACGTAATTATATTATAGATAACCTTAGTATATATTTCCTTTACTCGGGCGCTATTATAGCTCTATATAATAGCTATAAGTTTAGTAAGTATAAATAATTAGGTTTTTAATCTTTTTTTAATTTCTTTAAAGTAACGGCGCTAGTATAGTTTTCGGTTTAGCTAAACCTTAAGGAATTTTACCGACTCTATTAATATAATCGCTACTCTGCTATACTATACTAGTAGCTTTATTATAATATAGCGCTTTATAAAATATATAAGTTTACTTATATATATTATTAATATTATTCCTACTTTCCGGCCTTATTCCTTATATATATTATATATACGGCTTAAATATAGGTAGTTTTCTATAGCGTCGCTATTTATAATAAGGATATTAGTATCGTTTATAAAGCTTACTACTATTAGCCCGTTATCTTTAAAGGCTTTATATAATATAGTTATATATAGAAGGAATAATATCGGGGATAACGGTAAGCTTTAAAATACTCCCGCTTAAAGTATATATAGCTCGGAAGCTTCGTTATCGAAAAGAAAGCGTATTATATATATATCTAGGAAGCTAGTAACCTACCTTTATATATAAAGGGGGAACCCCTTCCTATATAGGATTTCTACTAATCGTTTATAGTTAACTATATCGAATACGCTTACGATATAGAGCTATAGTAGAGATATTACTATACTACTCTATTACGCTATAAATACTACTTTTATTACTACTCTAATTATAAGGTTTATACACTTCACCTTCCGGTTCCCTATTTATCCTTCCGGTAAAAGGCTTTACTCCTCTATAGCTTTTAAGATATATTTATATAGCACCTTTTTAATAACTTTACTTATAGTATAGAGTAATATAATTAGTCGGTATACCCCGGCGGCTTATTTTTCCTTTAATATTTTACCCGGTTTTAAGAGGACGATAACGTTAGCGCTATAGAAGCGCTATAGGTAATATATAAGGACGAAACTTCCTTCGGCTACCTTTATAAGGGCGTAGTATAGTTATTTTCTATAGAGCTTAAAAAATCCTACTAGGAGTAAGTTATCCCCTAGCGCTTTATAGGGCTTTATTTCCTTTAGCACTTATATAATATCCTTATATAAAACGCTTTTATATAGTATAAACCTTCTTTAGTATTATAGGCCCTTATAGGTATTCCGGGCCGGGATATTTATAAGGTCTGCTCCTATATTTAAGAAGAATTTAGCTATAAGAACTTCTATCTTTTAGTAATATATAGTATACTCCGGCAGTAAATCTATATTATTTTTAAGCGGTAATAACGTTATTAAGTCCGGGAGCTTATAGCTTTATATCTTTACTTAGCGTTCGAATCCTTATATTACTTTATTATTATAGGATACTTCTATTATTATATAGCGCTAGTACTTTATTCGAGCTATATATATAATTTTCTTCTACTCCCTTATAGCTTTCCGCTATAATCGATTACTAACTAGTAAAAGCGCTACTTAATATTTACATTATACTTACTTTACTACTATTATAGATCTTATAACTTTTAAAGACTACTATTTAACCGTTTTACTTATATTTACTTTACGCTATAGCGTTACTACTTAAGCTATATATTAAAGCTCTTTAATTAAGTAGTTTATATATTTATTTAAGTCGGCTATTATATTAAAGCTATCCGGGATATAAATCTTCCGTACTTTTACCTAAGCTAGTAGTATATCTATTACCCCCTATACTTAACCCTCGGGGGCCTAGCTTAATTATAATATACCCGCTAATCGGAAAATATATACTAGCTATAGGTTATAATCGGAGCCTTCTTACTTTAATCCTTAGCTATATAGTATAGCTAGGTTAAAGCTTTAGCGCTATATTAGAGTAAGGACATTATAAGCAGTATTTAAGGTACGCCCTTCCTTATTTTAAAAGGGGTAGTATATATTAAAGTTACCGACTAGTATATTATATCTACGCCGCTCCTATACTATATGGCTAAGGAGTAGGCTTTATCTATATAAGCTAGTTTCCGGCTTAGCGTAAATCGATTATATTATAAGGGGTTTATCTCCGATATTATAAAATATAACCGCGCTCTAGTTATATTCCGATATCCCCGTTTACCCTATTAAGTTAAAGCGCTTATAAATATATAGCGCTACTCGGCTATAGTATATATAAACTACTTTATATAGTAATATTCTAGGTATATTATTATACGCGTATTTAAACTTACTTATAGCTCTTATATTACTATAATATTAAATACTAGGTACCCGCTTAGCACTAGCGCTATATTTTCGCTATTTCTTACTATATTTTAAAAAAGAATTTTAATATTTATTATTCTTAAGTATAGCGGAAGGCTAATAGTATATACTAAGAGTTTTAAAATATATACTAGCGTATACTCCCTATAGAAGCTGCTTATATACTAGGCTATCCCCTTTATAAGATATATCGGGTAAGGTTATTAGGCGCTATATACTTCTATATAGTAATAATATAAAATCCATCCGAATCGGCGCTGCTTATACTCGGTATAGGAGTATCTCCTATACTATATATCTCGAACTAGTATAAGTAGGTTTTATATATATCCTATATATATTCCTTTTACGCTTAAGCGGCTAGGTAGCAGCGGTCTTAAGCTATATAGTTCCTTTTATACTATATATACTAGGTTATTATAGTATTTATCGCTATAGGGTATTCCCTTTCGCTCCTAGCGTACGCCGCTCTTATATAATATCTATACCTTATAAGCGTTTTATAGAATCTTACGATATATCTATAGCTATAATAATTAAAGTACTACCTAACGTTTACCTCGGTAGAGTATAGTTTATATATAAAGATCTCCGCCCTTTAAATAACCCCGTTACTATAGAGCTACTTCGCCGCTACGATATCGCTTACCGAGGCGATAAGTATAGAGCGCCCCTGCTCGTTCTTTAAGAATAGTAGCTATATTTTTATAATTATCGTCGTATTATAGTCTTATAGTTTACTAAGGAGCTTCTCTGGCGCTATATATATATCGTATAGTCGGCCTATATATAGGCTCTTAATAACTACCGGGTATTCCCTCCCTATTGCTATAGCCTTACTTCCGAAAGCTAGCCCGATCTATTCCTTCTAGGTTTTATATACCTTTATATCTAGTTTAAATATAACTAGTATATCCCCGCTATATAAGCGCTATACCGCTACTGCTTCCTTACTCCCTATCGCTATATTAACTATAGTAACTATATTTACCGGGTTCCGGTTTATATATACCTTTAAAGTTATACGGATAGTTACCTCTTTATTATAGTGCGCTAGGATTACTAGCTATTACTCCTATACTCCTACGTTATTTAGTTTTATTATACCCGTTATAATAATTTAAGCTTATAATCGATTCGGGGGGATAATCGGGGTAGCTATAAGGGCCTTACAAAGTATTACCTTAATCTCTTACTATAAATCCTCCTTTATAATTAGTTAGACGGTATCGGTAAAGCTCTTATATAGAGATTTCGCAGCTTTCGTATAGTAGCTTTCGGTAATACTTAAAACTATATATACCTTATCCTAACCGATTAGGTTTATTAGTTATTTCTCGAATACTTATAGCTTCCCTTTTAATAGGTTCCTTTCCCCTTCGCTACTTTATAACTATATTAAAGCCTTATTAGTTACTATATAGGCGCTTTATTTATAGTTAGAGTAATATCTGCTTTACTCGATTCCTATAGTTCCTTTATCGATTATTATCGGTACTACTTTTTAAATAGCGAACTCGCTACGCTTAGGCTATATAGTTATAGCTAGGTATAGTTTCGCTTTATAGTTTCGATTCTATATTTAGAATTTAATATAATAGAGTATCGGGGTTAGGACCTCGATTTTAAGTCTAAACTTTAACTAAAGAAAATAGAGGGATAGAGTAAGCAAACTAGGAAGTTTAGAAGTACCTCCGGGCGTTTATTTCCTTTACTTAATTCGACTAGCTCGATTACCTCTCTGCCTATTAATTAACGTTAAACGGCTATAGCTCTTCGGTTATAGGTTTTAATCCGAATTACCTTTTAAATAGCTATAATATTAATATAATCGCTCGCCTACTAGATACTACTAAGCCGTCGGGCAGCTTATAGGGCTAGGCCGTCGCCTTTTTTAATTATTTCCGGGAAGTAACTAACCTTGCTTAAGCTATAATAGCGTACGCCTAGTAATAATAGGAGTTTAAAGCGAACCGCCGCTAACGCCCTACTAAGAAGTTTATCGTTAATAATTAGAGCTAGCTTTTATTATATAATATTAAAACGAACCGCCCTAAGAAAAAGTTAAACTAGCTTTACTCGAAGTATATAATCCCTACTATTCCGATTCTAACTATAATTATTTTTAATATCCTTAGGAATATCTACTTAACCTTTTATATTAACTTAATAAAACGGGTATATACTAACCCGCTATTTATATAAAATAAAATAAACTCCTGCCCTAAGCTTATCTTAATCTTATCTCTAGAGGATAGGACGATTTATTAGGAGTATTATATAAACGAGATCCTAGCTGCTAAAAATAAGCTAGGTAAGGGAAATTATTATCGGGTATTTATTAAATAGATTAACTATAATATATCTATTTAAGTAAACTTAGAAGCTATTATAGATACTAAGGCTTTAAACTGCTTTAAAGCTAAGTAAGGGGATATTTAATTTAATAATAATCCGGTTTTATAACGGCGGAAGATTAAGCTAATATAGGGACGGTATAGGTATATTATATTAGAGGATAATTATTATATTATAAGTAAGGTTAAGTAACCGGCTCTTATTCTTAAGATCTTACTAGCGTATAAAGAAAAACTATAAATATAAGCGGTATACCCGATTAAACGGTATTGTTCCCTTAAAATAAAAATACCTTAGTAGCTTATAGCTCCGGTAACGATTTATATCCTCTTAACGATAATACGGGCGATCCCGATTAGCGCTTACCCTAAGCCTAAGGAATCCTTTTATATAGATTAGCTAGTAAATATAATATACTTACTAAAATATTATCTTAAATAGCGTCCCTTTTTTCTTAATAACGATTATCTTAATAAGTTTCCTCCTAAAAAGCTTGTTATTAATCCTATTCGTTATTAATTTCTTTAGTTATAACTTTATAGCGGGGCTATTAAAGACTTAGGAAGGGGGTAAGATAGGGATAAGTTACTTACCGATATATAAACTAAGCTAGCGTTAGTCTTACTAACTCCCTACGCTAAAGTATATAATCCTTATATTATTATATTCTATAGTTATTAACTTATAGGGGCTGCGCTAACGATTCTATAATATAAGGGAGTGCTAGAGAATAGCTAGCGGTTAAGAGATATTATAGCTCTATTATAAGCGTAAAGAGAGGTTATCTACTTAATAGTTTAAAATATATTAAGAGACTCTATATCCTTAAATAGGGAGAGGTTATAAGTACGCTAACGGCTATAACGATTACCCTATAGGGTAGCGGTAACGGTATAAACGATATATAAAGATTCTTTATAAGTAGCGTTAAGGGCTATAACTTAATTATATCCTATATCTATAAACTCCTTAGAAAGGTTAGGCTTATAGCTATATACGTTACTAACCTTTTTATATCTCTTTAATATAATATATTTGCCCCCGTTAACTACGCGAAGTAGCTTATAAGTAGTATATTATAAGTTAAGCGACCCGGTATAAAGTTATTCTCCTTAATCGCACTTTATATAACCCTAGGTATACGCCTTATAAGACGCGCTATAACTACGCTTATAATTAAGCTTACTATAGTTAAGCAGACGGCTCGAATAGTTATTATAAAGATACTTTATTTACTTAGGAGGGGCTATATCCTCGTTATCGGAATCTCTAATAATAGCGAACGCGCTTATAGCGTAACGACTCTTTTATATAATTATTAGCTCTATAGATATAGAGAGGGTTCGTTCTATACTTATATTAGGCTTATTATCGTTACTACTATAACCTCTGCTAAATCTACTGCGAGTAGGTAAAGGAGGGTAAAGGGCAGTAGTAGAAGCCGATATATTATTTATTTATTTATTTTCTTTAAGGTTATATAAAGGGATTATTATATATTTATTATAGGATTATTCGTTTTACCTAAGAGTACGCTAGGAGGTTACTATATATTTATTATAAATATCTATAAATACTTAAGCAGGCGTATATAAGTTCTACTATATATTTATTATAGGTTAAAGGTAAGGACGGAAAGGAACTAGGTTAATCCTTAAGTAAGTAGGGAAAGGGGTATTTATATATTTAGGGAGGGGATTGCTAAGTTAGAGTAGCTGCCTAGATACCTAATTTTAATAAGTTATATAGGTTATATAATCTATAATTAAGCACTTATTTTTACTGCCTACTATAATATAGCTGCCGGTAGGAGGGGGGGCTATATTATAAGCTTAAGCTTAGTAGCTTATATATATAGTTATAGGCTATAGACTTTAACCCTAATAGTATAGGGATAGTACGGGCCCTTTATAAGCCCTTAATAGAGATACCCTTATATATATATAGCTTATAGAGAGGACTCCTTTTAAGACCTCTCCTTTTCCTTCTTTATACTTTAAAATATATTTTATTAGCACCTACTTACAGCTGCATTATAGGTTAGCCCCTTATACTAGGTAATTAAATATAAGGCTTGCCTTATAACTAGGGATTTCTAGTAAGTTCTAGGTATAGATTATACTAACACCTTCGCTAGTACCTCTATTCTACTTACCTAGCGAATTCTGCTAGCTTTAGCGGCCCGCCTAGATTAGGAAATCGAGTAAATCGATTTTATAGGGGCCTTTTTAAACGGAGATATAAAGGAAGACCTCTATATAGAATTTCCTCTAGGCCTAGAGGAGCTTCTAATGGCTAACCTAAGCTTAGAAGACCTTCTAGAACGCTTTAGCTAGAATTCTAAAGAAAACTAGGTTATTTAGATCGTTAAGGCCCTATATAGCCTAAAATAATCTCCCTATTAGTAGTAAACTAAGCTTAGAAGCCTTCTAGAGAGCTTAAAATTTAAGCTTCTAATTTCTAATTCTGCTATATATTATAGCGCCCAGTAAGGTATATTTATCGTTAGTTACGTTAACGACTACCTCCTATTCGGCCCTTCTATAAGGGCTATAAATATTTTAAAGAAGCGCTTAAATAAAGCTTTCGAAATCGAAAATGTAAGCGCTGCTGCGTTCTTTTTAAGTATCGAGATCCTCCGGGATAAACCTAAAAAAACCCTATAGATTTCGCAGCGGCAGTATATTAGAGTTGCTCTTTAATACTTCGGTCTTGCTAATATAGCCCCTATATCGGTACCTTTATAGCTAGGGCTCTTAAGCCCTAACTAGCTTAAAAAGGTACTAAACTAGTTTAAAACTAAAGAATTTTAAAGCTTAAACGGTACTATAATATACGCTATAATCGAGTCTCGCCCCGATATAGCTTTCGCAGTTTAGTTCCTCTCGAGGTATATATAAAAGCCTTCGAAATAGCACTTTATAATAGCTAAATTACTATTTAAATACCTAAAAGATACTATAAACTATAGCCTTAGGCTTAGGAGTAAAGATAAATTATTAAAACCTATAGCCTATAGCGATAGTAACTTTGCTAGCTATAAAATAATAGCTAAATTAACCTATAAGTACCTAATTTACTATTATAGGGGCGTTACTAGCTGGAAATTAAAGAGATCTAGTACTATCGCCCTCTTTACCTTAGAGGCTAAGTATAATACTATTATAGAGGCTACTAAAGAAGTTCTATAGGCTAAGGGCTTATTCTCTAAAATTTAGAGACCTATTTTAAGTCCTACCCCTCTATATAGCAACTTATAAAACGCTATTTTAACTTCGAAGGACCTTAAATACTATAGCTATACTAAATATACTCTAGTACGCTTCGAATTTATTCGGAGTAAAGTTATAAAGGGCCTTTTAGATATTAGCTACCTTGAAACTTTAAAGATACCTATAGATAGTCTAACTAAACCGCTACTAATACCTAAATTTAAAGTCTTTAAGCGCTTTTTACGCTTAAAACCCCTTTTAGAAGGCTTATAAACCTTCTAAAGGGTCTAGCACCTAAAAGAAAGTTTAGTTATAAAAGGGGTATTAAAATTAAGCTTAACTAGGCCTAGATTAGTGCCTTATACTTTGCTTTCTAGTGCTTATAGTGCTATAGTTAGCCCTATTGCTAAACTAGTTAGCACTTAAGGGTACTAACTAGCTTAGCTACTATAAGCAGCCTTCTAGCTACTATTCGGCTACGCCCGGCAACGTTTCGGCTTAGCAGCAGCAACACCTTAGCCTACTATAATTATAGCACCTTCCCTTCTAAGCCTTATAGCTATAGATCTCCGTGCAGATCGTCTCGGAACTTATAGCTTCCGAGCGATAGCGACTACACCTTCTATATTAGGTTAGTTTCGGAGGGTTTATTCCTCCGCTCGGGGTCTTCTTTCTCTCCGTTTAGGGCGCTCGGGCCCTAAACTCCTTTATATATATTAAATAGATAGAACCGCCTCTAGTTTACTTACTAGAAGCATAAGGAATAATTAACTCTTTATTCTATACCTAGATTTATAAAGCACTTTACCTCGTACCCTTTAAAAGCTTTTCTATTTACTTTAAAACACCTTCTTTACAGCTATATTCACAGGGGCTTATAGGCCTTATCACGCCTATAAGACTTTTATAGTTTTATAAATATTATTATTATTATTATTATTATTATTATAATAAGGGAAGCTCTCGTCCTTTAAGCTAGCTATAAAGATTATAAAGGAGAATATAAAGCTGCGTAAATATAAGCGGGATAGGGAGCAGGCGTAGGGCTATAGCGTAAATAGCTAGTTAACTTTACTAGTATAGTAAAGTATTAAGCAACTAAGGGATAAGGATATAACGATAGCGCAGCTTCCGTAGAGCTAGAATATAGCGCTTAGGTTTTCTCCTAGTACTCGGGTTTCTAAGCGGTATATAGATTATAAAGGTACTATATACCCCCTAAGGGTAGGTCGGCGTATAATTACTATTATTATTATTATTATATATACTTTATCCTAACCGATTAAATATATTAATTATTTTTTAAATACTTATAGCTTCTTTTTAATAAGTTATCTTCCTTTTTATTACGTTATAATTATATTAAAACCTTATTAGTTACTATATAAGCGCTTTTATATAATTATTATAATATTTGCTTTATTTAATTCTTATAGTTCCTTTATTAATTACTATTAGTATTACTTCTTAAGTAGCAAATTTACTACGCTTAGGCTGCGTAGCTATAGCTAAATATAGATTTGCCTTATAGTTTTAATTCTATAGTTAGAATTTAATTTAGAGTAAAATCGGGGTTAGAACTCTGATTTTAAGTTTTTTCTTACTATAAAATTATAGTTATATTTCGAAAAGTATTCATAGCCTTACTATTAGCTATCCTTACTATAACCTATCAGATATACATATATATACTTAGGTTTATAGGTATATATACACCTACCTATATAGGTATAGGTACTTATATATCTAATAGAATATCATGATACCTCTTCGTACAAGACCGTCTCACTCTTGCTCAACTGTCAATCTCATACACATGCATAGGCAGATCCCTGAAGCAGGTGCTGCTGTATCGGTTCTATCTAAGTCTTCTGAACGCAGTAAATAGCTTGTATGTGTGTGCATTGCTATTTAATTGTCCAGTAGTAGTCCTTTTTCAGTTGTAACAAATAGCCACCTAGGTATTGAGTGTTGCTCGTCGCTCGGGGCGCTGGTGCACGCTGCGCCTCAGGAGACGGTGTGCCTTCTGAACACGGCGCTGTCATTTCCTAACGTCATCTGATTAATACGACTGCGCTCGTAACACAACTCCTTCCTCCCCCCCTCCCCGGCGCTTCCGCCCATCGATCAACGCTCTTTCTTGGCCCTGCCCGTCTCAGCCTTCTCCCTCCTCCTTTTCTTCCACGCAGCAATTTCATTCAGCAACCCCATCACAAGCGGTACGCCCACCGGCCCCAGGAGCGGCAGGTACACGGCTATCTTGTGTTCGTCGGGGAAGTACAGCTGGCCGACCATACTCTTCTCGAAGAAAGCCCTCTCGGCAGCCGCCTCGGCGATTTGAGCGTGGATAAGCCCATCCGAAGTCCCCAAAGACTCGCACGCCAAACGGAGATGCCGGATCGTGGTAGACACACCGTCGGCGACGGACTGCGGGATGGATATCGAGGTCAGGGCAAGAGACAGGCGGGCTAGTGATCCCAAAGTGCTGGAAGCACGGAGGAGCAGGTCCGCCGAGCGGATACGGGACAGGGTGGATAGGCGAAGCGGTATAGAGCCGGATGTAGGTGTGCCGAGGAGGGAAAGGAGGTGGGTGGTGAAGGTAAGAAGGGGCTGCTTGAGGTTCTCGGCAGCGACATGTGTCTTACCACCGGGCAGGCCAAGGAGGTACACAGTTCCCCATTGGGGGATGAGCCACGAGTGGGCGGTCTCGGAGACAGCAGTCTCACCTGCAGCGGCATCTTGGTATGTAGGCGGCAGTCCAATGGTCTGGTTGCCAGCAAAGACAATAAAGTTCACGGTTGGAGCACCACCGATGGACGGTGATAAAGGCCACTCGGCAGCGTTGATGAAGGAGGATAGGTCGTCCTTGCTGAGAACCTGGGACTGCACGCCTGGAGCAGCGTATAGTTGGACCTGCGTATCAATAGTGAAGTTGTGGATGGGCCCCAGGAGATGCAGGGCTGGCTTCATGTACTCGTCGATGGCGGCCTCAATGTCCCAGCTGCTGGGGGCAGGCCCGTCGGTGAAGAGAGAAAAGGTGAGATGATACGTCGGAGCGTACCTGAGAGAGCGGGTGGTGCGCTTCGCGATGGTATCAGCGGCCTCGGCGGACAGACCATGAGATTTGTGTTCAGGCGTTGCCGAGGACGTAGACAGCAGATATGATATAACGGCCTGCTCCTCAGCGAATGTGGAGCGTAGCTCACTCGCGACATATTCAGCCAGAGAGGAAGATGAGGAGGTCGGGGATGGGATCGAATTTGGCGGGTATGTGACGTCGAGGATGGCTTCGTAAGGGTGCAGCGAAGCGGTGGTCGACTCTCCTGGCTGAAGGCGTATGACGAGGGCAACATGGTCGGTGCTGACAGAGCCGTTGGCTGTGCTGGAGCGTGGATCCAGCTGTAGCCGCAGGTGATGGCCAGGGAAGTCATTTAGGTCGTCGAGGGCATGCTGGGTCAGGCGCAACAAGTTCTGGGCTTCTTGTTCTTGGAGTTGGTTCGCCTGTATGGAGATGCGCAGAGGAAAGACTGGGCGGCAGGCCTAGACAAGACCAATGAAAACAAAGATTAATCCATGAGTCTCGCAGAAGGAAGTAAGGCTTTCCAAGCTATGATGAAGTGGACGTGGTTGGACCTGAAGCTTATAACCTACCTTACCGTCGGCCCAGTCCATCATCTCGTCCAAGGGCAAACTCGCCCGGGGAATGGTAGTTGTGTGCCACCATATCGGCAAACCGAGACAAAGGACAATAATCCAGAATGCTAATATTATATGGGAACGTCTCCGGATATCTGATAACTTCTCGGGAGGAGGTTCCTTGCGGTGGTTGGCTGGAGCGAGAGCGGGGGCGGGAGCGGGAGCGGGAGTTGCACCAGCAGCACCTGCACCAGCAGGAGGAGGAGGTTCAACGGCCGAGGTCACCGGCAGTGTGCTCGGAGCAGGAGTCGTGGATACGGCATCGTTGTCGATTGTCATGTCGACATAATGAATAGCTGTAGCAGGCATGGCAGTACATACATAGCGACTTGAAGTTGGTCTAGGACACGGGACTGGCGATGGGAGGGCGGTTGGGAAGGAGGGAGAGGTTACTCAGCCTTGCAGGCGGACGAGCCCCGTATGGCCAGGATGCCCCTAGGTACTTTGGCACATGTGCATGGTAGCGGGGCACTTAGTCATCAGTAACGGATACTGAATTGATCCAAGTGCATATGTGATGAATGTTTATCGATAAGTAATACAAAATTACCGAAGTAAGTAAGCGATGGACAGTAAGCTTCCAAGGTTCTTCGCACCTTCACATGCACGCCCCCGTTCAAATGGCCATTGAACCTTTTTTCCCTTGACTGACTGATTGCTTGATCGGTTGATGGGTTCCAATGAACGAGCCGAGGCACATCCTTTGCAAGATTGACCAGACAGGCGACATGTCACAGATTGTCATGTCATGTCATGTCATGTCATTTTCCGTCAGTCCGTCCAGTCTGTCAGTCACTACCTAGGTACCTACTAGGTAGGTACCTGCCGGACTTCTCCTTCTGTCTTCATCCATCATCATGCTGGAGTACCTTATGTATATACGTACCTAGGTATTGATGGAAGTGCTGTTGATACTACTAATAACCTAGGGTCCTATTACCTACGTTAGATATGTGGAGTCGTATATCTGCTTCTAGAACAACATTAATGATTCAACGTTGATTATTCCTGTTCAGTAACCTTATCACCATGTATTCTTCTTCTTGTCCCGTAATCATCTTCACCATTACCTGACATATAACACACACACACACACACACACACACACACACACACGCCGCCGCCGCCGCCGCCGCCGCCGTTTCACAATCCTCTTACTAAATAGCAATCCTCTCACCTGGCCAACCAACATCTACGTTTCTCATCCTGGAACCGACCGGCATAGATAACCAAAAGCCGAAAGAGGCGGAAGAACAAAAAAAAGAAGAAAGAGAGATAACTTATTACTCCAGTCTTCCGGGATCACGAGTGTGACTCCGACTGCAATCCGGACTGCAACAACATACCTGCACCTCGCCGATTTTTTCCAAGGCTTCCACCCCATCGTTTTGCTTTGCCGCCTTCTCACGATCCGTTCCACAGCGCGACGCCCACGCCGCCCCGTTACAGCTACGCATGTTTCAATAAATGTTTCGATAAATTGCCGTGCCTGTGTATCTCTATTGTCGAGCGAGATTTGTTGTGCTTCCTCTCGCCTCTCGGTTGTCATCCCGCCATTTGCGTTGCATCCGTGCTCCTTTGCATCTTTTCACTGCCTAGGTATCGCCGGTGAAACTGCCCCAGCACTATATACCAACATGCCCGGTACGTTGTTTCAAACATGAGTCTTGAACTCCCTTCCATCGGTGTCTACATGTACCGAGGTACTGCTGTGCTGTTCCGGACCTGTACAAAGCACGGCCCAGCCCCTTCCCCCCCAGTTTGTAGCTCGAAATTCTCAGTTCTATACGTCACCACGGCAATGGCTGCTAACACCATTTTGTTGTTGTCGCAAGCAGTTCCTCTCGCCCTCGCGGTGCCGGCTGCCGCCGCCGCCGCTGCATACATTAATGCCAAGGCACAAATATGGTATGACCTGGGCATGCTCACCTCTGTCGTGCCCATGGCGGCGGGCATGTTCTGGAGGGAGCGGTGCGGGAAACTCAGTCTCTTTTATGACCTCGAGTACTGGGCCACCAGGCCAAAAACGGCTGACCAATTGTTCCTGCGGTTTGAGGATAAGACCTGGACTTTTAGGCAGGGGCTCGACGAGGCGCTCCGCTATGGCACCTGGCTCCGGTCCAGGTTCGACATTAAAAAGGGGGACATCGTCGCCATGGATTTCATGAACTCCGAAGTCTTCATCTTTGTGTGGATGGGTCTCTGGAGTATCGGGGCCAAGCCAGCTTTTATCAATTATAACCTGACGGGCCACGCATTAGTGCACTGTGTCAGGGCAGCGACCACCAATCTCATGTTGATCGACCCCGCGGTGGCGCATAACCTGGACGACTTGGTGTGCAACGAGCTATCGGACATACGGCTGGAGGTTGTCACCCCGGAGTATAAAGAGGAAGCACAGGCCACGGAGCCCGTGAGGATGCCGGATGAGACCAGGTTAGACGAGGGCTTACAAAGTATGGCGATTCTGATATATACGTCTGGCACGACGGGGCTGCCCAAGGCTGCGGTAGTCAGTTGGGGTAAGGTCCATGCTGCGGGAGGATTTTCGGCCAGGTTGATCAAGACGAGGCCCGGTGAGGTTTTCTATACTGTAAGTACAGACTCATCCCCCGAAACAAAACCACCGACTACGCAGCCGCTTATCTGCCGCAGTGTATGCCTCTCTACCACTCCTCTGGCTCTATTCTCTGCTTCTCCAATGCCCTCTTGATGGGTGCCACTGTTGCACTGGGAGCCAAATTCTCAACACGCACCTTCTGGCGTGAAGTTCGCCAGTATAACGCCACCATAATCCAGTACGTAGGCGAGACCCTCCGGTACTTGCTCGCAGCACCGAGCGAGATCAACCCTAAGACCGGCCAGGACATGGACAAGCAACACCGAGTACGTGTTGCGCTGGGGAATGGGCTACGCCCGGATGTGTGGAATCGCTTCAAGGAGCGGTTCGGTGTGGAATACATTGCCGAATTCTACGGGGCTACCGAGGGCAGTTTTGCGACGTGGAACTTGAGTCGTAACGACTTTGGGATGGGCGCTGTAGGGAGAAATGGATGGCTATATTCCATGCTCGTGGGCGTTGGAACAGCCATCGTCGAGGTAGATTTCTGCACGGACCTGCCCCTTCGCGATCCCAAGACAGGCCTGTGCAGGGCTGCTAAACCGGGAGAACCGGGCGAATTCTTGTTTCGTCTGCCGGACAAAGACCTAGAACGCCGATTTCAGGGGTATTACGGCGACCGCGCGGCGACAAACAAGAAAATACTACGGGACGTGTTCAAGAAGGGTGACGCGTGGTTCCGCACCGGCGATGTTATGAGGTGGGATAGCGAGGGGAGATTGTATTTTCATGATAGGATCGGCGACACATTCCGGTGGAAAAGTGAGAATGTCTCGACAGCAGAAGTCTCCCAAGTACTCGGTCTACACCCGGCGGTCCACGAGGCCAATGTCTTCGGCGTGCAGCTTCCCCATCACGATGGAAGGGCTGGGTGTGTGGCGCTGATCCTCAACAAGAACAATTACTATTTCCCAGATGGGGTGGCCAGGGTTGAGGTGTTAAAAAGCCTGGCGGAGCATATTCATAAGGGGCTGCCAAGATATGCGGCACCGATCTTCTTGAGAATCACGAAGCCGGGGAAAATGCAGACCACGGGGACAAACAAGCAGCAGAAGCATGACTTAAGGACGGAGGGAGTGAATCCAGACAAGACGGGCGACGACGAGATATTTTGGTTGCAGCAGGGCAAGTACGTGCCATTCACGAAGGCGGATTGGGACGCGTTGAACGGTGGCATGGTGAAGCTCTGAATCAAGCCGCTGTATGTGATGCTGAGAATCGGGAGCGAGCGGGGAGTCTTCGTGTTGCTTTGGTCATTGACTAACGACTGCTTGTGATGGTATATATATTAAAGGGAAGCATTTCGTAATAAATGCATACATAAGACTCGGTAAAGATCATATACACTTAGACAGATAGGTACAGGCATAGTACACTTTACCGGGGTAATAAACGTTATTTCTAAGCCGTACTAATAAGGGGTAAAGTAGCTATAACCTATATAGCTCTCTATTACTTATAAGCTTTAAATGTGCCTTATTTAGCCTATTATTTATTTTTCATAATAAGTATTATTAATTAATAATAGCTATAAAAGTAAAGAAATAACGTATTTATTAAAAATAAAGGTAAATATATAATATAAAAGCTAAAACTTAAAAGGCTATTAAAGCTATTTAAGCTATTAAAAAGGGAAAGTAAAAGGGGTATAAAAGTAATATAAGCGTTATATATTTAGCTTTATTAATATATAAGTATAGCATATAAGCTTAAAGAGTATTTATATTAATTAATTAATTAATTAATATTATTGCTTAATAAACTATTAAATTAAATAATATAAAAGTTATATATAATAGAATTTAAAAAACTTTATATTAGCTTAAAAAGAAAAAAGAAAAAAAGAAATAAATAGCTAAACTTAATAATAAAATTAATTATACTTATATACTAACCTATATTTTAAGGTATATAATAATAATAATAATAATATTTATACGCCGACCTGCTCTTATAAAGTATATAGTGCCTTTATAGTTTATTTATTATTTAAGAACCCGAGTATTAGGAGAAAACTTAAATGCTATATTCTAGCTATATAAAAGCTATACTATTATTATATCTTTATCCTTTAATTACTTAATACTTTATTATATTAGTAAACCTAACTAACTATTTACGCTATAGCCCTACGCCTGCTCTTTATCCCGCTTATATTTATATAGCTTTATATCTTCCTTTATAAGCTATATAGCTAGCTTAAAGGATAAGAGGTTCCTTTATTATAGTAGCTACTTTATTATAATTATAGCGGTCGGTTATATACTTACTACGCTCTTAAAGTTATAATATATATATAATATAATTAAGACTAGGGTATAGTAAAGCCTTTCCCTTTAATCTTTTAGCTTAATATACTTAATAATAATATAATATGCTATTTCCTTCCCCCTTTTATAGCTATAAAGTAGCGTTAGAATAGTTAGTATACTATATATAAATAAGTATATTATTAAACCTATTACTCCTATTCTAATTTAAAATAAAGCTAAGGCCTTATATTTAATAAGCCTGATATAAATACTATTAATTTTATTTATAACTTAGCTTTAACCTAGGTAAGCGTTTTTAAAAATAAAAAAAAACTTAAAATCGAAGTCCTAACCCTAATACTCCTTTAAATTAAATTCTAAATATAGAATCGAAACTATAAAGCGAAAATATACTTAGCTATAGCTATATAGCTTAAGCGTAGCAAGTTTGCTACTTAGGAAGTAGTATTAATAGTAATCGATAGAGGAATTATAGGAATCGAGTAAAAATAGATATTACTTTAATTATAAGCAGAGCGCTTATATAGTAACTAATAAAGCTTTAATATAGTTATAAAGTAGTAAAGGGGAAGGAAACTTATTAGGAAAAAAGCTATAAGTATTTAAGAAATAATTAATAAACTTAATCGGGTAGAATAAAGTATATATAGTTTTAAATATTACCGAAAGCTATTATATAAAAGCTATAAAGTCTTTATATAAGAGCTTTACTAATACCGCTTAGCTAATTATAAAGGAGGATTTATAATAGGAGATTAAAATAATATTTTATAAAACTTTTATAGCTACTTTAATTACCCCCCTAAACCGGTTATAAGCTTAAGTTACTATAATAAGTATTATTAAAATTAGGGCTAATTAGGCCTAGATTAGTGCCCTATACTTTATATTCTAGTGCTTATAGTGCTCCTAGTATAGTAGTTGCAGTCGCTATTACCTAGCTGCTATAAATAGCCTTCTAGCTGCTATTCGGCTATAGTCGGTAACGTTTCGGCTTAGTATCGGTAACGCTATAGTAACGCCTCGGTAAACTAGCGGCTACGCGTTAGCTATAATAAGCTTTCGGCAGCTATCGGTATTACGCCTTAGCCTACTATAATTATATTACCTTCCCTTTTAAGCCTTATAGCTATAGATCTCCGTATAGATCGTTTCGGATCCTATAGCTTCCGAGCGATAGCGTTTATACCTTCTATATAAGGTTAGCTTTAGAGAGTTTATTCCTCCGCTTAGGATATTCTTTCTCTCCGTTTAAGGCGCTCGGGCCCTAAACTCTTCTATATATATAGAATAGATAGAACTACCTTTAGTTTGCTTATAAGAAGATTAAGGAATAATTAACTCTCTATTCTATACCTAGATTTATAAGTACTTTACCTTACACCCTTTAAAAGCTCTTCTATTTAACCCTAAAATACCTTCTTTACAACTATATTTATAGAGGCTTATAAGCCTTATTACGCTTATAAGACTTCTATAGTTTTATAGGTTATAAGCCCGGGAAAGAATCTTTCTTAGGGATTCTGCTATACTAACTCTACCGATTTTACGCTTTATAAAAGTAAAAAACAAATTTACTTCTTTTATCTTTTAGCTAGCTACTCGAACTCGCAACCTCTACGCTTTTCCTATTCGGCTATACTAGGCTAAAATTACTATCGCTAATTATAGTTATATTACACTTACTTTTTAAATATATATTTTATATTACAGTATTTGCTATAATATACTATAGTATTTTATAATTATAAATCTACTACTTAAACTACTATACTATAGTAGTTATATTTCTATATTACTAGATACGATAACCTAGTTAACTCTTTAGCCCTTATATCTCTAATATAATAAGCCTAGCTAATTACTACCCCTACTATCGATTAAAACGCTATTTCCTTCCTTTTAATACTTACCCTATTAAAAGATAGCTAAATAATAGGCTTCTATAGGCCCCTTTTAAGGCTTTAGAATACCCTTAAACCCGATAGCTCTTAATAATTATAACTACCGGCTCCTATTATAATAGCAGGTAATAAACTTAAATTCTAGAGTTATAGATTTAAATTCTAGGTTTCCTAGTTTTAAATAGATTACTAGGATTATTAATAACGCCCTGTAAAATTTTAGGACTTATTATAATTAGCGTTTTACTAACTAAATTACTAAGGTTCGATATATTATTACTTTTATAATCGCTACTACTATCCGGGAGGCTTTCGCTACTTAAGCCGCTACTATAGGGCCCTTAAACCCTCTATAGCCTTTTCCCGCTCTCGCTCCTATACCTGCTTAAGCTATTTCGAAGCCCCTAGTACCTATTATTATTACTTTTATCTTTTAAAGCTCTTTAGGCCGGGAAATTACTAAGCGCGCCTATTTAATTTTTAAAGAATAGCGCCTTAAAGGCTTAGAGAACTATAAATAGTAGAAATAGGCTTTAAAAATAGTATTTAAAGCTATTTCTTACCTTAACTTTATCTTAAACCCTTATTTAATACTTAGCCTTCCCGATAACGAATAAGCTATAGTACTAATAATTATTAGAGATAGCTATACTCTAGTACCCTAAAGTACTATTTTTTAAATTTAAAACCCCTTATAAGCCTATTAGTAACTTATCGCTTAATATACCCCGATATAGTCCTTCTAGCGCGAAACCCTTTATAAAGAGTTTTATTTCCTTTTATTTTAGAGATTTATAAGCTTTATTATAGAATTTAATTTTAGATTTAATAGTACCCTATCCCGCTTAAACTCCCTAAGCGCTTAAGTTTTAAAGGAAGATTAGGTTAACGTTTACTTAAAAGCGCTAAAATCCTTATTTAGCGATTAAATATATTATACTTATAACTCGATTCGAAGTAATAAGGCCTCTAGCCCTAGCTTCCGCTTAAATCTAGCCTTCTATATAGCAGATATATTAGAAGAACTTCGAGTTTCGGTAGATAAAAATATTAAGATAAGATTATATAGTTTTAAAAAGAAGTTTTTAGGCTTTAAGAAGCTTAAAAACTAATAGTAATAGGGTAAGAGTAAGGGTAAATAGAAGGAAGAACCTTCTAAAGGCAGTTCTTCTAAGTAGAAGAATAAGTAAAAAAAGAAGTAGAAGGATAAAGATAATAATTCGGGCGATTTCGCTTACGCTATTAACTTTAGCTTAGAAAATACCGCTTATAATATAAATTCGGATAATAAAGATTCGGAAGCCTTAAGTAGATATAATTACTATACTAAGAAGGCTTATAAGGCTTTAAAACCTTTTAAACCTTTTAGATAGTCTTATATTTATTACTATTATAAGTAACCGACCTAGCTTTATAATACTAAATCTATAATATATATCGCTAACGATAAAGCTTAGCTCTTAAACTATAAGCTTAATAAAGGTTAACTAAAGAATATAATAACTAGCGGAGGTATACTAATACCTACTAAAGTTAGTTCTATAACCCTCTTTATAGTAATTAGCGAGAACCCTTTAAAATATAATACCGTTAATCTTAAAAACGTATTATATATTCCCTAGTTCTAAATTAATATCTTTAGTAGTATTAGGCATTATACTGCTAATAGGCGCTTTAATAGCGAGAAGCTAATAGGGTTTAATAATTATACGTTTACTCTTTTAAAGTTTAATTCTTTAAGCTTCTTTCTTCGGCTTAAAGATAAGCTAAAGCTTACCTAACCTTCTACTTACTTCTATTATACTAGATTTAAAGCCTCTAGGCCTTTAGAGGGTCCCTTATAATTAAGCCTAATTAAGCTTTCCCGTAAAAACTATAGGGCTTTAAAGCTATCTTCTTATCCGGAGCCCTCTTCTATTCCTTTAGCCCCGTTAGCTATTAGATCTCTAGGGCTATCCTCTTATATAAAGCCCCTTAATAGATTAGAAGCTCCGTTAGCTTTAAGCACCTCGCTATCTAAAACTAGACCTTTTAATTATTAGAAGCTTCTAAAGGCAGCCCTACTCTAGCACTTATACCTAGGGTATATAAGCTTTAACCTTCTAAAGAAAATAGCTAGGCTATTTACTAGAATCTTAAATCTAAACGCGATTAAAGCTTTTAATTTCTAATATAAGGAGTATGCTAAAACTAAATCGGTTCGGCGCTTAAATATAAAACCTATTATAGCTCCTTAGAAGGTTCTAGATTATATAGAAGGCGATACCTTTAAAATCGTCCCTTTACTATAGAATAAACGCCCTATAGGGCTAATTCTAGTAGACTGAAAGTTCCGTTATCGCTAGGTTATTTAGTTACGAAATAGAGAAGCTATAAAAGTATTTTAAAGTATAAAGGATTTATTTAAATCTTTTAAAAACTAGTATAGCCGTTACCCTTGGGAATTTTACTTTAATAGCGGATTAAAAGCTACTAATACCCTAATAAGGGCTTATTTTATTTAAAAAGGTATTAAATTTAATACCTCGAGCCCCTATACCCTAAAGTAAAACGGCCTTATAGAACGCTTTATAAGGGTTATAGTAGATAGATTACGCGCTACTCTTCTAGCTAATAATCTTCTTTAGTACCTTTAGTACTATATTCTTTTAGCGATTATCGAGTTAGTTAATAAAACTACTATAACGAATCGCAACGTTTCTCCGTTCTAGGCCTTCTTTAATAAGGTATAGCCTAATTAGGCCCCTAATATACTTAATCTATCTGCTTATAGGGTTATAGGCTTACGCTATTTAGCCCTAATACCTTATAAGCACCGAGGTAAAAGCTAAAAGCTCGCTCCCTATACCGAAGACGTACTATTACTAGCTATTTTAGGTATTAAAACCTTTTTAGTTTACTTTATTTAATAGTAAAGAGTTCTTAAAACTAGCCTAGTTAAGCTATTTAAATCTATATATTAAAATTAGGCCTAATTAGGCCTAGATTAGTGCCTTATACTTTACTTTCTAGTGCTTACGGTACTCTTAGTATAGTAGTTGCAGTCGCTATTACCTAGCTGCTATAAATAGCCTTCTAGCTATTATTCGGCTATAGTCGGTAACGTTTCGGCTTAGCATCGGTAACGCTATAGTAATACCTCGGTATTATAACGGCTATGCTTCGGCTATAATAGGCTCTCGGCGGCTATCGGTATTACGCTTTAGTCTACTATAATTATATACCTTCCCTTTTAAGCCTTATAGCTATAGATCTCTATATAGATCGTCTCGGATCCTATAGCTTCCGAGCGATAGGGTTTATACCTTCTATATAAGGTTAGCTTCGGAGGGTTTATTCCTCCGCTCGGGGTCTTCTTTCTTTCCGTTTAGGGCGCTCGGGCCTTAAACTCTTCTATATATATAGAATAGATAGAACTACTTCTAGTTTGCTTATAAGAAGATTAAGGAATAATTAACTCTCTATTCTATACCTAGATTTATAAGCACTTTGCCTCGTACCCTTTAAAAGCTCTTTTATTTAACCCTAAAACACCTTCTTTATAACTATATTTATAGAGGCGTATAGGCCTTATTACGCTTATAAGACTTCTATAGTTTTATAAGTATACCGAAATTAAGTAATATAGGAGTATAAGAATAGTAGCTAATAATACTAGCGTACTATAGTAGAGAGGTAACTATTTATATAACTTTAAAAGTATATATAAACCGGATGTTATAGGCCCGAGCTTAGTAGCTCGTGCGTATAGTTATAGGCTATAGACCTTAACCCTAATAGTATAGGGATAGTAAGGGCCTTTAACGGGCCCTTTATAGGCCCTTAGTAGAGATATCCTTATATATATATAGCCTACGGAGAGGACTCCTTTTAAGACCTCTCCTCTTTTTTCTTTATACTTTAGAATATATCTTATTAATACTTACCTATAATTATATTATAAGTTAGCCCCTTATATTTCTAAAATATCCTAGTTCCTTAAAAGAACTCGGTTTTCTAATACTTTAGCGGGTAGACTAGTAGAGTAGATAATAGTAAACGACGCTATATAAGCTTTATAAATTCTGCTCTTAAATAATAAGATAGATCTAATAGATAATCTTTTAGTAAATAGGTAGTAGATAGCCCTACCCCCCTAGCAGATACTCGGTATAGTATATACTAACCCCTAGTAGAATATTAGTAATACTTTTTATACTTAATAGGACTTTATAGTTCCGGATCCCTATATTTCTCCGGCAGCTATAGCTAGTTATATTAATATCTAGCTTAATCCCGTAGTATTAGCGGCCTTAATATCCTTATATTATAAACCTCTTTCCTAGAGCGTACTATATAATAGTAATAAGGCTACCTTTCGCTTTTAGCGCGTAATTATCGAGTATAAACTATATACTAATATTATCTTTATTAATAATTAATAGGACTAATAAGTCTTTCTCTAATCCCTCTCTCCTTATATTTAATAGCGGGTCGCTACCTATTATAAAGAGGGTAGCGGTAACTAGACTTATAACGTTCCGAACTTTCTAAACTACTTTAAAAACTATTTCGGGGACTTATATTATACGCGTACTATACTTACCGAGCTAAACGCCTTTCGTATATAGAATACTTACTAGTTCTCTTATTTCTTAATCGATTTCGAATAGTTACTAGCTATAGTAGGAGGCTTCTATTAAATAAAGGAAGTCTAAGTTAACTACCTTTATAATGCGCTATCCCTATATATTTGTAAAAAGGCTATTAGATATAATATTAACCGCTCTTCCTATACTAGCGTAGTTATAAGATATCGCGATATCGCTTAAGATCTAAAGACCTAGGACCTTAAATAACGCCTCTTAAGCGGTTATTATTAAAACTCCTCTCCTTAGAGTTACCTATCTTCTACTCCTTCGTTTTATAACTATAATAGTAACGTTATAATATCGGGAGTTAACGCCGCGTACTTTAGATATTATAGATTATAATCCCGTAACCGAGGTAGAGGCGCCCCTTCTAACTAGCGGAGCGGATATAGAGGGTCGCCTCCCTTTACCTTATCCTCCTCTCGTTTAAAGAACTAGCGTCGGGCTTAGTAAATTTCGGAAACTATTTATAATACTTAACGTAACGCTAGAGCCTATCTTTATTATAGCTCCTAGCAGTATTTTATTTATAATTATTCCTTACTTCCTATTTACGCCCTGATTATAGTTTACTTACTAAAGGTTAATATAGGTTTATCCGAGGACGAAGGGAACTTACCTAAGGGTAAAGGAAAAGCTTAGCTCTTAAGTTTAATCTTTTTTAAGAGCCCCGATATCTATATCCCTTAATAAAGGACGATATAATTATATACTGCGAGATCTAAGATAGAATAAATAAGCTGCCCTTCCTTATTCTAGTTTTATTTAAAAATATATACTTTCTTAACGTTTAAATTAATAGTAAGTATAACTATTATAGTATAATTAGTAAACGTTTTATTTAGCGATTTAAATTAAAGTAAATCCGTCTCCCCTATACTTATAATTTAAATACCGTCTTAAGCTTTTAGCGTAACCGGTCGATTACCTATATAACTAAGATAACGATAGATCTCGATAAGTAGCAGTATCCTACTTACCTTTATATAATCCCGGGGATAGCCTGTAATACGATACTAGGACTCCCTTAGCTATAATATTGCTATATTATCTTCGATACTTAGCGGGGCTATTTTATTATCGGAGCGGCCGATAATATAATAGTTTAAGAAGCTGCTTAACGCTCTACTAGGGCTTATATTTATAGCTTAATTAGGAGTATCTACGCGGGTATCGCAGCTAAAGAGCAGAAGAAGAAATAATTAGCTTATATCTTTATAGCTACTAATCTCTACGAGATAATATATATCCTTACGCTAATAGCTCTATATAAACCGCGATTAATACGGGATTAAAGCGGGCCTATACTGCCCCCTAAGGTAAGCGATTTTATAGACTTCTTTAATAAGGATAAGGTATCCGAACTTCCTCTATACTATAATAGCTTAAACTATTATATCCGCTTAAAGCCGGGTAATAATAGCTATATTCCTAAACTTCTATAGGGTCTACTTTATAATATATTATAGGAATAACTCTTAGAATTTCGGAAATAAGTTATTAAGTTAATAGATAAGGGTTAAGTATAGGCTAATACCTTACCTATAGCGGTATTAGTACTCCTTATTAAAAAGGCCGATAAAAGCTAGCGCTTTTATATAGATTATTATATATTTAATAAGATTATATAGTAGGACCGTTATCCGCTTCCCTTAGTTAAGGAGATACTCCGCTCTTTTTTTAAAGCGAAATAGTTTATTAAGCTTAATATACGCTCGGCGTTCTACTATATTCGGATAGCCCCGGGCGATAAGTACCTTACCGCCTTCCGGATATAGTTCGGCTTATTCAAGTAGCTTATTTATCCGTTCGGCTTTATTAGGGCTCTTATAACGTTCTAATAGTTTATTAATAATACTTTATAGGATATTCTAGATAATTATATAACAGCCTATTTAAATAACTTCTTAATCTTTTCTAATAATTCCCGAAAGGATTATATACGGAAGGTTTATAAGGTATTATAGCGTTTTCGAGATACCGGTTTATACTTCGACCCTAAGAAGTATACTTTCGCTATTAAAGAGATTAAATACCTCGGGTTTATTATTAAGGCTAGCGTTAAAGTTTATACCGATCCTACTAAGATAGTAGCTATTCGAGATTAAAAGCCTTTAACGAAGCTTTATAGAGTTTATAGCTTCTTTAGCTTTATTAATTTCTATTATAATTTTATCTATAACTTTCTTAAGGTAATCGAGCTTTTAATCCGCTTTATTTATATAGGGGTATTATTTTATTAAACGGAGGAAGAGGATAAGGCTTTTAAGGCCCTTAAGCTTACTTTTATTTCTGCCCTTATTCTTACTTAATAGGATCCGGATTTTAATACCGTTATAAAAGCTAACTGCTTTAAGAATACGTTAGGAGGCTATATATCCTAGTACGATACTAACGGTATTTTATAACTAATAGCTTATTACTCTACTTACCTTATAGCGGTAGAGCGTAATTATATAATTTATAATAAAGAACTTCTTATAATTATTATCTATCTAATAATATAGTTATCCGAGCTTTATAGCGTACGCTCCCCGTTTATCGTGCTTACGGATTATAAGGGCTTAGAGTACTTTACTTAGCTATAGCTAATATCTAAGCGTTAAGCCCGATAATTTAAAATACTTTCTCTATTCCGATTCTACTTAAAATATTACCTTAGGGTATAAGCAGCTTATCCGGATATACTTTCCTATCGGGAATAAAATATAGGGGATACCGAATAGCCCCTAGCTTAAATTTTTTAGCCTTTATTTATCTCCCGCCTTATTTTATATATAAAGTAGCTATATCCCCGTTCTACTTTTATAATATCCCCGTTATATTCCTATATTATTTTTATTCCCTTATAATCTAACTCCCCGACTTAACTAGCAGAGCTATAGGATCCTTCTATACTACCGGGTAACTAGTTCTTTCTTAACCCTAGATTATAAGCGCTCTAGGATAAGGCCTTAACGAGTAACCCTTTTTACTAGCTTCGTTTTATAGCAGTATATAATAATATATAGTCTTTCCCTCGAGAAGCAGCTATTTATAAATAAATTATAAATTATATAATTAATATTTATAGAGCGCTAATATACCGGTATCGCCTATAGCTACTATACTAGGAACCCCTAATTATATCTATCTTTTAATAGGTTTATAACTCCCCTTTAATTAATTACCCGGGCCGGAATAATACTTTTAAAGTTTTTTAATATAATTATTATTAGGATAATATATCCTAGAACGTTTATCGTTTCGTTTAAAATTATAATATATATATATATAATACCCCTTTATAGCGCTTACGCTAGGGGCTTTTATAGCCCCTCCCGGTACTAGATTAATTTTAAACTTAGCTCTCGGTAAACTTTATAACGGACCTCCCGATAAACTCCCCGGATATACCTACCTGCCTTATAGTTATTATAAATTATTTCTCGAAGTATATTTAGCTAAAGGCTATAACTTTAATAAAAGCTAAAGTATACGCTCTAAGATTCTATAATATATAGTAGCGATTCTATAAATTCTTATCCTCCCTTATTAGTAATTATAGTTCGGATTAAATAGGGGACTTCTAATCGTACCTTTATAAGTCGGTCGGTATATAATAGCTCCTTTTTATAGCTTACTACCTATAAAGCGACGGAGGGACGGAATAGGTAAATTAAAAGGTTTAAAAGTACTTCCGGGCGTTTATTTCCTTTGCCTAGTTCGACTAGCCCGATTACCTTTCCGCCTATTAGTTAACTTTAAACGGCTATAGCTCTTTAGTTACGGGTTTTAATCCGAATTACCTTCTAAATAACTATAATATTAACGTAATCGCTCGCTTACTAGATACTACTAAGTTATCGGGCAGCCTATAGGGCCGGGCTATTACTTTCCTTAACTATCTTCGGGAAGGAACCGACCTCGCTTAAGCTATAATAGTATACGCTTAGTAATAGTAAAAGTTCGGAGCGAACCGCTACTAACGCTTTACTAAGAAGTTTATCGTTAGTAATTAGGTTTAGCTTTTACTATATAATATTAAAACGAACTACTTTAAAAAGAAGTTAAACTAGCTTTACTTAAAGTATATAATCCTTATTATCCCGACTCTAACTATAGTTACTCTTAATATCCCTAGGAATATTTATTTAATCTTTTATATTAACTTAATAGAACGGGTATATACTAACCCGCTATCTATATAGAATAAGATAAACTCCTACTTAAAGCCTATCCTAATCCTATCTTTAAAGGACGGGACGACTTATTAGGAGTACTATATAAACGAGATCTTAGCTGCTAAAAATAAGCTAGGTAGGGGAAACTATTATCGGGTATTTATTAAATAAATTAACTATAATACCCCTATTTAAGTAAACTTAAAAGTAGTTATAAATACTAAGGCTTTAAACCGCTTCGAAGCTAAGTAGGGGGATATTCGATTTAATAATAATCTAGTCTTATAACGGTAGAAGATTAAGCGAGTATAAGGATAATATAGGTATATTATATTAAAAGACGATTATTATATTATAAGTAAAGTTAAGTAACCGGCTCCCGTTCCTAGGATTTTACCGGCGTATAAAGAAAAACTATAAATATAAGCGGTATACCCGACTAAATAGCGTTAATTCCCTTAAAATAAAAATACCCTAGTAGCCTATAGCTCCGGTAATAACTTATATCCTCCCGACGATAATATAGGCAATCTTAACCGGCGCCCGCTCTAAGCCTAGGGGGTCCTTTTATATAAATTAGCTAATAAACGCGCTATACTTACTAAGATATTATCTTAAATAGCGTTCCTCTCCTCCCGATAATAGTTATCTTAATAAGTTTCCTCCTAGAAAGCTTATTATTAATTCTATTCGTTATTAGCTTCCTTAGTTATAACTTTATAGCGGGGCTATTAAAGCTCCGGGAAAGGGGGAAAGGGGGTTAAGTTACTTACCGATATATAAACTAGGCTAGCGTTAATCTTACCGACTCCTTATATTAAAGCGTATATTCCTTACGCTATTATATTTTATAGTTACTAACCTATAAAGGCTGCGCTAACGATTTTATAATATAAGGGAGTGCTAGGGAATAGCTAGCGGTTAAAAAGTACTATAGCTTTATTATAAGCGTAAAGAAAAAATATCTATCCGATAATTTAAAATATATTAGGAGACTCTATATCCTTAAACGGGGAGAAGTTATAAGTACGCTAATAGCTATAACGGTTACCCTATAGGGTAGCGGTAACAGTATAAACGATATATAAAGACTCTTTATAAATAGCGTTAAGGGCTATAACCTAATTATATCCTATAATTATAAACTCCTTAGAAAAAGTAAGCTTATATCTATATATATTACCGACCTTCTTATATCCCTCCGATATAATATAGTTGCCCTTATTAACTACGCGAAGTGGCTTATAAGCAGTACGTTATAAATTAAGCGACCCGGTATATAATTGCTCTCCCTAGTTACACTTTATATAGCCCCGGGTATATACTTTATAGGATACGCTATAATTACGCTTATAATCGAGCTTGCTATAGTTAAGTAAACGGCTCGAATAGGTATTATAGGGATACTTTATCTACTTAAGCGGGGCTGCGTTATTATTATCGGAATCTCTAATAATAGCGTACGCGCTTATAGCGTAACGACCCTTTTATATAATTATTAGCTTTATAGATATAGAGAGGGTTCGTTCTATACTTACGTTAGGCTTATTATCGTCGCCGCTATAACCTCTACTAGGTTTACTATAAGAGGGTAGAGGAGGGGGAGGGGGAGTAGCAATAGCTAATATATTATTTATTTATTTATTTATTTAATTATTTATTCGTCTTTCTTTAAAGTTATACGGAGGGACTACTATATATTTATTATAGGATTACTCGTTTTTACTTAAAAATATACTAAAAAATTACTATATACTTATTATAAATATCTAAGAATACTTAAATAAGCGTATATAGGTGCTACTATATATTTATTATAAGTTAAAGATAGGGATAGAAAGGAACTAGGTTAATCCCTAGGTAGGTAAGGAAAGGGGTATTTATATATTTAAAGAGGGGACTGCTAAGCTAGTATAGCTATATAGATACCTAATTTTAATAAGCTATATAGGTCTAGTAATCTATAATTAAGTATTTATTTTTACTGCTTACTATAATATAGCCGCTAGTAAAAGGGGGGGGCTATATTATAGGCTTAAGCCTAATAGCTTATACGTATAGTTATAAGCTATAAACCCTAACCTTAATAGTACGGGGATAGTATAGGCCCTTAATAGGCTCTCTATAGGCCCTTAATAAAGATACCCTTATATATATATAGCCTATAGAGAGGACTCCTTCTAAAACCTCTCTTCTTCCTTCTTTATACTTTAGAATACATCCTATTAGCACCTACCTGCAGTTATATTATAGGTTAGCCCCTTATACCGGAACCTAGTCGATATAATTATAGTAGTTAATAAAGTAATAAAGAGTAAAGAAGCGATAGTAGCGTAATATCTATATAGCAGGAATATACTAATTATATTTAAATTAAATATAAAGATATATAAAGCTTAAAAAGAATAAATTAAGCTAGCCTTTAAAAGTAAAGCTATAATAATAAAGAGGGACTACCTAGTAATTATTAAAGGCTTATATATAGGCCGATTATATAATATATATATAATACTAGAGCAGCTCTTTAATAAGCTATAAAACTATAATATAATAATAATTATAAAAGTCTAGCTACTATTTTTAAAGAATAAATAAAAGCGCTTTATACTTATTACTTTAATAAGTAATATTATAATAATAAAATAGCTCTATAGTAATAGGGTTATTTAAAGAGCAGAGATTTTTATATATAAACTATACTTTATTAAAGTAAATATTAAATAGTATTTTAACTACTATAACTATAAATATATTATAAGATTTTATAAAACGCTTATAAAGTATAGATATTATATAAAAGTAGCGTACGCTATAGGTAAAAGGGAGTATTTTATAGTAATAAATAATATAGCTATTTAATATATATAGTATAAAAGAACTATATAGCTTAAAACCGCTATTACTTAACTGCTTAAGCATAGAAAAAACGCGTATAGAATATATATAAAACCTATATATACTAATTAGAGATATATAATATAAGAGATACTCTTATACTAAGCGTAAATAGCGCTAACTTAAATAGATTCTATATCGTTATTATATAAAAGCGTATAATATTTAATAACTTTATTTAAAATATTTTATAAAGAGGGTAGCTTAGTATATAAGTAGCTTTTTTAAGGAATATACGCTAATATATATCCTAGACCTTATAGTGTATACTATTAACCTTCTGCTATATTTAAGAATAATAAATATTAAAGTTCTTTTTTAAAATATAATAGGAAATAGCGAAAATATAGCGCTAGCGTTAAGTAGGCGCCTAGTATTTAATATTATAGTAATATAGGAGCTATAAATAAGTTTAAATATATATATAGTAATATATCTAATAATATTACTATATAAGGTAATCTATATACGCTATAGCTAAGCAGGGCTATATATTTATAAGCGCTTTAACTTAATAAAGTAAATAAGAATATTAAGATATAATTAAAATATAGTTACTTTTTATAATATTAAAGATAAACCCTTTATAATATAATTAATTTACGCTAAGCTAAAGACTAGCCTTTATAGATAAAGCTTACTCCTTAGCTTTATAGCGTAAAAGCAATATAAGTATAATATATTAATTAATAACTTTAATATATACTTACCCCTTTAAAATAAAAAAGGGTATACTTTAAATACTACTTATAAAGTCCTTACTTTAGCGTAATGCTAAAGCTTTAACCTAACTACGCTATATAGCTATATAATAAAATAGAAATAAAGGGAATAATCCTTTATACTTAACTTTATATAATATAGCCTAGAACTATGCTATAAATATAGCTAGGGATTAAAGTAAAAGGGCTTTAATTATAACTTATAGCTAGTATATATCTTTTAAATAGCAAGTATATTATTATTAACCTAAGCCTTTAAAGGTTAAATATAAAGAGTAATAAATATACTATTAGCTTAAATAAAAGTATAAAAGATTTATATCTTAAATAGCTTTAATATAATAGCTAACCTAGATAAGTATATAAATTATTTAATTAAAGAGTTTTAATATATAGCTTAAATAGTAACGCTATAATATAAAGTAAATATAAGTAAAACGGTTAAATAGTAATCCTTAAAGATAGTAAGATTTATAAAAGCAGTAAAGTAAGCTTAGTATAAATATTAAGTAATACTTTTACTAGCTAATAACTAATTATAGTAGAAAGCTATAAGGGAGTAGAAGAAGGCTATATATATAGCTCGGATAAAGTACTAGCGCTATATAATAGCGGAGGTATTTTATATATTAAAATTAAGCTTAATTAGGCTTAGATTAATGCTCTATACTTTGCTTTCTAGTGCTTATAGTGCTATAGTTAGCCCTATTACTAAACTAGTTAGCCCCTAAAGGTGCTAACTAGCCTAGCTACTATAAGCAGCTTACTAGCTGCTATTTAGCTACGCCTAGTAACGCTTCGGCTTAGCAGCAGTAACGCCTTAGTAACCTAGCAGCTACGCTTTAGCTATAATAAGCTCTTAGCAGCTATTAATATTACGCCTTAGCTTATTATAATTATAGTACTTTCCCTTTTAAGCCTTATAGCTATAGATCTCTATATAAATCGTTTTAGAACCTATAGCTTCCGAGCGATAAGCGATTATATCTTTTATATTAAGTTAGTTTTAAAGGGTTTATTTCTCTACTTAGGGTTTTCTTTCTCTCCGTTTAGAGCGCTTAAGCCCTAAACTCCTCTATATATATAAAATAGATAGAACCGCCTTTAGTTTACTTACTAGAAGTATAAGGAATAATTAACTCTCTATTTTATACTTAGATTTATAAGCACTTTACCTTATACCCTTTAAAGGCTCTTCTATTTACCCCCGAAACACCTTCTTTATAGCTATATTTATAGGGGCTTATAGGCTTTATTACGCTTATAAGACTTCTATAGGTTTATATATATTATAGCACCTCCTAATAGGCTTTTAGGAAGAAGCAATATACTTAAAGAGAGAATCTATTTTAATTTATATTCTCTACTAGGTATATATATAGTGCTATAGGACAGATGATGATAAACGCACGAATATAGCTTTATCTTCCCGAACCTGGCAGCCTCTGGTAACCAACCGCACGCAGCGTAGTATAGCTCAGATATTTTCTGGCAGATCCCTGGGGATATAATTAGTATTAATAGATGTATTCATAAATTATCTGTGTGCACTCGATCCCTACAGCATGAGCTTGACCGCCACCAGTTGACGGCAGCAGTCCTTATGTACCTGCATTCTCTGTGTTTATACTTTTCCTCCCTCGCTGATTCACCGAGCCGAGTTAAACCGAGACAAACAGACCACCACCATCAGAGTCACATTGACGCCTCAATCCTGTCCCCAAACACGACATACAGTCTTGAACTTCCCGGGCCCTATTTCGTTCTTCTTTACTTTCCCTTTCTTCATTTCAAGGGTCCGTGGTAGGTGGTAGGTGCAAGGTCCTAGGTGGGAAGTGGGAAGTGGGAAGTTGGAAGTGGAAAGTGGAAAGTGAAAGGCGGAAAGGGAGGGAAGCAAAGGGTGGGAGGAGGAAGAAGGCAAGCAAAGAAAAGGGAGGGTAAACAGCACCACCTACACCATGCCAGTACAGCATCCTAAAAACTTCAGCCTCGCCACCGTCCTTCTCCGCCAGGCCCGCAAATATCGACTATCGGCGTCGAGACGGTCGGTGATTGCGAGGAGCACTCAAGCAGTCCACCCGAGCCAACAACGATCCATACACACCACGAGGCCTCTACATTTTAGAACATCAAACGCCGGCATCCCAACTGCTGCTTTGCTCGCAGGCTTTGGCCTCATCTCCGTTCTCGCTGCCTTTAGCCACGACCCTCCGAAGACCAACGACCTCTCGGCGACAACGTCAACCATTCTAGATGATCGCGACCCCTCCCTGCCCCGATACCGCTTGTCAGATGTTAGCGAACATGATGCTTCCCATCCCAACCCATGGGTGACCCACCAAGACAAGGTTTACGATATGACAGATTGGATATCAGCACACCCAGGCGGTGATGTTATCCTGCGCGCAGCAGGCCAGAGCATTGACCCGTACTGGGCCATATTCACCATCCACAAACAGCCACACGTCAAGGAAATTCTGGATGGGTACCTTATAGGCTACATACACATTGACGACCTGGTGGACGGCCTCCCGCCCGCCGACGCAGTCGAGGACCCCTTTGCCCAAGACCCTCCACGAGATGCCCGCCTTTTTGAGCATACAGAGAAACCGTGCAACGCCGAGCCGCCGAGTCAAGAGCTGGACCGAGACTTCCTGACCCCGAATGGCCTCTTCTACGTCCGGAACCACATGTGGGTTCCCGTCGTCGAGGATGATAAGGCCGACCAGCATACCCTGACCATCGAGCTGCCCGACGGCGAGGAGCGGGCGTATACGCTGGCTGAGTTGAAGTCCCGCTTCAAGACTCACAGGGTGACAGCTGTCCTCCAATGCTCTGGAAACAGACGCAGCGACATGACGCGGCACGTAGGCAAGACAAACGGCTTACAATGGGGCGTGGGCGCCATCAGCAATGCAGAGTGGGAAGGGGTCAGGCTGATGGATGTTTTGACGGACGCAGGTTTGCGCGTAGCTGACCTTTCATCGCACACCGCCGTCACCACAGCCGCCGCCACAACCACATCTCCAGTAGACGATGACGTGCCCGATCCGAATACCCACCATGTCCAGTTGACCGGCTTGGAGGCCTACGGCGCCTCCATCCCGTTGTCTACCGCTATCAACCCCGCAAATGACGTTCTGTTGGCCTTCTCCATGAACGGACAGCCTCTCACACGGGATCATGGCTTCCCGTTGCGCGCTGTTGTACCCGGACACGTAGCCGCGCGGAGCGTAAAGTGGCTATCCAAGATTGTGGTCAGCGACGAGGAATCCACCTCGCAGTGGCAGAGGAGGGATTACAAGAGTTTTGGACCGAATGAACGTGCTCCCAACTGGGATGCCGCGCCCGCAATACAGGAGATGCCCGTCACGAGTGCCATCACCAAGGTCTTGGTTGGCGAATGCGTTCGTGAATGCCAAGTGGCCTGGCTCGCGGGGAAGCAGAAACTCGTCGAGACCACAACTGAAGGAAACGAGGCACAACCCATTGCGATCCAGGGGTATGCGGTGTCGGGTGGCGGACGGGAGATCACTCGTGTGGACATAAGTCTTGACGGCGGTCAGACATGGGATCAGGCTGAACTCCTATCCGACGCGCGGACGGGGAATAAAGCGTGGGCGTGGAAGAGGTGGCGATATATCGGCCAGCTTAAACAACCCAAGCAGGACGCATGTGTCCAAGTCGTGGTGAAAGCGACAGACGACTCATACAATTCGCAGCCCGAGACGCACGCCTCAATATTCAACATTCGGGGAAACCTGGCAAATGCCTGGCACCGGGTCAGGGTGTGTCCGAAGTTTACTGCCTCTGCCTCTGGGGGAGATAGCAGTGGTAGTATAGCTGAAAGCGTGGTATGGCGGACGGGCGAGGTGTACGGGTGTGGTTTTCAAAAGGAGGCTGAACATATTGCCACGAAATGAGGGAGAGACGAGAGAGGAAGGATGGATGGATGACGGATGACTCTACTTACCACATACTCAAGTAGGTAGCATAAGTATGCGTATTTGTCAGATATACTCGCCCCTCGGCAGGAGCACCTACATAATACATTTCAGAATTAGCTCGACAGTGCAGAGCAGATAATCAGATCTCTATTGCCACCGTTCCTGAAGCTCTATCTGTAACAGACAGTCGTGCTAAACGTTGTCATCCACTTCGTCCTTTTGCCTAACGTACACACCCCTCCCCGCCGCCCTCTATTTCTACAACTCCTCCTCGTCCTCGTTCTCAGTGAAGTACTCAAACTCCCCGGGAACCTGCGCCTCCTCAGCACCGTCCTCATCTTCATCGACAGCCGTCAACACGCCCGCTGCAGCTGCAGCTCCGCCCTGGCCACCCACATCCCCACTGGAGCCAAACAGGTCCACACCGCGCGCCTGCGCTGACTGTCGCAACATCTCGTTGAGCGCCGTACCGCCACCAGCGCCATCACGCATGGCTGCGCGCAGGGCCTCCGCGAGCGCATCGTCGCCTGCTTCAGGCATCATGGCACTGCGGGTAGATCTGCCTCCAAGACCTCCGAGGCCTCCAAGGCCTCCGAGGCCTCCAAGGCCTCCGAGGCCTCCAAGGCCACCGAGACCTCCGAGGCCGGATCCGCCAGTTGTCTGTCCAGCAACGGGTGCCCTTTCCGTCGTGACTTTCTTGAGCTTCTCCTCAACAAGTGCCTTTGGCTCGTCGGGCTGGGTGTCCTGGAGTAGGAGAGGTCCACCGGTCGGCTGGAAAGTATCTGTTAGCAAATGAAAGCATGATTAGATCGACCTGGATGGAGACCTTACCTTCTTCACCGGCTTGTACCGTCCAGCCGGGAAGCTGATGTACTTGAGCTGACCAGGGAGTACACGAGACATGTTTTCCATCTCGTAGCCAACCTTTTCCTTCTCAGCCTTTCTCTTGGGATCTGGGGTGGCGGATGCCTCCTTTTCACCCTCACCCTCCTTCCTCTCGGTGGACTCGTCAGCAAGTTTCTTAGTTTTGTCTTCATCGAGATCCATCTTATCTCCGGAGGGAATGGCCGCTTTGGCGGTGGTTGGGGTCGAGCTGATGTCCATGCTCTCGCGCCGGGCGGCCTTCTCCTTCTTCTGCGCACGCCTCTTCGCCTGGGCCGTGGTGGACAGGACAGCCGCGGTGACCAGTGTAGGACCTTCCTCGGCCTTAACCTCCTGTTCGGGAGGATAGTCAAAGAGGCTGGGCCGGGTCGCACAGTGGAACTTGAAGCTGGGAATCTCCAGCTCGTGGTCCAGGCCGATGATAGACGTAGGGACGAAGGCCAGGGACAGGAAGTGCGTGAAGGGGAACCAATACCAGTACTGGGTGAAGACTGCCATGCCGACGATGGCCGGCATGTTCAGGTTGCCGGTCTGTGTCTGCAAGCCGATGGAGCAATTGCGGCCACCAGCATCGATGATACCCAGAGCTAGGGACGCACCAAACTTGGTCATCGCGTCCTCGTGACGGTCGCCGACCACCTTTTTCAGGGTTTTGCGGATGGCAGCCACCTTGGGATTCATTACCTCGTTCTGCTGGACCATGATCATGGCAAGAGAAATTAGGGCACCCTGGCGAACGAAATCGGTGGGGTCCTTCATCATCGGCTCCAGCAGGTCAATGGCCTCGTCTAGGCCGGTACCAGCGCACGATATACCAAGAGCCATGGCGGAACCGTAACGAACGTGAGGGTTGTAGGACTCGGAAAGCAGCTCGACCATCCGCGGGACGCTGCCTGGCTTCCGGAAGAGGATGAAACCTAGTGACATGACGGCGATACGGCGGACATCGTCGTTCACATCACTGACAGCAGTGTGCAGCAGCTTACGAATGGCCTTGTTGCTGCCTGTGCCACAGTAGGCCATCGCAATGGTAAGAATGCCACCATATCGGAGAGACGGGTCAGGGTCGTTGAGAAGTCCCTCAATCATGACGTCGGCACCTTCCTGGCGCCCGTACATGATCAGAGCCATGCCAAGGGCACAACCGCGGACAATCTTCTCGTGTGTCGTGTCATGGGCATAGGTATACATGACTTGCAAGGCATTTGCATTACCAGTTCCCAACATAATAAGACCCATTGCCAGGCCGATAGCCTCTCCGTTGAGGGCAGAGTCGGCAAAGAGAACGTCCCTGAGGTTTTCAAAGATGGTCTCGGAGCCGGTGGCCATGCCCGCAATACCCAAGCCAAGAGCACCGCCGTGCTGAATTACTTCCTGCTCGGCGGCCGTGAACTGGCCACGCAGGTACTCCAGGGCTTCGGCGCCATGGTTGGCGTGGATGAGACCGTAGGCGTATAGCGCTCCACCTTGGCTATAAATCGAGCCACTGTTAATGCCGCTCGTGCGGGGCAGGTACGGCTCGAGAAGTTTCCGAGACTGAGTCAGGTTTCCACGATGTATAACACCAAGGGCGGCAGTGGCAGTGAACTTGGACCAGTTGACAGCCTTGCCGAGCCACTCGAGGTTGTCGCGGAAGAACTTGTCATGGGTGGTACCTGCGTTCATGAAGGCGTTACAGAACGTAACGGCGGTGTGGAAGATGGAGTTCCGGGCCTCCAAGCTGTCCCTGACCTTGTTGAGGATACTGAGGTCGGTGTGGTTGTTCCTGTACAAAAATTCCAGGTTGAGTTTGATGGCCTTGCTTCCGTCCAGAATGTCGCGGATGTTCTTGTAGACCTTGGTCAACTCCTCGGGAACCTCGTCCTGATGAGGCTGCTCCTGGTCGTTGAGCAGGGGCTCGCTCTCGGCTGGTTGCTCTCCTTCATTTTCGGCCTCGGGATTCTTGGGAGGCTCGCCGGAGGGAAGTGCACCGATGACCTTGCCTAGGAACTCCTGGGTTCCATTGTCGTATAGGTCAAACGCGATCTGATAGGCGTTCGCGATTGAGTTGGGATCTCCTTTCGTCACAAGCTGTTTCAACATCTTGGAGGCCTCCTCATCCGAGTCGAGGTAGACGACACATTTCGCAATGGAGAAATAGTCAGGATTCGGTATGTCGTTTAGCAGCTCGAGAATGAGACCCAGAATCTCGGTGCGCAGACTCCGCTCCTGCACGATGTCCATGCAGATGCTCAAGGCATACTCCATGAGCTCCTCGGCAGGTCCCTGGCCAGACTCTTGCGTTTTACCTTTGGAACGCTTCTCGTCTTCGCTGGCCTCTTTGATGACACGCCTCAACACGGCCAAGTTCTTGGCCTCAACAGCAATTCCAACGACCTGCCTGTAGCGACCCTCCTTGAGACAAGCATCAAGCAGACGCTCGATAACACGCTGAAGGGCAAGCTCGGAGCTGCCAGGTAAGCTCGCGATAGAGCTTGATCTCCCCATCCTGCCGGCGCCGAGGGAGGGGTCGAGAATAGCATTGTCGGTGGCAGCGCGGGAGAGCAGGGACTTAGAGGGGAGGGCGGACTGGGAGAACGGGGTAGTCGGAGAGACGAGGGAGGGGCCGTCGGGAAGAGTGCCACCGAAGGTATTCTCGAGGGCGGGCAGGGAGTCGTTGGCGGAGTGGCTCGGAGGAGCATGGGTGGAGGAGGATATTGCGATGTACTGATCAATGCACTTGGAGATGATAGTCTCCTCGAACTCGCCGGGGTTGTCGAGCTTGAACAGATCACCTGCGGCCAGGGCAAAGGCCATACTCTCGTTGTAGGCCTGGAGATGGTAATAGACCTTGGCGAGGACAAGGGCGACCAGTTGGCGCTCGGGGAAGGATTCATCTTCGTAGAGTGCCTCACTATAGAGTTGGAGCGATCAATCAGTCAGTCAGTACGGATCGTGGGGCAGATGAGGGAAGACAAGGAAAGGAGGATAGAAAGGGCAGGAAGGGCAGGAAGGACAGAAGGGCAGCAGGATCATACATCTGACTCAGGGCGCCAGCAACCTCGGTCCAAACGGTGTCGATGTCATCGTTAAGAGTTTGAAGAGCGAAAACCTTGAGCTCGGGCTCCTCGTCAGATAGGAAGCCCAAGACTCCGGTTGCCGTGACGAGGCCAGGCATGTTTATCTGGGGTGAGGCAGGGCAAAGAATGTGCACGGTAGAGTTTTAAATGGATGAGATGGGTACTTTTATCCACCCTGGGCCTTTTGTTGTTTGTGGGTGTGGGTGTGTGTGTTGTGGTTGAGAGATACTACGTCGACCAAAGACTGCGACGATGAGGTTGTGAATGTTGGATGCTGGTTGCTTAGATTTGGTTAGCTGGCAGGCAGGCACGAGCTGGCTGCCACGGTCCACGTCAGGACCAGCTCTGCCTGGCATCGGGACCCGCTGCAGCTGGAACTGGTAGCCAATGAGAGATAGCCGGTATGGACCTACCTAGGTACCGAGGTACCTAGGCAGTGTGTTAGCTCAGCAGGGTGGTCTCCGTTTTTAGCCAGTTTCAGAAACGGTGCGTCGTTCTGTTAGTATAGTTTACAGATCTGTGGTACTACACTGCCTAGGTTCTCTAGTGTAGAGTGGTGCGTGCAGTACCTCATACAGTACTGCAAGGAGCTTGGGCGCCTTCAAAAGCTACCTAGGTATCTAGGTACCACTACACCTTCCTAGGTACCTATCCAGGTAGCCTTGGAAGCTGATCCGTAAGCATTGCACCCTTAACAGCTCTCCATACTTTAGTGCGCAGGAAGAGATGTCAGTCAGGTGCGGCACACAGACACACACTCTTTAACCCACCCACCCACTTTCAACCTCACGGCTCCACGGTTCCACGCGGTTCCCTACGCCTACATTATGCTTGGGCACCTTTATCTACACCTTCACTATCTACCTGCTACCTACTACCTACTACATACTACATACTCCCTACAAACTTTCTACTATCTACGATCTACCTAACTTGGTGCTTAGTACTTAGTAGGTAATCTCCATCGTCGCGTGTGTATGGTGTGTGTATGTATGTGTATGTGTGTGTGTGTGTCGACTGCCACTCCGTCTGTCTTTGCGCCCGTTACTCCTTTTCACTCAAGTCTATCTCGCACCCGCGCAATCGTGTGTATGACAAACAACAAGGCCCACGCTGGCATCTCATATCATATCGTATCATTGTGGATATTATCACTTCATATTCTGCTGTGCTTTTTGTTCTCTATCATTCAACTTCTCTCCCCTCTCTGTACTGCTCAGCCAAGCTAAGCTGAACTCAACTTGAGCTCGGCCAACGACAAGAGACAAAGAACAGGAAGCCTGGATTCTGGAGACTGGAGACGCAGACGAGACGAGAGGCCTGGCCGGACGAGACTATCTATCCATGGATGCGAGGCGAAACCACTTGCAGTCGAGACGGTAATGCGGTAGATGACGATGCGACCGGCGCCAGAATAATTGAATCGTTAAGAATTGCCCAGCCAAAAAAACAAAAAAAAACAAACAAAAAAAAAAAACACACATCGACTCAACTCAACTCAACTCTACAGCTCTACTCAACCAACACACACCGTACTTCCTCCCGTATCTACAGCCCAGCCGCATCCGTGCCGTCTCCCATTTGATTTTTTGTCCTCCTTTTATTTCTCCAACCTTTCCGCCGTTGCGCCCACGTTCTACCTATATTGATTTCCAACGACGTCGTCTTATCAGCATTTGCGCATACACCCAGATTTGCCATTGGAGCATGGAACGCTCCAAGTAGGACACCAAAAAGAGGGGGATCTTGAACAAGATCGCAAGGCGGAGCGAGGCCGGACTGAGCGGACAGGCCTGAGGTTCTACAGTGCTGACTTAAGTACTTAACTTACCTAAACCTTGCCAATACGCGACAACGACTGCGACATCAACAGCTACCAGCGATAGCGACAACTGCGAACGCCCTCTTCCATCCCGCCGCCCTCCTAACCTCCCTCCCACCCGATAGTAGATACCGAATCCGCGCCTGAGAACCCGCCACGCCTTCATCCATCCGTTCCCCCATCCTCAGCCGACGACATATTTGGGACAATAGCACAATCGCAAGAACCATTAGAAAGGCTGTTGCATTATGGATCTGGCGTCGATAATGAATGATGGCGGAGGGCCAGCAGGGCAGGTTCCTCCTGTTGCCGTTGGTGCTGGTGCAGGTGTAGGTGCAGCAGCTACTGCTGCGCCAGCTCCCACAAAGCTTCAACCTCAACCTCCAGCTCTACAACAAAAACAACAACAGCAGCAGCATCCACATCCGCATCCACATCCCTCTACCCCCATTTCCACTGTGCCTTCCCAATCATTCCGCGACCACGCTCAATCCATCCAAGCGTCGCCTGTTCGAGCTCTGTCCGATCATATGCGCCAGTCCTCACAGCCCTCAACACCTCTCGGCCCACCTTTATCAGCCGGGCCACGACAACAATCTGCAGGCTCAGCAACTTTTGCGCAACCTCAGAGTCCGTACCAACAGCGTCTCCCTTCCTCTGGAGCAACATACCCGCCTTACCCGCCGCAACCACAAGCTTCTCCTCATATTCCTCCTCGTCCTCTATCGCACGAATATCTTCCCTCCCACCAAACTCCGTTCACCTCGCCCCCGCCTTACGCGACATCCTCAACGCCCTACGCCGTTTCCGGTCGCCCAGCCCCTCCTCCCCTACAGCCACTCTCGAGCAACAGCGTTCGGTCTCCCAGCGCCGGCTCTGTGACTATACCTGCCTCGCCATACAGCAGACACACGCCTTCGGTTGCTTCTGCTAGTGGTTCTGTGAGTGCGGGCTACCCCTTCCCTAGCCCAGGTCGCCCGTACGCAGACTCTACAAGTCCAGTCCAGGCTCATCGATATCCTCCCGCGACCGCATATCCGCCCAGAGAGAGCTATTCCCAGGCCGCCCCTCATATGCCCAGCCCGGGAACACCAGTGCCTCCGGGACCTCCTTCCGCTGGTTACTTCCAGGGTCAACAACACTCGATACCACCGCCGCTGCCACAGACTCCGCCAGTCGGCACGCCTGGTGGCGCCCATCCATACTTGGCCCAGCATCAGCGGTCACAATCCGTTCACTCTAACTCGACCCCGACTTCAGCAAAGAGCCAACACCCTTACCCTCCCCAGCAGTTTGCAAGCCCGGTCACCATAAACCACCCGCTTCCAATCAAAAGGGCCCCCAGCATGTACGACAGTTCTCAGCATCAAGCGGCGGACCCACAGCGTCGTTCCTTGTCTCATAGCGAGCGTGAGCGCAGCCTCAGTGTGAGCCCCAAAACCCGCGTTCCCAGTCTGCCTTCTAGCGCTGGCCATCACTCCCAGGCCTCGATTTCTGGCCCCTCTGGCCACGTCGCGGCTCCACCTCCGTCCGCCACCAGGCTGGAACGCGCTTCGACCCCGGCCAAGCGAAAGATGGATGACAGGGATGTCAGGCCTGAGGACCTTGACCGACAAGAGCCACGACCACCGCCCTTCGAAGCCAACGGCGCAACCATACAACAACACAGGTCTGCTCGCACATCTGCCGGTCGCTCCTCCACTTCACCAATGTTGGCTCGGCGCAAGCCAAGACATGCTGCTCGTCCAATATGGGCTCAAACATTCGACAGGCAACAGCTCAGTAACCCTAATTTCATCGTTCGCAAGCCGGTCCTGAACCACTCGAACGTCAATGGCAAGACCGAAGTCTCCCGCCAAGACCGCGCGAGCAGTCGACATATGTCCCCGGAGGCAGCACGATCTACTGCTCAGGCTCCACCTCAAAGCCAGGCACAGGTACACTCACAGGCACAAGCACAAGCCCAGAACCAGCCGACACAAAATCAGGCTCTGCCGGCACCAGTTACGACTCTGAAGCCGACGCTGCTAGGGCCATGGGAGGCGACCATATCGAATCAGACACCTTTCGATGAGATGTGCAGAACTGTGGCAGACTTCTTATTCGTGTTGGTGGTCAACAATACGGACCTAGGTGATATCCATCGTCGCGGTTGCGTGTACGAGATAGAGGCCAAACTTGGCCATATCACTGACAGGAATAACCCGAGCCAACGAATCGAATTCCCAGTACAATCAGAAGTTGTCTTATCAAACAACGCCAACATCAATTTTGTGAGCAGCATGACTGAGGTAAGCGAGACCATTAGACTTTTCAATGCTAGGTCCAAGACACTGACATGTAGTGGTTAGTTACAACACAAAGGCTATAACGAGTTCCTCAACCTTCTGGTTGCCGAGGCCAGTCCTCAAAATCCCAAGAACAAGAACTCGTCCGACCCTCGGGTTCCCATCAACTACGTACATCTTCGGGAAACGGATCGATCGCACAGGGTACCCAACCATTTGCGCCAGGTCCTCCATCCTGCGCTTCACCAACTGATGGGAAACAAGCCTGCGAATGTGCGAGTAACGACAGACCAAAAGTCAGGGGAGGTCAAGGCCAAAATCACCAAAGCCAAGGTTTCCGACCTACACATATATTTTCCTCAGTGCGATCTAGATTGCCGCATCAGCATCAATATAGAGGCTGAGTGGCATGGCTCCGTCGACGATCTCGAGCAGATGAACCCGTCCGGCGACAAGGCTGATCGGCACAAGGACCGCCTAAGTTATACCCAGGGCAACTACAGAGTTGACCTCACTCAGGTCTCTCAGCCAGAGCCTGGTCCCAGCGTGCGTCCCACCCATGATTTTCCACGTCAAAGAATCTATCTCCATGTAGGCCCGGAACTGACCCCGATTGCAGAATACCACGCGAATGAACAAGCGGCATGAGCTCGAAATCGAGCTCGATGCCGACGCTGTCATTGAACAGGGACGCAAGGCTATGCGAGGCGAGGCCCACAACTACGACTTCCTCATCGAAGGCTTTGTCAACAACATTCGGCTGATGGCAAGAAAAGCACGGGACCTGGTATCGCCGGCATAGAAGCAGTGCCCACGGCCTCGGTGCACCCAATAAAGATATGATTGAAGGTTGACGATGAGAGGGGAGATGGGTATGAATGATGCCGGGTACGGAGGTCCAGACGGTGGACTAGTGGGCTCTCTTGAAGCAAGTATCATCATCTACAACCCTGCGAAAAATTTTGTGCCCAGAGTCTCGCGCGTGTGTGTATCACGGGTGTGGGCATCTCGTTACTGACACGCTTGAGATGATCCAAGTCCAGCTGGGACTCATTCTGTGTTTTGAATATGGAGTATTATCGGTTGTCTCTGGCCCTGGTCGCCAACGCCCATGATCCGAACTTGGAGTACCTAAAAGACGACTTACATTCAGCTAGCCAGCCAATTGTGAGAGAATCAATGGGGCTCACAAATACTTTGGAAATTACTTTCTGTACGGTAAAAAGAAGTGAGACGGAAGGACTTTACGGTGATTGAGGTTGATGATGTTGAAAGTGGTCTGAAGAAGGCATATGTAGTGCTCTACGTAGCTAATCAGACTATGTACTGTGGATGAAGCAAAGCCTTTTTACTTCTTTCTGTGTTCTTTTGCAATGCCAGCTATAGCTACATATGTACCATATTTGAGGATGGTGTTTATTGCCTTCCACTTGACTAACCTATTTAGGAGGGTAACGAGCTTCAAATATTCATATACCACATAACAACATCGCCCTCTGGGACCGTTCGGGTGGTCTTTGATCCATGTTCTCGATCAATCCTTCAAACTTGAACTAGCAAAAGAGATATACACCAGGAAAGATGTACACAGAGTAGTGCAGCTTGCAGATATGTGTTCAATAGTATCGTTGATCAGAAGAATCCTCAAGTAAACGAGGATGCTCTTACGCGAGACCAGGGAAGACGGTTCTGACGAGAGTCTCTCACTGTCATAACATCACAATTCCATAAGTCTCAACTTGATCTAAAATAGATGCCGCCCGGGTGGAGACTGAAGGCTTTGTGTACTAACGAAAAGTATAACATCCTACTACCTAATTACTGAGCCTTCCCAAAAGAAGTTTCATCGTTCGACTGTGAACACAGAGATATTTCCGGGGGAAGGGGAGGGGGGAGGGGGGAGGGGGGACAAGGCTCATATGAAGCTGGTATGTAGTCGATATCTCCTTTAAACAAAGGTGATATCTCCAAAGTAAGGGGTCATATGGAAGTTCGCCTCATCAGGCACCATAAGTCTGGTTGGGCGGAGTATTGATTAGTTGCGCTCAATGCTGTTTTACCATTCCCGAGGTCAACAAGGTTAGAGGTATGTATATATGTATGATGAAGAAACTCAATAAGTTGCTCTCCCCTCCACATGAGGTATCTTCCCGTGGAGATACTTACAATGAAAGCTCCCATCACCTCATAGTTGTAGATCTCACCATTGGTGCTGATGCTGCTGTTGTCTGTAAAGCTTTGGGGTTAGTATTTCCTGACCTCGTTATCCTTGAACATGGTGTACATTACATATTTAACGTACAATAGAAGTTCTCTTCACCAAGAGCAGTAAAGCGGATGTGGATGAAACTCTTGCCATAGCAGAGGGAGACTTTGGTCTCTGGGAAGGGGGCTAGGCCGGGGACAGACTTATTGAAGGTGATGCTGCCAGTGTTGGGACAGTGAGGAACATGAAGGGTGGGCTTTGCGATATGCTGGTAGGCGAGCACTCCAGGAGCAGATAAAGCAGCTGCATATTCTATTGCAACCGCCGCCAAAAAATGATAAAGATTCCAGTAAATATTATCTTTAACTCGACAGTAGAGACGGTAGATAAGGATAAAATATAATAATATTACAGATAAGGGTATAGCATCCTTTTAAAGTTGCTTAAGTAGTAGGATAATAAAAGTATAAAGAAAAAAAGCTATTAATTAATTATAAGAATAAAATAATATATATATAGATTAGGCACTAAGCTATAAAGGGTAGGCGGTTAAAGGAATATTAAGCAGCCGGCAGAATCCAGCTTATATAAGCTTACTTCTGCTACCTGCAATAGCTTCTAGAACTTAAACTTAAGCTACTACTATATATATAAATAAATAATATTTATAATAGATTTGTACGTTCTGTAAACTATATAGTAAAGCCTAACTAATACTAATTAGTAATTGCACTAGTAATCTCTAATAGTAAGGGAAGAAGAGATAGAACGCTCTCGCAATCGCTAGCTGCTAATTTAGGATTTCCTTTACGGGCTATTTAGCGCTTAAACGAGTTGCAAGATCTATACTAAGGTTAAAGTTTATAATTAGATATCTATCTACTATAGAGATTTCTAAAAGAGAATAAAGACTTAACTGCTAGCTATTATAAAGCCGCTGCCGCAATATACTACGATAACTCGAAACTAACTAACGGCCGATACGTATCTATAGAGAGAAGTTTTATAACCTAACGGCGCGTACTATTACGTAAATTATCGTCGATTACCTTACTCGCGGCGAAACCTTATTAATCGCGCCTTAATTGCGTAGAGATTATCGCCGAAAACCTTACTCGCAGTAATAGAAACCCCCCCGAAACCTCGATACTATAAAAAAAAAACCTCCTCCTCCTCCCGAAACTACGAAACTACGAAAACCTCTCCTAGGACTATAAAACCGCGAAAACCGCGAGATTTCGAGACCTTAGGCCTCTTAATCAGGCAGTTATACGCTAAAACCACTCTCTTTAACCCTAAAATCACCCTCTTTAACCCAAATATAGTCTCTTTCTTACTAGATTTACTCTTTATAGCTAACTATAACTTAGAATTTACTTTTAAAAGCTATTTACGAGATAAAGACGGTCCCGTAACTACCTAGGATGAGATAATTTACTTATAAAGCGACTATAAAACATCTACCTCCCTATAAACGACTATAACTTTAAACTTTCCTTCTATATACTACTTATAACTTTATCTTTCCCTAGAAAGATTATAAACTTAACCTTCGATTTCCTACCTACTTAATTAGTTAATCTTAACCCTATTCCTTAATCGAGCTACGCTTATAGGTAACGAGAGATTAGTAAAAGTTAGACTACTGCGCTATAAAATCTAAGCAACTACTATCTATAAGTAAATAGTTTTAAACGTACTAGTAGTTAGTCGATAAGTATAGCGTAAGAACGTCTTCTCTATAGCTACCTTAACGATAGCGACCCCTACCGAGACCCCTCCGAGTAAGGCCGAACGAAATTTACTTTAAAGCTATATTAAGGAGATACGGAGAACTTTACGCGTAGGTAAAGGAGGCTGGAAAGTAATCGACGAAGACTTATAGATCTCTCCTATTATAAAAGAAGACCTTAATAAAGTAAAAGTAACTATATACGCCGTAAGGGTTATAGACGACTTTAATCGCCGATAGGTTATAGACGAAGAACTTCTAGTTAACTTTTAAGAAGATTTTAAGGGCTAGGATACGGATATATTTAAGCTTATCGAGATAAACTAAAGATACGAAATAAAAACGTTTCTTCGAGAGAAAGGGATTTATACTAACCTACGAAAAAGCTATTTCGTACTATAAATCCTAAAGGTTATAAAGATAGAAAAGTGCCCTAAATAGCTTAATAAAGAGTATAAAGTAGCGAAGTTCCTGCTAGGCGTAAATCCTATTTATCTTATACGATCTGCTTAAATAATTAAAGCAGAATTATAACTATAAATAGCCTAGGCTGCCTTAAATAACGTAATCGAAACTATTAAGGATAATAACTAGAATTTACAGCTAAATATATACGCGTATTTATAGCTAGTATAAATACTAACCCTATTATAGCTATTATAGTAGCCGAACTTTACGCCTGCAAATCTATTAAATTTATAATACTAGGCACCTCCCCCTATATAGTAATAGTAGTTAACTACGCTATTCTAGCGCCTATAATACTTAAATAGAATACTCTAGGGTAACGAATAAATAGCGAACTTCTTAGGTCTAGCCGGTACGCTATATAATTAATAGGGCACGGCGAGACTTTTTTTAAAATATTCTGCTAATAGAATAGCGGTATATAACCCTTATAAGACCCTCCCCCCTTAACTAATACCTAATAAGCGTTTAAATCTAGATAAACTTATAACCTTTATAAGGGCTTAGGATCCTATAAAGAAGTAGACCGGAGAGCTGTATAATTTATTAAACGATAAATTATAGATCTTTCTAAATCTCTGCTATTATAATAGCACTAAACCCGATTAATTTTACGCCGTCCTTCTATAAATTCTTATTAAGCGCGTAGAGTACTATTATATTAACTATATCGGTATATCTAACGACTTCGCTACTATATATATAAAGCTAAAGACCTATTTTAAGACGGATACGAAGTACTAATAATACTATAATAATTAGACGACGATTAACTTTAATCGGCTATAAAATAATAAAGATAATATCGATAAAAGCCCCCGAGATATTCTCCGTATACTATTAGATAAACTCTAGCTATACTAACGCGCTTTTAGCTCTAGATATAAAGGCAATAAGATTTTAAGGATAATTATTATTAGAGCCTGCAAGGGTATACTAGAATTCGAGTATACTCTTTATATACTAGTAGCCCCCTACGAGAAGCTCTTCTAGAACCTCCGTTTATCCTTAGAACTTAGCTTAAAGCGAAGTACTAATAATTAGTTTCTCTAGAACTAATAGGATCCTAACTATAATAATACCTATTATCTCGACCGTCGATATAATAATAACCGCTAGCGAGGCCGACCTTTTAACTTCCGAGGAAACTTTAAAGGGAACTTTAGGGGTAACTATTATAGTAATAACTATTACCGGGGTAACGACTATAGCCGATACTAACCCTTCTAAAAGAAGTATTTCGTATATAGTAAGGAAGGTTACTAGTTTATAAAGTATACTCCGGAAGAGAGGTAGAGATCTAGAAGCTAGTATTTAGCGTATTATAAGTATAACGGGGAGCTAGTTTCCGAAAAAGGCTTTATAGCCTTCTTAGCTAATTATAAGGGCTATAAGGTCGCTTACGGGCTACTAGCAGATAAGGACGATAAGGACGTTAGCGGCTACCCCTATAATAATAAAATAAAAGCTACGGGATACTTAATAGACTCGGTATTCCTCTACTCGATTTCTATTAACGCCGATAATAAGGAAATTAGCTATAGGGACGAGAAGGCCCTTACTCCGGCTTTATAGTTTACTCTTAAAGGTCGATACTCCCGGATTAGATTCTAGGGCATTATTCCTAATATAAGCGCTGCCGAGTTCTCTATAGTAGGCTATAACTAATATCTAGCCCTAAATTATAAAGACCCCTTTATAGAACTAAATACTTCCCGGGCCGGTAAAGCCCTAGTAAAATTCAGTAAGGGCTTATAATCGTTATCTTTTAGCGCTATTATAGTTAATACGCCTATCGGGTATATTATTTTCTACGTAATTAATACCCTAATACCCTTCCTTCTTTATATATAAGATATAGATAAACTAGGCGTTTACTTTAGGAATATTATAGATAAGTTAATCCGAACCGGCGAATAGGGTAAAGAGAGAACTATACTAATAGTTTATAAGTAGGGCTACCCCTAGTTCTTCCTATTAAAATCGGAAGCCGGCGCATTCTTTAATAAGATAGAGCTGCGATATCTTTATAAGCGCTTTAGGCACTTATCTATTAACTATCTATTACGCCTCCTTAGGAACGCTAGTTATAATATTAATTATACGGTTTTAGAGGTTATTATAAAGTTTTACTACTACTGCTAGATATATAGCGCTACTTCCTATCGATTTAAATTTACCTTTAGGGACGATTAGGACTTTAACTATAAGCTTATTATAGATATAATATATCTGCTTAGAAAACCTATACTTTATACTATAGATTTATTAATATTATTCTAAGTAGCTCGGTTTCTTACCTCCCTCTCGATAAAAGATATATAGGAAGCGCTGCGAATAATATAGATTAATATATACCTAGGGCCCCTTAACTAGCTAGTTTATAATACCGGAATAAACTTCGCCTTAATAGAGTTTAGAAATAAAGCTAGAATAATAGGAATTACGTATAAATAGGTTCCTATAGAAGCTTATTAGTTTATTAGTAAGGTTAAGAGATATTATATACCCCTCCGTTACGCTTTTAAAATACTTTCTACTAAATTAAATAGTATCTTTAATAAAGATGCTATCTTATAGATAGCTATAAAAGCTATAAACGATACTATAGGCCCGGACGGTCTTATACCTATACTGCTCGTTTTCGGAGCTTTCCCCCAAATAAATCTAGATTCGCTACTATCGCTATCGACCCTAAAACGCGCAGAGGTAATAGCGAAGGTAATAAGTACGCTATAGAAGCTTTCGGTAGAATAATAGATTAACGAAGCTATTTATACCCGAAATAGCTTAAATATAAATAACTAGCTAGCGCTACCCCTTTAGAGTAAGGTATAAGTCTAGCGGGAGAAAGAGGGCTAGCAGGGTTTATATAAATTATTAGCTATTAATAATTATAACTTTACTTTAAACCTACTTAATAGCCCCGTTAAGTTTCGATTTACGCTTATTCGCCTATACTATTATAAAGATGCTAACCCCGAAATGCCCGGGTTTTTAAGCTAAGAGCCTATAATTTCTGCTACTACGCTACCTCTTATTAAGCCCCCGAAGCCTTAAAAGAGAAGACGATTACCCGGATTAAAAAATAAACCGAAGCCGACTACCTTTATAACCTAGAAAGAGAGGGAAAACTATAAACTAGCCCTAAAACTATAGCGGGATAGCGTAATTATAAGCCCTAGTAACCTATTTAAAAAGTCGGATATAAAGGGAATTATAGAACTAATTAGCCGGGGAGTCTTCCGATTCGAGCGCTATAATAAGGAAGTTTATAAGTAATATCGCTTATTTAAAGCCCGAATAATACGCGAAATTAAGGGAAAGAATAAGAAGCTATATAAGAAATCTCGCTTTATTATTTAGGGGTATAACGATAAGGGTAAAGAGAAGATTTTAACTTAGTTGCTTATAATCTAACGTATTAGCTAACGCCTGCTTACTACTCTTGCCCCTTTAATAACGAAGATAGGAATACTAGTAGAACTTCGCGATATTACTTAGGCCTATCCCTAATCGAAGTTAAAACTAGCCCGGACTATTCTAGCGAAACTACCCCGGAAACTCGAAGCTAGATACCTACTAGGGACGATTATATATATTATAAAACCTCTCTATAGTATTACCGAGGCCGGGGTTTACTAGTAGATAATATATTATAAATATTATCGCGTAGGACTCTAGATAAAGACCTCTATATATAACCCTTATCTTCTAGTTATAGACGGCTAGAAGGACGCTTTCGGCCTTATCGGGATATAGACTAACGATACCCTTATACTCGGAACTCCGAAGTTCTCGGTAATAGAGGAGGAGAAGATCTAAGAAGTAGAAATTAGATATAAGGCGAAGATAAAACTATTATTAGAAATACCCTTAGAATTTAATAATACGAGAGTATTAATATTACGTAACGGATCTATCGATATAAGATAAAAGGGATAAAGGGCTAAGATTAAGACTATTAATTCTATAATACCTAACTATATATAGCGCTATCTTAAGTAGCGGGCTTACGGCGCTTACCTAGCTTCGATTTATTAACTAGAGGTTGCTTTCGATTTATTAATCGTAATATAAATCTAGAAGCTAGAAAAGAAAGATTGCGAGATATTAAATAAGCGCTTAAAGTAGTAGATAGAGAACTTAGATAGGGGACTCTACTATATCGCTCTAGATCTCTTAATAGCAAGACTAGTTATATTTATAAACGGCTTATTTATAAATAACCGAGACCTTAGTTCCTAGATTAGATTTATAATCGCTATAGTTAATAAGGAGAAGGGCGATAATAATATATAACGAAGACTGCGCGGGAATATACTATACTAGTTATTAACTAAGTATAAACGGGTTACTAGGAGTATTTTAGCTTTAGAGATCTACGGAATAGTAAATAGATTCGATATCGGTATTATAATCTCTTCTACTCTAAAGATAATTACTAACTCTCTTAAGCTGCTAGCGATCCTACTTACAATCTATACAGACTTATACTCGCTATACGAGTGCCTTATAAAGCTCGGGACTATAAAAGAGAAGCGGCTGATAATCGATATTATATTACTGCGATAATCGTATAAGAAATGCGAGATCTATAAGGTATAATAGATTAACGGAAATAATAACCCGGCTAACGCCCTAACGAAGATATTACTAAATAAAGCCTTAGAGCGCTTTATAGCTATAAATAAGTTAGTAATTCGTATAGAGGGGTATATAGAATAGGATTAAGTATAAGGATATAATAGATAATAGATTTAGAATAAATAAACGAGATTATAATAAGTATTTGCTTTAAAGAGTTTTAATACTAGGGATAAGGATATTACGATAAGAAGAAAAGCTGCTAGTGTAGATTAGGCACTAAGCTATAAAGGGTAAGCGGTTAAAGGAATATTAGGCAGCCGGCAGAATCCAGCCTATATAGGGTTACTTTTACTACCTGCGATAGCTTCCAGAACTTAGACTTAAGCTACTACTATATATACGAATAAATGATATTTATAATAGATTTGTACGTTCTGTAAACCGTACGGTAAAGCCTAACTAATACTAAGGTTAATAAGTAGTCCGACGATCTAATCCTTCTACTAGCGCTACTTTTAAGCTCTTATTTCGCTATATTCCGGATTTATCTATACTTCGGTCTAATTCCCTATATTATTATTACTTCGGGCTAGTTAAACCGGTTTAGTATTCCCCCGGTAATAGCATTAGGAATACTTTTATATTTAAATAGCGTATAGCTATCCCGTTACCTCTTCTCTTATATTATATATATATAGCGCTATAACCGTTTATATAAGTCTTGCTTCGAATAATACTAATTTACCGTTTAAATAAAAGTATATTAAGGGGTAGCCGGTTTTTCGTTTTAAAAAGCGGACCGGAACAGCTTTAAAAGCGCTTACTATTATATATAAATACTATAACTAAGTAGCTCTTAAGTATACTGCTATCTTTAATAGCTTTCCCTTAAATAGTATATATTAAGCTAAAGCCCTATATATAACTATATTATAAATAACCTTAGTATATATTTCCTTTACTCGGGCGCTATTATATCCCTATATAGTAGCTATAAGTTTAGTAAGTGCGAATACTTAAGTTTTTAGTTTCTTTTTATTTTTTTTAAAATAATAGCGCTAGCATAATTTTCGGTTTAGCGAAACCCTAAGGACTTTTACCGACTTTATTAGCGCGATCGCTACTCCGCTATACTATACTAGTAGCTTTATTATAGCGTAGCGCTATATAAAGTATATAAGTTTACTCTTATATATTATAAATATTATTCCTACTTTCTAGCCTTATTCCTTATACTCGTTATACGTATAGCTTAAGCGTAGGCAATTCTCTATAATATCGCTACTTATAGTAAAGATATTAGTATCGTTTATAAAGCTTATTATAATTAGCCCGTTATTATTAAGGGCTTTATATAGTATAGCTATATATAGGAGGATAGACGATAGATAGACTATAGAGGCACCGTATACCCTATAGGGGGAAGTTGGCGTATAAATATTATTTATTTATATATAGGAGGAATAATATCGGGGATAACGGTAATCTTTAAAGTACCCCCGCTTAGAGTATATATAGCTTAGAAGCTTCGTTATTAAAGAGAAAGCGTATTATATATATATTTAAAAAGCTAATAACCTACCTTTATATCTAAAAGGGGAACCCCTTCCTATATAGGATCTCTATTAATCGTTTATAGTTAATTATATTAAAAGCGCTTATAATATCGAGCTATAATAGAGATACTACTACGCTATTCTATTATACTATAAATACTACTTTTATTACTACCCTAATAATAAGGTTTATAGATCTTACCTTCCGGTTCCTTATTTATCCCTCCGGTAAAAGGCTTTACTCCTTTATAGCTTCCGAGATATATTTATATAATACTTTTTTAATAACTTTACTTATAGTATAAAGTAGTATAATCGGGTAATATACCTCGGTAACTTATTTTTCCTTTAATATTTTACTTAGCTTTAAGAAAACGATAATATTAACGCTATAGAAGCGCTATAAGTAATATATAAGGATAAAGCTTCCTTTAGCTACCCTTATAAAAGTATAGCGTAGTTATTTCTTATAAAGCTTAAGGAATCCTACTAGGAGTAGATCGTCCCTTAGCGCCTTCTAAGGCTTTATCTCCTTTAGCGCTTATATAATATCTTTATATTAAACGCTCCTATATAATATAAACTTTCCTTAATATTATAAGCCTTCCTAGATATTCCGGGCCGGGATATCTATAAAGTTTACCTCTATATTTAATAAGAATTTAACTATAAGAATCTCTATCTTCTAGTAATATATAATATACTCTAGTAATAAGTTTATACTACTTTTAAGTAGTAGTAGTATTACTAGGTTTAAGGGTTTATAGCTTTATATCCTTACCTAGCGTTTAAATCCTTATATTACTTTATTATTATAGGATACTTCTGCTATTATATAGTGCTAGTACTTCGTTTAAGCTATATATATAATTTTCTTCTACTCCCTTATAGCTTCCCGCTATAATCGGTTACTAGCTAGCGAAAGCGCTACTTAATATCTATACTATACTTACTTTACTACCGTTATAGATTTTACTACCTTTAAGGACTATTATTTAGCCGTCTTACCTATATTAGCTTTACGCTATAGCGTTACTATTTAAGCTATATATTAAAGCTCTTTAGTTAAGTAGTTTATATATTTATTTAAGTCGGCTATTATATTAAAGCCGTTCGGAATATAAATCTTTTATACTTTTACTTAAGCTAGTAGTATATTTATCGCCCCTTACGCTTAACCCTTAGGGGCTTAGGTTAACTATAGCGTACTTATTGATCGGGAGATATATATTAGCTATAGGTTATAGTTAAAGCCTTTCTACTTTAATCCTTAGCTATATTTATAGTATAGTTCGGGGCTATATTATATAAAGTCGAGTATAGAGGACCGTTCTCCTTACTTTTATATCGTTATATAGCTATATAGCGTAGCTAGGTTAAAGCTCTAGCGCTATACTAGAGTAAGGACGTTATAAGTAGTATTTAAGGTATACCCTTTTTTATCCTAAAAGGGGTAGTATATATTAAAGTCGCTAATTAGTACGTTATACTTATACCGCTCCTATACTATAAGGCTAGGGAGTAGGCTTTATTTATATAAGCTAGTCTCTAGCTTAGTATAAATCGATTATATTATAAGGGGTTCGTCTCCGATATTATAGAAAGTAACTATACTTTAATTATATTCCGATATCCCTATTTACCTAGCTAGATCGAAGCGCTTATAGATATATAGCGCTACTCGGCTATAGTATATATAAACTGCTTTATATAGTAATATTACTAGATATATTACTATATATATATTTAAACTTATTTATATCTTTTATATTATTATAATATTAAATACCGGGTACCCGCTTAGCGCTAGCGTTATATTCTCGCTATTTCCTATTATATTTTAAAAGAGGAGTTTAATATTTATTATTTTTAAGTATAGCGGAAGGTCGACGGTATATATTATAAGCTTTAGGATATATACCGGCGTATACTTCTTATAAAAGCTATTTATATATTAGGCCGTCCCTTTTATAGGATATCTCGGGTAAGGTTACTAGGTACTATACGCTTTTATATAGCGACGATATAGAATCCGTCCGAATTAGCGCTACTTGCGCTCGGTATAGGAGTATCTCCTATATTATATATCTCGAATTAGTATAGGCGGGTCTTATATACGTCCTGCGTATATTCTTTCTATATTTAAGCGGCTAAGTAGCAGTAGTTTTAAGCTATATAGTTTCCTTTATACTATATATATCTAGTAGCTGCGATATTCGTTACTATAGAGTATTCTCTTTTACCCCTAGCGTACGCTATTCCTATATATTATCTGTATCTCGTAGGCGTTTTATAGAATCTTATAATATATCTATAGCTATAATAGTTAAAATACTACCTAATATTTACTTTAGCAGAGTATAGTTTATATATAAAGATCTCTACTCTTTAGATAACCCTATTATAATAAAGCTGCTTTACCGCTATAATATCGCTTACCGAGGTAATAAGTATAAAGCGCCCCTACTTATTCTTTAAGAATAATAGCTATACCTTTATAATCGTCGTTATATTATAATCTTATAGTTTACTAAGGAGCTGCTCTAGCGCTATATATATATTACGTAGTCGGCTTATATATAGGCCCTTAATAACTACCGGGTACTCCTTTCCTATCGCTATAGCCTTATTTCCGAATACTAGCCCGATTTATTCCTTCTAGGTTTTATATACCTTTATATCTAGCTTAAATATAACTAATATATCCCTATTATATAAATACTACGCTACTACCGCTTTCTCGCTCTTTATTATTCTATTAACTATAGTAACTATATCTACCGGGTTCCGGTTTATATATACCTTTAAGGTTATATAAATAATTACCTCCCTATTATAACGCGTTAGAATTACTAGCCGCTATTCTTACGCTCTTATACTACTTAGTCTTATTATACTCGTTATAGTAACTTAGGCTTATAACCGATTTAAAGGGGTAGTTAAGGTAGCTATAAAGGCTTTATAAAATATTATTTTAATCTCTTATTATAAATCCTCCCTTATAATTAGCTAGGCGGTATTAGTAAAGCTTTTATATAAAAACTTTATAACTTTTATATAATAGCTTTCGGTAATACTTAAGATTATATATACCTTATCCTAGCTAATTAAGCTTACTAATTATTCTTTAAATACTTATAGCTTCTCTTCTAATAAATTCCCTTCCCCTTCGCTACTTTATAGCTATATTAAAGCCTTATTAGTTACTATATAAACGCTCTATTTATAGTTAGGGTAATATCTATTTTACTCGATTCCTATAATTCCTTTATCGATTACTATCGGTATTACTTTTTAAATAGTAAACTTGCTACGCTTAGGCTATATAGCTATAGCTAAGTATAGTTTCGCTTTATAGTTTCGATTCTATATTTAGAATTTAATATAATAGAGTATTAGGGTCGGGACCTCGATTTTAAGTTTCTTTAGCCTTAGGGTAGTTATAGAAATAATATATATAGCGTAGTAAAGTAATATAATAATATCTCTACTATAGCTTAATATTATAAATATTTTCGATATAGTTAATTATAAATAATTAGTAGAGATCCTATATAGGAAGGGGTTCCCTTTTTAGATATAAAGATAAGGTATTAGCTTTCTAAACGTATATATAGTATATCGTTTCTTTAATAATAAAGCTTCTAAGCTATATATACTTTAAGCGGGAGTACTTTAAGGTTTACTATTATCTCTAATATTATTCCTCCTCTATATAGCTATATTATATAAAGCCCTCGAAGGCGACGGGCTAATAATAGTAAGCTTTATAAACGATACTAATATCTTTATTATAAGTAGTAACGCTATAGAGAACTGCTTACGCTTAAGCCGCGCGTATAATATATATAAGGAATAGGGCTAGAAAGTAGGAATAATATTTATAGTATATAAAAGTAAACTTATATACTTTATATAGCGCTACACTATAATAAAGCTAATAGTATAATATAGCAGAGTAGCGATTACGCTAATAAAGTTAGTAAGATTCTTTAAATTCTAGCTAAACTAAAAACTATACTAGCGCTATTACCTTAAGGAAATTAAGAAAAAACTAAAAACCTAGTTATTCGTACTTACTAAACTTATAACTACTATATAAAGCTATAGTAGCGCTTAAGCGAAGGAAATATATACTAAGGTTATCTATAGCGTAGTTATATATAGGGCTTTAGCTTAGTATATATTATTTAGGGGGAAGCTATTAGGGATAGTAGCGCGCTTAAGAGCTATTTAATTATAGTATTTATATATAATAATAAGCGCTTTTAAAGCTATTCCGGTTTACTTTTTAAAATAAAAACCCGGCTATCCCCCGATATACCTTAACTTAGATAGTAGACTAGTATTATTTAAAGCGAGATTAATATAAACGGGTATAGCGCTATATATATATAGCGTAGGAGAAATAGTAACGGGATAGCTATATACTATTTAAATATAGAGGCGCTCTTAACGCTACTATTAAAGGAATACCGGACCGGCCCGATTAATCTAAAGAAGGCTAAGGGGAGATAATAATATAGGGAATTAAATTAAAGCGTAGATAGATCTAGAGAGTAGCGAAATAGGAGCTTAAAAGTAGCGCTAATAAAGGGACTAGATTATCGGACTACTTATTAACCCTAGCTTCTAGAACTAGAAGGAGCGATAGAATAAATAATAAGCTATAATAACGGAGAAATATATAAGCTCTATACTTACCCCGGTAGTATAACGCTTACCGGAGGTTATAGATAAGATTAATAGTATTTATATCGGGCTTGCTAAGTATAAGGCCTTAGCTTTATTATAAATTAAAACGGGAGCGATAGGGTTAGCAGTATACCTATTTATATATAGCGTACTAGCTATTCTAACGCTACTTTATAGCTATAAAAAGGGAGAGGAAATAGTATACTATATTATTATTAGGTATATAAAGCTAGAAGATTAAAGGGAAAAGCTCTGCTACGCTCTAGCCCCGGCTACGCTATATATATACTGCAACTTCGAAAGCGCGGTAAGTATATAACTGACCGCTATAATTATAATAAAGTAGCTACTATAATAAAGGAAGCTCCCGTCCTTCGGGCTAGCTATAAAAATCGTAAAGGAGGATATAAAGCTATATAAATATAAGCGGGATAGGGAGAGGGTATAAGGCTATAGCGTAATTAGCTAGTTAGGTTTACTAGTATAGTAAGGTATTAAGTAATTAAGGGATAAGGATATAACGATAACGCAGCTTCCGTATAGCTAGAATATAGCGCTGATTTCTAGCTAAAGACTATAAACTTAAAATCGAGGTCCTAACCCCGATACTCTATTATATTAAATTCTAAATATAGAATCGAAACTATAAGGCGAAACTATACCTAGCTATAACTATATAGCCTAAGCGTAGCGAATTTACTATTTAAGAAGTAATACCGATAGTAATCGATAAAGGAATTATAGGAATCGAGTAAAATAGATATTACCCTAACTATAGATAGAGCGCTTATATAGTAACTAATAAGGCTTTAATATAGCTATAAAGTAGTAAAAGGGAAGGGAATTTATTAGAAGAGAAGTTATAAGTATTCGAGAAATAATTAGTAAACTTAATTAGTTAGGATAAAGTATATATAATCTTAAGCATTACCGAAAGCTATTATATAAAAGCTACGAAATCTCTATATAAGAGCTTTACTAACGCTATATAGCTAATTATATAGGAGGATTTATAGTAAGAGATTAAGGTAGCGTTTTATAAGGCCCTTATAACTACCCCGATTACCCCCCCGAACCGATTATAAGCCTAGGTTACTATAACGGGTATAACGAAACTAAGTAGCGTAAGAGCGTAAAAGTAATAGCTAGTAATCCTAGCGCGCTATAATAGAAAGGTAATTATCTATATAATATCGGAGGTATATATAAACCGGAACTTAGTAAATATAGTTATTATAATTAATAGAGTAATAAGGAGTAAGGAAGCGGTAGCGGCGTAGCGCTTATATAGCGGGGATATACTAATTATATTTAAGCTAGATATAAAGATATATAAAACCTAGAAGGAATAGATCGGGCTAGCTTTCGGAAACGAAGCTATAGCGATAGGAAAGGAGTACCCGGTAGTTATTAAGGGCTTATATACGGGCCGACTACGCGATATATATATAGCGCTAGAGAAGCTCCTTAGCGAACTATAAGATTATAATACGATAATAATTATAAAAGTTTAACTATTATTTTTAAAGAATAAGTAGGGGCGTTCTATATTTATTACCTCGGTAAGTAATATCGTAGTAGCGAAGTAGCTCTATAATAACGGGGTTATTTAAAGGGCGGAAATCTTTATATATAAACTATACTCTGCTAAGGTAAACGTTAAGTAGTATTTTAACTATTATAGCTATAGATATATCGCGAAATTCTATAAAACGCTTATAAGGTATAAATACTATATAGGAGCGGTATACGCTAAGAGCGAAAAAGAATACCCTATAGCGATAAATATTATAGCTACCCGGTATATATAGTATAAAGGGAACTATATAGCTTAGGACCGCCGCTACTTAGCCGCTTAAGCGTAGAAGGAATATATATAGGATGTATATAAAACTTATCCGCGCTAGTTCGAGATATATAGTATTAGAGATACTCCTATACCGAGCGTAAGTAGCGCCGATTTAAACGGATTCTATATTATCGCTATATAAAAGTATATAACGCTTAGCGACCTTACTTAAGATATTATATAAAGGGGGCAGCCTAGTATATAAGCAGCGTCTATAGGGAGTATATACCGGTATATATTTTAAAACTCCTAGTATATACTATTAACCTTTCGCTATATATAAGAATAATAAATATTAAAATCTTTATTTAAAATATAGTAGGAAATAGTAAGAACGTAGCGCTAGCGCTAAGCGGGTACCCGGTATTTAATATTATAGTAATATAAGAGCTATAAGTAAGTTTAAATACGCGTACGGTAATATACCTAGTAATATCGCTATATAAAATAGTTTATATACGCTATAGCCGAGTAGCGCTATATATTTATAAACGTTTCGACCTAGTAGGGTAAATAGGAATATCGGGGTATAACTAGAGTATAGTTATTTTCTTTAATATTAGTAATAAACCCCTTATAATATAATCGATTTATATTAAGCTAGAGATTAGCCCGTATAAATAAAGCTTACTCCCCGACCTTATAATATAAGAGCAGCGTAGATATAATATACTAATTAGCGATTTTAATATATATTACCCCCTTTAAGATAAAGAAGGGCGTATTTTAAATACTACTTATAAGGTCCTTACTTTAGCGTAGCGCTAGAGCCTTAACCTAGCTATACTATATAATTATATAATAAGGTAGAAGTAGGGGGAAAGGTCCTTTATACTTAATCTCGCTTAATATAGCCTTAAACTACGCTATAAATATAGCTAGGGACCGAAATAGAAGGGCTCCGATTATAACTTATAGCTAATATATATCTTCCGATTAGCGGGTATACTATAATTAACTTAGGCCCCCGAGGATTAAGCGTAGAGAGTAATAAATATATTATTAGCTTAAGTAAAAGTATAGAAAATCTATATCTTAAACGGCTTTAATATAGCGGCTAATTTAAATAAGTATATAGATTACTTAATTAAGGAGTTTTAATATATAGCTTAAGTAATAATACTATAGCGTAAGGTAAATATAAGTAAAACGGTTAAATAATAATCCCTAGAAGTAATAAGGTTTATAATATTAGTAAAGTAGGTATAGTATAGATATTAAATAATACTTTTATTAATTAGCGATAAATTATAGCGGGAAGCTATAAGAAAATAGAAAAGGATTATATATATAGCTCGGATAAAGTATTAGTATTATATAATTATAAAGGTATCCTATAATAATAAAGTAATATAGGAACTTAAATACTAGGTAAAGATATAAAACTATAAACTACCGGATCTAATAATATTACTATTATTTAAAAGCGGTATAAATATATTATTAGAGTATATTATATATTATTAGAAAACGGAGGTTCTTATAGCTAAGGTCTTTTTAAATATAAAGGTAAACTTTATAAATATCCCGGCCCGGAATATTTAAAAAGGCTTATAATATTAAAAAGGGTTTACGCTATATAGGAGCGTTTTATATAAAGATATTATATAAGCGTTAAAAGAGATAAAGCTTTAAAAAGCGCTAAAAGATAACCTACTCCCGGTAAAATTCTTTAAGCTTTATAGAAAATAATTATATTATACCTTAGTAAAAGTAACTAAAGAAAGCTTCGTCCTTATTTATTACTTATAGCGCTTTTATAGCGCTAATATTATTATCTTTCTAAAACCGGGTAAAATATTAAAGGAGAAATAAGCTATTAAAGCGTATTAATTAATTATACTACTTTATACTATAAATAAATTTATTAAAAAAGTATTATATAAATATATCTCGGAAGTTATAAAGAAGTAGAACTTTTTATTAAAAGGGTAAATAGGGAACCGGAAAATATAATTTATAAACCTTATTATTAGGGTAATAATAAAAGTAATATTTATAATATAGTAGAGCGGTATAGTAGTATCTTTATTATAACTCGATATTATAAGCGCGTTCGATATAGTTAATTATATATAACTAGTAGAAATCCTATATAGAAAGGGGTTCCCCCTTTAGATATAAAGGTAGGTTACTAGCTTCCTAAATATATATATAGTATACCTTCTTTTTAATAATAAAGCTTCCGAGCTATATATACTTTAAGCGGGAGTACTTTAAGGCTTACTACTATCCCCGATACTATTCCTCCTATATATAGCTATACTATATAAAGCCCTCGATAATAACGGGCTAATAATAATAAGCTTTATAAACGATACTAATATCCTTATTATAAGTAATAACGCTAAAGAGAACTACTTACGCCTAAGCTATATATATAATATATATAAGGAATAGGGCCGAAAAGTAAGTATAATATTTATAATATATAAAAGTAAACTTATATACTTTATAAGGCGCTATATAGCGATAGAACTACTAGTATAATATAGCGGAGTAGCGATTATATTAACGGAGTTAGTAAAATTCCTTAGGGTTTAGCTAAATTAAAAACTATATTAGCATTATTACTTTAAAGAAATTAAAAAGAAATTAAAGACTTAGTTATTTATATTTACTAAACTCGTAGCTATTATATAAAGCTATAATAATGCCCGAGTAAAGGAAATATATACTAAGGTTATTTATAGCGTAATTATATATAAGGCTTTAGCTTAATATATATTATTTAAAGGGAAGCTATTAGGGATTATAGTATATTTAGGAGCTATATAGTTATAATACTTATATATAGTAGTAGGAGCTTTTAAAGCTATTCTAGTCTGCCTTTTAAAACGAGAAACCGGTTACCCCCCGATATATATTTATTTAAATAATAGATTAGTATTATTTAAGGTAAAACTTATATAAACGGGTATAACGTAATATATATATAATATAGGAGAAGCGGTAACGGGATAGCTATACGTTATTTAAATAAGGAGGTATATTTAATACCGGCGCTATAAGAATATCGGACCGGCTAAACTAGCTTAAGGAGATAATAGTATAAAGGATCCGGCTAAAGCGTAGATAAATCTAGAATATAGCGAAATAAGGGCTTAAAAGTAGCGCTAATAAAAGGATTAAATTATCGAACTATTTATCGACCCTAGCCTCTAGGATTAAAAGGAGTAATAGGATAAATAGTAAGCTATAGTAACGGAAAGGTATATAAGCTTTATACTTACCCTAGTAGTATAATATTTACCGGAAATTATAAATAAAATTAGTAATATTTATATCGGGCTTATTAAATATAAAGCCTTAGCTTTATTTTAAATTAAAACGGGAGCGATCGGGTTAGTAGTATACCTATTTATATATAGCGTATTAGCTATTCTAACGCCGCTTTATAGCTATAAAAAGGGAAAGGAAACGGTATATTATATTATTATTAGGTATATAAAGCTAGAAGATTAAAGGGAAAGGCTCCGCTATACCCTAGCCCTAGCCGTACTATATATATACTATACCTTTAAGGATATAGTAAGTATATAACCGGCTGCTATAACTATAACGAGGTAGCTATTATAATAAGGGAAGCTCTTATCTTTCGGGTTAATAATAGAGATTATAAAGGAGGATATAAAGCTATATAAAAGTAAACGGAATAGGGCTAGAGCGTAGGGCTAGAGCGTAGGGCTATAGCGTAACTAGCTAATTAGGCTTATTAGTATAGTAAAGTACTAGGTAATTAAAGGATAAGGATATAATAATAGCGTAGCTTTTATATAGTTAGAACGTAGCGCTTAGATTTTCTCCCGGTATTCGGGTTCTTAAACGATAGATAGATTATAAAGGCACTATATACCCTATAGGGGGAGGTCGGCGTATAAATATTATTATTATTATTATTAAAAGTAAAAAGAATTATCTTTTATCTTTTAAATAGTTATTTTATAACCTTTATAATTTATTCTCAATTAGCTATACTAAGCTAAAATTACTATTATTAATTATAATTACTTTATATTTAATGTTTAAATATATATTTTATATTATAGTATTACTATAGTATATTATAATATTTTATAGATTATAAATCTACTACTTACGCTATTATACTATAGTAGTTATATTTATATTATTAGAATTAATACTTTAGTTAACTTTCTAGCCTTTATATCTCTAATACTAAAGCTTAATTACTAACTCTTTATCGCTTTACGCTATATTTCTTTCCTTTAGCGCTCTTCGCATTAAAGATAGCTAAATAATAAGCCCCTTTAAGCCCCTTTTAGGGCCTTATAACGCCTAACCCGATAAAACTTAATAATAGCAGGCACTATACCCTTACTCGGTAGGTTATAAACTTAAATTTAAGCTTCTTAGCTTTAAATAAGTTACCGGAATCGTTAATAGTGCCCTAGAAAACTTTAAAGCCTATTATAACTAGCGTTTTAATAATTAACTTATAAAGGTTAGAAATACTATTGCTTTTACTATTCGGAAAGCTTTCGCTACTTAGAACGCTACTATAAGGCCCCTAAACCCTCTATATCTAGCTCCTATTTAAGCTATATTAAAGCCCCCTCTAGCTACTGCTACTGCTACTACCGTTGCTTTAAAACCTACCCTTATTATTACTTCTGCCTTTTAAGGCTCTTTAAGTCGAGAAATTACTAAGCGCGCTTATTTAGTTTCTAAAGAATAGCGCTTTAAAGGCTTAGAGAACTATAAATAGTAAAAATAGGCCCTAGAAATAGTTTTTAGGGCTATTTCTTACCTTAAATTTATCTCGAACCCTTATTTAATACTTAATCTTTTAAATAACGAATAAGCTATAATATTAATAATTATTAGAGATAGCTACTTTTTAATACTTTAAAGTATTATTTTTAAATCTAAAACCCCTTAAATGCTTATTAATAACTTATCGCTTAATATACCCCTATATAGGTTTTCTAGCGCAAAATCCTTTATAGAAAGTTTTACTCTTTATCGTTTTAAGGCTTTATAAGCTTTATTATAAAATTTAATTTTATACTTAGCAGTATTCTAGCCCGCTTAAACGCCCTAAGCGCTTAAATTATAAAGGAAGATTAGGTTAATATTTATTTAAAAGCCCTAGAATCTTCTTTTAGCAGCTAAGTATATTATATATATAACTCGATATAAATTAATAGGGCATCCTCCCCTAGCTTCCGCTTAAATCTAGCCTTTAATATAGTATATTAGAAGAACTTCGAGTTTTAGCGGATAAAGATATTAAGATAACGCTTTATAGTTCTAAGAAAAAATCTTTAAGCTTTAAAAAGCTTAAGAACTAGTAGTAATAGGGTAAGGGTAAAAGCGAATAAAAGGATTAACCTTCTAAAAGCAGTTCTTCTAAGCCTAATTAAAGCTAGAAGAAAAAGAAGTAGGATAAAGATAATAATACTAGCGATTTTACTTACGCTATTAACTTTAAGCTAGGTAATAGCGCCTATAATATAAATTTAAACGACGATTTAAAGACTTTTAATAGCTATAATTACTATTCTTAAAAGGTTTATAAGGCTTTATACCCTTTTAAACTCTCTAAATAGTCTTAGAATTACACTTATTCTAAGCTACCCTTTTAGCTTTATAATATTAAATCTATAGTATATATCTATAACGATAAGGCCTAGTTTACTAATAACTATAAGCTTAATCGCAGCTAATTAAAGAATATCTTTATTAGCAGAGGTTTACTAGTACTTATTAAAATTAGTTCTATAACCCTCTCTATAGTAGTTAATAAAAGCTCTTTAAAATATAATATAATTTCTCTTTAAAACGTATTATATATTCCTTAGTTTAAAATTAATATCTTTAATAGCTATAAGCACTATAAGGCTAATAGCCGTTTAAACGGCAAGAGGTTAATAGGGTTTAATAATTATATATTTACCCTTTTAAAGTTTTAAACTTTAAGCTTCTTTTTATAGCTTAAAGATTAACTTAAGCTTAAATACCCTACTACTTACTTCTACTATATTAAAGCCCTAGGGCCCTTAAGGGTCCCTTGCGATTAGGTATAGCGCCTATATATAAAAACTATAGGGCTTTAAAGCTATCCTCTATTCTAGAGCCTTTTTTTTATTCCTTTAGCCCTATTAGCTATTAAATCCTTAAGGCTATTCTCCTTTTAAAAGCCCCCTAATAGATTAAAAACCCCGTTAGCTTTAAGCACCTTTCTATAACCCCCTAAAACTAAACCCTTTAGTTATTAGAAGCTTCTAAAAGCAGCCCTTCTCTAGCACTTACGCCTAGGGTATATAGGCTTTAACCTTTTAAAGAAGATAGCTAAGCTATCTACTAGACTTTTAAATTTAAAGGCTATTAAACCTTTTAACTTCTAATATAAGGAGTACGCTAAATTCAAAGCGGTATAGCGCTTAAATATAAAGCTTATTATAGATCTTTAAAAGGTTCTATATTATATAGAGGGTAATACTTTTAAAATTACCTCTCTACTATAGAATAACGCCCTATAGGGCTAACTCTAGTAAATAGAAAGTCCTGCTACCGATAGTTCTTTTAATTATAAAATAGAAAAGCTATAGAAGTATTTTAAGCGATTAAGGATTTATTTAAGTTTTTTGAAAATTAATATAGCCGTTACCCTTTAGAATTTTACTTTAATAATAAATTAAAGGCTATTAACTCTCTCTTTTAAATATATTTAGCTTATAAAGGTATTAAATTTAATACTTTAAGCCCTTATACCCTAGAGTAAAATAGTCTTATAGAATACTTTATATAGGTTATAGTAAATAAGCTACGTATTATTCTTCTAGCTAATAGCCTTCTATAATACTTTTAGTACTATATTCTTCTAGCGATCGTTAAGTTAGTTAATAAAACTACTATAATTAACTGCGATATCTCTATATTCTAGGCCTTCTTTAACGAGGTTTAGCCCGATTAGGCCCCTAATATACTTAATTTATTAGCCTATAGAGTTATAGGCTCTCGTTACCTAGCTCTAATTCCTTATAAGTACCGAGTTAAAAGCTAAAAGCTCGCTCTATATATTAAAGATATACTATTACTAGCTATCCTAGGTATTACAACCTCTTTAATTTACCTTATATAGTAGTAAAGAGTTCTTAAAACTAGCCTAGTTAAGCTATTTAAGTTTATAACGCTTATTAAAGAAGGCAAGCCTTCTATAACTATAAAGGGGGCGGAAGAGTTTAAACCCTTAACTCTCGAGGATAAACGAGAAGATTTAGAACTGCTTAGTTCTATAGGCCCTTTAAAGCCTTCTTTAGCTCCTAGACTGCTTAAAATTAGACTAGAAGCAGAACCTAAGCGTTTATAGCGCCTAGAAATCCCTATTCCTATTATTAAACTAAGCGAAAAGTTAGAATTCGAGCCTTATAATAAGGACGATAAGACTATTAGTAGTAATTAGCTTATACTAAACGCTGCAGAATTAATTTACTATCTTATCTACTAGGTTTTAAACTCTAATACCTTAAAATAAGCGCTAAAAACCCTTAAATTTCCTTAATAGATTTAAGCCCTATTAAAGGAGGTACGGTAGCTTTTATAGAAGGAAACCTTCCGCTTTATAAAGCGCTCCCTTTTAAAGAAGAAACCTATTACCTACTAATAGGTTTTAAAGCGAAAACTAAATTAAAATAGTTAAGTAACTAAATATAAGGCACGCTTTATAACTAGGGGTTTTTAGTAAGTTCTAGGTATAAACTATACTAAAACTTTCGCTAGTACCTTTATTCTACTTACCTAGCAAATTCTTTTAGCCCTAGCGGCTTACCTAGACTAGGAAATCGAATAAATCGATTTTATAAGAGCCTTTCTAAACGGAAATATAGAGAAAGACCTCTATATAGAATTTGCTTTAGGCTTAGAGGAGCTTCTTAAAGCTAATCTAAGCCTAGAAGACTTTTTAAAACGTTTTAATTAAAGGCTTAAAGAAAACTAGGTTATTTAATAATAATATTAATAATAATATTTATACGCCGACCTCCCTTTATAGGGTATACAGTGCATTTATAATCTATCTATCGTCTAGGAACCCGAGTACTAGGAGAAAGCCTAAGCGCTATATTCTAATAATAATAATAATAATATTTATACGCCGACCTCCCCCTATAGGGTATACAGTGCCTTTATAGTCTATCTATCGTCTAGGAACCCGAATACCGGGAGAAAATCTAAGCGCTACGTTCTAACTATATAGAAGCTGCGCTATTATTATATCCTTATCCTTTAATTACCTAGTACTTTACTATACTAATAAGCCTAATTAGCTAGTTACGCTATAGCCCTACGCTCTAGCCCTACGCTCTAGCCCTATTCCGTTTACTTTTATATAGCTTTATATCCTCCTTTATAATCTCTATTATTAACCCGAAAGATAAGAGCTTCCCTTATTATAATAGCTACCTCGTTATAGTTATAGCAGCCGGTTATATACTTACTATATCCTTAAAGGTATAGTATATATATAGTACGGCTAGGGCTAGGGTATAGCGGAGCCTTTCCCTTTAATCTTCTAGCTTTATATACCTAATAATAATATAATATACCGTTTCCTTTCCCTTTTTATAGCTATAAAGCGGCGTTAGAATAGCTAATACGCTATATATAAATAGGTATACTACTAACCCGATCGCTCCCGTTTTAATTTAAAATAAAGCTAAGGCTTTATATTTAATAAGCCCGATATAAATATTACTAATTTTATTTATAATTTCCGGTAAATATTATACTACTAGGGTAAGTATAAAGCTTATATACCTTTCCGTTACTATAGCTTACTATTTATCCTATTACTCCTTTTAATCCTAGAGGCTAGGGTCGATAAATAGTTCGATAATTTAATCCTTTTATTAGCGCTACTTTTAAGCCCTTATTTCGCTATATTCTAGATTTATCTACGCTTTAGCCGGATCCTTTATACTATTATCTCCTTAAGCTAGTTTAGCCGGTCCGATATTCTTATAGCGCCGGTATTAAATATACCTCCTTATTTAAATAACGTATAGCTATCCCGTTACCGCTTCTCCTATATTATATATATATTACGTTATACCCGTTTATATAAGTTTTACCTTAAATAATACTAATCTATTATTTAAATAAATATATATCGGGGGGTAACCGGTTTCTCGTTTTAAAAGGCAGACTAGAATAGCTTTAAAAGCTCCTACTACTATATATAAGTATTATAACTATATAGCTCCTAAGTATACTATAATCCCTAATAGCTTCCCTTTAAATAATATATATTAAGCTAAAGCCCTATATATAATTACGCTATAAATAACCTTAGTATATATTTCCTTTACTCGGGCGTTATTATAGCTTTATATAATAGCTACGAGTTTAGTAAATATAAATAACTAAGTCTTTAATTTCTTTTTAATTTCTTTAAAGTAATAACGCTAATATAGTTTTTAATTTAGCTAAACCCTAAGGAATTTTACTAACTCCGTTAATATAATCGCTACTCCGCTATATTATACTAGTAGTTCTATCGCTATATAGCGCCTTATAAAGTATATAAGTTTACTTTTATATATTATAAATATTATACTTACTTTTCGGCCCTATTCCTTATATATATTATATATATAGCTTAGGCGTAAGTAGTTCTCTTTAGCGTTATTACTTATAATAAGGATATTAGTATCGTTTATAAAGCTTATTATTATTAGCCCGTTATTATCAAGGGCTTTATATAGTATAGCTATATATAGGAGGAATAGTATCGGGGATAGTAGTAAGCCTTAAAGTACTCCCGCTTAAAGTATATATAGCTCGGAAGCTTTATTATTAAAAAGAAGGTATACTATATATATATTTAGGAAGCTAGTAACCTACCTTTATATTTAAAGGGGGAACCCCTTTCTATATAGGATTTCTACTAGTTATATATAATTAACTATATCGAACGCGCTTATAATATCGAGTTATAATAAAGATACTACTATACTGCTCTACTATATTATAAATATTACTTTTATTATTACTCTAATAATAAGGTTTATAGATTATATTTTCCGGTTCTCTATTTACCCTTCTAGTAAAAAGTTCTACTTCTTTATAACTTCCGAGATATATTTATATAATACTTTTTTAATAAATTTATTTATAGTATAAAGTAATATAATTAGTTAATACGCCTTAATAGCTTATTTCTCCTTTAATATTTTACCCGGTTTTAGAAAGATAATAATATTAGCGCTATAAAAGCGCTATAAGTAATAAATAAGGACGAAGCTTTCTTTAGTTACCTTTACTAAGGTATAATATAATTATTTTCTATAAAGCTTAAAGAATTTTACCGGGAGTAGGTTATCTCTTAGCGCTTTTTAAAGCTTTATCTCTTTTAACGCTTATATAATATCCTTATATAAAACGCTCCTATATAGCGTAAACCCTTTTTAATATTATAAGCCTTTTTAAATATTCCGGGCCGGGATATTTATAAAGTTTACCTTTATATTTAAAAAGAACTTAGTTATAAGAACCTCTATTTTCTAACGATATATAATATATTCTAGTAGTATATTTATACCGCTTTTAAGCGGTAGTAGTATTATTAGATCCGGTAGTTTATAATTTTATATCCTTACCTAGTATTTAAGTTCCTATATTACTTTATTATTATAGGATACCTTTATAATTATATAATACTAATACTTTATCCGAGCTATATATATAATCCTTTTCTACTTCCTTATAGCTTCCCGCTATAATTTATCGCTAACTAATAAAAATATTACTTAATATTTATACTATACCTACTTTACTATTATTATAAACCTTATTACTTTTAGGGATTATTATTTAACCGTTTTACTTATATTTACCTTACGCTATAGTATTATTACTTAAGCTATATATTAAAACTCTTTAATTAGGTAATCTATATACTTATTTAAATTAGCCGCTATATTAAAGCCGTTTAAGATATAAATTTTCTATACTTTTACTTAAGCTAATAATATATTTATTACTCTTTACGCTTAATCCTTAAGGGCCTAAGTTAATTATAGTATACCCGCTAATCGGAAGATATATATTAGCTATAAGTTATAGTCGGAGCCCTTTTATTTCGGTCCCTAACTATATTTATAGCGTAGTTTAGGGCTATATTAAGCGAGATTAAGTATAAAGGACCTTTCCCCCTACTTTTACCTTATTATATAACTATATAGTATAGCTAGGTTAAGGCTCTAGCGCTATACTAAAGTAAGGACCTTATAAGTAGTATTTAAAATACGCCCTTCTTTATCTTAAAGGGGGTAATATATATTAAAATCGCTAATTAATATATTATATCTATACCGCTCCTATATTATAAGGTCGGGGAGTAAGCTTTATTTATACGGGCTAATCTCCGGCTTAATATAGATCGATTATATTATAAGGGGTTTATTACTAATATTAAAGAAAGTAACTATACTCTAGTTATACCCCGATATTCCTATTTACCCTACTAGGTCGAAACGTTTATAAACGTATAGCGCTACTCGGCTATAGCGTATATAAACTATTTTATATAGCGATATTACTAGGTATATTACCGTATATATATTTAAACTTATTTATAGCTCTTATATTATTATAATATTAAATACTAAGTACCTGCTTAGCGCTAGCGTTATATTCTCGCTATTTCCTACTATATTTTAAAAGAGGACTTTAATATCTATTATTCTTATATATAATAGAAGGTCGATAATATATATTAGGAGTTCTAGGATATATACTAGCGTATACTCCTTATAAAAGCTATTTATATACTAGGCTATCCCTTTTATAGAATATCTTTAGTAAGGTCGCTAGGCGCTATACGCTTTTATATAGTAATAATACGGAATCTGTTTAAATCGGCGCTACTTATACTCGGTATAAAAGTATCTCTAGTACTATATATCTTAAACTAGCGTAAACGGGTTTTATATATATCTTATATATATTTCTTCTACGCTTAAGCGGCTAGATAATAGCGGTCCTAAGCTATATAGTTCCCTTTATACTATATATACCGGGTAGCTATAATATTTATCGCTATAGGGTATTCCCTTTTACCCCTAGCGTACGCCGCTCCTATATAGCGTCCGTACCTTATAAGCGTTTTATAAAATCTCGCGATATATTTATAGTTATAATAGTTAAAGTATTATTTAACGTTTACCTCGGCGGAGTATAGTTCGTATATAAAAATCTCCGCCCTTTAGATAACCCCGTTACTATAGAGCTACTTCGCCGCTATAATATCGCCTACCGAGGTAATAAGTATAGAGCGCCCCTACTCGTTTTTTAAAAATAGTAGTCGGACCTTTATAATCGTTATTATATTATAGTCTTATAGTTCGCTAAAAAGCTTCTCTAGCGCTATATATATATCGCGTAATCGGCCCGTATATAAGCCCTTAATAACTACCGGGTACTCCCCCCCTATCGCTATAGTCTCGCTTCCGAAGGCTAGCCCGATCTATTCCTTCTAGGTTTTATATATCTTTATATCTAGCTTAAATATAACTAGTATATCCCCGCTATATAAGCGCTACGCTGCTACCGCTTTCTTACTCCCTAGTATTTTATTAACTATAATAACTATATTTACCGGGTTCCGGTTTATATATACTTCCGATATTATACGGATAATTACCTTTCTATTATAGCGCGCTAGGACTACTAGCTGCTGCTTTTACGCTCCTACGCTACTTAGTCTCGTTATACCCGTTATAGTAACCTAGGCTTATAATCGGTTCGGGGGAGTAATTAGGGTAGCTATAAGGGCCTTATAAAATATTATTTTAATCTCTTATTATAAATCCTCCTATATAATTAGCTAGGCGGCGTTAATAGAGCTCCTATATAGAGACTTCGCAGCTTCTATATAATAGCTTTCGGTAATACTTAAGACTATATATACCTTATCCTAACCGATTAGGTCTACTAATTATTTCTCGAATACTTATAGCTTCTCTTCCGATAAGTTCCCTTCCCTTTTACTACTCTATAGCTATATTAAAGCTTTATTAGTTACTATATAAGCGCTCTATCTGTAATTAGGGTAGTATTTACTTTACTCGATTCCTATAGTTCCTCCGTCGATTACTATTAACACTACTTCCTAAGTAGCGAACTCGCTGCGCTTAAGCTACGTAGCTATAGCTAGGTATAGTTTCGCCTTATAGTTTCGATTCTATACTTAGAATTTAATATAATAGAGTATCGGGGTCGGGACCTTGATTTCAAGATTAGTTTTCCCTTTTTACTTTTAAGGTAAGGCGTAAAATCGGTAGGGTAGTATAGCAAATTAAATTATAAGAAAGATTCCTCCCGGGCTTATAACCTATAAAACTATAAGAGTCTTAAAGGCTTAATAAGGCCTATAAGCCCTTATAAATATAGCTATAAAGAAAGTATTTTAGGGTTAAATAAAAGTGCTTTTAAAGGGCTAAAAGTAAAGTGCTTATAAATCTAAGTATAAAATAGAGAGTAATATTATCTTTATTACTTTTAATAAAGTAACTAAAAGCTATTCTATCTATTCTATATATATAAAGTGTTTTAAAGCTTAAGCGCTTTAAACGGAAAGAAATAAAACCCCGAAACTAACTTAATATAAAAGGTATAGCTATTATCGCTCGGAAGCTCTAGCTTCCGAGATAATCTATATAGAGATGTATAGCTATAAAGCTTAAAAGGGAAAGTGCTATAATTATAATAGGTTAAAGCGTAATACCGATAATCGGCTATCGCCGATTATAGCTGCTATATAGCTGCTATATAGCCGGGTAATAGCCGATAAGCAGCTATAGGGCAGCTTAAAGCGGCTATAAGATAGCAGCAGTGCTTACTATAGTAGTAGCACTATAAGCATTAGAAAGTAAAGTATAGGGCATTAAACTAAGCCTAGTTAAGCTTAATTTTAATAATAATAATAATAATAATAAAAAGAATACGCTTAAAATACTTATTACTTTATAGCTACTTTATAGCTCTGCTATTATTAATATAAGTACTTTATTTATAATTAAAGTAATATTTATTTTATTTAATTCTAATATTTCTATTATTAATTACTATTAGTATTACCTTTTAAGCTATGCTTTTATTACGCTTAAGCTATAAAGCTATAGCTATTTAATATTTATTCTTATAAATTTAATTCTTAAATCGGATTTTAATTTTAAGCAAAATTAAAGGTAAAACTTTAATTTTAAGTTTTATTTTATAAATATTAATTAAAGTATAATAATAATAATAATAATTATTAAATTAATTAATTACTTAGGATTCTATTTCTCTAATTTAATCTTAATACCTTTCTTTTAAAACTATTAATATTAGTTAATTGCAGTATTAGAATAGATAGCTTAAATAAAGATTAATAAAAAGTATAAGCTTCTAAGCTCCTTAAGATATAGATATATAAGTACCTAGGGCCTTATATTAGCAGAAATTACTGCTTTCGCCTATAATTTATAAGAATGTTTTAATTCTTAGAGAGTATTTAACAGACGAGCTGCATTGTATTGGACCCCTGGGATAATGGAAGGGGGGGAGGCTCGGGATGTCTCTATTGTCTTCCTTCTTTCGATCCATCCGATCTATGTGGACTTCTTATAACCCGCCCGCATGCGGTAATGTACCCCCTTTGTTAGGTGCCTTCACTCTTTAACCTTACCGTAGACATAGCACCGGTTGGTCAATATAGGCCTAGATACTCTCACATAGACATACACACATGTATGCAGAACAAAGGGAATATTTCAAAACCGGAAATGGTTGGGCCACGACGTTGAGGTAGGTGGCAGCCCGTTCTTGAAACAGAGTCCCTTTGTACTCGATCATAGTCCTTGATTGTTTGCGGTCGGGGCTGAATAAATGCCGTCCCTTTTCTTGGCCACACTCGCTCCGAGTTCTTTACCTTGCAATTACTTTTCTACCTCATTTCTTTGCCCTCGCGAGTGCAAACTTCATCTCAAACAACAAGCTTTCGCACGGTATGAGAATACACTGGCACATATCTCTTCTTGAGTCTACAGAATCAATCTTACAATCCCATGAGTCATCTTTGGCACTGGGGCCGCGGTGCCGTTACTGAACCACCGCAGGAGCCGCCCAGTTCCGACATGAGAGATGATCAAACTACTGCTCAGAGTCCTGGCAAAAAGGCTTCCAACTTTAGAGTCACCGTCACTGATGACCAAAAGTGGGAAGAATCCTTGACTCGTATGAGACCGGAAATCAAGCCTACGGATGCTGATTTCATCAACAGGAAGGCTGAGTTTGACAGGGAAACCTCCCCGACATCAGGCCAGAGTGTTGATGCTGTCTTGCGGAAACAATTCTCAAGGTACGAGATCCGTAAGCTGAGCGATTATGCCGACAAGAAGCGCGAGCCACATGTGTTCGAACAGCAAAAGCTAGACGCGGATGCATACAAGCTGCTCCTGAAGAAGGAGGCGTGGAGGGCCGAAGGAGAGCATGTCTCGCTCGCCACGAAACTGACCATGGCATACTTCGGTCTTCCCGTGGAGCCGTTGACACTGAGCGACCTCTTTCCTGGTATAAACTCTAGCTTCTTTAATAGCATCAACAACTACCATACTTCCGAGGAAGACGACGGCATGTTCGTTCCCGAAGACAAGCGTCCGCTACGGTTCCTAAACAACTATGACAAGCGCGGCTGGGGCCAAGACAACTCACACAGTAGGTGATTGCCTTTTTGCCTTGTTTTTTATTTATTTTGTTGCTCTTCTTTTTCGTTTGCATGCGCCTTTCCAACGCCCATTTGCCATCAAGATATTATCATACTAAGACGGATCACAGTGATGCCAAACCAAACCTTCGAGGGATACTACCGCCTGCCTTCGGTTCCATCCGACAGGGGCCAGCCATACCAAAATGTCCAGAATGAGCGCACCAACGACAGTATTCAACCATGGGATCAGTATATCCCCAGCATCCGTGGCGGAGGTGCTTCGTCCGAAGTTGAAGGCTCCACAGGCGACAGCAGCGACGACGACAACGACGACGTCGTCAAGGATGGTACTCCCCTTGTCTCCGACACTTTAATGGAGGACTCACAGTGGGACAGAGGCAGGGTTCTCAAGACCAACCTTTCTCTTCGGGGGGGTGCAGGCTCTGATGACGATCTAGCCGATTTGGAGTTTCTCTACGGCTTTTCCGGTCGCCAGGACTTCCTGGTCAACGAAGCTACGTCCTTTTTCCGGGCAATCGACAGTCTCCTAGGACTCCAGGACCGCCAGGACAGAACTGGTGGTGGTATTCCTCTCACTGTCGTCTTTCTGACCGCCAACAGACAGGACAAGGGCGAAAGGTTTGGTGAGTGCAGGCAATTCGTACGCGGTCAGATAGGGCAATACGCACAGCAGGAGCAGGACTTCTTTGATGAGGTGCAACGAGTTCGCTCGGAGCATATTGATACCTTAAACGACGATATCCCAAGCGTTTTTCTCTTCGTCTGCTACCAATACCAAGACAGACCGTTCATAGATGGTCAGGGAACAAGGATGGCTTTTCGGCCGTGTCTCAACGGCGACACCTGCATCGAAATCTCCGCGGTAAAAGATGATCACGATGGGGTTTTTCCAGCAGGATACTTGTGGAAGCCTGTCAATGTCACCGTTGACACGGCGTCAAATCACTATGAAGAATGGTTCAGGGCTGCTTGGCAAACGGCGTCAGATCTGCAAGTCGTTGATGGCAATGTAGACAGCCTCGGACGAACCAAAGGAAAGCCATCGCCACCCTTCCTTGTGACCATAGGAGATATACAGTTCCATTCTCACATGCCCTTGCCACGTGCGGCTTGGAGTTGGCTGGTGGATCAGTTCGACAGCGGCACCAGGCAGGTTGTCGGCTTGACACAGCCACCAAACGAGTCTGCAACTTATTCTGTCCCTGGATTCGTCGAATGTTGCTTTGACAAGGATCCTGACCAAATTTTCGCCCTGGCCTGGAGATCAATACCTCGGTCCGATAGAGCTACCGTTGTCCGGATCGATGTCAAGCCTTGGGATGTACCTTATGTTGCGGAGGATGCCGAACTCGCGAGCTTCAGGTGCCAAGGCGGTGCTGTTTCCAGGCACGACTCTACGTACTTCGACAACAGCGTCCGACTTGATAATCTGCTCAGCCAGAGTCGTGCCCTGATGGTCCGACCACGGTGGAGGCGTTACAGGGCCCGCATCGTTGGTACCCTAGGTAAAGAGATAGTCACCCTGAGCCTCGACTTGGACAACCTTAAGAATGATTGGTCTCGAACCCTTAGGATCATCATGGATGAGTTCAAAAAGGCACACCAGTGGCGTGACCATGTTGTGATCCGCTTTGACCAAGGAAATCCGGAGAAGTACGCTGTTGTCTCAGACCTGACCTCGCCAGCGTCGGACCAAGACCTAGAGCATTTGCTCAGAAATAGGATAGGCTATGATTTTGAGCCGGTGGATTCTGAAGAGATGTGGAGTTTATGGCAACAATTTGTGCATCTGGTGTCTTTCAACGAATTCGAGGTCTGCTTGATATCAACGGTAGACGAACATGGGAACTACGACATTGGCGACCCGATGGGATTGAAGAGAAAGAACCCCGAGGTTTACCCTTGGGGATACAACGCGCCTCAGTTCGTCAGGATCGACCAGCCAGCCGATACAGGGACAGAGGATGCTGAGATGGGGTACGATACTATCCATCCAGTGGGCCGTGAGACCCAGCATGAGGCGGAGACGCGTGCTACGGGCTTCGAGCCTCCGGCAATCGACCGCAGAGACCTGGATACTATCGGGTCGGCAAATGTGTCGTTCCAACGCGACCATCTACCGGCCAATCTACCTCTCGACTCTGGCCAACGCGGCAAGGCGTTCCGCGAGTGGTCCTACGGCCTCCCGTTGAGCATCAACATGAAGAATCAGCACCCCGAGATCCCTATCAACGCGCCCCCGCTGGAACGGCTGTTCATACAGCGTGGCCCAGATGGCCTGGCATCTACCTCCCTGCCCGTGATGAGCACGCAGATCTTGACGGCCACGGAACAGCGACGACTCCAAGAGGCCTTCTTCCATATGCGGTCCATAGCTCTAAACCGCGGCCAGATTTGTCCGCACAAGGGCTGTAGGGAGTATTTCCCGGTTGACCCGAACAACATGAAGGATTTCCATGCACACTTGGAACAAAAGCATGCCGGGACGCACTGTCCATTTTGTGCCGACACGCTCTTTGCTCACTGGCCGCCCGAGCAAAAGCAGAGGCACTTTGTCGACAAGCATTCGGAATATTTCACCAGGAAGGGCGACCTTCTCAAGGAGGCCAGGTTAGCAGAGACCATCAAGAGCAGGGGGTTTGTACACAGGAGGGAGGAGCAGTACAACTTCTGCCCCCGTTGTGGACGCAACCACAACGTCCTGAACAGCAAGGCCGACCGCACTCAGCACGACAACCTTTGCTTCCCCGGAAACGCCACCCAAGACGCGAAGATGACATATTGCACGTTCTGCGGAGACCCAGACTTCACCGGAACCGGCACGCCACGCGACCCTTGGGTGGCGCATGTCTGCCAAATTCCTCGTGATCCGAGGGAAAGGCCGGCTTCAGACGCGTTCTGCAAGATGTGTGCTCTTCCGTGCAGCAAGCTCGGTGTGTCCTATGCTAGGAGACACTTGTTACACTGCAAGTCCCCAGACACGGCGCGCGACAACTGGTGCCCCTGGTGTGGCATCGACCTCAAATCTGGGCCGCGGAAACAACGACTGCAGCACCTCAAGGACTGTGGGATAAAACCGTTCATCGGCGAGAACCCCGTGTGCACGGAGACGGGACAGGTAAAGGAAAGCCCGCGGGACAACCCGGGACTTTTCCGTCAATCATTCTTCAAGCCAACGCATACTCCGGGCCATGACAGAGTGGTGATCCCGAATATATGTCCTGTGGCGGGTTGTCAGCAGGATCTCTCACTGTTGAACGCCCACGGATTATATATGCACTTCCAGAGGAATCACATTGAGGGGACAAACGGCATGATACACTGTCCGTTCTGTCAGTTGGACTTTGTTTCTCGGAATTGGACTTTATGCGCGGAAAAAGAAGCTCACTTCCAAGACCACATAGATCAGCGATACGAGCGCATCGTGGCAGATGAGATCATCTCCAAGTCGCGGGACTGGGAGAGCCAAGACGTGAGAGACGCTTTTGTGAAGCGAGATCATAACTATCTGGATCCGGCAAAGAAGATCGCGGAGCTGCAGCGCGAAACGGTCGAGCTAACCGAAGAGAGATACTATTTGACAAGGGAGAATCAGAGGCTGAGGCAGGAAGGTCAATGGTTTGGGATTGGCAGTCCAGGTACGTAGCATAGCGACCCATCTGCTGGTGACAGCCTTGTTCCTTGTTCTTGTTCTTGTAGTCGTAGTTTGTTTATTAGTTTGTCGCTGTGACCGCCAGTACATTTGCACTGGCTATCCCTGATATTTCTGGTCGCAATTTGTACCTACGTTCTTTACAAAGCGTGGCTGACATTTGCTTCCTATCCTAGGAAGTGGGAATAGAAGACAGTCGCCGCCGCCGTCGCAGCTGCAGGTACAACAACAACAACAGCAGCAGCAGCAGCAGCAGCAGCAGAAGTCCATGGTGGTAGTGTCATCCACAACGCCAAGTAACACACGCTCTACACCGAGAGACATACCGGTGGCCATGCCACCACCAGCTGCAAGGCCAAGGCCGCCTCCCACCCCGGCGTCAAGTCAGCAGCCAACCCCAAGAAGTACTAGGCTAGCTCCAGCCCAGACTCCTGCTCAGAGAACCAATATCGGTAGGCCTGCACGGAGAGGAGATGATGATACTAACGTTGCCTTTTCGGTATCATCTACCGAATCTGATGTCGACGACCCTCCCCCGCCTCCAAGGTTTAGGCGTGGAAGGAATAGGACCAGCGGTGGCTCCTCCGTGAACAACCCATCATACAGGCCGGATCGGCGTCAGCTAGACGACGAAGACGATCAATTCGCAGAAGGGTTGGTCGCGGAGCCCAAGCCAGACCTTGATATCACCATGCAATTCACGCCGGCTAGTCCCACACCAGCGTTGAAGGCCCCGCAAGCTGCCGCAAGCATGCAAGACAGGAACCTCCTTACCGTGCCGCCTCCCGCTGCCAGACCAGGACGACCCGTCAACAGGGAAAAGCGTGCGGCACCAGCGGCTACGGCCGGCCCGTCCAAGAGGCAAAGAACCTCGAGCGAACAGGCGTCTGGAGGCGGGGCGCCGGCAGGCCTGGGCACTTCGGTATCTTCCTCGGGCCGGCTAACTCCAAGCAAGTCCATTAGGACTCGCAACCACGGCGCCAGTGCACCGCCGACGGCGAGTATTGTGGGAAGTACGGAGAGGCGCAGTCGACCTAGGGTTATTAGGCCGATGCAGCGATATTCGCGAGTCAGATCCAACTCTCCCTGAGCCGTTTCCCGATGTGAAGGCTGGCTCTGTTTCACGTATGTTGTGATGTGCTGTAAGGATGGGTTGATGAAGGGGAGGGGGTTGATATTACTTGAGTATGTATTTTGGGTGATTTTTTTCTCTTTCTTTCTTCTTGACGGGGGGGGGGGGGTTCTGAAATTGAAATTGAGGCATCTTGCCTGCTTGTGGTTAATTGATACTTGTGGAACGGTATGCATGTAGGAATGATCAATGTTTTGCTGTATCTCATTCATTCAGTCAGTCAGTCCTCGAACGACGTAAACAAGTGTGCCTCCTTTTACAGAAGCTATCGTACTATCTACCTAAGATACCTAGGTAGGTATACAGGTGGCCAGTAGATTTCTGGAGAGTGCAGTATTGAGGACCGGAGTTATTATTTGAAGGATATTATCAAGAAACTGCTTTATCAAGTAAACCTTAACATTTCTATACCTTATTATAAATAATTTTGGAATTATTCGACGTTGGAAGTTTATGACTACTAAGCGCTACTAAGCGCAATACTTTGTCTGCCCAGGTGGGTACCTACCTAGGTATGTACCCACTTACTTAAGTACCTAGGTATCTTATAAAGTACGAGTAGTACCTTAGGGGTTAGGTAGGTACTTAAGCATGTACCTAGGTACCCATCCCACCTGACATGACCCGAGCTCTGAGTGGTTGCCAGCCGCGCGAAGTCGAAAAGGAATAACAAGTTGCAAACCCAACACACACATGCACACACAAATTTACGTCCAACACTCGCTCCTCCAAGTACAGACAGGATATATCCTCCCAATCGCACTGACATCACATCGCGAGCGATGAGGTAGACACAAGAGCCATAGGCACAGCAGCTACAGCCACAAGCATTTGCGGGCAAACATGCGACGACCAATTGTGCCTCCAGCTCGCCTCCTATCTACATCTCAGAACCTCTGCTGGCAGTGCAGCAGCCGAGCCAGCCTCAGCCTCAGCCTTAACATCACAGTCCGAGCCAAACGATCCTTCGCGAGCACCCCTCTATCCCGCGCCGCTGCTTCCATAGCGCCTCCGCCCCCGCCCCCGCCCCCGCCCTCTCCGACCTCCACCAGCTCGAGCTATTTCAGTCCCAATGTGCTGCTCGACCGTTCCAATGTCTTTCACAAGGGCGTCGCTATCCGCAAACACGTAGTCTCATCACCTGCCTCGACCCCGGCCAACCCCACACCACCTAGCAAACAAGACTCCAGTCATGGTCCAACCCTGGTAGATGAAGAGCTACCTCCCCACCGACGAAGACAAGCTGCCCGAAGAGCCGCCGCCGCCGCAGCGGGAGCCGAAGCAGGAACAACATCATCTTCCTCCCCCTCTTCTTCGAACGACCCGGCCGGTCTTCCTCAGAACGCCTCCGACATTCTCACCAACGTTGCCGCCGCCCAACCTGCACACTCCCTTCGCCGCCAACTTTCTGCACTCCTCTCCCTCTCTAAACCACGCCTCACCGTCCTCGTCGTTCTGACCGCCATGGTACCATATGCGCTGTACCCCGTACCGTCCTTCCTCTCCGCAGGTCTCGCCGAGACACCTTCTTTGTCGCCCCTCACACTCCTCTTCCTCACGACCGGAACCACATTATGCTCCGCGTCTGCCAATGCCCTGAATATGCTCTATGAGCCAGCCACGGACGCAAAGATGAGCAGGACAAGGAACAGGCCGTTGGTGCGGAACCTGTTGAGTACGAGGGCAGCTGTGTTGTTTGCGATGGGCTGCGGCGCCGTCGGCACGGCAGCACTGTACTGGGGCGTCAACCAGACTGTCGCCTTCCTGGGCGCAGCCAACGTCGTCCTGTACGCCGGCATATATACGCCCATTAAGCACATGCACTGGCTCAATACCTGGGTCGGTGCGCTTGTTGGCGGTATCCCACCCTTGATGGGCTGGGCCGCCGCCGCCGGGGAGAGCGCCACTGGCGATGGCTCGTGGAAGGAGCTGCTCTTCAAATTCGGCGGTGACGGCACGTCAAGTGCCGGTGGCTGGCTGCTCGCCGCGCTATTGTTCGCCTGGCAGTTTCCCCACTTCATGGCCCTGTCTTGGTCGGTTCGGGAGGAATACAAGAACGCCGGACTCAAGATGCTGTCCTGGGTCAATCCGGCTCGGAATGCGAGGGTTGCGCTGCGATACAGCCTGGTCTTCATACCTATCTGCCTGGGCCTTTGTGCCTACGGAATCACTGAGTGGGCTTATGCCGTCACTAGTCTACCTGTGAATATCTGGTTGGTGAGGGAGGCTATTAAGTTCCATAGACACGAAGGCCACAAGGGAACTGCAAGGGCCCTCTTTTGGGCCAGTGTGTGGCACTTGCCGGTGGTCATGGGCTTGGCTCTGTTGCAGAAGAAGGGTATGTGGCAGAGGGTGTGGATAAGTATCGTGGGTGAGCCGGTCGAGGACGATGACGAGTGGGAGTATGTCGAGGATGAGGTTGATGCTGTGCCTGTTCCGGCGTCAGCACCTCCCAAAGGTCATCCGGTCCAGGATGGGGGGGAACAGTCTTGACAGTGAAAACAACGGAACGCCAATTTATGAGTGGAGTCCATTCTGAGACACACTTACTGGGGTGCTCAGCAGGGGCCTCATTTTCTAATGAAGCTTTCTGAGAGTTTACAATGTATACGATATGTACCATGTCAAATCCACCTACAACACCCATCGCTGATGACAGCCATCAACGAGCCTCCACAGTCTTCTACAAATCATTATATCACCTGGTGGCTTGCGTAAACCCAACGAAGGGCCTTGGGCTGAACAAACAATGCTTCCATTGCGCTGAGGATGGCTAACTATTCCAAAGCACATCCAATCATCCACTTCCTTCCCGACAAGTGTTGCGCCAGCTCAGATGCCCGGGCCACCGTGGTATCATGATGACGATGAGATGATGTCTAGTATACAAAAAATGCGTAAAGGACGAAAATGAAATAGGCATAAAACGTGACCAAATCGACGTCCTGCAGCAGCCTAGTCCACCAACCAACTCACCCGTCTGGGTGAAGAGTCGTCCAGTTTCTGATTTTGTGTTCCCCTCGAAACTAACCTTCTATACCTCCACCCCCCCCCCCAAAAGAAACCAAAAAGAAACGAAAAGGGAAAATCCAGGAAATTAGTAAGTCTTGAACGCCTTTTAACACTCCCTAAACACCGGCCACAATGGACGCCGTCAGGTTGGCCCTTCGCTGCCGCTGTGCTCATGATGATAAAAAACAAACAAAGGAAAAGGCAACAATTATGACGATGCGGATGTGAGATAGCGTATCTCGGGCCAGATAACCAACAAAAGAAACATGATGATGGGCAATGAAAGAAGATATGGGTGTATATCGAGAGGGTGTGTGGGAGTGCAGACAAAGAGGCGGAGGTCAGCAGGAAGGACGGGTGCTGGAGAAGAGGAACCCGAGAAATGATGGCATCCCACACATGGTAGACGCAGTTATTGTCCACCTGGTCGATTTATGATCGAGTCAATGCCCATGTCCACGCTAGGCATCCGATGCATAGCCTCCATATACGGACTTGCACTCTGGCTATGCTGCCCTGGCTGGATACCACTACCCTGCTGTCCATACGCAGTACCTCCAGAGCTGCTCACACTAGAAGTGTAACCATGTCCGCCCATGGAAGGATAGCCAGGGTACGCTTGAGGGTGTCCGTACGTGGATGGTGCTGTAGAATAAGATTGGGAAGCGGTACTACTGCCGCCCGCTCCGCCGGATGAAGTGGTTGATCGATCTGGAGATGGAACGCCACCATACCCGCCGTCACCGTCGAGATCATCCACAGGCTCGAGGTCGATGCCTGAAATGCCACTGTCGTCATTGTAGGGATCTGTGGGTGGGAGTCCAGCCTCGAGACGTTCGCGGCGGGCGGCGGCCCGGGCTGCGCCTTGAAGGTTTTTCAAGCCGTTGGACATGCACTTCACAAACAAGTCAGTCTCACACCACCCTGTGCATTTTGGTTGCTTCTGGGAGCATGGGTGAGGGGCTTTCAAGTACCTTCTGCTCAACAACGTTCCACTTCTCCCCTGTCCTCAGCGCCAGCGGCGCCCAAATCTCCTTGCGCAGGCTCATGTACTCCTTTGCCATCTTCTCCAACTTGCGCGTATCCCAGTCATCGGCGCCTTTACGCTCCATCAACCGTTCATGTCGCTTGCGGCACGCGTTGGGTGTTTTGGACGGGAAGTAGTTCTGCTGAATCTGGGCCCAGTTCTGCCCGCTTGCTCTGGCTCCCAGCAGTGTCTGGTCGTCACTCGCGTTCCATGCACCTGAAGAGGCGCGGTGTTGTGCAGGCAGGGAAGATGTGGGGACGCGGTGGTGCGGGTCAGTCGAGAGGTAAGATGCTGTGGAGTGGCTGTGGTGGTGGCCTGCGTGGGTTGGTGGTTGCATCGTTAGAGGTGCGACGGCGTAGGGGTCGTATGTTGCTCCTGGGAGGGATGTGGACATGGACATGTGCTGAGGTGCTGCCGTTGTCACGCCTCCATAGTAGTCCATGGTAGTCGGAACCTGCGAGCCGGAACGTGTGTTGTAGAAAGTCATGGTTTGTGGTATAAGTGATGGCATTTGGGTCTCTGAGGGTTGAGGATGGCTTTGTAGCCCGACCAAGTTGGGGCTTTATTGGAAAGAGGGTTTGATTATTGTTGAATCGGCCGTATCCCCAAATAAAAAGGGTGCGGAGGTTATTGAGCTTTCAAGTCTCGAAGTTCTGTATAACCCGGAGGCGTAGTCGGCCTTTTTTCCTTCTCTTTTCTCCTTCTCCTTTTTTTCTCTTCTTTTTCTGGCGGGACCAGCTCGTCTGCTGAAAAGGAGGCCAACTTTAGAAGAAGGTTGATGGCTTGAGGTCGGTCTCTGGTCTTTTTGGGGTCAAGGCAAGGCTTGCTCCGGTTCGTGTCAAATGAAGGGCAGACCAGCAGTGATGAACAAAACGAAGGCTAGATCTTCTTGTTTTCGACAGACAAGATAGGAAATTGAAAGATATGAAATAAGAGACCGAAACAGAAAAAAATAAAAGGAAATGATAGGACGAGATGTGTATGAGGCTGTCGAAGGAAGAGGCTGGAACTGATAGACTGAACAGAGACACTCCAGGTGGTGATGCAGGAGGCTCCTGTTACTTATAAAAATATACCGAGAGGATTCATATGTAAAGAGGGCAGGTACAAGAATGGCAACATAAGATGACCAAATACATAAATATGATGGAGGATCAGATCGTTTTGCACTTGACGCGGGTGGGAGTGGAGCTAGACGGTACCTGCGCTAGGTACATACATCACGTACCCAGGGCGGAGCCCGGGGGTTGATGGAGAGAGGGAGACAGGGAGATAGGGGTAGGATGGGATGACCGATCTGAAACTGGGGTATCCTAGAGGACAGCTGTGGTCTTGAAACCCGGATCGTGTATCTGCTTGAACGGATGGGGCAAGATAGGGCCTCTGATATTGGCTGGCAGGTTTGGGAATGGCGTCTGTCTGAAGTTGGGCGGCTAAGATGGGCCAAGGTTGTGTGGGTCCACTTGAGGCTCAATGTACAAATGTAGTAGGACCAGGGGGGGAGGGGGAGGGCGAGAGAGCAGGAGAGTAAGTGCGCACTGCAGGAGGGCGGCTAATTTGAGGACGACCTCATGTAGCGCGGGAAAGAGGGATGAGAGAAACAAAGTTCCCCGTGGAGCACTCACTACATTGTACGTACATACTTATTTTCCGGGTCGACGTTGAAGATCAGGATCAGGGGTCAGGAACAGGGTCCAGGGAATAAGGTCGATGTCCAGGTCAAGGTCGGCTAAGAGGCGTAGCTGAGGGCGGCACCGAGTTAGTGGAACAGTAGCCATGTAAGCGGCCGAGTCCATATTACTACATACTACATGTGCAGTAAGATTCCATACACTGTGGTAGATGACCTGGACTTAGACGTCGACCTTGGCAGCAATGCAATGCAATGCAATGCAATGAGAGGAGGGTGCACGCCGAGAAACAAGATATGGAGCCCATTGTCGGGAACCAGACGAGTTGATAGGATCAGAGCAGGAAGGTATGTAGATAAGCATACCAGGCCCGAAGGCAGAACCCTAAGCCTGCGACTCCGGCTCGTACGCTGGTATACAGTAAGTAGCAAGCATCCTTAGGCTAGAGGAAGAGGAGGAGGAGGAAGAGGAGTAGGATGTGTGTGTGGAATGGCGACAAGAGATGGCAGTGGGGAACCAGAACTGCTGCAAAGTCGCGCAGAGTTGGAGTTGTCGAAGCTCTGGCGCGAGGCTGGGACGGGAATAATTTGCGCGCAGAGATTGGTTCAAAAATAGCAAATGGGAAAGGAAGACCATTTTAGGAAATCAAATGGTAATCCGTAACCGCCACACAGCCTAGCCTTGTGTATGTGTATGTGTGTGCCGCCCAAGTTGCTGAGTGAGTGATAGTTGACGGGGAAGAGGAGCAAGCCGCGAGGCGGAGTCTTCTTCTCCTGTGCCGTCGAAATGCACTGCACTGCGCATTTGTTCGGTCATATTTCGCGTGTTTGTTTGTTTGTCTTCCCTTCCCCCACCCCTCTTCCTTCCTTCCTTCCTCCCTCCCTGTATTTTCTTCTCTTTGACTGCGTATGCACTAGACAAGAGATCGAAAATGCAGACAAGGGTTTGGCCAAGCTGACCTGTAGAAACAATGTTTGGCGTCTGATTCAGGGTCAGGCTCAAACAAGCGACAGCGGCAGCGGCAGCGGCAGCGGCAGCGGACCAACGGCGAGGCACATGCAGGTAGCCATCGCATTAGAGTTAAGTATGGAACCGTATCTATGTAGGTAAGTACCTAGGTAGTGTAGGTTATAGTAACAAAGATGCGGAACTCGGTGGGTCATTGGCACTGGACGAACAAACAACAAAGGATTGTAATTGATTTTTTCCCCCTTCTTTTTCTTTGAGGTTTTTTTTGTGGGGGGGGGGTTGCTGCTTTATCCCCCTTCTCTCGATTTTGATTTTCGATCCTTGATCTCTTGATTCTCTTCACTGCTCCATGTGTGACAGGGGCAGCATCGTTATCAACCATCGGCAACGGCGTCAGCGTCAGCGTATCGCGAGAAATGAGTGTCGCATTGCATGATTGATCTATTAATCGACTAATTGACTGAGTGACTGAGTGACTGATTGATTATAAGATTAAATTCTATCATGTGCTGCTTCACGGCGCAGCGATTACGGTAGTGTGTAGTGCTGGTTGAGAGTATAAGTAGTGGTAGGCAAAGGGTTTCAAGGTTGTTTTGTTGACTTAGGGCAAAGGACGCATTGGTTCAATACCTAGGTATTGTACATGCATAGTACCAAATGTAACTGTGACCAGTTGAATGTGGAGTAACAAATGTTCAATGTTGTTGTGAACTGTGGATATTGAATCTGATAATCCAATTTCCCGCAGCCGACTTTAGATGTACCTAGGTAAGTTGAGGGGGGGGGGCTGTTTAGTGGGGTAGATCCATACATAGGTAGGGCCACAAAATGCTCACGGATCAAGGATACCTAGGTATTTTAGCCGCCAATAAGCAGAACTGCCAGATAGCCCAGAAACCGCGAGGAAGAGAGGGACTGCGTTGGAAAAGTGTATCTCCCTGCCACCCGAAAACATTGAAACACAACAAGAAAGGCTTCCAAGGTTAGTACGTAGGTACTAGGTAGGCACTCAAGGAGGCAATCAGGTGGTTCATTCATAACCTTGGAACTTCCAAGGTTCATAAGTTGAACAGCCTCGTCATGAGCAGCCGTTTCAAAAGCAACGATTGTCCCGGCAGGCCGGGGTGGAAGAAGAAACACCCCATGCCTGGGTTCCAAGGCTTCCTGGCACCTAAAATGGCATCCCGGGATGACAGACAACAGACAGACGCTCGGGCTTCGGCAGGATCTTGCAGGCAGGCGCGCGTCTAAAAATTCATATACATATAGGTAGGTACCTACCCAGGGAGGTACATAAGCAGCAGCGGCTTGCCAAGAAGGTATGCTAATCCATATATATACTAGTCTGTGCTGTACTTGGCTTAGTATCCTTCCTATTTTTGGGGCCTTCTCCATGTGCTAAGCATTCTGATTCGCTCCTGCATTGATTACCTTGGACTATCTAGATAGGTAAGTACCATTCCACGTTGCATTGGGGGTTTCGGCACTTTGGTTCTCATCCTCATCCTCATCACCATCACTGCTCTCTTTCACCAACCAACAACTACTCAACAACTAATTTATTCTATCCTACTCTATATATTCTACTCAAAACTCTACCTCCCCTGACCCGGAAGATCCCCACACACCCACACACCCACAGTCCCCAAAGCTCTCCTCCTCCATCCATGGAAGATGTCCCCATCTTCTTACCATCGGTCCTTTACCCTTACATACATACATATCCGCCCCCATCAGATCCTACTCTACTCACACCCTGAATTCTCCACTTGTCGGAGCTCTTCAGTAAACAAGGTAAGTACACCACATCCGTTGTTTCACCCCGCCACCACCACCAACAACAACAATGACAACAATAACACTAATACATGCTTCAAATTTCTACGCCGCGCTGTATAAGCTGATTATGTCTCGGCCAGACTGCTCACTGTTGCACCAGATTCCCGGGGCACACCTTCACCTCCATGATCTAAATATTTGGATCACAAACTTCCGCATCGGGAGACTTCCGCATACCAGCTCAACTACTCCGCCACCACGGTTTCCTTTTCTTGAACCTATCACATGCTCAATATTTCCTGCCTGTCTATCTGTCTATCTGTCTATCTGTCTGTCTGTCTGTCTGTCTGTCTGCACAGCCCAAACTCTGCAGAGCCAGAACAAAGGCCAGCCGAGGCCACGATGCGCGGCCCTGTAAGGGCCGAGACAGTGATGCTAGAAACGCTTTCACTTTCTCCCAAGACACACAGTCTCTTCAGCTCCTGGACCCCCCCCCCCACCCCAAATACTTCTAGATTGTCTGATAGGGCCTTTCTCAGTCGGCCCGTCTGGACTCGACCTGATTCCCCAGCCAAGCTCCAGCTACCTTGGGCATGCACCCCAATGCCCGGGTCCCCTCCCCCCGAGAAGCAAGTCGCAATAGGGCTGGACCGTGGCCGAGGCCATCGATTGGGCCATGCCACCTGCCATCCAACTCGGTATGATGCCGGTGGTTACTTGCATGTGTGTGTGTGCCTGTGTGTGTGTGCCAGTTGATGTATGCGGCCCAGCTGACCGGAGCCTTTGTTACGAAACAATCTAGCAACTCATCCTGTCTATTTCCGGCTCATCACTTTTTCGTTGGTCCGCTTCTCCGTTCCAACACCTCTTCCAACTTGAATCCTGTCATACTCTTACTTTGGGGAACCGGCCTAGGGGTCACCCAGCCAAGACCAGACATTGAAACTCGTGATGGCCTCGCAAAGTGGCAGACTTGTTTGAGCACCGGCCAGATTCGATGGTCAACTCTTAGTATTGAGACTAACCCACCGCCTCGAAATGCGCGATCTAGTCAAGCGTGAGAAAGAGGGTTTGGCCAAAGTGTGATCCAGTGCTGTATGAATGTGTTTTCAGCTTCATCTAGACTGCTAGCTCATCTGGATGCGGCACTGCGGCATTGCGGCAATGAGGCGTTGTATGGAGTTGGTGGCTTCGCATCGGTTGGAGATGTGTGTTCATCTAAACGCCATTTGGTAATTTCTCTTCTCTCTTTGCTCCCTTATTCTACACTCAAAACTTCTGAGCAAGTGCTTTGTGTCGCTACCGAGAACATCGATTTGTTTCCTCCCTGGGTCCTCGGTCTGGTTGGAAGATGGGCACTGAACGACAACGTTGTGCAGCAAGTGGCACCCATATGGCACCCATATGGCACCCATATGGTAAGCCGATTGAATCTCCAGGTGACTTCGACCCTTCCTCTACATCTTTCACCGCTTAGAAGCTCCTTTTTAAGATTACGTGGCCTGTTAGGCCTTAGAGGTCGTCGGTGTCCTTTTCACGTCCGATAGGTCACGCACTTATACTGCTTCAGTCTAAAGTATTATAGCACCAGGCTCGAGGATAAAGGCAGGTGCTTGCTCACCTCATACCCTCTCCGGCTGTCATACCCATCTGATTCGGTCTCTATGAAAAAGAGGAAAGTTTGGAAGAACAGAAAAAGAAAAAGAAAGGGGGACCGAAACAGGAAAAGAAAGAAGAAGAAGGAAGAGGAAAAAAAGGAAAAGGAGGGGTGTGTGGAATGGGGGAGAGGCCTTACGGTCTAAGATGTTTAAAACCGCATCTGCTTCCCCGGATTGCACAGCCAGCTAGATCTTGAAGTGTCCTAGCATTTGACACAACGACTCCAATCAACGTTTGTGTACAACGACATCGGTGTCCTCTGAGCTGCGGAGGCTAATACCATGTGGTCAAGAGTTGCAGTTTTGTTAATGGACCGAGAGATACATGGGATAGAAAATTATCGTACAGCAGCATTAGCAGACGGCGTTACTGGCCTTCAGGGTGTGGGAATTCTCAAGGCAAAATATGGCAAACAACCACTGTACCCACCTGGGTGTCTTGAAGTGAAGGATATGCTCGTCTTATATTCTTGAACGACAGCTCCCGCGCGAATGAAGAATGCTAGTTTTCTAAACCGTAGAGGACTTGTGCAATCGTGAGTTGGTGTCATGGATGGCATGGGGGCTGAATACTTATACTTCGTCCAACATGAAGACCTGTGCAGCCGAGTTGTTGGTCTGGGTTCCACTATGTTATCACAAGAGCTTTCAAGTCAGGTATTGACCACGGCTGAGTCATTTGTCACTATTTCGGGGCCTCAGACTTGGCTTTCTTGTAATGGAAGCCAACTTGCTGGTTTGTCCTATCAAGATTCAGTCACGAAATGGTTTGCTTAAATGTACTATCTCCGCTACGACGTGTGCGTGGACTGCTCCGTTTCCCTTCCCCAAACTTCTCACAGATAGGCCTCGTTGGGGAGAGCAGCGACGAGGGTTATTTCGGCTAAAAGGCCTGTGTTATGGCTGCCATGAGCTATAGATCTTCACCCTAACAGAAGGTCATAGCCCATAGTGTGATACGGTCAGATGTGGTCAGATTGCTAGAGTGTAATAGCCTGAATGACGAGATATTAGGGCCGATCGCAAGGAGGGATCGTCAGTGGCAAAGCAAGCAGAATTACATACAAATAGTAAGGGCAGAAGAGCTCAGGGGGCCATGAAGACCCCTTTCCTTCTGCCACCGTAGTCAATTCATTCATTTACCCCATACAAAGTCCATTACTATTCACAAGGGGCTACGGGCTTTGTAGAAAATGGGGGAAAATGAGTAAATCAATTGCAATAATAGAAGAATAAAACCATTATAAAGGTTTAAGCTTTCTGCTATACTATTTATAGTTAAAATCTGCTAGTTATTATATATACAGCTCGTTACTATAGTATTTCAGACTATTCTAGTATACCGTTGCTATCCCGATTAGTATAAGCCGTTGCTAGGCGATAGGATATTATTAACACACCCTTATAAACCAGTTATCCCTACGCCGGTTCCGTACCCGCCTAACTTCCTAAATAGGTAATTAAAATACTTCCTATAGTATTTTCGCTTAGCTATTCGATTTCCTCTAGCTATTTAAGCCGTAAAGCCTTATTCGGGCTATTATAGCCTTATACCGTTACCTAATAAAGGGTTTAATTAAACCGTCTGCTAGCTAGTCTTCTATACCGATCTAGTTAGTTATAACGCGCCCTAAGGCTACCTTATCTCTTATAAAGTGCTCTTCTAAAGGTATATAAGCTATTCGCTAGTAGAATTCGGGGTTTCGTAATAGTTTTATAGCGCTCTAATTATTATAGTTTAAAATAAACTTTATAGGTACCCTTAACTCCTATAATAGGTTTCTTACCTATAGGGCCGCTTAGTAGCCCTTATAGATAGCGTAGTATTCTGCTTCTATAGTAGATAGTATTACGCAATCTATACGCTTCGATTTCTAGGCTACAGTAGCGTTTCCGAGCTATATAACGTAGCCGAACGTTAATCAGCCCGTTACTTTATCTCCCTTCTAATCCGAATCGGCCTAAATAGTAACGTTAGTTACTTTATCGCTTTAGTTATTTTTATAGTTGTTTATCGTAAAGTTTTAGCTATCCTATAGCACCCTTAAGCTATCGGTTACCTCCCTAACCTCGAGACTTATATCTACTAACCCCTTTAGGTAGCGGTAACTATAGCGAACGAGAGTAGTATTTTCTAGCGATAAGTTATAGCTATATTATAAGATAACTAATAGTAGGAAAGCGAGATTTAGCCTAATTTAAGTTATACTATATATAAGTAACCCTATATCTAACTAGTATTTCTTAATAATTTCGGGGTCTGCTTAGTCTTAATTAGGCTACGCCCTAATAAGAGACCTTATAGCTATTAGAATAGGGGCCGGCTTTAGGTCGTTATACCCCTTAGCATTTAAAACGTAGTTAACGAAGGCATCTTAAGCTAGTATAATAAAGCGAGATAGCTTATTTCTAACGATATAAATGCCTAGGAATTAGCTAAGTGCCCCTAGGTCTTTAACTTCGAATTTCTATTATAGGCCGTCTTTAATAGCTATAATAGCTTTACGTTCTAGTCCTATAATAAGGAGGTCGTCGATATAAGAGTAGATAATAACCCTCTTAGCGTAATCGATAAAGATAGCTGCGTCGCTTTTAAGTTAAATAAAGCTTAGTTTTATAAAAACCTCGCCTAGCCGTTTCTGCTACTATCTAAGCGCTTATTTAAGCCCGTATAGAGACTTCTTTATAATAAGAACCTAGTTTTCTTTTATATCGAACTATATAGTATTTTCTTCGGGATAGGCCCTTAGGAAGTCTTTAAAGCCTTCTAGGACCTCTATATAAACCGTTTCTTCGAGATCTCTATTTAAGAAGGCGGCGATAATATCGACTTAATCGATTTCCTAATTTAGGGCTACTGCTAAATAGAGAAGAATTCGCTATATAGAAAACTTCGAAATAAAGGCGAAAGTTTCCGTATAATCGATTCCCTTACGCTACTCGAAGCCCCTAGTAACTAGGCGAACTTTATAGCGTTTAACCTAGCCTTTTTTATCTAGCTTCTTCTTTATTACAGCCCTTATCGTTAAGGGCCGAATAGCCTCATCTAGCTTACTAGCCCTAAAGATATAGGCGGCTAAAAGGTTTCGTATCTCCTTATAGAAGGCAGCGGTCTACTATTCTTTTTTAGGACCGTTAAGAGCTTCCCTAAAAGATCTAGGGCTTTTAGTAATAATTTAAGTATAATAGGTACTTAGGGCAGCCCTTCTAGGGCACTTACAAGTACCGGGAATAGTGCGTTCTATAATAGTCTGCGGCTGCAAGGCGCTAACTATAATAGAGTTAGCTATAATTCCTATAGCGCTAGATAAGTTTATAAAGATTTCTTTTCCTTTAAAGACCTTATAAGCCGTTAGGCTCGAAGTATAGACTACCCTCTGCCTTATAGTGCTAGGGCGATCTAGTAGGAAGACTTTAAAGGTTATAAATAGCTTTATAACGTTATTCTAGGCCTAGCCGAGTAGTATACCGATTTCTCTATAGGGAATAATCTTATCGCCCTGCTAGCGACGCTCTTTAGCTATATAGACTATATAACGTTATCTAGGAGTAATTAAGTTAATTAGATTAGGCCGGTAATCTCTTATAAGTAAGAGTTCCTTTATAAAGGCTTTATATAGCGTAATTCGAAGCTCCCTAGTCCTATTATTTATAGTAAAGTTTATAACCTAAACTATAGACTTAACGAAGTAAGTCTAGAGAGAAGTAGTAACTTTCGTAGCTTCTATCTAGTAGCGCGCTTTCTCTAGAATAATACGATTCGATCTTTCGGCGATTCTATTAAATTTAAGCGTATATAGCGTAAAGGTTTCGATTTCAGCGCCTTTTTACTATAGCTAGTACTATAGTTCGTAATTATCGTCTCCTAGTAGTTTTAAGCTATTATCTACGTAAATTCTTATAACTTTCGCTTTCTATTAGGATTCGGCCTTTCTAAGAATATTAAGTATATAACCGGCGCCCTAGTTTATTCGCTCGAAGCAGGAGATAACCTTAAAGCTATATTTAGCCTTTATAGTAATAATTCTATAGCGTTCCCCTTAAATATTAAAGGTCGACTAAGAGAAGCTATTAAGGTACTAAATAGCGCCTATAGTATTAACTTAGCCTAGAGAGCCTATAGGGGTCGTTCTAGTACTTTTAGCGATATTATAGGTCTTATAGATAAGATTTATAGCTTAACCGGTTACTTTTAGCTCGATTCTAGCTACTACTTCGGCAGTTTTAAGTAGCGAATCTCGCCTAGTATAGCCTAAGCAGTAATACTACTTTACTAGATCGATCTGCTCCGTTTCTTCGGTAATATAAACCTTATAGGGCAGCAGTATAAAATAGAACTAGTCGTTTAAATTAGCTATAGTCTAGCTACTATAGAGGTCTATAATAGTTAAATCGTATAACCTAAAACTATCTCGGTAGAGTCTAGAGATGCTAATAATCGTATAATCGAATTAAGGGCAGAAATAGATATTATAGAAGCGTAGGCATATTAATTTACCTAGGGAAACTAGCGCCGGGATCTTAATAATCCCTATACCGGAAGCCTTAAACGTTCTACCCCCGGTTTTAATCTAGGGAAGAGATAGGGGCCTAGAAATTTGTAAGAAGCGACTTTTATTACTATAAATATAGCAGCTCGAGCTAATATCTATAATTACTTTCTAGGGCCGAGATATCTTCGAGTATTCGAGATCGTAATAATACGTAGCTATAAAGATATAAAGATTTAACCTATTACCTACCGGGCGCCGGCTAAAGGGTAGCAGAATACTTTAAAAATCGAGCCTCTTAGAATACGCTAACTTAAAGCGATAAGCGGTAAGCGGGCCGACTATTAATCCGGCGGCCTTTAATTAGCTAGTATCGCTAGCTTACTAGGTATAATAGTAGGTTAGAACCTTAATACTACGTTCTAGCTATAATAAGGATTTCGAGATAGTATAATATATCGCTTTTATAGCTATATTCGAGGGTTTTTAATTATCGTTCTTAGTTTTCGGGTTACCCTTATATCGCTATTTATCGTAGTTATTTCTTTTAGCTAGATTAGCGACCTAATAAGCGTCTACTAAGTAATTTAAGTAAAGATACTCCTTTTTAAGCTTATTTCTACCCTTACCGCCCTTTTTACCTTTCTTTTCTTAATTATAGTTAACTAATTCTATAACTAGGCTTTTATTCTTATCTAAATAGTTCTGCTAGATTATAGCTAGGGTTATCGCCCCTAGGTTTAAGCGAAGTATACCCCTAATTTAAAAGGTTTAGCTAGGTTTCGATTCTTCTACCCCCTAGATAAACTATATAGTATATTCGATTTCGTTAATAGCCCTACTATAAGAAGAGAGATTCTGCTTAAGGTTTTCGAACCTATTAATATACTCGGTAGGGGTTTTAAAGCTATAGCTTTTAAAAGAGTTTAGCTTTATAATAAAGACCTAATATTAAACCGGGCCGCTACCTAAGTAACTGAGGACGATTTTAATCTACTTAATAGTAAGATCTTTAATCCCGACTACCTAAGCCGTTACGTTAGCTTTAATAAAAGCGTTAATAATATCGTTAGCTAGAATAAGCCGTTTTATTTCGGGTAATTCGTTATAGTAATCGAGAGGTTAAGCGAGAGCTTATTTCTAGCCCTTTATAAGGCCGTAAATAGTAATATCGTCTAAGGCCTAGAGAGTAGTCTTTATTACGCCGAGAACCTAGTTATAGCGGAAGAGACCCTTTATAGCTAACTGCTAGGCGTAATAGTTTACGTAACTAGATAGCTATTATACCCCCTTAAGATAAGGGGTCTTCGAAGTTAAGTTACCCTTATTATTAGCGAATAAGGTGCTTTAAGGGGGAGCGACCTACTAGGAATAGCCTCTACTAAAAGAGTCTTTACGAAAAGAGCTTCTATATAAGGAGCTTCTATAAGAAGGGCTTCTATAGCTCGGAGGAAGTTTACTCCGATAAGCGGCCTTTCGGTTCTTCTATAACGAGGGCGTCGAAAAGAGCTCCGGCTCTCCGTTACTCTCGTAGCCGTTATCTTTATATTTAGCCTATTCGGCCTAGTTACCCAGCTAGGCTAGAATAGCCTGCTCGGGCTATTCGGGAGGCTTAGTTTAAACGGCCCGTTCGGCCTACTAGGGAATAGTAGGGGCCTTTAGGGCGTTACCCTTTAAGGGGCCTACGGCCGGCTAGGTAGAAGATCGAGTAGAGGGTATAATAATAAGGAGACGATAAAGTAAATAGTAAAGGTTTTAGATAAAAATATCTTTATAGTAAAGTTTTAGGGTTTTATATATATAATAGGGCCTAAGGGGTCTAAATAGTTCGAGTAAACGGTAGTAGTAGCTTAATTAAAGCGAAATCGTATTAATAATATATAGAAAATAGGGGAAAATAAGTAAATTAATTATAATAATAGAAGAATAAAACTATTATAAAGGTTTAAGCTTTCTGCTATACTATTTATAGTTAAAATCTGCTGGTTATTATATATACGGCTCGTTGCTATAGTATTTCAGACTATTCCAGTATGCCGTTGCTATCCCGATTAGTATGAGCCGTTGCTGGGCGATGGGATATCATCAACAGGCTTAGGATAACTGACATCACTAAACATGGAAACAAGGTTAGCATGGCAAGTTATTTCAGGACCTTGGAAGTCACAAGCGGTTGGGGAGAGCAAAAGCCCATACTTATTATGCCAGATATAATGCACAAGTGGCGGACTTGGACGTTGAATGGGGTTGCTGCTGCGGCTATGTATTCGTAAAAGAGGTCAAGGTCGAAAGAGAGCTTAACGGATGTATAGAATCACATCAACTGGATCTCCCATCCTCATCTCCTGCCCCTCGGATCATTTTGCCCCCGGCCACTGTTACATTGACGGTGCAGGAAAAGAATTCTGATCACGGCCGGGAGCCCGACAATCCCGCCAACAGATGTGGCGCTAGGCCGGAATTCCAATAATAGATGATCATCCCAATGATGTTTTCATAATACAGGTTCGTACCCGACTCAGAGTTGGAACGCACAGACAAGAGGACAATGCATGGACACGAGAGAAAATTGGGAATTTTTGGCGGTGACGCCTCTTTGCTTTTCAGAACTGCTAGAATGGGGTGCCCAGAGTTCATGATGATAGTTGATTTATCAATCATACATAACTATGTACATCAGTCACTTCCAGAATTGGATGGTGTAGTACACTCAGATGAACCATTCCCCAGGCCTTCACCACCCGGACACCTCGGTATATTCGTCTGAGGCTCCAAACGCTTGCAGCATGGGCCTACTCCAGAGTTATCAGAGACACACTTTCTTTATATCAATCGATCCCGCTTCCGGACGGGAAGTCTGGTCCAAACAAAAGGGGCCACGTGGGCGCCACCTGGGCATCGAGAGCACGGCATGGCATGGCATGGCATGCGCCATGACAACGCAAGCCAGTAGGCATATGCAGGCATATGGCTGAGACAATAGACAGGCAGCACAGGCTCAGCTGAGTGGTCCACTGATAGGAACTGATTCTAACAGCTAGTAGTCTCATGCAGTACTGAGACAAGACATATACCCCAGTCCACAACTGACCAAGCCGCTCAGGGACCGATAGACCGGCTCATAGAAGCGGCTCGTGTGGCTTTTTGCTTCTGCCAAAAGCAATTGTCCGGCCCCCCTGTGCTGATTCTTCCTATTAAGCAGGAAAGCCCCTCAACCATTCTCTTGGAAGAACATCTTGGCCACAGCCTAAGAGATCCTCGCAGTCTTATGTCGTCCTTCACAACTATATCGATTCTTCAAAAGTTCAACTATTACTGTACTACACTACTAGCGCCTCACATACAGACACCATGTCGACAGCGGTAGGATCGGCCCCTGAAGGCCTATTATCGCTCACAGCCGAACAAGCTTTCGACTCTGTTGGTCCAGCCTACGAAGCGGCATTCGCAGATCTCCCGGAGCAAGCTCAGTCCATCAACTGGCTCCTCTCTCAACTCGAGGCTTCAGACATCAAGCCCGCCAGATTTGTCGACATTGGGTGCGGCACTGGTCGGCCAGTCTGTTCGTCCCTTGCTGACGCCGGTCACGACGTCCTCGGCATCGATGTATCCTCGGCCATGATCAACGCTGCCCGCGAGCGAGTTCCCAATGCCAAGTTCGAACAGATTGATTTCCGCAACTTCAACCCGCCGCAACAATCCCTTGACGCTGCGAGCGTATACTTCAGCATGATCGCCGACGTCACGCAGCAGGAAATCAAGGGGTTCATCGCTGATATCTATCGAGCCCTCAAGCCAGGAGGGCTGTTCGTCTTTGCCACGTTGCCGTTGGATGTTCAGGGTGTGCAGGTCAAGTGGATGGGACGCCCGATGACTGTGTCTAGCCTGGCCCATGAGGTCGCCGTCGAGACCATCAGGACTGTCGGGTTTGAGCTTGTTCACGATGCAGTGACCAAATTCACGCCGAGGGGAGCCGAGGCCGGTATCTGCCAGAAGGAAGAGGTCTGGGAGGAGCCTCATTTGTTCGTGTACGCGAGGAAACCAACAACCGCCTGACTGAATGTTTGATTGATCCTCGCTCTGCTATCTCTACTTCTAGACACCCTCCTCCTGTTTGATGCATCATTTTTTTTATTGGCGAGACTATCGCTGGAGTCGCTTCGGGTAGACTTTATCCTGCTGCCTCATAATATTTAGTCAATCAGTAACTACGGGATTGGGTCCGTTTCATCTTGAGACACATCGTTCGAAATGCTCAACATGCCGAATGAGCAGTTGTACTCGTGGACGGTAAACACCCGGGAACACTACGCAACCCTGTTTTATTGGTAATATTACATATGATTGTCTTCCTCGAAGTAATTTTATACTCTAGCCCAGACTCTACCTAGGTATGAATAATTAACCGAGACAATTTATTCGAAAGTGCTGCAAGTAGGAAGCACTCTGCGATCAGTATATCACGGCTTACTTTCTGCGGTAATTGAGATTACTCATGTTATGCACGCCTGCATATCATATCAAAATTGTGTCAAGTCGTTTACATCCGAAATCATCCGTCAACTGTGGCACTGGGCCGATCTCTTAGGGCTGGCAGATATATATATGAATATAGGCTTTATGCTACTTGTGTAAGGCAAGTTGAGACCGACCTACACATATGCACACAGCCAGACTTGTCTCGAATTTCTCCCCACGTGGCTGCTTACTGGATTGAATTTTTTTTTTTTGAAAAAATAAAGGAAAAATCTATTACTAGCCAGCCTTGTAGGAGTTTCCTGCCCCCTTAAATGTATCTCAGCGTACAATTTACTCTCTGGTCCCGGCGATCTCTAGCCCACTAAGAAATATAACTATATTATAGCTGGAGGGGGTACCGCAGTATAGATAACTCTAAAATCTCATCAAATACTATCGAATTAGTATTATGCCACAGATCTAAGGCCTACTATTACGTTACTTACTTATTATAGAGCGCTTCTTCTATTTAGTTTATATAAGGGAACTTCTTAAACCTATTATAAATAGCTTATAATAGTAGTTAAGTTGCTCTATTCGATATATATTGCTCCGAATAGTTATAGTTATAAGGCCGGCTCTTATAAACCCTAATAATAATAGATTCTAGAGTATTCTTTTTATCGTTTAAACGCTCTTTTCTTTAAGTAAAAGAATACTTTAATAAAATATCTTCTAATACTTCCGATATAATCCTAACGAGTATAATCCTTCTTTATAATAAAAAGAGCTATCTAACTTAATTTCTCCAGCTTTAATTCTATTATATATTTTAAGGTATTTAAAAGTAAGTTTATCTTAAAGTCCTTAAATAATTAAAATCCTTTATAAAGATCCTAGAATAGCTTACTTTAAATAGCTTACTTAATGCTAAAATAGCAGAATCCTAGATAGCTTATTTAAAATAGCTTTAAGCTTAGGAATACGCTAGTAATAAAGAGTATAGCAATTAACTAACTATATTTATAAAGCTAAATAAAACGTAAGCGCTTAAAAAGCTTAAGTAATAATAAAAATAGTAAATTATAAAAAGTATTACTATAATTATAAATTACTTAGGTAATATAATAGTATAAGCGCCTAGTATATATTTTTATATAAGTTACGCTCCCTTATATAAAAGCTATTAGTTTAAGTTTAGCTTTAGAATAATACTTCTTTAAAAATTAAAGCATAATTATAAATTTAACCCTATAGCTAGCTATTAATAATATACTTTAAAGAGTTACTAATAAAGTGGCTAGGGTAGAGTATAACCCCCCTGTCCCCTTCTTATCGTGCCTGCGGCGGCTATATTAAGGAGCCCTAAACCCCCTCTATAGAGCAATAAAAAAGTATAGTATTTTCTTCCCTATACTTAAGTAAACTAACTTTAATACCTTCGTTTTATATTTCGTAGCGCCCGTTAGCCTACGCCCCTCGTTAGAGTTCGCTATATACGCGTTATATATATTATAGTAGGAGCGCTCTACCGCTTTATTATTTAGTATCTGCCCTATAAATCGAATATAGGTTTCTTCGGCTTTATAATAGAGTATTTATTCGTTAATTAAAACTACGTTATATTAAGGAGAGCCTAGGAAGTTCGCTATTACTAAAAACTACCTCTTACGATAGCTTTACTTATAACTATAAGATTAGCCGGAATTAATACCTAGGGCCGCCTTATTATAAGGGAGTAGGATCGGGGAAGCTTAGAGACTAATTATAGGGAAATTAAAGAAACGACCCTAGATTTATATTTTCTTTATTTTATTTCTTTTATTTTCTTTAATAATATAAGATAAAGATAAAAAGGTTTAAAGAGGAGACTCGGTACTAATGTAAAGCACTAGTTAGAATATAAAATATAAAATAGAGTTAAGTATCGCTAAGGGGACTTAGTAATCTCGGTATTATACGGAAACTTTCGCTTTATTTAAGGAGAAAAGGAGAGTTATTAGGGAAAACCGAAAAGCAGGGTTAGGAAAAGTAAGGCTATCGCTAGATATAAGAGTAGGTTTAAGCAGAGGGAAATACGATATTAGAGTAGCGGAGATATAAAGCTATAGGGCTAGAGTAGAAACTATTAATAGTTATAAATATACCCTAGGACTAATTAGTATAAAAATAATTCGTTTAAAAGAAAAACTCTTTTAGTAATTTATTCGGAATTATATTAAAAAGTTCTAGAGAAGGGTAATTAAGCCCGTTCTACTATCGGGAGTTAAACTAATAGCGATATAGTTATTAAAGGTAGTTAAAAGTATTTTAAAGTTATAAAAGCTTCTCTCGTCTTCCTACTTTAAATACTACTAATTACTTCCTATCCTACTTACTATTATAAAATTATTTCGATTATATCTCTACCTTCCTATTAAATATATTAAGCTTCGATATCGTTTACCCTTACCTATTAAAATATCCCTTTTTTAACCTAACCCCTTATTAATATAACCTACGGGTTACCCCTTATCTTACTTATTATATTTATAGTCCTGCTTAGGGGCTATATATAGTAAAGTTAATTATATTAGTAGTAAAAAAAGAGAAGCTAACCTAGATAAAAAGGTTAAGCCGTTATTAAAGAAAAAGAATTATCGAAGGAAAAAGTAAAAGCCCTTAAAGGTTAATAATAGGATATCTCTCTAAGGATAGCTAGAGCCGATTAAGGTTAAAGGTATTAAATTTACTCTAGCTTTTAAAGTAAATACTAGCTCTAGAAATACTTCCGATTCGAAAACTAAAAATAAGGCTCTTAATCCTCGGAATAATAGCTAGTTTACCTTACTAGCTTCCCTACCCTTCGGTATAAATATACCTAATCCCTATATTTAATCCTTCGCTTCGATTAATCCTAACTAGATTAATCCGGGTATTTATATTAACTACCCTTTTATCCCGATAATCGACCGCTTAAAGAGCTTTATCGGCCCTTTTACCGGGTATAATATTACTAATTATCTCGAATACTACGTTAGTATTAGAGCTATAATATCTATCCCCGATTCTATAGCTTTACTAATCCTTAAGATACTAGTTATTTAACTTAAAATAATAACGTCCCTAATAATAGCTACTTTAAGCACTATTACTTAGCCCGAGTAGGAAGAAAGAATTAAGCTAGCTTACCGTTTATATAATCGCTCTTAGATATTTACCCCGGCTTAAGAAAAGCAGCACTTTTTAAATACCTATATAGTTAACGATATAAAGTCCCTCCGAATAAGTATTCTAATATATAATAATATCCTTATAAAGATAGGAGTAAAAAACTTATAAAGTTATTCGGAGTTCTAGGATAAGCTTCCCTCTATTTAGATTAAGTAACTTCGATTTAAGTACCGGATTATAAAAGCTTTAGTTTAATCCCTTATATAGCTTAAGCTTATAAAAGCCCTTTTAAAGATTTACCGAGACGCTTAACTTAAAGAGGATTATAACCGGAAAGCTATAAATATAGTAAACGTATTTATTTCTTTTATACTTAAACGCTTCTAATACCCCTACCTAAGTTTCTAGCCGCTAGTAGTTCCTATTTAGCCTCCGAACTTAAGTTATTAAGCGCTAATCGTTTAGCTAAAGCTTATAGCCCCTCCGACTAATCCCTCTCGGGCCTTTCTAGTACTCTAGCCCTCTTCTTAAGGTCCTATCTTATAGCCGCTTCGAATTATAGCTAAATAGGATAAAATATAGATTAAGATCTCGAGAGGAGAGATTAAAAGCCTAATAAAAAACTTTAAAGACTTTCGGATTAATATAGCTAAAATTACTAAGAATATTAATTTAGTTAGGGAATAGGGCTATTATTTAGTTAAAAAGCGTATTAAAGCTATTAGGAATAAGCTTAGAACTATTTAGCTTAATCCTAGTTATATTTATATCCTACCGAACCTTAATAACGTTATAGCCGATCTTCTAAAAGGGGAAAACGTTTCTTTAAAGGACTATAAAGCTCTAATTAATAAATATAAAGCTAAAATTAGTACTTTAAAAAAGACGGTTCTATTCGAACGTATTATAGTTATAGTTCGACTAAATATATAGCCCGTTACTACCTAGACTACCTAATACTAAAAAACGTAAGTATTATCTAGTATAAGGATACCGGAAAGTAAGTTATTTCTCTCGGTATTAAAGTAGATATAAAAAAAGCCTTTAAATTTATAGTTAAACCTAATCTATTTAATTAAGCGAAGGTCGTTATAAACTAGGGTATTATCCCGTTATACCTCGGTTATTACTAAAACTTTATTAATAAAGGCTAGGATTATATACCCGGAGTTTAAGCCTATCTTAAGCTAATAAAGTATAAGCTAAAGTATAAGGGAAATACTACTTTAGTTAAAAATAAAATGCCTTATAAAGCTACTAAAGAAACGCTTAGAGTTAGTTCGATCTAGCTATTTAAAGAAGCCGTAATACTAAACCTAGTTATAAAACCCGAACCGCTTCTAAATCCGGTTTCGCCTATTATAAGTAACCTAACTATAATTATAAATATTAATAGCAAGGCTATTTAGGCCGAAGTTAATAAAAACGCTATTAAAAAGCGAAGAGCGGATAAGAGGACGATTAAGATTCTAGCTATAGATAAGGATAATCGAGGTCCTGCTTAAGAATTAATTTATATCGCTACCGATAAAAGCCTAGAAAGGAAAAAGAAGCCTAGGTTTAATTAAAAATCTAAAGATATAGATAATAAGATAGACTTCGGAAAAATATTAATTAACCGATTCTTTTATATACTTAAAGGATATACTTAAAAGGAGATTCTCTAGCTACGCCCTAACCTTAGTTAATATATTATTTACTATATCTAAGCTATTTAAAATAGAGTAAAAAAAGTAGTTATAGTTAATTATAAAAATACCTCCGAACCTAGGAAAAATAAAAGTAGCTCTGCGAAGATTTCTAATATTAAAGTAAGCCCTATTAAGAAAGAGATTCTAGGATTAATTAATAAGTAAGCTATCGAGAACTTCCTTTAATCCGATAACTAATATAAGTATCTCCCTAGAATTAATATAATTAGGGCTTATTTTCGTAAAAACGTATCTAATATAGATACCCGGTTTAATCGACTTTAGAAGAGTATCTATTCTATATATTTCCTTATAATTAAAATCGGTAACTCGGGAATAAAAGGGAAGCCCGCTATAATCGATAGCAGTACTAAACTAAACCTAATCGGAGCTAGTATATATAACGAATTAAGTCTTCCGGTATTAAAGATAAACGTTACTTCGAGAACCTTTAATAGCGGGAAGATAGAACTCCTAGGGGTCCTAGAAACTAACGTCTTTATTAAAGGCTATACTAATTAAGTCGTCTTTTATATTATAAAGGATAAAGTTAGGAAGCCGAACTATAACGTACTCCTAGGAATACTATTTATTCTTTAGATTAAGCTTACCCTAGAATACTTAACCGATAGCCTTCTTAAGGTAAACTTTCTTTTTAGAGGAGCTCGAATAATAGCTATAGTAGAAGGGAAGCTAAAGAATCCTATTTAGCTTAATAATAGCCCCGCTTAATTTAGCGAAGTTATTAAAAAAAAATAACTGCTAATAGTAAGGGTATTAAGGGATAAAGGGCTATTAGTAATAAAAAAGTCCCCGCTTAAGTTTCTAATTAACTTAAACCGGGTAATATACCCGTTCTCTTACTAAGTAAAAAAGATATCCTTACCTTTATTTATTTTATTACTATTCTAGTTAAGATAAAACTAGCTTATTTATATTTAAAACTCTAGTTAAAGGAGAGTTATAGCTACTTTTATAGCTAGTATAAGAAAAAGAAGTAATAAAAAAAGGGGAAAGTTTAGCCTCCTTATTAAAAAGAAACTTACTAAGCCGCCTATAGAATAGTCTATATAGTTAATACCCTCTATAAGGCTATAGCTTATAAAGTAAAACCGATTAATAATTCGAACTCTAATAGATCTATATTAGACGGTAATCCTTTATAGAAGATTAAGCGGGTAGAAATAATTAAAAAGAAATAGTTAGAAATACCGCTTTTAAAGTACGATAAATAAATAAAGCCGAAGTTCTCGGATCTTAAGCCCGGTATACGCTTAATAGATAAGAGATAGGAGAAACTTATAACTAATAATTATAATAGGATAACTTTAGAGAAAATTAATATATTTAGGTATATATTAATTAATCGAGAGAAAGCTATTACTTAGGATTAGTCCGAGATTAGAGAGATTTATAAGGATATAATACCCCTATAAGTTATCCGCACCGTTCTATATAATATCTTTTAGTTTAAGAATATCCCTATCCCCTATACTCTTAAGCCTAAAGTTTTTAACTTATTTAAGTAAAGAGTCGGATAGCGTATTATCGAAAACGTATATTTATTATACCGAAACCGTTAATTTCTAATCTAAAAGAAGGATAGTAGTCTTCGGCTTATTAATAACGCTTAAAAGTATAATACCTATATAGTAAAGGATACCTTTATACCTCTAGCTGTTAATTAGTTCTTAAAGGAGTTTGCTATATATAAGGTTTTATCGCTACTCGATTTTTTCTTAGGATATAACTAAGTTAGGCTTTACCCGAATAGTAGAGATATTATAACTTTCGCTACTCCTTTAAAACTCTTTAGAATATATACCTTACCGATAGGAGCGACGAACTTAATTATTTAGTTTATACGTATTATAGTATATCTATTATACGATTTAATACCTTACGTTTATTAAGCTTTTCTTAACGATATTATAGTTAAGGGCCTAGAGATAACTTATAATAATAAATTACTCCCGGAGCTTCTAGATATCCGAAGGTATATTACAGAGTATATTAAGAACGTTAATTAAATCCTTTTTAATACCGAATTAGTAAGCGTAATAATATCGGGTATTAAATCTAAATAGTGTAAAAAGAGGATAGATATTATAGGATATATCTATAGATCGATTAAGAGATCTCCTTAAGTTAAGAAGATTTAAAAGATAAAAGGATAAACTACTTATAATAAATTTAAAGATATCCGAAGTTTCCTAGGGATAATAGTTTATTATAATTACTAGATTTAAAACTTTATAATCCTTACCTAGCTACTTTATAACTTAATAAAGAAAAATGCCCTATTTATATAGGGTAACGTTTAAAAGTAGGCTATAGCGGATTTAATTAAAGCTTTAGAGAGTAAACCTATTATTATAAGTATCGATTATAGTCTAGGGGGAGGCCTAATTATTTTAATAGTTAATACTAGCTTAGTCGGCTAAAGCGTAGTTCTAATATAAGAGGTCGATAGAAAGCGAAGGCTAGCTTAGTTCGAAAGTAGCTTATAGATTAATACTAAGTAGAGGTATAATACTATAAAAAGGGAGTATCGAGCTTTATTATACTCTTTCCGGTAACTATAATAATACTTATTTAAGTGCTATTTTATCTTAGAAACCGATACTCGAGTTCTAGTAGATTAAATTAATAAAGGAATATCCGATATTCCCGGAGCTCTAATTAGCTAGTAGATTATAATTATTAAGATCTTTAATTTTACTATTAAGTATATCCCTAGCTTTAAAAATTATATAGCTAACGCGCTCTTATAGCTACTTATTTCCGAAATACTAGAGGTAGATCTAAAAGGAGACCTAAATAAGTAGTATAATATTTAAATTAACTTTATTCCTGCAGAACGGTTTTTAAATCCTAAGCTTAAATAGTTTAAAAAGTTATTAGAGTTTACTAGGTTCCTTATAACTAAAGTAACGCCGCTTAATATATTAAGAAAGTAATTTATAGCGTTTAAAAAGGAAGCTCTATAATACTAGGTTATTAATTACGCGCTATAGTAACGAGAAGAAGGTAAGCTATCCCGGAAGCGGGTAATCGATAATCCGGAGCTTTATAGAAAAATCCTACGGGATTATTATACTAAGTTTAGCTATAAGGGCTATAATATAATTATTATAAGGATCCGAGGAATTTCCTTTTAAAAAGAGCTTTAGATAAATATAGCTAAAGCTATTAAAGCTTATAAGATCTATAGCTTATATAGTTCTAAGACCTATAGTAAAGGCGTCTACCCTATTATTCCCGGAAAGCCGTTCGAAAAGATTAAAGTCGATATCTAGTATATATTAAACGATAGGGGGTATTAATATCTTATAAAAGCTAAGTATACTTTAACCGGATATATTATTATAAGACTTATAAGGAAGAGCGACGCCGCTACTATAAAAAGATTCTTTATTAAGGATATCCTTTTCGCTTATAAGTACCCTATAGTTATTAATATTAATAATAGATTAAAAAATAAGATAGAGTTTACTTCTATTATCCGAGGATTTAAAATTAGGCTTATTTAAATTTCTCTCTATAATCCTAGAGTATAGGGTATAATAGAAGGGGGATATTTCTCTATTACTAGCGCTATTACTAAGCTCTTTTAAGGGAGATTAATATAGAGGAAGTATTTAAAGCTCGCTCTTTTCGCTAACCGAATATCTTTTAAGCGATTATATAAATATATACCTTTTTACCTAGTTTTCGGATAGGAGCCGCTTATACTTTTAAAAACTAAAGTCCCGATATAAAGAGTAGTTTTATAATAACCGAACTAAAGCTCGGAGGAAGCTCTTTAAGCTAGGTTAAAAACTATAGCTAATTAAAAGGAGGATATTTAAGCTGCTATCGAGGCTATTACTAAATATCGAAAGCGGGTAGCCGATAAAGCGAACTCTTATAGCCTTATCCGGAAGAACTGCTTTAAAATAAGTAATATAATACTAATCTATAACTATATTAGAAATATATCTTACTTAATAGTTATAAAGATCTTATATCGTTAGAAGGGTCTATTTATTATTAATTAAGTTTATAATAAAGGAGCCTATAGGCTACGAACTATAAACGGAATTAAACTTAAAGGAATATTTATAGCCCGGAACCTTAAAAAGTTCGTTCTTAATAAAAAGGGGATTTAGTAACTAGATATACTAATATTATAGGAAAAAGACCCTAACTAATTTTAAAGCTTAACCGATAAGCTAACTTTACTTTAATTACTTATAGTAAGGGGAGTTCCCGAAGGCCCTATAGAAGTTTATAAAAAGGAGGCTAGATCTACCGATACTTTCTAAGTACTTAAGCTCTTAATCCCTAATTAACTAAATATATTTAATCCTATTTATAATACTTAAAACTAATTTCTTATAAAAATTCCTATCCCTAACGTTCTCGATATAGGGGAAGAGGAAGTTAAAAGCGGAAGTAAGGAGGAATTAAAAGCTAATAAATATATAGAACTAAAGATATAAGTAATAGTAAAAGAAGCCGCTAAAATATATAGAGCTAAGTAAAATAATTAGTTTATTAAGATTCTTATACGGAAATTAAGTAAAGACGGCTTTCTAATTATACTACCGACCGATAAATAAAAGGATAGTTAAATATTTTTTATCCCGATTAATAAGTTTTCCTTACTTAATTTAAGTATTTTCTTTTTTAATAATTTTCTTTCCTTTTATTTAATTTTATTTAATTTCTTCCCTTTTTATTTTCTAGTTTATTTCGAGTTCTTTATATTTTCTTTCTTATTCCCTATTTATTTTTCTTTACTTCTTTTCTAATTTCCCCTCCTTTCTTCCCCTATTTTACCTAGTTAGCTTTAATATAATTAATTTAATTTTCGTTCCGCTACTATAAGTTATATATACTATAGCTATAACGGCTTATAATTAAAGTATAAGTACTAATATAGAAGATATAAGGATATATATCTAGTTAATAATAGTAGTTATAGAAAGAAAACTATCTAGCTAGTAGTATTTATAGTCCTAAGAGTAGCTTTTTCGTTTACTTAAGGCTACTAGGGGAGGAGAGCCCTAATAGCTAGCTAGGTAGCCGGTTAAGGAGGAAATAATAGATTTATTCTAAGATAACTACTTATACCCCCTTAAAAAGTTTTTTTCGATTAGCCGAGGGTTTTTATATATATACCTCCCGAAGCCTATTACTTATAATTAATCCTATTTCCGGCTAAAATTTAAACTTAAAGATTAAGAAAACCTAGGAAGACGACCTAACTACCCCTGCTTAAAAAAATATCTATCCCCTTCTATCCCCTAGCTAATTAGGCTTATCTAATATATTTAATTAGCGCCTATTACTATTATTTAATTCTATCCTCCTCTTTAGTTAAATCGATTAATACTTTAGGAGTTCCTTCTAGTTATCGACCCTTAAAGACTTTAAATAATTAGCGAAATTAAAAAAAGGGTTAGTATTAGTATTTTACTAATCGATTAGGTTTAAATAAGTACTTACTAGAGCAGCTCTTCTATAACCGTACTTATACGCTTAATTAAAGGGAAGTTAATTCTAAAACGACCCCTAGTAATAGTTATAGTTAGCCCTAGCTATATAAAAGATATAATTAGTATAAGTACCCGAATAGATAAATAGAAAAGAAAGATATTTAAAGAAAAGGCTATTTATAAAGGATCTCTTTCTTTTACCCGTTTCCTTATCGATATATTCTATAAATAAGGTCCTAAATCTTAAGGCGTAGTAGTTATAAGGCACTAAGTTATAATAGCTAAAGATAGTAATAAGGAAAGCCTACTATCGAGTATTTTTAATTAATATACGCTAGATATATTAACCGAAAGGCCTTCTACTTTTAAAATAGAGAACGATAGGTTAAGGATAATAGAGGTTTTACTAAATACTATTTATAGTTAAGTTAATAAGCGTTAAAAGATCTATAAGCTTTTAACGGGAAACGGGTTCTTAGTAAATATAAAGCTAACTAGCGTTACCTTTAAAGCTATAGAACTTAAAGGCCCTAAAACAAGCTCTTTATTAGTTTAAAATAAAGAAAAGATTATAAAAAGGCCGAGGAGTTTTATAGCGAGAAAGAAGCTAAATATTATTATTATTTATAAACTATTAAAGAGGCTAGTTTAAATAATAAAGACTAGGCTAACTATTTATAACGAGTCTTAATAAAGGCCGTTACTTAATATCTATTAACGAGCTTTACTAAAGAGTAGTTATAATAGTAAGGAAGAGAAGAGTTAAGGTTAAAGGTTTAAAATAAGAAAACGGAAAAAAAGAGCTAGGGAGGATATAAAAAGAATAACTATTAAAAAGAAATAATAAGAGGTAGAGTAATTAAAAGCGTTTAGAAAGAGAAAGAAGGGTGATTACCCGGGTTACCGTTTATACTAGTTACTAAAGATAATAGCTATTATTACTTAAAAAGGTAAGTATAAAAACTATATAGATTACTCTCGTTTATACCGATTTATAATCTTTAAAACTTTATTATTTACTTATTTTAAAGCTACTTAGAATTATTTTTAAATTCTTTTCCCCTTTATACTATTCCCTTAACCGTTACTTTATACTCTTTACTAATATTAACTCTTTATTATTTCTACCCTTACTATTACTTAAAAACTAGTATCTTTTATAATCCCTTTTCTATATATCCTACCTAATTACTATAAACTTCTATATATACGTATAATTAGCTATTAAAACGGAGAAAGCGATAAGTAAAAAACCCTTCGTCTACTTAGCTATTAACTAGTAGTTATCTAGTAGTAATCCCTTTAATAAAGCTTATATACTAAGGATTATTATTCCCCTAAAGTATACTTTAAACTTAATTAAATCCCGCCCTCCTTATTTTTATAATACTACTATTCCTATAAAAGCGTATAAGACTCTAGTTAATTAGTTTTTTCTTAAGCTAGAACTAAGGACTTTATATACCGCTTATATCTTTAAGACTAACCCTTACTACTATCTTCTAGCTCTCTATAATCTTTAAGGATATATTTACTCTCGGAACGAACTTATATTTAACTTTATATTTACTAAAATAAAGTACTTCGCTTAATACCTTTAAAATAATATATAGATTTATATAGAGAGAATAAAGATAGGAAACTATAAAGCTATACTAACTATAACTACCCCCTATAATATAGAATTAATTAATTTTCGCTTTATCTTTTAAATAATAGAAGACTTGATAAATAACTAGTATAGTCTTATATAATATAACTAGGTTTATTAAAAGGCTTTTATTATCGATAGCTACTTAAGTAAAGTTACTATTAATAACCCGAAATATTAAAAATAAATATATAGTTAAATCGATAATCTAATTACTCGAGCTAAGCTACGAAAACCTATTATAAAAGGAGTAATTATAATAGATAATACAAACCGACCTTTTAATAAATAATAAGAATCGAGTAGGTTCTTTATAATTAAGAACTTTCGAATATAGCTTTTAGAGAATATAGAAATCCTAAATAGATATAATTATATCGGGTATACCGACTAGATATAAGCTAAAAGTCTCTTTAATTTAACCGGCGAACCTTTAGTTAAAATAGTTAACCTTTACCTAAGGATTTATATAAGAGAGCTAGGCTATATACTAGTTTATCTTCGTTAGCCTGAATTACTATTAATTAGCTTTAAAGAGTATAAGAAATACTATTTATATATAAGTAAATACTATTTTAATACTACTTTTATTAATTCTAGCTAGATTTTACTTAATCCGAGTCCCGAAAACGATTTAAAGAGCTTTCGAATAAATAAGGACTTTATTTATAATAGCTTTATCTTTTAATTAAGTTAAACTCTTATAATAAAATAGTTAAGTATAGTATTAAATTAAAGCTTCTATTTTATATTTATTATAGATAAAGATAGGGTTATACCTTTAATTAAGAAAGATAAAAGGAATTTCTCGCGCTTATAATTTAGTATAATACTCTTTAAATAGCGCTAATCCCTTATCGGAGGAGGAGGTATAAGTTTTTTATCGCTATTTATACTATTTAAAGAGTTTTTATCGGGTCCTTTTAGCTAAAAGGTTTTATAAACGCTATAAAGCCCTTCTTAGATCTTATTATTTATTTCTAAACCTAATTAACCTCTTATAGAATAAATAGGCCGCTATACTTTTTATAATTATAACATTACCGTCTTAAAGCCCCCTTAAGCTTTTAAGCTTCTTATCTAGAATAAGGTAGGGCGAGGTTAGATACTTATAACGGATATTATAACGAAGCTTAAGCTAGAGCTTAATTAAGTTAGTTTTAATTATATTAAACGATATAAGGTATAGATTATAAAAAAGGAAGCTATTAAAATAAGAAATAATTCTTTATAATAAAAGAATATTAATACTTACTTAAAAGCTAGTTAAAGCCCTAGATAAAGAAGTAGCGGATAACGATTATAAAAGGGATTTAATTATAGTTAATATATATATATAGGATATATAATAAAAGATATAAAGGACTTACTAATTATATAAATATCCGGATTAAGTTTAATTTTTAAAAGGGTTTCTATATAGAATAAATAGCGTAATAGTTTCTAGTTTTAGTAATAGTCTTTTTCTTTCCTCTTTTTTAATTTTAATTAAAGATCCTAGATATTAATTATCTTAGAGCGTAGCTTATAAACTAAGCTACTAGGGGAAGAATAATAAAGTAGCTAGGGTAGAGTATAACCCCCCTATCCCCTTCTTATCGTACCTATAGCGGCTATATTAAGGAGCCCTAAACCCCTTTTATAGAGTAATAAAAAAGTATAGTATTATCTTCCCTATATTTAAGCAAACTAACTTTAATGCCTTCGTTATATATTTCGTAGCGCCCGTTAGCCTACGCCCTTTATTAGAGTTCGCCGCGTACGCGCTATATATATTATAGTAGGGGCGCTCTACCGCTTTATTAATACGGTGCCTCTATAATCTATTTATCGTTTAGGAACCCGAGTACCGGGAGAAAACCTAGGCGCTATATTCTAGCTACGCGGAAGCCGCGTTATCGTCGTATCCTCGTCCCTTAGTTACCTAGTACCTTACTATATTAGCAAGCCTAACTAGCTAGTTATACTATAGCCCTACGCCCTAGCCCCGTCCCGACTATATCTATATAGCTTTATATCCTCCCTTGCAATCTCTATAGCTAGCCCGAAGGATAGGAGCTTCTCTTACTATAATAGCTACCTCGTTATAATTATAGCGGCCGGTTATATACTTATTACGCTTTCGAAGTTATAGTATATATATAGCGTAGCCGGGGCTAGGGCGTAGCAGAGCCTTTCCCTTTAATCTTTTAGCTTTATATACCTAATAATAATATAATACGCTATTTCATTTCCCCTCCCGTAGCTATAAAGCAGCGTTAAAACGGCTAATACGCTATATATAAATAAGTATACCGCTAACCCGATCGCTCCCGTTTTAATTTAAAATAGGGCTAAGGCCTTATATTTAATAAGCCCGATATAAATACTACTAATCTTATTTATAACTTCCGGTAAGCGTTATACTACCGGGGTAAGTATAGAGCTTATACGCCTTTCCGTCGCTATAGCTTATTATTTATCCTATTACTCCTTCTAATCCCGGAAGCTAGGATCGATAAGTAGTCTAATAATCTAATCCTTTTATTAGCGCTACTTTTAAGCTCCTATTTAGCTACGCTCTAGGTTTATCTATACTTTAACTTAATCCCCTATATTATTATCTCCTTAGGCCGGTCGGGCTAATCCGGTATTCCCCCGATATCGGCGTTAAGTATACTTTTATATTTAAATAGTATATAGCTATCCCGTTACTATATCTCTTATATTATATATATATTGCGCTATACCCGTTTATATAAATCTCGCCTCGAATAATACTAGTTTGCTATCTAGGTAAAAGTATATCGAGGGGTAGCCGGTTTTTCGTTTTAAAAAGCGGATTAGAGTAGCTTTAAAAGCGCTTACTATTATATATAAGTACTATAACTAAGTAGCTCCTAAGCGCGCCGCTATATTTAATAGCTTTCCCCTAAATAATATATACTAGGCTAAAGCCCTATATGTATTTACGCTATAAATAACCTTAATATATATTCCCTTCGCTCGAGCGCTACTATAGCCCTATATAATAGCTATAGGTTTAATAAGTATAAATAACTAAGTCTTTAGTTTTTTCTTAATTTCTTTAAAGTAATAGAGCTAGCGTAGGTTTCGGTTTAGCTAAACTTTAAAGAATCTTACTAACTCCGTTAACGTAATTACTACTTCGCTATACTATACTAGTAGCTTTATTATAATATAGCGCCTTATAAAGTATATAAGTTTATTTTTATATACTATAAATATTATTCCTACTTTCCGGCCCTATTTCTTATATATATCGTATATATAGCTTAAGTATAGGTAGTTCTCTATAGCGTTATTACTTATAGTAAGGATATTAATATCGTTTATAAAGCCTACTACTATTAGCCTATTATCGTTAAGGGCTTTATATAGTATAGCTATATATAGGAGGAATAATATTAAGGATAATAATAAGCCCTAAAGTACTCCCGCTTAGAGTATATATAGCTCGGAAGCTTCGTTATTAAAGAGAAGGCGTACTATATATATATCTAGGAAGCTAATAACTTACTTTTATATTTAAAAGGAAAACCCCTTCCTATATAAAATTTCTATTAATCGTTTATAATTAACCGTATTAAACGCGCTTATAATATTAAGCTATAATAGAGATACTACTACACCGCTCTACTATACTATAAATACTACTTTTATAACTACCCTAATAGCGAGGTTTATAAACTTTACCTTCCGGTTCCTTATTTATCCTTCTAGTAGGAGGCTCTACTCCTTTATAGCTTTTAAAATATATTCGTATAGTACCTTTTTAATAATTTTACTTATAGTATAAAGTAGTATAATTGGTCGGTATACCCCGATAGCTTATTTTTCCTTTAATATTTTGCCTAGTTTTAAGAAAACGATAATATTAGCGCTATAGAAGCGCTATAAGTAATATATAAGAATAAAGCTTCTTTTAGCTACTTTTATAAGAGCGTAGTATAGTTATTTCCTATAAAGCTTAAGGAATCTTACCGGGAGTAAGTTATCCCTTAGCGCCTTCTAAGGCTTTATCTCCTTTAGCGCTTATATAATATCCTCGTATAAGACGCTTCTATATAGCGTAAACCCTCCTTAGTACTATAGGCCCTTTTAAATATTCTAGGCCGGGATATCTATAAAGTCCGCCTCTATATTCGGGAAGAACTTAGCTATAAGAACCTCTATCTTCTAATAATATATAATATACTCTAGCAGTAAGTTTATACTGCTCCTAAGTAGTAGTAGCGTTATTAGGTTTAAGGGTTTATAGCTTTATATCTTTACCTAGTATTCGAGTCCTTATATTACTTTATTATTATAAGATACCTCTATAATTATATAGCGCTAGCACTTTATCCAAGCTATATATATAGTTTTCTTCTACTTTCTTATAGCTTTCCGCTATAATCGATCGCTAGCTAGTAAAAGCGCTACTTAATATCTATACTATACCTGCTTTACTACTATTATAAATCTTACTACCTCCGGGGATTACTATTTAGCCGTTTTACTTATATTTATTTTACGCTATAGCGTTACTACTTAAGCTATATATTAAAACTCCTTAGTTAAGTAGTTTATATATTTATCTAAATTAATTATTATATTAAAGCTATCCGGGATATAGATCTTCCGTACTTTTACTTAAGCTAGTAGTATATTTATTACCCCCTATACTTAACCTTTAAAGGCCTAAGTTTATTATAGCGTACCCGCTAATCGGGAAATATATATTAGCTATAGGTTATAATTGCAGCCCTTTTATTTCAGTCCCTAGCTATATTTATAGTATAGTTCGGGGCTATATTAAATAAGGTCGAGTATAAAGGATTTTTCCCCCTATTTCTGCCTTATTATATAGCTATATAGCGTAGCTAAGGTAAGGCTCTAGCGCTATACTAGAGTAAGGACCTTATAAGTAGTATTTAAAGTATACCCTTCTCTTATTTTAAAAGGGGTAGTATATATTAAAGTTACCGATTAGTATATTATATCTGCGCTGCTCCCGCGCTATAAGGCCGGGGAATAGGTTTTATTTATATAAGCTAATCTCTAGCTCGGTATAGATCGACTATATTATAAGGGGTTTATTACTAATATTAGAGAAAGTAACTACATTTTAGTTATACCCCGATATTACTATCTACCTTATTAAATCGAAGCGTTTATAAACGTATAGCGCTACTTATCTATAGCGTATATAGACTACTTTATATAACGATATTACTAGGTATATTACTATACGCGTATTTAACCTTACCTATAGCTCTTATATTACTACAATATTAAATACCGGGTACCCGCTTAGCGCTAGCGCTATATCTTCGCTATTATTTATTATATTTTAAAAGAGGACTTTAATATTTATTATTCTTAAATATAGCGGAAGGTCGACGGTATACGCTAGGAGTTCTAGGATATATACCGGCGTATACTCTCTATAGAAGCTATTTATATATTAGGCCGTCCCCTTTATAGGATATTTCGAGCGAGGTCGCTAAGCGCTATACGCTTTTATATAATAACGATATAAAATCCGTCCGAGTCGGCGCTACTTATACTCGGTATAAGAGTATCTCCTATACTATATATCTCGAACTAGTATAATCGGGTCTTATATACGTCCTATATATATTCCTTCTACGCTTAAGCGGCTAAGCAGTAGTAGTCCTAAGCTATATAATTCCCTTTATACTATATATACCGGGTAGCTACGATATTCGTCGCTATAGGGTATTCCCTTTCTCGCCTAGCGTATACCGCTCTTATATAGTATTAGTACCTTATAAGCGTTTTATAAAGTCTTATAATATATTTCTAGCTATAATAGTTAAAATACTACTTAATATTTACCTTAGCGGAATATAGTTCGTATATAAAGATCTCTGCTCTTTAAATAACCCTATTACTATAGAGCTGCTTTGCCGCTATAATATCGCTTACCGAGGCGATAAATATAAAGCGCCCTTATTCGTTCTTTAAAAATAATAGCTATACTTTTATAATTATTATTATATTATAGTCTTATAGTTCGCTAAGGAGCTTCTCCGGCGCTATATATATATCGTATAATCGGCCTATATATAGGCCTTTAATAACTACCGGGTATTCCCTCCCTATCGCTATAGCTTTACTTCCGAAGGCTAGCCCAATCTATTCCTTCTAGGTTTTATATACTTTTATATCTAGTTTAAATATAATTAGTATATCCCCGCTATATTAACAAAGTGGCCAGGGTAGAGTATAACCCCCCTGTCCCCTTCTTGTTATACCTGCAGCGGCTATATTAAGGAGCCCTAAACCCCCTCTATAGAGTAATAAAAAGTATAGTATTTTCTTCCCTATACTTAAGCAAACTAACTTTAATGCCTTCGTTTTATATTTCGTAGCGCCCGTTAGCCTACGCCCCTCGTTAGAGTTCGCCGCATGCGCACTATACACATTGCGGCAGGGGCGCTCTGCCGCTTTATTAATATAAGCGCTATACTGCTATTATTTCTTTACTCCCTATCGCTTTATTAACTATAGTAATTATATCTACCGGGTTCCGGTTTATATATACTTTTAAGGTTATATAGATAGTTACCTCTCTATTATAGTATGCTAGAACTATTAGCTACTACTCTTACGCTCTTATACTACTTAGTTTTATTATACTTATTATAATAACCTAGGCTTATAATTAGTTCGAGGGGGTAATCGGGGTAGCTATAAGGGCCTTATAAAGTATTACCTTAATCTCCTACTATAAATCCTCCCTTATAATTAGCTAGGTAGTATTAGTAAAGCTCTTATATAAAGACTTTATAGCTTTTATATAATAGCTTTCGGTAATACTTAAAACCGCGTATACTTTATCCTAGCTAATTAGGTTTATTAATTATTTCTCGAATACTTATAGCTTCTTTTCCGATAGGTTCCCTTCTATTTTACTACTCTATAGCTATATTAAAGCCTTATTAGTTACTATATAAGCGCTTTATCTATAGTTAAAGTAGTATCTGCTTTACTCGATTCCTATAATTCTTCTATTAATTATTATCGGTACTACTTCCTAAGTAGCGAACTCGTTATACTTAGGCTACGTAGCTATAGCTAGGTATAGTTACGCCTTACGGTTTCGATTCTATATTTAGAATTTAATATAATAAAGTATCGGGGTCGGGACCTCGATTTTAAGTCCCTATAAAGTTATCTTTCTTGCTATATAAATAGTGTTATCGAAGTTATAGCTTTTAGCTAAATATACTTTAAAAGATAATTTATAATAACTATAAGGTAGGTAAGTAAATCCGGGGAGTTTATTAGAAGGTTTATTATAAAGTTTACCGAAAGCTAGGTTTAAAATCGATCCGGTACCGGGAGGGGCTATAAAAGCCTTTAGCGTAAGCGCTATAAAGGGGTACTGCGTATATATATTATAATTTTAAATAAAACGACGGACGTCCTAAGATATACCGTTCTAATAATAATTATATTAAAGAACTTTAAAAGTATTATTATAGCCGGGGTAACTAATTAAAGGGGAGTTATAAACTTACTAAAAGATATACGTAGTTAGGGGTTCTTAATATAATAGCTATAAGTAATACCGGTATATTAGCGCTCTATAAGTATTAATTATATAGTTTATAATCTCTTTATAAATAGCCGCTTTTTAAAGGAAGGACTATATATTATTATATACCGTTATAAGACGAAGCTAGTAAAAGGGGTTATTTATTAAAGCTATATCCTAAAGCGCTTATAAACTAGGGTTAAGAAAAACCCGGTTACCCGGTAGTATAAAAAGATTTTAAAGCTCTATTAGTTAAGCTAGGGAGCTAGATAGTAAAGGAATAAAAGTAATATAGGAATATAATAGGGACGTTATAAAAGTAGAACGGGGATATAGCTATTTTATATACGAAGTAAGGCGAGAGATAGATAAAAGCTAAAAGATTTAAGCTAGGGGCTATTCGGTATCCGCTATATTTTATTACTATCGGGAAAATATATTTAAGCGGGCTACTTATACCCCAGGGCAGTATTTTAAATAAAATCGGAATAAGGAAAGTATTTCGGATTATTAAGCCTAGCGCTTAGAGATTAGCTATAGCTAAGTAAAGTATTTTAAGCCCTTATAATCTATAAGTATAATAAATAGGGAGCGTATACTATAAAGCTCGGATAATTATATTATTAAATAAGTAATAACTATAAGAAGTTCTTTATTATAAATTATATAATTACGCTCTATTACTATAAGGCGAGTAGAGTAGTAAGCTACCGGTTATAAGATACTATTAATATTATATTAGGATATATAGCCTTTCAGCGTATTTTTAAAATAGTTAGCTTCTATTATAATATTAAGGTCTAGATGTTATTAAGTAAGGATAGGGGTAGAAATAAAGGCGAGCTTAAAGGCTTTAAAAGCTTTATCCTCTTCTTCTATTTAACGAAATAGTACCCCTATATAAATAAATAAAGCGGATTAAAGGCTTAATTATTTTAGAAAAGTTATAAATAAAATTATAGTAGAAATTAGTAAAGCTAAGGAAGCTACGGACTTTATAAAGCTTTATTAAAAGCTTTTAATTTCGAATAATTATTATCTTAGTAGAGTCGGTATAAACTCCGACGCCGGTCTCGAAAATAAAGCCGAGGTATTTAATATTTTTAATAGCGAAAATATACTTCTTAGGATTAAAATTTAAACCGGTATCTCGAAAACGCTATAATACCTTATAAACTTTCTATATATAATCCTTTCGGGAACTATTAGAAAAGATTAAGAGGTTATTTAGATAGGCCGTTATATAATCGTTTAGGATATCTTATAAAGTACTATTAATAAACCGCTAAAATATTAAAAAAGCTTTATTAAGGCCGAACGGGTAAATAAGCTATTTAAATAAGCTAAATTATATCCGGAAAGCAGTAAAGTGCTTATTACCTAGAGCTATCCGGATATAGTAGAACGCTAAGTATATATTAAGCTTAGTAAATTACTTTACTTTAGAAAGGGAGCGGATAACGGTCCTACTATATAATCTTATTAAGTATATAATAGTTTATATAAAAGCGCTAGCCTTTATTAGCCTTTTTAATAAAGAGTACTAGTACTACTACGGGTAAGGTATTAGCCCGTACTTAACCCTTATCTATTAACTTAATAACTTATTTCTAAAGTTCTAGGAGTTAGTCCTATAGTATATTATAAAGTAGATTTTATAGGAGTTTAGGAATATAGCTATTATTACCTAGTTTTAAGCGGATATAATAGTTTAAGCTGCTATAGTATAAGGGAAGTTCGGATACCTTATCCTTATTAAAGAGGTTTATAAAATCGTTTACCTTAGGGGGCAATATAAGCCCGCTTTAATCCCGTATTATTTATAATTTATATAGAGCTATTAGCGTAAGGATACGTATTATCTTATAGAAACTAATAGCTATAAAGGTATAGGCTAATTATTTCTTTTCCTACTCCTTAGCTATAATACCCGCGTAGATACTCCTAATTAAGCTATAAATATAAGCCCCGGCAGGGCGTTAAGCGGCTTTTTAAACTACTATATTATCGGCCGCCCCGATAATAAAATAGCTCCGCTAGGTATCTAGGATAATATAGCGATATTATAGCTAAGGAAAGCTTAATATTGCATTACGGGCTATCCCCGGGATTATATAAAGGTAGGCAGGATACTACTACTTATCGAGGTCTATTATAATTTTAGCTATATAGGTAATCGATTAGTTACGCTAAAGGCTTAAGACGGTATTTAAATTATAAGCGCAAGGGAGACGGATTTATTTTAATCTAAGTTATTAAGCGAAACGTTTACTAATTATACTATAATAGTTATATTTACTATTAATCTAAATATTAAGAAAGAATATATTTTTAAATAAAACTAAAATAAGGAAAAGCGGCTTATCTATTTTATCTTAAATCTTATAGTATATAATTATATCGTTCTTAATTAAAGGATATAGATATCGGGGCTTTAAAGAGAGACTAGACTTAGGAGCTAAGCTTTTCCCTTACTTTTAAATAAATTCCCTTTATTCTTAAATAAACCTGCGTTAACCTTTAACGAGTAGATTATAATCGGGGCGTAAGTAGGGAGTAAGGAGTAATTATAAATAAAATACTGCTAGGAGCTATAATAAAGATAGGCTTTAGCGTTATATCGAGTATTATAGATAATCTCTATAGTTTACTAGGCCCGATACCGATTTTCTAGATAAAAAGGGGATAAAGTAAAGGGGGGTAACCCTTTACGCTTACCCTATTAATTAGGAGGAGCGCTTCTACCTCGGTTATAGGATTATAATCTATAGTATTTAGAGTATATAGCGTTAACTCCCGATATTATAACGTTACCGTTATAGTTATAAGATAAAGGAGTAGGAGGTAGGTAGCTTTAAAAAGAGGAGCTTTAATAATATCCGCTTAGGAGGCGTTATTTAAAGTTCTAGGTCTTTAAATTTTAAGCGATATCGCGATATCCTATAACTGCGCTAGTATAGGAGGAGCAGTTAATATTACGTTTAATAGCCTTTTTATAAATATATAAGGATACCGCGTTATAAAGGTAGTTAACTCGGACTTTCTCCGTTTAGTAGAGACCTCCTGCTATAGCTAATAATTATTTAAAGTCGATTAAAAAGCGAGAGAACTAGTAAATATCCTATATACGAAAGGCGTTTAGCTTAATAAATATAGTATACGCGTAATATAGGTCCCCGAAGTAGCTTTTAAGGTAATTTAAGAAGTTTAGGATATTATAGGTTTAGTTACCGCTACTCTCCTTATAGAAGGTAGTAACCCGCTACTAAATATAAAAAGAAAAGGAGAATTAAAAAAAAACCTATTAATCCTATTAATTATTAATAAAGATAATATCGGTATATAGTTTATATTTAATAATTATATACTAAGAGCGAAAGGTAGCCTTATTACTATTATATAATACGTTTAAGGGAAGAGGTTTATAATATAGGGGCGTTAAAGCCGTTAGCGCTATAGGATTAAGCTAGATATTAATATAATTAATTATAGCTACTAGAGGAATATTAGGATCCGGAATTATAGGGTCCTACTAAGTATAAAAAGTATTGCTAATATTCTGCTAAAGATTAATATATATTATACCGAGTATCTACTAGGGGGGTGGGGCTATCTATTACCCGTTTACTAAAAGGTTATCTGCTAGATCTATCTTATTATCTAGAAGAGGAATTTATAAAGCTTATATAGCATCGTTTATTATTATCTGCTTTATTAGTTTACCTACTAAAGTATTAGAAAACTAAGTTCTTTTAAGGAATTATAATATTTTAGAAATATAAGGGGTCAACCTATAATACGACTATAGGTAAGTGCTAATAGGATATATTCTAAAGTATAAAGAAGGAAGAGAAGAGGGTTTAAAAGGAGTCCTCTCTATAGGCTATATATATATAAGGATATCTCTATTAAAGGCCTATAGAGGGCCCGTACTATTCTTATACCGTTAGGGTTAGGGTTTATAGCCTATAAATATACGTACGAGCTATTAAGCTCGGGCTTATAATAGACCTATAGATCTCTCTTATCGCGAAAGAAGACCTTGATAAAGTAAGTGCAACTATATATGCTGCAAGGATTATAAACGACCTTAATCGCCGCCGAGCTATAAACGAAGAGCTGCTAGTCTACTTCTAAGAAGATTTCGAGGATTAGGATAAAGAGATATTTAGCCTTATCGAACTAAACTAGAGGTACGAGATAAAGATCTTTCTCTATAAGAGAGGTATCTATACTAGCCTACGAAGAGGCTACTTTGTACTATAAATTCTAGAGAATATAAAGATAGAAAAGTGCCTAGAATAGCTAGACAAAGCAGAAGACGAAGTCTTAAAAGACGAAGCCCTAGACAAAGTCCTAGACAAAGCCCTAGATAAAGCCCTAGACGAAGCCCTAGACGAAGCCCTAGATAAGATAATCGAAGTTAACGACTAACCTTTACATACGAACTATTACGTAACCTAACGGCAGCTAATTACCTATCTATAAGATACCCCCGTGCTAGATATACTAATACCCTCGGCTATTAAAGAAGAGAAGATCTAGAAGGCTAAAATAAAAGCTATTAACCCCTCGGAAGCCGTTTCCGATCTAGCTATCGAAATGCAGAATAACCCTATAGAGATAAATAACCCTATAAAGATAAAGATAGAGATAGACTTTGCAGATAGATCTTTCGATAAAAATAAAGACCCTAGTTCTTAAGTATAAGACCTAGGAATAAATAGACTATAAATAAGTATAAAGGAAACTGTAAGATAGATTTGCAATAGGTTATAGGAAGGTTCGGGTCTAAAGATAAAGCTATTATAATATAGAGAAAAACTGCTAGTATTAATTAAGCATTAAGCTTAATCGGGAAGGCGGTTTAGCCGAATAGCTAAACGGCAGAATCGAGCTTATTTAAGTTCGCTTCTACTGCCTATAATAGCTTCTTAAACTTAAACTTAAATAATAACTAAGCTACTACTATATATATAAATAAATGATATTTATAATAGATTTATATATTCTATAAACTATATAGTAAAGCCTAACTAATATTATTTATATTTAATTATACTAACTATAAGCTATATTTTATATATATAAAAGAAATTAAAGCTTTAATTACTTTATAAAATAGTTTATAGCTATTTAATTAGCTTTCTTTATAAAAGAAAAAGCTAATAAAAAAGGTATATTATAAAATATAATAAATATAATTATATTATTTAAATATAAGCTATTATACTTTTTATTTCTCTTTAATTTTTAGTTTTATATAGATATATAACCTCTTTTATAAATAATAAATAATAAGTTTAGCTTTATACTTTAATTAATTAGGTTTATTTTAAGGAGCTTATATAGCTAAGCCTTATAATTTTAGCTTCCTTACTCTTAAACTCTTAAGCCCCCCGGCTCTTGCTTATAAGGGCAGTATATGCGTGCACGCTCTCTGATTTAATACCTCCGCTAAGCGAGGATTCTGGCTCCCTTCCTTTGCCCCGCTAAAAAAAAAAGGGGGGGGAAGGAGGGAATGATACATACTAATTGACACGCACGTATCATCTTGACATCCCGCACAACACACAATGTGGACACACATCACTCATCGTCGCCCACCGGTCTATCATCAGCCTCGTCCGGCATCCATCCCGCAGGCCTCTCACTACCTCTCACAGTCAGGCCGTATCCCAGCTTCTCAACCTTCAATACCGACGTGCGCAGGGTCTCGAGTTTGTTCTGGTAGCCTTTGTGATACTGCTGCGGCAGCATCTCAAAGAAGCTTCCTAGGTCCTGCACATCCACGACAATAGTCCGCTCGCGGCCATCCGTAGTCGTCGTAGCAGAAGCACCCCCAGCCATCTTGCCTGTCAGAGCGGCGCTAGTCGTAGCGAAGCGCATCATCTCGCCGGACAGGTCGAATACGCCCCCGAGATAGTCATCCTCGGTGACATGCACCACCGACTGGGAATTCAAGGCAGTCGGTGCTGATGGATGGGGAGAGTCACCTACATCGACTTCCATCTCATCGACGTATCGGGACAGTTTAGCGACCTTATCCACAGCCTCATCGTAGCCCATAAGACCCTGGGTACGCATGTATTGCGCAAAGGTGAGGGCTTCGATGAGTTCCTCAATGCACATGAGGCTGCGGGAGTAACGGTAGCGGTTGATTCCCTGAACATCAGGGGCAATGGTGGAGAGGAGCCTGGATATCTCGAGGAGCCGTGATTGTGTCTCCTTTTCGATATTTCCAGGGAGATCTCCTTGGATCTTGCGCACACTGTGGATTTCGTTAGTGACATAGATCAGTGGCTAGTGATGGTGATGGTGGTGGGTGAAGAGGAGGAGAAGGAGGAGGGGGAAGATGATATTGAGATCAGAGCAGGGACATACCGCTGCAACGCAAATATTCTGTAAAAATGTGAAGTCAGCCACATATACATACACACACACACACACACACACACACACACACACACATATACAAGTGTCAAGTGCAAACTCGAAAAAGGAACTGCAGATTTCTTCTCACATCTTCTTGCTCAGTGCGGTGATATCCCTCGACGCCTTGACGATTCTCTCTCTCCGGTCGTGATGCTCATCGAGCTCATCACGGAAGCGTTCAAACATTGGGGTGTACTCATTGCGAACAACCAGCACCTTGGGCGTGTTGAACTTTGTGTTCCCCTTGTAGTCTCTCTTTGGCGGCATCGTGGAATATTCCTTTTGGTGATGGTTTTGAGGTTGAGTGATGAGCGATGAGTGATGGGTGATGAATAATGAAGACTGCCCCGGTTGAGATGAAGTTTCCAGGGTTGAGTATCAGGGTTTCTGTTAACGCAGACGCGTTAAAGACGCGCTGTTATCATCAAGCAATCGACCCACTTAATGTGGTCTCAACCCTAACCCCCTTTCTTGTTTCTTTAATTAGGTCCGGTACCTAGGTACCTACTTAAGTACCCTAGGTATATATATACTATATACCTGCAGGCACTAGCCCTACTCGGCCTGCTACTCGTTCCTTATAGCAGGTATATAAAATAGCAGTTACGCTAGAAAATCGCAGTTACTAACGTTAAACGCTAGCCTATATAAATTTATATAGCAGACTATTGTATTATAGCCTTAATTTATATTATATTATTCTTAACCTTATAAATTAAATACTATATAAATAAAACTATATAAACTCGTTGCTTCCGAGTACCTTAGTTACTTCCTCTAATATATAAGGGCAAGGGCATAGCGTAGTTAGTAGCGGTAATAACTATATATTATATATATTACTATAACCCTCTCTATTAATACCCTTATCGCCCTTGTCGCCTTTATCGCCCGTAATAATATCTTTATACCTAGATATATATATTAACTAGTTTAAATAAGGAAAGGCCTCTATTACCTATCTCCTGCTATAGTCGCTACTAATATTAACCCGGAAGTCCTCTTTATTATTAAGGGTATAGATAACCCCTATCTAGCCGTCTAGAGTTATTATAATATCGTTAGGGCCTAGATCTGCGCCTAGTTCTTATAGTATTAGTAATATTTTATAAAACGGCCGTATAATACTAGAGGGTATAAATCTTAATAGCGCGTCGATAAACTATAGGGGATTAGGGATATCCCTTTTATTTAATAGGATATAATCTTTTAGATTATAGCTCTGCTTTTCTAGCTAGTCCTTAAACGTAACTCGCTTTTTCTATAATATTATCGCTTTCTCTTTATTAGCCCTCTATAGTATTCTAAGCCGTTCTTCTTCCTCCTTAGCGAATAGCCTATAGATAGCTATCTGCTTCTTCGCTATAGCCTAGTTAGCCTTAAATATCCTCTTCTTATAAGCTATACGAACCTGCTTTATCTTTGCAAAACTAAAGATATTACCGCCGGGTATATAGCAGTAGCGAATCTATTTATTTCGTATAGCCTCTAGCCGCTTATTACTATTAGTATAGAAGGTCTCGTATAACGACTATAGAGCTATAGCCTCGTTATAGGTATCTTTAATATCTTCGAAGGCTTCGAGTATACTGTTTAAGAAGCCCTGCTTATAAGCCTAGTCGATATAATCGAGCCCCCTCTTTACAGACGAGTATCTATTACTACTAGGTAGAATAGACTTATATTATAATAATAGTATTATATTCTAGGCAGTAGTAGCTTTCGTCCTAATTATCTCGCAGTTAATTAGCTATAGCCTAGAACGTATAAAGCCCCCGATTATATAGGACCTTATAAAGGCTTTATTAAGCAACCGCTTTAAGTTTATTATAAAGTTATTACGTAAGTAAGCTAGTTTACCGTACCGGATATACTCCTGCAGAACTCTCTAGTACTCGTTTTTAAAGTATTTAAAGATACTTATATCTATCGGCTATAAGCAGTGCGTTAAATAGGCTAGTAGAAAGCAGTAGATAATATCGAACTTTAAATAGTAATCGAGAAGCTCTATATCTATATACCCGGCGAAGCTATTAAGGACTAGAAAGCGATATACCCGCTAGCCGGTCTCCTTCCGAATAAAGACCTCCTCCTCCGGCAGCCTATTATAGTTATAGTTAAACTAGTCGTTTAGATTAAATATAGTATTATAAGATTAGCCGAACTAGTCCTCTAGAGAGACCCTAGCTGCTAGAAGTCTATATAATAGCCGAAAGAGAACTAGTTAAAGTATTAAATTTAATCTATTATAGTTATAGAGTTATTAAAGCTAATCTCCGAGATTATAAAGGCGATATTATCGTTAAGTTCTAACTATACCTAGGACTTATCTAGCTAGTACTAGAAGATATAATATACCGGAATAACCTCGCTAATAGCGCTCCTACACCCTATTAGAGTTATTAACTCTCTATTCGAGAAGTTTATAATTTCCAGCTTATCTTTCTTCCCCTTTATTATCGTTATAAGGACCTCGATATTACCGTCGATAACCGCGATACAGCAGCCCTATTCGTCTATATTCTATAGCCTAGAAGCTATAAGGTAAAGCCTTTTAGCTTTAGCTTTATACTAATTAAAGAAGCTATCTATAACTACTAGATCGATATTAAAGCCGCGCCGAGTAATCTTATAAGGCCTTAGCGTAGTAAGGGATAGCTATAGGTAATTAGCCTTCTATTTAAGGTACTAGGTCTTATTATAAACTAAACCGGTAGGAGGCGTTTTAATAGTATATAGGCGGTTATATGCGTTAACGATAAGGTTCCGGTTAGCCTTATATAAGGTCTTCTCGATCGTTAAAATATACGCGACTAGGGTATTATTTTCGGAATTAGTTAGGGCTAAAGGCCGGCCGCGTAAGCGCCTCTTAATACTAGCGCAGAGATTATAAAGATATTTAGTTACCGATATACGGGAATAGCCTGCCTTCCGAGCGGCCTCCTAGTAGGATAACCGGTAAGTTTTAGCGGCTATATATAACGGTCTCTATAAGGTTTCGGCGCGAAAGAGATATACTATAACGGCCTTAGCCTTAGAATTAATAATAAGAGTTATATTATATTAGGATAAAATACTAAAAATAGTAGTTAGGGGTTATATTAAGAAGTAGTAATATAATAATCTGCTATATAAATTTATATATATTATTATCTTAAGGTAACCGCGATTTTCCGGCGTAACCGCTATTTTACATACCTGCTATAAGGAACGAGTAGCGGGCCGAGTGGGGCTAGTGCCTGCAGGTATCCCTATATATCTCAGGCATCTTCTTACCACAGTATATCATGAGATTCAATGGTCGGGATAAATCATGATCACCCTCATTCCCAAACAATCAACCAAGCAAACCAACAAAATCATGCCCCCCCCCAAGAATCCCATTGATAGCAGCCTCATTTCCCACCTTTTCACCAGTCCAGTACCTCTGTATACCCTCTCCATTCTATTACGCATCTTCCTCCTGCTCTACGGCCTCTGGCAGGATGCCAACTCTCCTCTCAAGTACACCGACATTGACTACCTCGTCTTCACCGATGCCGCCCGCTTCCTGTCTCACCACCACCCAGATGGTCCATACGCCCGCGAAACATACCGTTACACCCCATTGCTCTCATGGATGCTCCTCCCTACCACCTGGACTGCCCGCTTGCAATGGCTGAGCGTTGCCTACTTCTCCTTTGGCAAGGTGCTATTCGCCCTGGCCGATCTGGTTGCTGGTTGGCTCATCGTCAAGGTCTTGACCATGAGCCAGCGAGAAGGAGGAGGAGGCATGAGTGCGGTCAGGGCGAGGAAGTTCGCCGCCATCTGGCTGGTCAACCCCATGGTTGCCACCATCTCTACGAGGGGTAGCTCCGAGGGCCTGTTGGCCGTCATGGTCATGGCTCTCCTCTACGCCGTCCTGTTGAGGACGGTTACTCTGGTGGGTATCTTGTTGGGGCTTGGCGTGCACTTTAAGATATACCCCTTTATCTATGCACCGGCCATTGTGTGGTGGATGGATGAGGATCACATACCGTCCACATCGTCGTCAAGGCTGACTTCGGCTTCGCCCTTGGACAGAGCATTGGCCTTTCTCACCCCGGCAAGGCTCAAGCTTGCCCTCGTCAGCCTTATAACTTTCACAGGCCTTAACCTAACGATGTACGCCTTATACGGCCACCCCTTCCTCCAGCACACCTACCTCCACCACGTTACACGTATCGATCACCGTCATAACTTCAGCCCTTACAACATACTGCTCTACCTCACGTCCGCCCACACAGACGGTGAATCAGGCGGCTTTCGAATCGAGTCCGTCGCCTTCCTCCCACAACTGCTGCTATCATGCGTCCTGATACCTGTTGTTATGGCGAAGAAGGACCTGCCCTCCACAATGTTGGCACAAACGTGGGCCTTTGTGGCATTCAACAAAGTTTGTACGAGCCAGGTATGACCTGTCTCAGACGTTTTGATCCCTCTCCTATCTAGCCTTCACTGTCTGCCCATCCATCTAAGTCCCTACTGACTCGAGAAGTACTTCATCTGGTACCTAATATTCCTCCCTCTCTATCTGCCGCGCTCCTCATTCTTCCGCAACCCAATATCAGGCATCGCGGCCTTGTTACTTTGGATCTTGACCCAGGCCGCCTGGCTGCAGCAGGGCTACGCCCTCGAGTTTCTAGGAGAGAGCACCTTCGTCCCGGGGCTTTGGTTGTCAGGTCAGGCTTTCTTCTTGGCAAATTGCTGGATACTGGGCATTATTGTTGCCGATATCGCCTAAGCGAGTAGCTATGTAGGGATGGAGAGGGTTTTGCTTTTGAGTATATATTTTACTGCATGACAATGGAGACCGGATGAGGAAATAGGGCCAGGCAGACGACACCCCTTCCATTAATGTCAAAATATGTGACCTGCCCAGATTCAGGTCTATATCCAGACCATGAGCGGACAGTGGCCCGTACCTGCTACCTCCCCCATCAGCTGTTGTATCAATGGTATCTTTGTATTGTTTATGTTCGTCTCATCCCGTCAGCAATCAGTAGACCTGTCATCCATTGTTTATCTCTTCGTCCTAGTCCCCACCATCCAAGAAGCTACCGGGTATGCTACAACTATGCAACACTTCAGATCCTCCAACAAACATCATCATCCAATTTGGACAAGCTTCGGGCTAGGCCAGACCGTAGAGAGTGTGGGAGGATGCTATTGTTCTCTCTCCCCTCTCCCCCCGTCTTCCCTGGTTGACCCTTCTCATCTCAACGTTACCAAGAAGACCCAAACGCCTCTCTATGTCTCGAATACCCAATTATGCCAACCAGGGGCCAAGAGTGTGGGGAATCATTAAAAATTAAAGGAAGTTCAACCAAACCAACCATGACCAATGAGAAGCAAAAACGCCATGCTTTGCTTCCAACCTCCACCCTCAGACAAATAGTACTGTCGCCGAAAGCAAGACCCCAAAACGCTGCCACTATTTTCATGTTCCTTGTTCCTTTGTCCGCTTCTCTCCTTCGGCCAGGCACTGACCTAGGGTCCACTTCCTCATCACCTGCGAAGCTCTTTCCTTTCGTCAACTTGCTAAAACTGCGATGCTGTCGGCTCTCTAAGGGACGGCAATTCCACCGGCCAGGTATGCGTAGTTGGACAGTTTCAAAGAAAGAACTCGGCTTCTGGGAAACTCGGGACTGATCACCATCCTACCATCCTTATTGATGCCAACCTCACCAAAGGACTCTGCAAGGTCTTCGAAGCGGGCTTCGGGGCGGGTGCGGTTGAGCTCGGTTACGATGGCGTCACTCCATACGCCGGAGCACCAACCGTCGCGGAGGATGAAGTAGGGGTTCAGGGGTGGTACCGGGGAGTCTACAGCGAAGGAGGGGAAGTTAGATGTCAGTAATCTGAATCCACAGCGGTCGTTTCCCCGAAACCTTTTTACTTTGGGGTGTGGAAATTTATTACCTAGATCAACGTAACGGATCCGCAAGTACTCCACGGACTTGAGCCTCCCCAGAGACCTAATCCCCGCCAATACGAGCTGTTCAAACGCGTTGATAAAGTTCATGTCTGTAATTCCCGAACCAGATTCGTTCCAATGGACCACATGCCGGCAACAATTCCTGACTGTCAGGTCAATGGTCTTCAGTCTCGTGCTGCGAGCATCCACCAGCCTAGAAAGCAGTTCGAAGAAAGTCCGGCAGACGCGTCCTGTGTATGAGAAGTGCTCGAGATTTCGAGTTGCTTCGGCCAGCTTAGTGCAGAAATGGAGAGTATTCGAGACCTTGAGGAAGTATGATGGGAAGGACAGTTCTCGCCGGTAGTCGACACCCTCCAGGTTAAGGCTTAGGCTGGTCAGGTTCCGAGGCAGCCTGGGCAGTATAGTAGCCATGCAGAGATAGCTCTTGGATTTCGCCTTGCTGTAGTTGCCATGCCACTCCTGCAAGTTCGGCAGGGCGTTGGCGAAGGCGTCGAAATCATCCTCGTCTCGTATCAGGTTCCACTGCCCCTTGCACACCAAAGTCGTGACTGAAGGCACCTTTGCCATTGGCTTCTCGTGTCCGTCTTCGAGTATGTAATGACGCACCTTGGGGGCCTTCCTCCGCTCCCCGCCCTCCAAGGTCAAGACGCAGACCTCGGGAAAGGTGGTGCTCACGAAGTAGAAAGCCTCCTCGAGAGAGCAGTTGTCGGTTGGCATGACATATGAGGCGTTCGTCAGCCCGTCGAGGGTAACGGGGGGCAGGGTGGAAGTCGAGGAGAGCGCGAGGGCGTTCTGCTTAGGCTGGAAGACGGCGAACCACAACTCGATATGTCGGATGTAATCTCGAAGGTGGGCGTGGCCTGCAAAGAATGCCACCGATTCGTTCAAGGATTGCACGGTTGCTTTGATCTTGATGTGCCGGTACAGACGCTCCTGTATCAGCACCCTCCACACGTTACTGACGAGGGCCAGAGCCGAGAGCTCCTTCCGCCGCGAATGCCTCAGGGCGGTTCCCCAGCTCCTTGTGACACTCGGCATGCCCAATGAGCTCCTCGAGGAGGCCGATACCTTGTACCCAAACAGGTGGTCCAATATGCACTCGTGTATCTCGGCAGGGAGATCATTAAGGTTTGTGCGAGCGAGCGGGTAACCAGGCAACTCGGTACCGCCGAGGATGGGGGATTCGACAAGGTGATTGTGATGATTATGGTCGGGCTCGGCCTCGACGGGACAACTGAGACATCGGATGTTGGTCTGGCCAAGTTCGGGTTCAGGGAAGGGAGTGCTGCTCGGTCTCGTGGGCGGAGAGAAGTCCTGCATTCTCGCACCCTGTGGCAGCGGTGGGCTCGAAGCACCGGGTGAGACGGGGTTCGAGGCAGTGGTCATGATGGAGGCCAGTTCGACGGTAGCCTTGCTAACATCTTCGCGAGACGAGGTTCGGTCGATCGAGGTACGTTCGATGCTCGTCCGCCGTGTGTCAATTGATAAGGGCCCAACATGGGTGTCGGCGTTGAACATGGTCGCAGTCTGGACTGTCATGTTTGTGGTGATTTATGAATCAAAGTCAGTTGGGAAGGATTGACGGCTCGTGTATCATGGCAGGATATCGGTTTGTCTGTCCTGTGGTCTGGCTGGAATGCAGTATTAAATTGGGCAGGTTAGAGGTATGTAATTGCTTCGGCGCGAGGGTTGGTCACGTTTTGGTCTCGGTTGGCGGCGATGTTAGGCGAAAGTAGTTGGGAGGATATGTAGAAGAAGAATGTATGTATGTTCGTCTGTGGTTGTAGAAAGGCGAAGGTGAGGGTGGGGAGGAGGAGGGTGGGTGTGTCGTGGTATATTGTATGTAAGGATCGAGAAGGTCGAGAAGAGAAATTCAGATACCCTCTCTGTCTCCCTTCCCTCTCACTCTCACTCACTCACACACACTCACTCTCGCTATCTCTTTCTCTCTTTCTCTCTTTCTCTCTCTGTATGTGATGATCCCACACCTGGGAGGGGGTTTGATGTATTTTTGGTGTTTTTGATTGCGTTTCGCTCCACCCACTCACACTCAATCAGTCAATCAAGAGAACAAGCGGATGGGAGAAGGGGTCGTGTGAGGGCGAGACTTGGCCGGCAGCGATTGGTCAAGGGCAGGGTTTCGGATATTGCGATAATGCTGCTGCTGCTGCTGCTTGATGCGTCTAGGCACGGAAGTCGATGGTTTGTGTATAGGTATCCTCTGTGTAGATATTATGGCTGCTTCTGCTGCTGCTCTTGTGTCGTCGTCGTCTGTCTCCAATACCGCACGCACATACACACATTACACACCACACATTGGTCCCGGTCAGACAGGACTGCGTAGATGGATGGATGAATGATTATCTCCGGGACACCGGTGGTAGATAGGCAACCGAGGGATTGTTTTGATGGTGGATCGACCAATCAATCGATCAAGCAAGCAAGCAAGCAAGCGACGGATGAACTGTGGACACCGGACGGTGGAAACGAGAATATAAGGATGACGATGGTCTGGTCTGGTCTGTGGTTTTGGTTTGGGTTCTGGTTCGGGCAGGCAGGCAGGCAGGCAGGCAGTAGTAGTACTTACTGTACTTTTCTATTCTGAATATTGGAACGGCTACCGTATGATGATAGCAAAGAAGGGGAGAAAGGACGTAAGAAGGACGTGGTGGGTTGGTGGTACCCGTTTAGCGCCTGCCGGTGTGTAATAATAATAATAGTAATAGAAGAGTAATGTGTACGGTAGATGGGAACCGGGAGATAAAATGAGTGTTGAAGAAAGAGGCTGTGCTAGTCTCCGGGATTGATTGACACAGACAGACAGAACAGACAGAGACTTGACTTGGGTTCGAGTGTTTCTGGATTCTCTCTTCCAGGTTGTCTCTCTCCCCCAAAAAATCCCACGGCTACCTCTACCTAGGTACATATCTTACCTAGGAGGTAAGTACCTCCTAGCGTAGTTTAAAAGGCCGAGTATTCTATACTAAGATAAGATCTATACGTATATATTATATACTTAAACTTATTTCTAAAATAGCTATTTAGTTTTAATATTATAAACTTAAATATTAAATATATTTTAATGCTTTAAAAGTAAGTTATTTTATAATTAATTATATTTAAATATTTAGATTTTATTATTACCCCTTTAATATTAAAAATAAATAAGATAAAAAATATTTTAAATAACTTTATATTATAATTAAACGTTTTATATACTTTTAAGTTTTATTATTATATTATTTATTTTAAATATAAAAATAAAGTTTAATTAAATATAATTAAAATATATTAACTATAATTATTAAAGATAAATTTTATAAGTAAAGTAAATAAAGTAAATTTAATAGTTAATTAATATAAATATAGCGATTTAGTATATATATTAATAGAAAAATCCTTATAAGATAAAACTTAAAATTAAAGTATTAACTTTAATACTCTTTTAAATTAAATTCTAACTATAAAATCGAAACGATAAAGCAAATCTATACTTAGCTATATCTATATAGTTTAAATATAGTAAGTTTATTATTTATAAAGTAATGCTAATAATAATTAATAAAGGAACTATAAGAATTAAGTAAAGTAGATATTATTTTAACTATAAGTAAAGCGCTTATATAATAACTAATAAGGCTTTAATATAGCTATAAAGTAATAAAGGAGAAGGAAACTTATTAGAAGAGAAAGTATAAGTATTTAAGAAATACTTAATAAATTATATTACTTTAACCTAGCTACGCTATATAGCTATATAACGAGATAAAGATAAGGGGAACGGTCCTCTATACTCGACTTTATATAGTATAGCCCTAAACTGCGCTATGAATATAGCTAGGGACTAAAGTAGGAAAACTCTAATTATAGCCTATAGCTAGTATATATCTCCTAATTAGCGGGCACGTTATAATTAACCTAGGCTCCTAAGGGTTAAGCGTAGAGGGTAATAAATATACTACTAGCCTAAGTAAAAGTACGAAAGATCTATATCCTAGATAGCTTTAATATAAAGGCCGATCTAAACGAGTATATAAACTACTTAACTAAGGAGCTCTAATATATAGCTTAAATAGCAACGCTATAGCGTAAGGCAAATATAAGTAAAACGGCTAAATAATAATCCCTAGAAGTAGTAAGATTTATAATAGCAGTAAAGCAGGTATAGCGCAGATATTAAGTAACGCTTTTACTAGCTAGTAACCGATTATAGTAGGAAGCTATAAAGAAGTAGAAGAAGGCTATATATATAGCTTAGATAAAGTATTAGCGCTATATAATAGCGGAAGCATCCTATAATAATAAGGTAATATAAGGGCTTAAACGCTAAGTAAGGATATAAAGCTATAAACCTTTAAGCTTAGTAAAGCTACTGCTATTTAGAAGTAGTTATAAAACTATAGAAGTTTTATAAGCGTAATAAGGCCTATAAGCCCCTGTAAATACAGCTGTAAAGAAGGTGTTTCGGGGTTAAATAGAAATGCTTTTAGAGGGTATAAGGCAACGTGCTTATAAATCTAAGTATAGAATAGAGAGTTAATTATTCCTTATACTTCTAGTAAGTAAACTAGAGGCGGTTTTATCTATTCTATATATATAGAAGAGTTTAGGGCCTGTATATCTTAAACGGAGAGAAAGAAGACCCCGAGCGGAGGAATAAACCCTCCGAAGCTAACTTAATATAGAAGGTATAGTCGCTATCGCTCGGAAGCTATAGGTTTCGAGACGATTTACGCGGAGATCTATAGCTATAAGGCTTAGAAGGGAAGGTGCTATAATTATAGTAGGCTAAAGCGTAATACTAATATAAAACTATAGAAGTCTTATAAGCGTAATAATGCCTATAAGCCTCTGTAAATATAGCTGTAAAGAAGGTGTTTTAGGGTTAATTAGAAGAGCTTTTAAAGGATGCAAGGTAAAGTACTTATAGATCTAGGTATAGAATAGAGAGTTAATTATTCCTTATACTTCTAGTTAGTAAATTAAAGGCAGTTCTATCTATTCTATATATATAGAAAAGTTTAGGGCCCGAGCGCCTTAAACGGAGAGAAAGGAAACCCCGAGCAGAGGAATAAACCCTTTAAAGCTAACCTTATATAGAAGGTATAAACGCTATCGCTTAGAAGCTACGGGATCCGAGATAATCTATACGAAGATCTATAGCTATAAGGCTTAGAAGGGAAGGTGCGTAATTATAATAGGCTAAGGCGTAATACCGATAGCTGCCGAGAGCCTATTATAGCCGAAGCGTAGCCGCTAGGATACCGAGGCGTTATTATAGCGTTACCGATACTAAGCCGAAGCGTTACCGACTATAGCCGAATAATAGCTAGAAGGCTATTTATAATAGCTAGGTAATAGCGACTGCAACTACTATACTCGGGGTACTATAAGTATTAGGAAGTAAAGTATAGGGTACTAATTTAGGCTTAATTAGGCCTAATTTTAATACCCCCTTTATAACTAAACTTTCTTTTAAGTACTAGGTCCTTTAAAAGGTTTAAAAACTTTTAAAAGGGGTTTAAAGCGTAATAGGCGCTTAAAGACTTTAAATTTAGGTATTAGTAGCGGTTTAGTTAGGCCGTCTATAAGTATCTTTAAAGTTTCGAGGTAGTTAATTTTTAAAAGGCCTTCTATAACCTTACTCCGAATAAATTCGAAGCGTATTAGAGTATACTTTATACGGCTATAATATTTAGGGTCCTTCGAGGTAGAAATAGCGTTCTAAGAGTTGCTATATAGAGGAGTAGGTCCTAAAATAGGTCTTTAAATTTTAGAGAATAAGCCTTTAACCTAGAGAACCTCTTTAGTCGCCTCTATAATAGCATTATACTTAGCCTCTAAAATAGAAAGGGCAATAATACTAGATCTCTTCGATTTCTAACTAGTAACGCCCCTATAGTAATAAATTAAGTACCCGTAGGTTAATTTAGCTATTATTTTACAGCCGGTAAAGTTACTATCGCTATAAGCTATAGGTTCTAGTAATTCGTCTTTACCTCCTAGCTTAAAGCTGTAGTTTATAGTACCTTTAAGGTATTTAAATAGTGATTTAGCCGTTATAAGGTGCTATTTCGAAAGCTTTTATATATACTTTAAGAGGAATTAAACTGCGAAAACTATATTAGGGCGAGACTCGATTATAGTATATATCGCAGTACCGTTTAAGCTTTAAAGTTCTTTAGTTTTAAACTAATTTAGTACCTTTTTAGGCTAGTTAAAGCTTAAAAGCCCTAGTTATAAAAGTACCGATATAGGGGCTATATTAGTAAGACTAAAGTATTAAAGAGTAGCTTTAATATACTGCCGCTGCGAAATCTATAGAGTTCTTTTAAGTCTATCCTATAGGATCTCGACGCTTAAGAAGAATATAGCAGCGCTTAGGTCTTCGATTTCGAAAGCTTTATTTAAACGCTTTTTCAAATTACTTATAGCCCTTATAGAAGGGCTAAATAAGCGGCAATCGTTAATATAGCTAACGATAAATATACCCTACTAAGTACTATAATATATAGCAGAATTAGAAATTAGAGGTTTAAAATTTAAGCTCTCTAGAAGGCTTTTAAGCTTAGTTTACTATTAACGGGGAGATTATTTTAGGCTATATAAGGCCTTAACGATCTAGATTACCTAATTTTCTTCAGGGTTCTAGCTAAAGCGTTCTAGAAGGTTTTTAAGGCTTTAATTAGCCTTTAGGAGCTTTTTAAGGCCTAGAGGAAATTCTATATAGAGGTCTTCTTCTATATCTCCGTTTAGAAAGGCCTCTATAAAATCGATTTACTCGATTTCCTAGTTTAAGCGGGCCGCTAGGGCTAGCAGAATTCGCTAAATAAGTAGAATAAAGGTATTAGCGAAAGTCTTAGTATAATTAATACCGGGAACCTACTAGAAACCTCTAGTTATAAGGCAAGCTTTATATTTAATTACTTATCCCTTCTAATTTAGCTTTCGTTTTAAAACCTATCGATAAGTAATAGGTTTCTTCTTTAGAAGTAATCGCTTAATAAAGCGAAAGGTTCCCTTCTATAGAAGTTACTATAACTCTTTTAGTAGTGCTTAAATCTAATAAGGGGATTTAAGGGTTTTTAGCGCTTATTTAAGAGTATTTAGCTTTAAAACTTAGTAGATAAGGTAGTAGATTAGTTCTATAATATCCGGTATAGGCTAATTAATACTAATAGGTTCGTCGTTTTTATCGTAAGGCTCGAATTTTAGCTTTTCGCTTAGTTTAAGAGTAGGAATAGGGATTTCTAGGCGCTATAGTTACCTAGGCTCTACTTCTAGTCTAATTATAGGCGGTTTAGGAGCTATAGAGGGCTTTAAAGGGCCTAAGGAGCTACTAGGCAGTTCTATTTCTTCTCGTCTATCCTCGAGAGTAAGAGGCTTATATTCTTCTGCCCCCTTTATAACTACTAAAGGCTTACTTTCTTTAATAGGTATTATAGACTTAAATAGCCTAGTTAGGCTAGTTTTAAAAACTGTTTACTACTAAATAAGGTAAACTAAAAAGGTTTTAGTACTTAAAATAGCTAGTAATAGTATATCTTCGATACGGGGAGTAAGCTTTTAACTTTTAACTCGGTATTCGTAAAGTATTAAAGCTAAATAGCGTAAGCCTATAACCCTATAGGCTAATAGATTAAGAGTATTAGGGGCCTAATTAAGCTATACCTTATCGAAGAAGGCCTAGAATAGAGAGACGTTATAATTCGTTATAGTAGTTTTATTAACTAACTCGACGATCGCTAAAAGAATATAATACTAGAGATACTAAGGAAAACTACTAATTAGAAGAATAGCGTATAATTTATCTACTATAACCCTTATAGAGCGTTCTATAAGACCGTTTTATTCTAGGGTATAGGGGCTCGAGGTATTAAATTTAATACCTTTTCGAGTTAAATAAGCCTATATTAGGGCGTTAATAGCCTTTAATCCGCCGTCGAAGTACAATTCCCGGGGGTAACGGCTATATTAGTTTTTAAAAGATTTAAATAAATCCTTTATACCCTAGAAAACTTCTATAGCTTCTCTATTTCGTAACTAAATAACCTAGCGATAGCGGGACTTTCAGTTTACTAGAATTAGCCCTATAGGGCGTTTATTCTATAGTAGAGGGACGATTTTAAAAGTATCGCCTTCTATATAATCTAGAACCTTCTAAGGAGCTATAATTAGTTTTATATTTAAACGCCGAACCGCTTTAGTTTTAGCGTACTCCTTATACTAGAAATTAGAGGCTTTAAATATATCTAGATTTAGGATTCTAGTAGATAATCTAGCTGTTTTCTTTAAAAGGTTAAGGCCTATATGCCCTAGGCGTAAATGCTAGAGTAAGGCTGCCTTTAAAAGCTTTTAATAACTAAAAGGTTTGGTTTTAGATAGCGAGGTACTTAAAGCTAATAGGGCTTCTAATCTATTAGGGGGCTCTATATAGGAGGATAGCCCTAGGGATCTAGTAGCCGATAAGGCTAGAGGAATAAAAGAGGGCTCCGGGTAGGAGGACGGCTTTAAGGTCCTATTATTTTTACGTAAAGGCTTATTTAGGCCTAATCGCAAGGGACCCTCTAGGGGCCTAGGGGCTTTAAACCTAGTATAATAGAAGTAAGTAAAAGGTTAAGTAAGCTTTAGCTTATCCTTAAGCCGAAGAAAAAAGCTTAAAGAGTTAAATTTTAAAAGGGCAAATATACGATTATTAGACCTTATTAGTTTATCGCTATTAAAGCGCCTACTAGCGTTATAGTGCTTAATACTACTAAAGATATTAATTTAGAACTAGGGAATATATAGTACGTTTTCGAGATTAATAGTACTATATTTTAAGGGGTTCTCGCTAATTATTATAGAGAGGGTTATAAAACCGACTTTAATAGGTATTATTATACCTCTGCTAATTATTATATTCTTCAGTTAACCTTTATTAAGCTTATAGGTCGAGAGCTACGCCTTATCGTTAGCGACGTATATTATAGATCTAGTATTATAGAGCTAGACCGGTAGCTTATAGTATTAATAGTTATATAATTATTTAGAGGGTTTAAAAGGTTTTAAAGCCTTATAAGCTTTCTTAATATAGTAATTATATCTACTTAAGGCTTCCGGAACTTCGTTATCCGAATTTATATCGTAAGCGCTATTTTCTAAGCTAAAGTTAATAGCGCAAGCGAAATCTCCCGAACTATTATCTTTATCCTTCTATTTCTTCTTTTACTTATTCTTCTACTTAGAAGAACTACCTTTAAAAGGTTCTTCCTTTTATTTACCCTTGCCCTTACCTTATTACTACTAGTTCTTAGGCTTTTTAAGGCTTAAAAACATCTTTTCAGAACCGTATAGCCCTATCTTAATATCTCTATTAGCCGAGACTCGAAGTTCTTCTAGTATATCTATTATATAGAAGGCTAGATTTAAGCGGAAGCTAGAGCTAGAAGCCCTATTAATTTAAATTAAGTTATAAGTATAGTATACCTAGTCGCTAAACGAGGATTTTAGCGCTTTTAAGTAAACGTTAACTTAATCTTCCTTTAGAACTTAAGCGCTTAAAGCGTTTAAGCGGGATAGCGTATTATTAAATTTAGAATTAAATTCCGTAATAAAGCTTATAAATCCCTAAAACGAAAGGGAGTAAAATTCTCTATAAAGGGTTTCGCGCTAAAAGGATTATATCGGGGCGTACTAAGCGATAAGTTATTAATAAGCTTATAAGGGGTTTTAAATTTAGGAAATAATACTCTAGGGCACTAGGGCGTAGCTATCTCTAATAATTATTAGTATTATAGCTTATTTATTATTAGGAAGACTAAGTATTAAATAGGGGTTCGAGATAAATTTAGGGTAAGAAATAGCTTTAAATATTATTTCTAGGGCCTATTTCTACTATTTATAGTTCTCCGAGCCTTTAAGGCGTTATTCTTTAGGAATTAAATAGGCGCGCTTAGTAATTTCTCGGCTTAAAAAGCCCTAAAAAGCGGAAGTAGTAGTAGTAGGTATTAGGGGCTCCGAAATAACCTAAGTAGGCGTAGGAGCGGGAGCGAGAGTAGGCTATAGAGGGTTTAAGGGCCCTATAATAGCGGCTTAAGCGGTAAAAGCCTCCCGGATAGCAGTAGCGACTATAGAAGCGATAGTATTTCGGACCTTAGTAATTTAGTCGGCGAAACGCTAGTTATAATAGGTCCTAAACTCTTAAAGGGCGTTATTAATAATCCTAGTAATCTATTTAAAACTAAGAAGCCTAGAATTTAAGTTTATAACTATAGAATTTAGGTCTATTACCTACTATTATAGTAGGAGCCGGTAATCGTAGTTATTAAGAGCTATCGGGTTTATAGGCATTTTAGGGCTTTAGAAGAAGCCTAAAGGAGCCTGTTATTTAGCTATCTTTTAATAGGGTAAGTATTAAAAGAAAGGAAATAGCGTATTAGTCGATAGCGGGGGTAGTAACTAGCTAGAGTTATTATATTAGAAATATAAGGACTAGAGAGTTAACTAGGTTATCGTATCTAGTAACGTAGAAAAGTAACTACTATAGTATAGTAGTCTAAGTAGTAGATTTATAATTATAAATACCGTAGTATATTATAGCAAATATTATAATATAAAATATATATCTAAGAAGTAAGCGTAAAGTAACTATAATTAGTAATAGTAATTTTAACCTAGTATAGCCGAATAGGAAAAGCGTAGAGGTTACGAGTTCGAGTAGCTAGGTAAAAGATAAAAGATTTTTTTTTACTTTTATAGGATGTAAAATCGGTAGGGTTAATATAGCAGAGTTTCTAAGAAAAACTCTTTCCCGGGCTTATAACCTGTAAAACTATAGAAGTTTTATAAGCGTAATAAGGCCTATAAGCCTTTATAAATATAGCTATAAAGAAGGTGTTTTAAGGTTAATTAGAAGAGCTTTTAAAGGATATAAGGTAAAGTACTTATAGATCTAAGTATAGAATAGAGAGTTAATTATTCCTTATACTTCTAGTTAGTAAACTAAAGGCAGTTATATCTATTCTATATATATAGAAGAGTTTAGGGCCCGAGCGCCCTAAACGGAGAGAAAAAAAACCCCGAGTAGAGGAATAAACCCTCCGAAGCTAACCTTATATAAAAAGTATAAACGCTATCGCTCGGAAGCTACGGGATCCGAGATAATCTATACGAAGATTTATAGCCGTAAAGCTTAAAAGGGAAGGTATATAATTATAGTAGGCTAAAGCGTAATACCGATAGCCGCCGAGAGCTTATTATAGCCGAAGCGTAGCTACTAGGATACCGAGGCGTTACTATAGCGTTACCGATGCTAAGCCGAAGTATTGCCGACTATAGCCGAATAATAGCTAGAAGGCTATCTATAGCAGCTAGGTAATAGCGATTGCAACTACTATACTAGGGGCACTGTAGGCACTAGGAAGCAAAGTATAGGGCACTAATCTAGGCCTAATCAGGCCTAATTTTAACAACTAATAGCTGCTAAAAGCCTATTATAGCTAAAGTATAGCCGCTAGGTTGCCGAGGCGTTACCGCTGCTAAGCCGAAGCGTTACCGGGCGTAGCCGAATAGTAGCCGGAAGGCTGCCTATAGTAGCTAGGTAATAGCGGCTGTAACTACTATACTAGGAGCACTGTAAGCACTATAAAGCAAAGTGTAGGGCACTAATCTAGGCCTAATTAGGCTTAATTTTAACAGTAGTATAGATTTACTACTAGAGTATACTATATATTACTAGAAGATAGAGGTTTCTATAGCTAAGTCCTTCTTAAATATAGAGGTAAACCTTATAAATATCTTAGCCCGAAATATCTAAAAGGGCTTATAGTACTAAGGGGGGTTTGCGCTATATAGAAGCGTTTTATATAAGAATATTATATAAGCGCTAAAAGAGATAAAGCTTTAAAAGGCGCCGGGGGATAACTTACTCTTAGTAAGATTCCTTAAGCTCTATAAGAAATAACTACGCTATACCCTTATAAGGGTAGCCGAAGGAAGCTTTATCTTTATATATTACCTATAGCGCTTCTATAGCGTTAACGTTATTATCTTCTTAAAGCCGGGTAAGATATTAAAGAAATAATACGTTATTAGGGCGTACCGACCGATTATATTATTCTATATTATAAGTAAAGTTATTAAGGAAGTACTATATAAATATATCTCGGAAGCTATAAAGGAGTAAAGCTTTCTATTAAAGGGATAGATAGGGAACTAGAAGGTAAGGTTTATAAACTTTACTATTAGGATAATAACGGAAATAATATTTATAGCATAGTAAAGCAGCGTAGTAGTATCTCTACTATAGCTTAATATTATAAGTACTTTCGATATAGTTAACTATAAACGATTAGTAGAGATCCTATATAGGAAGGGGTTCCCCCTTTAAATATAAAGGTAGGTTATTAGCTTTTTAAATATATGTATAATACGCCTTTTCTTTAATAATAAAGCTTCCGAGCTATATATACTTTAGGTAGGAATACTCTAGAGTTTACCGTTATCCCTAATACTATTCTTTCTCTATATAGCTATACTATATAAAGCCCTTAACGGCAACGGGTTAATAATAGTAAGCTTTATAAACGATATTAATATCTTTACTATAAGTAGCAACGCTATAAAGAACTGCTTACGCTTAAGCTGCGCATACGATATATATAAGGAATAGGGCCGGAAAGTAAGAATAATATTTATAGTATATAAGAGTAAACTTATATACTTTATATAGCGCTACGCTATAATAGAGCTACTAGTATAATATAGCGGAATAGCGATTACGCTAACGGAGTTAGTAAGATTCTTTAGGGTTTAGCTAAACTAAAAACTACATTAGCGCTATTATCTTCAGGAAATTAAAAAAAACTAAAAACCTAATTATTTATACTTACTACATTTATAGCTACTATATAAGGCTATAGTAGCGCTTAAGCAAAGGAAATATATATTAAGGTTATCTATAGCGTAATTATATGTAGGGCTTTAGCTTAATATATACTATTTAAGGGGAAGCTATTAAAGGTAATAGCGCGCTTAGAAGCTACTTAGTTATAATACTTATATATAATAATAAGCGCTTTTAAAGCTATTCTAGTTTACTTTTTAAAATAAGAAACTAGCTACCCCTTAATATAACTTTATTTAAACGGTAAACTAGTATTATTCGAAGCGAAACTAATATAAACGGGTATAGCGTTATATATATATAGCGTAGGAGAAGCGGTAACGGGATAGCTATACGTTATTTAAATATAAAAGCGCTCCCGATACTGCTACCGGGGAAATACCGAACCGGCTCGACCGGCTTAAAGAAAGCTTAAGGGAGACGATAGTATAAGGAACTAGACCGAGGCTTAAATAGGCTTAGGGCGTAACGAAATAAAAGCTTAGAAGTAGCGCTAATAAAGGGACTAGATTATCGGATTACTTATCGACTTTAGCCTCCGGGATTAAAAGGAGTAATAAGACGAATAGTAAGCTATAGTAATAGAGAAGCGCGTAAGCTCTATACTTACCCTAGTAGTATAGCGCCCGCCGGAGGTTATAAATAAGATTAGTAGTATTTATATCGGGCTTATTAAGTATAAGACCTTAGCTTTATTTTAAATTAAAATAAGAGCGATAAAGTTAGTAGTATACCTATTTATATATAGCGTACTAGCTGTTCTAACGCTGCTCTATAGCTATAGAAGGGGAAAGGAAATAGTATACTATATTATTATTAAGTATATAAAGCTATAAGATTAAAGGGAAAGGCTCCGCTATACCCTAGCCCCGGCTACGCTATATATATACTATAACTTTAAAAGTGCGGTAAGTATATAACCGACTACTATAATTATAATAAAGTAGCTACTACGATAAAGGAAGCTCCCGTCCTTCGGGCTAGCTATAGAGATTATAAAGGAGGATATAAAGCTATATAGATATAAGCGGGATAGGGAGAGGGTATAGGGCTATAGCGTAATTAGCTAGTTAGGTTTACTAGTATAATAAGGTATTAGGTAATTAAGGGATAAGGATATAACGATAATATAGCTTTTATATAGCTAGAATATAGCGCTTAGGTTTTCCCCTAGTACTCGGGTTCCTAAACGATAGATAAATTATAAAGGCACTATATACCCTATAGCGGGAGGTCGGCGTATAAATATTATTATTATTAATAAATTTTATCGGCTAGAATAAAGTATATACGGTCTTATATATTATTAAAAGCTATTATATAAAAGCTATAAAATCTCTATAATAGCAAGCCGAGATTTAAAATTAAAGTCTTAACCCCGATATTTCTTTAAATTAAATTCTAACTATAAAATCGAAATTATAAGGTAAATCTATACCTAGCTATAGCTATATAGCTTAAATATAGCGAATTTACTACTTAAGAAATAATACCGATAGTAATCGATAAAGGAATTATAAAAATCGAATAGAGTAAATATTACCTTAATTATAAGTAAAGCGCTTATATAATAATCGATAAAGCTTTAATATAATAATAATAATAATAATAATATTTATACGCCGACCTCCTTTTATAGGGTATATAGTACCTTTATAGTCTATCTATCGTCTAAAAACCCGAGTATTAAGAAAAACCCTAAGCGCTATATTTTAGCTATACGGAAGCTATACTATTATTGCATCCTTATCCCTTAATTACCTAGTATCCTATTATACTAGTAAACCTAACTAGCTATTTATACTATAGTTCTACGCCCGCTCCCCGTCCCGCTTATATTTATATAGCTTTATATCCTCCTTTATAATCCCTACTACTAGCCCGAAAAACGGGAGCTTCCCTTATCGTAGTAGCTACTTTATTATAATTATAGTAGTCGGTTATATACTTACCGCACTTTTAAAGTTATAGTATATATATAGCGTAGCCGGGGCTAGGGTATAGCGGAGCCTTTCCCTTTAATCTTATAGCTTTATATACTTAATAACAATATAGTATACTATTTCCTTTCCCTTCCTATAGCTATAAAGCAGTATTAGAACGGATAGTAGGCTATATATAAATAGGTATACTGCTAGCCCTATTGCTCCCGTTCTAATCTAAAATAAGTTTAAGGCCTTATATATAGCAAGCCTAATATAAATACTGCTAATCTTATTTATAACTTCCGGTAAATACTATACTATTAGAGTAAGTATAAAGCTTATATATATCTCTATTGCTATAGCTTACTATTTATCTTATTGCTTTTTCTAATTTTAAAGGCTAGGGTCGATAAGTAGTCCGGCGATCTAATCCCTTTATTAGCGCTATTTCTAAGCTCCTATTTCGCTACGCCTTAAGTTTATTTACGCCTCGGTTTAATTCCTAGCCTTATTATCTCCCCTAAGCTTTCCTTAAGCTAATTAAGCCGGTTTAGTATTCCCCCGGTAATAGCGGGAGCCCTTTTATATTTAAGCGATATATAGCTATCCTATTACTATATCTCCTACGTTATATATATATAGCGCTATACCTGTTTATACTAGTCTCGCTTTAAATAAGACTAATCTACCGTTTAAGTAAAAGTATATTAATAGGTAACTATAATAGGGATCTAATGATTTATAGCGCAGGGGCTCGAATTAAGTGCAGAATATCGTTAATTATTAAAGAAGGTTTGCCTACCGAGAAGAAAAAGAAAGAAGAAAGGAAAGGAAAGGAAGCCTTCGGCTTAAGCGTAAAGATATAGGTGCAAGCGATAAGGAAGGCTTATTAGAATAGCTATAGTAGGGTTAGCCCTAACCCTAGGATAGCCCCGCTTTCCTATTGCCCTGCTACTATAATAGTAACCGGTTTTTTATTTTAAAAGGCGGACCGGAATAGCTTTTATTAAAATTCAGCCTAACTAAGCCTAGTTTAATGCCTTATACTTTATTTTCTAGTACCTATAGTGCTATAGTTAGCCCTATTGCTAAACTAGTTAGCAGCTAAGGGTGCTAACTAGCTTAGCTACTATAGGCAGCCTTCCGGCTACTATTCGGCTACGCCTAGTAACGCTTTCGGCTTAGCAGTAGCTACGCTTCGGTAACTTAGCAGCTACGCTTTAGCTATAATAGGCTTTCGACGGCTATCGGTATTACGCTTTAGCCTAATATAATTATAGCAACTTCCCTTCTAAGCCTTATAGCTATAGATCTCCGTATAGATCGTCTTAGTACTTATAGCTTTTAAGCGATAGTAACTATACTTTTTATATTAGGTTAGTTTCGGAGGGTTTATTCCTTTGCTTAGGGTCTTCTTTCTCTCCGTTTAAGGCGCTTAGGCCTTAAACTACTCTATATATATAGAATAAATAAAACCGCTTTTAGTTTATTTACTAGAAGTATAAGAAATAATTAACTCTCTATTCTATACCTAGATTTATAAGCACTTTACCTCGTACCCTTTAAAAGCTCTTTTATTTACCCCCGAAATACTTTCTTTACAGCTATATTTATAGGGGCTTATAGGCCTTATTATACTTATAAGACTTCTATAGTTTTATAGGTTATAAGCCCAGGAAAGAACTGTTCTTAAGAACTCTACTATACTAACCCTACCGATTTTACGCCCTATAAAAGTAAAAAAAAAAAAATCTTTTTATTTTTTATTTAACTACTTAAACTTATAACCTCTACGCTTTTCTTATTTAGCTATACTAAGCTAAAATTACTATCGCTAATTATAGTTATATTATACTTACTTTTTAAATATATATTTTATATTATAGTATTTACTATAGTATACTATAGTATTTTATAATTATAAATCTACTGCTTACGCTACTATACTATAGTAGTTATATTTCTATATTACTAGATATAATAATCTAGTTAACTCTCTAGCCCTTATATCTCTAATATAATAAGCTTAACTAGTTACTACCCCCCCTTCTATTACTAATACGCTATCTTTTTCCTTTTAGCGCTTACCTTATTAAAAGATAGCTGAATAATAGGCTCCTTTAAGCCCCTTTTAAAGCCCTAGAATACTTAGTAATCCGATAGAACTTAGTAACTATAACTACCGGCTCCTGCTATAATAATAAGTAATAAATTTAAATTCTAAAGTTATAAACTTAAATCCTAGGCTTCCTAGCTTTAAATAGATTATTAGGATCGTTAATAACGCCCTTTAAGAGTTTAGGACCTACTACGACTAGTATTTCGCCGATTAAATTATAAAGGTCCGAAATACTATCGCTACTATAGTCGCTATTATTATCCGGGAGGCTTTCGCCGCTTAAGCCGCTACTATAGGGCCTTTAAACCCTTTATAGCCCGTTCCCGCTCCCGCTCCTACGCCTGCTTAAGCTATACCGGAGCCCCTAGTACTTACTACTACCCCTATTACTACCTCTGCCTTTTAGGGCTCTCTAAGCCGAGAAATTACTAAACGCGCTTATTTAATCCTTAAAGAATAGCGCCTTAAAGGCTCGGAGAATTATAAATAGTAGAAATAAGCCTTAAAAATAATATTTAAAGCTATTTTTTACGCTAACTTTATTTTAAACCCTTATTTAATACTTAGCCTTCTAGATAATAAATAAGCTATAATACTAATATTTATTAAAGATAGCTACGCTCTAGTACCTTAGGGCATTATTTCTTTAAAACCCCCTATAGGCTTATTAGTAACGTATCGCTTAGTACGCCCTAATATAATCCTTCTAGTGTAAAACCCTTTATAAAAAGTTTTATACCCTTTTATTTTAGAGATTTATAAGCTTTATTATAGAATTTAATTCTAGATTTAGTAATACCCTATCCCGCTTAAACTCTTTAAGCGCTTAGGTTTTAAAGGAAGATTAGGGTAACGTTTATTTAAAAGCGCTAGAATCCTTATTTAATAACTAGGTACGCTATACTTATAACTCGATTCGAATTAATAGGGCTTCTAGCTCTAGCTTCCGTTTAAATCTAGCTTTCTATATAGCAGATATACTAGAATAACTTCGAGTTTCAGCTAATAGAGATATTAAGATAGCGCTATATAGTTTTAAAAGGAAATCTTTAAGCCTTAAGAAGCTTAAGGACTAGTAGTAATAGGGTAAGGGTAAGGGTAAATAGAAGGACGAACTTTTTAAAAGCAGCTCTTTTAAATAAAAGAAGTAGAAGAAGAAGTAGGATAATAAAGAAAATAGTTTAAGTAACTTCGCTTATGCTATTAACTTTAGCTTAGAAACTAATAGCGCTTACGATATAGATTCGGACGACGAAGATTCGGAAGCTTCTAGTAGATATAATTATTATTCTTAGAAAGCTTATAAGGCTTTAAAACCTTTTAAACCCTTTAAATAGCCCTATAATTACTACTACCTAAAGTAACCTATCTAGCTTTATAATACTAGATTTATAGTATATATCGCTAACGATAAGGCCTAGTTTTTAAACTATAAGTTTAATAAAGGTTAACTAAAGAATATAATTACTAGTGGAGGTATATTAAAGCCTACTAGAGTTAGTTTTATAATTCTCTTTATAGTAATTAGTAAGAACCCCTTAAAATATAGTACTATTAATCTCGAAAACGTACTATATATTCCCTAGTTCGATATTAATATCTTTAATAGTTATAAGCACTATTAGGCTAGTAGGCGCTTTAACGGCAAGAAGCTAATAGGGTTTAATAATTATACGTTTACCGTTTTAAAATTTAAAACTTTAGGCTTCTTTCTTCGGCTTAAAGATAAGCTAAAGCTTAGCTAACCTACTGCTTACTTTTATTATATTAGATTTAAAGCCTTTAGGCCTTTAAAGGGTCCTTTACGATTAAGCTTAGCGCCTATACGTAAAAACTATAGGACTTTAAAGCTATTCTTCTATCCGGAGCCCTCTTCTATCTCTCTAGCCCCGTTAGCTACTAGATTCCTAGGGCTATCCTCTTACGTAAAGCCCCTTAACGGATTAGAAGCCCCGTTAGCTTTAAGCGCTTTACTATTTAAAACTAGACTTTCTAGTTATTAGAAGCTTCTAAAGGCTGCCCTTCTCTAGTATTTACGCTTAGGGCCTATAGGCCTTAACCTTCTAAAAAAGATAGCTAGGCTATTTACTAAAATCTTAAATCTAGATATTATTAAAGCTTTTAATTTCTAGTATAAAGAGTACGCTAAAATTAAAGCAGTTCGGCGCTTAAATATAAAACCTATTACTACTCCTTAGAAGGTCCTAAATCGTATAAAGGGCGATACTTTTAAAATCGTCTCTTTACTATAGAATAAACGCCCTATAGGGCTAATTCTAGTAGACCGGAAGTCCCGTTATTACTAGGTCCTTTAAGTACGAAATAGAGAAGCTATAGAAGTATTTTAAGCTATAAAGGATTTATTTAAGTTTCTTAAAAATTAATATAGCTATTACCCCCTAGAAGCTTACTTTAATAGCGGATTAGAGGCTGCTAACGCCCTATTATAAGCTTATTTCGCTTAAAATAGTATTAAATTTAATACTTCGAGCCCCTATACCTTAAAGCAGAACAGTCTTATAAAACGCTCTATAAATGTTATAGTTAATAGGCTATACACTACTCTTTTAGCTAATAGCCTTTATTAGTACCTCTAGTGCTATATTCTTTTAGTAATTATTAAGTTAATTAATAAAACTACTATAACGAATTGCAACGTCTCTCCGTTTTAAGCCTTCTTCGATAAAGTATAGCTTAATTAAGCCCCTAATATACTTAATCTATTAGCCTATACAGTTATAAGCTCGCGCTATTTAGCCTTAATACTTTATAAGTACTAAGTTAAGAGCTAAAAGCTTACTCCTTATACCGAAGATATATTATTATTAGCTATTTTAAGTATTAAAACCTTTCTAGTTTACCTTATTTAATAGTAAAGAGGTTTTAAAACTAGCTTAGTTAGGCTATTTAAATTTATAATACTTATTAGAGAAGGTAACCCTTTAGTAGTTATAGAGGGCGCAGAAGAGTATAAGCCCTTAACTTTCGAGGATAGATAAGAAGATTTAGAACTGCCTAGTAGCTCCTTAAGCTATTTAAAGCCCCTTGCAGCTCCTAAACCGCTTATAATTAGACTAGAAGCAGAGCCTGGATATCTATAGCGCACAGAAATCCCTATTCCTATTATTAAACTAAGCGAAAAGTTAGAATTCGAGCCCTATAATAAAAACAACGAACCTATTAGTATTAATTAGCTTATACCGGATACTATAGAATTAATTTACTACTTTATTTATTAAGTTTTAAAGCCTAATACCCTTAAGTAGGCGCTAAAAACCCTTAAATCCCCTTACTAGATTTAAGCCCTATTAAAGGAGTTATAGTAACTTTTATAGAAGTAAACCTTTTACTTTATTAAGCGATCCCTTTTAAAAAAGAAGCCTATTACTTATCGATAGGTTTTAAAACGAAAGCTAAATTAGAAGGGTTAAGTAATTAAATATAAAGCTCGCCTTATAACTAGGGGTTTTTAGCAGGTTCTAGGTATAGACTATATTAAGACTTTCGCTAATACCTCTATTCTATTTATTTAGCGAATTCTATTAGCTCTAGCGGCCTATTTAAACTAGGAAATCGAGTAAATCGATTTTATAGGGGCTTTTCTAAACGGAGATATAGAGGAAGACCTTTATATAGAATTTCCTCTAGGCCTAAAGGAGCTTCTAAAGGCTAACTTAAGCTTAAAAGACCTTCTAGAACGCTTTAGCTAGAATCTTAAAGATAATTAGGTTATTTAGATCGTTAAGGCTCTATATAGCTTAAAATAATCTCCCCGTTAGTAGTAAACTAAGCTTAGAAGCCTTCTAGAGAGCTTAAATTTTAAGCCTCTAATTTCTAATTCTACTATATATTATAGCGCCTAGTAGGGTATATTTATCGTTAGCTACGTCGACGACTACCTCTTATTCGGCCCTTCTATAAGGGCTATAAGTATTCTAAAGAAACTTTTAAATAAAGCTTTCGAAATAGAAGATTTAAGCGCTACTATATTCTTTTTAAGTATTAAGATCCTCCGGGATAGATTTAAAAGAACCCTATAGATTTCGCAGCGGCAGTATATTAGAGCTGCTCTTTAATACTTCGGTCTTATTAATATAGCCCCTATATCGGTACCTTTATAGCTAGGGTTTTTAAGCCCTAACTAGCCTAAAAAGGTATTAAACTAATTTAAAACTAAAGAGTTCTAGAGCTTAAATAGGACTACGATATACGCTATAATCGAGTTTCGCCCCGATATCGCTTTTACAGTTTAGTTCCTCTCGAAATATATATAAAAGCTTTCGAAATAATACCTTATAGCAGCTAAATTACTATTTAAATACCTAAAAAGTACTATAAACTATATCCTTAGGCTTAGGGGCAAATATAAATTACTAGAACTTATAGCCTATAGCGATAGTAACTTTACCGGCTATAAAACAATAGCTAAATTAACCTATAAGTACTTAATTTACTACTATAAGGGCGTTACTAGCTAGAAATCGAAGAGATCTAGTATTATCGCCCTCTTTACCTTAAAGGTTAAGTATAATACTATTATAAAGGCTACTAGAGAAGTTCTATAGGCTAGGGGCTTATTCCCTAAAATTTAGAAACCTATTTTAAAGCTTATCCCTTTATATAGCGACTCTTAGAACGCTATTTTAACCTCGAAGGACCCTAAATACTATAGCTATACTAAATATACTTTAATACGCTTCGAATTCGTTCAGAGTAAAGTTATAGAGGGCCTTCTAGAAATTAGCTACCTCGAAACTTTATAGATACCTATAGATAGCTTAACTAAACCGCTACTAGTACTTAAATTTAAAGTATCTAAGCGCCTTTTATACTTAGAACCCTATCTAGAAGGTCTGTAACCTTCTAAAGGGTCTAGTACTTAAAAGAAAGTTTAGTTATAAAGGGGGTATTAAAATTAAGCCTAACTAAGCCTAGTTTAGTACCCTATACTTTACTTTCTAAATGCATATAGTGCTCCTAGTATAGTAGTTATAGCCGCTATTACCTAGCTACTATAAGCAGCCTTCCGGCTACTATTCGGCTACGCCCGGAACGCTTCGGTTTAATAGCAGTAACGCCTCGGTAACTTAGCGGCTACGCTTCGGCTATAATAAGCTCTTAGCAGTTATTAGTATTACGCTTTAGCCTACTATAATTATAGTACCTTCCCTTCTAAGCCTTATAGCTATAGATCTCTATATAGATCGTTTCGGATCCTATAGCTTCCGAGCAATAGCGATTATACCTTTTATATTAGGTTAGTTTCGGGGGGTTTATTTCTTTACTTAGGGTCTTCTTTCTCTTCGTTTAGGGCGCTCGACCCTAAACTCCTCTATATATATAGAATAGATAGAACCGCCTTAAGTTTATATACTAGAAGTATAAGGAATAATTAACTCTCTATTCTATACTTAGATTTATAAGCACTTGCCTTATACCCTTTAAAAGCTCTTTTATTTACCCCCGAAACACCTTCTTTATAGCTATATTTATAGGGGCTTATAGGCCTTATTACGCTTATAAGACGTCTACAGTTTTATAATAATAATAATAAGGTAGCTATTATAATAAAGGAAGTTCCCTTCTTTTAGGCTATTTATAGAGATTATAAAGAAAGATATAAAGCTATATAGATATAAATAAAATAAAAAGCGGGCGTAAAGCTATATTAGTTTAAATAGCTACTTAGGTTTACTAGTATAATAAAGTACTAAGTAATTAAAGGATAAGGATATAACGATAGCGTAACTTCTATATAGCTAAAATATAGCATTTAAGGTTTTCTTTAATACTTAGGTTTTTAAATAGCAGATAGATTATAAAGGTACTATACTTTAAAATTAAATCGGTGTATAAATATTATTATTATTTATATAAATATAATAAAAGAATATATTAAAATTAAATAATAATATTAATATTATTACTATAAATATAACATTTATTTAAAATTACTTCTTTATTTAGAAACTAATAATAATATTAATAAAAAGGAGATAAAGTTTAGTTATAATAGCTTATTATACTTAATTTATATATAATAAGTTATATTAGTAGTATAGTAGCTATTTCTATAACTTAGCTAGAACTAAGCTTTAAATAGTAAGTATTAAATATCTTTATTAACTATAAATTATAAACCCTAACTTATAGATTACTTAGATTTAAACCTTAACCCTCTTATAATTATATAAACTATAAACTATTAGCCTTACCTGCGCAGTATCTATAGTATAATAAAACCTATCTAAAGCCGCAGGGGTTAAGACTCTTAAGATTGTAATTGTATAAGTTATGTACTTATGCCTTAGCACGTGCTTGGGTGAAAACCGAGGCTAAAGCTAAAGCCGATGCCGAAAGCCGTCTTCCTAAAACTCTACTCGAGGCGAACACATGTTTGATTCGGTGGGACAAGACAGCACAAGACAATGCTATCTGGTATTGATTGTATCGTGTTTTGTTGTTCTGTGCCATATCAATTTGATACTAAGGCACATTCCACCAGCCATTGGCCCTTGGGACTGCCGTAAATCAGGCTCCTGGGAGACAGCCGTCTTAGCCCTGAATGCTCAAGTATGTATCGTTTCCCATTACCGGTACTGGATGCCTTCACTGCCATCACTGCCATCACTGATTCATCTTTTTCTCACAACCTCTACATTTTGATTCTTCACTACTTATCCATCAGTCAGAGCTGGCCGATGACTGTCTGATGCATCTTCTTCTTTTTCGTCTTCTGCGGATTCAATATCAGCTTCAAGATTTCCGTGCTGCTTTTCTTTCCCTTGAGTACTACAAATCCTGGTCTGGTTTTGACTCCTTGGAACCCACCTTCCAACAACATCCGTTCGTTTAGAGACATCCCCTGTCATCATGACTCCTCCTATGCCGACCTTTTCCACCACCCTCACCCTCACCCTCACCCTCACCCTCACCTTCCTGGCGGTCCTGGCTGGCCAGGCTACAGCGACCACAATGCCAGAGCCTCTCCAAGCACCGTCCCAGGGTCTGGGTGTTCCTGTTATCAATCCCGCTGCGAAGGACATTATACCGAACAAGTACATTGTCGTCTACCATGATACCTACGACGATGATACAGTTGCCGCTCACCAGGCATACTGGGCAGCCGCCATCGCAAAGCAAAACATCGGCAAGCGTTCCCCCTTCGATGATCGCCTCCTCAGCACCAATATACATACCTTTAGCATTGGCCCCCTTCGAGCCATGACTCTGGAGGCCGATGATGTCAGTGCCATCAAGATCAACGACGCTGATGAGGTTAGCTACATTGAGGCTGACACATACCTTCACCTCCGCAACACCATCACCCAGAGAAACGCCACCACCGGTCTCGCCCGTCTGTCCTCCTCGCAGCTTGGTACAACCAGCTACACCTACCACGACAGCGCGGGCGAGGGAATCACTGCCTTCATTGTCGATACAGGTATCATGGCAGACCACGAGGAGTTCGATGGGCGGGCGGTCTTTGCCTTCAATAGCGTCGATAACATTGACACGGATGTGGACGGTCACGGGTCCCACGTCGCAGGCATCATTGGTGGTAAGACTTTTGGCGTGGCCAAGAAAGCCACCCTGGTTGGCGTTAAAGTATTGGATACCCATGGTAGAGGTACATGCTCGACCGTCCTTGCCGGCATAGAATTTGGTACGACTTTGTGCTCACGTTGCCTCTTTTTCCCATGTTGCTCATCCCTTCCCTGCCTCAGCCGCTTCCCCAATTCCGAACAATCAAGATCGCTAACGAAGTAACCCAAAGTCGTTCGAACAGCCCGACAAATGCACCTCTCCGGAAAGTCTGTCGTGAACATGTCTGTCGGGGGCTCGCGCTCCAGAGCATTGAATCAAGCCATCAACAGCCTCCGCGGAGCAGGTGTTGTCCCCGTAGTAGCTGCTGGGAACGACGACACCGACGTACAGAACGACAGTCCGGCATCCGCCCCTGGAGCCATCACGGTGGGAGCGATTGATCAGACAACCGACCAGAGAGCGTACTTCAGCAACTTTGGCCAGCTCGTTGATGTCTTTGCCCCTGGTGTCAACGTCGAGAGTGTTGGTATCCAGAATAATACTGCTACCCAAATGAGGAGCGGGACAAGTATGGCCAGCCCACATGTTGCTGGACTGGCGGCGTATTTGATGGCACTGGATAACATCACCGAAATCGATGCTGTTGCTGCGAGGATTACGAGTCTAGCAAGTGCTACAGGATCACGGGTCCAAGGGAATGTGAAAGGGACGACGCCTTTGATCGCTAACAATGGACTGCAGGCTGGTGTGTGAAAGTCATACCTAGGTGGGTAGTGGCTTTTATTCTCGAAGAGTCCAGGACTGATCAAATTTTACAGCAGTTGGACCATAGTGGATGAATCAGTCCAAGGGAAAGACGGCCCTCAAGGTTATATTGTCATTTCTTATTTTGCTACAAGCATCCAACTCGAAGACCTTTTCGAGTACGTGCGTGCTCAGAGCCTGTATCTTTTGACACGCCGTTCCCCCCCCCCCCCAGCCGGAGCTACTTGACGGCGAGAATTCCTAGGTACCATCTATCTACGAGGTATTCTTGTATGACCCTAGTCCTCCGTTTTTGTGATGAGAGGGCGCACATCACAGGTTGCTCGAGTTTGATACCATTTTTTATATGATGTGCGGATGCTGACTCTCAATTTAACCTCTGCTTGTTCCAAAGATCGAAGTAGTACCCTCTTCTTTTCAACAAATCCTCTTGCCGACCAGCTTCCACGATAACGCCACCCTTGACGGCAAGGATGAGATCAGCATGAGCAACAGTGGCAAGGCGATGCGCAATGATGATGACAGTCTTGTTAACACACCATTCTTGCAGCCGTTCCTGGATCTTCCACTCCGTCTCGCTGTCCAGACTGCTCATGGCCTCATCGAACAGCACAATCTTGGAGTCTCTAAGCAGTACTCTGGCTATCGCCAGCCGTTGGAGCTCGCCGCCCGAGAGCTTCGTCCCCTTCTCGCCAAGTTTATCCTCGTATCCCAAGCTGAAGTTCTTGATCTTCTTGTGCAATGACGCCATCTCACATGCTGCCTTACATTCCTCCGGCATGGCCTTGAGGTTTCCATACCTGAGATTTTCGAGAAGCGTCGCATTGAAGACGCCGATGATCTGGGGTACGATGCTGATGTGCTTCATGAGGGAGGTAAGCCGGACGTTCCTGATATCCTGGCCGTCTACTCTGATACATCCCTCAGTAGTATCGTATGTCCGACAAAGCAGCTTGAGGAGCGTGCTCTTTCCACCTCCGGTCTCTCCGACGATGGCTATCTTCTTGCCTCCCTCGATGTTGAATGACACATTTCTCACGGCCGGCCGCTGACCATCGTACGAGAAGCTAACATTGTCAAACTCAATGTCCCCGTTGTTAAGCTGGAAATCCACCGCGTCTTTCTTATCCCTCACCGTGGGCTCTGCGGCCATGATCTTAATCATCTTGTCCGACTCGATGAAGAACTCATCCAACCATGTCATCCAGTGCGCAAAGTTCTGTATAGGAAACGCCAAATCATTCCAATACTGCAACAGCATCACGAAGTCACCCACACTCCTGTTCCTTCCGCCCCTCCGGATCTCCACACTCGCCAACAAACACAGTACGACCAGCCCCGTCGCCATGATCAGGTCCTTCCTTGAACTAGCCACAGTCTCTGCGACGCGAAACTCCTCCCCTACCAACCTCGATCTTGCCATGGCCTCCTGATGCCGTCGCTGCTCATACTTGATGTTGTTGAAGGCAGCTACAGTGTGCCAATTCCATAGCGCATCAGATCCAAGGTCGTCCCTCTCGCGGCGGAGCCTCAGTGCCTTCCTAAAGTCGCTCTGCCTCTTGGGTGCGAGTTTTGCCGAAGCCCATACGTAGATGGTCGATATGGCTGCCATGGCCGCAGCAAGCTGGCCGCCAAAGATGCGCCAGAAGGCCAGCACGGCAACCACGAGGTCCACCAGCGCCGGAAGCTTGTCGAAGAAGATACTCCCCATGAACTGGGCGAAGCGTGGTCCGCCCGAGGCGATGGTGTTGTATATGTCCAGGGGCCGCTTGCCGTCGTGGTAGTCCGCGGAGAGGGAAAGAACCTTGTCGTATAGGTGACACATTAGGCGGCTGGAGATGTCGCTCTCCACTCGGATGAGCACGGTCCAGTGCAGGGAGGTGACGGCCTCGGTGACAACCTGGCGGAGGAGAACGAATGCTACCATCTCCTTGATGGGCAGCGGAGCATCGTCATCCGCTAATCTGTCGACGGTCCTTCTCAGCAGGACTGGAATAACAAAGTTCATTACCCTTGTAAGGAGAGTGCAGACAGTCACGATACTGAGATCAACCGTCCACGACTTGACGGCTTTCTTGTTGGTTGGTATGATAAATGGGGTGAAATGCCTGAAGCTGTCGTATTGCTTCTTCCATCTTTGCAGGATACTGCTTTTCTGGAATGCCGGGAAGGCGGAAATTCCGCAGAGAAAGGGAAGCGAGAGGACTACCGGCACAATGTAGGAGGATGGAGAGTGAGCGAAGGAGCCACTCCAGCCAAGTTTTGTATCGGCTTGCCACAATGTTTGGTTCCCTTGTAGTGACTTGGTCATACTTGGGACAGAGAGTTGACAGAAAACTTGATTCTCTTCTCATAAGTGCGAATCTATGATTTCGAAGGCCTTCTGGCAGAACTCTCAAAACGGTGTCGCTAAGGGTGTACCTGGTGCTGGTGAGGGGACTCACAGGGCCTCACGGGGCCTAGTAAACAGCGATACAAGTACGGCAACAGCAGGAGACCATGAGACTTCGGGTACTGTAACACTTAACGAGAATGAAGGCCCCGTCTGACACGTGGAAACCCAATGTCTCTCATGTGAGAATGGCATGATGATCTGCTTGGCTGAGCCACGAGAAGGAAGGTCTTGTGACTTTTGAAGAGACCATTCATAGGATAAGACCTCGTCAGCGTCTACTCCGCAATGCACTGATGCCTAATCGGCACTTTGACTGCCTTCGTTCGGTCGTCATTGAGTCGACGTGCAGATGGAGCTGAAGGCCGGGCTGCTTTCTGCGGATCAGGTGCAACCGGATTCCGAGGTCACTTCCCCCTCCTCCTTGCCAGCCCCCCGTTGTAATCCTCCGTTGTGATCGGACTTTTTCCTGAGCTGAGTCCTAGGACGTATTGCGCGATATAAATTCATGTCAATGCTCATTATAGATGCGCAAAAGACTCCACACATGCACATCGCTGGAAAACCCACGTGCCAATGTGCATTTATCCCGAGATCACAACGCCGACACACATGAAGCTCCTCTTCCATATACATCTATCCGCCCCTCGTCTCAAAATGTCCGTTATAGCTCTCTGCTGGCAAGGGTTCACAAGACGGAACATAGAATCGGTTGTGATTGGGCGAAGGACGCTTTATCCTAAGAAACAAAAGAAAAATGTTTGTTCATCCAGGCCCGCAGTCACCACATATTAAAAAATAGTTTTTGGTGTCCATTTTTCTTTCACGCCATCGCCCTATGCGGCTATCTATTTGTCTGTCTGTCTTGGCCATGTTGTCTATATGGCCCTTCAATGATGGAGATAAATGAAGCAACAATCTTTGGTAACTCATTCGCCCTGAACGCCCAACTTTCGAACGGTCGAGGAGGACGCAGATTGTAAAACACAGAAATGCTAACTTCCAAGTCCTCAAAAGCTGCTCGCCCAAAATACTTTGTCGCTGCAGTCACTATGCCCTTCAGAAGAGAATTTCAGACTGAGAAAGCGGATGGTCGCCCTGGACGGAGCCCCTCCTCACAGGCAATGTCCGCAGTACAGATGTAGTATACTGGAGATGTTCATGCAGGCTCCTGATCATGCGCTGCAACTCGTCCTTCACTTCGTCCTGGGAGCTCGTGCCTTGCAACACACTCACAGCAGGCGGTCGTGGCATGTATGGTAGCGCCGGCATGGGCGCGTCCGAGTCAACATCGGAATCCTCGACCGTGATGGCTACATCGGCTTGTAAAGCTTGGTCGTCTGACGTGTCGTTTGCGCTGTCAGATGGAGGCGTCAAGACCATCTCTCCTGAAGTGGGTGTTGACGGTATGACACCGAGGCCGATGTCATCGGGAACGTAAATAGACGGCTCCTTATCGTAGGTCGACGAGAATGATCCATTCGGGCTTATACCGTCGGGCACGTATAGAGACGGTTCCCTATTGCTACGCGGGATGGCATCCTCAGACACGTAAAGAGATGGTTCTCGATTGCTTCTCGGGATCGCATCATTTGGGATGTACAGAGAGGGCTCTCTGGTGCTGGAAGGGAAAGTATCGTCCAAATTGAACTGGAATGACGACTGATGTGTAAGCGTAGGCCTCCACAGACTTGGCGTCGCCGAAGCGGCGTCCGAATGTGCCGTTGAGGGGCGGAAGGACTCGCCATCGTCACCAATCAGGCTGGCGTCGAGATCTATCATACTCGACGCCGAGAAGCGACTCACTTCCAGGCTGGTTGCCGCCCGGGGAGGAAGCGTCACAGCCAACGAGTCTTCCGAATGATGGCCTGACATGGTATTCGGAAGTGAGTCAAGTGCCATGTAGTCATCCTCGTCGTTCTCGTCGTAAGACTGAAACCATTGACCCCCGAGCCGGGCATTGGAGGGCGTCGCAGTTGAGAAAGTCCAGTCCTGTGTGCGTCGGTGCTCGAGGCTAGACTGACTTCTTATGATCTCGGGATGGTGACCTGGCTGAACAGAATCACGAACAGTTGCGGTTGCGAAGCTCCAATCCTGCGTGCGGCGGTGGTCCATGGAAGAGAGGCTTCTGCCAAGCTGACTTTCGCGCGGGGCTTCATGTTGGATCTGTTGAATTTTTTGGGTCTCTTCAGCAGGCTCCTCGCCAATTGCTTCAGCGAACGTCCAGTCTTGAGTGCGCCGGTGATCCAAGGTTGTCTGGCTCCTCCCGAGCGGTCTGATACTCTGGCGACTAGCTCTAATAGTGTCCATCTGCATTTGCATATCAGCATACCGGGATAGCCTTCCACCATCCAAAGATTCGTCGAGGTCGATCAAGCCAGATTCTCGGATCGTTTGGTGCTTGGATCTAACGTCACTCGCTCTAATAGTTTCGCCTTCCATGTCTGCGAAGCGAGATAGTCTGTCGCCATCGAGCGACAAATCGAGATCGATTAAGGATTCCCGAGGCTGTTCAGGGGCCATACTATCCTTCCTCTCAGTACCCATCTCGGGTGCTGAAGAAGGCATTGGGCCGCCATAGAAGAGCCGAGCATTGTCCTCGTAATTCGTAATAGTGTTGGGGTCGAATGCCTTTTCGAGTGGGGCCTTGAGTGCAGGAATATTGGGTGGTCGGCGGCGGCGACCCTGCTGTTTGGGAGGTGGAGGCATCATGGAAACGCGAGGGCCATACGCGTCATACACGGCTTGAGCCTGGGTATCTCCAAGGGCTGTCTGACCAAATCCGCCGGCCATTGTGTCAAAATTCCAACCGTCATCGCCGGAGGCATTGGCAGGCTCATCGCCAGAAGGTGCTTGAGCACCGCCTGCGTTGAAGAGCGACATCCTGTTTCCTCCCTGGACTTCCCATAACCGATATGCATTGACGAGCATGCGGAGCGACTCGGCCGGGTACTTCCTTTCTGTGTCATATATGTATGGGTGTCGTTTGACCTGGCTTATCGAAGGCCGATCTCGTGGGTCTTCGGTCATACAACAAGCTACCAGGTCCTTCAGCTGGGCCGAGAACTGATCTCCTTCGAGGCGGGGGACGTGCTGCTTCAAGTACGAGCCGAACTGGGTGGGGTCAAACCGCGACATGTTCTTAGCATTCGGGGGCAACCCAGTGGCAGCCTCGAAGGCGAGAGACCCAAATGCCCAGATGTCCACCTCGGTGCCGTACGAGACAGACATGTCAAAGAGCTCGGGAGCCATCCAATTCAGGGTACCTGTGACGGTGCTCCTCTTATCGAACTTGGTCTCGATGATGCCTGCCACACCAAAGTCGCACAACTGGACGCCTCCGGCCTCGGTGACCAGCACGTTGGCACACTTGATATCCCGGTGGATGATGCCTTCCTTGTGAACCCAGTACAATGCCACAGCCACTTCGCGCAGAATGGGGATGATCCATTTCTCTGGCAGTCCTCCGGATGGGCGCATCAAGGTGGAAACACTGCCACCTCCACAGTACTCAGTAACAATCCACATGGAAGGGCCGACAAGCAACGTCTCGATGACGGTATTGATGTTCTTGGCGCCGCTGTCGCCAAGCTTTTTCAAGGTGTTGACTTCCTTCAGAATGTCGTTGAAGGTGTCGGCAGCGCCGGGGGCGAGACTGTCACCGTCATCGATACTGATAATCTTGACAGCGACCACCTTGGCAGATGAAGAAGCCTTGGCCTTGTAGACGCGTCCAAAACTACCCTTCCCGATGAGCTCCGACAAGGCGTAGGGAGGCGGATCTCTCCCGGCCTCAGCGCACTCGCGCACGATGCACTTCTGCATCTTCTCGGCATCCTCAACGGCCTTCTTCTTTGTGGCCGAAGGGTCGACAGCACGGACACGTAAGGTGGCCATGGTGTGAGCAATTGAAATGCAGTAAACCGACCGTTCTGACGAAGAGGTAGCAGGGCGATATTAGATAGCGGGATAGGATAAGATAGAACAGGATACGCTGATGTTGAGATGGCGCCTTGGTAGTAGTAGTGTGTGTAAGTGGTCAATCTGAAGTGAGGAGTGCTACCCAGGCGTAAACTGCCCAGGTATATGTAGACTGCTAAGGTATAGACTGTCCAGGTGCAGCCGAAGATTGTTGTCTCCTTTCCAAGAATGCTCTGGACGTGCACGACACAGCGCAATACAGCGCAACGTAATGCAAGGGCAACGTGGCCCAGGCCCAGGCCCAGGCAGGCACACCAGACCAACCAACCCAGCCCGAGTCTAAACCATCCGGATCAAAGTCCGAATCATCACATAAAGCGGAGAAGAAGATAGTAAATTAAAAAGAGAATACGAGAGCCACCCGGGTTATTTCTATTAAAAGGGGCAGTATATAGATAAAGGTAGATAGTTTAAATTAATTAATTAATTAATTAATTAATTAAGAGATTAAATAATTAAATAATTAAGTGTATTAGATAGCGTCGATAATAATAAAGTTATAGTTAAAGGAGTAAAGCAGGGGCTAACTTAAGGATTAAATAAGCTTTAATTAGGTTTAAATATTTACTAGTACTTTAAGCTTTAAATAAATGCTTAATAATAATAATAATAATATTTATATACCGCCTGCCTTTAAAGGTATATAGTACTTTTATAATCTATCTACTACTTAATAACTTAAATATTAAAGGAAAATTTAAGCATTATATTTTAGCTATATAAAAACTATATTATTATTATATCTTTATCCTTTAATTATTTAATACTTTATTATACTAGTAAACTTAATTAACTATTAATATTAATATTACTTTATATTTACTCTTTATTTTACTTATACTTATATAGCTTAATATCTTTTTTTATAATTTCTATAGCTAATTTAAAAGAAAAAAGCTTCTTTTATTATAATAGCTATTTTATTATTATTATAGTAATCGGTTATATACTTATTACGCTTTCGAAATTATAATATATATAAAATATAGCTAAAGCTAAAGTATAATAAAGCTATTTCTTTTACTTTTTTAATTTAATATATTTAATAATAATATAATATATTATCTTATTCTCTCTTTAATATTTATAAAGTAGTGTTAAAACGTTTAATACGTTATATATAAATTAATAAGCTATTAAGCTTATAACTTTTAATTTAATTTAAAATAAAGCTAAAGCTTTATATTTTATAAGCTTAATAGAAATATTACTAATCTTATTTATAACTTTTAGCAAGCGCTATATAGCTAAAGAGAATATAAAGCTTATATATAGTTTTATTACTTTAGCTTATATTTTATCTTATATTTCTTTTTAATTTTAAAAATTAAAGTTAATAAGTAATTTAAAGATTAATCCTTTTAATAATATTACTTTTAAGCTTATATTTTATTATACTTTAAATATATTTATACTTTAGCTTAGTATTTTATATATAAGCTTCCTTATTACGCTAAACTAGGATAAAACAACTTAAAATCGAGATCCCGACCCCGATACTCTATTATATTAAATTCTAAATATAGAATCGAAACTATAAGGCGAAACTATACCTAGCTATAGCTATACAGCCTAAGCGTAGCGAGTTCGCTACTTAGGAAATAATACCGATAGTAATCGACGGAGGAACTATAGGAATCGAGTAAAGCAGATACTACCCTAATTATAGATAAAGCGCTTATACAGTAACTAATAAGGCTTTAACGTAGCTATAAAGTAGTAAAAGGGAAGGGAACCTATCGGAAGAAAAGCTATAAATATTCGAGAAATAACTAGTAAACCTAATCGGTTAAAATAAAATACGCGCGGTCCTAAGTATTACCGAAAGCTACTGTATAAAAGCTGTAAAGTCTCTATATAAGAGCTCTATTAACGCCGCCTAGCTAATTATAAGAGAGAATTTATAATAGGAGATTAAAGCAGTATTTTATAAGGCCCTTATAGCTATCCCGATTACCCCCCTAAGCCGATTATAGGCTTAGGTTATTATAACGGGTATAATAAAACTAAATAGCGTAAAAGTATAGGAGTAGCGGCTAATAGTCTTAGCGCGCTATAGTAGGGAGGTAACTATCTATATAACTTTAAAGGTATATATAAACCGGAACCCGGTAGATATAATTACTATAGTTAATAGAGTAATAGGGAGCGAGGAAGTAGTAGCAGCGTAGCGTTTATATAGCGGGGATATATTAGTTATATTTAAACTAGATGTAAAAGTATATAAAACCTAGAAGGAATAAATCGGGCTAGCCTTTAAAAGTAAGGCTATAATAATCGGAAGGGAATACCCGATAGTTATTAAGGGCTTATATACGGGCCGACTATATAATATATATATAACGCCGGAGAAGCTCCTTAGCGAATTATAAAACTATAATATAATAACGATTATAAAGGTATAGCTACTATTCTTAAAGAATGAATAGGGGCGCCCTATACTTATTACCTCGGTAAGCGATATTATAGTAGCTAAATAGCTTTATAGTAACGGGGTTATTTAAAGGGCAGAGATCTTTATATATAAACTATACTCCGCTAAGGTAAACGTTAAATAATATTTTAATTACTATAGCTATAGATATATCGCGAGATTCTATAATATACCTATAAGGTATAAACGCTATATAGGAGCAGCGTATATTAAAGGCGAAAGGGAATACCCTATAGTAATAAATATTATAGCTACCCGGTATATATAGTATAAAGGGAACTATATAGCTTAAGACCGCTACTGCTTAGCCGCTTAAGCGTAAAAGGAATATATATAGGATATATATAAGACCCGACTATACTAGTTCGAGATATATAGTATAGGAAATACTCCTATACCGAGTATAAGTAGTACCGATTCGGATAGATTCTGTATCGTTATTATATAGAAGCGTATAGCGCTTAGTAACTTCGCTTAAGATATCCTATAAAGGGGATAGCTTAGTATATAAGTAGCTTCCGCAGGGAATATATACCGGTATATATCTTAAACCTCCTAGCGTATACCGTCGACCTTCTATTATACTTAAAAATAATAGATATTAAAGTCCTCTTTTAAAATATAGTAGGAAATAGCGAGAATATAGCGTTAGCGCTAAGTAGGTATTTAGTATTTAATATTATAGTAATATAAGAGCTATAAGTAAATCTAAATATATATATAATAGTATACCTAGTAATATTACTATATAAAGTAGTTTACGCGTATTATAGCCGAGTAGCGCTATACGTTTATAAGCGCTTTAATTTAATAGGGTAAACGGGGATATCGGGGTATAACTAAAGCGCGGTTACTTTTTTTAATATCGGTAACGAACCCCTTATAATATAATCGATCTATACTAAGCCGGAGATTAGCTTATATAAATAAAGCTTACTCCCCGGCCTTATAGCGCAGGAGCGGCGCAGATATAATATACTAGTTAGTAACTTTAATATATATTACCCCCTTTAGGATAGAGAAGGGCGTACTTTAAATACTACTTATAAGGTCCTTACCCTAGTATAACGCTAAAGCCTTAACCTAGCTACGTTATATAGCTATATAATAAGGTAAAAGTAAAGGGAAAGGTCCTCTATACTCGACCTCGCTTAATATAGCCCTGAACTACGCTATAAATATAACTAGGGACCGAAGTAGAAAGGCTCCGACTATAACCCGTAGCTAATATATATCTCCCGATTAGCGGGTACGCTATAATTAACTTAAGCCCCTAAGGGTTAAGTATAAAGGGTAATAGATATACTACTAGCTTAGGTAGAAGTATAAAAGATCTATATCCCGAATAGCTTTAATATAGCGGCTAATCTAGATAAGTATATAAACTACTTAACTAAAGAGCTTTAATATATAGCTTAAATAGTAACGCTATAATATAAGGTAAATATAAGTAAAACGGCTAAATAGTAGTCCCCGGAGGTAATAAGATTTATAATAGTAGTAAAGCAGGTATAGCGTAAATATTAAGTAGCGCTTTCGCTAATTAGTAATCGATTATAGCAAGAAGCGGTAAACGAGTAGAAGAAGACTATATATATAGCTCGGATAAAGTATTAGAGCTATATAGTTATAAAGGTATCCTATAATAATAAGGTAATATAAGGACTCGAACGCTAGGTAAGGATATAAAGCTATAAACCCCTAAATCTAATAATACTACTACTATTTAGGAGTAGTATAGATTTACTATTAAAGTATACTATATATTATTAAAAGATAGAGGTTCTTATAGCTAAGTTCTTTCCGAATATAAAGGTAAACTTTGTAGATATCCCGGCCCGGAATATTTAAAAGGGCTTATAATACTAAAGAAAGTTTACACTATATAGAAGCGTTTTATATAAAGATATTATATAAGCGCTAAAAGAGATAAAGCCTTAAAAGGCGCTAAGGGATAACCTACTTCCGGTAGGATTTCTTAAGCTTTACGGGAAATAACTACGCTATACCCTTATAAAAGTAGCTAAAAGAAGCTTTATCCTTATATATTACCTATAGCGCTTCTATAGCGCTAATATTATTATCTTCTTAAAGCTAGTTAAAATATTAGAGGAAAGATAAATCGCTAGAGCGTACCGACCGATTATATTACTTTATACTATAAGTAAAGTTATTAAGAAAGTATTATATAAACGTATCTCGGAAGCTAGAGAGGAGTAAAGCCTTCTATTAAAGGGATAAATAGGGAATCGGAAAGTAAGATCTATAAACCTTATTATTAGGGTAATAATAGAAGTAGTATTTATAGTATAGTAAAGCAGCGTAATAGTATCTCTATTATAGCTTAATATTATAAGCGCTTTCGATATAGTTAACTATAAACGATTAGTAGAGATCCTATATAGGAAAGGGTTCCCCCTTTAGATATAAAGGTAGGTTACTAGCTTCTTAAATATATATATATAGTACGCTTTCTCTTTAATAATAAAGCTTCCGAGCTGTATATACTCTAAGTAGGGGTACCCTAAGGCTTACTATTATCCCTAATACTATTCCTCCTATATATAGCTATACTATATAAAGCCCTCGATAATAATAAGCTAATTATAATAGGCTTTATAGATAATATTAATATCCTTACTATAAGTAGTAACGCTATAGAGAACTACTTACGCTTAAGCTACGCGTATAACGTATATAAGGAATAGAGCCGGAAAGTAGGAATAATATTTATAGTATATAAGAGTAAACTTATATACTTTATATAGCGCTACGCTATAATAAAGCTACTAGTATAGTATAGCGGAGTAGTAATTACGCTAATAGAGTTAGCGAGATTCCTAAGGGTTTAGCTAGATTATAAACTACGCTAGCGTTATTACTTTAAGGAAATTTGCTAGAAATCTAGTTATTTATACTTACTAAACTTATAGCTACTATATAAGGCTATAATAGCGCCTAAGTAAAAGAAATATATATTAAGGTTATCTATAGCGTAGTTATATATAGGGCTTTAGCTTAGTATATATTATTTAAGGGGAAGCTATTAGGGATAGCGGCGCGCTTAAGAGCTATTTAATTATAATACTTATATATAATAGTAAGCGCTTTTAAAGCTACTCCGGTCCGCTTTCTAAAACAAGAAACTAGCTACCCCCTAATATACCTTTATTTAAATAATAAACTAGTATTATTCGAAGCGAGATTAATATAAACGGGTATAGCGCTATATATATATAGCGTAAGAGAAATAATAATAGGATAGCTATACGCTATTTAAATATAGGTGCGCTTTTAATACTATTATTAAGGGAATACTAGACTAGCTTAACCGGCTTAAAAGAACAATAGTATAAGGAATTAAACTAAGGTATAGATAAACCCGGAGTATAGCGAAATAGGAGCTTAAAAATAGCGCTATTAAAAGAACTAGATCGTTAGACTATTTATCGACCCTAGCTTCCGGGATTAGAAAGAGTAATAGGATAAATAGTAAGCTATAGCATTAGAGAAGCGCGTAAGTTCTATACTTACCGCGGTAATATAGCGCTTACCGGAGGTTATAGATAAGATTAGTAGTATCTATATCGGGCTTACTAAGTATAAGGCTTTAGCTTTATTTTAAATTAGAATAGCAGCAATCGGGTTAGCGGTATACTTATTTATATATAGCGTACTAGCTGTTTTAACACCGCTTTATAGCTATAGGAAGGGAAAGGAAATAGCGTATTATATCGTTATTAAATATATAAAACTAGAAGGCTAGAGGGAAAGGCTCTGCTACGCCCTAGCCCCGGCTATGCTATATATATACTATAACTTTAAGGGTATAGTAAATATATAACTAGCCGCTATAATTATAATAAAGTAGCTATTATAATAAGGGAAGCTCCTATCCTTCGGGCTAGTTATAGAGATTATAAAGGAGGATATAGAGCTATATAAATATAAGCGGGATAGGGATAGGGCGTAAAGCTATAGCGTAATTAGCTAGTTAAGTTTACTAGTATAGTAAGGTACTAGGTAATTAAAGGATAAGGATATAATAATAGCGCAGCTTCCGTATAGCTAGAATATAGCGCTTAAGTTTTCTCCTAATACTTAGGTTCCTAGATAACGAATAGACTATAAAGGTACTATATACCCTATAAGGGGAGGTCGGCGTATAAATATTATTATTATTATTATTATTATTATAAAGTATAGTACGCTTTTATAATATAGTAATATATAATCCGTTTAAATTAGCATTAATTATACTTAATATAAGAATAAATTTTATATTATCTACTTAAAAATAATAAGAATAGGTTTTATATATATATTATATATATTCCTTTTATATTTAAATAATAAAATAGCATTAGCTTTAAGCTATATAGCTTTTTTTATACTATATATAACGGATAGCTTTATTATTTATTATAATAAAGTATTCCTTTTCGCTTTAAATATATATTACTTTAATATAATATTTATAATATATAAACGCTTTATAAAATCTAATAATATAATTATAATTAAAATTATTAATGTATTATTTAATATTTATATTTATAAAGTATAATTTATATATAAAGATCTCTGCTTTTTAAATAACTTTACTATTATAAAGCTACTTTATTATTATTATATTACTTATTAAAGCAATAAGCGTAAAGCGCTTTTATTTAATCTTCGAAAATAATAATTATACTTTTATTATTACTATTATATTATAATTTTATAACTTATTAAAAAGCTATTTTAATATAGTATATATATTATATAACTGATTTATATATAAGCTTTTAATAATTACTAAGTATTCTCTCTTTATTATTATAACTTTATCTTTAAAAGCTAGCTTAATATATTCTTTTTATACTTTATATACCTTTATATTTAATTTAAATATAACTAATACATTTCCGCTATATAAACTCTATACTATTACTATTTATTTACTTCTTACTACTTTATTAACTACTTTAATTATATTAAATAAGTTTTAGTTAATATATACTTTTAAAGTTATATATATAATAACTTCTTTATTATAATATATTAAAAATATTAGCTATTACTCTTATATTCTTATAATACTTAATAATATTATATTTATTATAATAATATAAGCTTATAATTAGTTAAAAGGAATAATTAATATAATAGCTATAAAGGCTTTATAAAATATTATTATTATTATTATATTATAAATCCTTCTTTATAATTAATTAAATTATATTAATAGAGCTTTTATATAGATTATTTATAGTTTTTATATAATAGCTTTTAATAATATATAGGATTATATATACTTTATTTTAGCTAATTAGATTTATTAGTTATTATTTAAATATTTATAGCTTTTTCTTTAATAAATTATCTTTTCTTTTATTACTTTATAGCTATATTAAAGCTTTATTAATTACTATATAAGCGCTTTACTTATAGTTAAAGTAGTATTTACTTTATTTAATCTTTAAAATTTATTTATTAATTATTATTTATATTACTTTTTAAATAGAAACATTATTACGCTTAAGCTATATAGCTATAGCTAAGTATATATTTACTTTATAGTTTTAATTCTATAATTAGAATTTAATTTAAAGTAATATTAAAGTTAAAACTTTAATTTTAAGTTTATTTTTAATTATAAAGAGTTAAATAAGCTTATATATATTTTATATTATAAAGTAAAGATTATAATAAAGTTTTATATAAAAAGGAATTTCCTATAATAATAGAGTTAATAAATTTAAATTAAGCTTTAAATAAAAATAATATAAGCTTTCTTTTATAAATAAATATAAAAAAGATATAAAGAGTTATTATTATAATTAATAAGTAATTTATTTATATATAATTAAAACTATATTTATTAATTAGGCATTAAGCTTAATCGGGAAGGCGGTCTAGCCGGATAGCTAGATAGTAGAATTAAGCTTATTTAAGTTTGCTTCTGCCGCTTATAATAGCTTTATAACTTAGATAATAACTAAGCTACTATTATACTAATAAATAATATTTACTATAGATTTATACGTTCTATAAACCGTATAGTAAAGCCTAACTAATACTAATTAGTAATTATACTAGCAATCTATAATAGTAAGGGAAGAAGAGATAGAACGCCCTTGCAATCGCTAGCTGCTAATTTAAAACTTCCTTTATAAGCTATTTAGCGCTTAAACGAGTTATAAGATCTATATTAAAGTTAAAGTTTATAATTAGATATCTATCTATTATAGAGACTTCTAAAAGAAAATAGAAACCTAACCGATAGCTATTGTAAAGCTGCTGCTATAATATACTGCGATAACTCGAAACTAACTAACGGCCGATACGTATCTATAGAGAGAAGTTTTATAATCTAAAGGTGCGCCCTATTACGCAGAAACTATCGCTAAAAACTTCACTCGCAGCGACAGAAACCCTCCCTCCTTCTTAAACTACAAAACCTCGAAACTATAAACCTCCTCCTCCTAGGACCCGAAACTGCAAAACATCGAGACCTTAGGCCTCTTAATTAGGCAAATTCACTCTTAAAGCTATTTACAACATAGAGACGGTCCCGTAACCATTTAAGATAAGATAATTCACTTATAAAGCGACTATAAAACCTCTGCCTCCCTATAGATAACTATAACTTTAAACTTTCCTTTTATAAACTACTCGCAACCTCGTTTTCCCCCCCTAGAAAGATTATAAACTCGACCTTCGATTTCCTACCTACTCGACTAGTTAATCTCGACCCTATTCCTTAATTAATCGAGCTACGCCTATAGATAACAAGAGACTAGTAAAGGTTAAACTGCTGCGCTATAAATCTAAGCGATTACTATCTGCAGGTAAATAGTCTTAAACGTACTAGTAGTTAGTCGATAAGTGCAACGTAGGAACGTCTCCTCTTATAATAGCAGGCTATTAAGGCATTTCGAATTATAAATATATCGCCGAACTATATAAAACCTTATAGGTCTATAAAGCAGGCTAGGATAAAGTTAATCTAGACCTCTAGACTACCCCCGTTATAAAAGAAGACCTCGATAAAGTTAGCGCGATTATACACGCTGCTAGAATTCTAAAGGACCTCGGCCGGCGCCGAGCTATAAACGAAGAACTATTAGTCGACTTTTAAGAGGACTTTAAGGGCTAGGATAAAGAGATATTTAGCCTTATCGAGCTAAACTAGAGGTACGAAATAAAGATCTTTCTCTATAAGAGAGGCATCTATATAGGCCTACGAGATAGCTACTTTATATTATAACTTCTAGAGGTTATAAAGATAGAAAAGTGCCTAGAATAGCCTGTTAAAGAGTTAAACGTAACGGAGTTTATAATATACAGACTTCTCCCTCCCTATCTAAGGTCTAGGCAGAAAGTAGGGCGGGCCCTATAAATAATCTACAAACCTTTAGGAAGTATAATTAACGACGAAGCCCTAGACGAATAGCCAGATAAAGCACTAGCAGACGAAACCCTAGACGAAGCCCTAAACGAAGCTTCAGATAAGACAATTAAAGTTAACGACTAACCTTTACATACGAACTATTACGTAACCTAACGGCAGCCGATTACTAACCTTCGAGACCCTTAACAGACCGACGATACCCTTGTAATGGATACTCCCGTACTAGATACCCCCGTACTAGATATACCGGTACCCTCGGCTATTAAAGAAGAGAAGATCTAGAAGGCTAAAATAGAAGCTATCGACCCCTCGGAAGCCGTTTCCGATCTAGCTATCGAAACGCAGAATAACCTTATAAAGACAAATAACCTTATAGAGACAAAGATAGAGATAAACTTCGCAGATAGATCTTTCGATAAGAATAAAGACCCTAGTTCTCGGGTATAGTACCCGGGAATAAATAGACTATAAATAAGTACAGAGGAAACTATATAATAGATTTATAATAAGTCTTAAGGAGGTTTAAGTCTAGAGATAAAGCTATTACGATAAAGTAAAAGACTGCTAGTATTAATTAGGCACTAAGCCTAATCGGGAAAGCGGTCTAGCCGGATAGCTAGACGGCAAAATCGAGCTTATTTAGGTTCGCTTCTGCTGCCCGCAATAGCTTTACAACTTAGATAATAACTAAGCTACTACTATACTAATAAATAATATTTACTATAGATTTATACGTTCTGTAAACTATATAGTAAAGCCTAACTAATAATATTATTATATAATTTAAACTTTAACTAAGCTATTTTAAAGAGTTCTTTCTTAATATATTTTTATTTTAAATTTATTTTCTTATTTATTATTTAACTTTTATTATTTTAACTATATTACTTAGCTCTTGCTTTAATATATTTAATCTATTAGATTTAAATATCTATTAATATAAGTTAAGTATTAATAGAAAGTATAAACTAAGAAGTTTAAAGTGCTATAATAGATATTTAACTATTAAATCCTTTCCCTTTAAATCTATAGCATGCTTAGGGTATCTATAACAGTAGAGCATTTAAGTAAAGGAAAACTATAGTTAGGTATCCTGTAACCTAACCTTAGAAAGCAAAAGATAGTACTTTAAGGAGCGTTTAACCCGAATGCAACTAGGCTTAAACGTCGATCCTCTTAGAAATCAGAAACGCCTAACTATGATTTGTCCAACCATATATATCATCTCTTAAAAAAAAAACCAAAAAAAAAAAAACCCGCCTTTAAAGGAGGCAAAAAAGCTCGCCTTGTAGTCCGTGGGTGATTGTATCGTCCGTCAATCAGTTAAATCAAAGTCAACCCAAAACACAAAAAACAACCCGCCATCCCTTTACTCATTACATCCTGAGCATTAACTCCCGTCTCCTGGAAGTACGATGCCACTGTCCCTGTCTTGGGCATTTTTGTTGCCATCTGATTCATCTGCTGGCCTTAGCCGCTCGATCCGCAACTTCATAGTCTCGTCCGCATCAACATCGGCTTCGCCACCCGAGTGGCCGGGTTCGCCATCGCTATCTGGATTCCGACCGCTCTCTTGATTGTGATCCCATAATTCCGCCCCGTCGTAGATGTATGGTTGCTCGCCCTCCTCGGCTGCAACTCGCCCGCCGATGTCCACCTCGCTGATCCTGACTTGATACTCCAGGGCCCTCTTACCTTCCCTGATAAGCTCTTCGGTCCAGCCGAGGCACCTCTTTAAGCTCTGGTTCATCTTCTGGCTATCAACTAGCAACTGCTGATGCTTGAACAAATCGACCTGCAACCTCTTCTCGTCATGTTTCCGGTGGCGAGCATCCCTCATGGCGGTGCTGGGACCCGTCTGCGCAGAACCTGTGGAATCCGACTCAGATAGTTCTGACTCATCTTGATACCCATCCTCTGGATCTGCCCCCGAGTCCTCGCTCAGGTCTGAAAGAGCTAGGTCGTTCAGTGGACCCTCTGGGGTCTCGCCCAAGGCAGAGTCGGAGGGCACGCGGGAGGAAGCTTTTGCGGTGTTGACGGATGAGAGGCGGGCAGCTCTTGACATCCTCTTGTACCGCCTTAGCTCGTTCGTCTGCTTTCGCAACTGCCGCTCCAAGGTCCGGTTGATGGCCTCCAATGATGCATTTGTTATCTGCAGATCCTGTACCTTGCGCTCCCTCCTTGCATTGGCAACAAGCTCGCTGAGAGGATCATTGCCGTTGGCCGATCTGGGACTGGCCAGGCCTGAGGCCATTGACTCGTTGTCATCAGCTTCGCCGGCGAAGTCGTCGGCAGCCTGCAGTACAGATGCCATGGAAATAGTCGGGTTTGAGAAGGACATGGGAGACGGGAGAGGCGAGTTCACGGGCGGGCTGGATGTGGCAGGCTGGGTTGTAGAGGCCGGCTCGGCAACCAGACTGCTAGAACGAGAGTGACCAGAGGCCCTCCTCTGCGGTACTTCAGCACTGATGCGTCTCAAGTCTGTCTTTGAACGGCCCAGCTGGGGTGCCGATAACGCGATCATGTTACGGCGCTCCGCTATTGATGGACCGATCGAGCTCTGAGACGGAGGCGCTGGTGGAGGTGGGGGATGGCCGGATATTTTGGGAGGTGAAGTCGTCCTCTGTGGCATGTAAGCTGCCGGCGACTGGGGCCCGCTACCTGGCCTGGTCGAGGTCACCCTGGAGCTCGTGGACACGACAGAGCCGGACCCGGAGGTCATCATCAGGCTAGGTTGCAAGTCCGGCGTGCCATTGGCATACATGAACTTGCTGTCCCTGGGATCGGGATTAGAGGTGGCAAGGGGAGGAGAGAATGGCGCGGCGGGTACGGATGTTGGAGGGCTGGGTTTTGCGGGGAGGTTGTCGCCATTAGCATAGAAGAATACAGGCCCCTTTTGTGGTAGAGCGGGTTTGGGAGTGGGCGCGGGCGCGGGGATGGGTTGTGCGCTTCTCGGGGCGTCGCTGGCATAGAAGAACTTGGAATCGCGATTCGTAGCTGGCGGTCCATTCCTTTGGCGACCGTCAGCTTCCAGTCCAGCAGCAGTAGCAGCAGCGGCGGCAGCTATCCCCAGTCCTGACCTTGTATCCCAATTGATATCGACTGATGGGTCTGCCGGGCTAGAGGAACTATTGGGGCTGTCGACGCGACTCTGCCTTGGGCCAGACCTGGGGGCGATGCTGTTCTGGAAGTAGCTGGGGGTAGTCGAGGCATGATTATCCTTGATGGAGGCGGCGGCGGAGGCACCGGCAATATAGGAGTCTGGTCGCGCGGATTTCCGAGGAACAGGAGTGGCCAAAGTTACGGTCTGGCGGTTGGAGGCAGAGGTCGGAGGTGGTTTATTGGCAGCAAGTTTCGGGGTGAGGGTAGCTCGTTTTGCCAGGGTGGGCATCTGAGGGTGCTGCCGTGAGGATAAGGAGGGCGCGGCGGCAGCGGTGGTGGTTGTGGAGGAGGAGGAGGTAGAGCGGTCATAAGGCATCCTAGCGGAGGAAGAGGAGGAAGAGGCGGGCTCTTTCGAGGAGGTCCGAGAGGTATGTAGATTCCTCATCTTGTTGGTGGCATCTTGTCGGATAGCAAGAGAAATTGCACACAAAAGTCGAAATCGAAGTCGAAGTCGAGATGGAGGTCGAGTTCGGTGGATCTAAGGGGTAGTGGTAATAGCACCCAGGTATGTAAGGTTGAATCGGTGGAGGAAGTCTAGAATCAGGGGTGGTGACGGTCCCGTTTACGAGTCGGGAATTTGAAGTGCGGGTACTTTGTTGGTGTATCTATCATGTGGTACTCGGGCTTTCCTGAACTTGTCGTGGAGTGAGTGCGTTTGTTTGCAAGGACGTGGTGATGGGATAAACTCGTATTGTGGAAGTAATAGTAGATAGAGCAGTTGGACAGATTGAGTTTGGAGACAAGATGCGACGAGACGAGACCAGACGAAACAAGACGAGATGATGGCGGGATCGTATTTGGTTTATTGGTGGAGGAGGAGGCGGATGATGAGGGTGAGGAGGGAGGAGACAGTTGACGTGAACGGTCGGTTAGCACGGGTTGGAAACGAGTCGTGATTCTTAGAGGCCTGACTGCCAGTAAATCAAGCCTAACAACCTACTTTAGGTACTGAGTAACGGAACGAAACAGGTAAAGACTGAGAACTAAGCAGCTGCCCGGGCACACATAACGGAGGTACTGGGCCTTATGGGTCTTGTGGGTCTTTTTTTCTCGTTACCGCATGCAATATATAAAACCCCCATACTTATCCCTACCTATGATCTTCTTCCCCTTTTTCTTTTCCATTGAGAGAAATGTGCCTATTTAGTATATGTAAACACACCGGAATAAACACAAGTTTCTTGTGACCACCTAGGTACCTATGGTCTGCGTGGCTGTCTATACATATCAACTCAACCACTGATCCCGTAACTTTAAAACGTACCTACTTGTCCGTTCATCGGTACCTAGGTACATTAGGATGGTACCTAAATGCCTAAATACCGAGGTCCTAGCTACCTAGATCAAATGTTATAGTTCACAAGATTACATAAACAAGGACTAGCCCACCCGAAACAGTCCCTCGACGACATTATCTGATCACTGACAAGATACAAACACAACCTATCCTGGCAAATCAACCCATCTTGGTTGGCTCGTGATAATCACTCACTACAACCACAACCATATCACATTTGCTTTATCCTATGCACCGGTGACAATTTGGATAAGCAGAAGTTCCGAGCTTCTTGTGCTTTTAGTTATACCATGGCCCTGATTGGCGTCTCACTCATAGTTGCTTCCGTTGTTCTGTTCTGCTTGCGCCGCCCAGCATGGCTGCCAAACTTCTTCGCCAACTTGCGCCATCAGGGAATCACCTTTGCTCGAGACAGCCATGCGAACACAGATGGGAACATAGGGACGGGGAAAAAAGATCTTGACATGACGCAGAACCCCCAAGAGGAAGACGTTAATAAGGAGGAAGAGGGCGTCGAAGAGGACCAGTCAACACCGAAGGCGTCTGCTACAGAACGCGACGATGTTGTCCCCAGCTTTACCCTCTCGGAACCATCAACAACAGAATCTGCCATACAAATACAGCAGTCTTCAACCTCTGGCATCTCCATGCCTCCGCCACCAATGCCTAGGACAACTTCAACAAAAGCTACAACACCAAGCCTCATGGCACCTCCTCCAGTACCAACGCCCCGCCGCATACCAACTCTTGCCCCCACAACCAACAGCAACAGCACCAATGCCAGCACCTCTCTCCGCCCAACCCCAAACCGCTCCCTCCTTCCCATGCCGAACCGCCAACCTGGATCATCCACCCTTGCACCTCCGCCCACACACTCTTCCATACCCAAGAAACCTTCGAGGCAGGTGACCTTAACACCAGGCCACTCCCCAATGGACTGGGCCCGCCTCGCCCAGTCTCCCACCTCGGACCTGCGCGGCCTGCCCCCGGCCACACCTTATCTGCGCATCACTCCCTCAGAACTCCGTCAGATGACGGGCCGGAAGGGGAAGGATGTCTGGTGTGCCCTCGGCGGCAAGGTCTACAATTTCACGCCCTATATACCCTTTCACCCCGGCGGAGAGGCCGAACTGTTGCGGGGAGCGGGGAAGGACGGTACCAGGATGTTCGGGGAGGTGCATCCATGGGTAAATTACGAGACGATGCTGAGTGCTTGTTTAATAGGTATCCTGGTAGACGAGCATGAAGCCATGAGCGAGGTGGGGACTAAAATGGAGGAGATGGACTAGGTAGCTGTTAGATAGACAGATAGATCATTAGGGACGGGCAAGGGCTGAGCGTTGCCTGGCCACCTGACCGACTGATAACGGTAGCACCGACAGCATGTGCGAAACGCAGAGGCTGATGTTGTTGCTTTACATGTGGGACGGCAGTTTGTGTGACATAAACCGTTGTGTTTCACTCGCTTTAAGCCTGGCTACATATTACCCAGCTACAAAGGAAGGCTGCAGCTAGACCGTTACAGGACCAAGATACCCAGATGGAAACCCCCATTTGCCCTCTTCAAATAAAAATCTAGGCACAAGGCTTCATCAACAACAGCCACTCAACCACGTGTTCCTTGACCTTTTCACCCCCTCCCCTTGAGCCCAACCTCCTACCTCCGCTTGCCAAACTTGAAGTTGAGTCCATCGTCACTCTCTTCTTCATCGTCACTAGCCTCCACTTGCCGCGTCGACCGCGTCGACCTCTTCTTGGCTGGCTTTTCTTTGGCTGGCGGGTCTGCGGCAGCCCGCTTGCTCCCTGATGCCAGTTTGGACCCACGTGTTGGCAGGCTCCGAGCTGCCTGACTTTGTTCCGAACTCGCCAATTCAGCCGCTTTGCCCTTTCTCGAGCGTGAATGCGTAGCCGCTATATCCATGACCTCCAGCAGGCTCTCATCCTCCCCGCCGTTACCATCCTCACCCAAGCCAGCATCGCTGTCATCACTGCCAATAGCATACGCTTCCCTCCCCTTGCCATTATCGGTAGCCTGACTTTGGATCCGGGCTTGGGTCTTCCCGATCTTGCGACCTTGTGTATTGGTCCCACCCTCCAACCAATAATCATCTCCTATCCCATAGTCCTTCATGCGGACCGGCTCAAGGCTCATGATCACCCTCTGTTGTGGTCGACCCACAGGCTCGCCTTGCTTCCGGAACTTCTTGAAGTTCTTCCTGCCGTTCCACCTTTGATCCCATCGCCCTTCCTCGATGTCCTGCTCTCTGCTTCGTTGGTTCTGTGCCGACCTGCGAATCTCCATCGGCTCGACAATTGTAAGCCGTCGGATTGCCTCGTAGTTCACATCTCCATCTCGTAATTCACGTTCCAGACGGTCCCGCTCCGTTTGGGCTGCCGCGTCTTCCTCTTCGCGATGCCGGATCGCTAAGTCGAGAATGTCGTCTGGATCTGCCGGGCCTCCTTTTCTGCCTCGCTTGGGAGCTGCTGTTGTTATCACCTTGCCTTTGCCTTTGCCTTTAGCTTTGCCTTTAGCTTTGCCTTTAGCCTGTGGAGGCGGGGACTCGGACATGTCTTCATCAAGGGCTACTGTTGGCGGTGTTGTCTCTCGTTGCGGTACGGGGTCTTCGCCTCTCTCGAGGCGGCGACGTTTGATTGCTGCGGCCGTTGGTGCGATGTCTTCCATGATGTCACGCTCCGGTTCTGGCAAGGGGCGTTTGCGACCTGTTAGGGCCAAGGCGTCTTCCTGTTGGGCCATGAATATTCCCTGTGAGGCTTCCGCCACTGTGCTTGGAGCCGTGGCGGAAGCAGTTTGTTGTTCTTCATCTTCATCCACATCGACATCAAAGCCCTTGAACCTGCTCTTGGGTGCGCGCCGCTCTCGCCTGCGTGACCTTGGTGGAGGGGGTGGTGACTCCTCGGTAAGTTCAGGTCTATCTTGATCTTGGTCAAATTCCTTCGCCGAACCATTGTCGACGCAGCCAGACCGTCGAGCTTGTTGTGACTCGGCTGTAAACGCTTAGCATGACGCTCATTGACAGTCTTGGAAGGGGTTGGGGCTGAGAAGGAAGGGGCCTGAGGTTGGGGGGGGGGGGGACCGCGCAACATACCTGGCTTTGGCTGAGCAGGGTCAAACTCCAGTGGCCTCCTCAGCTGAGCTGGCTCAATATCAAGGATTGCGGGAAGAAAATCGCGCGGCTCGATTGGCCGGTGATCCAAACGCAGAGCGACCTGATTGTAGAAGTCTAGAAACCAGTCTCCATGTTCATCATCCGGAGGAGGTAGGTAACGCACCACAACCGCGCCCTTGCCTTCACTGCCATCTTCAAACTCTCCCAGACCTTTCTCCCCAGCAATCTCCTTAACATAGCGTATGAAGTCGTTGATATCAGTTTCGCCCGGAACAACCTTGTTCAGCAGAGCCTTTCCTTTGCCACTCGTGATAGCCGGGAAAAGGTCCTCGTAACGTTTCTCCTCATAGAAAACGAACGTATACCCATCAAATATCTCTCGTCTCCTCTCGTTCGGCCTGAAAGTATCATCGGCCTGATCATTACCTGGAGCGTCGGTTCTAGGAGGCAAGTATTGCATCGCGTTCGGCCAGTTCCCATCGAAATCCTCCTCCAGCGCACTCATCTCGGTGCCATTATCGTCAGGCTTCGGCGTAGCGGCTTCGATGACAGCCTCCAAGAAGGCCTCATAGACGATGTACTTCCCATTGATCAGGGCCTGCAGCACCTTAGAGGTATTCCGCTTCTTGCTCACGACATGTGTGGTATTAGTATAATCGTAATCGGCGAGGAATTTGATGTCAATTGGCTCGAGATTTTGGCGGACATGGGCCCATGGATCGTTTCGCAACTCCGACTTTGTAAAGGAAAAGCTGAGAACCACGGGCTGCCACGATATACTGGTAAGGTGGCTGCATCAGTGACATGAACCCTCCGCGTGTAGCCTCGTAGTGATTGGCGTACCGGAATGTCCCCTTGTAGTGTCCTAGCTTGATCTCGTTGTTGTCCTTGATGAGGTCGAACCGCTCGCCCTTGATGGATTTATCGTTGACCCAAGTTCCTATCTTTGTCTTGAGGTCCTCGATTGTGACTGTCGAGCGGGTTTGAAGGCTGAACTATGAACGGTGCAAGGCAGAGTCAGCCTGCTATTCGGTGGGGCAGTTGGGGCATGTAGGATACGTACGCCCTCGTGTTCCTTGACCTCAGCAACTTGGATGGTCAGGTGCTTCCTCGAGATGGTCTTTTCCTGGATCACAAAACAACCGGCTGCAAATACGTCAGAAGATGGATGACAAAAGGGGGCTCTTTATGCACCGTCCTCACCCTCCACGGCGGTTCTGCCAAAGAGGTATCGCTTTCCCGGGCGCAGCCATAGTCGCCTGCCTATTCCAAGAAGGATTAGCCACCACACTGGACGGCCGTACGTGACTGTTCCTTATCCTCCAAGAGGAGAGAAGGTGGAATTGGGATGCATACCCCCAAATATATCGCCATCGCTCTCGAGAATCCACATTATTAGGCGCAGTTGATTGGGGGGAGAGGAAAGGGGGAAATAAGAAGAAGAAGAAAAGAAAGAAGAAGAAGCAGACAGAGCACAACGTGGTTCTGTGTTTGGAATTGGCAACGCATTTCACGGCCGTGTCGATCGATACGAGGCTCGCTCAACTGTACAGAAATGCGAAATGCTCGCTGGTGCAGAAAAAAACCAAAGTAGGACTGGTATCTAGGTGGCTGCCTCGGTGGCTGCCTGAAGTAGGTAGGCAGTAAAGAACTTTATCACTTTAGTAAATAGATTGCAGTCGGAATCGCGTCGCATCACTGACCCGCGATCTTGACTTGCTCCGAACTTAAAAGGTTGAAGTGGGGTAGGCCACGCTGTCACGTGGGTCGCCTGTCACCAACACTGTATGCAGCACTTGACCAGGACCAGTACCACGACCATTTACCCTTCCAGGTAGGTGACCAGTTGACCTGAAGCCATGATGGGAGCAAATTACCTATGTACTACTAGGACCTGCACATGTTGCTCGCAGGATATGTACGGTACCTAGCTACCTAGGTACCTAGGTAATTATGGATGCATTGTATTGAGTTGCCGTGCTTTGTACAGACACACGGTAGATGTATATCCTTTGATTGCTCCCCATCGCTTGCGACCCTTGACTATAATCCAACAGAATCTCTCTATTCTACAGTGTAAGCGATACTTCCTCTGCTAACACGCCCTATTAATCAACCTCCGACCTGGACCCGTTGTTTGGGGCCCTCGTCTGCATCTTCCTTCCCCCTTCACCATGATATGTCCATCAAAACGCCCTCTCTAGGCGGTCGTTGATGGCTCACCTGTTGGACTCTCTGTGTGAGAATGGTGCTTGTGCTTCTTCTTACGCTCTTCCTTCTCCTTCTCCTTCTCCTTCTCCTTCTTAATAGTGGCCTCCGCCACAAGCTGTTCAAACGCCATGAAATCACCCTCTTCTTCGGGGGTTCTCTGAGCCTGTATTGTTATCGAAAATAGTCAGAATGGCCCTCCATGTCGTAGTGTGTATATAGCGTAGGCCCGGGGGAGGGGTTGGGGAACAACCTACCTTGGCGCATATCTCGCCGATTATGACCATGGCCTGTGCCCTCTCAAGCCTCTTGGCCAGGGGGGTCTTCTTGTCGTTCAGTACCGTATCGCACACCTCGCGGAGCACGCTCTGGATCTCGAACTTGCTGCCTCGCCAAGCCGCATTCAGGATCTTGCCCGTGACCCTCCTCTCGTACTCCATCTTCTTCTCATCGCTCCAGTCCTCACCACCCTTCTCCTCCATCCGTGCCATCTCCTCCATTGTCTGCTGGGCGTCGATGGCGCTCGATATCGTGTTCCAAGTCTCCTTCACAATGGTGCCCTTGTCCTTCATCCGCCCGAAGAAGCCGCCGATGCCAAACAGCTTCTGCGACTTGAGCAGGTTGGAGCCCTTGGAGAGATAGGTCTGGCCGATGGCGTGCAGGATGTCGAGACCGAAGGACTCCATCTTCAGGTTCTCGACCTCGAGCCTCATCTTCTCCTGGAAGGCCTTTGTGACGTCTGGTCCCTTGTCCGTCTCGGTCCAGACTGATATGCGATCCAGCAGCTTCTTAGCCAGCGTGTCCACGCGTTCCTGGCGCACACGGGCCCGCTCCCGCTCATACTCTGCCAGTTTCTCGCGCTGCTCCTTGGTCAACCCGGCCTTCTTCTTCTTGTCCTTCTCGCTCTCCTTCCTGTGTAGCGTGGAGTCGCCTTGCGATTCGGTTGTCTGGGTCGTCTCGTCCGAGGGGCGGTCCATAATGGCAGGACGGATGGGGATCTTGTATTTGGGGGTCGAGGTGCCGCTGCCGGGTGCTGGAGAGGCAGTGCGCGAGGGGGTGGTAGCAGAAGGTGACGAGACAGACGGTGTGGTGGGCTTCTTACTTGTAGCAGCCGCGGGCTTTCCCCCAGCAGCCTCATCCTCCACGTTGACGGTGGTGACTGCCGGCTTCTTCTCGCCTCCGTCAGCCTCTGCTGCCTTTTGGCTCTCCTTCACAGCCTCGGCGGTCCCAGGAAACTCGGGGTCTTCGGTGGCAGCTTCGACGGCGGCAGCAGCGGCGGCAGCCTCTTCCTCCTCGGCCATGCCGGTGATGTCCATGGTGGTGGTAAGATCCTTCATCAGGCCGATCTCGCCGATCCAGTCGATAAACGCATCTCCTCCGAATATGCTAGTGAAAAACTCGGCGGGGTCGGCAAATCCCTCCTGCGGTTTCGCGTGGTCTTTTCCAAACTTGTCGTAGGCCTTGCGTAGGTCGGTATCGGAAAGGACTTGGTAGGCTTCACCTATGGCCTGAAACTTCTCGTGGGCAGATGGGTCGTCGGGGTTTTTATCTGCAGGACCACAAGTATTAGTATATTTCGAGTTCCACGGGAGATATGAAAGGGCAGTAAGAAAGAGCTGTATGCATACCTGGGTGGTGAACCATAGCCATTTTGCGGTAGGCCTTCTTGATCTCCAGATCAGTCGCTGTCGGCTTAACGCCGAGGGCATCATAATATGCCGTGTCGACAACCATGATGCTGACAGATGCTTCAACCCAGGTGAATGGAAGATGAATAGCAAGAACAAAGCAAGTAGTACCAAACCAAAGAACAATAGAGAGGCAAACAGGCGTGGTTTTGCCGGGTATCAAAGAAGGAGATGAAGAAGAAGAAGAAGAAGGAAAGAAAGATTTGTGATGATGATAGTGGTGATGGTGGGGGGGGGGTTCGTTGGTGATCTTCGCTTTTGAGGAAGAAAGTAGGTAGATAGACCAAGACTGCACATGTGCCCACTCAATTTACCCCGTAGCCGGCCGAAGAAAAGGAAGCACACAGGCAGGCAGGGGGCAAACTGGCAGATTGGATTGAGTTTTAGGCGGGATTTGAACTAGGCTCGAGTGCCAAAAGAGCCTGATGCTTGCGGCTTTGCCCCACGTCAGCATACTAGAACAAATGAACTCCCACAGGCGCAGGCCTCCGTCCAGCCATCACAGGGCTGAGCGGACCGCCTGTTGACTTTGTTGTTTTTATTTTTATATTTTATTGAATTATGATGATACATACACCTGGGCATACACCCATCGAATAGCTTATTTTAATCAAGTACCACACACACACACACAGAAAAAGAGGTAGAGAGCATACTGGATCAAGTCTATAACCCGCTACCCAAATATGGATGAATCAGTTCAGTGCGATGGGGCGTCCAAAAAAGAGTGTCAAATGATGCGGTGAGATATGAATGGAGAGAAAAACCCCCAGTGTATTTAGCATATAAAAAAAAATTTCATGAGCAACGTAATCCCACTGGTAGGTACCTTATGTAGCAACAATTCCGGGTCACCATTGCGGCAATCGTGTAATATCCACGCTTGGGCACCCGAGGACCACATATAAGCCCTCCTACGTCCACATGTATCACACTAATCCTCCCCATATTCCATTGTCACGCATGCTGAGGAAAATAGACACTCGCCAAACTCGCCAACTGTCCCCTGACTTTCATTCTTTACTTACTTAATGGGCGCCTCCCGCCTTCATTCTCTCGAAACACTGTCTATATGCCTCGTGGATCTCAGGGACCTCATAGCCGTACTCCTTGAGCTTCTTGCAGAGCTTGGTATGATCCAGTTTGCAATTGCTCCGGCCAGCCTTGATGACCATTGCCTGTTCTTCCAAGGTGAAATTCTTCCACGTGAACCCCGGCCTGACAATGTCACGGAACAGGGTCAACACCTCATTGTGCGAGATTGCGCCAGGGTTGGTGAAGTTATAGACGCCTGTCTCATTGTGTTCGGCCAACAGGACCGACGCCGGCAAGAGGTCGTGCAGGATGCTGTTGCTATTGGGGATGTCGACCACCCGTTCGTACTTCGCGATCTTGGTGACAAAGTTGCGGGGGTTAAGGTCGTCGGAGACAGGCATGCGTAGCCGCAGGATGAGGCAGTTGGTATAGTATTTCATGACCTGCATAGGGTTGGAGGGGAAAGAGTTAGCAGACCGTTTTGTCTCTTCCCGTCTCCCTCTTATGTGCCTTGACATCTGTGCGAACCTACCTCCTCAACGTGAGCCTTGGTCTCGGAGTAGAAGCTGCCAGAGAAGTTGGCAGGGTCGGTCTCGGTGTAGCCGGGACCGTCCCAGGGGTGAGCTTCGTCGTACTGATAGATGCAGCCGGTGGCAAAGACTGTGCAGTGGATGCGCTTGAGGAAGCAGCAGTCGGCCAGGTTGAGGGTGCCGATGACATTGGACCGGATGGTTTCCTCCTTGTGATCCTCGCACCAGTCGACGTTGGGGCGCCCTGTGCAGCCAGCGGCGTTGAGGACATGGGTGGGCTTGACACGGTCGAGCTCCTGCATGACCTCCTCGCGATTCTGCATGCGAACGGTAGTGGTGTGGGCATCCTTGCCCTGCTTCTGGAGCATGTGTCTCAAGTGGCCGGCAACCCAACCTTCGCCTCCCCATATAAGGAAGCGGTTATTAGTCTTGGTGCCATATGTCCCGTTCGTATTTCCATTGGTACTTCCGTTGGTAGCCATCTCATCTGAATGTGTGTTGTAAGTCGTAGAGGTGTCGGAAGTACCTAGGTATCTGGCCGTAAGGGGGCAGCTTGCGTGTATAGGTAAAGTGGGGTTATATGGTGTATCGGCCGTCTACATACCCTGGTCCTGGGTGCTCTTAGAGGTTCGGATGAAATTGTACGGTTCCGCGGCGTGGAAAAAGGGTAACACAATAAAAAGTGTGTAGTAAGGAAATGTAGAGAGAACACGAAGCGACAGAATAAACAGGAGAGAGGTCGACGAGGGAGGTTAAATAGGCAGTCAAGGGGGAGGGGGCAGGGTAAGGTCCCTAGATAGTTAAGCTCAGCTAGGGAGAGAGAGAGAGAGTGTGTGTGTGTGTGTGCGCGCGCGCGACGTTCCCTAGATTCGTAGATTGGATTCAGGAGTAGTCGGGATGTCGGCTAGTAGAACGGGGACCGTGGTGCTATTGGACACGCATAGGCGATGGATGGCAGAGGGCGAGGGCAGCAGCGGGAGGCAAGCTGGGCAAGGAAGTAGTTATGTGGAATGTCTCTGTTTTCGCTTCTGTTTCTCCTGAATTCAAGATGCCTGTCTTTCTCGTCTTGACAGATGACCTACATGTACCACAAAGCCATCATGTAGATACTTAAGTTTGTACCTGAGCCTGGCAGCGTTGTACCGATTGAAGAGTACATATTTGTAACAAATCCTGGGTAGGTAGTACTATACTGTACGTACATACGCTACGTACCTGCATCGGATCGAGGGGCATCGAGGCCGTGCTGTCTCAGGATAATCAGACGTGCGCAGGCGTGGCAGGTAACGCGTGAGCCTCGGGAAACATTGGAGAGGGCGAGGATGGGAGCACACAGACGCACACACAGATGCACACAGGGTCGATCGATGATTGCGTGGCAGTAGCTTTAAACAGTCGTTTGAAACCTTGGGCCCCTCATCTCTCAATCAGTGCCCCGTAATGTGCTACTGTACTTAGCATGTCTACGGATCCGTATATGAAGCCTTTGTGCCGTGGGTTCCGAGAGTGAACGACGCCAAATGCAGGCCATGTAGGTTATTCAGGCCGTGCAGGCCGTGCAGGCCGTGCAGAACTCAAGGCGCAATTGAGCAGTGGAGAGGTACGCAGGTCTGTGATATATATGTGTGTGTGTAAGAGAGGATTGAAATGGGGAGTTCTAAATGTGAATTGACCAATTGACGCCTGCCTGCCCGCCTGCCTGCCCAGGTGGTCGGCCGGCAAAACAAAACAAAACAAAAACGGAGCAAGTCAAACGGCAGGCAGCGTTTGTTAGCTAGCTACCTACCTATGCTATACCTGGTACCTATGGGTAAGTCACCTGTTTGGAAGTATTCCATGGGGAGTTGTCCGTAATCTGTACCAATACAGATTGATTTATAGCTGAAGTTGAGCACCCGGCATTAATCAATCTTCCTTCAATCTTCCACACTGATGATGACGACCTCGGGAATCGGATGCAACTACCATAGTAGGCCCGAGATGCGATGCACACGGTTGCAGATGTGTCCACAGATGTTAGTATGATGTTAAGAACACGCATACATGCACCCTGTATGCACTATCTGACAAGTAGCCACAGCTAGCTGTACTACTGTGTATGAGGTTATGTAGGCGAATGCGTCCTAGCAGAGTAGGGATTACCGTAAGTTCTCTCTTCCATTGGATCGGGAAATTTAGTGCGCCGCTTCCTTCCAAGCACACCAGAACCTGCAAACCCAGCAAAACATACTAGCTCTTCCAAGATTTTCTTCGAGAACAAACCCTCCTCATACCATTCCCTCCCCTCTGCCCCCTATGGGCCAAAATTGATCAAATCATCCTCCACCTCCACCACCTCCTCCTCTTGCTCACCACCTCCCACAAAATCTTCCAGACCATCATAACCACCAAATCCCGCCAAATCATCCGGCGCTGGAAGCTCACCACCTTCATTTTGCGCGCTCACAGCTCGCTCCGGTGCCCCTATTTGGACGGCCTCCTCTCTTCCCTCGCCCCCTCTCTCTAAAGCCCCCCTCCTTTACTTCTCTCGCTCCTTCTCAGTCTACCCGAACTCTACCCGCCAGCTCAGCAATCATTTTCAAGATGGGCGCCTCAAAACAAGCCATCTACTTCCTATTCCACCCCAATGAGCTCCGCAGTATAATACAATGGTAAGTTCCCAGCCCAGCCTGTTACGTCTCCTTTCTCCCCCTTCCCTGTTCATACTGACTGTCTGCAGGAAGGTCTGGCACGAACCTGTACACCGTCGCGATCCCAGCAAGGAGACCCTAACTGAAGCTTCATGCTTCAAGTTCCTCAATATGACCTCGCGCAGCTTTTCTGCCGTCATACAAGAACTCAACCCTGAGCTTCTCATGCCCATCACCCTCTTCTACCTCGTCCTGCGCGGCCTCGACACCATTGAAGACGACATGACCCTTGACATCAGCAAGAAGGAGCCCCTCTTGCGCGACTTCCACAAGAATATGGAGATTGATGGCTGGACCTTCAAAGAAAATGGGCCCAACGAGAAGGACCGCGAACTGCTCGTGCATTTTGACGACGTCATCTTCGAGCTCAAGAAGACCAAGAAGGAGTATCACGACATCATCAAGGACATCACCGAAAAAATGGGCAACGGCATGGCAGACTATGCGCTCAATGGGGATCTCAACGAGTACGGTGTCATAACCATAAAGGACTACGAGCTATACTGTCACTACGTCGCAGGCCTCGTGGGCGAGGGTCTGACCCGATTGTTTGTCCAATCCAACCTCGCTAATCCTGCGTTGATGGACAGGCCGGTGTTGACCGAATCCATGGGCCAGCTCCTTCAAAAGGTCAACATCATTCGTGACATACGTGAGGATTTTGACGAGGGCAAGAAGTGGTGGCCTAAGGAGATATGGAGCAAGCACGTCGACAAGATGGAGGACCTCTTCAAGCCTGAGAACCGGACAAAAGCGCTTAATTGCAGCTCCGAGATGGTATTGAACGCCCTGCAACACGCCGAAGAATGCTTATACTATATGGCTGCAATCAGGGACCAGAGCGTGTTCAACTTCGTTGCGATTCCTCAGTCCATGGCCATGGCCACCTTGGACAAGCTTTTTATGAACCCGGACATTTTCGAAAAGAACGTCAAGATCACCAAGGGCGATGCTTGCCAACTGATGTCAGAGTCGACGCAGAATCTGAGGGTTGTATGCGACGTCTTCAAGCGCTATGCGCGGAGGATACATCAGAAGGCCGACCCCAGAGACCCGAATTTCCTTGCCATCGGCATACAGTGTGGCAAGATCGAGCAGTTCATTGAGAAGATCTTCCCGACGCAGGATATCAAGAGGATGACGGCCGAGGAGCAAGCCAAAGCAAGTCTAAAGGAGCGAGAGGCAGCCACGGACAGGACCGAGGCTCTCTACCTCATACTGGCCGTTGTCATCGTTCTAATTTTTATTGGAGGAGTGATGGTAAGCGTCTGCCTGCACGGTACTACGGCCCGGAGCCTCGAACTGACACCTGAATAGATCGGATTGGCATGGTATCTAGGAGCAAGATTTGATAAGATCTCGGAAAACTTGGAACTGTCCAAGCTCTTCCCGACAGCGACGCCCGGTGCAGTCAGCGCACCCCCCACGGGAGAGCACGAGGAATTATAATGATATGATGGCATTTTTGGCGTTCACGATGGATATGTATATGACGAAGGGAAGGGAAAACGCTAGGTCGTTGCAGGTACACACTATACCATACCGTGGTCATCTGCCCACGACATGCATGAGCATTGACATACGCGATCCCAGCCGGGGCTGGGACGATAGGTTTGACACTAATGACTTAATACATATCTTCTGGCAGATCGCGGCCTATAGTTAAGGACAGTCCCTATTTCTCTCATACAGATCTACAGCATATCAAATATCCGAGACGGTCACAAGACACAAGACACGAGACCTAAACAACAAAACAAAAAGCAAATCAAAAATAAGAAAGAGCGCGGATGTCAAATTGCAGCCCTGTCTACCCCGATGACTGTGGTTTGTGCCGAAGAAGCGCGACATTAATGAAGGCGGCATTCGAAGTCTGGGTATCCGGGCACATAGGTAGAGGTCATTTTCAAGTTGTTTCGTCAGGATGACCTCTACACATGGACTGCATACATTTCATTACCCTTTGCCTCGTTTAAACCTCTGTTATTTAGCTTAGGGTACTATTCTTTTTGCCTAAAAAACTTAAAATCAATCGTAGCATTAAGGTTATACCGGTTATATATTGATCTCCTAAAGTCGATACTACTATACTATAGTTATAAGAGAATATAATCTACCTAGTATTTTAATAAAGCTAATAATTAGAAGTTAAGATATTTATAACTCCTTACTTCTTAAACCTTTAGTATTTATAGCTTTTATAATATATAAATTATTTTTTACTTTTAAATAAATATTCTTTTCTATAATAAAGATATAATAATAATAATAATATTTATACGCTAACCTCCCCTTATAGAGTATATAGTGCTTTTATAGTTTATCTATTATTTAAGAACTTAAGTATTAAGAGAAAACCTAGGCGCTATATTCTAGCTATATAGAAGCTACGCTATTATTATATCCTTATCCTTTAATTACCTAATACTTTACTATATTAATAAACCTAACTAGCTATTTACGCTATAATCCTATACCCGCTCCTTATCCCGCTTATATCTATATAGCTCTATATCCTCTTTTATAATCTCTATAGCTAGCCCGAAGGACGGGAGCTTCCCTTATTATAATAGCTGTTTTATTATAATTATAGCGATTAGTTATATACTTACCGCGCTTTCGAAATCGCGGTATATATATAGTATAGTTAGGGCTAGGGCGTAGTAAAGCTTTTCCCTTTAATCTTTTAGCTTAGTATACCTAATAACGATATAGTACGCCGTTTCCTTTCCCCTTTTATAGCTATAGAGTAGCGTTAAAACGGCTAGTACGCTATATATAAATAAGTATACTGCTAGCTCTATCGCTCCCGTTTTAATTTAAAATAAAGCTAAGGCCTTATATTTAATAAGCCCGATATAAATACTATTAACCTTATCTATAACCTCCGGTAGGCGTTATACTACTAAAGTAAATATAAAGTTTGCGCGCTCCTCTATTATTATAGCTTACTATTTATCCTATCGCTTATTTTAATCCTATAGGCTAGGGTCGATAAGTAGTTTAATAATCTAATCCCTTTACTAGCGCTACTTTTAAGTATTTATTTCGCTATATTTTAAATCTATTTACTAATAAAGCGGTAGAGCGCCCCTACTGCAATATATATAGCGCGTATACGGCGAACTCTAATAAGGGGCGTAAGCTAATAAGCGCTACGAAATATAAATTAAAGGTATTAAAGTTATTTTATTTAAATATAGGGAAGAAAATATTATACTTTTTATTACTCTATAAAGGGGGTTTAGGGATTTTTAATATAGCTGCTATAAGTATAATAAGAAGGGGATAAAGGGGTTATACTTTACCTTAGCTATTTTATTATTCCTCCCCTAATAGCTTAGTTTATAAGCTATGCCTTAAGATAGTTAATATCTAGGATCTTTAATTAAAACTAAAAGAGAGGAAAGAAAGAGACTATTATTAAAATTAAAAACTATTATACTATTTATTCTATATAGGAACCCTTTTAAAAATTAACCTTAATCCGGATATTTATATAATTAATAAGTCCTTTATATCTCTTATTATATATTCTATATATATATATTAACTATAATTAAATCTATTTTATAATTATCGTCCGCTACTTCCTTATCCGGGGCTTTAACTAGATTTTAAGTAAGTATTAGTATTCCTCGGTTATAAAGAACTATTTCTTATTTCGATAACTTTTTTTTCTATAATCTATACCTTATATAGTTTAATATAATTAAAATTAACCTAGTTAAGCTCTAGCTTAAGCTTCGTTATAATATCTATTATAAGTATCCGGCCTCCCTCTGCTTTATCCTAGATAAATAGAGCTTAAAGGGGCTTTAGGATAGTAATCCTATAATTATAAAGAGTATAGCGGCTTACTTACTTTATCGGAAGTTAATTAAGTTTAGAAATAAGTAGCGAGATTTAAAATAAGCCTTAAAGTATTTATAAAGCTTTCCGGTTAAAGGGACCTAATAAAGATTCTCTAAGGGGTATTAGTAGTAATAAAAAGCTTATACCTCCTCTTTCGATAGGGGATTACCGTTATTTAAAGGGTACTATATTACGTTATAAGCGCGAGAAGTTCTTTTTATCTTTTTTAATTAAAAGTATAGCCCTATCTTTATCTATAGTAGATATAAGATAAAGGCTTTAGTTTAGTACTATATTTAATTATTTTAATATAGGAGTTTAACTTAATTGGAAGATAAAGCTGCTATAAATAAAACCCTTATTCCCTTAAAAGTTCTTTAGGTTATCTTTAGGGCTTAAATTAAGTAAAACCTAGCCGGAACTAATAAAGGTAGTATTAGAATAATATTTACCTATATAAATATAATACTTCTTATACTCCTTAAAGCTAATTAATAATAACTTAGACTAATAAAGGTAAGCTAGTATATAGCCGAGCTCCCTTATATAGGTCCTTAAATAAAGGTTAACTATTTTAACTAAAGGCTTGCTAGTTAAATTAAAGAGACTCTTACTTTATATCTAATTAATATACTTAATATAATTACGCTTATTTAAAACTTCTATACTTTTTAAAAGCTATATTCGAAAGTTTTTAATTATAAAGAACTTACTCGATTCCTATTACCTATTAAAAAGTCGGTTTATATTATCTACTATAATTACTCCTTTTATAACGGGTTTCTATAGTATAGCTCGAGTAATTAAATTATCGATCTAGCTATATATTTATTTTTAATATTTCGGGTTATTAATAATAACTTTACTTAAGTAGCTATTTATAATAAAAGCCTTTTAATAAACCTAGTTATACTATATAAAACTATACTAATTATTTATCGAGTCTTTTATTACTTAAAAGATAAAGCGAAAACTAATTAAGTTTATATTATAAAGGGTAATTATAGTTAGTATAGCTTTATAGTCTCCTATTTTTATTCTCTTTATATAAATTTATATATTATTCTAGAGGTATTAAGCGAAGTATTTTATTTTAGTAATTATAAGATTAAATATAAGTTCGTTTTAAAAGTAAATATAGCCTTAAATATTATAAAGAGCTAAAAGATAATAGTAAGGGTTAGTTTTAAAGATATAGTTAGTATATAAAGTCCTTAGTTCTAGCTTAGGAAAGAACTAATTAACTAAAGCTTTATACGCTTCTATAAGAATAATAGTATTATAAAAATAAGGAGGGCGGGATTTAATTAAATTTAAAGTATACTTTTAGGGAATAGTAGTCCTTAGTATATAGGCCTTATTAAAGGGATTACTGCTAGATAACTACTAGTTAATAACTGAGTAGACGAAGGGTTTCTTACTTATCGCTTTCTCCGCTTTAATAGCTAATTATATATATATATAGGAATTTATAGTAATTAGGGAGGATATATAAAAGGGGGATTATAAAAGGTGCTAGTTTTTAAATAATAGTAAGGATATAAATAATAAGGAGTTAACGTTAGTAAAGAGTATAAAGTATAGGTTAAGCGAATAATATAAAGGGGAAAAGAATTTAGAAATAATTTTAAATAGCTTTAAAATAAGTAAACGGTAAAGTTTTAAAGGTTATAAATCGGCGTAAATAAGAGTAATTTATATAGTCTTTATACTTACCTTCTTAGGCTATAATAGCTACTATCTTCGGTAACTAGTATAAACGGTAACCCGGGCAATTACCCTTCCTTCTCTTTCTAAACGCTTCTAATTACTCTACCTCTTACTATTTCTCTTTTAGCGGTTATTCTTTTTATACCCTCCTTAGCTCTCTTTTTCCCTTTTTTTATTTTAATTATTTAACTTTAACTTTTCTCTTCCTTACTATTATAACTACTCTTTAGTAAAGCTTATTAGTAGATATTAAGCAACCCTCTTTACTAAGACTTATTATAGATAGTTAGCTTAATCTTTATTACTTAAACTAGCCTCTTTAACGATTTATAAATAATAATAATACCTAGCTCCTTTCTTACTATAAAACTCCTCGGACTCTTTATAATCTTTTCTTTATTTCGGATTAATAGAGAGCCTTTTTTAAGGCCTTTAAGTTCTATAGCTTTAAGGGTAACGCTAATTAGCTCTATATTTACTAGGAACCCGTTTCCCGTTAAAAGCTTATAAATCTTTCGATATTTATTAACCTAGCTATAAATAGTATTTAGCGAAATCTCTATTATCCTTAACCTATCGTTCTCTATCTCGAAAGTAGAAAGCCTTTTAGGTAATATATCTAGCGCGTATTAATTAGAAACGCTCGATAGTAGGCTTTCCTTATTATTATCTTTAGCTATTATAACTTAATACCTTATAACTATTACGCTTTAAGATTTAAAACCTTATTTGTAAAGTATATTAATAAGGAAATAAGGGAGAGAAAGAGATATTTTATAAATAGCCCTTTCCTTAAATATCTCTTTTTTTTTATCTATCTATTCGGGTACTTATACTAATTACGTTTTTTATATAGCTAGGGCTAACTATAACTATTACTAGGGGTTATTTTAAAACTAACTTCCCTCTAGTTAAGCGTATAAATATATTTATAGAAAGGCTATACCGGTAAGTGCTTATTTAAACCTAATCGATTAATAAAATACTAATACTAAACCTTTCTTTAATCTCGCCGATTATTTAAAGTCCTTAAAGGTTAATAATTAAAAGGAACTTCTAAAATATTAATTAATTTAGCTAAGGAGGAGGATAGAATTAAGTAACGGTAATAAGCGCTAGCTAAAGGTATTGGATAGAGCTAATTAGCTAGGGGATAGAAAAGGATAGATTTTCTTAGGTAGGGGTAGTTAAGTTATCTTCCTAAGTTTTCTTAATCTCTAGATTTAAATATTAGCCGGAAATAGGGTTAATTATAAGCGATAGGTGTTAGGCTCTAAATAACACAGTGGGTCACGTGACGGATTAGGCCCTGCCGGCCTATAAAAGGGGTAGCCCTAAGCCCTTCTAGATAGAACTTAAAAGGTAGAGACTAGCTTCCTTTTAGCATATATAGTAAATTACTGCATCTGCGCTACTTAATTACTAAGTCTACCCTGCTTACTCTACCTATAATTCTATCTCTAATAGTCTAGTCTCTTAAACCTATTAGGGAAGGCAGACCGTTCGAGGGTAGCCGTATTTTAGCTATTACATAGTTTCCTCGCATCGCGGGGTCGCAGCTAGAGCAGCAAGTAATAGCGATATTCTTTTCTTCCTTTTAGGTCGCTATTTTAGGCTTTAAGATAGTAACTATTTAAGCTTAGTTTCTATATTCTAGTCTAATTTACTCTCCGTCAATACCCTACAATTAGCAAAGGCGCTATAACTTTATTGCTTTAGCGCTATATCTAATCGGCTAGCCTACCTTCGAGACTATTACCTACCTTCGAGACTTTTACCGACCGTCGAGACCTTTAATACCCCGAAAAGACGAATATAAGCAGCGAGGAAGCTATATACTAGCAGTTCCGATAATCCGACTTCGCTATTATAATAAATACCGTACCGATCTAATAAATACCGTACTACCGAGAAGTACTGCAGTAATAGTAGTTCGATTCCGACCGAGCAGAAAAGCGCTCCCCACCCGAGCAGCTTATAAGATACGTGTAAGGGGCTGACCTATAATGCGACTGCAGGTAGGTGCTAACAGGATATATTCTGAAGTATAAAGAAGGAAGAGGAGAGGTCTTAGAAGGAGTCCTCTCCGTAGGCTATATATATATAAGGGTGTCTCTACTAAGGGCCCGTAGAGGGCCTGTCGAGGGCCCGTACTATCCCTGTACTATTAGGGTTAGGGTCTATAGCCTATAACTATACGCACGAGCTACTAGGCTCGGGCCTATAATAATACGTATATATAGCGAGGAAGCACTATAGTAGCAGCAGTTCGATTCTAATCGAGAAGAAAAGCGCTCCCCGCCCGAGCAGCTTATAAGATACGTATATATAGCGAGGAAGTACTATAGCAGTAGTAGTTCGATTCCGACCGAGAAGAGAAGCGCTTCCCGCCCGAGCAGCTTATAAGATATATATATATAGTAAGAAAGGAGCGTAGAAGCGTAGTATTACTATTAAGGGTACCTGTATAGGGCAGAGAAGAATAAGCGCGTAAGGACTATAAGTAAGAACCTTAATCGGCGAGCGAGTATAAAACGAGAAATAGTTTAAGTATTAAAGCGGCGCGAATGCAACGCTTACGTTATAGAGATATTAAAGGGTAACTATATAAGGTAGAGAATAAGCGCGTAAAGATTATAAGTAAGAACCTTAATCGGCAAGCAAGTGTAAAACGAGAAATAGTTTAAGTATTAGAGTAGTATAAATATAATACTTATACTATAGAGACGCTCTATATAAGCATATAGTTATAAGGCGAAGATAATAGTAAGGTCGGAGTAGAGAAGAGAGACTGCTAAGGAGTAGCTTAGGTAAGGAGATATCGCGGTGCGTAAAGCGCTTTTAAGGGGAGTAGCTTCGAAGCGTAAGGTAATCCTAAAAGACTAGTTATTTACGTAAGAGAATAGGCTTAAGTAGTTATAATAAGAGTAAGCTATAAGAAAGTATCGAGAGAGCGGCCGGTATATAGTACGGTAGCTATAAGAAGCGCTCTATAGCCGGCGGGCCTTATTTAGGGTATAGGCTATAGATTATTTACCCTGCGTTATAGTAAACGCGCTACTAATAATAATAATGCGCGGGTTCCCGGCGAGAGTATAGCTCCTAAGTAAGGCTCGAGCTAGTATTTATATTTAAGTATACCTGGATATAGTAAAGTGATAACTTTAAGTAGACGGAAGCGTTACAAGAGAGGTAGAGATATAGTGCGGGAGCTAATATTTAAGCTTAAGGGAGCGGCTTTAAAGTAAAGAGTACGTAGTCCTAGTAATACTATTCCTTATTTTATTTTAAAGCTTAATTTTTATACAGGTGCGTAAGGTATCTCTATATAGCTTAATAATAGCGTAGAAGTATTAAGTTCGAGTTATAAAGATTAATTATTTCTTACTAGGGACGTTATAAGCAGAATATTAGCGTTTATATAGCTTAGTAGCTAGAAAAAAGTATTAAGGTTATTTGAATTGCAAAGATTAATTATTTCTTACTAGGGACGTTATAAGCAGAATATCAGTATCTATATAGCTTAGTAGCTAGAAAAGAGTATTAAAGTTATTTAAATTGCGAAGATTGATTATTTCTTGCTAGGGATATTATAAGCAGAGCAGATATTAGCGTTTATATAGCTTAGTAGCTAGAAAAGAGTATTAAAAGTAGCTAAAGACTATAAAGAAGAAAACTTTTTATTAAAGACCGCGCGTAAGCAGCGTAGAAGCAACTACTATACTAGGTTTTAATTTTAATTTAAAAAAAAACCCTCCCTCCTGCCCGGGGTTTATAGGGTTACCCCTCCCTATTAGCGTTTAAATAGCGCGAGAGCCGCTATAGCTCTACGCTCTCCTTATCCTTATCGTTATCTTTATTATTATCCTTCTTAGCTAGCTTAGTTATAGTATTATCGATATCCTTAACGGACTTAGTAATACGCTCCTATATAGTAATAGAGCAATATAAAAGCTTTAAAGCCTTATCCTAGAAGGTAGCAGGAGGGCTAGTAGTAGGGGTAGCGGGGGCGGTAATAGTAACGGGCGTAAGCGCGGTAGTAGGGATAGCGCGGTTTTTACGTAGCTCCTATATAGCTTTAGTAACTATAGCGTTATATTTAAAAAACGGCTTTTTATCGTTTAAAGCCGAAACTAGGAACGGAACTACGGAACTAGGGACCTAGCAGCGTATAAGCAACGCTAACGTAGCGCGGAAATAAAGGGGATTAGGGTAATAATATACCGCCTTATAGCTATAGTTACTATTAGTATAATTTTAGTAATAAATACCGGTACTTATATAACGTATTAGTAATATAAAAATAGTGCGAAAGTAGCGGAAATATAGTTTTACTACTAGGCTTATAATATTAGTGCTAAAGGTTCTTTTAAAGCTTACTTATATAGCGACGGTGATAAAGCGACAGAGCGCCCTTACCGCAATATATATAGCGCGTACGCGGCGAACTCTAACGAGGGGCGTAGGCTAACGGGCGCTATAAAATATAAAATAAAAGCATTAAAGTTAGTTTACTTAAATATAGGGAAGAAAATACTATACTTTTTTATTACTCTATAGAAAGGGTTTAGGGCTCTTTAATATAACCGCTATAGGTATAATAAGAAGGGGATAGGGGGGGTTATACTCTACCCTAGCTACTTTATTATTCCTCCCCTAGTAGCTTAATCTATAAGCTACGCCCTAAGATAGTTAATATCTAGGATCTCTAATTAAAACTAAAAGAGAGGAAAGAAAAAAACTATTACTAAAACTAAAAACTATTACGCTATTTATTATATATAGAAACCCTTTTAAAAATTACCCTTAATCCGGATATCTATATAATTAGCAAGTCCTTTATATCTTTTATTATATATCCTATATATATATATATTAACTATAATTAAGTCCCTTTTATAATCGTCGTCCGCTACTTCCTTATCCGGGGCTTTAACTAGCTCCTAAGTAAATACTAGTATTCCTTTATTATAAAGAACTATTTCCTACCTTAATAGCTTCCTTTTTTATAGTTTATACTTTATATCGTTTAGTATAATTAAAACTAACTTAATTAAGCTTTAGCTTAGGCTTCGTTATAATATCCGTTATAAGTATCTAACCTCGCTTTACCTTATTTTAAATAGGAAGCTTAGGAGCTTAAGGGGGCTTTAGGACGGTAATTCTATAATTATAAAGAGCGTAACGACTTATCTATTCTATAGGAGGTTAATTAGGTTTAGAAATAAGTAGTAAGATCTAAGAAGGGCCCTATAGTATTCGTAAAACTTTCCGGCTAAAGGGACCCGATAAAGATTCTCTAAATAGTATAAACGGTAACGAAAAACTTATACCTCCTCTTCCGATAGGGGATTAGCGTTATTTAAAAGGTACTACGCTAAATCGTAAGCGTAAGAAATTCCTCTTATCTTCTTTAATTAAAGGTATAACCCTATCTTTATCTATAGTAGATATAGGATAGAAACTTCGGTTTAATACTATACTTAGCTATTTTATTATAAGGGTTTAACTTAATCGGAAAATAAAGCTACTATAGATAAAGCCCTTATTTCTTTAAAAGTTCTCTAGGTTATCCTCGGGACTCGGGTTAAGCAGAACCTAGCCGGAACTAATAAAGGCAGTATTAGGGTAGTATTTACCTATATACGAGCGGTACTTCTTATATTCCTTAAAGCTAATTAATAGTAACTTAGGCTAACGAAAATAGGCTAGTATATAGCCGAGCTCCCTCGTATAAGCCCTTAAGTAAAGGTTAACTATCTTAATTAAAGGTTTACCGGTTAAATTAAAGAGATTTCTAGCTTATATCTAGTCGGTATACCCGATATAATTACGCCTATTTAGGATTTCTATACTTTTTAAAAGCTATATTCGAAAGTTTTTAATTATAAAGAACTTACTCGATTCCTATTATCTATTAAAAGGTTAGTTTATATTATTTATTACGATTACTCCTTTCGTAACGAGTTTTTATAACCTAGCTCGAGTAATTAAACTATCGATCTAATTATAGATTTATTTCTAATACTTCGGGTTACTAGTAGTAACTTTACCTAGGTAGCTATCGATAATAAAAGCCTTTTAATAAACCTAATCGTATTATATAAAACTATACTAGTTATTTATCGAGTCTTCTATTACTTAAAAGATAAAACGAAAATTAATTAATTCTATATTATAGGGGGTAGTTATAATTAGTATAGCTTCGCAATCTCCCGTCTTTATTCTCTCTATATAAATCTATACGTTATTTTAAAGATATTAAGCGAAGTGCTTTATTTTAATAAGTATAAGGTTAAATATAAGTTCGTCTCGAGAGTAGATATACTTTTAAAGATTATAGAGAGCTAAAAGGTAGCGGTAAGGGTTAGTCTTAAAGATATAATCGGTATACGAGGTCCTTAATTCTAGCTATAAGGGGCTAACCTATAATACGACTGCAGGTAAGTGCTAATAGGATATATTCTAAAGTATAAAGAAGGAAGAGGAGAGGTCTTAAAAGGAGTCCTCTCCGTAGGCTATATATATATAAGGGTATCTCTACTAAGGGTCTATAAAGGGCCCGTTAAGGGCCCGTTAAGGGCCCGTACTATCCCCGTACTATTAGGGTTAGGGTCTATAGCTTATAGCTATACGTATAAGCTACTAGGCTCGGGCCTATAATATAGCCCCCCCCTCCTACTAGCGGCTATATTATAGTAGGCAGTAAAAATAAGTACCTAAGTACGGATTACTAAACCTATATAATTTATTAAAATTAGGTATCTATATAGCTATACTAGCTTAGCAGTCCCCTCCCTAGATATATAAATACCCCTTTCCCTACCTACCTAGGGACTAACTTAATTCCTTTCCGTCTCTACCCTTAACCTATAATAAATATATAATAATACCTATATACGCCTACTTAAGTATTCTTAGATATCTATAATAAGTATATAGTAACTTCTTAGCGTATTTTTAGGTAAAGACGAGTAATCCTATAATAAATATATAGTAGTCCCTCCGCGTAACCTTAAAGAGAGACGAATAAATAATTAATTAAATAAATAAATAATATATCGGCTACTACTGCTCCCCCTCCCCTACCCTCTTATAGCAGGCCTAGTAAAGGTTATAGCGGCGATAATAATAAGCCCGACGTAAGTATAGAACGAGCCCTCTCCGTATCCGCAGAGCTAATAATTATATAAAAGGGTCGTTGCGCTATAGGCGCGTACGCTATTATTAGAGACTCCGATAATAACGATACGGCCCCGCCTAAATAAATAAAGTATCCTTATAATAACTATTCGAGCCGTCTGCTTAACTATAGTAAACTCGATTATAAGCGTAGTTATAGCGCGTCCTATAAGGCGTATACCCGGGGCTATATAAAGTATAACTAGGGAGAGCAATTATACGCCGGGTTGCCTAACTTATAATATACCGCCCGAAAGCTGCTTTACGTAGTTAACGAGGGTAACTATATTATATTAAAGAGACGAAAGAAGGTTAGCAATATACGCAGATATAAGCCTACCTTTTCTAAGGAGTTTATAATCGCGGGACGCAATTAGGTTATAGCCCTTAACGCTACCCGTAAGGAATCTTTATATATTATTCGTACTATTACTACTACCCCGTAGGGTAACCGTTATAGCCGTTAGTATACTTATAACTTTTCCCCGTCCGAGGATATAGAGTCTCCTAATATATTTTAGACTATCGGATAAATAACTTCTCCTTACGCCTATAACGGAACTATAATACCTCTTAACCGCTAGCTATTCCCTAGCACTCCCTTACGTTATAGAATCGTTAGCGCGGCCCCTACGGGTTAGCAGCTATAAAATATAGTAGCGTAAGGACTATACGCTTTAGTATAGGGAGTCGGTAAGATTAACGCTAGCTTAATTTATATATCGGTAAGTAACTAAACCCCCTTTCCCCCCTTTTCGGGGACTTAACGGCCCTACTATAAAATTACAACTAAGGAAGCTAATAATAAATAGGACTAGTAACGAGCTTTCTAAGAAAAAACTCATCAAGATAACCGCTATCGGGAGGAGTAGGACGCTACCCGAGATAATATTTTAGCAAGTATAGTACATTTACTAGCTAATTTATATAGAAAGACCCCCCGGGCCCGGGGCGGGCGCCGGTCAGGGTTGCCCGTATCGTCGTTAAGAGGATATAAGTTATCGCTAAAGTTATAAGCTACCGGGGTATTTTTATTCTAAGGGAATAACGCTACTTAATCGGGTATACCGCTTATACTTATAATTTTTTCTTATACGTTAGTAAGATCCTAGGAAAGGGAGTCGGTTACTTAACCCTACTTATAATATAATAATCGTTTTTTAATATAATATACCCGTACTATCCCCGTACTTACTTAGTTTTCCGTTATTATAAAACCGGACCGTTATTAAATCGAATATCCCCCTACCTAGCTTCGAAGCGGTTTAAGGCCTTAGTATCTATAACTACTTCTAAGTTTATCTAGATAGGGGCGTTATAGTTAATCTATTTAATAAATACCCGACGATAGTTTCCCCTATTTAGCTTATTTTTAGCGGCTAGGATCTTATTTATATAATACTCCTAATAAATCGTTCTATCCTTCGGGGATAGGACTAGGATAAGCCCGGGGCAGGAATTTATCTTATCTTATATAAATAGCAGGTTAGTATATACCCGTTTTACTAAATTAACGTAAAAAGTTAGGTAAATATTCCTAAGGATATTAAAAGTAATTATAGTTAGAGTTAGGATAGTAAGGATTATATACTTCGAGTAAAGCTAATCTAACTTTTTCTTAAAGCGGTTCGTTTTAATATTATATAATAAGAGCTAGATTTAGTTACTAACGATAAACTTTTTAATAAAGCGCCGGTAGTAGTTTACTCCGAACTTCTACTATTACTAAGCGTATACTATCGCGGCCTAAGCGAGGTCGGTTCCCTCTTAAAGATAGTTAAAGAAGGTAACGGCCCGGCCCTATAAGCTACCCGATAGCTTAGCAGTATCTAGTAAGCGAGCGATTATATTAATATTATAGCTATTTAAAAGGTAATTCGGATTAAAACCTATAACTAAGGAGCTATAGCCGTTTAACGTTAGCTAATAGGTAGAGAGGTAATCGGGCTAATCGAACTAAGCGAAAGAAATAAATACCCGGAAGTACTTCTAAACCTTCTAATTTACCCGCTCTATCCCTCCGTCGCTTTACAGATAATAAGCTATAGAAAGGAGCTATTATATACTAACCGACTTATAGAGGTATAACTAGAAGTCCCCTACCTAGTTCGAACTATAATTACTAATAAGGGAGGATAGAAATCCGTAAAACCGCTACTATATATTATAGAATCTTAGGGTATACGCTTCGGCTTTTATCGAAGTTATAGCCTTTAGCTAAACGTACTTTAAAAAATAATCCGTAATAACTATAAGGCAGGTAGGTACCTCCGGGGAGTTTACCGGGAGGTCCGTTATAAAGTCTATTAAGAGCTAGAACTAAAATCGTTCCGGTACCGGGAGGGGCTATAAAAGCCCTTAACGTAAGCGCTATAAAGGGGTACTATATATATATACGTTATAATTCTAGATAAAACGATAAACGTCCTAGGATATACTATCCTAATAATAATTATATTAAAGAACTTTAAAAATACTATTATAGCCCGGGTAACTAACTAGGGGGGAGTTATAAACTTATTAAAGGATATATATAATTAAGGGCTCCTAGTATAATAACTATAAGCGGTACCGGTATATTAGCGCTTTATAAGTATTAATCGTATAGTCTGTAATCTACTTATAGGTTACCGCTTCTCGAAGGAAAAACCGCGTATTATTATATACCGCTATAAGATAAAGCCGGTAAAAGGGGTTATTCGCTAGGGCCGTATCTTAAAGCGCTTATAAACTAGGGTTAAGAAAAAGCCGGTTACCCGGTAATATAGAAGGATCTTATAGCTCCGCTAGTTAAGCCGGGGGGCTAAACTATAAGGGAATAGAAGCGATATAAGAATATAACGGGAACGCTATAAGAGTAGAACGGGGGCGTAGCTATTTTATATATAAAGTAAGGCGGGAGATAGATAAAGGCTAAAAGATTTAAGCTAGGGGCTATTTAGTATCCCCTATATCCTATTCCCGACGGGAAAGTATATCTAGGTAGGCCGCTTATACCCCGGGACGATATTTTAAGTAGAATCGGAATAGGGAAAGTATTTCGGATTATCGGGCTTAGCGCTTAAAGATTAGCTATAGCTAAGTAAAGTACTCTAAGCCCTTATAATCCGTAAGTATAATAAACGGGGAATATACGCTATAGAGCTCGGATAACTATATTATTAGATAGGTAATAACTATAAGAAGTTCTTTATTATAAATTATATAATTACGCTTTACTACTATAAAGCGAGTAGAGTAGTAAGCTACCGGTTATAAAATACTATTAATATTATACTAGGATATATAGCCTCCTAGTATATTTTTAGAATAGTTAGCCTTTATAATAATATTAAAATCCGGATCCTACTAAGTAAGAATAGGGGTAGAAATAAAGGTAAGCTTAAGGGCCTCGAAAGCCTTATCTTCTTCCTCCGTTTAACGAAATAGCACCCCTATATAAGTAAGGCGGATTAAAGGCTTAATTACTTTAAAGAAGTTATAGATAAAATTACGGTAGAAATTAGCGAAGCTAAAGAAGCCCCGAACTCTATAAAGCTTCGTTAGGGGCTTTTAATCTTAAATAGCTACTATTTTAGCGGGATCGGTATAAACTCCGATACCGGCCTTAATAATAAACCTAAGGTATTTAATCTCCTTAATAGCGAAAGTATACTTTTTAGGGTTAAAGTATAGACCGGTATCTCGAAAACGCTATAGTACTTTATAAACCTTCCGTATATAATCCTTTCGGGAATTATTAAAAAAGATTAAAAGGTTATTTAGATAAGCCGTTATATAATCGTTTAAGATATCTTATAAAGTATTATTAATAAACCGCTAGAAAATTACGGGAGCTTTAATAAAGCCGAACGGGTAAATAAGCTACTCGAATAAGCCGAACTTTATCCGGAAAGCAGTAAGGTACTTATCGCCCGGAGCTATCCGGATATAATAGAATACCGAGCGTACATTAAGCTTAATAAACTACTTTACTTTAAAAAGGGAGCGGAGTATCTTTTTAATTAGGGGAAGCGGATAATAGTCCTACTATATAATCTTATTAAATATATAATAATTTATATAAAAACGCTAACCTTTATCGGCCTTTTTAACGAAAAGGATTAATACTGCTATAGATAAAGCACTAGCCCGTACTTAACCCTTATCTATTAACTCGGTAATTTATTTCCGAAGTTCTAGGAGCTAATCCTATAATATATTATAAAGTAAACCCTATAGGAGTTTAGGAATATAGCTATCGTTACCCGGCTTTAAGCGGATATAATAATTTAAGCTACTATAGTATAGGGGAAGTTCGGATACCTTATCTTTATTAAAAAGGTTTATAAAATTACTTACCTTAGGAGGCAGTATAGGCCCGCTTTAGTCCCGTATTAGTTATAGTACGTACGGAGCTATTAGTATAAGGATATATATTATCTTATAGAGACTAATAGTTATAAAGGTATAAGCTAATTATTCCTTCTTCTGCTCCCTAGCTATAATACCCGCGTAGATACGCTTAATTAAGCTATAAATATAAGCCCCGGTAGAGCGTTAAACGGCTTCTCGAACTACTATATTATCGGCTACCCCGATAATAAGCTGGCCCCGCTAGGTATCTAGGATAACGTAGCGATATTATAGCTAAGGAAGGCCTAATATCGTATTACGGGCTATCCCCGGGATTATATAGAGGTAAGCGGGATACTGCTATTTATTAAGGTTTATTATAGTCTTAGCTATATAAGTAATCGACCGGTTACGCTAAAGGCTTAAAACGGTACTTAAATTATAAATATAGGGGAGATAGATTTACTTTAATTTAAATCGCTAAGCGAAACGTTTACTAATTATACTATAATAGTTATATCTATTATTAATTTAAACGTTAAAAAAGTATATATTTTTAAATAAAACTAGAATAAAGAAGGGTAGCTTATCTATTCTATCTTAAATCTCGTAATATATAATTATAACGTCCTCTATTAAAAAACGTAGATATTAGGGCTCTTAAGAGAGATTAAACTTAGGAGCTAAGCTTTTCCCTTACTTTTAAGTAAGTTTCCTTCGTTTTTAAATAAACCCGCGTTAACCTCTAGCAAATAGATTATAATCGGGGCGCGAATAGGAAATAAAGAGTAATTACGAATAAAATACTGCTAGGAGCTATAATAAAGATAGGCTCTAGCGTTATATCGGGTATTACAGATAGTCTCTAAAGTTTACTAAGCCTAACGCCGGTTCTCTAAACGAGAGGAGGACGAGGTAGAAAGAGGCGACCCTTTATATCCGCCCCGTTAGTTAGAAGGGGCGCTTCTACCTCGGTTATAGGATTATAATCTATAGTACCCCGAATACGCGGCGTTAACTCCCGATATTATAATATCGCTATTATAGTTATAAGATAAAGGATTAGAAGATAGGTAACTCTAGGGAGAGGAGTTCTAATAGTAACCGTTTAGGAGGCGTTATTTAAGGTCCTATATCTCTAGATCTTAGGCGATATTACGATATCCTATAACTACGCCGGTATAGGAGGAGCGGTTAATATTATATTTAATAGCCTTTTTATAAATATATAGGGATAGCGCGTTATAGAGGTAGTTAACTCGGACTTCCTCTATTTAGTAAAAGCCTCCCGCTATAGCTAGTAACTACTCGAAGTTAATTAGGAAGCGAGAGAACTAGTAAGTATCTTATATACGAAAAGCGTTTAGCTTAGTAAGTACGGTATACGCGTAATACGGGTCCCCGAAGTAGTTTTTAAAGTAGTTTAGAAAGTTCGGGACGTTATAGATCTAGTTACCGCTACCCTCTTTATAATAAGTAGCGACCCGCTATTAAATATAGGGAGAGAAGGAGGATTAGAGAAAGACCTATTAATCCCGTTAGTTATTAATAAAGATAGTATCGGTATATAGTTTATACTCGATAATTATACGCTAAAAGCGAAAAGTAGTTTTATTACTATTATATAGTACGCTCGAGGGAAGAGGTTTATAATATAGGGGCGTTAAAGCCGCTAACGTTATAAGATTAGGTTAGATATTAATATAGCTAGCTATATCCGCCGGAGAAATATAGGAATCCGGAACTATAAAGTCCTACTAAATACGAAAGGTATTACTAAGGTTCTACTAGGGGTCGGTATATACTATACCGGGTATCTGCTAGGGGGATAGGGCTATTTACTACCTATCTATTAAAAGGTTATCTGCTAGATTTATCTTATTATCTAAGAGAGGAATTTACGAAGCTCGTATAACGTTATCTACTATTATCTGCTCTGCTAGTCTACCCGCTAAAGTATTAGAAACCGAGTTCTTTTAAGGAATTAGGATACTTTAGAAATATAAGGGGCTAACTTATAATACGACTATAGGTAGGTGCTAATAGGATATATTCTAAAATATAAAGAAGGAAGAGGAGAGGTCTTAAAAGGAGTCCTCTCCGTAGGCTATATATATATAAGGGTATCTCTACTAAGGGTCTGTAAAGGGCCCGTTAAGGGCCCGTCGAGGGCCCGTACTATCCCCGTACTATTAGGGTTAGGGTCTATAGCCTATAGCTATACGCACGAGCTACTAGGCTCGGGCCTATAACACTAGCTTAGGAAAGAACCGATTAACTAGAGTCTTATATACTTCTATAGGAATAATAATACTATAAAAGTAAGGAGGGCGGGATTTAATTAAGTTTAAATTATACTTTAGGGGAATAATAGTCTTTAGTATATAAGCTTTATTAAGGGGATTGCTATTAAATAACTACTAGTTAATAACCGAGCAGATAAAGGGTTTCTTACCTATTGCTTTCTCCGCCTTAATAGCTAACTATATATATACGTAGGAGTTTATTATAATTAGGTAGGATATATAGAAGGGGGATTATAAAAGGTGCTAGTTCTTAAGTAACGGTAAGGGTAAAAATAATAAGGAGTTAATATTAATAAAGAGTATAAAGTATAGGTTAGGGGAATAGTATAAAGGGGAAAAATATTTAAAAATAGTTTTAAGTAGCTTTAAAATAAATAAACAGTAAAGTTTTAAAGGTTATAAATCGGTATAAACGAAAGTAATTTATATAGTTTTTATACTTATCTTTTTAAGTAATAATAGCTATTATTTTCGGTAATTAATATAAACGGTAACCCGGGTAATTACGCTTTCTTCTCTTTTTAAACGCTTTTAATTATTTTACCTCTTACTATTTCTTTTTAGCGGTTATTCTTTTTATATCCTCCCTAGCTCTCTTTTTCCGTTTTCTTATTTTAAATCTTTAACTTTAACTCTTTTCTTCTTTACTATTATAACTACTCTTTAACGAAGCTCGTTAGCAGATATTAAGCGACCCCCTTTACTAAGACTTATTATAAATAGTTAGCTTAGTCTTTATTACTTAAACTAGCTTCTTTAATAGTTTATAAATAATAATAATACTTAGCTCCTTTCTCGCTGCGAAACTCCTTAGCTTTTTTATAATCTTTTCTTTATTTCGGATTAATAAAGAGCTTTCTTTAGGGCTTTTAAGTTCTATAGCTTTAAGGGTAACGCTAGTTAGCTCTATATTTACTAGAAACCCGTTTCCCGTTAGAAACTTATAGATCTTTCGATACTTATTAACTTAGCTATAAATAGTATTTAGCGAAATCTCTATTATCCTTAACCTATCGTTCTCTATCTTAAAAGTAGAAAGCCTTTCGGTTAATATATCTAGCGTATATTAATTAGAAACGCTCGATAATAAGCTTTCCTTATTACTATCTTTAGCTATTATAACTTAATACTTTACGATTACTACGCCTTAAGATTTAGAACCTTATTTATAAAGTATATCGATAAGGAAACGGGAGAGAGAAAGAGATCCTTTATAAATAGCCCTTTCCTTAAATATCTTTCTCTTCTATCTATTTATTCGGATACTTATACTAATTATATCTTTTATATAGCTAGGGCTAACTATAACTATTACTAGGGGTCGTTTTAAAACTAACTTCCTTCCGGTTAGGTATATAAGTGCGTTTATAAAAGAGCTGCTCCGGTAAATATTTATTTAAACCTAATTAACTAGTAAAATACTAATACTAACCCTTTCTCTAATCTCGCTAATTATTTAAAGTCCTTAAGGGTCGATAACTAGAAGGAACTCTTAAAGTATTAATTAATTTAATTAAGGAGGAGGATAGGATTAAATAACGGTAATAGGCGCTAGCTAAATATATTAAATAGGCCTAATTAGCTAAGGGATAGAAGGTGATAGATATTTCTTTAAGTAGGGGCAGTTAAATCGTCTTCTTAAGTCTTTTTAATCTCTAGGTTTAAATTTTAGCCGGAAATAAAATTAATTATAAGCAATAGGCTTCGGGAGGCGTATATATAAAAGACCTTAGCTAATCGAAAAAGACTTTTAAGGGGGTATAAGTAGTTATCTCGGAATAAATCTATTATTTCCTCCTTAGCCGGCTACTTAGCTAGCTAATAGGGCTTTCCTCCCCTAATAGCTTTAAATAAACGAAAAAGCTACTCTTAGGATTATAAATACTACTAGCTAGATAGTCTTCTTCTTATAACTACTATTATTAATTAGATATATATCTTTATATCCTTTATATCGGTACTTATATTTTAATTATAAGCCGTTATAACTATAATATATATAACTTATAGTAGCGGAACGAAAATTAAGCTAATTATATTAAGGCTAATTAAGTAAGATAAGGGAAGAAAGGAGGGGAAATAAGAAAAGGAGTAAAGAAAAATAAATAAGGAATAGGAAAGAAAATATAAAGAACTTAAAATTAATTAGAAAATAAAAAGGAAAGAAAGTAAACGGAAGTAAATAAAAGGGAGAAAAACTATTAGAGAAAAAGATATTTAAATTAAGTAAGGAAAACTTATTAATCGGAATAGAGAGGCTTAATAATCCTTTTATTTATTAATTAATAATATAATTAGAAAGCCGTTCTTACTTAGCCTCCGTATAGGAATCTTAATAAATTAATTATCTTATTTAGCTTTATATATCTTAGCGGCTTCTTTTACTACTACTTATATCTTTAGTCCTATATATTTATCGGCTTCTAATTCCTCTTTACTTCCGCTCTTAACTTCCTCCTCCCTTATATTAAGAATATTAGGGATAGGAATTTTTATAGGAGATTAGTTTTAAATATTATAAGTAGGATTAAATATATTTAGTTAATCGGGGATTAAGAGCTTAAATACTTAGAAAGTATCGGTAAATCCGGCCTTCTTTTTATAGATTTCTATAAGGCCTTCGGGAACTCCCTTTACTATAAGTAATTAAAGTAAAGTTAGCTTATTTATTAAGCTTTAGGATTAGTTAGGGTCTTTTTCCTATAGTATTAGCGTATTTAATTACTAAATCCCCTTCTTATCGAGAACGAACTTCTTAAGGTTCTAGGCTATAAATATTCCTTTAAGTTTAATCCTATCTATAATTTATAACCCGTAGGCTCCCTTATTATAAACTTAATTAACGATAAATAGACCCTTTTAAAAATATAAGATCTTTATAACTATTAAGTAAGATATCTTTCTAATATAATTATAGATTAATACTATATTACCTACTTTAAAGCGGTTCTTCCGGATAAAGCTATAAGAGTTCGCTTTATCGGTTACCCGCTTTCGATATTTAATAATAACCTCGATAGCAGCTTAAATATCTTCCTTTTAATTAGCTATAGTTTTTAACCTAGCTTAAAGAGCTTCCTTAAAGCTTTAGTTCGGTCGCTATAAAACTACCCTTTATATCGGGACTTTAGTTTCTAAAGGTATAAGCGGCTCTTATCCGAAAACTAGGTAGAAAGGTATATATTTATATAATCGCTTAAAAGATATTCGGTTAATAAAGAGAGCGAGCTTTAAATACTTCCTCTATACTAATCTCCCCTAAAAGAGCTTAATAATAACGCTAGTAATAGAAAAATATCCCCCTTCTACTATACCCTATACTCTAGGATTATAGGGAGAAACCTAAATAAGCTTAATTTTAAGTCTTCGGATAATAAAAGCAAACTTTACTTTATTTTCTAATCCGCTATTAATATTAATAATTATAGGGTACCTATAAGCGAAAAAGATATCCTTAATAAAGAATCTTTTTATAATAGTAGCCTCGCTTTTCCTTATAAGTTTTATAATAACGTATCTAGTTAGATTATACCTAGCTTCTATAAGATATTAATATCCCCTATCGTTTAATATATATTAAACGTTAACTTTAATCTTTTCGAATAGCCTTTCGGGAATAGTAGGATAAACGCTTTCGCTATAGGTCTTAGAACTATATAAGTTATAGATCTTATAAGCTTTAATAGCTTTAGCTATATCTATTTAAAGCCCTTCCTAAAAGTAAAGTCCTCGGATCCTTATAATAATCGTATTATAGCCCTTATAGCTAAACTTAATATAATAATCCCGTAGGATTATTCTATAAAGCTCCGGATTATCGACTACCCGCCTCCGGGGTAGCTTACTTTCCTTTCGTCGCTATAGCGCGTAATTAATAACTTAGTATTATAGAGCTTCCTTTTTAAACGCTATAAACCGCTTCTTTAATATATTAAGTAGCGTTACTTTAGTTATAAGGAACCTAGCGAATTTTAATAGCTTTTTAAATTATTTAAGCTTAGGATTTAAGAATTATTCTATAGGGATAGAGTTAATCTAAGCATTATACTATTTATCTAAATCTCTTTTTAAGTCTACCTCCGGTATTTTAGAAATAGGTAGCTATAAGAGCGCGTCGGCTATAGGGTTTTTAAAACTAGGAATATATTTAATAGTAAAGTTAAAGATCTTAATAATTATAATCTACCGGCTAATTAAAGCTCCGGGGATATTAGATATTCCTCTATTAATTTAATCTACTAGAACTCGGGTATCGGTCTTTAAAATAAAATAGTATTTAAAAAGGTATTATTATAATTACCGGAAAGAGTATAATAAAGCTCGATACTCCCTTTTTATAGCGTTATACCTTTATTTAGTATTAGTTTATAAGCTATTCTCGAACTAAGCTAGCCTTCGCTTTCTATTAACCTTTTATATTAGAACTACGCTCTAGCCGATTAAGCTAGCGTTAACTATTAAGATAATTAAGCCTCCCCTTAAACTATAATCAATACCTATAATAATAGGTTTACTCTCTAGGGCTTTAATTAAGTCTATTATAGCCTATTTTTAAGCGTTACCCTATATAAACGGGGTATCTTTCTTTATTAGGTTATAAAGTAATCGGGTAAGGATTATAAAGTTCTAGATCTAGTAATTATAATAAACTACTATCCTTAGGAAACTCCGGATATCTTTAAGGTTATTATAAATAATTTATCCTTTTATCTTCTAGATCTTTTTAATTTAAGGAGATCTCCTAACCGATCTATAGATATATCCTATAATATCTACCCTCTTTTTATATTATTTAAATTTAATACCTAATATTATCGCGCTTACTAATTCGGTATTAAAAAGGATTTAATTAATATTCTTAATATACTCCGTAATATACCTTCGGATACTTAGAAGCTCCGGGAGCACCTTATCGTTATAGGTCGTCTCTAGACCCTTAATTATAATATCGTTAAGGAAAGCTTAATAAACGTAAAGTATTAGATTATATAATAAACGTACTATAATACGTATAAATTAAGTAACTAAGTTCGTTACTCCTATTAGTAAGGTATATATCCTAAAGAATCTTAAAGGAGTAGTAAAGGTTATAATATCTCTGCTATTTAGGTAAAGCTTAATTTAATTATATTCCGAGAAGAAATCGAGTAGCGATAAAACCTTATATATAGCGAACTCCTCCGAGAACTAATTAGTAGCTAAAGGTATAAAAGTATCCTTTACTATATAAGTATTATACTTTTAAGCGTTATTAATAAGCCGAAGACTACTATCTTTCTTTTAAATTAGAAATTAACGGTTTTAGTATAACGAATACGCGTTTTCGATAATACGCCGTCCGACTCTTTATTTAAGTAGGTTAAAAACCTTAAGCTTAAAAGTATAGAGGATAGGGATATTCTTAAACTAGAAGATATTATATAGAATAGTATAGATAACTTATAGGGGTACTATATCCTTATAAATCTCTCTAATCTCGGATTAATCTTAAGTAATAGCTTTCTCTCGATTAATTAGTATATACTTAAATATATTAATTTCCTTTAGAGTTATCCTATTATAATTATTAGTTATAAGTTTCTCCTATCTCCTATCTATTAAGCGTATACCGGGCTTAAGATCCGAGAATTTCGGCTTTATTTATTTATTATACTTTAAAAGCGGTATTTTTAACTATTTCTTTTTAATTATTTCTATATATTTAATCTTCTATAAAGGATCGCTATCTAGTATAGATCTATTAGGGTTCGAATTATTAATCGGTTTTACTTTATAGGTTATAGCCTTATAGAGGGTATTAACTATATAAACTATTCCGTAGGCGGCTTAGCGAGTTTCTTTCTAATAAGGAGGCTAAATTTTCCCCCTTTTCTATTTTTTTTTTCTTATACTAGCTATAAAAGCAGCTATAACTCTCCTTTAACTAGAGTTCTAAATATAAATAAGCTAGTTCTATCTTAACTAGAATAGTAATAGAATAAATAAAGGTAGGGATATCCTCCTTACCTAGCGAGAGGACGGGTATATTATTTAGTTCGAGTTAATCGGAAACTTAAGCGGGGACTTTTTTACTACTAATAGCCCTTTATCCTTTAATACTATTACTATTAGTAGTTAGTTTTTTCTAGTAACTTCGCTAGATTAAGCGGGGCTATTATTAAGCTAAATAGGATTCTTTAGCTTTCTTCCTATTATAGCTATTACTTAAGCTCCTTTAAAAAGAAAGTTTACTTTAAGAAGGCTATCGGTTAAGTATTCTAGAATAAGCTTAATTTATAGGATAAACGGTATTCCTAGGAGTACGTTATAGTTCGGCTTCCTAACTCTATCTTCTATAATATAAAAAACGATTTAATTAGTATAGCCTTTAATAAAAACGTTAGTTTTTAGGACTCTTAAGAGTTCTATCTTCCTACTATTAAAAGTTCTCGAGATAACGTTTATCTTTAATACCGGAAGACCTAACTTATTATATATATTAGCTCCGATTAAGTTTAGTTTAATACTATTATCGATTATTATAAGCTTCCCTTTTATTTCCGAGTTACCGATTCTAATTATAAAGAAATATATAGGATAGATATTTTTTTAAAATCGATCGAACCGGGTATCTATATTAGATATTTCTTTATAAAGATAAGCCCTAATTATATTAACTCTAGGGAGATACTTGTATTAGTTATCGGATTAAAGGAAGTTTTCGATAGCTTACTTATTAATTAATCCTAGAATCTCCTCTTTAATAGGGCTTACTTTAATATTAGAGATCTTTATAGGGCTACTTCTATTTTTCCTAGGCTTAGAGGTTTCTTTATAATTAACTATAACTACTTTCCTTATTCCGTTTTAAATAGCTTAGATATAGTAAATAATATACTATCTAAGGTTAGGGCGTAGTTAGAGAATCTCCTTTTAAATATATCCCTTAAGTATATAAAAGAATCGGTTAATTAATACTTTTCCGAAGTTTATCTTATTATTTATATCCTTAGACTTCTAATTAAACCTAGGCTTCTTTTTCCTTTCTAAGCCTTTATCGGTAGTAATATAAATTAATTCTTAGGTAGGACCTCGACTATCCTTATCTATAGTTAAAATCGTAATCGTTCTCTTATCCGCTTTTCGCTTTTTAATAGCGTTCTTATTAACTTCGGCCTAAATAGCCTTACTATTAATATTTATAACTATAGCTAGGTTACTTATAGCAGGCGAAACTAGACTTAGAAGTAGTTCGGGTTTTATAGCTAGGTTTATTATTATAGCTTCCTTAGATAGCTAGATTAAACTAACTCTAAGCGTTTCTTTAATAGCTTTATAAGGTACTTTATTCCTAACTAGAGCAGTATTTTACTTAAACCTCGGCTTATACTTAATTAGCTTAAGATAAGCTTAAACTCCGGGTATATAATTCTAGCCTTTATCGATAAAGTTTTAATAATAACTAAGGTATAACGGGATAATACCCTAGTTTATAATAACCTTCGCTTAGTTAAATAGATTAGGTTTAATTATAAATTTAAGGGCTTCTTTTATATCTGCTCTAGTACTAAGAGAAATAACCTGCTTTCCGGTATCTTTATACTAGATAATTCCTATATTCTTTAATATTAGGTAATCTAGGTAGTAACGGGCTATATATTTAATTAAACTATAATTATAATATATCCGAATAGAACCGTTTTTTCTTAGAGCACTAATTTTAGCCTCGTACTTATTAATTAAAGCTTTATAATCCTTTAGAGAGATATCTTCCCCTTTTAGAAGATCGGCTATAATATTATTAAAGTTCGGTAGGATATAAATATAACTAGGATTAAGTTAAATAGTTTTAAGCTTATTATTAATAGCTTTAATGCGCTTTTTAGCTAAATAGTAATTTTATTCTCTAGTTAAATTAATATTCTTAGCGATTTTAGCTGTACTAATCCGGAGGTTTTTAAAGTTCTTTATTAAACTTTTAATCTCCCTTCTCGAGATTTTAATCTATATTTTATCCTACTTAGCTATAGTTCGGAGCGGCTATAAAATAGGACCTTAAAAAGAGGGCTAGGGTATTAGAGAGGTTTAAAGGGGATTAATCGGAGGGGCTATAAGCTTTAGCTAAACGATTAGCGCTTAATAACCTAGGTTTAGAGGCTAAATAGGAACTGCCGGCGGCTAGAAACCTAGGTAAGGGTACTAGAGGCGTTTAGGTATAAAAGGAATAAACGCGTTTACCGTATTTATAGCTTTCCGGTTATAATCTTCTTTAAGTTAAGCGTTTCGGTAAGTCTTTAAAAGGGCTTTTATAAGCTTAAGCTATATAAGGGATTAAACCGAGGCTTCTATAATCCGATACTTAGATCGAAGTCGCTTAATCTAAGTAGAAGAAAGCTTATCCTAAAACTCCGAATAACCTTATAAGTCTCTTACTCCTATTTTCGTAAGGATATTATTATATATTAGAATACCTATTTAAAGGGACTCGGTATTATTAACTATATAGGTATTTAAGAAGTACTGCTTTTCTTAACCTAGGGTAAATATTTAAAAGCGATTATATAAACGGTAGGCTAGCTTAATTCTTTCTTCCTACTTAGGCTAAGTAGTAGCGCTTAAGGTAGCTATTATTAAGGACGTTATTATTTCGGGTTAAATAACTAGTATTTTAAGGATTAGTAAGGCTATAGAGTCGGGGATAAATATTATAGCTCTAATACTAGCGTAGTATTCGAGGTAATCAGTAATATTATACCCGGTAAAGGGGCTAATAAAGCTACCTAAACGGTCGATTATCGGGATAAAAGGGTAGTTAATATAAATACCCGGATTAATCTAGTTAGGATTAATTAAAGCGAAGGATTAGGTATAGGGATTAAGCGTATTTATATTAAAGGGTAGGGAAGCCGGTAAAGTAAATTAGCTATTATCCCGAGGATTAAAAGCCTTATCTTTAATTTTCGAATCGGAAGTATTTCTAGAGCTAGTATTTACTTTAAAAGCTAGAGTAAATTTAATACCTTTAACCTTAATCGGCTCTAGCTATCCTTAGAGAGATATCCTATTATTAACCTTTAAGGGCTTTTACTTTTTCCTTCGATAATTCTTTTTCTTTAATAACGGCTTAACCTTTTTATCTAGGTTAGCTTCTCTTTTTTTACTACTAATATAATTAACTTTACTATATATAGCCCCTAAGCAGGACTATAAATATAATAAGTAAGATAGGGGGTAACCCGTAGGTTATATTAATAAGGGGTTAGGTTAAAAAAGGGATATTTTAATAGGTAAGGGTAAACGATATTAAAGCTTAATATATTTAATAAGAAGGTAGAGATATAATCGAAATAATTTTATAATAGTAAGTAGGATAGGAAGTAATTAGTAGTATTTAAAGTAGGAAGACGAGAGAAGCTTTTATAACTTTAAAATATTTTTAACTACCTTTAATAACTATATCGCTATTAGTTTAACTCCCGATAGTAGAACGGGCTTAATTAACCTTCTTTAGAACTTTCTAATATAATTCCGAATAAATTACCGAAAGAGTCCTTCTTTTAAATAAATTACTTCGTACTAGTTAGTCCCGGCTTATACTTATAACTATTAATAGTTTCTACTCTAATCTTATAGCTTTATATCTCCGCTACTCTAGTATTATATTTCCCTTTACTTAAACTTACTCTTATATTTAGCGATAGCTTTACTTTTCCTAACCCCGCTTCTCGGCTCTCCTTAATAACTCTCTTTTTCTCTTCGAATAGAGCGAAAGTTTCCGTATAATACCGAGACTGCTAAGTCCCCTTAGCGATACTTAACTCTATTCTATATTTCGCATTCTAATTAGTACTTTATATTAGCGCCGAGTTTCCTCTCTAAACCTTCTTATCTTCGTTTTATATTATTAGAGAAAATAAAAGAAATAAAATAAAGAAAATACGAATTTAGGGTCGTTTCTCTAGTTTCCCTATAATTAGTCTCCGAGCTTCCCCGATCCTACTCCCCTATAATAGGGCGGCCCTAGGTATTAGTTCCGGCTAGTCTTATAATTATAAATAAAGCTATTATAAGAGGTAGTTTTTAATAATAGCGAACCTCCTAGGCTCTTCTTAATATAACGTAGTTTTAATTAACGAATAAATACTCTATTATAAAGCCGAAGAAACCTATATTCGATTTATAGGGCAAATACTAAATAATAAAGCGGCAGAGCGCCTTTACCGCAATATATATAGCGCGTACGCAGCGAACTCTAACGAGGGGCGTAGGCTAACGGGCGCTATAAAATATAAAACGAAGGTATTAAAGTTAGTTTGCTTAAGTATAGGGAAGAAAATACTATACTTTTTTATTACTCTACAGAGGGGGTTTAGGGCTCTTTAATATAGCCGCCGCAGGCACGATAAGAAGGGGACAGGGGGGGTTATACTCTACCCTAGCCACTTTGTCAACGGTACTACTAAGCAGGCGCGCGGGCCTTACTATATAAGCGCTATAAGGGAGTAATATAGGTCCTAAGAGTAGGAGTAGGGGTAGGTATAGGGGTATAAACGGGAGTATAAGCCCGAGTATAAGTATAAGTCCGAGTATAGGTAGATATAAGAGAGTTAGAGTCGGAGCTTTAGCTATACTCGGTAGTAGCGCTAGCGCTACGCTTACGCTTATTAAGCGCGGAAAGGGAGTTGCGAGTAGGGGATTATTCGTAGTCGGATATCTATTAGCGTAATTAGTATATATACGGCGTAGGTATATCGCTCGGAAGCTATATACCTTAATTAATTAATTAGTTAATTAATTAAGGGAGGTTCCAGCCTCGGTTAAACGATATACGGGCGTAGCTAGGGCGCTGCGATAGCCCTATAGGGGAGGGTATAACTTACTAGAATATAGTTTAAAGGAAAGAAAAGGAAAGAGAGTTGCTAGAGGGCAAGAGTATTAGAGGGTTTATATACCTAATGCTAAGCGGCGTTTATATAGCTATTTATACAAATATTTAGTATTATATTAAGGAATAATAGGAGGCAGGAATAGATAATAGGCTAATTAGGCGATAACGCTAAGACTAAGCGGCGTCTATATAGCTATTTATACGAATATTTAGCATTATATTAAGGGAATAATAGGAGGCAGGAATAGATAATAGGCTAATTAGGCGATAACGCTAAGACTAAGCGGTATTTAAGTAGCTATTTACGAATATTTAGCATTATACTAAAGGAATAATAGGAGGAGAATAGGCTAATTAAGCGATAACGCTAAGACTAAGCAGCGTTTATATAGCTATTTATACGAATATTTAATATTATACTAGGGCTAATAGAGGTTTTAAATAAAGGCTTTAATAAGAGGTTTTAAATAAGGGCTTTAAGTAAGGTATAATAGAGAGCATTAAAAGTACGAAGAGAGTAGTTCTGCGCAGTATAAGTATAGCGACTACGGCAGTAGTAGTAACTAGATAAGTTTAAAATCTAAGGTAGTTAACGGGTATAGACCTTAACTACGACCGAAGAGGGTTTTTAAACGGCGATAGTATTACGCTAGCGTATCGAGTACGCGGATTCTAAGTAGCTTCCGAGGACGGAAGTAGTAGAAGGGGGGATGTAATATTAAGCTCTAAATAATATAGTAGGTTACGTAACGGATTAGGCCCTGCCGGCTTATAAAAGGGGTAGCCCTAGGCCCTTCTAGATAGAACTTAGAAAGTAGAGACTAGCTTCCTTTTAGCACGTATAGTAAATCGCTATATCTGCGCTGCTTAATCACTAAGTCCACCCTGCTTACTCTGCCTATAATTCTATCTCTAACAATAGGCTCCGGGAGGCGTATATATAAAAGACATCGGCTAATTAAAAAAAAACTTTTTAAGGGGTATAGGTAGTTATTTTAAAATAAATCTATTATTTCCTCCTTAGCTAGCTGCTTAGCTAGCTATTAGGGCTCTCCTCCCCTAGTAGCCTTAAGTAGATAAAAAAGCTACTTTTAAGATTATAAATACTATTAGCTAGATAATCTTCTTTTTATAACTACTATTATTAACTAGATATATATCCTTATATCCTTTATATTAATACTTATACTTTAATTATAAGCTATTATAGCTATAGTATATATAGCTTATAGTAGCGGAACGAAAATTAAACTAATTATATTAAAGCTAACTAAGTAAGATAAGGGAAGAAAGGAGGGGAAATAAGAAAAAGAGTAAAGAAAAATAGATAGGGAATAGGAAGGAAAATATAAAGAACTCGGAATTAACTAAAAGATAAGAAGGAAAGAAAATAAATAGAATTAAATAGAAGGAAAGAAAACTATTAAAAAAGAAAATACTTAAATTAAGTAAGGAATATTTATTAATTAAAATAGAAAAACTTAACTATCCTCTTACTTATCGGTTAATAATATAGTTAGGAAGCTATCTTTACTTAATTTCCGTATAGGAATCTTAATAAACTAATTATCTTATTTAGCTCTATATATCTTAGTAGCTTCTTTTATAGCTACTTATATCTTTAGTCCCGTATATTTATTAGCTTCTAATTCCTCTTTATTTCCGCTTTTAATTTCCTTTTCCTCTATATTAAAAACGCTAGGAATAGGAATTTTTATAAAAGATTAATTTTAAGTATTATAAGTAGGACTAGATATACTTAGTTAATCGGGGATTAAAAGCTTAAATACTTAGAAAGTATCGGTAGATCCGGCCTCCTTTTTATAAACTTCTATAGGGCCTTCGGGAACTCCCTTTATTATAGGTAATTAAAGTAAGGTTAGCTTATCGGTTAAGCTTTAGGATTAATTAGGGTCTTCTTCCTATAGTATTAGTATATCTAGTTACTAGATCCCTTTCTTATTAAGAACGAACTTTTTAAAGTTCCGGGCTATAAATATCCCTTTAAGTTTAATCCCGTCTATAGTTTATAACTTATAAGCTCCCTTATTATAAACTTAATTAATAATAAATAAACCCTTCTAATAATATAAGATCTTTATAACTATAAAGTAAGATATCTTTTTAATATAGTTATAGATTAATATTATATTACTTACTTTAAAGCGGCTCTTCTAGATAAGATTATAAGAGTTCGCTTTATTAGCTACCCGCTTCCGATATTTAATAACGGCCTTAATAGCGGCTTAAATATCTTCCTTTTAATTAGCTATAGTTCTTAACCTAGCTTAGAAAGCTTTTTTTAAGCTCTAGTTCGGCTATTATAAGATTACCCTTTATATTAGGACTTTAATATTTAAGGGTATAAGTAGCTCCTAACCGAAACTTAGGTAAAAAGGTATATATTTATATAATTGCTTAAAAGATATTCGGTCGGCGAAGAGAGTAAGCTCTAAATACCTCCTCTATATTAATCTCCCCTAAGAGAGCTTAATAATAGCGCTAATAATAGAGAAATATCCCCCTTTTACTATACCTTATACTTTAAAATTATAGGGAGAAACTTAAATAAGCTTAATTCTAAGTCTTTAAATAATAAAAGTAAACTCTACCTTATTTTCTAATCCGCTATTAATATTAATTACTATAGGATACCTATAAGTAAAAAGGATATCCTTAATAAAGAATCTTTTTATAGTAGTAGCGTCGCTCTTCCTTATAAGCCTTATAATAATATCTCCGGTTAGATTATACCTAGCTTCTATAAGGTATTAGTATCCCCCGTTATTTAATATATACTAAACGTCGACTTTAATCTTTTTAAACGGCCTTCCGGGAATAAGAGGATAAACGCCTTCGCTATAGGTCTTAAAACTATAAAAGCTATAGATCTTATTGAACTGTAGAAGTCTTATAGGCGTGATAAGGCCTATAAGCCCCTTGTAAATACAGCTGTAAAGGAGGTGTTTTAGGATTAAATAGAAGGTTTTAAAGGGTACGAGGTAAAGTGCTTATAGATCTAAGTATAGAATAAAGAGTTAATTATTCCTTATTTCTTCTAGTAAGTAAACTAGAGGCGGTTCTATCTATTCTATATATATAGAAGAGTTTAGGGCCCGAGCGCCTTAAACGGAGAGAAAGAAGATCCCGAGCGGAGGAATAAACCCTCCGAAGCTAACCTTATATAGAAGGTGTAAACGCTATCGCTCGGAAGCTATAGGATCCGAGACGATCTGTACGGAGATCTATAGCTATAAGGCTTAAAAGGGAAGGTATATAATTATAGTAGGCTAAGGCGTAATACCGATAGCTGCCGAGAGCTTATCGTAGCCGAAGCGTAGCCGTTATAATACCGAATAATAGCTAGAAGGCTATCTATAGCAGCTAGGTGATAGCGATTATAACTATTATACTAGGAGCACTATAGGTATTAGAAAGTAAAGTATAGGGTACTAATCTAGGCCTAATTAGGCCTAATTTTAATACCCCCTCTATAACTAAACTTTCTTTTAGGTCCTAGATCCTCTAGAAGATTAAAGATCTTCTAGAAGGGGTTTAAGGCGTAATAAGCGCTTAAAGACTTTAAATTTAGGTATAGGCAGTAGTTTAGTTAGGCCGTCTACGGGTATCTTTAAAGTTTTAAGGTAGCTAATTTTTAGAAGGCCTTCTATAACCTTACTCCGAACGAATTTAAAGCGTACTAAGGTATACTTTATACGGCTATAGTATTTAGGGTCCTTCGAGGTAGAAATAGCGTTCTAAGAGTTGCTATATAGAGGGGTAGGTCCTAAAATAGGTTTCTGAATTTTAGAGAATAGGCCTCTAACTTAGAGAACCTCTCTAGTCGCCTCTATAATAGCATTATACTTAGCTTTTAAGGTAAAAAGGGCGATAGTACTAGATCTCTTTAATTTCTAGCTAGTAACGCCCCTATAGTAGTAAATTAGATACCCGTAGGTTAATTTAGCTATTATTCTACAGCCGGTAAAGTTACTATTGCTATAAGCTATAGGTTCTAGTAATTCGTCTTTGCCCCCTAGCCTTAAGTTGTAGTTTATAGTACCTTTAAGGTATTTAAATAGTAATTTAGCCGCTATAAGGTACTATTTCGAAGGCTTTTATATATACCTTAAGAGAAACTAAACTACGAAAGCTATATCGGGATAAAACTCGATTATAGTATATATTGCAGTACTATTTAAGCTTTAAAATTCTTTAGTTTTAAACTAGTTTAGTACCTTTTTAGGCTAGTTAGAGCTTAAAAGCACTAGTTATAGAGGTACTAATATAGGGGCTATATTAGTAAAACCGAAATATTAAAGAGCAGCTTTAATATATTACCGCTATAAAATCTATAAAGTTCTTTTAAGTTTATCCTGTAGGATCTCGACGCCTAAAAAGAACGTAGTAGCGCTTAAGTCTTCGATTTCGAAAGCTTTATTTAAGCGCTTCTTTAGATTACTTATAGCCCTTATAAAAGGGCTAAATAAGAGGCAGTTATCGACGTAGCTAACGATAAATATTCCCTACTAAGTACTATAATATATAGCGGAATTAGAAATTAGAGGCTTAAAATTTAAGCTCTTTAGAAGGCTTTTAAGCTTAGTTTGCTATTAACGGGGAGATTATTTTAGGCCGTATAGGGCCTTAACAATCTAGATTACCTAATTTTCTTTAGGATTCTAGCTAAAATATTCTAGAAGGTCTTTAAGGCTTTGATTAGCCTTTAAGAGTTCTTCTAGTCCTAGAGGAAACTCTATATAAAGGTCTTCCTTTATATCTCCGTTTAGAAAGGCTCCTATAAAATCGATTTATTCGATTTCCTAGTTTAAACGAGCTATAAGGGCGAGTAGAATTCGCTAGGTAGGTAAAATAAAGGTATTAGTAAAAGTTTTAGTATAATTAATACCGGGAACCTATTAGAAACCTTTCGTTATAAGGCGAGCCTTATATTTAGTTACTTAACCCTTTTAATTTAGCTTCCGTTTTAAAACCTATCGATAGGTAATAGGTTTCTTCTTTAAAAGTAATCGCTTAATAAAGCGAAAGGTTCCCTTTTATAAAAGTTACTATAGCTCTTTTAGTAATACTTAAATCTAGTAAGGGGATTTAGGGGTTTTTAGCGCTTACTTAAAAGTATTTAGCTTTAAAACTTAGTAGACGAGGTAGTAGATTAGTTCTATAATATCCGGCATAGGCTAATTAATATTAATAAATTCGTCGTTTTTATTATAAGGCTCGAACTCTAGCTTTTCGTTTTAGTTAAAAATAGAAATACGGATTTCTAAGCGCTATAGTTACTTAAGCTCTGCTTCTAGTTTAATTATAGGCGGTTTAAGAGCTATAGAGGGCTTTAAAGGGCTTAAAGAGCTACTAAGTAGTTCTATTTCTTCTCGTCTATCCTCGAGAGTAAGGGGCTCGTATTCTTCTGCCCCCTTTATAACTACTAAAGGCTTACCTTCTTTAATAGGTGTTATAGATTTAAATAGCCTAACTAAGCTAGTTTTAAAAACTCTTTATTACTAAATAAGGTAAATTAAAAAGGTTTTAATACCTATAATAATTAGTAATAGTATATCTTCGGTACGGGGAGCGAGCTTTTAGCTCTTTACTCGGTATTTATAAGGTATTAGGGCTAAATAGCGTAAGCCTATAACCCTGCAGGCTAATAGATTAGGTGTATTAGGGGCCTAATTAGGCTATACCTTATTAAAGAAGGCCTAGAACGGAGAGACGTTACGATTTATTATAGTAGTTCTATTAACTAACTCGATAATCGCTAGAAGAATATAGTACTAGAGGTATTAAGGAAGATTACTAGCTAGAAGAGTAGCGCGTAGTTTATCTACTATAACCCTTATAGAGCGTTCTATAAGGCCGTTTTACTTTAAGGTATAAGGGCTCGAAGTATTAAATTTAATACCTTTTCGAGTAAAATAAGCCTATATTAGGGTATTAGTAGCCTTTAATCCGCTATAGAAGTAAAATTCCTAAGGGTAATAGCTATACTAGTTTTTAAAAGATTTAAATAAATCTTTTATACCCTAGAATATTTCTATAGCTTCTTTATTTCGTAACTAAAGGACCTAGCGATAGCGGGACTTTCGGTTTACTAGAATTAGCCCTATAGGGCGTTTATTTTAAGGTAAAGGGACGATTTTAAAAGTATTGCCTTCTATACGATCTAGAACCTTTTAAGGAGCTATAATAGGTTTTGCATTTAAGCGCCGAACCGCTTTAGTTTTAGCGTACTCCTTATACTAGAAATTAGAGGCTTTAATTATATCTAGATTTAAAATTCTAGTAAATAGCCTAGCTATCTTCTTTAGAAGGTTAAGGCCTATATGCTTAAAGCGTAAGTGCTAGAGTAGGGCTGCCTTTAAAAGCTTCTAATAACTAGAGAATTTAGTTTTAGAGGGCGAGGTGCTTAAAGCTAACGGGGCTTCTAATCCGTTAAAGGGCTCTATATAGGAGGATAGCCCTAGGGATCTAGTAGCTAACGGGGTTAGAGGAATAGAAGAGGGCTCCGGGTAGGAGGATAGCTTTAAAGTCCTATTATTTTTACGCGAGGGCTTACTTAGGCCTAATTATAAAAGACCCTCTAGGGGCCTAGGGGCTTTAAATCTAGTATAATAAAAGTAAGCAGAAGGTTAAATAGGCTTTAGCTTATCTTTAAGTCGAAGAAAAAAGCCTAAAGAATCGAACTTTAGAAGGGTAAACGTGTAATTATTAGACCCTATTAGCTTTTCGCTATTAAGACGCTTACTAGCGGTATAGTGCTTAATATTATTAAAGATATTAATTTAAAACTAGGGAATATATAGTACGTTTTCGAGATTAACGGTACTATATTTTAAGGGATTCTCGCTAACTATTATAGAGAGGGTTATAGAACCGACTTTAGTAAGTATTAGCATTCCTCCGCTAGTTATTATATTTTTTAGTTAACCTTTATTAGGCTTATAGTTTAAAAGCTAGGTCTTATCGTTAGCGATATATACTATAGATTTAGTATCGTAGCGCTAGAGCGATAGCTTATAATAATAATATTTATATAACTGTTAAGGTTTAAAAGGTTTTAAAGCCTTATAAGCTTTCTTAGTATAGTAATTATATCTACTTAAGGCTTCCGAATCTTCGTTATCCGAATCTATATTATAAGCGCTGTTTTCTAGGCTAAAGTTTATAGCGTAGGCGAATTCGCTTAAACTATTATCTTTATCCTTTTACTTCTTCTTTTACTTATTCTTTTATTTAGAAGAACTGCCTTTAAAAGGATCTTCCTTTTATTTACCCTTGCCCTTACCCTATTACTACTAGTTCTTAAGCTTCTTAAGGCTTAAAGACTTTTTTTTAGAACTATATAGCCCTATCTTAGTATCTCTATTAGCTAAGACTCGAAGTTCTTTTAATATATTTACTATATAGAAGGTTAGATTTAAACGGAAGCTAGGGCTAGAAGCCCTATTAATTCGAATCGAGTTATAAGTATAGCGTACCTAATCGCTAAATAAAGATTTTAGTGCTTTTAGGTAAACGTTAACCTAATCTTCCTTTAAAACTTAAGCGCTAAGGGCGTTTAAGCGAGATAGGGTATTATTAAATCTAGAATTAAATTCTGTAATAGAGCCTATAAATTCCTAAAAAGAGAGAGAATAAAACTCTCTATAGAGAGTTTTACGTTAAAAGGATTATATTAGGGCGTATTAAGCGATGAGTTATTAATAGGCTTATAGGGGGTTTTAAATCTAGGAAATAGTACCCTAGGGGATTAAGGCGTAGCTATCTCTAATAATTATTAATATTATAGCTTATTTATTATCGGAAAGGCTAAGTACTAAATAGGGGTTCGAGATGAATTTAGGGTAAGAAATAGCTTTAAATATTATTTCTAGGGCTTATTTCTATTATTTATAGTTCTTAAAGCCTTTAAGGCGCTATTCTTTAGGGATTAAATAGGCGCGCTTAGTAATTTCTCGGCTTAGAAAGCCCTAAAAGGCGGAAATAGTAGTAGTAGGTGCTAGGGGCTCCGGAATAGCTTAAGTAGGCGTAAGAGCGGGAGCGGAAATAGATTATAGAGGGTTTAAAGGCCCTATAGTAGCGGCTTAGGCGGCGAAAGCCTCCCGGATAGTAGTAGCGACTATAAAAGCGATAGTATTTCGGACCTTAGTAATTTAGTTAGCGAAGCGTTAGTTATAGTAAGTCCTAAACTCTTAGAGGGCGTTATTAACGATCCTAGTAATCTATTTAGGATTAAGAAACCTGGAATTTAGGTTTATAACCCTAGAATTTAGGTCTATTACCTACTATTAAAGTAGGAGCCGATAGTTATAGTTATTAAGAGCTATCGGGTCTATCGGTATTTTAGGGCCTTAGAAGGGGCTTAAGGGAGCCTATTAATTAGCTATCTTTTAGTAGGATAAGCGCTAAAAAGAAGGAAATAGCGTATTAATCGATAGCGGGGGTAGTAACTAGCTAGGCCTATTATATTAGAGATATAATAGCTAGAAAGTTAACTAGGTTATCGTATCTAATAACGTAGAAAAAATAACTATTATAGTATAGTAGTTTAAGTAGTAGATTTATAATCGTAAATGCTGTAGTATACTATAGTAAATGCTATAATATGAAATATGTATTTAAGAAGTAAGTATAATGTAACTGTAATTAGCGATAGTAATTTTAGCCTAGTATAGCCGAATAAGAAAAGTATAAAGGTTGCGAGTTCGAGTAGCTAGATAAAAGATAATTTTTACTTTTGCAGGATGCAAAATCGGTAGGGTTAGTATAGTAAAGTTCTTAAGAAAGATTCTTTCCCGGGCTTATAACCTATTAAACTATAGAAGTCTTATAGGCGTAATAAGGCTTATAAGCCCTTTGTGAATATAGCTGTAAAGGAGGTGTTTTAGGATTAAATAGAAGGTTTTAAAGGGTACAAGGTAAAGTGCTTATAGATCTAAGTATAGAATAGAGAGTTAATTATTCCTTATTTCTTCTAGTAAGTAAACTAGAGGCGGTTTTATCTATTTTATATATATAAAAGAGTTTAAGGCCCGAGCGCCCTAAACGGAGAGAAAGAAGATCTCGAGCAGAGGAATAAACCCTCCGAAGCTAACCTTATATAGAAAGTGTAAACGCTATCGCTCGGAAGCTACAGGATCCGAGACGATCTATACGGAGATTTATAGCCGTAAGGCTTAGAAGGGAAGGTATATAATTATAGTAGGCTAAGGCGTAATACCGATAGCCGCCGAGAGCCTATTATAGCCGAAGCGTAGCTATTACGATACCGAATAATAGCTAGAAGGCTATCTGTAGCAGCTGGGTGATAGCGACTGTAACTACTATACTAGGAGCACCGTAGGTATTAGAAAGTAAAGTATAGGGTACTAATCTGGGCCTAATCAGGCCTAATTTTAACAGATCTTATAAGCTTTAATAGCTTTAGCTATATCTATCTAAAGTTCTTCCTAAAAGTAAAGTCCTCGGATCCTTATAATAGTCGTATTATAACCCTTATAGCTAAACTTAGTATAATAGTCCTATAAGACTTTTCTATAAAGCTCTAGATTATGTATTACCCGCCTTCTAGGTAATTTACCTTCTTCCTATCGCTATAGTATATAATTAATAACTTAATACCGGAGAGCTTCCTTTTTAAACGCTATAAACCGCTTTCTTAATATATTAAGCGGCGTTGCCCTAATTATAAGAAACTTAGCGAATTCTAACGACTTTCTAAACTATTTAAGCTTAGGATTTAAAAATCGTTTAGCGGGAATAAAATTAATCTAAATATTATACTACTTATCTAGGTCTCCTTTTATATTTATTTCCGGAGTTTCGGAAATAGGTAGCTATAAGAGTATATCGGTTATAAGATTTTTAAAGCTAGGGATATACTTAATAATAAAGTTAAAGATCTTAATAACTATAATCTACCCGCTAATTAAAGCTCCGGGGATATTAGACATTCTTTTATTAATCTAGTTTACTAAAACTCGGGCATTAGGTTCTAAAATAAAATAATACTTAAATAGGTATTATTATAATCGTTAGAAAGAATATAATAAAGCTCGATATTTCCTTTTCGTAGCGTTATACCTTTATTTAGTATTAATTTATAAGCTGCTTTCGAACCGAGCTAGCCTTCGCCGTTTATCGACCTCTTATATTAGAACTACGCCTTAGCTAACTAGGCTAATATCGACTATTAAGATAATTAGGCTTTCCTTAAGAGTATAGTTAATACTTATAATAATAGGTTTACTTTTTAAAGCTTTAATTAAGTCCGTTATAGCTTACTTTTAAGCGTTGCCCTATACGAACGGGGCATCTTTCTTTATTAGGTTATAAAGTAGTCGGGTAAGGATAGTAAAGTTCTAGATCTAGTAATTATAATAAACTATTATCCTTAGGAAACTTCGGATATCTTTAAAGTTATTATAGGTAATTTATCCTTTTATCTTCTAGATCTTTTTAGCTTAAGGAGATCTTTTAATCGATTTATAAACATATCCTATAATATCTACCCTCTTTTTATACTATTTAAATTTAATACCCGATATTATTACGCCTGCTAATTCGGTATTAAAAAGGATTTAATTAATATTTTTAATATACTTTATAATATACCTTCGGACGCTTAAAAGCTCTAAGAGAGCCTTATTATTATAGATCGTCTCTAGGCCTTTAACCGTAATATTATCGAGGAAAGCTTAGTAAACGTATAATATTAGATTATATAATAAACGTATTATAATATATATAAACTAAGTAATTAAGTTTATCGCTCCTATCGGTAATATATATATCTTAAAGGTAAAGGAGTAGCGAAGGTTATAATATCTCTACTACTTAGGTAAAGCTTAACTTAGTTATACCCTAAGAAGAAATCGAGTAGCGATAATACCTTATATATAGCGAACTCCTCCGAAAACTAATTAGTAGCTAGGGGTATAAATATATCCTTTACTATATAAGTATTATACTTTTAAGCGTTATTAATAAACCGAAGACTATTCTCCTTCTTCTAAACTAGAAACTAACGGTTTCAGTATAATAAATATACGTTTTTAATAATATACTATTCGACTATTTATTTAAGTAGGTTGAAAACCTTAAGCCTAAGAGTATAGGGGATAGGAATATTTTTATATTAGAAGATATTATATAGAACGGTATAGATAATTTATAGTAATATTATATCCTTATAAATTTCTTTAATTTCGGACTAATCCTAAGTAATAGCTTTCTCTCGATTAATTAATCTATATTTAAATATATTAATTTCCTTTAAACTTATCCTATTATAATTATTAGTTATAAGTATAAAACTATAGACGTCTTATAGGTGTAATAAGGCCTATAAGCCTCTGTAAATATAGCTGTAAAGAAGGTGTTTTAGGGTTAATTAGAAGAGCTTTTAGAGAGTGCAAGGCAAAGTACTTATAAATCTAGGTATAGAATAGAGAGTTAATTATTCCTTATACTTCTAGTAAATAAACTAAAGGCGGTTCTATCTATTCTATATATATAGGAGAGTTTAGAGCTCGAGCGCCCTAAACGGAGAGAAAGAAGACCCCGAGCGGAGGAATAAACCCTCCGAAGCTAACCTTATATAGAAGGTATAAACGCTATCGCTCGGAAGCTATAGGATCCGAAATAATCTATACGGAGATCTATAGCTATAAGGCTTAAAAGGGAACGTATATAATTATAGTAGGCTAAGGCGTAATACCGATAGCTACCGAAAGCTTATCGTAGCCGAAGCGTAGCTATTAGGATACCGAGGCGTTACTATAGCGTTACCGATATTAAACCGAAGCGTCGCCGATTATAGCCGAATAATAGCTAGAAGGCTATCTATAGCAGCTAGGTAATAGCGATTATAACTACTGTACTAAGAGTATTATAGATACTAGAAAGTAAAGTATAGGGTACTAATCTGGGCCTGATTAAGCCTAATTTTAACACTGTATAACGCGCTAAACGGCGTATCCCTATTCGAGGTCCGGAGCGGATTCCGCTTATCCCTATACTTCGACTAGGAATATAATACACGGGGCAACTACAGCAGTCTGCGGAAGAGGCTATCTAAGCAGGAGGCCTAGGCTATAGCTAAAACGATATAAGGCTATATCGATAAAGCGCGTAGCGCTATTAGCTATATATAGGATCGTATAACGTACTAGGCAAACCTCTACTAGTATAAGCTAGATTTTAAGGTTAGGGACTTCGTTTTTATAATTAAGAGGATATAATTATCGAACCGGCCTAGTATAAAGTTAAACTTCCTATTAACGCGATAGTTCTACCGTATAACCGGTATAGAAGGTTATTCGTACCGTTTAGATATACCTCCTTTATAGTAAGGCAGTAATATCTTCTACGCAGAGCGATTACAGAGGGACCTAAGGGATCCCCTCCCGGGGCAGGCCCTACCGCGACTAGAGGGTAAGGTGCTAGGGAACGACGAGGAAGAATAGGAGGTTAATAAAGTGCTATCCTCCCGGCTATACTATAGTAAGCTATAATACTATATATAATGGAAGGGGTAGGACCCCGACCCCGAATAATACCCGGCCGAAAACTTCCGTAACGCGCCGATAGCGCTACAAGACTACTATAACCGATACCCCGACTACGCTAGGCTACCGAGGCGCCTAAAGGAATAATTAGACGCCTAATTGCGTAACGAGGTAGCGGAACCCTATAAGGACGATAATAAGCCGGTATAGCCGGGGCGATAATTATACCGTTCGGTAAGAAAGATGCGCTTATAAAGAAGCTTTATAAATACCCAGGTAGATTACTTTCCGAAGTAGGATATAGTCTAAGACCCAGGGTATAAGGGCCCTTAGTATAGTGGTTTATCCTAAGGTTACCCCTCCTTTAGCTGGGAAATACTTTACGCCTACCTCTCCGGAGGTTCCTAGTTCGAGTAACTAGTCTATATATAAATTTTCCTTTTTCTATAAGGGGGGGATTATTAGGGTGCAGAGGCCTAATTACGTAAGCGGGGTCCCTGCAGGCCCTTCTCGATAAGGCTTACTTATTAGCCTTAGCCTAGTTTATAAATAACAGTAATACTACAAATAGCTTCGTTCGCTCTCTCTCTCTTTCTCTCTTCTATAGGCAACCTTAGTTAAATATTAATAATCTTTATGCGAAATCGAGCCTTTCTGCTATAAGACCGCTAGAGAACGTTATAGATACTAGTAATCTATTTAAAGCTAGGAAGCTTAGAATTTAAGTCTATAACCTTAGAATTTAAGTCTATTACCTGCTATTATAATAGGAGCCGGTAGTTATAGTTACTAAGTTCTATCGGAGTTAAGGGTATTCTAAAGCCCTAAAAGGGGCTTAAATAAGCTTATTATTTAGCTATCTTTTAATAGGGTAAGCGCTAAAAGGAAGGAAATAGCGTATTAGTCGATAAAAGGGGGGGTAGTAACTAGGCCTATTATATTAGAGATATAAGGGCTAAAAAGTCTACTAGGTTATTATATCTAATAGTATAGAAATAACTACTATAGTATAGTAGCGTAAGTAGTAGATTTATAATTGTAAAATGCTATATACTATAGTAAATATTATAATATAAAATATATATTTAAATAGTAAGTATAATATAACTATAATTAGTAATAGTAATTTTAGCTTAGTATAGCTAAATAAGAAAGGCGTAAAGATTATAAGTTTAAGTAGCTAGATAAAAGATAAAAATAAGTTATTCTTTACTTTTATAAGGCGTAAAATCGGTAAAGTTAGTATAGTAGAATCCTTAAAAGAATTCTTTCCCGAGCTTATAACCTATAAAACTATAAAAGTCTTATAGGCGTAATAAGGCTTATAAGCCCCTATAAATATAGTTATAAAGAAAGTATTTCGGGAGTAAATAGAAAAGCTTTTAAAGAGTATAAAGTAAAATACTTATAAATCTAAGTATAAAATAAAGAGTTAATTATTCTTTATTACTTCTAGTAAGTAAACTAAAGGCGGTTCTATCTATTTTATATATATAGAGGTATTTAAGGCCCGAGCGTCTTAAACGGAGAGAAAGAAGACCCTAAGCGAAGGAATAAAACCTCCGAAACTAACCTAATATAAAAGGTATAATTGCTATTACTTAGAAGCTCTAGGTTTTAAAACGATCTATATAGAGATCTATAGCTATAAGGCTTAGAAGGGAAGATGCTATAATTATAGTAGGCTAAGGCGTAATACCGATAGCTACCGAGAGCTTATTATAGCTAAAGCGTAGCTACTAGGTTACCGAAGCGTTACTGCTACTAAGCCGAAGCGTTACCGGGCATAGCCGAATAGTAGCCGGAAGGCTACCTATAGCAGCTAGGTGATAGCGGCTATAACTACTATACTAGGAGCACTATAAGCACTAGAAAGTAAAGTATAGGGCACTAAACTAGGCCTAGTTAGGCCTAATTTTAATAAAGGGTAATATAATTAACGAAGCTTTAGCACTTAGCATACTTAAGAACGGCTACTATAACGTTAATACATTTATCCCTAGAAGGCGCATTAATTGCGTTAGGCTTAACTGTAATGCAATAACGTAATATTATTATCTATAGATACCTAGGTACCTAGGTAGTCTTTGTGCTCGGTAGCTCTAAGAGTTAAGTATTAGATTGCAGATGTATAGTTTATTATTTATCCTGGGTGCCTATAAGCTTTACCTATATGTTTGGATATATAGATATTAGTAGCAGCTATCTCGGAGAGCTAGTTAGTTTTAAGTCTTTATAGCATTTAAATCGGACTTATATCTCGGACACTAAGTTGTAAATCCCTATTTCCGATGCACTCTTGGTACGATGGTTATAGCATGCCTGGCATGCCTGACAGGTCGAAAGTGGGTTGCAAGCCGATCGCCACCCACACCAGTTGATGTCCGAATGGCTGAATGATTCCCCCATCGATCTCGAAATTGGGGTCGCGATGTTGTCATCATTAGTGTATTGACACTGTTCCGTACCACCATCCTAGCACGAACGTCACTACATAACTACCTCCTAGGGCTAGGTACATAGTACATTGTAATTCGAACAAGTCCGTACCCATTGATCTCTATCTCATGATGGCCACACCCAACGTCGAGAATCTCAAAGAGAAGAACGCTGCCTACGCCAGCAACTTCAATCATGGCCATCTTCCACTCCCGCCCGCCAAGCATTATCTTATTGGTACATACGAGACTCTCGCAACTCATGTCTGAAAGCCCAGCTGCTAACCTTTCCCACAGTGACATGCATGGACGCCCGCATCGATCCCATCTCAGCATTTGGCATATCTCTCGGCGATGCGCACGTCATCCGCAACGCCGGCGGGAGTGCCAAAGAATCCCTCCGCAGCATCATGATCTCGGAGCAATTGCTCGGTACGCAGGAGATCTTGGTGATCAAGCATACAGGCTGCGGCATGTTGACGTTCACCAATGAAGATGCCCACTCCGTCGTGGCCCAGAGGTTAGGTCCCACTGCTGCGGCCGAGATCTCGACGCTGGACTTTTTGCCGTTCACGAATGTGGAGGATGCTGTGAGGGAGGATGTTGAGTTTCTCGGGAAGCAGTCTGCTGTGCCCAAGGACGTAACTATTACAGGATGGGTGTATGAGGTCGAGACAGGCAAGGCTAGGCAGGTCGTCTAAAGTCATCAACGGGGGTGACAAAAGTCTATTTATTAGCATATCTAATAGTCCTGGAAGCAAGTTGAATTGCACGGTACACACATCAAAATGCCTCGCCTCTCAGCCCTGGGGATTAAAGAGCAGTGTGAGCATCATGGGCAGGCGGCTTCCATGGGCCATTTACATATGAATCTATCCGCCCAGCTACGAACAGAAACACGGTATCATGTAGGCCGCCCTCAAAATATCCGTAGCAATCTTTTCAGCCAAAGCATACACCCCAGCCTGTGGGTGCGCAGGTATGGCAAACGGGAACACACTTGCATCACATACCCTCGACCCTTGTACACCGACCACTCTTCCCTTACTGTCGACCACCGTCTGTGTGTCATCCCTCTGCCCCATGGCGCACGTTCCACAGGCATGCCATATTGGCAGGGTCTGCGCTCGAATGTACCTCATCATCTCATCGTCCGTCACCACATCCTCACCTGGCCACGTCTCCGGTCCCATCTTGACCTCGGCCGCAGCTGATGTGTTCCAGATATCATACCGCAGGCGCTTCAGTGCCGTCAACATCAGCTCCATGTCTGCTGGGTCAGAGAACCAGTTGAGGGAAACAATTGGCTGGTTGGCCACGTTGCTGCTGGCGACCGTGACGTTTCCTTTGGAGAAGGTCACGGGCAAGACAGTAGACAGAGTCCCCATGTTTGTAAGGTTCGCTCCGACCAAAGACCCGCCGATGTAGGCCAGTTCAGGTCAGTCATCAGAGTAGACAGCAAGCTTAGCCAGTGTGTTGTTACTGAGCCGCGCGCGGTATGCGGAGGGGATGGGCTCGAAGGCCATGTAACCCGCTGCAGAGCTGTAGGGGCCGGAGCCGTTGTGAAGGTGCTGGAGGATTTCTGGCTCCAGCTCCGGATTCCCAACAAGCGTCTGTGCCGATGGCGTATTGAGCTGGTAGGCTGCGAAGATCTGGATGGGGTCATGGAGGTTCTGGTCAACGCCATCGAGACGAGACACCACTGGGATATCAAGGCTTGAGAGCATTTGATATGGTCCGATCCCTATCCGGATTATCAGCAAAGGTGGTTGAGCGCAAAAGGAGTCTTGACCACAACTGACCCGACACCATCAGCAGCTGGGGCGACCTTCTTGGCCCAGAATTTGTATTCAGCGCCCAAGCTGTTCACGGTCACTCCTGTAGCATGTGGAATAGGAACATCGTCGAATATGATCTTCGTTGCTTGTGTCAAGATATAAACGGTGATTCCCGTGTTAGGGATCGCCCCCGCCAAAAAGCTGTTCTCACTCGAGCTCCTCTGTCCTTTGATAGGCTCAATCGTGCCCGGCAGCCATGCCCCGTGACCGACGAGCTCGCCTTTCTGAAATCCCACATCACTTAGTGAGAGACCTGCGCCCTCCTCGATAATCTTCGTAAGCCAGGTTATCGTGGGATCGACATAGTTGTTCCACGATACCTGCAGCGGGCCTCCATTGTCCGAGAAGCCAGCAGGATCGTAGACAACCGTGACATTGCTGTTATTCCTCTTCGGTTCATCAGGCGGTGTGAGGTGCACTGACTTTCTGAAATAGGGCAACATGTTCTCGAACATGTAGTCGTTGTCACCTTCCACCTCCGCCCACTTGTCATACGAACCTTTCGTCCCTCGGACGTAGCTCATAGTGTTGATGGCGCTCGATCCGCCGAGCGTCTTACCTTGGGCGTAGTGGATTTGCTGCCCAGCGGCGTTGGTGATGGGCTCAGTCAATAGACCCCAGTCCTTGAGGGGCTGTGATGTGACTATGGCAGACGTGTCGATAAAGGAGAATCCCATGAGACCTAAGAGGGGTACAATGCTGTTGTTGCTATGTGTGTTTTCATAAAAGGAGCTTGCCTCGACAACCGCAACCGAGAAGTTCGTAGCCAGCCGATATGCAACAGTCAAGCCAGTAGCATAGCAAGTATAAAATCAAGAAATCTAATCTTAAGTGCTAGTTTAACTACTATGCGCGCACGCACGCATATACATAATATATATAACAAGGTATATATATATATATATATATATATATATCACAGATCTAAAGCCTACTATTATATTACTTATTTATTATAAAGTCCTACTTCTATTTAATTTATATAAGGAATCTCTTTAAGCTTATTATAAATAACTTATAATAGTAGTTAAGTTATTATATTTTATATATATAGCTTAAAATCGTTATAATTATAAGCTTAGCTTATAAAGCTTATATAATATATTTCTAAAGTATTTTTATTATTATTTAAATACTTTAAAATATCTTTTAATACTTTTAATATTATTATTATAAGTATAAATCTTTTTTATAATAAAAGGAGCTATTTAATATACTTTCTTTAAGTTTATTTCTAAGATATATTTAAAACTAATTAAAAATAAATTAATTATAAAGTATTTAAATAGTAAAACTCCTTTATAAAAGATTTAAAATAACTTATTTTAAATAGCTTATTTAATATTAAAATAGTAATATACTATTTCCTTTTTTCTTCTATAGCTATAAAGTAATATTAAGAGGAGAAAGGAAACTCGAAATCGAGGTCCCGACCCCGATACTCTATTATATTAAATTCTAAATATAGAATCGAAACTATATAGCGAAACTATACCTAGCTATAGCTATACAGCCTAAGTATAGCGAGTTCGCTACTTAGAAAGTAGTACTAATAATAATCGATAGAGGAACTATAGGAATCGAGTAAAATAGATACTACCTTAATTATAAATAGAGCGCTTACACAATAACCGATAAAGCTTTAATATAGCTATAAAGTAGTAAAGGGGAAGGGAACTTATCGGAAGAGAAGCTATAAGTATTCGAGAAATAATTAATAGACCTAATCGGTTAGGATAAAGTACGCGCAGTCCTAAGCATTACCGAAAGCTATTATATAGAAGCTATAAAGTCTCTATATAAAAGCTCTACCGATACCGCCTAACTAATTATAAGGGAGGATTTATAATAAGAGATTAAGATAATATCTTATAAAGCCTTTATAGCTACCCCGATTACTCCCTTAAACCGATTATAGGCCTAGGTTATTATAATAAGTATAACGAGATTAAATAGTATAGGAGTATAGGAGTAGCGGCTAATAGTCCTAGCGCGCTATAATAGGGAGGTAACTATCCGTATAACCTTAAAGGTATATATAAACCGGAACCTAATAGATATAGTTACTATAGTTAATAAAGTAATAAGGAGCGAGGAAGCGGTAGCGGCGTAGCGCTTATATAGCGGGAACGTACTAGTTATATTTAAACTAGATATAAAGGCCTATAAAACCTAGAAAAAATAAATCGGGCTAGCCTTCGGAAATAAAGCTATAGTAATAGGAAGGGAATACCCGGTAATAATTAAAGGCTTATATATAGGCCGACTACGCGATATATATATAGCGCCGGAGCAGCTCCTTAGCGAACTATAGGATTATAATACGTTAATAATTATAAAGGTATAGCTATTATTTTTAAAGAACGAATAGGGGCGCTCTATACTTATCGCCTTAATAGGCGATATTATAGCGGTAAAGCAGCTCTATAGTAACGGGGTTATTTAAAGGGTAGAGATCTTTATATATAAACTATATTCCGCCGAGGTAAACGTTAAATAGTATTTTAACTATTATAGCTATAGATATATCGCGAGATTCTATAAAACGCTTATAAGGTACGGACGCTATATAGGAGCAGTATACGCTAGGGGTAAAAGGGAATACTCTATAGTAACGAATATTATAGCTACCCGATATATATAATATAAAGGGAATTATATAACCTAGGACCGCTACTACCTAGCCGTTTAAGCGTAGAAGAAACGTATATAGGATATATATAAAACCCGACTATATTAATTTAAGATATATAGTATAAGTAATACTCCTATACCGAGTATAAGTAGCGCCGATTCGGATAGATTCTATATTATCGCTACGCGGAAGCGTATAGCGCGTAGCAACCTTACCCGAGATATCCTATAAAGAGGATAGCCTAGTATATAAGTAGCTTTTATAGGGAGTATACGCTAATATATATCCTAGAACTCCTAGTATATACTATTAACCTTCCGTTATACTTAAAAATAATAAATATTAAAATCCTTTCTTAAAATATAGTAGGAAATAGCGAGAATATAGCGCTAGCGTTAAGCGGGTACCCGGTATTTAATATTATAGTAATATAAGAGCTATAAATAAGTTGAAATATACGTATAGTAATATACTTAGTAATATCGCTATATAAAGTAGTCTACGCGCGTTATAGCCGAGTAGCGCTATATATATATAAGCGCTTCGACCTAGTAGGTTAAATAGGGATATCGGGGTATAACTAAAGCGTAGTTATTTTCTCTAATATTAGTAACGAACCCTTTATAATATAGTTAATCTACGCTAAGCCGGAAATTAGCCTATATAGATAAAGCTTATTCCCCGGCCTTATAGCGTAGGGGCAGTGTAAATATAATATACTAGTCGGTAACTTTAATATATATTACCCCCTTTAAGATAAAGAAGGGTATACTTTAAATATTACCTATAAGGTCCTTACTTTAATATAGCGCTAGAGCTTCGACCTAGCTATACTATATAGCTATATAATAAGGCAGAAGTAGGGGGAAAGGTCCTTTATATTTAACCTCGCTTAATATAGCCCCGAACTATACTATAAATATAGCTAGGGACTAACGTAGGAGGGCTCCGATTATAACCTATAGCTAGTATATATCTCCCGATTAACGGGTACGCTATAATTAACCTAGGCCTTTAAAGGTTAAGCGTAAGGGGTAATAGATATACTACTAGCTTAAGTAAAAGTACGGAAAATTTATATCCTATATAGCTTTAATATAGCGACCGATTTAAATAAATATATAAACTACTTAACTAAAGAGCTTTAATATATAGCTTAAGTAGTAACGCTATAACGTAAGGTAAATATAGGTAAAATAGCTAAATAATAATCCTTAAAGGTAGTAAGATCTATAATAATAGTAAAGCAGGTATAGCGTAAATATTAAATAACGCTTTTATTAGCTAATAACCGATTATAACGGGAAGCTATAAGAGAGTAAAAGAAGATTATATATATAGCTTAGACGAAATACTAGCGTTATATAGTTATAAAGGTATCCTATAATAATAAGGTAATATAAGATTTAAACGCTAAGTAAGGATATAAAGCTATAAACCCCCGGATTTAGTAATATTACTATTACTTAAAAGTAATATAAACTTACCGCCGGAATATACTATATATTACTAAAAGATAAAGATTCTTATAGCTAAGTCTTTCCCGAATATAGAGGCGGATGTTATAGATATCCCGGCCCGGAATATATTGAAAAGGGCGTATAGTATTAAGGAGGGTTTACGCTATATAGAAGCGTCTTATATAAGGATATTATATAAGCGTTAAAGGAGATAAAGCCTTAAAAGGCGCCGGGGGACGACCTACTTCTAATAAGATTCCTTAAGCTCTATAGGAAATAATTATACCGCGCCCTTATAAAGGTAGCTAAAGGAAGCTTTATCCTTATATATTACCTATAGCGCTTCTATAGCGCTAATATTATTATCCTTTTAAAACCGGGTAAAATACTAAAGGAAAAATAAGCCGCTAGGGTATACCGACCGATTATATTACTCTATACTATAAGTAAAGTCGTTAAAAAAGTACTATATAAACGTATCTCGGAAGCTATAAAAGAGCAGAACCTTTTACCGGAAGGATAAATAGGGAACCGGAAGGCAAGGTCTATAAACCTCGCTATAAGGGTAGTAATAGAAGTAGTATTTATAGCGTAGTAGAGCGGCGTAGTAGTATTTCTATTATAGCTCGATATTATAAGCGCGTTCGATATAGTTAACTATATATAATTAGTAGAAATCATATAAAGAAAGGGGTTCCCCCTTTAAATATAGAGGTAGGTTATTAGCTTCTTAAATATATATATAGTATGCCTTCTTTTCGATAACGAAGCTTCTAAGCTATATATACTCTAGGCGGGAATACTTTAAGGCTTACTATTATCCCCGATATTATTCCTCTTATATATAGCTATATTATATAAGGCCCTCGATAATAACGGGCTAATAGTAGTAGGCTTTATAAACGATACTAATATCCTTACTATAAGTAGCAACGCTATAAAGAACTGCTTATACTTAAGCCGCGTATACGATATATATAAGGAATAGGGTCGAAAAGTAGGAATAATATTTATAGTATATAAGAGTAAACTTATATACTTTATAAGGCGCTATATAGCGATAGAGCTACTAGTATAATATAGCAGAGAAGTAATCGCGCTAACGGAGTTAGTAAGATTCCTTAGGGTTTAGCTAAACCGAAAACTACGCTAGCGCTACTACCTTAAAGAAATTAAGAAAAAATTAGAAATCTAGTTATTTATATTTATTAGACTTGCAGCTACTATATAAGGCTATAGTAACGTCCGAGTAAAGGAAATATATACTAAGGTTATCCGTAGCGTAATCGTATATAGGGCTTTAGCTTAATATATATTATCTAGAGGGAAGCTATTAAGGATAGCGGCGCGCTTAAGAGCTATATAATTATAATACCTATATATAGTAGTAAGCGCTTTTAAAGCTACTCCGGTCTGCTTTCTAAAGCGAGAAACCGGCTATTTCCCGATATACCTTTACTTAAATAGCAGACTAATATTATTCGAGGCGAGACTTATATAAACGGGTATAATATAATATATATATAATGTAGGAGAAATAGTAACGTAATAGCTATATATTATTTAAATATAAAAGTATACCCGACGCTAACGCTATAGGAATACCGGACCGGCTAAACCGGCCTAAGGAGATAATAGTACGGAGGATTAAGCCGAGGCGCAGATAAACCTAGGATATAGCGAAATAGGAGCTTAGAAGTAGCGCTAGTAAAAGGACTAGATCGTCGGATTATTTATTAACCCTAGCTTTCGGGACTAGAAGGAGTAATAGAACGAATAGTAAGCTATAGTAATAAAGAAACGTATAAGCTCTATATTTACTCCGGTAGTATAACGCCTACCGGAGGTTATAAATAAAATTAGTAGTATTTATATCGGGCTCGCTAAATATAAGGCCTTAGCTTTATTCTAGATTAGAACGGGAGTAATCGAGTTAGTAGTATACCTATTTATATATAGTATATTAGCTATTCTAACGCCGCTTTATAGCTACGGAAGGGGAAAGGAAACGGCGTATTATATCGTTATTAGGTATACGAAGCTAGAACATTAGAAGGAGAGGCTCCGCTACGCCCTAGCCCCGGCCGCGCTATATATATATTATAACTTCGAGGATATAGTAAGTATATAACCGGCTGCTATAACTATAATAAGGTAGCTACTATAATAAGGGAAGCTCCCGTCCTTCGGGCTAGCTATAAAGATTATAAGGGAGGATATAAAGCTATATAAATATAAAGAGGACGGGGCTAGGGCGTAGGGCTATAGCGTAACTAGCTAGTTAGGTTTACTAGTACGGTAAGGTACTAAGTAATTAAAGGACGAGGACGCGATAATAGCGTAGCTTTCGCGTAGCTAGAACGTAGCGCTTAGGTTTTCTCCCGGTACTCTAGTTCTTAAACGATAGATAAACTATAAAAGTACCGTATACCCTATAGGGAGAGGTCGGCGTATAAATATTATTATTATTATTATTATTATTATTATTATTATTATTATTATTATTATTATTATTATTATTATTATTATTATTATTATTATTATAATTAAAGAGCTTTAACGTATAGCTTAAGTAGTAACGCTATAGCGTAAGGTAAATATAGGTAAAACGGCTAAATAGTAACCCCGGAGGTAGTAAGATCTATAACGGTAGTAAAATAAGTACGGCGTAGATATTAAGTATCGCTTTTACTAACTAGCGACCGATTATAGCAGGAAGCTATAAAGGAGTAGAAAAAGGCTATATATATAGCTTAAATAAAATACTAAGGCTATATAATAGCGGAGGTATCCTATAATAATAAAGTAATATAGGGATTTAAATACTAGGTAAGGATATAAAGCTATAAACCCTTAAACCTAATAACGCTACCGCTGCTTAAAAATAGTATAGATTTACCGCTAAAGTATACTATATATTATTAGAAGATAGAGGTTCTTATAGCTAAATTCTTCTTAAATATAAAAGTAAACCTTACGGATATCCCGGCCCGGAATGTCTAGGAGGGCCTATAATATTAAAAAGGGTTTACGCTATATAGAAGCGTTTTATATAAGGATATTATATAAGCGCTAAAAGAGATAAAGCTTTAAAAAGCGCTAGGGGATAACTTACTTCTAGTAGGATTCTTTAAGCCTTATAGGAAATAACTATACCGCGCCCTTATAAAGGTAGCCGAAGGAAGCTTTATCCTTATATATTACTTGTAGCGCTTTCGTAGCGCTAATATTATCGTTTTCTTAAAGCTAGGTAAAATATTAAAGGGAAAATAAGTTACCGGGGCGTACTAATCGATTATACTACTCTATATTATAGATAAAGTCGTTAAAAAGGTACTATATAAATGTATCTCGGAAGCTATAGAAGAGCAGAGCTTCCTACCGGAGGGATAAATAGGGAACCGGAAAATAAAGTTTATAAACCTCGCTATTGAAATATTGACGGAAGTAGTATTTATAATATAATAGAGCGGCGTAATAGTATCTTTATTATAGCTCGATATTATAAGCGCTTTCGATATAGTTAATAATAAATAATTAGTAGAGATCCTATATAAGACGGGGTTCCCCCTTTAGATATAGAGGTAGGTTACTAGCTTCCTAAACGCATATATAATATACTTTCTCTTTAATAATAAAGCTTCCGAGCTGTATATACTCTAAGCGGGGGTACCCTAGGGCTTACCGTTATCCCTAATACTATTCCTCCTATATATAGCTATACTATATAAAGCCCTCGATAATAACGGGCTAATTATAGTAGGCTTTACAAACGATACTAATATCTTTACTATAAGCAGTAATGCTATAAAGAACTACTTACGCTTAAGCCGCGTATATAATATATATAAAGAATAGGGCCGGAAAGTAGGAATAATATTCGCAGTATATAAAAGTAAACTTATATACTTTATATAGCGCTATACTATAATAGAGCTACTAGTATAGTATAGCGGAGTAGCGATCGCGCTAATAGAGTTAGTAAGATTCCTCGGTATTTAGCTAAACCGAAAGTTACGCTAGCGCTATTATTTTAAAGAAATTAAGAAGAAACTAAAAACCTAGTTATTTGTACTTTTTACACTCGTAGCTACTATATAAAGCTATAGTAGCGCCCGAATAAAGGAGATATACGCTAGGGTTATCTATAGTATAGTTATATATAGGGCCCTAGCCTAGTATATATTATCTAAGGGGAAGCTATTAAGGATAGTAGCGCGTTTAAGAGCTATTTAAGTATAATACTTATATATAGTAGTAAGCGCTTTTAAGGCTACTCCGGTCTGCCTTTTAAAATAAGAAACTAGCTACCCCTCGATATACCTCTACCTAGATAGTAAACTAATATTATTCGAAGCGAGATTAATATAAACGGGTATAGCGCTATATATATATAATATAGGAAAAACGGTAACGGGATAGCTACGCGCTATTTAAATATAAAGGCGCTCCCGACGCTACTGTTAGGGGAGTACCGGATTAGCCTAACCGGCTTAAAAAGATAATAGTATAGGAAACTAAACCGGAGCGTAAATAAACCCGGGGTATAGCGAAATAAGAGCTTAGAAGTAGCGCTAAGAAAAGGACTAGATTATCGGATTACTTATCGACTCTAACCTCCGGGATTAAAAGGAGCGATAGGATAAATAGTAAGCTATAATAATAGAGAGGCGTATAAGCTCCGTACTTACTCTAATAGCGTAGCGCTTACCGGAGGTTATAAATAAAATTAGTAGTATTTATATCGGGCTCGCTAAGTATAAGGCCTTAGCTTTATTTTAAATTAAAACGGGAGCGATCGGGTTAATAATATACCTATTTGTATATAGTATACTAGCCGTTCTAACGCTGCTTTATAGCTATAGGAGGGAAAAGGAAATAACGTACTATATTATTATTAGGTATATAAAGTTAAAGGATTAGAGGGAAAGGCTCCGCTACGCCCTAGCCCTGGCTACGCTATATATATACTATACCTTCGAGGGCGTAGTAAGTATATAACCGGCCGCTATAATTATAACGAGGTAGCTATTATAATAAGGGAAGCTCCCGTCCTTCGGGCTAGCTATAGAGATTATAAAGGAGGATATAGAGCTACGTAGATATAGACGGGACGGGGCTAGGGCGTAGAGCTATAGCGTAATTAGCTAATTAAGTTTACTAGTACGGTAAGGTATTAGGTGTAAAACTGTAGAAGTCTTATAGGCGTGATAAGGCCTATAAGCCCCTTGTGAATATAGCTGTAAAGGAGGTGTTTTAGGATTAAATAGAAGAGCTTTTAAAGGGTGCGAGGTAAAGTGCTTATAAATCTAGGTATAGAATAAAGAGTTAATTATTCCTTATTACTTTTAGTAAGTAAACTAGAGGTAGTTCTATCTATTCTATATATATAAAAGAGTTTAAAGCCCGAGCGCCCTAAACGGAGAGAAAGAAGACCCCGAGCGGAGGAATAAACCCTCCGAAGCTAACCTTATATAGAAGGTATAAACGCTATCGCTCGGAAGCTATAGGATCCGAAACGATCTATATAAAGATCTATAGCTATAAGGCTTAGAAAGGAAAGTATATAATTATAGTAGGCTAAGGCGTAATATCAATAGCCGCCGAGAGCTTATTATAGCCGAAGCGTAGTTACTAGGATACCGAGGCGTTACTATAGCGTTACTAATGCTATATTAAAGCGTTACTAACTATAGCCGAAGAATAGCTAGAAGGCTATCTATAGCAGCTAGGTAATAGTAACTATAACTATTATACTAGGGGTACTATAAGTATTAGAAAGTAAGTATAGGGTATTAATCTAAGCCTAATTAGGCTTAATTTTAATACCCCTTTTATAACTAAACTTTCTTTTAGGTACTAGGCCCTTTAAAAGGTTTAAAAACCTTCTAAAAGGGGTTTAAGGCGTAATAAGCGCCTAAAGACTTTAAATTTAGATATTAGCAGGGGTTTAGTTAAGCTATCTATAAGTATTTTTAAAGTTTCGAAGTAGCTAATTTTCAGAAGGCCTTTTATAACCTTACTCCGAATAAATTTAAAGCGTACTAGAGTATACTTTATATAGCTATAGTATTTAAGGTCCTTCGAGGTAGAAATAGCGTTCTAAGAGTTATTATATAAAGGGGTAGTTTTTAAAATAAGCCTTTAAATTTCAGAGAATAGGCTTCTTACCTAGAGAACCTCTCTAATCGCCTCTATAATAGCATTATACTTAGCCTTTAAGGTAGAAAGGGCGACAGTGCTAGATCTCTTTAATTTCTAGCTAGTAACGCCCCTATAGTAGTAAACTAGGTACCTATAGGTTAATTTAGCTATTATTTTATAGCCGGTAAAGTTATTATCGCTATAAGCTATAGGTTCTAGTAATTTATTTTTGCCCCCTAATCTTAAGCTATAGTTTATAGTACCTTTAAAGTATTTAAATAGTAATTTAGCCGCTATAAAGTACTATTTCGAAGGCTTTTATATATACCTTAAAAGGAATTAAACTATAAAAGCTATATCGGGGCGAGACTTAATTATAGCGTATATCGTAGTACCGTTTAAGCTTTAAAATCCTTTAGTTTTAAACTAGTTTAATACCTTTTTAAGCTAGTTAGGGCTTAAAAGCCCTAGCTATAGAGGTACCGATATAAGGGCTATATTAGTAAAACCGAAGTATTAAAGAGTAGTTTTAATATATTACCGCTGCGAAATCTATAGAGTTCTTTTAAGTTTATCTTATAGGATCTTAACGCCTAAAAAAAACGCAGTAGCGCTTAAGTCTTCGATTTCGAAAGCTTTATTTAAGCGCTTCTTTAAATTACTTATAGCCCTTATAAAAGGGCTAAATAAGAGGCAGTCGTTAATATAGCTAACGATAAATATACCCTACTAGGTGCTATAGTATATAGCGGAATTAGAAATTAGAGGCTTAAAATTTAAGCTCTCTAGAAGACTTCTAAGCTTAGTTTACTATTAATAGGGAGATTATTTTAAGCTATATAGGGCCTTAACGATCTAGATTACTTAAGTTTCTTTAAAATTCTAGCTAAAACGTTCTAGAAGGTTTTAAAGGCTCTAATTAGCTTTTAAGAGTTCTTCTAGCCCTAAAGGAAATTCTATATAAAGGTCTTTCTCTATATCTCCGTTTAGAAAGGCCCCTATAAAATCGATTTACTCGATTTCCTAGTTTAAATAAGCCGCTAGGGCTAGTAGAATTCGCTAAGTAAGTAGAATAAAGGTACTAGCGAAAGTCTTAATATAAGTAATACCGGGAACCTGCTAGAAACCCCTAGTTATAAGGCGAGCCTTATATTTAATTACCTAACCCTTTTAATTTAGCTTTCGTTTTAAAATTTATTAATAAATAATAGGTTTCTTCTTTAAGAGTAATCGTTTAATAAAGCGAAAGGTTCCCTTCTATAGAAGTTACTATAACTCTTTTAGTAGTACTTAAATCTAGTAAGGGGATTTAAGGGTTTTTAGCGCTTATTTAAGAGTATTTAGCTTTAAAACTTAGTAGACGAGGTAGTAGATTAGTTCTATAATATCCGGTATAAGCTAATTAATACTAATAGGTTCGTCGTTTTTATCGTAAGGCTCGAATTTTAGCTTTTCGCTTAGTTTAAGAGTAGGAATAGGGATTTCTAGGCGCTATAGTTACCTAGGCTCTGCTTCTAGTCTAATTATAAGCGGTTTAGGAGCTATAAAGGGCTTTAAAGGGCTTAAAGAGCTGCCGGGCAGTTTTATTTTTTCTTATTTATCCTTAAAAATAAAGGGCTTATACTCTTCTGCCCCCTTTATAACTACTAAAGGCTTACCTTCTCTAATAGGTATTATAGATTTAAATAGCCTAACTAAGTTAGTTTTAAGAACTTTTTACTATTAAATAAAGTAAACTAAAAAGGTTTTAATACTTAAAATAGCTAATAATAGTACGTCTTCAGTATAGGGAGCAAGCTTTTAACTCTTAACTCGATACTTATAAGGTATAAGGGCTAAATAGCGTAAGCTTATAACCCTATAAGTAGATAGATTAGGTATATTAGGGGCCTAATTAAACTATACCTTATCGAAGAAGGCCTGGAACGGAGAGATATTGCGATTTATTATAGCAGTTTTATTAACTAATTCGACGATTACTAGAAGAATATAGTACTAAAGGTATTAAAAAAGATTATTAGCTAGAAAAGTAGCGTATAATCTATTTACTATAACCCTTATAAAGCGTTCTATAAGGCCGTTTTACTCTAAGGTATAGGGGCTTAAGGTATTAAATTTAATACTTTTTCGAATAAAATAAGCCCTTATTAGGGTATTAGTAGCCTTTAAACCGCCGTCGAAGTAAAATTCCCGAGGGTAATAGCTATATTAGTTTTTAAAGGATTTAAATTAATCCTTTATACCCTAGAATACTTCTATAGCGTTTCTATTTCGTAACTAAATATCTTAGCAATAGCGGGACTTTTAGTTTACTAGAATTAACCCTATAGGGCGTTTATTCTATAGTAGAGGGACAATTTTAAAAGTATCGCCTTCTATATAATCTAGAACTTTTTAAGGAGCTATAATAGGTTTTATATTTAAGCGCTAAACCGCTTTAATTTTAATATACTCCTTATACTAGAAATTAAAGGCTTTAATCGTATCTAGATTTAGGATTCTAATAAATAGCCTAGCTATCTTCTTTAAAAGGTTAAGGCTTATATACCCTAGGTATAAGTATTAGAGTAAGGCTGCCTTTAAAAGCTTTTAATAACTAGAAGGTTTAGTTTTAGATAGCGAGGTATTTAAAGCTAACGGGGCTTTTAATCCGTTAGGGGGCTTTATATAGGAAGATAGCCCTAAGGATCTAGTAGCTAACGGGGCTAAAGGAATAGAAGAGGGCTCCGGGTAGGAGGATAGCTTTAAAATCCTAAAGTTTTTACGTAAAGGCTTAATTAAGCCTAATCGCAAGGGACCCTCTAAGGGCCTAGGGGCTTTAAATCTAATATAATAGAAGTAAGTAAAAGGTTAAGTAGGCTTTAGCTTATCTTTAAGCCGAAGAAAGAAGTTTAAAGAATTAAACTTTAAAAGGGTAAACGTGCGATTATTAAACCCTATTAGCTTCTTACTATTAAAGCGCCTACTAGCGTTATAGTGCCTAATACTACTAAAGATATTAATTTAAAACTAGGGAATATATAATACGTTTTCGAGATTAATAGTACTATATTTTAAGGGGTTCTCGCTAACTACTATAGAGAGGGTTATAGAACTAACTCTAATAGGTATTAGTATACCTCCGCTAGTTATTATATTTTTTAGTTAACCTTTATTAGGCTTATAGTTTAAGAGCTAGGCCTTATTATTAGCGATATATACTATAGATCTAGTATTATAGAGCTAGATCGGATGCTTATAGTATTAATAGTTATATAACTATTTAAAGGGTTTAGAAGGTTTTAAGGCCTTATAAGCTCTTTTAATATAGTAATTATATCTACTTAAGGCTTCCGAATCTTTATTATCCGAATCTATATCGTAAGCGCTATTTTCTAGGCTAAAGTTTATAGCGTAGGCGAATTCGCCCGAACTATTATCTTTATCCTTCTACTTCCTTTTTTATTTATTCTTCTACTTAGAAGAACTGCCTTTAGAAGGTTCTTCCTTCTATTTACCCTTGCCCTTACCCTATTACTATTAGTTCTTAAGCTTCTTAAGGCCTAAAGACTTCTTTTCAGAACTATATAGTCCTATTTTAATATTTCTATTAGCCGAGACTCGAAGTTCTTCTAGTATATCTACTATATAGAAAGTAAGATTTAAACGGAAGCTAGGGCTAGAGGCCTTATTAATTCGAATCGAGTTATAAGTATAGTATACCTAGTCGCTAAACGAAGATTCTAGCGCTATTAAGTAAACGTTAACCTAATCTTCCTCTAGAACCTAAGCGCTTATAGCGTTTAAGCGGGATAGGGTATTATTAAATCTAGAATTAAATTCTATAATAAAGCCTATAAATCTTTAAAAAGAGAGGGAGTAAAATTCTCTATAGAGAGTTTTACGCTAGAAAGACTATATCGGGGCGTATTAAGCGATAAGTTATTAATAAGCTTATAGGGGGTTCTAAATTTAAGAAATAATGCTCTAGGGCACTAGGGTATAGCTATCTCTAATAATTATTAATACTATAGCCTATTCGTTATCGGGAAGGCTAAGTACTAAATAAGGGTTCGAGATAAATTTAGGGTAAGAAATAGCTCTAAATACTATTTCTAGAGCCTATTTCTACTATTTATAGTTTTTAGAGCCTTTAAAGCGCTATTTTTTAGGGACTAAGTAAGCGCGCTTAATAATTTCTCGGCCTAGAGAGCTTTAAAAGGCGGAAGTAATAGTAGTAGGTGCTAGGGGCTCCGGAATAGCTTAAGTAGGCGTAGGAGTAGGAGCAGGAGTAGGCTATAAAGGGTTTAGAAGCCCTATAGTAGCGGCTTAGGTAGCGAAAGCCTCCCGGATAATAGTAGCAACTATAGAAGCGATAGTATTTTAGACCTTTATAATTTAATTAGCGAAACGCTAATCGTAGTAGGTCTTAAACTTTTAAAGGGCGTTATTAACGATCCTAGTAATTTATTTAAGATTAAGAAGCCTGGAATTTAAGTTTATAATTCTAGAATTTAGGTTTATTACCTACTATTATAGCAGGAGCCGGTAGTTATAGTTACTAAGAGCTATCGGGTCTATCGGTATTTTAAAGCCTTAGAAGGGGCCTAAGGGAGCCTGTTATTTAGTTATCTTTTAGTAGGATAAGCGCTAAAAGGAAGGAAATAGCGTATTAATCGATAGCGGGGGTAGTAACTAGTTTAGTCTATTATATTAGAGATATAACGACTAGAGAGTTAACTAGGGTATTATATCTAGTAATATAGAAAAGTAACTATTATAGTATAGTAGTTTAAGCAGTAGGTTTATAATTATAAATACTATAGTATACTATAGCAAATACTATAATATAAAATATATATTTAAGAAATAAGTATAATATAACTGTAATTAGCGATAGTAATTTTAGCCTAATATAGCCGAATAGGAAAAGCGTAGAGGTTGCGAGTTCGAGTAGCTAGATAAAAGATAAAAATATTTTTTTTTTTGCTTTTATAGGGCGTAAAATCAGTAGGGTTAGTATAGCAGAGTTCTTAAGAAAGATTCTTTCCCGGGCTTATAACCTGTAAAACTATAGAAGTCTTATAAGCGTAATAAGGCCTATAAGCCCCTTATAAATATAGCTATAAAGGAGGTGTTTTAGGATTAAATAGAAGAGCTTTTAAAGGGTACGAGGTAAAGTACTTATAGATCTAGGTATAGAATAGAGAGTTAATTATTCCTTATTGCTTCTAGTAAGTAAACTAAAGGCGGTTCTATCTATTCTATATATATAGAAGAGTTTAGGGCCCGAGCGCTTTAAACGGAGAGAAAGAAGACCTCGAGCGGAGGAATAAACCCTCCGAAGCTAACCTTATATAGAAGGTATAAACGCTATCGCTCGGAAGCTACGGGATCCGAAACGATCTATACGGAGATCTATAGCCGTAAGGCTTAGAAAGAAAGGTATATAATTATAGTGGGCTAAGGCGTAATATCGATAGCCGCTGAGAGCCTATTATAGCCGAAGCGTAGCCGTTAGGATACCGAGGCGTTACTATAGCGTTATTAATGCTAAGCTAAAGCGTTACCGACTATAGCCGAATAGTAGTTAGAAAGCTATCTGTAGCAGCTAGGTAATAGCGACTGCAACTACTGTACTAGGGGCACTGTAGGCACTAAAAAGCAAGTGTAGGGCACTAATCTGGGCCTGATCAGGCCTAATTTTAACATTAGGTAATTAAGGGACAAGGATATAATAATAGCGCAGCTTCTATATAGCTAGAATGCAGCGTCTAGGTTTTCTCCTAGTATTAAAGTTCCTAGATTATAGATAACTATAGAGGCACTATATACCTTATAGGGGCAGGTTAGCGTATAAATATTATTATTATTATTATTATTATTATTATTATTATTATTATTATTATTATTATTATTATTATTATTATTATTATTATTATTATTATTATTATTATTATTATTATTATTATTATTATTATTATTATTATTATTATTATTATTATTATTATTATTATTATTATTATTATTATTATTATTATTATTATTATTATTATTATTATTATTATTATTATTATTATTATTATTATTATTATTATTATTATTATTATTATTATATAAATTAGCTTATATATACTAGGGTAAAAGTATAAATAACCGGATAATTTAATATATTAATTATTAAAAGCTTTAGATTTTCTTATATAGCTAGATCTAGATAGTAAATAGATAGTTTTATAGTCTTACTAGCGTTTAAGGGTATAATATATAGTTAAGCGATCGAGATTATATTAGTAAGTAATCCTAACCTTAGAGATATTAAACTGTAAGATAGTTAAAACTAAACTTTTAAGCTCCGGAGATAGTTTATCTTAATCGTCTTTTCGAGACGAAATAAATTCTATAAAGCTTAGCGTGATCGGAGCTATAATTGTTGTTTAATTAAAGAGAACATCTTAAGGGTTAGTGATTATGCAAGCACTTAAAGATGTGGCGGGGGTGGAGTGTTGCAGGACTTTTGGGGCCCCACTGTAATGATCAACTATAAAACCGAGAAAATTGGAATCCCAATCAAGCCCAGCAGGATTATCATTGCGAGAAGGCTCTCATAGGCTGACAGGGCGCGCGCGCACACACACACACACACACATTCGTGTCGTATCGATATATCTATCAATCGGGGTACCGGAAATCAAGGGCACAACGTGAGGGGATTGACTGCATATCCTGGATAACCAATAGCCAAGACATCTAGACATAGATTAATATTACATAGTTACCTGCTCTAAATCACTTCTCTCCGGTGCTAACCGTTAGTGCTATCCGGTACGCATTCATGCAAGCACTTCGAAACGCGGATAGTCAAGATGATGTCAGCCGGTGCGGTTTCGACGTGCTCTGGCGTGCTCTGGCGTGCTCACACGATCCGCGCAGTAGCCACATTGGCGTGGGGGGTCACTGTACAGAGACACAGGCCTTGTAGATAAATGCCGTTGACAATGAATGCGACACTAAGCGCGGTAGTAAAGATATCCCTGTGCCGGAAATACTTGAGACTGCGAGGTGTGCTTGTCCCATGGAATATCGCCAGCCAGCCCGCCAAGATAATGATAACTACCCTAGGGTAATCACTCTCTTGGCTACCTCGCCCTGCGATTATTTAATTGTTTTCATGAAGCCCTTCTTGGAGCCACTTCTAGTAACAAACACATACACGCATTTACGCACACATACACACAAGAAAATATGGCAGCCGTGGCTATTGACATCAACAGCGGGTCGGGCAATACTGCCGAAATTCCTGACGTCGGCAAACTTGATATCTCATCCTCCAAAGGCAATGCAGTACAACATAAAGATGGATCAATCATCGAAACTCTGTCGCTGAATGGACGTCCAGAATATCCGAAATCTCGAGTCAACTTGATCGACCGGTTTGTGGATGAGCCTCGAAAGATTAGGGTGGTTGTCATCGGGGGTGGTCTGGCTGGCATTTTGGCGGGTTGTTTGTTGCCAGAAAAGGTCCCTGGAATCGAGCTTGTCATCTATGAGAAGAATCCTGATTTTGTAAGTTGGATGACTCATCTCATCATCCTGATTTTGCGAGCAGTCTACTAACAGCTTTGTCGAAAGGGCGGGACATGGTATGAGAATGTCTATCCAGGTGTTCGCTGTGATATTCCATCGCACGTCTATCAATCCACGTTCAGTCCTAAGATAGATTGGTCTGATGAGTTTGCTCCCGGCGCCGAAATCAGGGACTACTGGCAGTCAGTTGCACGAAAGTTTAACGTCTATCGTTTCGCGAAATTCAACCACCGCGTGGAAGAGGCGAACTGGGATGCTGTGGCCGGATCATGGTCTCTGAACATCACCGACCTCAGTACCAGCGCTGTCATTCAGGAGAAGGCAGACGCTGTGCTAACTTGTGTCGGGAGATTCAACTCGTGGAAACTACCCAATTATCCGGGCATGTCAGAGTACAAGGGTGTCCTGCGACACGCGTCTCACTGGGACACTGAGTTTGATCCTACGGGCAAGCGTGTTGCTGTGATTGGCAACGGTGCCAGTGGCATCCAGCTTGTCGCCAACCTTCAGCCAATCGTGTCACAGCTGGACCACTACGCCAGGAGCAAAACATGGATAGCTGCGTCGTGGGCTGGTGACGAGAGAACATTGGGGCCGCAGCCCATCCCGGACGAGAAGAAGAAGGCATTCGAGGATCCTCAAGTGTACTTGGAATTCCGGAAGAACATGGAGGACAAGTACTGGAGGAGGTTCGGAACTTTCCTCAAGGGAGAGGCCAACGACGATATGCGGCAGTTCTTCACCGACACAATGAGAGCACGGCTCTCCAAGAAGCCAGAGTTATTGGAAAATCTTATACCCGACTTCTCTCCCAACTGCCGTCGCCTAACACCCGGCCCGGGTTACCTCGAAGCTCTTCAGGAGGACAACGTGGACTTCATTCGCCAGCCCATCAGGAGATTCACCCAGACGGGTATCGAGACAGTAGATGGGAAGCATCGCGAGGTCGACGCGGTCTTCTGTGCGACAGGCGCAAACGGAGACATGGTTCCACCTTTCACTGTTCAAGCCAATGGCTGCGACCTTGCATCCCTATGGCATCCAGAAGGCGAACATGGGTACCCGTACACATATCTAGGAACAGCAACTCCAGGCTTTCCAAATTTGTTCTTCGTTCACGGCCCCCACTCGACAGGCCCCAGCGGCACAGTCCCACATAGTGTCGAGGTACAGCTCACACACTACTCTAAGATCCTTAGAAAGATTTCCCGCGAAGGGATTAAGAGTATGGTGCCTAGGAAAAAGGCCGCAGATGACTTCGTCGAGTACTGCGATGCCTTTTTCTCTAAGACTGTTTTGGCTGATGGGTGCAGCTCCTGGTATAACGGTGGGCGACCGGGGGGTAGAGTCCATGGTCTCTGGCCTGGCAGCTCGAATCATGTCACACTGATCAAACGGGAGCCAAGATGGGAGGATTGGGATTATGAGTACCTTGACGAGAGCCAGGGAAACAGTCTTTTGTGGTACTTTGGCAACGGGGGGACGAGAGCCGAGCAAGACCCAGCAGCCGACATGACGAGCTATCTGAAATTGCCTCAGGACACCAATTTGAAGAGCGTACATGAAAGTTGGTGGGAACTGCCCTAGGATCGCATGCATGAGGAAATCAATCAGTCACGAGAAGGCTCTGTTCTGGAGGCTAGCTCAAGTGATCTTCCCCAGATCACCGGAGCCATATATTCCCCAGATGTTAATGAGAAATAGACTACTTGCTTTTCCCCATTTCAACCTGTAGCTTATTGCATGGCTCCCCTAGCTCAATTGTGCGTCCGTAAGGCTTAAGAAAGTCCCTCATAGGTGAGACCTAGCTTCGTAGATCAAGTATACCTACCTAGGCAACTTTGAGATTCACTTGGGCCGAATAGGTAATATTACATGGTGTTCTGCTCACTGGACTCCCAGGGGCTTAGGTGCAAACTCATGGCTGATCGTCACGTATTTCACACTTGATATTTCGTCAGCTCAGGGTGGGGATTAATTATAACCTAGCAGCCTATCAGCCTAGGTAGCAAAATGCCCAATCTTCGACGTGATGGCATACCAACCCCCCACGTCAATGGCGTGCTTGCCTCGGCAGGTGTTGTAACTCATGTTATCAAGTCGGAACACAGACCATTTGGTAACGCGTCTTGCAACCAGGTACATATGTAGTTAAGCTTTCTCGCGCCAAGGATATCACTAAAGACCTAACTCAGGGGATGTTATGAACCCAGTCGCCCCTCAGCTCAGCCCTTAAAGCCCGGAGTCCCAAGTGATCGGCATCGAGACTACCTCGGAAGCTCAGTCTGCCAACAGCTTCCTCGGATTAACACAACCACGAATCAATTGTTGTGGCGTGTCTTGTTGCTAGCCATGGCTTCACCGGTCAAGACTTCTCCATACGATACCTCCGAGGCAGAGGATCGTCAATCTTTAGGTACGAGAGCAACAAGACAGGAGCATGCTTAGTCAATTTCTAACGAGGACAAGGCAAAGTTGAAGTAAAATGGTATCGGTCGACGTTTTACAACATTACGATACTCGGTCTTTGCAACTTTGCTGCCCCAGGAATATGGACTGCCATGAACTCTCTGGGCGCAGGCGGAACAGCCAGTCCTGCACTCACAAACGCGGCGAATGCTTTGACCTTCTGCCTGATGGTCATTTCTTGTTACGTTTCCAGTGCTTTGGTGCATTACATCGGAATTAAAGGTGCCCTGAGTTTCGGAACGTGAGTACATAACCAGAACAACCCGTGGCTTCCAAGGTTCAATTGGTGTAAATCTTATTTACTGACACATATTTCATTGCCTCGACTATAGTATCGGATACGCTCCATATGCTGCTGGTCTCTATATGAACAGTAGATATGGCACACAGTGGCTTGTGCTCATCGGAGCGGCTCTTTGTGGAATATCTGCCGGTGTCTTCTGGATGGCCGAAACAGCAATTGCTATTGCATACCCAGAGCCATGGAACAAGGGGAAGGCACTGGGATACTGGCTCACGTACCGTCTGTCAGGACAGATCATTGGTGGTGCTGTCAACCTCGGCCTCAATGCAAATGCAAACACTGCCGGCAAGGTATCGTATAGCGTCTATATTCTCTTCATTGCCATACAGGCCGCCGGCCCGTTTGTGGCTTTTCTTCTCAACAAACCCGCCAAGGTCCAAAGAAAGGATGGAAGAAAGGTTAGCTTGGAGATCCTCCAGCACCCTTGGAAGGAATTGAAGCAAACCGCAAGGCTATTCTGTACAAAGAGATTTCTTTTGCTCGTACCCTTCATTGGGCAAGCTGTGTTCGCAGAAGCAGTCTTCTTCACATACCTATCTCGTAAGTGAGCCAGGAATCCTACCTTCGTTCTAACTGTGGCAAGGCTATGTAGAGCACTTCATGCCTGTCAAAATGGGGTGATCAGCCTTTTACTTGGCTACGATGTAGCTGCCAGGGCCATACTGATGGATCTTTCTTTTGAATAGTCTGGTTCAGTGTCCGTGCGAGAGCGCTCGGCTCGTTCCTCGGTGGCATCGCGGCCATTATCTCAGGAAATCTTCTAGGTGTAAGTGGCACTTCCTTTCATCATCTGAGACCCTGAAACTTTGGGTGTCAACCCTCATAGCGTTCACCTTGCTAATCAGCCCTCTCTAAGGTTTGGATCGACCGGACTAGTATACCCCTGAGGCGTCGAGTCCGGCTTGGCTTTGCAGTGATTGTTATCCTTCAGGGAGCGTGGTGGACTTGGGCAACGGTCATGGTGACTAGGTTCAGCAAAACACATCCCACATATGACTGGGTGGATGCGGACTTTGGCCAAGGCTTTGGTGTCTTCGTCTTTTTGACAGTGGGCTTCCAACTTAATTACCTCTTCTTGTGAGTGACACTCTCGATCTTAATTACGGTCGAATGGCCAAGAACCGATTCATGTGAAGAATAACCATCTGACAAGCCATTCTCGATAGGTACTTCATCATACAGAACCTGGCTGGGACCGATGAGTCTCAAGTCATCCGATACGCGGCTCTTCTGCGAGGAACTGAATCCGCATGGCAAGCCCTTAGCTACGGTTTGGAGTCCCTAACCGTATTTGCAGAACATGGAGGCGTGTACATGAACTTCAGTTTGTGGGCCGTAGCTATTATCCCGGCTTGGATGGTATTGAAGCACCTTGGCGAAACCACCATCTCACCTGGTGATACCGATACGACAGACCACCGTGAAGTAACCGGTGTCAAAGCCTAGATGCTATATGTGAGAACGAGTAGGGACGTCACTGCGGAGCTACGACAGAATGGATGGGTCAATGTGGAGATGGAACCGGGGTTTACGTACATACAGTTTTAGATATTGGGTGCGAGTACTAGTAGATCGGATATCTACCTGCAAAGGCTAAGTTAATCTGTTTTCTTTTTCTTTCTTTTAATAGTCTTTACCGCGAGGCCTATACTAGAGTAGCAAAGATAGCTTAGTCGGAATAGCCTTTATTAAGAATTATATTAATTATAAACGTTAATTTTAATAGTCTTATAACTCTTCTATTAGCTGCAATTATAGATCCTTAATATAGCTTATAAACTTAAAATCGAGGTCCTAACCCTAATGCTCCTTTAAATTAAATTCTAACTATAGAATCGAAACTATAAAGCAAATCTATACCTAGCTATAGCTATGCAGCCTAAGTATAGCGAGTTCGCTACTTAGGAAGTAATACTAATAATAATTAACAGAGGAATTATAAGAATTAAGTAAAGCAGATACTACCCTAACTATAAGCAGAGCGCTTATATAATAACTAATAAAGCTTTAATATAGCTATAAAGTAGTAAAAGGGAAGGGAATCTATCGGAAAAAGTCTTATAAGTATTTAAAAAATAATTAATAGATTTAATTAATTAGGATAAAGTATATATAATCCTAAGTATTATTAAAAGCTATTATATAAAAGCTATAAAATCTTTATATAAGAGCTTTACTAATACTACCTAGTTAATTATAAGGGATGAATTATTATAGGAGATTAAAGTAATACTTTATAAAGCTTTTATAGCTACCCTAATTACTCCCCTAAACCGGTTATAAGCCTAGGTTACTATAATAAGTACGATAAGATTAAATAGCGTAAAAGTATTAAAGTAATAGTTAATAATTCTAGCGCGCTATAATAAGGAGGTAACTATCTATATAACCTCGTAAGTATATATAAACCGGAACTTAGTAAATATAGTTATAATAGTTAATAAAGTAATAGAAAGTAAGGAAGCGGTTAGAGCGTAGCGTTTATATAGCGGGGATATACTAGTTATATTTAAGCTAGATATAAAGATATATAAAACTTAAAAGGAATAGATTAGGCTAGCCTTTAAAAGCGAGGCTATAGTAATAGGGAGGAAATACCCGGTAATTATTAAGTGCTTATATATAGGCCGATTACGCGATATATATATAGCGCTAGAGCAGCTCCTTAGCGAACTATAAGATTATAATACGATAGCGATTATAAACGTATAGCCGCTATTCTTACAGAATAAATAAGGACGCTTTATACTTATCGCCTCGGTAAGCGATATTATAGTAGTAAAGCAGCTCTATAGTAACGGGGTTATTTAAAGGGCGGAAATCTTTATATATAAATTATACTCCGCTAAGGTAAGCGTTAAATAATATTTTAACTATTATAGCTATAGATATATTACAAGATTTTATAAAACGCTTATAAGGTATAGATGCTATATAGGAGTAGTATATACTAGGGGTGAAAGGGAATGCTCTATAGCGATAAATATCGTAGCGGCTCGGTATATATAGTATAAAGGAAACTATATAGCTTAGGACTGCTACTACCTAGCTACTTAAGCGTGTAAGGAATATATATAGGACGTATATAAGACCCGCTTACGCTAGTTCGAGATATATAATATAAGAGATACTCTTACGCTAAGCGCGAGTAGCACCGACTCGGATAGATTCTATATCGTTATTATACGGAAGTATATAATACGTAGCAACCTCGCTTAAGATATTTTATAAAAGGGGTAGCTTAATATATAAATAGCTTCTATAGGGAGTATACGCCGATATATATCCTAGAACTTATAATATATACTATCGACCTTCCGCTATACTTAGGAATAATAAATATTAAAATCCTTTTTTAAAATATAATAGGAAATAGCGAGAATATAGTATTAGCGCTAAGCGGGTATCCGGTATTAAATATTATAATAATATAGGAGCTATAAGTAAGTTTAAATATACGTATAGTAATATACCTAGTAATATCGCTATATAAAGTAGTTTATATACGCTATAGCTAAGTAGCGCTATATATTTATAAGCGCTTTAACTTAATAGGGTAGATAGGGATATCGGGATATAACTAAAGCGCGGTTACCTTTTATAATATCGGAAACGAACCCTTTATAATATAATCGATCTATATTAAGCCGGAAATTAATCTATATAAATAAAGCTTACTCCCCGGCCTTATAATATAAAAGCGGCGTAAGTATAATATATTAATCGGTAACTTTAATATATATTACCCCCTTTAAAATAGGGAAGAGTATACTTTAAATATTACTTATAAAGTCCTTATTTTAATATAGCGCTAAAGCTTTAACTTAGCTACGCTATATAGCTATATAACGAGATAGAAATAAAGAGAACGGTCCTTTATACTCGACCTTATATAGTATAGCTTAAAACTACGTTATAAATATAACTAGGGACCGAAGTAAAAGGGCTCCGATTATAACTTATAGCTAGTATATATCTCCCGATTAGCAGGTATGCTATAATTAACCTAGGCCTTTAAGGGTTAAGTATAAAAGGTAATAGATATACTGCTAGCTTAAGTAGAAGTACGAAAAATCTATATCCTAAACGGCTTTAATATAGCGGCCGATTTAGATAAGTATATAAACTACTTAACTAAGGAGCTTTAACGTATAGCTTAAGTAGTAATACTATAGCGTAAGGTAAATATAAGTAAGATAGTTAAATAATAATCCTTAGAGATAGTAAAGTTTATAAAGGTAGTAAAGTAAGCTTAGCGTAGATATTAAGTAGCGCTCTTATTAGCTAGCGATCGATTATAGCGGGAAGCTATAAGGGAATAAAAGAAGGCTATATATATAGCTCGGATAAAGTACTAGCGCTATATAATAGCGGAGGTATCTTATAATAATAAGGTAATATAGGAACTCGAACGCTAAGTAAAGATATAAAGCTATAAACCCCTAGACCTAGTAACGCTACTACCGTTTAAAAGTAGTATAAATTTATTATCGAAATATACTATATACTATTAGAAGATAGAGGTTCTTATAGCTAAGTTCTTTTTAAGTATAGAGGTAAACCTTATACATATTCCGGCTTAGAATATTTAAAAGGGCTTATAATATTAAAGGGGGTTTACGCTATATAGAAGCGTTTTATATAAGGATATTATATAAGCGTTAAAGGAGATAAAGCCTTAGAAGGCGCCGGGGGACGACTTACTCCTAGTAGGATTCCTTAAGCTATATAGGAAATAACTACGCTATACCCTTATAAAGGTAGCCGAAAGAAGCTTTATTTTAATATATTACCCGTAGCGCTTTTATAGCGCTAACGTTATCGTTCTCCCGAAGCTAAGTAAAAAATTAAAGGAAAAATAAGCTATTAGGGTATACCGACCGATTATATTATTCTATACTATAAATAAAGTTATTAAAAAGGTATTATATAGATATATCTCGGAAGCTATAAAGGAGTATAGCCTTTTACTAGAGGGATAGATAGGGAACCGGAGGGTAAGGTTTATAAACCTTACTATTAGAGTAGTTATAAAAATAGTATTTATAGCGTAGTAAAGTAATATAATAGTATCTCTACTATAGTTTAATATTATAAGTACTTTTAATATAGTTAACTATAAGTAACTAGTAGAGATCCTATATAGGAAGGGGTTCCCCCTCTAGATATAGAGATAGGTTACTAGCTTCCTAAACGTATATATAGTACGCTGTTTCCTTAATAACAAAGCTTCCGAGATATATATACTTTAAGCGGGAATACCCTAGGGTTTACTATTATCCCTAGTACTATTCCTCTTCTATATAGCTATACTATATAAAGCCTTTAAAGGTAAAGGGCTAATAGTAATAAGCTTTATAAACGATATTAATATCTTTATTATAAGTAGTAACGCTATAGAAAACTAGATACGCTTAAGCTATATATATAACGTATATAAGGAATAGAGCTAGAAAGTAAGTATAATATTTATAGTATATAAGAGTAAACTTATATATTTTATATAGCGCTACGCTATAATAAAGCTATAAGTATAATATAGCGGAGTAATAATTACGCTAACGGAGTTAGTAAGATTCCTTAAAGTTTAGCTAAACTATAAACTATACTAGCGCTATTACTTTAAGGAAATTAAAAAGAAACTAAAGACTTAGTTATTTATATTTATTAAACTAGTAGCTATTATATAAGCTATAATAGCGCCCGAGTAAAAGAAATATATATTAAGGTTATCTATAGCGTAATCGTATATAAGGCCTTAGCCTAGTATATACTATCTAGGGGGAAGCTATTAAAGGTAGCAGCGCGCTTAAGAGCTACTTAGTTATAATATTTATATATAATAATAAGCGCTTTTAAAGCTATTTTAATCCGCTTTCTAAAATAAGAAATCGGTTACTTATCGATATACCTTTATTAAAATAATAAATTAATAGTATTTAAAGTAAGGCTAGTATAAATAAAAATAGCGCTATATATATATAGTATAAGAGATATAGTAATAAGGTAGCTACGCGCTACTTAAATATAAAGAGGCTTTTATTACTATTAGGGGAATACTAGACCGGCCCGATTAGCTTAAGAAAAACTTTAAAGGGATAATAATATAAGGAATTAAACTAAAGCCTAGATAAACTTAAAGTATAGCGAAATAAGGGCTTAGAAATAGCGCTAATAAAGGGACTAGATTGCTAAACTGCTTATCGACTTTAACCTTTAAGATTAAAAAGAGCGATAAGATAAATAATAAGCTATAGCGATAAAACTATATATAAGCTTTATACTTACTCCGGTAATATAATATTTATTAAAGATTATAAATAAAATTAGTAATATTTATATTAGGCTTACTAAATATAAAGTATTAGCTTTATTTTAAATTAAAACGGGCGCGATAAGTTTAATAGTATACTTATTTATATATAGCGTACTAGACGTTTTAATGCTACTTTATAGTTATAAAAAGGGAAAGGAAACAGCATCTTATATTATTATTAAGTATACTAAGTTAAACGATTAAAGGGAAAAGCTTTATTATACCCTAGCTCCGATTACGCTATATATATACTATAATTTCGAGAGGGCGGTAAATATATAACCGACCGCTATAATTATAATAAAGTAGCTACTATAATAAAGGAAGCCTTTATCTTTTAAGCTAGCTATAAAGATTATAAAAGAAGATATAAAACTATATAAATATAAAAGAAATAGGGAGCGGGTATAGAGCTATAGCGTAAATAGTTAGTTAAATTTATTAGTACGGTAAAGTATTAAGTAATTAAGAGTTATAAGGATATAATAATAGCGCAGCTCCTATATATATAAAATATAGCGCTTAGGTTTTCTCTTAATATTCGGGTTCTTAGGCGATAGATAAACTATAAAGGCACTATATATCTTATAAGAGCAGGTCGGCGTATAAATATTATTATTATTATTATTCTAGTAAAGCTAAAGCGAATCTAAATAAATTAGATTCTGCTATTTAACTATTTAGCTAAACCGCTTTCCCGATTAAGCTTAGTGCTTAATTAATAAGAAATAAAATTATAAGTATAGTAGAAGAGAAGGATTTAAATAAAAGTAGCGCTAAAGTAGCGTAGTATTAAATTTAGCTAAGCGTTATAAGAAGGTTATTAATCTCTAACCCCTTTTCTTTCTAATCTATACTTATTACTATTTCCCCTTTATTTATATTTCCGCACTTTAAAACTTTAATTTATACTTAAACACTTTAAAAGTAAACTTTATAAAGATCCTACTATACTATTATAAATAAATAGCTTATAAGTAGCGCTATCTTAGCTCTTTTATTAAGCTAAAACTCTTTAAAATAGCTTAAAATAATTAAAGCTTAAAGGGATATTATTTAACCTTTAATAACTATATACCTTTAAAGGTAAGTTAATATATTATTATTATTATTATTATTTTTTTTATTATTATTATTATTATTATTATTATTATTATTTTTATTATTATTATTATTATTATTATTATTATTATTATTATTATTATTATTATTATTATTATTATTATTATTATTATTATTATTATTATTATTATTATTATTATTATTATTATTATTTATTAATATTAACTATAATAGTTAATTAGATTAAGAACTTATAATAAGAAAGTATAAAGTTTATTATTATTTTTTAAAATAATTTAAAAGGGGTTATCTTTAAAGGGGTATATTAATAAGTAAAGATATTTTATATATTTTAATATATTTTAAAACTTTAAAAGTAAGTTATTTTATATTTAATTAAATTAATAATAAGTAAATTTTATTATTTCCTCTTTAGTACTAGAGATAAATAATATAATAATATATATTTTAAATAACTTAGTATAATATTAGTACTGCTGCTAATTGATAACCTATAGGGTATGCGATTTAGGAAAACCGGAGTATATTCCTCTCTCGGTTAGAGTCCCGCTTCCTTACGAGCTGGTCCTACTTATTGGCTGCCCTTGATAGAATTATGGAGTTAAACGGCAAGGTTCTTAAAGCTTCTTCCCCCTTCTGCCGAACTCTGATAAGCCTGTGATGGAAGATCCCACTATATATGTAAACACTGTATTTTAGTTATTCTATATATATGTACCGAGAGCTCGTTAAGCCTGGAGAAGAGAAAAGTTACCCATGCCAGGCATGCAATAATCTCTTAATTTAATATCGTTTCCCTTACCAGACGGCAGACCGGGTTCTCAATTTGACAAATCGCATTACAAGATATGTAGCATTCAGTGGTCCCTCGTCAATGCTCTCCAGGGCTACGTTAGATTGGACGCAATGAGAATGATCCTCTCCCTTCGCACCATCGTAATGTTAAGCTCCATCGAAGAAGACCAAGTGTTGCCCGAAAAGTCTCCTTGTTCTCTCAAGTACCTACTTCTGTGAGTCTTCCTCGTGAATCAATCTTCCTCACAGGTAGCCAATCTTTCTCAACAAAGCTTCTCCAATTTATATATCATGCGTTCTGGACATTGGATCCTGTTGTTGGCCCGGCTGGAAAAGAAAGAGAGAGAAGAAAAAAAAAGGAAAGAAGAAACCAAAGCCATTCCTTCTCGAAGATGGTAAAGAGACCTCGCAAATCAAATGAGCACAATGAGGACAATAAGCACAGTATTCTGTACGGTACCTGTTGCTCTTGACTAAGTGTTTCGGCCAAGGAAGGGGATGGGATGGGCATCGCAGCCAGGGATTGCCCAGCAAACAATTTCAAACAACACCTGTTCCACATCCAAGGATGGCACAGTCCTTATCTAAACCGACTGGATTCCGAATGACGAGTGAACCATCCCCGTTTTCTGGAAGGACTAAATCCCCTCTAAAGTTCTCATTCAATTGTCCGGTGGTAGCACTACTTCTAGGCAGTCAAGCAGTGCTGAACTATTCAGTCTAATATCCAGTCCTTGATTCTCATTTTCTGCAAACGTTCGACCAAAGCCCCGCGCCCCGTGTACCCTTCCATATCGTCGGATCTGTCGCTCGACGCCAAGGAAACGAGAGAACAAAATGGAGCAATCAATGCCGAGTGCACGGAGAATGAGTACGAGATCAGTCACCATACCGGGCTCTTCGACCAAAAGCACGCAGGGGTCGGATGCTGCGAGTCTACACACTACGGCGAGCGAAAGCAACGAGACGATAATTGAGGAGGATCAGTCCATGTTCTTCCTCGAGATGAACCCGTTGGCGCCGGTCTCAGTTGTTCTCTTACATGTCCTGTTCAGTTGCCACCTCGAATGGAAACATGTATGGCCCAAGCTCCCCGAGTATCATCTACTCATACCAGACCTGCCTTGTCACTCAAAGTCCCGACGTATGTGCAGAAAGGAAGATTTCACAATCGGCCTCTGTGCCGACCTTGTCGCGCAATTGATACGCGAACATGCTCACGACGGCCGTGCTCATATTGTGGGTCTCTCGCTTGGTGGTTACATAGCGATGGACCTGATTATAAGACATCCGGATGTCGTCAGGGATGCGATGATTGTGGGAGCTTGGCCACTGAAAGGGAGGCGGCTTGCCGTAGCACAACATCCTCGGCTGACCTACGCCGGGCTGTGGTCGGTACTACACTCACCGGGATCACTCTTCTTCAAGGTTTCCGGCTACAGCGGCGAATATCAATACGATGAAATGCTGAAGGAGATCAAACGGAACGTGAGCTCCCGTCTCGCAAAATCCGGGTTCAACCAGTCAGGAAAATGGCAAGAAGACATGATGGTGGAAGTTGGGAAGCAGGACATCAAAATATGTATGGTGGCAGCAGGGAAGCAGGACGATTGTGACGGCGTCCGCATCGCTGCAAAGATAATCAAAGAACAAAGTAAAGGCGGGAACGGGAGCCAGACTCAGGCCTATGCAGCACTCGATGCTATACATGCCTGGAACTTACAATTCCCCGCAGTATTTGCCAAGGGTATTCAGTGTTGGATAGAAAGGCAACATATGCCAAAGGAGTATGAGAATATGCCTATATAGCCGGTCTTCAATCACAAACTGTCAAACACTGCAGAAGGCCCAAGTAGATACTTATACGCCTACCTAGACAGGCATGGTAATTCATAATTGAATAATAGTTCACTTGGCCATAATGATACAAAGAAGTAATGCAATTTGCACCCACATCTCTTTCAACCCCAATGCAACTCCGGACTTTTGCAATCTTCCAAGGATGCAGCAGAGGCATCCGTTTAAAACCTTGATTATATAGGCTCAGAACAGCTACAATATATAGTAAGATGCCAATTGCGATGGATAGACGGTGATTGAGATAAGCTTGGGCAAGGGGGCACCGCGGCTAATGTGGAGATTGAGGACGACATCGGGGATGTCTCGGCCTGTGGCATCATATACAACGAAACATTGCAGATCTATCTGATACCCTAGCCGGCCTAGTACTCACTCTTGTCACTCAAGTGCTCTCCGACATGTACTCGATAGTATGATTAGCACTTCGAGGACAAGACAGCCAGTCATAATATACTGAGTGGCATGACCTCGTCATGTCTATCGGCTGATGATAATGGACAGAATCCTACTCGACGAAAGCATGCATAATGCAGGCAGTCCTCCTCCGTTAACGGATCCGCCCTGCAGTTCAGCTGCAGCTCCGGCCACTGCCGAGAGATAGAGAGCAGGCTAGACTTTACAAGATCCGGGGAATCATACCAAACAGTTACATCACCTGGCCACTTCCCAAGCCCTGATTGTTGTGTACCCAGGTGCTCTCCACGTCTTTAGTCTTATCGTTGCGGGGTCACTATCTAAGCATGACAATTATCTCCGTATCGGATGTATATCATCTAGTGTCATCTTGATCATGGACCACTCACTATCGTACCATGGATTATCTCGGAGACAGCTCGGGACTTTTGGGTCATTCAGGAGCTGCTCTGAGCTGCCAAGCTCAAATAACTAGCTAGCCTTCTTCCCATGAACCTGTTCCGCTATCCCCAGTAACTCATCGACCTGATCTGTCTTGAAACTCTCTTTAGGGTCAACGCATTATTGTTGTTGATTTGTTTCAAGCAGTGCCGCCATGGCAATCGACCATCTGCTCTTTGCAGGCAACCAGCCTCTGCCCTACGCCGCCTGCGTTTTGATATTGGCTCTGCTCGGCTTGGGAATTCACCTGGCCCGGAGGAAGTCTGTCTCTTCCCCCAAGGCTACATCCGGCACAGTCGAGAAGCATCCATGGGTGCTCCAATTTCCACCTTCTCGGCGCCACACGTTGGCGGATCTGAAGCTGAAGGGCTCAACTGCTCCTTACACCACGCCAGCGCCCGACGTTCTCCGTCGACGCGCAGTACCTTCGTCACGTACGGCAGACTGGGAACAAGATGACCTCTTTACGCCGACTGGTTTTTCCACGCAGGACATCCGAGCTCTGGGCAGATTTCCAGACTACTCGGTTCTGACAGGAGTGCCACATCCTAAGCCCTATGGGTCCGAGTTTGACATCAGCAAGGCCATATTCAGGCCTTTCCGTCCCTTCAGATGGAGTTATCACCAGACAATGGGTTAGTACACGTTTCACACAAGCAAACGCAGAGATTCACTAATTTTAGTGTACAGCTCATTACAAATTCGACCCTGACTGGTGGGTTGAGCTCGATAGGAGTTATCACACTATCATGGCCCAACGTCAGGAGTTGATCAAGAAGTACGGCGAACTTGTCTTCTTCACTGATCCAGGTTCAGAGCTGGCTTGCCGGGAACTCATGGAGATGCTGGTCCAGTTTGTCTGCAAGCGATACCCTCATTGCTTCAGCCTGGAGGACAACAAGATCCTCCACAACCGTCTGCTAAACACCAGAACGGATCTCGTCAACACGCTCCCACTCAAGGTGATCGCCGAAAATATCCCCGAGGACTATGCTATGGTATTCCGGAACGAGGATGACGGGTTCTACTACCTCCGTGCTGCCATGGTCTGCTCGTCTGTCGGCTGGGACATTGGAATGAACCGCGGCAAGCAGCTGCGCCGCATCCACGACCATGTGCCAGATTACGCCGAGAAGATGGCTTTCAGTATGGACCGGTTCTTCGCCAAAATGGCAGTTGACCAACCCATTCAGCGATGCAGCTGGAGCCTGGAGGACCACGCGCCCCTGTTCAGCAGCCCTCGTATGACGGAGAATTGGGAGCGCAGTGCATTTGCCGAGAATAAGGAGGAACTCAAGATCGAGAACATCAAGCTGAGATGTGACTACCAGACGCTACGGAGACTGCCACTAAGCGGAGCAGTCGTGTTCAACTTCAAGGCTGTGTTCACACCTATTACGGAGATCAGGGATGAGCCATTCGTACCGGCTATCTTGCTGAAGGTCTTGGAGGAGGGAAAGAAAAACCTGATTACTTACAAGACTGTGGATCATGTAAAGGATGTTACGATTCAGGCTTGCAAGGTGTGGGCACAAGAGCAGGTTGAGAAGGGTATAGTGCCGACTGGCTGGGAGGTTGGGACGCTAAAGGAGAGCCCCTATTTCCCCGGATGGGAAGAGAAGTGGCACGCACAGCAGGGCTTTTAAGAAGTCGATGCTAAGGAACCTGTAAAATTATATATATATATATAAGCATTAACCTAAGAATGAATCTATACTATAAAGCATATAAGCGATAAGATAAAAGCACTATTATATCATCTATTATAAATTAAAGGAAAACTATTTAAGTTATATTACTTATATTATTACTTTTTATTAGTTAAGGTTTACTATATAGTTTATAAAACGTATAAATCTATTAAATATTATTATAAACTTAAAATCGAGGTCCTAACCCCGATACTCCTTTAAATTAAATTCTAACTATAGAATTAAAACTATAAAGCGAATCTATACCTAGCTATAGCTATATAGCCTAAGCGTAGCAAGTTCGCTACTTAAGAAGTAATACCGATAGTAATCGATAGAGAAACTATAAGAATCGAGTAAAGTAGATATTACTCTAACTATAGGTAGAGCGCTTATATAATAACTAATAAAGCTTTAATATAGCTATAAAATAGCAAAGGGGAAGGAAACCTATCGGAAAAGAAGCTATAAATATTCGAAAAATAACTAGTAAACTTAATTAGTTAAGATAAGGTACGCGCGGTCCTTAGTATTACCGAAGGCTATTATATAAAAGCTATAAAATCTTTATACGGAAGCTTTACCGATACTACCTAGCTAATTATAAGGGAGGATTCATAGTAGGAGATTAAGATAGTATTTTATAAGGCCTTTATAGCTACTATATAAATTACCCTCCCGAACCGGTTATAAGCTTAAGTTACTATAATAGGTATAACGAGATTATATAGCGTAAGAGTATAAGAGTAGCGGCTAGTAATCCTAGTACGCTATAATAAAGAGGTAATTATCTATATAACTTTAAAGGTATATATAAACCGGAACCCGGTCGATATAGTTATAATAGTTAATAAAGCGATAAGGAGCAAGGAAGCGGTAGCGGCGTAGCGTTTATATAATAGGGATATACTAGTTATATTTAAGCTAGATATAAAAACGTATAAAGCTTAAAAGGAATAGATCGGGCTAGCCTTTAGAAGTAAAGCTATAATAATAGAGAGGGAATACCTAGTAATTATTAAAGGCTTATATACGGGCCGACTACGCGATATATATATAGCGCCGGAGTAGCTCTTATATAAGGTATAAGACTATAATGTAATATTAATTATAAAATATAGCCGCTATTCTTAAATAATAAGCAGGAGCGCTCTACGCTTATAGCCTCGGTAGGCGATATTATAGCGGTAAAGTAGCTTTATAATAACGGAGTTATTTAAAGGGCGGAGATCTTTATATATAAACCGTACTCCGCTAAAATATATATTAATTTATATATTTTAATTATTATAGCTATAATTATATCGCGAGATTCTATAAAACGCTTATAAGGTATAAACGCTATATAAGAGCAGTATATATAGGGGGCGAAAAGGAGTGCCTTATAATAACGACTAATATAGCTGCCTGGTATATATAATATAAGAGAAACTATATAGCCTAGGACCGCCGCTATTTAACCGCTTAAATATAGAAGGAACGCGCGTAGGATATATATAAGACCTACTTATACTACTCCAAGATATATAATATAAGAGATACTCCTATACCGAGTATAAATAGCGCCGATTCGGATAGATTCTATATTATCGTTATACGGAAACGCGTAGCGCTTAACGACCTAGCTTAAAACGTGCTATAAAAGGGGCGGCTTAATATATAAGTAGCTTCTATAAGGAGTATATACCGATATATATTCTAGAACTTATAATATATACCGTTAACCTTCCGATATACTTAAGAATAATAGATATTAAACTTATTTTTTAAAATATAATAATAAATAGCGAGAATATAGCGCTAATATTAAGCGAGTACCCGGTATTTAGTATTATAGTAATATAGGAGCTATAAATAAGTTTAAATATACGTATAATAACGTACTTAGTAATATCGCTATATAAAGTAGTTTATATATATTATAGCCGAGTAGTATTATAGATATATAAGCGCTTCGACCTAATAGGGTAAACGGGGGCGTTAGGATATAACTAAAGCGTAGTTACCTTTTATAATATCGGATATAAACCCCTTATAATATAATCGATCTATATTAAGCCGAAACCTAGTTTATATAAGAAAAGCCTACTCCCCGACCTTATAGCGTAGGAGCGGCGTAAGTATAATATATTAATCGGCGATTTTAATATATACTACCCCCTTTAAAATAGGGAAATATATACCTTAAATACTACCTATAAGGTCCTTACTCTAGTATAGCGCTAGAGCCTCGACTTAGCTACGCTATATAGCTATATAATAAAATAAAAATAAAGGGAGTAATCTTCTATATTTAACTCTATATAATATAGCCTAGAACTACACTATAAATATAGCCGGGGGCTAGAATAAAAAGGCTCCGATTATAACCTATAGCTAGTATATATTTTCCGAGCAGTAAGTATACTATAACTAACCCCGGCCCTTAAGGGTTAAGCGTAGGGAGTAATAAATACGCTATTAGCTTAAGTAAAAGTACGAAAGATTTATATCCTAGATAGCTTTAATATAGCGGCCGACCTAGATAAGTATATAGATTACTTAATTAAAAAGCTTTAATATATAGCTTAAGTAGGAATACTATAGCGTAAAGTAAATATAAATAAAACGGCTAAATAATAGTCCCTAGAAATAGTAAGATTTATAAAAGCAGTAAAGTAGGCCCGATATAGATATTAAACGGCGCTATTACTAGTTAGCGACCGATTATAGTAAAAAGCTATAAAGGAGTAGAAGAAGGCTATATATATAGCTCGGACGAAGTATTAGCGTTATATAGTAGCAGAGGTATCCTATAATAATAAAGTAATATAGGGATTTAAACGCTAGGTAAAGATATAAAGCTATAAACCCTTAAGCCTAATAACGCTACTACTACTTAAGAGTAGTATAAATTTACCGCCGGAGTATATTATATATTATTAGAAGATAGAGGTTCTTATAGCTAAAACTTTCCTAAGTATAAATATAAACCTTATAGATATCCCGGCCCGGAATATCTAGAAGGGCTTATAATACTAAGGGGGGTTTATACTATATAGGAGCATCTTATACGAAGATATAATATAAGTATTAAAGGAGATAAAACCTTTAAAGGCGCCGGGAGACGACTTATACCCGATAGGGTTCTTTAAGCTATATAGGAAATAACTACGCCGCGCCCTTATAAGAGTAGCTAAGGGAAGCTTTATCTTAGTATATTACCCGTAGCGCTTTTATAGCGCTAACGTTATTATCTTCCTTAAACCGAGTAAAATATTAAAGGAAAAATAAGTTATTAGGGTATACCGACCGATTATACTACTTTATATTATAAGTAAAGTTATTAAAAAGGTATTATACGGATATATTTCGGAAGCTATAAAGGAGTATAGCCTTTTACTAAAGAGATAAATAGGGAACTAGAGGGTAAGGTTTATAAACCTTATTATTAAAATAGTAATAAAAGTAGTATTTATAATATAGTAAAGCGGCGTAATAGTACCTTTATTATAGCTTAATATTATAAGTACTTTCGATATAGTTAATTATAAATAATTAGTAGAGATCCTATATAGGAAGGGATTCCCCTTTTAAATATAAAGGTAAGTTACTAGCTTTCTAAATATATATATAATACGCCTTTTCTTTAATAATAAAGCTTCCGATCCGTATATACTTTAAGCAGGAGTACTTTAAAGCTTACCGTTATCCCTAATACTATTCCTCCTCTATATAGCTATATTATATAAAGCCTTTAAAGGCGAAGGGCTAATAGTAGTAAGCTTTATAAACGATACTAATATCTTTACTATAAGTAATAGTGCTATAGAAAACTGCTTATACTTAAGCTGCGCGTATAATATATATAAGGAATAAAGCCGGAAAGTAAGTATATATTTATAGTATATAAAAGTAAACTTATATACTTTATATAACGCTATATTATAATAAAGCTATTAGTATTATATAGCGGAGTAGTAATTGCGCTAACGGAATTAGTAGGATTCCTAGGGGTTTAGCTAAACTGTAAACTATACTAGCGCCGTTACTTTAAGGAAATTAAGAAAAAGCTAAAAACTTAATTATTTATACTTATTAAACTCGCAGCTATTATATAAAGCTATAATAGCGCCTAAGCGAAAGAAATATATACTAAGGTTATCTATAGCGTAATCGTATATAAAGCTTTAGCCTAGTATATATTATTTAAGGTAAAGCTATTAGGGATAATAGCGCGTTTAAGAGCCGCTTAATTATAGTATTTATATATAGTAGTAAGCACTTTTAAAGCTATTCCGGTCTACCTCTTAGAACGAAAAACCGGTTACTTACCGATATACCTTTACTTAGATAATAAACTTATATTATTCGAAGCGAAACTAATATAAACGGGTATAGCGCTACGCGTATATAGCGTAGGAGATACGGTAACGGGATAACTGTACGCTGCTTAAATATAAAGGAGCTTTTACCGCTACCGGGGGAATATTAGACCGGCTCGACCGGCTTAAAGAAGGCTTAGGGGAGATAGTAATACCGGGAATTAAATCGAAGTATAGATAAACCTAGAATATAGCGAAATAAGAGCTTAAAAGTAGCGCTAGTAAAGGGACTAGATCGTCGGACTACCTATTAACCCTAGCCTCCGGGATTAGAAAAAATAATTAAATAAATAATAAGCTATAGCGATAAAGATATACGTAAGCTCTATACTTACTCTAGTAGCATAGTATTTACCGTAGGTTATAAATACAATTAGTAGTATTTATATCGGGCTTATTAAATATAAGGCCTTAGCTTTATTTTAAATTAAAATAGGAGCGATAGGGCTAGCGGTATACCTATTTATATATAGCGTACTAGCCGTTCTAACGCCGCTTTATAGCTATAAAAGAGGAAAGGAAATAGTATACTATATCGTTATAAGGTATATTAAGCTAAAAGACTAGACGGAAAAGCTCTACTGCGCTTTAGCCCCGATTACGCTATATATATACCGCGACTTTAAAAGCGCAGTAAGTATATAACCGACCGCTATAATTATAATAAAGTAGCTATTATAATAAGGGAAGCTCCTATCTTTTAAGCTAATAGTAGAGATCGCGAAGGAGGATATAGAGCTATATAGATATAGGCGGGACAGGGAGCGGGCATAGAATTATAACGTAAATAGCTAGTTGGGTTTACTAATATAGTAAGGTATTAGGTAATTAAAGGACGAGGATGCGATAATAGCGTAGCTTCTATATAGCTAGAATATAGCGCCTAGGTTTTCTCCCGGTATTTAAGTTCTTAAACGATAGATAGATTATAGAGGTACTATATACCCTATAAGGGGAGGTTAGCGTATAAATATTATTATTATTATTATTATTATTATTAAATGTATTCTTTAATAATTATCTACTAGTTTTTTATTTAAAGCTTTAATTAGCTTTAAATAAATACTAATAGTCCTTTATTATAAAAACTTATTTTATACTTCGATAGCTTCCTTTTCTATAGTTTATACTTTATAGCATTTAATATAATTAAAACTAATTTAATTAAACTTTAACTAGGGCTTTATTATAATATTAATAATATATATTCGACCTCGCTTTACCTTATCTTAAATAAGCTAAAGGGCTAAAAATAGCTTTAGGATAATAATCTTATAATTTCGAAGAGTGTAACGGTTCAGCTATTCTATTAGAAGTTAATTAGGATTAGAAATAAATAGCGAGATTTACTTATATTTAATATATCTTCTTATAAGTCTTTTAGAATAGTCCCTTTAAAGCATAGTGGAGGTATTATACGACAGATCCCAACCGGGACATTTAGAACTTTTAGATTGAATATGAAATACTCTTCGGGCATCACTTCTGAAATCCAGGTTAAGTGCGTACTCCTGCCCGTACTTCTGAACATGTCGTCTCCGTCTACCGAGCTCTGAGAATCCAATAAGCAGACAGTGATTTTCAATCCCATCAAACAGTCAATCCATCTCAAACTACACTGTCATTGATCAAGGTCCCTGACCTCCAACGCTCATCACAATTAACTCTACAAGGGCTTCGCATCGCTTTTCTGTATAACCTTTTCATGATCACTACCCGCAGACCCAGACTCCACTCGCCCATGTTCTTCGTCGCTCGCTTGGCCATCGATTGGGTGCTCCATGCCATCAAGGTGCCATACCGTATCCTTCAGCAAGGTCTGTGTATCTGGGAACGCCCAGCTCAGCGCCGTGTACAGGAAGACGGACACAACAAAGCCGAACAGCCAGTTAAACGTATACAGGTTTTGGATGCCAGCATTAACGTTGACCTCTCCAGCGTTATTGCCACTGGCCACGATTGATTGAGCGAGTCCAGGCAGCAGAGGTGCAACAGGGACGATAAAGGCGATAAAAGCGCGCCAGTTACAGCCCGGAACTGGACCGGAGAAACGGTAGCGGCCATGGGGATCGTACAGTCCTGGGATGTCGTAATGTTGCTTCTTGATGAGCCAGTAGTCGGCGGCGAGGATACCCGAGATAGGGGCTAGGAACACTGTGGCATGAATCAGTACGATGTTGCAGATGATAGAGCAATAGATTCGAAGACATACCCGCGTAGCCACCCATGAAGGCCAGGAATGTGTCGGCAGACGCCAGGATTTTCCAAGGGACCATGACCCATGCAGAGACAACCGCGGCTATCATACAGCCTCTCTTGATGTTGATCCACCTTGGGAAGAGAACGGTCAAGTCGTTGGCGGCAGAGATCGAGTTGGCTGTGATATTGGTGCCGACTTGAGCAATATACCACGCAAGTGCAGCAAAGAAAGCCGCGCATCTCCCTCCAGGGCCGTAATCGAGCCAGAGAGAGATAATATCCAGCGGGTTCCAGAGGTAATTGCCCGTGAAGACTTTGGTGCAGGATGTCGTCACGATTCCAAGTACACCACACACCGTGAAGATGATAGGAAGGAAAGGCAACTGGATGAATTGGCCATTGGCACTGCGCGCGTACCGAGTGAAGTCTGGGATGTTGCAAGCCAGCGTCGCCCACGAACCCGTGACCGAGGTCATACAGCTCAACCAGAGCCAGGCGTATTCGGTCCCATTTGTCTCAGCGCGCAGCTTCCAGATGTCACCGCCGCCACCAGCCTGGTGGAGACACCAGCCCATGGTGGCGATTGCAGCGACAGGCGCGCCAATGAGCTTGATGATGAAGATGGGACGGAGCTTGGTCGGGTGGATAAGCAATAGGGGGAGCTGGATTATCCAAAAGAGAAAGTATGAGCACATCCCCTGGGTTGTAATTCCAGCACTTGTAGGAAGCTTGTTTGGAATATTGGCGTAGGATGGAGCCCAAGCTGTCAGCATTACGGTGATGCATTGTGCCCCGTTGGCACCCTGGATGCCGAGCCAGAACATGGCCAGTATGGCTCGAGAAACGATGCAAAAGTACCGGAGGTAATACCCAAAGGATCCTGTGGTGATGACAGAGAAGGGGACGTGGAGCTTTGCACCGATGGCACCGTTGAGAACCATGGGAACGGCGACACAGAAGGTACCGACGACCATGCATGGAATTGCCTCTCGCCATGAAAGGCCGACGGCGAGGATAGACGAGGCCGTCTCCCAGGTCCCGAGATTGATGGTGTCGGTAGCCCAGTAGGCCATAATACTCCAGATCGTCCAGGTTTGGTCAGAAGGAGGCGTCGGATCCATATCTCTATTCGTCCGCACGTAGTCAGGCGCAATGGCCGAGGACTCCCTAGGCAGCTCCCATGCGTGGGCCGACGTGAACCTCCTCTTCACCCCCTCCTTGTTAATGGCTGGCTTCTTGAACTGCATCTTGAGGGCAGGCGGCGCGACGTCGTCACTGTCTGCCAAGGGTGGGTTGGGATGAAAAGAGGGAAGTAAGTAAAAGAGGGGACAAAGCAGGACTGTGTGACAGGAAACGTGCAGGAGCTGAGCCTTCGTATATATGTATGATGTATCTATCTCTACTACCCCGGTAGCCAGTTGCTTATTACAGAGTTTCGGTAAGCTATGCAAATGGCGGGCCTCGGCCACACAGGCGAGCCAGGGTGATACATAGACATGGGGGTATAGCGCATGGACGAATGGGATGGGGAGAAAACAAAACAACGTGACAGAGGAGGTGGTAGTACAGACTCAGAGCCAGAGCTGGTGGCTTGACAGTACCTAGGTAGCTACTGTAGGTGCTTACACCGGTGCCAACGGGATCGGCTTTGTGCTTGCTTCCAAGATAGATTGATAGATCGCCGCAGGAGCAACTTGCATGAGATTAGTTGGTACTTCTGTGGTATGGGACGCAACCTGCAACCTGCAGAAACATCAGCGGTGATCTGGTCCAGGGATTCGGGACAGGGCAGGCCATGGCAAATGTTCGTCATCCCGATCGAGTAAGAGTGGCTGATAAGGCTTTCCAACAGAGAAGTATGGAGGATTACGAGTATCTATCTGTGGGAGGGCTGGCCGGGCTGCCTGGCCTGCCTGCTTGGTAGGTTGTCTGGCTGTCCGGATGTCGATGCTTACTGTAGTATTGCCAGTGTGGAGCCGTGGCTGCTCCTGGCCGAATTCCCAGACACAGGTACCCAATCATGCCTGTACAACTTATCAACCTCCTGCCCTGATCTGCAGTTTGGTTGTCCACTATCTTCGGTCTATTAGTGTAGTTTCTCCTTATCTGCCTAGGCCTGCTAGGCCTGCTAGGGCTGCTGGGCTGCTGGGCTGCTGGGCAAGTAGGCTCTCGGAGTTGACATCAAATCGGGGAGGCCGGTCCATGTCTTGGGCAAGCTTCCATCCTTTCTGCCATCTTGCCATCAATGAAAAAAGACCCGTGCTGAGCATCCCGCTCGGGAAGGACGGCTTACCATGAGGCAGAACCCGGGAGGCGAAATCCCCCACAGATAGAAAGAAGATGTCCACTATAGTTTCCGGCATATCTAGTGGAGCTGGAGCTCCCAAGGTTCTTATCTATATGCCGTAGTTTGAACAGGTCAACACTGATTTTGACATTGGAAGATGGTTGACACTTCTTGACTACAGCTTGAGGCTGGTGGCCTTTTTGCTTGTCTCTTCTCTTCCCCCAATTCCCTCGTCTCCAACATACGACACACCTTGTGAAACCATCACAAACGTATGTGTCAGCTTACAGTGCCTTGGGCTGTGGTAGTAAACTGGTATCATGTCCTGTAATTCAAATGACATGTATAATCACCGCCGTTAACACCGTCAAGGAATAAGCATATAAAGGCTCATCATCAATATGATTCAATTTCTGGCCCTGGTCACAACCTCGACCGAGTGGCCAACTACCAAAGTTCAGGCTAAAGTGTCCATCTTGGTAACAATTGCTTCCAGGTTCTCTTGCATCTCGTAGAAGATGTTGATAGCCTGGATGATCTTGCCTTCACTCTTGCCACCCTCGCTGCGTGTGAAAGCCAGTCGCCAAGCGCTCTCATCTTCCAAAATCACCTCATACTTCTCCTTTCCATCCACTTGTGCGGCCTCGGCCGTTTTGATGGCTGAACCTATATCGCCTTGGTACCCTTGCTCGGCGGTCGCGGCCAGCTCTGTCAGTAGTGGAGGAGAGACTGTAATGTGATCCACGCCTGCTAACTTCAAGACATCATCGATAGAAGTGAGCGAAGCAGGCAGGACTCGAGTTCGTGCCTTGATATCCCGGTAGTATCGCTGTGCAAGCCCACAGAGCACAAACGCTTTGTTCTCGTCGACATATCTGGAAGTGCGTGTCGGTTAATCACCGTGCCTGTCTTATGTAGAAGCTGAGGCAAACATCGGATTTCTCCAGTACTCAACTTACCCCTTTTCAAAATGCACCTTCAGCTCATTCACATACGGTGCGATGTAGGTGCAGTTTACATGGGCCGCCATTGCAGCTTGTTCCATGCAAAACAGTGTGGTAGCTAGTGTTGCGATACCGCGCTTCTCGAGCTCCCGGCAAGCTTGAAGACCTTCCCATGTCGCCGGAATCTTGATACAGACTCTCTTTGTATCGTAATCGGGCGATAGATGCTTGAATATCGAGACAATCCCTGGTTGTCTGTCAGACACGTAGCCTAAACGGAGCCCACTGCAGGCTCATGTGTTCCAGGGCTGGGACCAGCTTACTCTCCGCATTCTTGATAGTTTTCTGCAGGTCATAAGACCACCGTGGATTGGTCTGGATATGTGAGTAACCTGACAAATTCGGCATGATAGCCAGTGCCAGCCGGACCATCATGAACTCGATCGCAAGCTCCTCTAGCGTCGTGTCGGACTGTTGGCTCAACATCGAATGCGCATCTCGTATGCTCTCCTTGATGAGCTTCTCATGCACAGGTATGCCGTCAATGCCAGTCTTGGCCAGCTCAAAGAAGGCTATGGCCTGTTAAGTGAGACTGTATCAGAGAACTGCACCAATGTGAAAGGTCCATAACCAGTATATTCTTCCAAATTCTGTGACTCACCTGATTTGATGTGCAGTCTACAAATGGTCCCAGGTCCTTGGCCACTATGTATTTGTGTCAATCAAGTGTAGATTCGAGGTTGCTTCTGAGGGCTTTGAACCCCTTGAAGGATGCTAACCGTGTACCTAGGTATAGGACGAGCAGGGCGCGGGCTGAGGAGTGTAGCACTTACCTTCACTATCGAGAGTGTCACAATCGACGGCACTGAGTCCGCGAAGCTTTTCCAGCAATGAGTTCGAGGACATCTTGAACCTTGGAAGCGCAGGCACGGCTCTAACGACTGAGCGGGATTGGTTTCTTAACAGCTTAACAGCGCAGTATAACCTCAAGCCTCTTGATGTTTTCCGTTTTCACTTGACTAAAGGATAACCTTCCTGAGCATATTTATAGAAAGTACCTAGATAGGGAGAGCCTGGTGAAGGGTGAGAGAAGTCCGAACCAACTTCAGGTTGAGACATCACCCGCCCGTGCCCAGATGATCTGGTTTCTCTACCCCACCTAGCGCCGGCTAAGAGTCTGGGCATTTGAGGTGGAGCAGCGTCTCAAAGCATCCAACGCATAACGCACCCCGGGTGCATCTTCTAGTACATTCATGGTGAATTTATAGTGAATTCACGGTGAATGTATAGTTATAGTGAATGTAAAGTGAATGTATAGTGAATGTATAGTGAATGTATAGTGAATGTATAGTGAATGTATAGTGAATGTAAGTGAATGTATAGCAAATGCCATATATTCACGGTAAATTGACTATACTACTACTTGAATAGCCACCGGCGGGTGAAGCCCGCCCGGGCGCCGTTATACATAGTGAATAGACCATGCTATTACAACCACCTTAGAAGTGCCATTATTCGGGTAACGATTCTGGTGTGTCGAAATGGAGGGGGTGTTGAAATAAGTGGGTCCTAACTTAGTCGGATTCTAGGCGCTCAAGTCCTTATTACTTAAGTATCCATAGGTCTGTGTCAGTTGATATAGGTCGACAGTGAGCCTTAATGGCCAAGCATATGCCGACAACTGTAATGACAGCCATTCAATACCAGTATCAGCATGAGGTACGTCATTTCGATATTTTCCAATGGTAAATGTCGATCTGGACAAGCTCAAGCAATTTTCGGAAGAGAGACATCCTGATTTGTTTCGAGGCAAGTAATCTACCTAGGTAACTTATCCACAGATATTGGCAAGACAGATCGATACTAGATATGACCTCGAGCCCAGCCGATGAAGGCCTGGACAGCCAATAGAGCCGTCAAAACTGTGGTCTGCCAAAGACATAAACGTACTTGTGTTAATGGCTCCTAGACTTCTGAGCTGGTCGGATGCAATGACTATTCTGGTATTGCGTGCTCGCTCGCAGTAACTCCAGACCGCCAATGATACTTTGATGCGACATGTTCACTCAAAGGCACCTTCTGGCCAGGCGAACTGTAAAAGTTCTCCCTGTAGGTTCCCCCTTGAACACTGTAGCCATCCCAGAACAAGCCGCGGGCCCTAAGTTCAGGTAGGAGGAGCTCAATGATATCCTTGAAGGAATCCGGGAACAGGACATATGCCTTTTGTGGCGTTAGCCAAGTCCCAGTCACTTCCAGGCATTGTTGTTTCGCATGGAGTACTCACAAAGTTAAAGCCATCAACATCAGCCTCATTCACCCATGTTTCAAGGCCATCAGCCACTTGGGCGGGCGTTCCGACTAAGAGAGGGCCGTTGCCTCCGATGCTGATGTGCTCAGCAACTGTGTGCTTAGTCCATTTGGAATTCTTCGGGGCAAATTTGGCATAACCCTCAACCGTTGATCTGTGGATCATCAGCAACTTTCCTACAACAGTTGAAGTTGTACCCCGCATCTTTTATCGTTGAATACATACCGTACAGCGTTGCTATCGACCTGACGAAGCTCTTCCTCATCCCCGTACTTGTCCAGGTCCATGCCTGTCCAGCCTGCAAACAAAGCTAGGGCACCCTCATGCGACGCATACTGCCTGTAATCATTCCATTTGGCCAGAGCCTCTTCCTCAGTCCTCCCGAGAATAGGTGTCACGAGTGCTAACACCTTGATGTGGGACGGGTCCCTGCCGAATTGTTCCTGCGCGAGTTGCCGGACTTCGGCAATGTTTTTAGCACACACCTGGGGGGCATGCGCGGACACGAAAATGGCCTCGGCATGTTGAGCCGCAAACACCTTACCCGCCTTGGATGTCCCTGCCTGCAAGAGAAGGGGTGTGCGTTGTGGGCTGGGTTGGACAATATGAGGCCCTGGCACGTTGAAGAATCTGCCCTCGTGATTGATCTGCCTTACCAAGTCCGGGGATGTGTAAATGCCTTTCTCACGGTCCAATTTGACGGCATCGTCTCGCCAAGATGATTGGAACAATTTGTACATGACGGTCATGTATTCCTCAGCTTGCGCGTAGCGGTCGTCATGCTGAATAGCGGCTTTAGCACGCACCAGCAGGAGGGGAGATAGATATACGAAGATTCCATCATACATACCTGAGGTTGCTGCGTGTGCCCCATGTTCCGTGCTGCAGAGTCCAGGTAGCTCGTCACGATCTAGTTATGGGTCAGTGGGAATATGCGGCAATATCTTTGGGTAACCACATACATTCCAACCGAGGCTGTTGCAGAGAGATTCGACGTAGTAGTTAGCTAATTTTACTCTCTTATCCATCTTCATCACCAAAGGTACATTCAAGTACTCACCGGCCTTTTGTTAGGTGATCGACAGTTGACAATCTCCTGGCCAGATGATACGGCTGCTCGTAGGTTGTAGAAACCGTCACACCGAATCCAATACTCTGTGTTGCAGCCGCCATCGCTGAAACCACCGCGAGGGGCTCATTCACAGGCCACTGGGCTCCAGATATGATAGCCGGATCCAAAGACTGCTTGTAAACGTCATAGCCTCCTGGAAAGTTGGTGTTATTACAGTCAGATTCGACTTCGCTATAACTAGGCATGGGTAGTTACTGCCAGCACTTAAGATTCTTACCAAGGACGTCAGCTATGAAGATGCCATGGAATTCGGCCTTCTCGAGCAATTTCGCGAGCTCGACCCAGTGATCAATGTCGGTGAATTTCCATGACTGGTCATCTGGGTGTCTCCAGAGACCTGGCGACTGGTGTCCACTGCCTACATGTGGGATCAAAATTGAGGTCAGTGGTGATGGATTTGAATATACTGTACCTACCTAGGTACCTATATAGGTACAAGAAGCCCAGATAATGCGCGGTTACTCACACATTTCCACGAAAGCATTTACGATGAGGCGTTTCTTGGCCTGGGTTCCTCCATTTTGGGAAGACATGATGGACTCGGTAGATTTGTTTTGGATTTGTTTTGGATTTGTTTTGAATCGCCAAAATGACAGTACTGCGTCGTTGTTGCAGGTTGTCCGATCGTATCAGGTCAGGTCGAGTGATTCGGTTGAGTCACCAGTTGACCGGAACACACCCCGTGAACTGTGTCAGGCCCTTAATTATTAATCAGATATAGATAGATGTATTCTGGTAAAAGATGACCCGTACCGGTATATCAAGTCGGAAGTCGCAATTGTGCCGAACAGGGCAATGCCATTATACGGACAATTGCGCCATCGCGGTTCGGATGGTGCATGCGGGCGTTTGCCAAACCCCTCGATGATGCAACCAGCTTGAGCCAACAGGAGTATCTCTCCCCCCCACCCCTCAGCCCCTCCCCCTCCCCTCCCAATCTCTGTACATACTATGTTACTCGTTCCATTAGTGATCTTCATCATCCAAGAGACATAAACATATCCCCGACTTCTTGGCGAGCATGCGGCCGGGGTAGGGGGGGGGGAAGCCAGGTGCAGAACCTGCAGGTAGACATGGCAGCAGGGCAGGGTAGGGGGAAAAGCTAATGAATGATGAAAAATGCAAGATATTTGCGCCATACCTCGAGCCCCAGTTCCGGCGGTTGCATCAGCCCCCGTCGGCAACATTTCCAGGCCGTCTTCGGACGCCATGTTATCTCGGATCGGTGCAACCAATTCCCTCTGATGAATACTTACATGCACGTATGGGGTCAACACTTGTGGGGAAACGGTTTGTCGCAATAAATTTGAGGAAGAGGCCCGAACTGACCTCATATATTACACCTAACAGTGCTTGGTTTATGGAAACAGAGTTTCCTATACAGTTTATCCAATGATTGATGGCTGGGCAGTACTTCGTAGGCTCTCGAGGAGAAAGAAGACAAAGGCCTCAACTAACGGCATCAACGGCACCACCGGCACCGGCACCAACACCAACTCGAACGACACAGTCACTCCCGAGACCATGAAACAAGTCGCAGTGCCCGACACGCAGACCATCCTGCTGCTGTATGGGCCTAAACAACCATATAAGCTTGTCGAGGATTATCCTGTCCCAAAAATCCAGTCCGAGTCTGAAGTCCTGGTCAAAACTCGCGCCATAGGACTGAACCCGATAGACTGGAAAGCACCGTAAGCACATGACCACGTGTGCCTTTTTCCTTTTCCTACGAGTCGAGTGAGCTGACCAATGATTCCCCGCTGCGCAGTGATTACAACTTCGCAATACCAGAGCTACCGTACATATCTGGCAGGGAGCTTTCAGGAGATGTTTGTCAAGTCTCGGGCACTTCTTCTCGTCTGCAAGTTGGAGACCGGGTAGGCCTCACACTCCCCCAAGGCTTGATGCAGTGGTTTGAGGTCTAATATGTGCATCAAATTAGGTCATCGCCATTTCCACGGATTATCGTGATCCTCGGAAGGCAGCTTATCAGGAGTTTGTTGTCACTTTCGACTACAATGCCGTCCGGCTACCTCCCAGTATATCTCACGAAGAAGGCTCAACACTCGGAGTAGCTTTCGTGGCTGCGTCCCTGGCCCTGGGCGTCTGCATGGGCGTCGACTTCAGTGATGTGGCGAATGGCCCTGATCTTTTGAAAATCGTCAAAATGGTAGATTCGGATTCAATTCCAGAAGATGTTCGTGTTGAGTCCTTGAGCGGCATCTCAGAGCGTGAACGTGCAAAGCCAGGTGACTGGATCGCCGTCTGGGGAGGTAAGTGCCAAGTCTCTCCTGGTCTTTGCCATGCCTTCCTGGCTCTGAAAATACGGTATTAACAAGGTCTCCTCTGACTACAGGCTCGGCTACCTCGGCGAATCTGATCGTGCAGCTCGCCAGAGTTGCTGGTTTGAAGGTTGCCACAATCGTAGACAGTGCCAAGCATGGTCTGCGAATATCGAATCACAAATTCATTCGTCCGGATCTCATGATCGATAGTCATGACCCACAACGGGCTGTTGACATTCTCAGAGCTAACGTCCGGGATGAGTTGAGGTTTGGAATCGACACGCGCGGCAAAGACACTGCTGCGAAGCTTCTTGAGGCTTTGACAAATAAGGGCACGTTTAGGGGATCGGAACCACCATCTCCTCCTGCCACCCCTCGCACATCCCCATCCTTGTCCGCCCATCTTATAGGATTGACTGGCTTGCCTAAACCGGGTGCCACTGAGGGGGCTGTCATGCATTCAGTACCCATCAAGCTTTTCCACGAGGTGCCTGCTGTTGGCCACGCCTTGGTCACATGGCTGGAGAGGCTCCTTAAGGAAGGCCTCGTCTCGCCACCAGAGATTATTGATATTGAGGAAGGTCTCGAGAATGTGAATTCCGGTCTCGACAGAATGAGGAGAGGGGATATCAGCGGTGGAAAGCTTATTGTCCGGTTAGATGATGAGTGATAGGATTAGAGAGTTATAGATAAAGGAGTTCGCATTGTTTCTACCCGAATAGAATCCTAGCCACTTAGGCACTTCAACGTAAACAGAGAATCACAGTTATTAGGAGGGAGGGGGGTTTATAGGTCCGCTCTAATTAAGCAATAATAATAGCAAATGCAAAACTATAATTACTTAAGAACACCTTTAACTAAATTAAGAAAACCCTCTTATTATAGTTAGTTAAAATAATTTTCTCTAGTTCTAATCTATTTATTATATAATATAGCTAAGAGCTATATTATAATAAATCTAAGATATTATAGCCCTTATAATACAAAGTAATACGCTAAAGTAATAAATAGGTAATAAGCTAAAATATAAATAAGCTATATTATTTAAAGCTTAATAATAAGTAATAAAGCGCTTTTACTATAATATATATAGCGCGCGTAATAGTAAACTTTAATAAAGGGTATAAAATAATAAGTGCTATAGAATATAAAATAAAAGTATTAAAGTTAATCTATTTAAATAAAGAAAAGAAAAGACTATACTTTTTATTACTTTTATAAAAAGAGTTTAGAGCTATTTAATATATCTATTATAAATATAATAGTAAAAAGATAAAAAAGAGGTTTACTTTATTTTAATTATTATATTAATTTTCCTTTAATAATTTAAGTTATAATAATAATAATAATAATAATAATAATATTTATACGCCGACTTATCCCTATAAGGTATATAGTGCCTCTATAGTTTATCTATCGCTTAAGAACTTAAATACTAGGAGAAAATATAAACGCTACGTTTTAGCTATACGGAAGCTATGCTATCGTTATATCTTTATCTTATAGTTACTTAGTACTTTACTATACTAGGAAACCTAACTAGCTATTCGCGCTATAGCTCTACGCCCGCTCCCTATTTCGTTTATATTTATATAGCTCTATATCCTCTTTTATAATCTCTATAGCTAGCCCGAAAGATAGGAGCTTTCCTTATTATAATAGCTACTTTATTACTATTATAGCAGTCGGTTATATACTTACTATACTCTCGAAGTTATAGTATATATATAGCGTAGTCGGGGCTAGGGCGTAATAAAGCTTTTCCTTTAATCTTTTAGCTTAGTATATATAATAATAATATAGTATACCGTTTCCTTTCCCTTTTTATACCTATAAAGCGGCGTTAGAATAGCTAGTATACTATATGTAAATAAGTATACTGCTAGCTTTATCGCTCCCGTTCTAACTTAAAATAAGGCTAAGTCCTTATATTTAGCAAGCCTAATATAAATACTATTAATCTTATTTATAACCTCCGGTAAATATTATACTACCGGAGTAAGTACTAAGCTTATATATATCTCCGTCGCTATAGCTTACTATTTATGCTATTACTTTCTCTAATCCCGAAGGCTAAGGTCGATAAGTAGTCCGGCAATTTAATCCCTTTATTAGCGTTACTTCTAAGCCCTTATTTCGCTACGCTCTAGGTTTATCTACGCTTTAGTTTAGTTCCCTATATTATTATCTCCCTTAAGCCTTCCTTAGGTTAATCGGGCCGGTCCGGTATTCCCTCGGCAGTAGTAAAAGCCCTTTTATATTTAAACGGTATATAGCTATCTCGTTACCGTATCTCCTACGCTATATATATATAGCGCTATACCCGTTTATACTAGCTTTACTTCGAATAATACTAATTTACCGTTTAAGTAAAAGTATATCGGTAAGTAACCGGTTTCTCGTTTTAAAAAGTAAACCGGAGTAGCTTTAAAAATGATTATTATTATATATAAATATTATAACTAAGTAGCTCTTAAGAGCGCCGCTATTTCTAATAGCTTCCCCTTAAATAGTATATATTAAGCTAAAGCCCTATACGCAACTACGCTATAAATAACCTTAGTATATATTTCTTTTACTCGGGCGCTATTATAGCCCTATATAGTAGCTATAAGTTTAGTAAGTATAAATAACTAGATTTCTAGCTTCTTTTTAATTTCCTTAAAGTAACGGCGCTAGCGTAGTTTATAGTTTAGTTAAACCTTAAAGAATCTTACTAACTCCGTCGGCGCAATCGCTACTCCGCCGTATTATATTAATAGCTTTATTATAGTATAGCGCTATATAAAGTATATAGGTTTACTCTTATATACTATAATATAAATATTATACCTACTTTCCGGCCTTATTCCTTATATATATATTATATATAGCTTAAGCGTAAGCAGTGCTCTATAGCGTTACTACTTATAGTAAGGATATTAGTATTATCTATAAAGCCTACTATTATTATCCCTTTACTTTTAAGGGCTTTATATAATATAGCTATATAAATAAGGAATAATACTAGGGATAATAGTAAACTTTAGGGTATTCCCGCCTAGAGTATATACGGCTTAAAAGCTTTATTATTAAAGAGAAAGCATACTATATATACGGTTAGAGAGCTAATAACCTGCCTTTATATCTAAAGGGGGAACTCCTTCTTATATAGGATCTCTACTAGTTATTTATAATTAACTATATCGAAAGTACTTATAATATCGAGCTATAATAGTAATACTACTACGCTGCTCTATTATACTATAAATACTATTTCCGTTACTATTTTAATAATAAGGTTTATAAACCTTACCTTTTAATTCCCTATCTATCCCTTCGGTAAGAAGCTATACTCCTTTATAGCTTCCGAAATATATCCGTATAATACCTTTTTAATAACTTTACTTATAATATAAAGTAGTATAATCGGTCGGTATACTCTAGCGATTTAGTTTTCTTTTAATATTTTACCCGGTTTAGAGATAACGATAACGTTAACGCTATAGAAGCGCTATAGGTAATATACTAGGACGAAGCTTTTTTCAGCTACCCTTATAAGGGTATAATATAGTTATTTCCTATATAGCTTAAGGAACCCTACCGGGAATAAGTTATCTTCTAGCGCTTTTTAAAGCTTTATCTCCTTTAATACTTATATAATATCTTTATATAAAACGCTCTTATATAGCGCAAACCCCCCTTAGTATTATAAGCCTTCTTAAATATTCCGGGCTAGGATATCTATAAAGTCTACCTTTATATTTAAAAAGAACTTAGCTATAAAGACCTTTATTTTCTAATAGTATATAATATACTTTAATATTAAGTCTTTACTACCTTTAAGCAGTAGTAGCGTTATTAGGCTTAGGGGTTTATAGCTTTATATCCTTACTTAGTATTCGAATCCTTATATTACTTTATTATTATAAGATACTTTTGTTATTATACGGCGCTAATATTTTATCCGAACTATATATATAGCCTTTTTCTACTCCCTTATAGCTTCCTTTTATAATCGATTACTAGCTAGTAATAATACCGCTTAATATCTATATCGGGCTTACTTTATTATTTTTATAAATTTTATTACCTTTAGGGATTACTATTCAGCTATCCTACTTATATTTACTTTACGCTATAGCGTTACTACTTAAGCTATATACTAGAGCTCTTTAGTTAAGTAATCTATATACTCGTTTAAGTCGGCCGTTATATTAAAGCTATCCGGGATATAAATCTTTCGTACTTCTACTTAAACTAATAATATATTTATTACTCTCTATACTTAATCTTTAGAGGCTAGGGTTAATTATAGTATACCCGCTACTCGGGAAATATATTCTAGCTATAGGTTATAATTAAAGCCTTCCTATTCTAGCCCCTAGCTATATTTATAGCGTAATTCTAGGCTATACTATACGAAGTTAAATATAAAGGATCGTTCCCCTTATTTCTATCTTATTATATAGCTATATAGCGTAGCTAGGTCGAGGCTCTAGCGCTATACTAGAGTAAGGACCTTATAGGTAGTATTTAAGGTATATATTTCCCTATTTTAAAGGGGGTAGTATATTGTTAGGCTCTAAATAATATACAGTGGGTCACGTAACGGATTAAGCCCTGCAGGCCTATAAAAAGGGTAGCCCCCGGCCCTTCTAGATAGAACTTAGAAGGTAGAGACTAGCTTCCTTTTAGCACGTATAGTAAATCGCTGCATCTGCGCTGCTTAACTACTAAGTCTACCCTACTTACTCTACCTATTGACAAAGCGGCAGAGCGCCCCTACCGTAATGTGTTTAGCGCGTACGCAGCGAACTCTAACGAGGGGCGTAGGCTAACGGGCGCTACGAAATATAAAACGAAGGTATTAAAGTTAGTTTGCTCAAGTATAGGGAAGAAAATACTATACTTTTTATTACTCTATAGAGGGGGTTTAGGGCTCTTTAATATAGCCGCCGCAGGCACGATAAGAAGGGGACAGGGGGGTTATACTCTACCCTAGCTACTTTATTATTCCTCCCCCAATAGCTTAGTCTATAAGCTACGCCTTAAGATAGTTAATATCTAGGATCTCTAATTAAAACTAAAAGAGAGGAAAGAAAAAGACTATTACTAAAACTAGAAACTATCGCGCTATTTATTCTATATAGAAGCCCTTTTAAAAATTAACCTTAGTCCGGATATCCATATAATTAGCAAGTCCTTTACATCTCTCATTATACATCCTATATATATATATTAACCGCAATTAAGTCCCTTTTACGATCGTCGTCCGCTACTTCCTTATCCGGGGCTTTAACTAGCTCCTAGGTAGGTACTAGTATTCCTTTATCGTAAAGAACTATTTCCTGCCTCGATAGCTTCCTTTTCTATAGTTTATACTTCGTATCGTTTAATATAATTAAAACTAACTTAGTTAAGCTCTAGCTTAGGCTTCGTTATAGTATCCGTTATAAGTATCTAACCTCGCCCTGCCTTATCCTAGATAGGAAGCCTAGGAGCTTAAGGGGGCTTCGGGATAGTAATCCTGCGATTATAAAAAGCGTAACGGCCGACCTACTCTATAGGAGGTTAATTAGGTCTAGAAATAAGTAGCGAGATTTAAGAAGGGCCCTACGGTATTTGTAAGACCTTCCGGCTAAAGGGATCCGATAAAGACTCTCTAGGTAGTATAGACGGTAACGAAAAACTTATACCTCTACCTCCGATAGGGGATTAGCGCTATTTAGAGGGTGCTACGCTAAGTTGCAGGTATAAGAAATTCCTCTTATCTTCCTTAATTAAAGGTATAACCCTATCTTTATCTATAGTAGATATAGGATAGAAACTTCGGTTTAATATTATACTTGACTATCTTATTATAGGAGTTTAACTTAATCGGAAGATAAAGCTACTATAGATAAAGCTTTTATTTTTTCGAAAGTTCTCTAGGTCGTCCTCGGGGCTTAGATTAGGCAAAACCTAGCCGGAACTAATAAAGGCAGTATTAGGGTAGTATTCGCCCGTATGCGAATAGTACTTCTTATATTCCTTAAGGCTAATTAATAGTAACTCGGGCTAATAAAGATAGGCTAGTATATAGCCGAGCTCCCTTACGTAGGTCCTTAAGTAAAGGTTAATAGTTTTAATTAAAGGTTCGCCGGTTAAATTAAGGAGACTTCTAGCTTATATCTAATCGGTATACCCGATATAATTACGCTTATTTAGGACTTCCGTACTCTCTAAGAGCTATATTCGAAAGTTCTTAATTACGAAGAACCTACTTAATTCCTATTATCTATTAGAAGGTCGGTTTATATTATCTACTATAATTACTCCTTCCGTAATAGGTTTTCGTAGCCTAGCTCGAGTAATTAGATTATCGATCTAGCTATATATTTATTTCTAGTACTTCGGGTTACTAGTAGTAACTTTGCTTAAGTAGCTATCGATAATAAAAGCCTTCTAATAAACCTAGTTATACTATATAAGACTATACTAGTTATTTATCGAGTCTTCTACTACCTAAAAGATAAAGCGAAAACTAATTAATTCTATACTATAGGGGGTAGTTATAGTTAGTATAGCTTTATAATCTCCTATCTTTATTCTCTCCGTATAAATCTATACGTTATTCTAGAGGTATTAAGCGAAGTGCCTTATTCTAGTAAGTATAAGGTTAAACGTAAGTTCGTCTCGAGAGTAGATATACCCTTAAAGATCGTAGAAAGCTAGAAGGTAGCGGTAAGGGTTAGTCTTAAAGATATAATCGGTATACGAGGTCCTTAGTTCTAGCCTAGGAAAGAACCGATTAACTAAAATCTTATATACTTCTGTAGGAATAGTAGTGCTATAAAAGTAGGGAGGGCGGGACTTAATTAAGTCTAAAGTATACTTCGGGGGAATAATAGTCCTTAGTATATAAGCTTTATTAAGGGGATTACTACTAGATAACTGCTAGTTAATAGCCGAGTAGACGAAGGGTTTTTTACCTATCGCTTTCTCCGCCTTAGTAGCTAACTATACGCGTGCGTAGGAGTCTATTATAATTAAGTAGGATATATAGAAGGGGGATTATAAAAGGTGCTAGTTCTTAGGTAACGGTAAGGGTAAAAATAATAAGGAGTTAATGTTAGTAAAGAGTATAAGTATAGGTTAGGGGAATAGTATAAAGGGGGAAAGAATTTAAAAATAGTTCTAAGTAGCTCTAAAATAAGTAAACGGTAAAGTTTTAAAGGTTATAAATCGGCGTAAACGAGAGTAATTTATATAGTCTTTATACTTACTTTCTTAGGTAATAATAACTACTATCTTCGGTAACTAGTATAAACGGCAACCCGGGCAATTACCCTTCCTTCTCTTTCTAGACGCTTCTAATCACTCTACCTCTTACTATTTCTTTTTAGCGGTTATTTTTTTTATATCCTCCCCGGCTCTCTTTTTCCGTTTTCTTATTTTAAACCTTTAACCTTAACTCTTCTCTTCCTCGCTATTATAACTACTCCTTAGCGAAGCTCGTTAGCAGATATTAAGCGACCCCTTCTACTAGGACTCGTTATAGATAGTTAGCCTAGTTTTTATTACTTAAACTAGCCTTTTTAACGGTTTATAAATAATAATAATGCTTAGCTCCTTTCTCGCTACGAAACTCCTCGGCCTTTTTATAATCTTTTCTTTATTTCGGATTAATAGAGAGCTTTCTTTAGGGCTTTTAGGTTCTATAGCTTTAAGGGTAATGCTAGTTAGCTCTATATTTACTAGGAACCCGTTTCCCGTTAGAAGCTTGCAGATCTTTCGATACTTATTAACCTAGCTATAAATAGTATTTAGCGAAATCTCTATTATCCTTAACTTATCGTTCTCTATCTCGAAGGTAGAAGGCCTTTCGGTTAATATATCTAGCGCGTATTAATTAGAAACGCTTAATAGTAGGCTTTCCTTATTACTATCTTTAGCTATTATAACTTAGTACCTTGCAACTACTGCGCCTCGAGATTTAGGACCTTATTTATAGAGTATATCGATAAGGAAATAGGAGAGAGAAAGAGATCTTTTATAAATAGCCCTTTCCTCGAGTATCTCTTTCTTTTATCTATCTATTCGGGTGCTTATACTAATTACGTTTTTTATATAGCTAGGGCTAACTATAACTACTATTAGGGGTTGTTTTAGAACTAACTTCCTTCCGGTTAAGCGTATAAGTGCGTTTATAGAAGAGCTGCTCCGGTAAGTGCTTATTTAGACTTAATCGATTAGTAAAATACTAATACTAACCCTTTCTCTAGTCTTACCGATTATTTAAAGTCCTTAGGGGTCGATAATTAGAAGGAATTCTTAAGGTGCTAATCGATTTAACTAAGGAGGAAGATAGGATTAAGTAACGGTAATAGGCGCTAGCTAAATATATTAGATAGGGCTAATTAGCTAGGGGATAGAAGGGGATAGATATTTTCTTAGGTAGGGGCAGTTAGGTCGTCTTCCTAGGTCTTTTTAATCTCTAGGTTTAAATTTTTACCGGAAATAGGATTAATTATAAGTAATAGGCTTCGGGAGGCGTGTATATAGAAGACCTCGGCTAGTCGAAAAACTTTTTAGGGGGTATAAGTAGTTATCTCGGAATAAATTTATTATTTCCTCCTTAGCCGGCTATTTAGCTAGCTATTAGGGCTCTCCTCCCCTAATAGCCTTAAGTAGACGAAAAGGCTGCTCTTAGAACTATAAATACTACTAGCTAGATAGTCTTCTTCCTATAACTATTATTATTAATTAGATATATATCCTTATATCCTCTATATCGGTGCTTATACTTTAATTATAGGCCGTTATAGCTGTAGTATATATAACTTGCAGTAACGGAACGAAAATTAAGCTAATTATATTAAGGCTAATTAAGTAAGATAGGGGAAGAAAGGAGGAGAAATAAAAAAAGGAGTAAAGAAAAATAAATAGGGAGGAGGAAAGAAAATATAAAGAACTTGGAATTAACTAAAAAAAATAAGAAGGGAAGAAAGTAAATAAAATTAAATAGAAGGAAAGAAAACTATTAAAGAAGAAAATACTTAAATTAAGTAAGGAAAACTTTATTAATCGGGATAGAAAAACTTAACTATCCTCTTATTTACTAGTCGATAATATAATTAGGAAGCCGTCTTTACCTAGCCTTTATATAGGAATCTTAATAAACTAATTATCTTACTTAGCTTTACATATCTTAGCGGCTTCTTTTACTACTGCTTGCGTTTTTAGTCCTATATATTTATCGGCTTTTAGTTCCTCTTTACTTCCGCTTTTAACTTCCTCCTCCCTTATATCGAGAACGTTAGGGATAGGAATTTCGGTAGGAGATTAGTTTTAAGTATTATAAGTAGGATTAGGTATACTTAGTTAATCGGGGATTAAGAGCTTAAGTACTTAGAAAGTATCGGTAAATCCGGCCTCCTCTTTATAGACTTCTACGGGGCCTTCGGGAACTCCCTTTACTATAAGTAATTAAAGTAAGGTTAGCTTATCGGTTAGGCTTTAGGATTAGTTAGGGTCTTCTTCCTATAGTATTAGCGTATCTAGTTACTAGATCCCTTTCTTATCGAGGACGAACTTCTTAAGGTTCCGGGCTGTAAATATCCCTTTAAGTTTAATTCCGTCCGTAGTTCGCAGCCCGTAGGCTCCCTTATTATAGACTTAATTAATAATAAATAGACCCTTCTAATAATATAAAATCTTCGTAACTGTTAAGTAAGATATCTTTCTAATATAATTATAGATTAGTACTATATTACCTACTTTAAGGCGGTTCTTCCGGATAAAGCTATAAGAGTTCGCTTTATCGGCTACCTGCTTCCGATACTTAGTAATAGCCTCGATAGCGGCTTAAATATCCTCTTTTTAATTAGCTATAGTTCTTAACCTAGCTTAGAGAGCTTCCTCCGGGCTTTAGTTCGGTCGCTATAAAACTACCTTTTATATCGGGACTTTAATTTCTAAAGGTATAAGCGGCTCCTACCCGAAAACTAGGTAAAAAAGTATATATCCGTATAATCGCTTAAAAGATATTCGGTCGGCGAAGAGAGCGAGCTTTAAATACTTCCTCTATACTAATTTCCCCTAAGAGAGCTTAGTAATAGCGCTAGTAATAAAGAAATATCCCCCTTCTACTATACCCTATACTCTAGGATTATAGGGAGAAACCTAAATAAGTTTAATTTTAAGTTCTCGGATAGTAGAAGTAAACTCTGCCTTATTTTTTAACCCGCTATTAATATTAATAACTATAGGGCACTTATAAGCGAAAAGGATATCCTTAATAAAAAATCTTTTTATAGTAGCTGCGTTGCTCTTCCTTATAGGTTTTGCAATAATATATCCGGTTAAATTATACCTAGCTTCTGCGAGATATTAGTATCCCCTATCGTTTAGTATATACTAAACGTCGACTTTAATCTTTTCGAACGGCCTTCCGGGAATAGTAGGATAAACGCCTTCGCTATAGGTTTTAGAACTATATAAGCTGCAGATCTTATAGATTTTAATAGCTTTAGCTACGTTTATCTAGAGCCCTTCCTAAAAGTAAAGGCCTCGGATCCTTGTAATAGTTGTATTATAGCCCTTATAGCTAAACTTAGCGTAATAATCCTATAGGATTTTCTTATAGAGCTCCGGATTATCGACTACCTGCCTCCGGGGCAGCTTACCTTCCTCTCGTCGCTATAGCGCGTAATTAATAACTTAGTACTATAGAGCTTCTTTTTTAAACGCTATAAACCGCTTTCTTAATATATTAAGCGGCGTTACTCTAGTTATAAGGAACCTAGCGAACTCTAATAACTTTTTAGACTATTTAAGCTTAGGATTTAGGAACCGTTCTGCAGGAATAGAGTTAATTTAAGTATTATACTACTTATCCAGGTTTCCTTCTAGGTTTACCTCCGGCGTTTCGGAAATAGGTAGCTGCGAGAGCGCGTCGGCTATAGGATTTTTAGAGCTAGGGATATACTTAATAGTAAAGTTAAAGATTTTAATAACTATAATCCACCGGCTAATTAGAGCTCCGGGGATATCGGACATTCCTTTATTAATCTAGTCTACTAGAACTCGGGTATCGGTTTCTAAGATAAAATAGCACCTAAATAGGTATTATTATAATCGCCGGAAAAAGTATAATAAAGCTCGATACTCCCTCTTTATAGCGTCGTATCTCTATTTAGTACTAGTTTATAAGCTACTCTCGAACCGAGCTAGCCTTCGCTTTCTATTAACCTCCTATATTAGAACTACGCCCTAGCCGACTAGGCTAGCGTTAACTATTAAGATAATTAGGCCTCCCTCTAGACTATAATCGATACCTACGATAATAGGTTTACTCTCTAGGGCTTTAATTAAGTCTATTATAGCCTACTTTTAGGCGTTACCCTACGCGAACGGGGCATCTTTCTTTATTAAGTTATAAAGTAGTCGGGTAAGGATTATAAAGTTCTAGATCTAGTAATTATAATAAACTACTATCCCTAGGAAACTTCGGATATCTTTAAGGTTATTATAGGTAGTCTATCCTTTTATCTTCTAGATCTTCTTAGCTTAAGGAGATCTCCTAACCGATCCGCAGACATATCCTATAATATCCACCCTCTTTTTATACTACTTAGATTTAATACCCGATATTATCGCGCTAGCTAATTCGGTATTAAAAAGGATTTAATTAATATTCCTAATATACTCCGTAATATACCTTCGGATACCTAGAAGCTCCGGGAGCACCTTATCGTTATAGGTCGTCTCTAAACCCTTAACTATAATATCGTCAAGGAAAGCTTAATAAATGTAAGGTATTAGATTATATAATAGATATACTATAATACGTATAAATTAAGTAACTAAGTTCGTTGCTCCTATCGGTAAGGTATATATCCTAAAGAGTCTTAAAGGGGTAGTAAAGGTTATAATATCTCTACTACTCGGGTAAAGCTTAACTTAGTTATATCCCGAGAAGAAATCGAGTAGCGATAAAACCTTATATATAGCGAACTCCTCCGAGAACTAATTAGCAGCTAGAGGTATAAATGCATCCTTTACTATATAGGCATTATACTTCTAAGCGTTATTAATAAGCTAGAAACTACTATCCTTCTTCTAAACTAGAAACTAACGGTTTCTGTACGACGAATATACGTTTTCGATAATACGCCGTCCGACTCTTTATTTAAGTAGGTTAAAAACCTTAAGCCTAAGAGTATAGGGGATAGGGATATTCTTAGACTAGAAGATATTATATAGAACGGTACGGATAACTTGCGGGGGCGCTATATCTTTATAAATCTTTCTAATCTCGGACTAATCTTAAGCAATAGCTTTCTCTCAACTGATTAGTATATGCTTAAATATATTAATTTCCTCTAGAGTTATCTTATCGTAATTATTAGTTACGAGTTTCTCCTATCTCTCGTTTGTTAAGCGCGTGCCGGGCTTAAGATCCGAAAACTTCGGCTCTATCTATTTATCGTACTTTAAAGGCGGTATTTCTAACTATTTCTTCTTAATTATTTCTATACGCTTAATCTTCTATAAAGGATCGCCGTCTAGTATAGATCTATTAGGGTTCGAATTATTAATCGGTTTTACTTTATAGGCTACAGCCTTATAGAGGGTATTAACTATATAAACTATTCCGTAGGCGGCTTAGCGAGTTTCTTTCTAATAAGGAGGCTAAATTCTCCCCCTTTTCTATTACTTCTTTTTCTTATACTAGCTATAAAAGCAGCTATAACTCTCCCTTAACTAGAGTTCTAAATATAAAAAAGCTAGTTCTATCCTAACTAGAATAATAATAGAATAAATAAAAGTAGGGATATCCTCCTCGCCTAGTAAGAGGACGGGTATATTACCTAGTTCGAGTTAGTCGGAAACCTAGGCAGAGATTTTTTTACTACTAATAGCCCTTCGTCCCTTAACACTATTACTATTAGCAGCTAGTTTTTTCTAGTAATATCGCTAGATTAAGCAGGGCTATTATTAAGCTAAATAGGATTCTTTAGCTTTCCTCCTACTATAGCTACTACTTAAGCTCCTTTAAAAAGAAAGTTTACTTTAAGAAGGCTATCGGTTAAATATTCTAGGGTAAGCTTAGTCTAAAGAATAAACGGTATCCCTAGGAGTATATTATAGTTCGGCTTCCTAATTCTATCTTCTATAACGTAAAAGACGACTTAATTAGTATAGCCTCTAATAAAGACGTTAGTTTCTAGGACTCCTAGGAGTTCTATCTTCCTACCGTTAAAGGTTCTTAAGGCAATATTTATTCTTAATACCGGAAGACCTAACTCGTTATATATACTAGCTCCGATTAGGTTTAATTTAGTACCGCTATCGATTATTACGGGCTTCCCTTTTACTCCTAAGTTACCGACTCTAATCGTAAGGAAATATATAGGATAGATACTTTTCTAAAGTCGATCGAACCGGGTATTTATATTAGATACTTCTTTATAAAGATAGGCCCTAATTATATTAACTCTAGGGAGATACTCGTATTAGTTGTCGGATTAAAGGAAGTTCTCGACGGCTTACTTATTAATTAATCCTAGAGTCTCCTCCTTAATAGGGCTTACTTTAATATTAGAGATCTTCGTAGGGCTACTTCTATTTTTCCCAGGCTCGGAGGTTTCTTTATAGTTAACTATAACTACTTTCTTTACCCCGTTTTAGATAGCTTAAACGTAGTAAATAATATACTAGCTAAGGTTAGGGCGTAGCTAGAGAATCTCCTCTTAAGTATATCCCTTAGGTATATAGAAGAATCGGTTAATTAATACTTTTCCGAAATCTATCTTACTATCTATATCCTTAGACTTCTAATTAGACCTAGCCTTCTTTTTCTTTTCTAGGCCTTTATCGGTAGCGACGTAAATTAATTCTTAGGCAGGACCTCGACTATCTTTATCCGTAGCTGGGATCTTAATCGTCCTCCTATCTGCTCTTCGCTTTTTAGCAGCGTTTTTATTAACTTCGGCCTAAATAGCCTTGCCGTTAATATTTGCGACTGCAGCTAGGTTGCTTATAGCAGGCGAAACTAGACTTAGAAGCGGTTCGGGTTTTATAGCTAGGTCTAGTATTACAGCCTCTTTAAATAGCTGGATCGAACTAACTCTAAGCGTCTCTTCGGTAGCTTTATAAGGTACTTTATTCCTAACTAGAGCGGTATTTCCCTTAAACTTCGGCTTATACTTAATTAACTTAAAATAGGCTTAGACTCCGGGTATATAATCCTAGCCTTTATCGACGAAGTTTTAGTAATAACCGAGGTATAACGGGATAATACCCTAGTTTATAATAACCTTTACTTAGTTAAATAGATTAGGTTTAATAGTAAATTTAAGGGCTTCTTTTATATCTGCTCTAGTGCTGAGAGAAATAACCTGCTTTCCGGTATCCTCGTACTAGATAATACCCGCGTTCTTTAGTATTAGGTAATCTAGGCAGTAACGGGCTATATGTTTAATCGAACTATAACCGTAATATATCCGAATAGAACCGTTTTTTCTTAGGGCACTAATTTTAGCCTTATACTTATTAATTAGAGCTTCGTAGTCCTTTAAAGAGACGTCTTCCCCTCTTAGAAGATCGGCCGTAACGTTATTAAGGTTTAGCAGGATATAAACGTAGCTAGGATTAGGCTAAATAGTTCTAAGTTTATTCCTAATAGCCTTAATACGCTTTTTAGCTAAATAGTAACCCTATTCCCTAGCTGAATTAATATTCTTAGCGATTTTAGCCGTATTAATCCGGAGGTCCTTAAAGTTCTTCGTTAGGCTTTTAATCTCCCCTCTCGAGATTTTAATCTACGTTTTATCCTGCTTAGCTATAGTTCGAGGCGGCTATAAGATAGGACCTTAAGAAGAGGGCTGGGGTACTAGAAAAGCTCGAGGGGGATTAGTCGGAGGGGCTATAGGCTTTAGTTAAATAATTAGCGCTTAATAACCTGGGTTCGGAAGCTAGATAGGAACTGCCGGTAGCTAGAAACCTAGGTAGGGGTACTAGAGGCATCTAGGTATAAAAGGAATAAACGCGTTTACCGTATTTATAGCCTTCCGGTTATAATCCTCCTTAAGTTAAGCGTCTCGGTAAGTCTTTAAAAGGGCCTCTATAAGCTTAGGCTATATAAGGGACTAAACCGAGGCTTTTATAATCCGATACTTAGATCGAAGTCGCTTTATCTAAGTAGAAGAAAGCTTATCCCAGAACTCCGAATAACCCTATAAGTCTCTTACTCTTATCTTCGTAAGGATATTATTATATATTAGAATACCTATTCGGAGGGACTCGGTATCGCTAACTATATAGGTATTTAGGAAATACTGCTTTTCTTAAGCCGGGGTAAATATCTAAGAGCGATCGTATAAACGGTAAGCTAGTTTAATTCTTTCTTCCTGCTCGGGCTAAGTAGTAGCGCTTAAAGTAGCTACTATTAGGGATATTACTATTTCGGGTTAAATAACTAGTATCTTAAGGATTAGTAAGGCTATAGAGTCGGGGATAGATATTATAGCTCTAATACTAGCGTAGTATTCGAGGTAGTCGGTAATATTATACCCGGTAAAGGGGCCGATAAAGCTCCTTAAGTAGTCGATTATCGGGATAAAAGGATAGTTAATATAAATACCCGGATTAGTCTAGTTAGGATTAATCGAGGCGAAGGATTAAGTATAGGGACTAGGCGTATTTATACCGAAGGGTAGGGAAGCCGGTAAGGTAGACTAGCTACTATCCCGAGGATTAGGAGCCTTATCCTTAGTTTTTAAATCGGAAGTATTTCTAGAGCTAGTATTTACCCTAAAAGCTAGAGCAAATTCGGCACCTTTAGCCTTAATCGGTTCTGGCTATCCTTGGAGAGATATCCTGTTATTAACCTTTAAGGGCCTTTACTTCTTTCTTCGACGATTCTTTTTCCTTAGTAACGGCTTAACCTTTCTATCTAGGTTAGCTTCTCTCTCTTCGCTACTAGTATAATTAACTTTACTATATATAGCCCCTAAGTAGGACCGAGAATATAATAGGTAAAATAGGGGGTAACCCGTAGGTTATATCGATAGGGGGTTTAGTTAGGAAAGGGATATTTTAATAGGTAAGGGTAAATAATATCGAGGTTTAATATACTCGATAGGAAGGTAGAGATATAATCGAAATAAATTTATAGTAGTAGGTAGTATAGGAAGTAATTAGTAGTACTTAGGGTAGGAAGACGAGAGAAGCTTTTATAACCTTAAGATACCCTTAATTACCTTTAATAACTATATTGCCGTTAGTTTAACTCCCGATAGCAGAACGGGCTTAATTAACCTCCTCTAGAACTTACTAATATAATTCCGAATAAATTACTAAAGGAGTCCTTTTCTTAAACGAATTATTTCGTACTAGTTAATCCCGGGGTATACTTATAACTACTAATAGTTTCTACTCTAGCCCTATAGCTTTATATCTCTGCTATTCCGATATCGTATTTCCTTCTGCTTAGACCTACTCTTATATCTAGCGATAATTTTACTTTTCCTAACCCCGCTTCTCGGCTCTCCCTAATAACTTTCTTTCTCTCCTCGAATAGAGCGAAAGTTTCCTTATAAAGCTAAGACCGCTAAGTTCCCTTAGCGATACTTAACTTTATTCCACGTTTCGCATTTTAACTAGTGCTTTGCATTAACGCCGAGTCTCTTCTTTAAACCTTCTTATCCTCGTCTTATATTATTAGAGAAAATAAAAGAAATAAAATAAAGAAAATATAAATTTAGGGTCGTTTCTCTAATTTCCCTATAATTAGTCTCCGAGCTTCCCTAATCCTACTCCCCCGTAGTAGGGCGGCCCTAGGTATTAGTTCCGGCTAGTCTTATAGTCGCGAGCGAAACTATTATAAGAATAAGTTTAATTATATCTCTAGCTTCCTTATAATTAGTCTCTAAGCTTCCCTAATCCTGCTCCCCCGTAGTAGGGCGGCCTTAGGCATTAGTTCCGGCTAGTCTTATAGTTATAAGCAAAGCTGTTATAAGAGGTGGTTTTTAGTAATAGCGAACCTCCTAGGCTCTTCTTAATATAACGTAGTTTTAATTAATAAATAAATACTCTGTTATAAAGCCGAAGAAACCTATATTCGATTTATAGGGCAGATACTAAATAATAAAGCGGCAGAGCGCCCCTACCGCAATATATATAGCGCGCACGCGGCGAACTCTAACGAGGGGCGTAGGCTAACAGGCGCTACGAAATATAAAACGAAGGCATTAAAGTTAGTTTGCTTAAGTATAGGGAAGAAAACACTATACTTTTTATTACTCTATAGAGGGGGTTTGGGGCTCCTTAATATAGCCGCCGCAGGCATAACAAGAAGGGGACAGGGGGGTCATACTCCACCCTGGCCACTTTGTCACTATAATTCTATCTCTAATAGTCTAGTCTCTTAAACCTATTAGGGAAGGCAGACTGTTCGAGGGTAGCTGTATTTTAAGCTATTACGCAGTTTCTTCGTAGCGCGGGGTCGCAGCTAGAGCAGCGAGTAATAGCGAGATTTATAAGATTTTATCTTTCTTTTAGGTCGCTATTTTAGGCTTTAAGATAGTAACTATTTAAGCTTAGTTTCTATATTCTAGTCTAATTCACTCTCCGTCGATACCCTATAATTAGCGAAGGCGCTGCGACTTTATTACTTTAGCGCTATATTTAATCGGCTAGCCTACCTTCGAGACTATTACTTATCTTCGAGACTATTACCTACCTTCGAGAGTTTTACTAACCTTCGAGACCTTTAATACCCTAAGAAGACGAATATAAGCAGCGAGGAAGCTATATACTAGTAGTATAAAGGGCTTACCTATAATATAACTGCAGGTAGGTGCTAATAGAATATATTCTAAAGTATAAAGAAGGAAGAGGAGAGGTCTTAGAAGGAGTCCTCTCCGTAAGCTATATATATATATAAAGGTATCTCTACTAAGGGCCTATAAAGGGCCCGTCGAGGGCCCGTACTATCTCCGTACTATTAAGGTTAGAGTCTATAGCTTATAACTATATATACGAGCTACTAGGCTTAGGCCTATAATATAGCCCCCCCCTTCTACCGGCGGCTATATTATAGCAGGCAGTAAAAATAAGTATCTAATTATAAACTACTAAACCTATATAACTTATTAAAATCAGGTATCTATATAGCTATACTAGCTTAGCAGTCCCCTTCCTAAATATATAAATACCCTATTCCCTACCTACCTAGGGACTAACCTAGTTCCTTTCCGTCCCTACCCTTAACCTATAATAAATATATAGTAGTATTTATACGCGCCTGCTTAAGTATTTATAGATATTTATAATAAGTATATAGTAACTTCTTAGCGTATTAATAAAGCGGCAGAGCGCCCCTACTGCAATATATATAGCGCGCACGCGGCGAACTCTAACGAGGGGCGTAGGCTAACGGGCGCTACGAAATATAAAACGAAGGTATTAAAGTTAGTTTACTTAAGTATAGGGAAGAAAATACTATACTTTTTATTACTCTATAAAGGGGGTTTAGGGCTTCTTAATATAACTGCTACAGGTACGATAAGAAGGGGATAGGGGGGGGTAATACTTTACCCTAACTATTTTATTATTCCTCCCCTAATAGCTTAATCTATAAGCTATACCCTAATATAGTTAATATCTAGGATCTTTAATTAAAGCTAAAAGAGAGGAAAGAAAAAAACCTTTATTAAAACTAGAAACTATCGCGCTATCTATTCTATATAGAAACCCTTCTAAAAATTAATCTTAGTCCGGATATCTATATAATTAGTAAATCCTTTATATCTCTTATTATATATCTTATATATATATATTAACTATAATTAAGTCCCTTTTATAATCGTCGTCCGCTACTTCTTTATTCGGGGCTTTAACTAGCTCTTAAGTAGGTGCTAGTATTCTTTTATTATAAAGAACTATTTCTTACTTCGATAGCTTCTTTTTTTATAGTTTATACTTTATATCGTTTAATATAATTAAAACTAACCTAGTTAGGCTCTAGCTTAAGCTTTATTATAATATTTATTATAAGTATTTAACCTCGCTTTACCTTATCCTAGATAAAAAGCCTAGGAGCTTAAAGGGGCTTTAGGACGGTAATCCTATAATTATAAAGAGCGTAACGGCCGACCTATTCTATAAGAGGTTAATTAGGTTTAAAAATAAGTAACGAGATTTAAGAAGGGCTTTATAGCGTTTATAAGACCTCCCGGCTAAAGGGACCCGATAAAGACTCTCTAGGTAGTATAAATAGTAACGAAAAACTTATACCTTTACCTCCGATAGGGGATTAACGCTATTTAAAGGGTATTACGCTAAGTTATAAGCGCGAGAAATTCCTTTTATCTTCCTTAATTAAAGGTATAACCCTATCTTTATCTATAGTAGATATAAGATAGAAACTTCGGTTTAATACTATACTCGATTATCTTATTATAAGAGTTTAACTTAATCGGAAGATAAAGCTACTATAAATAGAGCCCTTATTTCTTCGAAAGTTCTCTAGGTTATCCTCGGGGCTCGGATTAGGTAGAACCTGGCCGGAACTAATAAAGGTAGTATTAGGGTAGTATTCGCTTATATACGAATAGTACTTCTTATATTCCTTAAGGCTAATTAATAGTAACTCGGGCTAACGAAGATAGGCTAGTATATAGCTAAGCTCCCTCGCGTAGGTCCTTAAGTAAAGGTTAATAGTTTTAACTAAAGGTTCGCTAGTTAAATTAAAGAGACTTCTAGCTTGTGTCTAGTCGGTATACCCGATATAATTACGCCTATTTAGGACTTCCGTACTCTTTAAGAACCGTATTCGAAAGTTCTTAATTATAAAGAACCTACTCGATTCCTATTATCTATTAAAAGGTCGGTTTATATTATCTACTATAATACTCCTTCTATAACGGGTTTTCGTAGCTTAGCTCGAGTAATTAGACTATCGATCTAGCTATATATTTATTTCTAGTATTTCGGGTTACTAGTAGTAACTTTGCTTAGGTGGCTATCGATAATAAAAGCCTTCTAATAAACCTGGTTATACTATATAAGACTATACTAGTTATTTATCGAGTCTTCTACTACCTAAAAAATAAAGCGAAAACTAATTAATTCTATACTATAGGGGGTAGTTATAGTTAGTATAGCTTTACAATCTCCCGTCTTTATTCTCTCCGTATAAATCTATACGTTATTCTAGAGGTATTAAGCGAAGTACCTTATTCCAGTAAGTATAAGGTTAAATGTAAGTTTATCTCGAGAGTAGATATACCCTTAAAGATTATAGAGAGCTAGAAGGTAGCGGTAAGGGTTAGTTTTAAAGATATAATCGGTATATAAGGTCCTTAGTTCTAGCCTAGGAAAGAACCGATTAACTAAAATCTTATATACTTCCGTAAGAATAGTAGTACTATAAAAGTAGGGAGGGCAGGATTTAATTAAGTTTAAAGTATACTTCGGGGGAATAGTAGTCCTTAATATATAAGCTTTATTAAGGGGATTACTACTAGATAACTACTAGTTAATAGCCGAGTAGATAAAGGGTTTCTTACCTATCGCTTTTTCCGCCTTAGTAGCTAACTATATACGTGCATAGGAGTTTATTATAATTAGGTAGGATATATAGAAGGGGGATTATAAAAGGTACTAGTTCTTAAGTAACGGTAAGGGTAGAAATAATAAGGAGTTAATATTAGTAAAGAGTATAAGTATAGGTTAGGGGAATAGTATAAAGGGGGAAAGAATTTAAGAATAGTTCTAAATAGCTTTAAAATAAGTAAATAGTAAAGTTTTAAAGGTTATAAATCGGCGTAAACGAAAGTAATTTATATAGTTTTTATACTTACCTTCTTAAGTAATAATAGCTACTATCTTTAGTAACTAGTATAAACGGTAACCCGGGTAATTACCCTTCCTTCTCTTTCTAGACGCTTTTAATTATTCTACCTCTTACTATTTCTTTTTAGCGGTTATTCTTTTTATATCTTCCCCGGCTCTCTTTTTCCGTTTTCTTATTTTAAACCTTTAACCTTAACTCTTCTCTTCCTCGCTATTATAACTACTCCTTAGTAAAGCTTATTAGTAGATATTAAGCGACCCCCTTTACTAGGACTCGTTATAGATAGTTAGCCTAGTCTTTATTACTTAAACTAGCCTCTTTAACAGTTTATAAATAATAATAATACCTAGCTCTTTTCTTACCGCGAAACTCCTCGGCCTCTTTATAATCTTTTCTTTATTTTAAATTAATAGAGAGCTTTCTTTAGGGCCTTTAGGTTCTATAGCTTTAAGGGTAATACTAGTTAGCTCTATATTTACTAGAAACCCGTCTCCCGTTAGAAGCTTATAGATCTTTCGATACTTATTAACCTAGCTATAAATAGTATTTAGCGAAATCTCTATTATCCTTAACCTATCGTTCTCTATCTTAAAGGTAGAAGGCCTTTCGGTTAATATATCTAGCGCGTATTAATTAGAAACGCTCGATAATAGGCTTTCCTTATTATTATTTTTAGCTATTATAACTTAGTACCTTGCGACTACTGCGCCTCGAGATTTAGGACCTTATTTATAGAGTATATCGATAAGGAAACGGGAGAGAGAAAGAGATCCTTTATAAATAGCCTTTTCCTCGAGTATCTCTCTCTTCTATCTATCTATTCGGGTACTTATACTAATTATATCTTTTATATAGCTAGGGCTAACTATAATTACTACTAGGGGTTATTTTAGAACTAACTTCCCTCCGGTTAGGCGTATAAGTGCGTTTATAGAAAAGCTGCTCCGGTAAGTGCTTATTTAAACCTAATTAACTAGTAAAATACTAATACTAACCCTTTCTCTAGTTTTACCGATTATTTAAAGTCCTTAGGGGTCGATAACTAGAAGGAACTCCTAAGGTGCTAATCGATTTAACTAAAGAGGAAGATAGGATTAAGTAACGGTAATAAGCGCTAATTAAACGTATTAGATAGGGCTAATTAGCTAGGGGATAGAAGGGGATAAATATTTTCTTAGGTAGGGGCAGTTAGGTTATTTTCCTAGGTCTTTTTAATCTTTAGGTTTAAATTTTTACCGGAAATAGGATTAATTATAAGCGATAGGCTTCGGGAGGCGTATATATAGAAGACCTCGGCTAGTTAAAAAACTTTTTAGGGGGTGTAGGTAGTTATCTCGGAATAAATCTATTATTTCCTCTTTAGCCGGCTACCTAGTTAGCTACTAGAGCTCTCCTCCCCTAGTAGCTTTAAGTAGATGAAAAGACTGCTCTTAGAATTATAAATACTACTAGCTAGATAGTCTTTTTCCTATAACTGCTATTATTAATTAGATATATATCCTTATATCCTCTATATCGGTATTTATATTTTAATTATAGGCCGTTATAGCTGCAGTATATATAACTTGCAGTAACAGAACGAAAATTAAGCTAATTGTATTAAGGCTAATTAAATAAAATAGGGGAAGAAAGGAGGAGAAATAAGAAAAGGAGTAAAGAAAAATAAATAGGGAGGAGGGAAGAAAATATAAAGAACTCGGAATTAACTAAAAAAATAAAAAGGGAAGAAAGTAAATAGAATTAAATAGAAGGAAAGAAAACTATTAAAGAAGAAAATACTTAAATTAAGTAAGGAAAACTTTATTAGTCGGGATAGAAAAACTTAACTATCCTCTTATTTACCGGTCGATAGTATAATTAGAAAGCCGTTTTTACCTAGCCTCTATATAGGACTCTTAATAAACTAATTATCTTACTTAGCTCTATATATTTTAGCGGCTTCTTTTACTACTACTCGCGTTTTTAATCCCGTATATTTATCGGCCTTTAATTCCTCCTTACTTCCGCTCTTAACTTCCTCCTCCCCTATATCGAGAACGTTAGAGATAGGAATTTCGGTAGGAGATTAGTTTTAAGTATTATAAGTAGGATTAGATATATTTAGTTAATCGGGGATTAAGAGCTTAAGTACTTAGAAAATATCGGTAGATCCGGCCTCCTCTTTATAGATTTTTATAGGGCCTTCGGGAACTCCCCTTACTATAAGCAATTAAAGTAAGGTTAGCTTATTAGTTAGGCTTTAGGATTAGTTAAGGTCTTCTTCCTATAGTATTAGCGTATTTAATTACTAGATCCCTTTCTTATCGAGGACGAACTTCTTAAGGTTTCGGGCTATAAATATCCCTTTAAGTTTAATTCCGTCCGTAGTTTATAGCCCGTAGGCTCCTTTATTATAAACTTAATTAATAATAAATAGACCCTTCTAACAATATAAAATCTTTATAACTATTAAGTAAGATATCTTTCTAATATAGTTATAGATTAATACTATATTACCTATTTTAAAGCGGTTCTTCCGGATAAGGCTATAAGAGTTCGCTTTATCGGCTACCCGCTTCCGATACTTAGTAATAGCCTCGATAACGGCCTAAATATCCTCCTTTTAATTAGCTATAGTTTTTAACCTAGCTTAGAGAGCTTCCTCTAGGCTCTAGTTTAATCGCTATAAGACTACTCTCTATATCGGGACTTTAGTTTTTAAAAGTATAAGCGGCTCCTACCCGAAAACTAGGTAGAAAGGTATATATCCGTATAATTACTTAAAAGATATTCGGTCGGTAAAGAGAGCGAGCTTTAAATACTTCCTCTATATTAGTCTCCCCTAAGAGAGCTTAGTAATAGCGCTAGTAATAGAGAAATATCCCCCTTCTACTATACCCTATACTCTGGGATTATAGGGAGAAACTTAAATAAGCCTAATTTTAAATCCTCGGATAGTAAAAGCAAACTCTGCCTTATTTTTTAACCTATTATTAATATTAATAACTATAGGGCACCTATAGGCGAAAAGGATATCCTTAATAAAAAATCTTTTTATAATAGCTATATCGCTTTTCCTTATAGGTCTTATAATAACGTATCCGGTTAGATTATACCTAGCTTCTATAAGATATTAGTATCCCCCGTCGTTTAGTATATACTAAACGTCGATTTTAATCTTTTCGAATAGCCTTCCGGGAATAGTAGGATAAACGCTTTCGCTATAGGTCTTAGAACTATATAAGCTATAGATCTTATAGACTTTAATAGCTTTAGCTATATCTATCTAAAGCTCTTCCTAAAAGTAAAGGCCTTAGATCCTCGTAATAATCGTATTACGGCCCTTATAGCTAAACTTAGCGTAATAATCCTATAGGATTTTCTTATAAAGCTCCGGATTATCGATTACCTGCCTCCGGGGCAGCTTGCCTTCCTCTTATCGCTATAGCGCGTAATTAATAACCTAGTACTATAGAGCTTCCTTTTTAAATACTATAGACTGCTTTTTTAATATATTAAGTAGCGTTACTCTAGTTATAAGGAACCTAGCGAACTCTAACGACTTTTTAAACTATTTAAGCTTAAGATTTAGGAACTATTCTACGGGAATAGAGTTAATTTAAGTATTATACTACTTATCCAGGTCTCCTTTTAAGTTTACCTCCGGTATCTCGGAAATAAGTAGCTATAAGAGCGCGTCGGCTATAGGATTTTTAAAGCTAGGGATATACTTAATAATAAAGTTAAAGATTTTAATAACCGTAATCCACCGGCTAATTAGAGCTCTAGGGATATCGGATATTCCTTTATTAATCTAGTTTATTAAAACTCGGGCATCGGTTTCTAAGATAAAATAGCACTTAAATAGGTACTATTGTAATTACCGGAAAGAGTATAATAAAGCTTAATACTCCCTCTTTATAGCGTTATACCTCTATTTAGTACTAGTTTATAAGCTACTCTCGAACCGAGCTAGCCTTTGCTTTCTATCGACCTCCTATATTAGAACTACGCCCTAGCTAACTAGGCTAGCGTTAACTATTAAGATAATTAGGCCTCCCCCTAGACTATAATCGATACCTATAATAATAGGTTTACTCTCTAGGGCTTTAATTAAGTCTACTATAGCCTGCTTTTAAACGTTACCCTATACGAACGGGGCATCTTTTTTTATTAAGTTGTAAAGTAGTCGGGTAAGGATTATAAAGTTCTAGATTTAGTAATTATAATAAACTACTATCCCTAGGAAGCTTCGGATATTTTTAAAGTTATTATAGGTAGTCTATCCTTTTATCTTCTAGATCTTCTTAGCTTAAGGAGATCTCTTAACCGATTTATAGATATATCTTATAATATCTACCCTCTTTTTATACTACTTAGATTTAATACCCGATATTATCGCGCTAGTTAATTCGGTATTAAAAAGGATTTAATTAATATTCCTAATATACTCCGTAATATACTTTCGGATACCTAGAAGCTCCGGGAGCACCTTATCGTTATAGGTTATCTCTAAACCCTTAACTATAATATCGTTAAGGAAAGCTTAATAAATATAAGGCATTAGATCGTATAATAGATATACTATAATATATATAAACTAAATAACTAAGTTCGTTACTCCTATCGGTAAGGTGCATATCTTAAAGAGTCCTAAAGGGGTAGTAAAAGTTATAATATCTCTGCTATTCGGGTAAAGCTTAACTTAATTATATCTCGAGAAGAAATCGAGTAGCGATAAGACCTTATATATAGCGAACTCCTCCGAGAATTAATTAGTAGCTAGAGGTATAAATATATTCTTTACTATATAGGTATTATACTTCTAAGCGTTATTAATAAGCCGGAGACTACTATCCTTCTTCTAAACTAGAAACTAACGGTTCCTATATAACGAATATACGTTTTCGATAATACGCTATCCGACTCTTTACTTAAGTAGGTTAAAAACCTTAGGCCTAAGAGTATAGGGGATAGGAATATTCTTAAACTAGAAGATATTATATAGAACGGTGCAGATAACTTATAGGGGCGCTATATCCTTATAAATATCTCTAATCTCGGATTAATCCTAAGTAATAGCTTTCTCTCGACTAATTAATATATATTTAAATATATTAATTTCTTCTAGAGTTATCCTATTATAATTATTAATTACGAGTTTCTCCTATCTCTTATCTATTAGGCGTATACCGGGCTTAAGATCCGAGAACTTCGGCTTTATCTATTTATCGTATTTTAAAGGCGGTATTTCTAACTATTTCTTCTTAATTATTTCTATACGCTTAATCTTTTATAAAGGATCGCCGTCTAGTATAGATCTATTAGGGTTCGAATTATTAATCGGTTTTACTTTATAGGCTACGGCCTTATAAAGGGTATTAACTATATAAACTATTCCGTAGGCGGCTTAGTAAGTTTCTTTTTAATAAGGAGGCTAAATTCTCCCCTTTTTTTATTACTTCTTTTTTTTATACTAGCTATAAAAGCAGCTATAACTCTCCCTTAACTAGAGTTCTAAATATAAAAAGGCTAGTTCTATCCTAACTAGAATAGTAATAGAATAAATAAAGGTAGGGATATCCTCCTTGCTTAGCGAGAGGACGGGTATATTACTTAGTTCGAGTTAATCGGAAACCTAGGTAGGGACTTTTTTACTACTAATAGCCCTTCGTCCCTTAATACTATTACTATTAGCAGCTAGTTTTTTCTAGTAACTTCGCTAGATTAAGCGGGGCTATTATTAAGCTAAATAGGATTTTTTAGCTTTTTTTCTATTATAGCTATTACTTAAGCTCCTCTAAAAAGAAAGTTTACTTTAAAAAGTCTATCGGTTAAGTATTCTAGGGTAAGCTTAATCTAAAGAATAAACGGTATCCCTAGATGTACGTTATAGTTCGGCTTCCTAACTCTATCTTCTATAATATAAAAGATAACTTAATTAGTATAGCCTTTAATAAAAACGTTAGTTTTTAGGACTCTTAAAAGTTCTATCTTCCTACCGTTAAAGGTTCTCGAAGTAATATCTATCTTTAATACTAGAAAACTTAACTCGTTATATATACTAGCTCCGATTAAGTTTAGTTTAGTATTACTATCGATTATTATAGGCTTCCCTTTTACTCTTAAGTTACTAACTTTAATTATAAGGAAATATATAGGATAGATACTTTTTTAAAATCGATTAAACCGGGTATCTATATTAGATACTTCTTTATAAAGATAGGCCCTAATTATATTAACTCTAGGGAGATACTTATATTAATTATCGGATTAAAGGAAGTTCTCGATAGCTTACTTATTAATTAATCCTAGAATTTCCTTTTTAATAGGGCTTACTTTAATATTAGAGATCTTTATAAAGCTACTTCTATTCTTTCTAAGCTCGGAGGTTTCTTTATAATTAACTATAACTACTTTCTTTACTCCGTTTTAAATAGCTTAGATATAATAAATAATATACTATCTAAGGTTAGGGCGTAGTTAGAGAATCTCCTTTTAAATATATCCCTTAAGTATATAGAAGAATCGGTTAATTAATACTTTTCCGAAGTCTATCTTACTATCTATATCTTTAAACTTCTAATTAGATTTAAGCTTTTTTTTTCCTTTTTAAGCCTTTATCGGTAGCGATATAAATTAATTCTTAAGTAGGGCCTCGATTATCCTTATCCGTAATTAGAATCTTAATCGTCCTCCTATCCGCTCTTCGCTTTTTAGCGGCGTTTTTATTAACTTCGGCCTAAATAGTCTCGCTATTAATATTTATAACTATAGCTAGGTTACTTATAGCAGGCGAAATTAAACTTAGAAGTAGTTCGGGTTTTATAGCTAGGTTTAATATTATAGCTTTCTTAGATAGCTAGATCGAGCTAATTCTAAGCGTTTCTTCGGTAGCTTTATAAGGTACTTTATTTTTAACTAGAGCGGTATTTCCCTTAAACTTCGGTTTATACTTAATTAGCTTAAAGTAGGCTTAAACTCCGGGTATATAATCTTAGCCTTTATTAACGAAGTTTTAATAATAACTAAGGTATAACGGGATAATACCCTAGTTTATAATAACCTTCGCTTAGTTAAATAGATTAGGTTTAACTATAAATCTAAAGGCTTCTTTTATATCCGCTTTAATACCGAGAGAAATAACCTATTTTCCGGTATCCTTATACTAAATAATACCTGCGTTCTTTAATATTAAGTAATTTAAGTAGTAACGGGCTATATATTTAATCGAACTATAACTATAATACGTCCGAATAGAACCGTCTTTTCTTAAGGTATTAATTTTAGCCTTATATTTATTAATTAAAGCTTCGTAATCCTTTAAAGAGACGTTTTCCCCTCTTAGAAGATCGGCTATAATATTATTAAAGTTCGGCAGTATAAGGGGCTAACCTATAATACGACTATAGGTAAGTACTAACAGGATATATTCTAAAGTATAAAGAAGGAAGAGGAGAGGTCTTAGAAGGAGTCCTCTCCGTAGGCTATATATATATAAGGGTATCTCTACTAAGGGTCTATAAAGGGCCCGTCGAGGGCCCGTACTATCCCTATACTATTAGGGTTAGAGTCTATAGCCTATAATATACGCATAAGCTACTAGGCTCGGGCTTATAATATAGCCCCCCCCTCTTACTAGCAGCTATATTATAGTAGGTAGTAAAAATAAGTATTTAATTATAAACTACTAGACCTATATAATTTATTAAAATTAGGTCTCTATATAGCTGTACTAGCTTAGTAGTCCCCTCCTTAAATATATAAATACCCCCTTCCCTACTTACTTAGGGATTAACCTAGTTCCTTTCCGTTTCTACCTCTAACCTATAATAAATATATAGTAGTACTTATATACGCTTACTTAAGTATTTTTAGATATTTATAATAAATATATAATAACTTCTTAGCGTATTCTTAGGTAAAGACGAGTAATCTTATAATAAATATATAATAGTCCCTCCGTATAACCTTAAAGAAAAATAAATAAATAATTAATTAATTAATTAAATAATATATCGGCTACTACTACTCCCCCTCCCCTTCCCCTACCCTCTTATAGCGGGCCTAGCAGAGGTTATAGTAGTAATAATAATAAGCCTAATGTAAGTATAGAATAAACCCTCTCCGTATCCGTAGAGCTAATAATTATATAGAAGGGTCGTCGCGCTATAGGCGTATATACTATTATTAGAAACTCCGATAATAATAACGCAGCCCCGCTTAAGTAAATAAAGTATCCTTATAATAACTATTCGAGCCGTTTACTTAACTATAGTAAACTCGATTATAAGCGTAATCGTAGCGCGTCCTGTAAAGCGTATACCCGGGGCTATATAAAGTGCAACTAGGGAGAGTAATTATACGCCGGGTTGCTTAACTTATAATATACTGCCTATAAGCTACTTCGCGTAGTTAATAAGGGTAACTATATTATATTAGAGGGATATAAGAAGGTTAGCAACGTATGCGGATATAAGCTTACCTTTTTTAAGGAGTTTATAGTTACGGGATATAATTAGGTTACAGCCCTTAACGCTACCTGTAAGGAGTCTTTATATATCGTTCGTACCGTTACTGCTATCCTATAAGGTAACCGTTATAGCCGTTAGTATACTTATAACTTTTCCCTATCCGAGGATATAGAGTCTCCTAATATATTTTAAACTATTAGATAAATAATTTCTCCTTACGCTTATAACAGAGCTATAGTACCTTTTAACCGCTAGCTATTCCCTAGTACTCCTTTGTATTATAGAATTGTTAGCGCGGCCCCTATAGGTTAGCAGCTATAGAATATAGTAGCGTAAAGACTATACGCTTTAGTATAGGGAGTCGGTAAGACTAATACTAGCCTAGTTTATATATCGGTAAGTAACTAAACCCCCTCTCCCCCCTTCCTAGGGCCTTAACGGCCCCGCTATAAAGTTATAACTAAGGAAGCTAATAACGAATAGGACTAGTAACAAGCTTTTTAGAAGGAAACTTATCGAGATAACTACCGTTAGGAGGAGAGGGACGCTGCTCGAGATAATATCTTAGCGAGTATAGCACGTTTACTAGCTAATTTATATAGAAGGACCCCCCGGGCCCGGAGCAGGCGCCGGTTAGGATTACCCGTATTATCGTTAGGAGGATATAAGTCGTTACCGGAGTTATAAGCTATCGGAGTATTTTTATTCTAAGGGAATAACGCTACTTAATCGGGTATACCGCTTATATTTATAATTTTTTCTTATACGCTAGTAGGATCCTAGAAAAGGGAGCCGGTTACTTAACCCTATTTATAATATAATAATCGTTCTTTAATATAATATACCTATACTATCCCCGTACTTGCTTAATCTTCCGCTATTATAAAACCGGATTATTATTAAGTTAAATATCCCCTTATCTAGCTTCGAAGCGGTCTAAAGCCTTAATATCTATAATTACTTCTAAGTTTACCTAAGTAGGGGTATTATAATTAGTTTATTTAATAAATACCCGATAATAATTTCCCCTATCTAGCTTATTTTTAATAGCTAGGATCTCGTTTATATAATACTTTTAATAAGTCGTCCTATCCTCCGGGGATAAAACTAGGATAAGCTCGGGGCGGGAGTTTATCTTATCCTATATAAGTAGCAGGTTAGTATATACCCGTTCTACTAAGTTAACGTAAAAGGTTAGGTAAATATTTTTAGAGATATTAAGAGTAATTATAATTAAAGTCGGGATAGTAAGGATTATATACTTTAAGTAAAGCTAGTCTAACTTCTTCTTAAAGCGGTTTATCTTAATATTACGTAATAAGAGCTAGACCTAATCGCCGATAACGAACTTCTTAATAGGGCGCCGGCGGTAGTTTACTCTAAACTTCTACTATTACTAAGCGTATATTATCGCGGCCTAAGCGAGGTTAGTTCCCTTCTAGAAATAGTTAAAGAAGGCGATAGCCCGGCCCTACGGGCTACCCGATAGCTTAGTAGTATTTAGTAAGCGAGCGATTATATTAATATCGTAGCTATTTAAAAGGTAATTCGGATTAAAACCTATAACTAAAGAGCTATAGCCGTTTAACGTTAGCTAATAGATAGAGAGGTAATCGGGCTAGTCGAACTAGGCGAAGGAAATAAACGCCTAGAGGTACTTCTAGACCTCTTAGTTCGCCCGCTCCGTCCTTCTATCGCTCTATAAGTAATAAGCTATAGAAAGGAGCTATTATATACCGACCGACTTATAGAGGTACGATTAGAAGTCCTTTACCTAATCCGAACTATAATCGCTAATAAGGGAGGATAGAAATCTATAAAATTACTATTATACGTTATAGAATCTTAAAGCGTATGCTTCGGCTTTTATCGAAATTATAGCCTTTAGCTAAACGTACTTCGAAAAACGATTTATAATAACTATAAGGTAGGTAAGTGCTTCCGGGGAGTTTACCGAGAGGTCCGTTATAAAGTTTACCGAGAGCTAGGATTAAAATCGGTCCGGTACCGGGAGGGGCTATAAAAGCCCTTAATATAAGCGCTATAAAGGGGTACTACGTATATATACGTTATAATTTTAAACGAAACGATAAATATCCTAGGATATACCGTCCTAATAATAATTATATTAAAGAACTTTAAAAGTATTATTATAGCCCGGGTAACTAACTAAGGGGGAGTTATAAACTTATTAAAGGATACGCGTAGTTAGGGGCTCCTAGTATAGTAGCTATAAGCGGTACCGGTATATTAGCGCTCTATAAGTATTAATCGTATAGTTTATAATTTACTTATAGGTTGCCGCTTCTTAAGGGAAAGACCGCGTACTATTATATATTATTATAAGACGAAGCCGGTAAAAGGGGTTATTCGCTAAAGCTATATCCTAGAGCGCTTATAAACTAAGGTTAAGAAAGAGCCGGTTACCTAGTAGTATAGAAGGATCCTATAGCTCTACTAATTAAACTAGGGGGCTAGATTATAAAGGAATAGAAGTAACGTAAGAATATAATAAGGATACTATAAGAGTAGAACAGGGGCGCGGCTATTTTATATACGAAGTAAGGCGGGAGATAGATAAAAGCTAAAAGATTTAAGCTAGGGGCTATTCGATATCCCCTATATCCTATTCCCGATAGGAAAGCGTATCCGGGTAGGCCGCTTATACCCCGGGACGATATTTTAAGTAAAATCGGAATAGGGAAAGTATTTCGAATTATCGGGCCTAGCGCTTAGAGATTAGCTATAGCTAAGTAAAGTACTCTAAGCCCTTATAATCCGTAAATATAATAAACGGGGAGTATATATTATAAAGCTCGGACGATTATATTATTAGATAGATAACGACTATAAGAAGTTCTTTATTATAAATCGTATAATTACGCTCCGTTATTATAAAGCGAGTAAAGTAATAAGCTACCGGCTATAAAATACCGTTAGTATCGTACTAAAATATATAGCCTCCTAGTATATTTTTAAAGCAATTAACCTCTATAACGGTATTAAGGTCCGGATCCTATTAAGTAAAGATAGGGGCAGAAATAAAGGTAAGCTTAAAGGCCTCGAAAGCCCTATCTTCTTCCTCTATCTAATAAAACGGTACCCTTATATAAGTAAGGCAGATTAAAGGCTCGACTACCTTAGAGAAGTTATAGATAAAGTTATAGTAGAAATTAGCGAAGCTAAAGAAGCTATAAACTCTGTAAAGCTTCGTTAGGGGCTTTTAATCCCGAATAGCTGCTATTTTAGCGGGATTAATACGGATTCCGATACCGGCTTTAATAATAAACCCGAGGTACTTAATCTCTTTAATAGCGAAAGTATACTTCCTAGGGTTAAGGTATAAACCGGTATCTCGAAAACGCTATAGTACCTTATAAACCTTCCGTATATAATCTTTTCGGGAATTATTAGAAAAGATTAGAAGGTTATCTAGATAAGCCGTTATATAATCGTTTAGGATATCCTATAGAGTATTATTAATAAACTGCTAAAATATTATAGGAGCTCTAGTAAGGCTAAACGGGTAAATAAGCTATTCGAATAGGCCGAACCTTATCCGGAAAGTAGTAAGGTACTTATCGCCCGGAGCTATCCGGATATAATAGAACGCCGAGTATATATTAAGCTTAGTAAACTACTTTACTTTAGAAAAAGAGCAGAGTATCTCTTTAACTAGGGGAAGCGGATAACGGTCCTACTATATAATCTTATTAAATATATAATAGTTTATATAAAAACGTTAACCTTTATCGGCCTTCTTAATAAGGAGGACTAGTACCGCTACGGATAAGGTACTAGCTTATACCTAACTTTTATCTATTAACTCGGTAATTTATTTCCGAAGTTCTAGGAGCTAGTCCTATAGTATATTATAAAGTAGATTTTATAAGAGTTTAAGAATATAGCTATCGTTACCCGGCTTTAAACGGATATAATAGTTTAAGCTGCTATAGTATAGGGGAAGTTCGAATGCTTTATCTTTATTAAAGAAGTTTATAAAATCGCTTACCTTAGGGGGCAATATAGGCCCGCTTTAGTCCTATACCGGTTATAATATATATAGAGCTATTAGCGTAAAGATATATATTATTTCGTAGAGACTAATAGCTGTAAAGGTATAGGCTAATTATTTCTTCTTCTACTCCTTAGCCGTAATACCCGTATAGATACTCCTAATTAAGCTATAAATATAAGCTCCGGTAGGGCGTTAGGCGGCTTCTTAAACTATTATATTATCGGCCGCCCTAATAATAAAATAGCCCCGCTAGGTATCTAGGATAATATAGTAATATTACAGCTAAGGAAGGCCTAATATCGCGTTATAGGCTATCCCCGGAATTATATAGAGGTAAGCGGGATACTACTACCCGTCGAGGTCTATTATAGTTTTAGCTATATAGGTAATCGACTAGTTACGCTAAAGGCCTAAGATAGTACCTAAATTATAAGTATAGGGGAGACGGATTTACTTTAATTTAAGTCGCTAAGCGAGATATTTACTAATTATACTATAATAGTTATATTTACTATTAATTTAAACGTTAAGAAAGTATATATTTTTAAATAAAACTAGAATAAGGAAGGGTAGCTTATCTATTCTATCTTAGATCTTATAATATATAATTATAACGTTCTCTACTAAGGGATATAGATATCGGGGCTTTTAAAAGAAACTAAACTTAAGAGCTAAGCTTTTCCCTTACCTTTAGATAAGTTTCCTTCGTCTTTAAATAAACCCGTATTAACCTCTAGTAAATAAACTATAGTCGGAGCGTAAATAGGAAGTAAAGAGTAGTTGTAAATAAAATACTACTAGGAGCTATAACGAAGATAAGCTCTAATATTATATCGGGTATTATAGATAATCTCTAAAATCTATTAAGCCCGACGCCGGTTTTCTAAACGAAAGGAGGATAAGGTAGAAGGAGGCGACCCTCTATATCTGCCCCGCTAGTTAGGAGGGGCGCCTTTACCTCGGTTATAGGATTATAATCTATAGTACCTAGAGTATACGGCGTTAACTCCCGATATTATAACGTTGCTATTATAGTTACGAGACGAAGGATTAGAAGATAGGTAACTCTAGGGAGAGAAGTTCTAATAATAACCGCTTAGGAGGCGTTATTTAAAGTTCTATATTTTTAAATCCTAAGCGATATTATAATATCCTATAACTACGCCGGTATAAGAGGAGCGGTTAATATTATATCTAATAGCCTTTTTATAAATATATAGGGATAGCGCGTTATAAAGGTAGTTAACTCGGACTTCCTCCGTTTAATAAAGGCCTCCCGCTATAGCTAGTAATTATTCGAAGTCGATTAGGAAGTAAGAGAACTAGTAAGTATCCTATATACGAAAGGCGTTTAGCTCGGTAAGTATAGTATACGCGTAGTACGGGTCCCCGAAGTAGTTTTTAAGGTAGTTTAGAAAGTTCGGGATATTATAAGTCTAGTTACTGCTACCTTCCTTATAGTAGGTAGCGACCCGCTACTAAACGTAAAGGGAGAGGGAGGACTAGAGAAAAACCTATTAGTTCCGTTAATTACTAATAAAAATAGTATCGGTATATAGTTTATACTCGATAATTACGCGCTAAGAGCGAAAGGTAGCCTTATTGCTATTATATAGTACGCTCGAGGGAAGAGGTTTATAATATAGGGGCGTTAAGGCTGCTAATACTGCGGGATTAGGTTAGATATTAATATAGCTAGCTATATCCGCTAGAGAAATATAGGGATCCGGAATTATAAAGTCCTGCTAAGTGCGAAAGGTATTACTAATATTCTGCTAGGGGTTAGTATATACTATACCGGGTATCTACTAGGGGGGTAGGGCTATCTACTGCCTATCTGCTAGAAGGTTATCTACTAGATCTATCTCGTCGTTTAGGAGAGGAATTTATAAAGCTTATATAGCGTTATCTACTATTATCTGCTCTGCTAGTCTGCCTGCTAAAGTATTAGAAACCGAGTTCTTTTAAAGAACTAGGATATTTTAGAAATATAAGGGGCTAACTTATAATATAACTATAGGTAGGTGCTAATAGGATATATTTTAAAGTATAAAGAAGGAAGAGGAGAGGTCTTAAAAGGAGTCCTCTCTATAGGCTATATATATATAAGGGTATCTCTACTAAGGGTCTGTAAAGGGCCCGTCGAGGGCCCGTACTATCCCCGTACTATTAGGGTTAGGGTCTATAGCCCATAATATACGTACGAGCCACTAGGCTCGGGCCTATAATAGGCAGAATATAAATATAGCTAGGATTAGGCTAAATAGTTCTAAGCTTATTCCTAATAGCCTTAATACGCTTTTTAGCTAAATAATAACCCTATTCCCTAGCTAAATTAATATTTTTAGGAATTTTAATTATATTAATCCGGAGATTTTTAAAGTTTTTCGTTAAGCTTTTAATCTCCCTTCTCCAGATCTTAATCTATATTTTATCCTACTTAGCTATAATTCGAAGCGGCTATAAAATAAGACTTTAAAAAAAGGGCTAGGGTATTAGAGAAGCTTAAGGGGGATTAGTTAGAGGGGCTATAGGCTTTAGTTAAACGATTAGCGCTTAATAACCTAGGTTCGGAGGCTAAATAGGAACTGCTAGCAGCTAGAAACCTAGGTAGGGGTACTAAAAGCGTTTAAGTATAAAAGGAATAGACGTATTTACTATATTTATAGCCTTCCGGTTATAATCCTCTTTAAGTTAAACGTTTTAGTAAGTCTTTAAAAGGGCTTCTATAAGCTTAAGCTATATAAGGGATTAAACCGAGGCTTCTATAATCCGATACTTAGATCGAAGTTACTTTATTTAAATAGAAGGAAGCTTATCCTAGAACTCCGAATAACCCTATAAATCTCTTACTCCTATTTTTATAAGGATATTATTATATATTAGAATATTTATTCGGAGGGACTCGGTATCGCTAACTATATAGGTATTTAAAAAGTACTGCTTTTCTTAAGCCGGGGTAAATATTTAAGAGTAATCGTATAAACGGTAGGCTAGTTTAATTCTTTCTTCCTACTCGGGCTAAGTAATAGCGCTTAAGGTAGCTATTATTAGGGACGTTATTATTTCGGGTTAAATAATTAGTATTTTAAGGATTAATAAGGCTATAGAGTTAGGGATAGATATTATAGCTTTAATACTAGTATAATACTCGAGGTAATCGGTAATATTATACCCGGTAAAGGGGCTAATAAAGCTCCTTAAGTAATCGATTATCGGGATAAAAGGGTAGTTAATATAAATACCCGGATTAATTTAATTAGGATTAATTAAGGTAAAGGATTAGGTATAGGAACTAAGCGTATTTATACTAAAGGGTAGGGAAGCCGGCGAGGTAAACTAGCTACTATCTCTAGGATTAAGAGCCTTATCTTTAATTTTCGAATCGGAAGTATTTCTAAGGCTAGTATTTACTTTAAAAGTTAAAGTAAATTTAATACCTTTAGCTTTAATCGGTTCTAGCTATCCTTAGAGAGATATCCTATTATTAACCTTCGAGGGCCTTTAATTTTTCCTTTAACGATTCTTTTTCTTTAATAGCGGCTTAACCTTTTTATCTAAGTTAGCTTCTCTCTCTTCGCTATTAGTATAATTAACTTTACTATATATAGCCCCTAAGCAGGACCGAGAATATAATAGGTAAAATAGGGGGTAACCTATAAGTTATATCGATAAGGGGTTTAGTTAGGAAAGGGATATTTTAATAGGTAAGGGTAAACGATATTAAGGCTTAATACGCTTAATAGGAAGGCAAAGATATAATCGAAATAAATTTATAGTAATAAGTAGTATAGGAAGTAATTAGTAGTATTTAGGGTAAGAAGACGAGAGAAGCTTTTATAACCTTAAGATGCATTTAACTACCTTTAATAACTATATTACTATTAGTTTAACTCCTAATAGTAAAACGGGCCTAATTAACCTTCTCTAGAACTTTCTAATATAATTCCGAATAAATTACCGAAGGAGTCCTTCTTTTAAACGAATTACTTTATACTAGTTAGTCCCGGGGTATACTTATAACTACTAATAGTTTCTACTCTAGCCCTATAGCTTTATATCTCTACTACTCCGATATTATATTTCCCTTTACTTAAACCTACTCTTATATCTAGTAATAACCTTACTTTTCCTAACCCCGCTTCTCGGCTCTCTTTAATAACTCTCCTTCTCTCCTTAAATAAAGCGAAAGTTTCTATATAATACCGAGACTACTAAGTCCCCTTAGCAATATTTAACTCTATTCTACGTTTTACGTTTTAACTAGTACTTTATATTAGCGCCGAATCTCCTTTTTAAACCTTCTTATCCTTATTTTATATTATTAGAGAAAATAAAAGAAATAAAATAAAGAAAATATAAATTTAGGGTCGTTTCTTTAGTTTCCTTATAATTAATCTCCGAGCTTCCCTAATCTTATTCCCCTATAATAGGGCGGCCCTAGGTATTAATTCCGGCTAATCTTATAATTATAAGCGAAACTATTATAAGAATAGGTTTAATTATATTTTTAGCTTCCTTATAATTAATCTTTAAGCTTCCCTAATCCTACTCCCCTATAATAGGGCGGCCCTAAGTATTAGTTCCGGCTAGTTTTATAGTTATAAGTAAAGCTATTATAAGAGGTAGTTTTTAATAATAGCGAACCTCCTAGGCTCTCCTTAATATAATATAGTTTTAATTAACGAATAAATACTCTATTATAAAGCCGAAGAAACCTATATTCGATTTATAGGGCAGATACTAAATAATAAAGCGGCAGAGCGCCCCTACTGCAATATATATAGCGCGTATGCGGCGAACTTTAATAAGGGGCGTAGGCTAACGAGCGCTATAAAATATAAAACGAAGGTATTAAAGTTAGTTTACTTAAGTATAGGGAAGAAAATACTATACTTTTTTATTACTCTATAAAGGGGGTTTAGGGCTCCTTAATATAGCTGCCGCAGGTACGATAAGAAGGGGACAGGGGGGGTTATACTCTACCCTAGCTACTTTGTTAATAGAAGTCTTATAAGCGTGATAAGGCCTATAAGCCTCTGCGAATATAGCTATAAAGAAGGTGTTTTAGGGTTAAACAGAAGAGCTTTTAAAGGGTGCAAGGCAAAGTGCTTATAAATCTAGGTATAGAATAGAGAGTTAATTATTCCTTATTCTTCTAATAAGTAAACTAGAGGCGGTTCTATCTATTCTATATATATAGAAGAGTTTAGGGCCCGAGCGCCCTAAACGGAGAGAAAGAAGACCCCGAGCGGAGGAAAAATCCCTCCGAAGCTAACCTTATATACAAGGTATAAACGCTATCGCTCGGAAGCTACGGGATCCGAGACGATCTGTACAGAGATCTATAGCCGTAAGGCTTAGAAGGGAAGGTACTTAATTATAGTAGGCTAAGGCGTAATACCGATAGCCGCCGAGAGCTTATTATAGCCGAAGCGTAGCCGCTAGGTTTACCGAAGCGTTACCGTAGCGTTACCGATGCTAAAGCCGAATAATAGCCGAAGGGCTATCTATAGCAGCTAGGTGATAGCGACTGCAACTACTGTATTAGGAGCACCGTAGGTACTAGAAAGCAAGTGTAGGGCACTAATCTAGGCCTGATTAGGCCTAATTTTAATACATTATATTAAGGGAACTTTAGCATTATATTAAGGGAATAGTAGGAGGCAAAGCAATAAGCTAATTAAGCGATAACGCTAAGACTAAGCGACGTTTACGCAGCTATTTATACGAATATTTAGCATTATACTAGGGCTAATAAGAGGCTTAAATAGAGGCTTTAAATAGGGGTTTAAATAAAGGCTTCGAGTAAAGTATAATAGAAAGAGTTAGTAGTATAAAGAGAGTAGTTCTACGCAGCATAGGCATAGTAACTATATTAGTAGTAGTAACTAAACGAGTTTAAGATCTAAGGTAGTTAACGGGCATAGACCTTAACTATAACCGAAGAGGGTTTTTAAACGGCGATAGCATTACGCTAGCGTATCGAGTACGCGGATTCTAAGCAGCTTCCGAGGACGGAAGTAGTAGAAGGGGGGATATAATATCAGGCTCTAAATAATACAGAGGGTTACGTAACGGATTAGGCCCTACCGGCTTATAAAAGGGGTAGCCCTAGGCCCTTCTAGATAGAACTTAGAAGGTAAAGACTAGCTTCCTTTTAGCACGCATAGTAAATCGCTATATCTACGCTACTTAATTACTAAGTCCACCCTGCTCACTCTGCCTATAATTCCATCTCTAATAGGTAACTAAATATAAAGCTCGTCTTATAACTAGGGGTTTCTAGCAGATTCCCGGTATAGATTATACCGAAACCTTCGCTAATACCTCTATTCTACCTATTTAGCGAATTCTGCTAGCCCTAGCGGCCCGCTTAAACTAAGAAATCGAGTAAATCGATTTTATAAGGGCTTTTCTAAACGGAGATATAGAGGAAGACCTTTATATAGAATTTCCTTTAGGCTTAAAGGAGCTTCCTAAGGCTAATCTAAGCCTAGAAGACCTTCTAGAACGCTTTAGCTAGAAGCTTAAAGACAATTAAGTTATCTAGATTATTAAGGTATTATATAGCTTAAAATAATCTCCCCGTTAGTAGTAAACTAAGCTTAAAAGATTTTTAAATAGCTTAAGATTTAAGCCTCTAATTTCTAATTCCGCTATATATTATAGCACTTAGTAGGGTATTCTTATCGTTAGCTATATAGACGATTGCTTCCTTTCTAGCTCTTTTATAAGGGCTATAAATATTCTAAAGAAGCGCTTAAATAAAGCCTTCGAAATCGAAGACTTAAGCGCTGCTGCCTTCTTTTTAAGCGTTAAAATCCTGCGGGATAGGCTTAAAAGAACCCTATAGATTATATAGCGGCAGTATATTAAAGCTGCCCTTTAGTACTTCGGTTTTACTAATAAAGCCCTTATATTAGACACCCTATAGCTAGGGCTTTTAAGCCTTAATTACGTAAAAAAGCGCTAAACTCGTTTAAAACTAAAGAGTTTTAAAGCTTAAACGGCACTGCTATATACGCTATAATTAAGTCTCGCCCCGATATATCTTTCGCAGTATAATTCCTTTTAAGGTATATATAAAAGCCTCCGAAATAGTACCTTATAGCGGCTAAATAATACTATTTAAATACTTAAAAGGTACTATAAACTATAGCCTTAAGCTCGGCAGCAAAGACGAATTACTAAAGCCTATAGCTTATAGCGATAGTAACTTTACAGGCTATAAAATAATAGCTAAACTAACCTATAAGTACTTAATTTACTACTATAAGGGCGTTACTAGCTAGAAATCGAAACGTTTTAATATTATCGCCCTCTTTATTTTAAAGGCTAAGTATAATACTATTATAGAAGCTATTAGAGAAGTTCTATAAGCTAAGGGCCTATCTTTTAAAATTTAAAGGCTAATTTCAGGGCTTATTTCTTTATATAGTAACTCTTAAAACGCTATTTTAACCTTAAAGGACCCTAAATACTATAGCTATACTAAATATACTTTAATATATTTCGAATTTATTCGGAGTAAAGTTATAAAGGGCCTTTTAAAAATTAGCTACCTCGAAATTTTAAAGATACTTATAGATAGCCTAACTAAACTACTCTTAACATTTAAATTTAAAGTCTTTAAGCGCTTATTACGCCTAGAACCCCTTTTATAAAGTCTATAAACCTTTTAAGGGTTTAGCACTTAAAAGAAAGTTTAGTTATAGAAGGGGTATTAAAATTAAGCTTAACTAGGCTTAGTTTAATGCCCTATACTTTACTTCCTAGTGCTTATAGTGCTGCTACTATAGTAAGCATAGTTACTGCCTTATAGCTACCCCGGCCTGCCGGCTGCTATTTCGGCTATACCCGGTAACGCTTTAGCTATATAGCGGTAACGCTTTGGCTATATAGCGGTAACGCTTCGGCTATATAGCGGCAACGCTTTAACTATATAGCGGTAACGTTTCGGCTACTTAGCGGCTATACTTCGGCTCGGCGGTTATCGGTATTACGCCTTAGCCCACTATAATTATAGCACCTTCCCTTCTAAGCCTTACAGCTCTAGATCTCCGAGGTAGATTGTTAGCGGATATGCCGACTAACAAGACTCGGTGACTGTCACACTAGCATATAGTATATAATCCTCTCTTCCTCGGCCCTCCTTAGAGGATATATATCCAAATGGGATCCCCCCCTCCTTCTAAACAAAACTAAACCTGGAAAAAATTGCGGATGGATAACTGTTAGGCCAACTCCCGATCCCGTGCCGCTTGAAATCCGTACGCATATTAATACTCGCAAGAGTTCGAGTGTATCTTAGAAGCCTAAAGTGCGTCAAAAGCGTTAAATAATAATGTTAATAAGAGGATCCACATTGAAGTCAGGGCTTGATATCAGCCCGTGAGTAATCATTCAAGATCACATAAGCGATAATGGCTGGGATTGCAATAGAACACATAAAGTCATTTAACACGCTACATAGAAAGCCCAGCCTCTCTTCTACCTAGGCTGTCCCAGCCGATTCCAGCCACTTCCGGATGGTACCCCTGAGGTCCTCCTCTGGTAGCTCCAGCAAATCGTTGGCCAATTCATCTGCTGGTACGGGGTGTCCCTCGCCGTCCCGGTACAAATGGACCCTCAGCAGTTCACGGAACGCGCTGAAGTCACCTTTGGCTAGCTTCTCTTCGCCCGCCTTCTGTAGATCTTGTGTGCTCACATTGTCCACGGCCCATTTCGATCCATTCTCGTCCTCAAGGATCTGTAGGATCTGGTTGAGGGTAGGCTGGAAGGATGCGACAAGTAGATACCTGTTTGCCGTCTCGTTGGGATGCTTCAGGACTGACCCGACTGCCTTTGCGATGAAACCAAGGTTGGAAGTCTGGAAAGGCTCATTGCCAGAGTCGTAAATGGTTGCCTTCTTTGCCTTCAAATCGAAACCGAAGGCTCCGAGCTTTAGGGTTTCAAGAGCTGTCAGTGAAACCCCGAGTATAATATCAGTGAAGAATTTGGAGCAAGCGTGAACACCTACAAAATCAAAGAACAGCCCAGTAGATAAGCCAGTCCAAGTGAACTCACGGTTCTCCTCCGCCTTCTTCTGCAAATCATCCACCAACTTCGTCTTTCCTGCCACAATCTTCCCAATGGGCAGGTCTTGAACCTTGCGGGTGTTGATGCCGAACTCGGACGGAATGAAGCGCTTCACCCCAACGGCGTAGGCAGCATCCGCGAGTTTCTGCTGCTGTGGACCAGTGGCAGCACTAGCTATAGCCGATACGACGGCATCTTCGCCCGTCAAGGCTGCCTTCAGTGACTCCAGGTCATCATAGTCAGCATTCTTCACGGTCACACCTGTGGGCAATTCATCTTTCTTGTGGCCGCGGGATAGTACGGACACCTGGAAGCCTTGGTCGACAAGCTCCTTGACGATGTGCTTGCCCAAGGTGCCGGTACCCTAGAAATGAATGTCATTATCAGCGCGGCTGTTGACTCAGGACTGAAAGAGTTTCGAGAAAGAGTGTGCTGGCAGGTGTTTACTCACACCAACAATAGCGACGTGACGAATGCGGATGAGCGACATTTGGGAATGGATGAGGCGAAATTCCCAGGACTGTCTCGAATATTTGGTCTAAAAGGTGGCTTATATATTTGAGGCCGACTTGAGATGGAAGTATGCGGAATATGATGGCGTGCGATCGAATGATATGAAACGTAGATGACGTTTTCTAAATCCGAGTGGAGGGGAAGCACCGGCATTATAAATATCCTACCGCCAGAGGAGGGGATCATCAGGAGAAGATGTACTTCGTACTCACACAACATACGGTACTTGACCTACGTAAGTTGGTACTTAAGGTTATAACCTCATTTGGCGGAAAGATGGCATCACCGGCTCTTCAGACCGGCTCTTCTGATCAGCCATGACAACACACAACAACTGATAAAGGATGAAAATCGGAAACTGAGAAACACTGGTTTAAAGAAATCATCTCTACCAAGGTAAAATGGACCCAATTTTCAAATAGTCCAGCGTAAGCTTAATATCCATGGATATTAACACCGGATATAGGTTTCCCCGCAGAAGGAAACAGAAGGCATAACAGTGCTATATTCTTTGCCGAGATCCCCTCGGAGTGTTAGTAATACCCTATCGCCTAGCAACAGCCTATACTAATCTAGATAGTAATAGCATACTAGAATAATCTAAAATACTATAGCAATAGCCTATATATATAATAACTAGCAATATTTAATAATAAATAATATAGTATAGAGGTTAGTTTTAAAAGTCTTATTATATCGATATTAGCAGTAGCCCGTGCATTATAGTATAGCCGAAAAAACTATATTAAATCTAGCTAAAACTATAATACTCTTAATTTCCTAGCATTAATGTATAGAATTAAGTAATTTAATTTAATATTATATTTCCTTATATTATAAGCATTAATTTAATATTAATTTCGCTATTTTTCGCTTAGTAGGTATTAAGTAACTTTAATTAAAAGCATTTAATATTAAGAAATAAAAGTTAGAGACTTTTAGATAACCCTAACCCTAATTATTTACCCACCCTCCCACCCCTAACCCTCCCCCCCTAAAACTATTTTATACCTAATTAAATTATTATACCTAATTAAATTATTATACTTAAATTAATTATAATAACTAACTTTAATACTAATAAACTTATAAATTAAATATCGCTATCTTTCTTAAGTAAAGCAAACGCTTTCTTAATTAAATCGTTGTAATCGTCGCCCTTTATAATATCGTTTATTAATATTTCCTTATTATTATCGTTTTCCGAATCGCCGCCTCTTTCGCTATAGCTTTACGCGTTTAAGCGCGCCCTCTTAGCCTAAATTTATTCTTATATAACATCACCTAGCTCCCTCTCTCCTAGTAGCAGTTTTAGTAGTAAAGATCCTTCTTTATATTTATTTCCGCCCGCAAGACGTATTACCTACTAAATATTACTAGGAATTCTTTATACCTACCGCTACAGCCTATCTTATTCGAGATCCTGCTACGCTTACTGCTACTTTATAACTAGTATACATCTCGTCTTTAAGTATATAGTTTTCGAGATTCTCGCCTTTAAGAAAAACTATAAGGGCTCGGCTACTAAAACATTAGGGCTATTACCCGGCTAGACTAATCTTTTAAGGCTAGTTAATATAAGGAGCTAACCTATAATGCAACTATAGGTAAGTGCTTATAGGATATATTCTAAAGTATAAAGAAGGAAGAGGAGAGGTTTTAAAAGGAGTCCTCTCTATAAGCTATATATATATAAAGATATCTCTACTAAGGGCTTATAAAGGGCCTATACTATCCCTATACTATTAGGATTAGGGTTTATAGCCTATAACTATACGTATACGCTATTAGGCTCGGGCCTATAATATAGTCCCCCCTTCTACTAGCGGCTATATTATAGCAAGCAGTAGAAATAAATACTTAATTACGAACTATATAACTTATATAACTTATTAAAATTAGGTATTTAAGCAGCTACTTTAACTTAATAATCCCCTCCCTAAATATATAAATACCCCCTTTACTATTTACTTAGAGATTAACCTAATTCCCTTTTATCTCTACCTTTAACTTATAATAAATATATAATAGTACTTATATACGCCCGCTAAGTATTTATAGATATTTATAATAAATATATAGTAACCTTTTAGTATACTTTTAAGTAAAATAAGTAATCCTATAATAAATATATAGTAATCCTTCTATATAACCCTAAAGAAAATAATAAATAAATAATATATTAGCTTTTACTACTCCTCCTCCCCCTCCTCTACCTATTTATAATAGACTTAGCAGAGGTTATAGTAGTAATAATAATAAGCCTAATATATATATAGAACGAACCCTCTCTATATTTATAAAGCTAATAATTATATAAAAGGGTTATTACGCTATAAGCGCGTTCGCTATTATTAGGGATTCCGATAACGAAGATATAGCCCCTTTTAAATAAATAAAGTATCCCTATAATAACTATTCGAGCCGTTTATTCGATTATAGCAAGCTTAATTATAAGCGTAGTTATAGTGCGTCCTATAAGGCGTATACCCGGGGTTATATAAAGTATAACTAGGGAGAGTAACTTTATACCGGGTCGCTTAACTTATAATATACTGCTTATAAGCTACTTTATATAGTTAATAAGGGCAAATATATTATAGCGGAGGGATATAAGAAAGTTAGCAATATATATAGCTATAAATCTACCTTTTTTAAAGAGTTTATAGTTACGAGATATAATTAGGTTATGGCCCTTAATATAGCTTATAAAGAATCTTTATACGTTATTTATACTATTACTGCTACCCTATAGGGTAACCGTTATAGCTGTTAATATAATTATAACCTCTCCTTATCTAAGGATATAGAGTCTCTTAATATATTTTAAACTATCGGGCAGATAACCTCCCCTTATACCCGTAATAAAGCTATAGTACTTCTTAATAGCTAGCTATTCCCTAGCACTCCCTTATATCGAGGAATCCTTAGCGCGGCCCCTACGGGTTAATAATTATAGAATATAATAGCGTAAGGATTATACGCCTTAGTATAGGGAATTAGTAAGACTAATATTAGCTTAGTTCGTATATCGGTAAGTAACTTATCCCCCTCTCCCCCCCTTCCCGGGTCTTTAATAGCCCCGTTATAAAGTTATAATTAAGGAAGCTAATAATAAATAGGATTAGTAATAAGCTTTCTAAAAGGAGATTTATCGGGATATTCGTTATCGAAAGGAAAGGGATACTGCTCGGGATAATATTTTAGTAAGTATAGCGCGTTTATTAATAGATTTATATAAAAGGATTCTGTAAGCCTAGAGTAGGTATAAGTCGGGATTACTTATATCGTTATCGGGAGGATATAAGTTATTACTAGAGCTACAGGCTGCCGGGGTATATTTATTCTAGGAGAACGACGCCGCCTAGTTAATTATACCGCTTATACTTATACTTTTTCCTTATATACTATCCCGGGTCCCGGTAGGATTTTAGAAAGGGGAGCCGGTTATATAACCTTACTTATAATATAATAATTATCTTCTAATATAATATAGCTATATTATCTCTATACTCGCTTAATCTTCCGCTATTATAAAACTGGATTATTATTAAATTAAATATCCCTTTACCTAGCTTTAAAGCGGTTTAAAGCCTTAGTATCTATAATAGTTTTTAAATCTACCTAAGTAGGTATATTATAGTTAGTTTATTTAATAAATACCCGAAGATAGTTTTCCCTACTTAGCTTATTTATAGCAGCTAGGATCTCGTTTATATAGTACTCTTAATAAGTTATCCTATCCTTTAGAGATAGTATTAGGATAGGCTTAAGGCGGGAGTTTATCTTATCCTATATAAATAGCAGGTTAATATATACCCGTTTTATTAAATTAATATAAAAGATTAAATAGATATTCCTAGGGATATTAAGAGTAATTATAGTTAGAGTCGGGATAGTAAGGATTATATACCTTAAGTAAAGTTAGTTTAACTTCTTTTTAGGGTAGTTCGTTTTAATATTATATAGTAAGAGCTAGATTTAATTACTAACGATAAACCTTTTAGTAGAGCGTTAGTAGTAGTTTACTCCGAACTCCTATTACTATTAAGCGTACGCTATTATAGCTTAAATAAAGTCGGTTACCTCCCGGAGATAATTAAAGAGGGTAATGGCCCGGCCCTACGGGCTACCCGACGGCTTAATAGTATTTAATAAGTAAGCGATTATATTAATATTATAGCTATTTAAAAGGTAATTCGGATTAAAACCCGTAATCGAGGAGCTATAGCTATTTAACGTTAACTAATAAATAAAGAGGTAGTTAGGCTAATTAAACTAGGCGAAGGAAATAAACGTTCGGAAGTATTTTTAAACCTCCTAGTTCGCCCGCTCTATCCCTTTATTAATCTACGGGTAATAAGCTATAGAGAAGAGCTATTATATACCGACTACCTCGTAGAGGTATAATTAAAAGTCCTTTACCTAATCCGAACTATAATTATTAATAAGGGAGGATATGAATTTATAAAATCGCTATTATATATTATAGAATCCTAGAGCGTAAGCTTCGGCTTTTATCGAAGTTTTAGCTTTTAGCTAAATATACTTCGAGAGATAATCTATAATAATTATAAGGTAGGTAAGTAAATCTAGGGAGTCTGCTAGGAGGTTTATTATAAAGTTTACTAAGAGCTAGGTTTAGAATTAATCCGGTATCGGGATGGGCTATAAAAGCCTTTAATATAAACGCTATAAAGGGGTGCTATATATATATATTATAATTCTAAACGAAACGATAGATATCCTAAGATATACTATCCTAATAATAATTATATTAAAGAACTTTAAAAGTGCTATTATAGCCGGGGTAATTAATTAAGGGGGAGTTATAAACTTATTAAAGAATACGCGTAATTAGGGGCTCCTAGTATAGTAGCTATAAGCGATACCGGTATATTAGCGCTCTATAAGTATTAATTATATAATCTATAATCTATTTATAAGTAACTGCTTTTCGAGGGAAGGACTATATATTATTATATACTACTATAAGACGAATCCGGTAAAAGGGGTCGTTTATTAAAGCTATATCTTAGAGCGCTTATAAACTAGGCTTAAGAAAGAACCGGTTACCTAGCGGTATAAGAGGATCCCGAAGCTTTACTAGTTAAGCAAGGGAGTTATATAATAAGGGAATAAAAGCGATATAATAATAATAATATTTATACGCCAACCTCCCCCTATAGGGTATACGGTGCCTCTATAGTCTATCTATCGTTTAGGAACCCGAGTACTAGAAGAAAACCTAAGCGCTATATTCTAGCTATACAGAAGCTACGCTATTATCGTATCCTTATCCTTTAATTACTTAGTACCTTACTATACTAGTAAATCTAACTAGCTAATTACACTATAGCCCTATGCCCTATCCCCGTCTCGTTTATATCTATATAGCTCTATATCCTCCTTTATAATCTCTATAGCTAGTTTAAAGAATAAGAGCTTCCTTTATTATAATAGCTACCTCGTTATAATTATAGCGGCCGGTTATATATTTACTGCGCCCTTAAAGTTATAGTATATATATAGCATAGCCGGAGCTAAGGCGTAGCGGAGCCTTTCCCTTTAATGTTCTAGTTTTATATACCTAATAACGATATAGTACGCTATTTCCCTTCCCCTCCTATAACTATAAAGTAGCGTTAAAATAGCTAGTACGCTATATATAAATAAGTATACCGCTAACCCGATCGCTCCCGTTCTAATCTAGAATAAAGCTAAGGCCTTATACTTAGTAAGTCCGATATAAATACTATTAATCTTATTTATAACCTCCGGTAAACGCTATATTACCGGGGTAAATATAGAGCTTATACGCTTCTCCGTTACTATAGCTTATTATTTATCCTATTACTCCTTTTAATTCCGGAAGCTAAGGTCGATAAATAGTCCGATAATCTAGTCCTTCTACTAGCGCTATTTCTAAGCTTCTATTTCGCTACGCCCCGGGTTTATCTACGCCTCGGTTTAGTTCTCCGTACTATCGTCTCCTTAAGCCGGTTAAGCCGGTCTAGTATTCCCCTAATAATAATATTAAGAATACCTTTATATTTAAGTAGCGTATAGCTATATTGTTACCGCTTCTCCTATATATTATATATATAGCGCTATACCCGTTTATACGAGTTTTACTTCGAATAATACTAATCTACTATCTAGGTAAAGGTATATCGGGGAATAGCCGGTTTCTCGTTTTAAAAAACGGATTAGAGTAACCTTAAAAGCGCCTACTACTATATATAAGTATTATAACTAAATAGCGCTACTATCTTTAATAGCTTCCCCCTAGATAATATATATTAAGCTAAGGCCTTATATATAATTACGCTATAGATAACCTTAGTATATATTTCCTTTACTCGGGCGCTATTATAGCCTTATATAATAGCTATAAGTTTAGTAAACATAAATAACTAAGTCTTTAGTTTCTTTTTAATTTCTTTAAGATAACGGCGCTAGCGTAGTTTTCGGTTTAGCTAAACCCCGAAAACTCTTACTAACTCCGTTAGTATAATTACTACTCTGCTATACTATACTAGCGGCTCTATTATAGTATAGCGCTATATAAAGTATATAAGTTTACTTTTATATACTGCAAATATTATTCCTACTTTCCGGCCCTATTCCTTATATACGTTATATACGCAGCTTAAGCGCAGGCAGTTCTCTATAGTATTATTACTTATAGTAAGAATATTAATATCGTTTATAAAGCCTACTACTATTAGCCCGTTATTATTAAGGGCTTTATATAGTATAGCTATATATAGGAGGAATAGTATTAGGGATAATAGTAAGCCTTAAAGTACTCCCGCTTAAAATAGATACGGATCGGAAGCTTTATTATAGAAGAGAAAGCATATTATATATATATCTAGGAAGCTAGTAACCTACCTCTATATCTAAAGGGGGAACCCCTTCCTATATATAATCTCTACTAATCGTTTATAGTTAACTATATCGAAAGGGCTTATAATATCGAGCTATAGTAAAGATACTATTACGCTATTCTACTATACTATAAATATTACTTCTATTATTACCCTAATAATAAGGTTTATAAACCTTACCTTCCGGTTCCCTATTTATCCCTTTAGTAAGAGGCTCTACTCCTTTATAATTTCCGAGATATATCTATATAGTACTCTCTTAATAACTTTACTTATAATATAGAGTAGTACGATCGGTTAGTACGCTCTAGTAACTTATTTTTCCTTTAATATTTAACCCGGTTTTAAGAGAACGATAACGTTAGCGCTATAAAAGCGCTATAGGTAATATATAAGGACGAAGCTTCTTTCGGCTACCTTTATAAGGGCGCGGTATAGTTATTTCCCGTAAAGCTTAAGGAATCCTACTAGGAATAAAGTATCCCCCGGCGCCTTCTAAAGCTTTATCTCCTTTAGCGCTTATATAATATCTTTATATAAAACGCTTCTATATAGCGCGAAAATTTTTTAATATTATAGGCCCTTTTAAATATTCCGAGCCGGGATATCTATAAAGTTTACCTTTATATTTAAGAAGAATTTAGCTATAAGAACCTCTATCTTCTAATAATATATAATATACTCCGGTAGTAAGTTTATACTACTTTTAAATAATAATAGCGTTACTAAATCTAGGGGTTTATAGCTTTATATCCTTACTTAGCGTTTAAATCTTTATATTACTTTATTATTATAGGATACCTCCGTTATTATATAGCGCTAGTACTTTATCCGAGCTATATATATAGCCTTTTTCTACTCCCTTATAGCTTCCCGCTATAGTCGATTACTAGCTAGCGAAAGCGCTACTTAATATCTGCGCTATACCTGCTTTATTACTATTATAGATCTTACTATCTCCGGGGACTACTATTTAACCGTTTTACCTATATTTGCCTTATATTATAGCGTTACTACTTAAGCTATATATTAAAGCCTTTTAGTTAAGTAGTTTATATATTCGTTTAAATCGGCCGTTATATTAAAGCTATTCGGGATATAAATCTTCTATACTTCTACTTAAGCTAATAGTATATTTATTACCCCTTACGCTTAACCCTTAGGGACCTAAGTTAATTATAGTATACCTACTAATCGGGAGATATATATTAGCTATAAGTTATAATCGGAGCCCTCTTACTTTAATCCCTAATTATATTTATAGTATACTTTAGGGCTATATTAAGTAAGGTCGAGTATAAAGGACTATTCCCGTTACTTCTACTTTATTATATAGCCGTATAATATAGCTAGGGTAAGGCTTTAGCGCTATATTAAAGTAAGAACCTTATAAGTAGTATTTAAAGTACGCCCTTCTCTATCCTAAAGGGGGTAGTATATATTAAAGTTACCGATTAGTATATTATATCTACGCTGCTCCTACGCTATAAGGTTAGGGAGTAGGCTTTATCTATATAAGCTAGTCTCCGGCTCGGTATAGATCGACTATATTATAAAGGGTTTATTACCGATATTAGAAAAGGTAACTATACTTTAGTTATACCCCGATATCCCCGTTTACCTTATTAGGTTAAAGCACTTATAAACGTATAGCGCTACTCGGCTATAGCCTATATAGATTACTTTATATAGCGATATTACTAAGTATATTACTATATATATATTTAGATTTACCTATAGCTCTTATATTACTATAATATTAAATACCGGGTACCCGCTTAGTATTAGCGCTATATTCTCGCTATTTCTTATTAAATTTTAAAAGAGGATTTTAATATTTATTATTTTTAAGTATAGCGGAAAGTCGATAGTATATGCTAGGAGTTTTAAAATATATACCGGCGTATACTCCTTATAGAAGCTGCTTATATACTAGGCTGTCCTCTTTATAGGATATCTCGGGTAAGGTTACTAAGCGCTATACGCTTCCGTATAGTAACGATACGGAATCCGTCCGAGTCTGCGCTACTTACGCTTAACGTAGGAGTATCTCCTATACTATATATCTCGAACTAATATAATCGGGTCTTATATATATCCTATACGCGTTCCTCTTATATTTAAGCAGCTAAATAGTAGTAGTCCTAAGCTATATAGTTCCCTTTATATTATATATACTAGGTAGTTATAATATTTATCGCTATAAGGTATTCCCTTTCGCCCCTAGCGTACGCTACTCCTATATAGCGTCTGTACCTTATAGGCGTTTTATAGAATCTCGCGATATATTTATAGCTATAATAGTTAAAATACTACTTAACGTTTACCTTAGTAAAGTATAATTTATATATAAAGATCTCCGCCCTTTAAATAACCCCGTTACTATAAAGCTATTTCGCTATTATAATATCGCTTACCGAGGCAATAAGTATAAAGCGCCCCTACTTATTCTTTAAAAATAATAGCTATACTTTTATAATTATCGTTATATTATAATCTTATAGTTCGCTAAAGAGCTTCTCTAGCGCTATATATATATCGCGTAGTCGGCCCGTATATAGGCCCTTAATAACTACCGGGTATTCCCTCCCTATTACTATAGCCTTACTTCCGAAGGCTAGCCTAATCTATTCCTTCTAGGTTTTATATACCTTTATATCTAGTTTAAATATAACTAGTACGTCCTTATTATATAAGCGCTACGCTACTACTACTTCCTCGCTCTCTATTACTCTATTAACTATAGTAACTATATTTACCGGGTTCCGGTTTATATATACCTTTAAAGTTATACGGATAGTTACCTCCCTATTATAACGCGCTAGAACTATTAGCTACTACTCTTATACTCCTATACTAATTAATCTCGTTATACCCGTTATAGTAACCTAAGCCTATAATTAGTTCGGGGTAGTAATCGGGGTAGTTATAAGGGCCTTATAAAGTACTACCTTAATCTCCTACTATAAATCCTCCCTTATAATTAGCTAAATAATATCGGTAAAGCTCTTATATAGAGATTTCGCAGCTTTTATATAGTAGCTTTTAATAATACTTAGGACCGCGTATACTTTATCCTAGCCGATTAAGTCTACTAGTTATTTCTCGAATACTTATAGCTTCTCTTTTAATAAGTTCCCTTCCCTTTCGCTACTTTATAGCTATATTAAAGCTTCGTTAATTACTATATAAGCGCTTTATCCGTAATTAAGGTAGTATCTGCTATACTCGATTCCTATAGTTTCTCTATCGATTACTATTAGTACTACTTCTTAAATAGCGAACTCGCTACGCTTAGGCTGTATAGCTATAGCTAGGTATAGTTTCGCTTTATAGTTTCGATTCTATATTTAGAATTTAATATAATAGAGTATCAGGGTTAGGACCTCGATTTTAAGTTTAGGGTTTTATCCTAAGGCGACAATCTCCTTATCCGGGGTAGTAACTAGCTAGGTCTATTATATTAGAGATATAAAGGCTAGGAAATTAACTAGGTTATTATATCTAGTAATATAGAAATAACTATATAGTATAATAGCGTAAGTAGTAGATTTATAATTGTAAAATACTGTAGTATACTAAAGTAAATACTATAATATAAAATATATATTTAAAAAGTAAGTATAATATAACTATAATTAGCAATAGTAATTTTAGCCTAGTATAGCCGAATAAAAAAGGCGTAGAGGTTACAAGTTCGAGTAGCTAGATAAAAGATAAAAAGAAGTAATTTCTTTACTTTTATAGGGCGTAAAATCGGTAGGGTTAGTATAGTAGAGTCCCTAAGAAAGATTCTTTCCCGCGCTTATAACCTATAAAACTATAAAGGTCTTATAGGCGTAATAAGGCCTATAAGCCCCTATAAATATAGCTATAAAAAGGTATTTTAGGGTTAAATAGAAGAGCTCTTAAAGGGTATAAGGTAAAGTACTTATAAATCTAGCTATAAAATAGAGAGTTAATTATTCCTTATACTTCTAGTAAGTAAACTAAAGGCGGTTCTATTTATTCTATATATATAGAAGAGTTTAGGGCCCGAGCGCTTTAAACAGAGAGAAAGAAGACCCCGAGCAGAGGAATAAACCCTCCGAAGCTAACCTTACATAAAAGGTGTAAACGCTATCGCTCGGAAGCTATAGGATCCGAAGCGATCTATATAAAGATTTATAGCTATAAGGCTTAGAAGGGAAGGTGCTATAATTATAGTTAGCTAAGGCGTAATACCGATAGCCGCTAAGAGCCTATTATAACCGAAGCGTAGCCGTTAGGTTACTAAGGCGTTACCGCTGCTAAGCCGAAGCGTTACTAGGCGTAGCCGAATAATAGCTAGAAGGCTGCTTATAGTAGCTAGGTAATAGCGGCTGCAACTACTATACTAGGAGCACTATATGCACTAGAAAGCAAAGTATAAGGTACTAATCTAGGCCTAATTAGGCCTAGTTTTAATAAAAGCTTTATTAGTTATTATATAAGCGCTCTAATTATAGTTAGGGTAGTATCTACTTTACTCGATTCCTATAGTTCCTCTATTAATTACTACTTTCTAAAGAGCAAACTCGCTACGCTTAGGCTATGTAGCTATAGCTAAGTATAGATTCGCCTTATAGTTTTAATTCTATATTTAGAATTTAATTTCAAGGAGTATTAGGGTTAGGACCTTAATTTTAAGGTTTCTTTTCTTTAATAAATAATATACCTACTTAGTATATATAGTATAAAAGAAACTATATAACTTAGGACTACCGCTACCTAGCCGTGTAAGCGTAAAAGGAATATATATAAAATATATATAAAACCCACCTATATTAGTTTTAAATATATAGTATAGGAGATACTCTTATACCGAGTATAAGTAGCGCCGACTCGGACGGATTCCGTATTATTGCTATATAGAAGCGTATAATACCTAGTAACTTTACCTAAGATATTCTATAAAGGGGGCTGCCTAGTATATAAGTAGCTTTTATAGGGAGTATATACCGATATATCTCCTAGAACTTATAGTATATACCGTTAACCTTCCGCTATACTTAAGAATAACAAATATTAAAATCCTTTTTTAAAATATAGTAGTAGCTAATATATATCTCCCGAGTAGTAGGGGAGCTATAATTAATCTCGGCCCTTAAGGGCTAAGCGTAGAGAATAATATATATATTACTAGCTAAGTAGAAGCGCGAAAAGTTTATATCCTAGATAGCTTTAATATTATAGCTAAGCTAAATAAATATATAAACTACTTAACTAAGGAGCTTTAACGTATAGCTTAAGTAATAACGCTATAGCGTAAGGCTAGTATAGGTAAAACGGCTAAATAATAGTTCTTAAAGGTAGTAAAATTTATAAAAGTAGTAAAGTAAGCTTAATATAGATATTAAGCGGCGCTATTGCTAGCTAGTAACCGATTATAGCGGGAAGCTATAGGGGAGTAGAAGAAGGCTATATATATAGCTCGGATATAATACTAATACTATATAGTAGCGGAAGTATCTTATAATAATAAAATAATATAGGGACTCGAACGCTAAATAAAGATATAAAGCTATAAACCCCTATACTTAATAATACTACCGATATTTAAAAGTAGTACGGACTTACTACCGGAGTATATTATATATTACTAGAAAATAGAGGTTCTTATAGCTAAGTTCTTTTTAAATATAAAGGTAAACCTAACGGATATTCTAGCCCGGAATATTTAAGAGGGCTTATAATACTAAGGGGGGTTTACGCTATATAAGAGCGTCTTATATAAAGATATTATATAGGTATTAAAGGAGATAAAGCTTTAAAAGGTAACCGGAGATAACCTACTCCCGGTAGGGTTCCTTAAGCTATACGGGAAATAACTACGCTATACCCTTATAAGGGTAGTCGAAGGAAGCTTTATCCTAGTATATTACTTATAGCGCTTTTATAGCGCTAACGGTATCGTTTTCCCTAAGCCGGGCAAAATACTAGAGGAAGAATAAGTTATTAGAGTATACCGACCGATTATACTACTCTATATTATAAGTAAAGTTATTAAAAAGGTACTATATAGATATATCTCGGAAATTATAAAGGAGTATAGCCTCTTACCGGAGGGATAGATAGGGAACTAGAGGGTAAGGTTTATAAACCTTATTATTAAAATAGTAACGGAAGTAGTATTTATAGCGTAGTAGAATAGCGTAATAATATCTTTATTATAGCTTAATATTATAGGTATTTTCGATATAGTTAACTATAAACAATTAGTAGAAATCCTATATAAAAAGGGGTTCCCCCTTTAAATATAAAGGTAGGTTATTAGCTTCCTAAACGTATATATAGTACGCTTTCTCTTTAATAATAAAGCTTCCGAGCTATATATACTTTAAGCGGAAGTACTTTAGGGTTTACTATTATCCCTAGTATTATTCCTCCTTTATATAGCTATATTATATAAAGCCCTCGAAAGTAAAAAGCTAATAGTAATAGGCTTTACAGACGATATTAATATCCTTACTATAAGGAGTAATACTATAGAGAACTGCTTACGCCTAAGCTGTATATATAATATATATAAGGAATAGGGCTAGAAAGTAGGTATAATATTCGTAGTATATAAGAGTAAACTTATATACTTTATATAGCGCTATATTATAATAGAGCTATTAGTATAATATAGTAAAGTAGCGATTACAGTAACGGAGTTAGTAAGATGCCTTAGGGTTTAGCTAGATTATAAACTATATTAGCGCTATTACTTTAAGGAAATTAAGAAAAAGCTAAAGACTTAGTTATTTATACTTACTAAACTAGTAGCTATTATATAGGGCTATAGTAGCGCTTAAACGAAAGAAATATATATTAAAGTTATCTATAGCGTAATTATTTATAAAGCTTTAGCCTAGTATATATTATTTAAAGGAAAGCTATTAAAGGTAGCAGCGCACTTAGGAGCTACTTAGTTATAGTACTTATATATAGTAATAAGCGCTTTTAAAGCTATTCCAGTTTACCTTTTAAAATAAGAAACCGGTTACTTACTAATATACTTTTACTTAAACGGTAAACTAGTATTATTCGAAGCGAGGCTAGTATAAATAGATATAGTGCTATATATATATAGTATATAAGATATAGTAACGGGATAGGTATATACTGCTTAAATATAAAAGGGCTTTTACTTCTATTAGGGGAATACCGGACCGACTTAATTAGCCTAAGGAAAGCTTAGGGAGAACGATAATACGGGGAATTAAACTAAGGCGTAGATAAATTTAAAGCGTAGCGAAATAAAGGCTTAAAAGTAGCGCTAGTAAAAGACCTAAATCGCTAGAATACCTATTAACTCTAGCCTTTAGGATTAAAAGGAGCGATAGAACGAATAGTAAGCTATAGTAACGAAGATATATATAAGCTCTATACTTACTCTAGTAGCGTAGCGTTTAATAGAGGTTATAAATAACATTAGTAGTATCTATATCGGGCTTGCTAAGTATAAGGCCTTAGTCTTATTTTAAATTAAAACGAGAGCGATAAGTTTAACGGTATACTTATTTACGCGTAATATACTAGCTATTCTAACGCCGCTTTATAGTTATAAGAAGGGAAAGAAATAGCGTATTATATTATTATTAGGTATATTAAGCTAGAAGATTAAAAGGAAAGACTTTACTACGCCTTAGCTCTAACTATACTATATATATTATAACTTTAAGAGCGTAGTAAGTATATAACCGACCGCTATAATTATAATAAAGTAGCTATTATAATAAGGAAAGCTCCCGTTCTTCGAGCTAGCTATAGAGATTATAAAGGAAGATATAAAGCTATATAGATATAAGCAGAACAGGGAGCGGGTATAAGGCTATAGCGTAAATAGCTAGTTAGGTTTATTAATAAAGTAAAGTATTAGGTAACTAAGGGATAAGGATATAATAATAGCGCAGCTTCTATATAGCTAGAATGCAGCGCCTAGGTTTTCTCCTAATATTAAAGTTCCTAAACTATAGATAACTATAGAGGCACTATATACTTTATAGGGGCAGGTTAGCGTATAAATATTATTATTATTATTATTATTATTATTATTATTATTATTATTATTATTATTATTATTATTATTATTATTATTATTATTATTATTATTATTATTATTATTATTATTATTATTATTATTATTATTATTATTATTATTATTATTATTAATAATAATAATAATTAGGCACTAAGCCTAATCGGGAAGGCGGTCTAGCTAAATAGCTAGACAGCACAGTCGAGCTTATTTCGGTTCGCTTCTACCGCCTGTAATAGCTTTATAACTTAGATATAATAAAGCTACTATATATATAAATAAATAATATTTACTATAGATTCGTACGTTCTGTAAACCGTATAGTAAAGCCTAACTAATACTAATTAGTAATTATACTAGTAATCTCTAATAGTAAGGGAAGAAGAGATAGAACGCTCTTTTAATCGCTAGCCGCTAATTTAGGACTTCCTTTATAGGCTATTTAGCGCTTAAACGAGTTGCGAGATCTATACTAAGGTTAAAGTTTATAATTAGATATCTATCTATTATAGAGACTTCTAAAAGAGAATAAAGACCTAACCGCTAGCTATTATAAAGCCGCTACCGCGATATACTGCGATAACTCGAAACTAACTAACGGCCGATATATATCTATAGAGAGAAGTTTTATAACCTAACGGCGCGTACTATTACGCAAATTATCGTCGATTGCCTTACTCGCAGCGAAACCTTATTAATCGCGCCTTAATTATGCAGAAACTATCGCCGAAAACCTTACTCGCAGCGATAGAAACCCCCCCGAAACCTCGATACCGCAAAACCTCCTCCTCCTCCCGAAATTACGAGACTATAAAACCCCGAAACTACGAAAACTCCTCCTAGGACTATAAAACCGCGAAACCGCGAGATTTCGAGACCTTAGGCCTCTTAATCAGGCAGTTACACGCCGAAACCACTCTCTTTAACACTAAAATCACTCTCTTTAACCCCTAAAAAAAATCACCCTTTTTAACCCAAACACAGTCTCTTTCTCACCAGATTTACTCTTAATAGCTAACCGCAACTCAGAATTTACTATTAAAAGCTGTTTACGATATAAAGACGGTCCCGTAACTACCTAGGACGAGATAATTTACTTACAAAGTAACTATAAAACCTCTGCCTCCCTATAGACAGCTGTAACTTTAAACTTTTCCTTCTATAAACTACTCCTAACCTCGTCTTTCCCCTAGAAACTATAAACTTAACTAGTTAATCTCGACCTTCGATTTCCTGCCTATTCCTTAATCGAGCTACGCCTATAACGAGAAACTAGTAAAGGTTAGACTGCCGCGCTATAAAATCCAGGCGACTACTATCTGCGGGTAAATAGTCTTAAACGTACTAGTAGTTAGTCGATAAGTATAACGCAGGAACGTCTTCTCTACAGCTACCTCGACGATAATAGCGACCCCTGCCGAGACCCCTCCGAGTAAGGCCGAACGAAATTTACTCTAAAGCTATATCGAGGAGATACGAAGAACTTTACGCGTAGGTAAAGTAGGCTAGTAAGTAATTAACGCAGACCTATAGATCTCTCCTATCGCGAAAGAAGACCTTAATAAAGTAAGTGCAACTACGTACGCTACAAAGATTATAAACGACTTTAATCGCTGCCGAGCTATAAACGAAGAGCTGCTAGTCTACTTCTAAGAAGATTTCGAGGATTAGGATAAAGAGATATTTAGCCTTATCGAACTAAACTAGAGGTACGAGATAAAGGTCTTTCTCTATAAATAAGGTATCTATACTAGCCTATAAAGAGGCTACTTTATACTATAAATTCTAGAGGTTATAAAGATAGAAAAGTGCCTAAAATAGCTAGACGAAGCAGAAGACGAAGCCCTAGATAAAGCCCTAGATAAGATAATCGAAGTTAATAACTAACCTTTATATACAAACTATTACGCAACCTAACGGCAGCTAATTACTAACCTTACAGCGGCGAAGCAGCTCTGTAGCAACGGGGTTATCTGGAGGGCGGAGATCTTCGCGTGCGAACTATACTCCGCTAAGGTAAATGTTAGGCAGTGCTTTAACTGCTACGCCTACGGATATATCGCGAGATTCTGTAAAACGCCTGTAAGGTACGGACGCTACGCAGGAGCAGCGTACGCTAGGGGCGAAAGGGAATGCCCCGTAGTAATAAATATCGCAGCTACCCGGTATATATAGTATAAAGGGAACTACGCAGCCTAGGACTACCGCTACCTAGCCGCTTAGGCGTAGTAGGAACGCATATAGGATATATATAAGACCCGTCTACGCTAGTTCGAGATATATAGTACCGGAGATACTCCTACGCCGAGCGTAAGTAGCGCCGACTTAAACGGATTCCGTATCGTCGCTATACGAAAGCGCGTAGCGCCTAGCAACCTTACTAAAGATATCCTATAAAGGGGACGGCCTAGTATATAAGCGGCTTCCGCAGGGAGTATACGCTAGTATATATCCTAGAACTCCTAGCGTATACTATCGACCTTCCGCTATATATAAAAATAATAAATATTAAAGTCCTCTTTTAGAATATAGTAGGAAATAGCGAGAATATAGCGCTAGCGCTAAGCGGGTACCCGGTATTCGATATTATAGTAATATAAGAGCCGTAGGTAAGTTTAAATACGTATATAGTAATATACCTAGTAATATCGCTATATAAAGTAGTTTATATACGCTACGGCCGAGTAGCGCTATATATCTATAAACGCTTCGACCTAATAGGGTAGATAGGGACTTCGGGGTATAATTAAAGCGTAGTTACCTTCTTTAATATCGGTAACGAACCCCTTATAATATAGTCGATCTATACTAAACCGGAGATTAGCCCGTATAGATAGAGCCTACTCCCCGACCTTATAACGCGGGAGCAGCGCGGATATAACGTACTGTGAAACTGTAGAAGTCTTATAGGCGTGATAAGGCCTATAAGCCCCTTATAAATATAGCTGTAAAGGAGGTGTTTTAGGATTAAGCAGAAGAGCTTTCAGAGGGTACGAGGCAAAGTGCTTATAAATCTAGGTATAGAATAGAGAGTTAATTATTCCTTATACTTCTAGTAAGTAAACTAGAGGCGGTTCTATCTATTCTATATATATAGAAGAGTTTAGGGCCCGAGCGCTTTAAACGGAGAGAAAGAAGACCCCGAGCGGAGGAATAAACCCTCTAAAGCTAACCTTATATAGAAGGTATAAACGTTATCGCTCGGAAGCTACAGGATCCGAAACAATCTATATAGAGATCTATAGCTATAAGGCTTAGAAAGGAAGGTATATAATTATAACGGGCTAAGGCGTAATATCGATAGCTGCCGAAAGCCTATTATAGCCGAAGCGTAGCTACTAGGATATTAAAGCGTTACTATAGCGTTACCGATACTAAGCCGAAACGTTACCGATTATAGCCGAATAATAGCTAGAAGGCTATCTATAGCAGCTAGGTAATAGCGACTATAATTATTATATTAGGGGCACTATAGGTATTAGAAAGTAAGTATAGGGCACTAATCTAGGCCTAATTAAGTCTAATTTTAATACCCCCTCTATAACTAAACTTTCTTTTATATACTAGGCCCTTTAAAAGGTTTAGAGACCTTCTAGAAGGGGTTTAAGGCGTAATAAGCGCTTAAAGACTTTAAACTTAGGTGCTAGTAGGGGTTTAGTTAAGCCGTTTACAGGTATCTTTAAAGTTTCGAGGTAGCTAATTTTTAAAAGGCCTTCTATAACTTTACTCCGAATAAATTCGAAGCGTACTAGAGTATATTTTATACAGCTATAGTATTTAGGGTCCTTCGAGGTAGAAATAGCGTTCTAAGAATCGCTATATAAAGGGGTAGGTCTTAAAATAAGTCTTTAAATTTCAGAAAATAGGCTTCTAACCTATAGAACTTCTCTAGTTACCTCTATAATAGTATTATACTTAGCCTCTAAGGTAAAGAGGGCGATAGTACTAGATCTCTTCGATTTCTAGCTAATAACGCCCCTATAGTAGTAAATTAGGTACCCGTAGGTTAATTTAGCTATTATTTTATAGCCGGCAAAGTTACTATCGCTATAAGCTATAGGTTCTAGTAATTCGTTTTTGCCTCTTAGCCTTAGGCTATAGTTTATAATACCTTTAAGGTATTTAAATAGTAATTTAGCCGCTATAAGGTGCTATTTCGAAGGCTTTTATATATACTTTAAGAGGAACTAAACTATAAAAGCTATATCGGGGCGAGATTCGATTATAACGTATATCGCAGTACTATTTAGGCTCTGAAATTCTTTAGTTTTAGACTAGTTTAGTACCTTTTTAGGCTAGTTAAAGCTTAAGAGCCCTAGCTATAAAGGTACCGATATAAGGGCTATATTAGTAAGACCGAAGTATTAAAGAGTAGCTTTAATATACTGCCGCTACGAAATCTATAAAATTCTTTTAAATTTATCCCGTAGGATCTTAACGCTTAAAAAGAATATAGCAGCGCTTAAGTCTTCGATTTTAAAGGCTTTATTTAAGCGCTTCTTTAAATTACTTATAGCCCTTATAAAAGGGCTAAATAGGAGGTAGTCGTCGATATAGCTAACGATAAATATACCCTACTAGGTACTATAATATATAGCGGAATTAGAAATTAAAGGCTTAAAATTTAAGCTCTTTAAAAGATTTCTAAGCTTAGTTTACTATTAACGGGGAGATTATTTTAAGCTATATAGGGCCTTAACGATCTAGATTACCTAATTTTCTTTAAGATTCTAGCTAAAGCGTTCTAGAAGGTTTTAAAGGCTCTAATTAGCCTTTAAGAGCTTTTCTAGCCCTAGAGGAAATTCTATATAGAAGTCCTCCTCTATATCTCCGTTTAAAAAGGCCCCTATAAAGTCGATTTACTCGATTTCCTAGTTTAAGCGGGCCGCTAGAGCTAGTAGAATTCGCTAGGTAAGTAGAATAAAGGTATTAGCGAAAGTCTTAGTATAGTTAATACCGGGAACCTATTAGAAACCTTTAGTTATAAGGCGAACCTTATATTTAACTACCTAACCTTTCTAATTTAGCTTTCGTTTTAAAACCTATTAATAGGTAATAGGTTTCTTCTTTAAAAGTAATCGCTTAATAAAGCGAAAGGTTCCCTTCTATAAAAGTTATTATAACTCTTTTAGTAGTACTTAAATCTATTAAGGGGATTTAGGGGTTTTTAGCGCTTACTTAAGAGTATTTAGCTCTAAAACTTAATAAACGAGATAGTAGATTAGTTCTATAATATCCGGTATAGGCTAATTAATACTAATAGGTTTATTGTTTTTATTATAGAGCTCGAATTCTAGCTTTTCGCTTAATTTAAGAGTAGGAATAGGGATTTCTAGGCGCTATAGTTACTTAGGCTCTGCTTCTAGTTTAATTATAGGCGGTTTAGGAGCTGTAAAAGGCTCTAAAGGGCTTAAGAAGCTACTAGGCAGTTCTATTTCTTCTCGTTTATCCTTAAGAGTAAGGGGCTTATACTCTTCTACCCCCTCTATAACTACTAAAGGCTTACTTTCTTTAATAGGTATTATAGATTTAAATAGCCTAACTAGGCTAGTTTTAAGAACTCTTTACTACTAAATAAGGTAAATTAAAAAAGTTTTAATACTTAAAATAGCTAGTAATAATACGTTTTCGGTATAGGGAGCGAGCTTTTAGCTTTTAACTCGGTACTTATAAGGTATTTAGGCTAAATAGCGGGAGCTTATAACCCTATAGGCTAATAGATTAAGTATATTAAGGGCTTAATTAGGCTATACTTCGTTAAAGAAGGCCTAGAATAGAGAGATATTGCGATTCGTTATAGGAGTTTTATTAATTAACTCGATAAATATTAGAAGAATATAGCATTAAAGGTATTAAGGAAGACTATTAGCTAGAAGAGTAGCGTATAATCTATCTACTATAACCCTTATAGAGCGTTTTATAAGGCCGTTTTACTCTAGGGTATAAGAGCTTAAGGTATTAAATTTAATACCTTTTCGAGTAAAATAAGCCTTTATTAGAGTATTAGTAGCTTCTAATCCGCTATCGAAGTAAAATTCCCGAGGGTAATAGCTATATTAATTTTTAAAAGATTTAAATAAATCCTTTATACCCTAGAATACTTTTATAGCTTCTCTATTTTATAACTAAATAACCTAGTAATAGCGGGACTTTCGGTTTATTAGAATTAGCCCTATAGGGCGTTTATTCTATAGTAAAGGGATAATTTTAAAAGTATCGCCTTCTATATAATCTAGAACCTTCTAAAGAGCTATAATAAGTTTTATATTTAAGCGTTAAACTGCTTTAACTTTAGCGTACTCTTTATATTAGAAATTAAAAGCTTTAATCGTATTTAAATTTAGGATTCTAGTAAATAGCCTAGCTATCTTTTTTAAAAGGTTAAAGCCTATATACCTAAGGCGTAATTATTAAAGTAGAGCTGCCTTTAGAAGCTTCTAATAACTAAAAGGTTTAATTTTAGATAGCGAGGTGCTTAAAGCTAACGGGGCTTTTAATCCGTTAAGGGGCTTTATATAGGAGGATAGCCCTAGGAATTTAATAGCTAACGGGGCTAGAGGAATAGAAAAGGGCTCTAAGTAGGAGGATAGCTTTAAAATCTTAAAGTTTTTATATAAAGGCTTAATTAGGCTTAATTATAAGGGACCCTCTAGGGGCCTAGGGGCTTTAAGTTTAGTATAATAGAAGTAAATAGAAGGTTAAGTAGGCTTTAGCTTATCTTTAAGCCGAAGAAAGAAGCCTAAAGAATTAAACTTTAGAAGGGCAAACGTACGATTATTAAACCCTATTAGCTTCTCGCTATTAAGGCGCCTACTAGCGTTATAGTGCCTAATACTATTAAAGATATTAATTTAAAACTAGGGAATATATAGTACGTTTTCGAGATTAACGGTACTATATTTTAGGGGGTTCTTGCTAACTACTATAGAGAGGGTTATAGAACCGACTTTAATAGGTATTAGTATACCTCTGCTAGTTATTATATTCTTTAATTAACCTTTATTAAGCTTATAGTTTAAGAGCTAGGCCTTATCGTTAGCGATATATATTATAGATCTAGTATTATAGAGCTAGATCGGATACTTATAGTATTAATAGTTATATAACTATTTAAAGGGTTTAGAAGGTTTTAAGGCCTTATAAGTTCTCTTAGCATAGTAATTACATCTATTTAAGGCTTCCGAATCTTCGTTATCCGAATCTATATTATAAGCGCTATTTTCTAGGCTAAAGTTTATAGCGTAAGCGAATTCGCCCGAACTATTATCTTTATCTTTCTACTTTTTCTTTTACTTATTCTTCTACTTAGAAGAACTGCCTTTAAAAGGTTCTTCCTTCTATTTACCCTTGCCCTTACCCTATTACTACTAGTTCTTAGGCTTTTTAAGGCTTAAAGACTTCTTTTTAAAACCGTATAATCCTATTTTAGTATCTTTATTAGCTAAAACGTAAAGTTCTTTTAGTATATCTACTATATAAAAGGCTAGATTTAAACGGAAGCTAGGGCTAGAGGCCCTATTAATTCGAATCGAGTTATAACTATAGTATATTTAATCGCTAAACGAAGATTTTAGCGCTTTTAAGTAAACGTTAACTTAATCTTCCTCTAGAACTTAAGCGCTTAGGGCGTTTAAGTAGGATAGGGTACTACTAAATCTAGAGTTAAATTCTATAATAGAGCTTATAAATCCTTAAAAAGAGAGGGAGTAAAATTCTTTATAAAGAGTTTTACGCTAGAAAAACTATATTGGGGCGTATTAAGCAATAAGTTATTAATAGGCTTATAGGGAGTTTTAAATTTAAAAGATAGTGCCCTAGGGTATTAGGGCGTAGCTATTTCTAATAATTATTAGTATTATAGCCTATTCGTTATCGGAAAAGCTAAGTATTAATGTTAAGATTAGGCCTAATTAGGCCTAGATTAGTACCCCACACTTTACTTTCTAGTGCCTACGGTGCTCCTAGTATAATAGTTACAGTCGCTATTACCTAGCTGCTATAAATAGCCTTCTAGCTATTATTCGGCTATAGTCGGTAACGCTTCGGCTTAGCATTACTAACGCTATAGTAACGCCTCGGTATTATAACGGCTACGCTTCGGCTACGATAGGCTTTCGGCGGCTATCGGTATTACGCCTTAGCCTACTATAATTACGCACCTTCCCTTCTAAGCCTTATAGCTATAAATCTCTATAGAGATTATCTCGGATCCCGTAACTTCTAAGCGATAGCGTTTACACCTTCTATATAAGGTTAGCTTCGGAGGGTTTATTCCTCCGCTCGGGGTCTTCTCTCTCTCCGTTTAGGGCGCTCGGGCCTTAAACTCTTCTATATATATAGAATAGATAGAACTGCCTTTAGTTTACTTACTAAAAGTATAAGGAATAATTAACTCTCTATTCTATACCTAGATCTATAAGCACTTTGCCTTATACCCTCTAAAACCTTCTATTTAATCCTAAAACACCTCCTTTATAGCTATATTTACAAGGGGCTTATAGGCCTTATTACGCCTATAAGACTTCTATAGTTTAATAGGTTATAAGCCCGGGAAAGAATCTTTCTTAGGAACTCTGCTATACTAACCCTACCGATTTTGCGTCCTATAAAAGTAAAAAAAAAAATATATTTTATTTAGCTACTCGAACTCGTAACCTTTACGCTTTTCTTATTCGGCTATACTAGGCTAAAATTACTATCGCTAATTATAATTATATTATACTTACTTCTTAGATATATATTTTATATTACGGTATTTACTATAGTATACTACGGTATTTACAATTATAAATCTACTGCTTAAACTACTATACTATAGTAGTTACTTTTCTACGTTACTAGATACGATAACCTAGTTAACTTTCTAGCTATTATATCTCTAATATAATAGGCCTAGCTAGTTACTACCCCCGCTATCGACTAATACGCTATTTCCTTCCTTTTAGCGCTTATCCTATTAAAAGATAGCTAATTAATAAGCTCCCTTAGGCCCCTTTTAAGGCCCTAAAATGCCGATAGACCCGATAGCTCTTAGCAACTATAACTATCGGCTCCTGCTTTAATAGTAGGTGATAGACCTAAATTCTAGGGTTATAGACTTAAATTCTAGGCTTCTTAGTCCTAAATAGATTACTAGGATTGTTAATAACGCCCTCTAAGAGTTTAGGACCTACTATAACTAACGCTTCGCTAACTAAATTACTAAGGTCCGAAATACTATCGCTTTTATAGTTGCTACTACTATCCGGGAGGCTTTCGCCGCCTAAGCCGCTACTATAGGGCCTTTAAACCCTCTGCAGCCTATTCCCGCTCCCGCTCCTACGCTTACTTAGGCTATTCCGGAGCCCCTAGTACTTACTACTACTACTTCCGCCTTTTAGGGCTCTTTAAGCCGAAAAATTACTAAGCGCGCTTATTTAGTCCCTAAAGAATAGCGCCTTAAAGGCTCTAAGAACTACAAATAATAGAAATAAGCCCTAGAAATAGTATTCAGAGCTATTTCTTACCCTAAATTTATCTTAAACCCCTATTTAGTACTTAGCCTTCCCGATAACGAATAGGCTATAGTACTAATAATTATTAGAGATAGCTACGCTTTAGTCCCCTAAAGTATTATTTTTTAGATTTAGAACCCCTTATAAGCCTATTAATAACTTATCGCTTAGTACGCCCTAATATAGTCCTTCTAACGCGAAACTCTCTATAGAGAATTTTACTTTCTCTCTTTTTAGGGATTTATAGGCTTTATTACAGAATTTAATTCTAGATTTAATAGTACCCTATCCCGGTTAAACGCCCTTAGCGCTTAAGTTCTAGAGGAAGATTAGGTTAACGTTTACCTAAAAGTATTAGAATCTTCGTTTAGTAATTAGGTACGCCGTACTCGTAACTCGATTCGAATTAATAGGGCTTCTAGCCCTAGCTTCCGTTTAAATCTAGCTTTCTATATAGTAGATATACTAGAAGAACTTTAAATCTCGGCTAATAGAGATATTAAGATAGGGCTATACGGTTCTAAAAAGAAGTCTTTAGGCCTTAAGAAGCTTAAGAACTAGTAGTAATAGGGTAAGGGCAAGGGTAAATAGAAGGAAGATCCTTTTAAAGGCAGTTCTTCTAAATAGAAGAATAAGTAAAAGAAGAAGTAGAAGGATAAAGATAATAGTTCGGGCGAATTCGCCTGCGCTATAAACTTTAGCCTAGAAAATAGCGCCTACGATATAGATTCGGATAACGAAGATTCGGAAGCCTTAAGTAGATGTAATTACTATGCTGAGAAAGCTTATAAGGCTTTAAAACCTTCTAAACTTAAATAGTTATATAATTATTATTATTATAAGCTATCGCTCTAGCTCTATAATACTAGATCTATAGTATATATCGCTAACGATAAGACCTAGCTTTTAAACTACGAGCCTAATAAAGGTTAACTAAAGAATATAATAACTGGCAGAGGAATGCTAATACTTATTAAAGTCGGTTCTATAACCCTTTTTATAGTAATTAGCGAAAATCCTTTAAAATATAGTACCGTTAATCTCGAAAACGTGCTATATATTCCCTAGTTTTAAATTAATATCTTTAGTAGTATTAGGTACTATACCGCTAGTAGGCGCTTTAATAGCGAAAAGCTAATAGGGTTTAATAATCGTACGTTTGCCCTTTTAAAGTTCGACTCTTTAGGCTTTTTTCTTCGGCTTAAAGATAAGCTAAAGCCTATTTAACCTTCTACTTACTTCTATTATACTAGATTTAAAGCCCTTAGGCCCCTAGAGGGTCCCTTACGATTAAGCCTAAGTAAGCCCTTGCGTAAAAATAATAGGATTTTAAAGCTATCCTCCTACCCGGAGCCCTCTTCTATTCCTCTAGCTCCGTTAGTTACTAGATCCCTAGGGCTATCCTCCTATATAGAGCCCCCTAACGGATTAGAAGCCCCGTTAGCTTTAAGCACCTTGCCCTTTAAAACTAGACTCTTTAATTATTAGAAGCTTCTAAAGGCAGCCCTGCTCTAGCACTTACGCCTTAGGTATATAGGCCTTAACCTTTTAAAGAAGATAGCTAGGCTATCTACTAGAATCTTAAATCTAAACGCGATTAAAGCCTCTAATTTCTAGTATAAGGAGTGCGCTAAAACTAAAGCGGTTCGGCGCTTAAATATAAAATCTATTATAGCTCCTTAGAAGGTTCTAGATCGTATAAAAGGCGATACTTTTAAAATCGTCCCTCTACTTTAAAATAAACGCCCTATAGGGCTAATTCTAGTAGACCGAAAGTCCCGCTATCGCTAGGTCCTTTAATTACGAAATAGAGAAGCTATAGAAGTATTCTAGGGTATAAAGGATTTATTTAAATCTTTTAAAAACTAGTATAGCCGTTACCCTCGGGAATTTTACTTCGATAGCGGATTAGAGGCTACTAATACCCTAATATAGGCTTATTTTACTCGAAAAGGTATTAAATTTAATACCTCGAGCCCTTATACCCTAGAGTAAAACGGCTTTATAGAACGCTTTATAAGGGTTATAGTAGATAGATTACGCGCTACTCTTCTAACTAGTAGTCTTCCTTAGCACCTCTAGTACTATATTCTTCTAGCGATCGTCGAGTTAGTTAATAAAACTGCTATAATAAATCGCGACGTCTCTCCGTTCTAGGCCTTCTTTAATAAGGTATAGCCTAATTAGGCCCCTAATATACCTAATCTATTAGCCTATAGGGTTATAAGCTTGCGCTATTTAGCCCTAATACCTTACGAATACCGAATTAAAAGCTAAAAGCTTGCTTCCTATACTGAAGACGTACTATTACTAACTGTTTTAGGTATTAAAACCTTTTTAGTTTACTTTATTTAATAGTAAAGAGTTCTTAAAACTAGTCTAGTTAGGCTATTTAAGTTTATAATACTTATTAAAGAAAGTAAGCCTTTAGTAGTTATAAAGGGGGCAGAAAAATATAAGCCCCTTACTCTCGAGGATAGACGAGAAGAAATAGAACTGCCTAGCAGCTCCTTAGGCCCTTTAAAGCCCCCTATAGCTCCTAAACCGCCTATAATTAAACTAGAAGCAGAGCCTAGGTAACTATAGCGCTTAGAAATCCGTATTCCTATTTTTAAGTAAAACGAAAAGCTAGAATTCGAGCCCTATAATAAAAACGACGAACCTATTAATATTAATTAGCCTATACCGGATACTATAGAACTAATCTACTACCTCGTTTACTAAGTTTTAGAGCTAAATACTCTTAAGTAAGCGCTAAAAACCCCTAAATCCCCTTACTAGATTTAAGTACTACTAAAAAAGCTATAGTAACTTTTATAGAAGGGAACCTTTCGCTTTATTAAGCGATTACTTCTAAAGAAGAAACCTATTACTTATCGATAAGTTATAAAACGGAAGCTAAATTAAAAGGGTTAAGTAATTAAATATAAGGCTTGCCTTATAACGAGAGGTTTCTAATAAGTTCCCGGTATTAATTATATTAAAACTTTTACTAGTACCTTTATTCTACCTACCTAGCGAATTCTGCTCGCCCTTATAGCTCGTTTAAACTAGGAAATCGAATAAATCGATTTTATAGGAGCCTTTCTAAACGGAGATATAAAGGAAGACCTCTATATAGAGTTTCCTCTAGGACTAGAAGAACTCTTAAAGGCTAATTAAAGCTTTAAAAACCTTTTAGAACGTTTTAGCTAGAATCCTAAAGAAAATTAGGTAATCTAGATCGTTAAGGCCCTATACGGCCTAAACAATCTCCCTATTAGTAGGAAACTAAGCTCAGAAGCCTTCTAGAGAGTTTAAATTTTAAACCTTTAATTTCTAATTCCGCTATATATTACAGCACCTAGTAGGAAATATTTATCGTTAGCTATATCGATAACTGCCTCCTATTTAGCCCTTCTATAAGGGCTATAAGTAATCTAAAGAAGCGCTTAAATAAAGCTCTCGAAATCGAAGACTTAAGCGCTACTACGTTCTTTTTAAGCGTCGAGATCCTATAGGATAAACTTAAAAAAACTCTATAGATTTCGCAGCAGCAGTATATTAAAGCTACTCTTTAATACTTCGGTCTTACTAATATAGCCCCTATATCGGTACCTCTATAACCAGGGCTCTTAAGCCCTAACTAGCCTAAAAAGGTATTAAACTAGTCTGAAACTAAAGAATTTCAGAGCTTAAATAGCACTGCGATATACGCTATAATCGAGTCTCGGCCCGATATAGCTTTTACAGTTCAGTTTCTCTTAAGGCATATATAAAAGCCTTCGAAATAGCACCTTACAGCGGCTAAATCACTATTTAAATACTTTAAAGGTATTATAAACTACGGCCTAAGGCTAGGGGGCAAAAACGAATTATTAGAACCTATAGCTTATAGCGATAGTAACTTTACCGGCTGTAAAATAATAGCTAAATTAACCTACGGGTACTTAATTTATTACTATAGGGGCGTTACTAGCTAGAAATTAAAGAGATCTAGCACTATCGCCCTTTCTACCTTAAAGGCTAAGTATAATACTATTATAGAGGCGATTAGAGAAGTTCTCTAGGTTAGAGGCCTATTCTCTAAAATTTAAAGACCTATTTCAGGACCTACCCCTCTATATAGCGACTTTTAGAACGCTATTTCTACCTCGAAGGACCCTAAATACTATAGCTGTATAAAGTATACCCTAATACGCTTCGAATTCGTTTAAAGTAAGGTTATAGAAGGCCTTCTGAAAATTAGCTACCTTGAAACTTTAAAGATACCCGTAGACGGCTTAACTAAACTACTGCCTATATCTAAATTTAAAGTCTTTAAGCGCCTATTACTCCTTAAACCCCTTCTAGAAGATCTTTAATCTTCTAGAGGATCTAGCACCTAAAAGAAAGTTTAGTTATAGAGGGGGTATTAAAATTAGGCCTAATTAGGCCTAGATTAGTGCCCTATACTTTACTTTCTAATACCTACGGTACTCCTAGTATAGTAGTTGCAGTCGCTATTACCTAATTGCTATAGATAGCCTTCTAGCTATTATTTAGCTATAATTAGTAATGCTTCGGCTTAGCATCGGTAACGCTATAGTAATGCCTCGGTATTATAATAGCTATACTTTAGCTACGATAAGCTCTCGGCAGCTATCGGTATTACGCCTTAGCCTACTATAATTATATACCTTCCCTTTTAAGCCTTACGGCTATAGATCTCCGTAGAGATCGTTTCGGATCCTATAGCTTCCGAGCGATAGCGTTTATACCTTCTATATAAGGTTAGCTTCGGAGGGTTTATTCCTCCGCTCGGGGTCTTCTCTTTCTCCGTTTAAGGCGCTCGGGCCTTAAACTCTTCTATATATATAGAATAGATAGAACCGCCTTTAATTTACTTACTAGAAGTATAAGGAATAATTAACTCTCTATTCTATACCTAGATCTATAAGCACTTTACCTCGCACCCTTTAAAACCTTCTATTTAATCCTAAAACACCTCCTTTATAGCTGTATTTACAAGGGGCTTATAGGCCTTATCACGCCTATAAGACTTCTACAGTTTAATAATTAAATAGGGGTTCGAGATAAATTTAGGGTAAGAAATAGCTTTAAATATTATTTCTAGGGCCTATTTCTACTATTTATAGTTCTTAGAGCCTTTAAAGCGCTATTCTTTAAAGACTAAATAAGCGCGCTTAGTAATTTCTCGGCCTAAAGAGCTTTAAAAGGCGGAAGTAGTAGTAATAGGTGCTAGGGGCTCCGGAATAGCTTAAGTAAGTATAGGAGCGGGAGCGGGAGTAGGCTATAGAGGGTTTTAAGGCCTTATAGTAGCGGCTTAGGCGGCGAAAGCCTCCTAGATAGTAGTAGCGACTATAAAAGCGATAGTATTTCGGACCTTAATAATTTAGTTAGCGAAACGCTAGTTATAGTAGGTCCTAAACTCTTAGAGGGCGTTATTAACGATCCTAGTAACCTATTTAGGATTAAAAAGCCTAGAATTTAGGTCTATAACCCTAGAATTTAAGTTTATTACCTATTATTATAATAGGAGCCGGTAGTTATAGTTGCTAAAAGCTATCGTGTAAGGGGCTGACCTATAATGCGACTGCAGGTAGGTGCCAACAGGATGTATTCTGAAGTATAAAGAAGGAAGAGGAGAGGTCTCAGAAGGAGTCCTCTCCGTAGGCTATATATATAAGGGTGTCTCTACTAAGGGTCCGTAGAGGGCCCGTCGAGGGCCCGTACCATCCCCGTACTGTTAGGGTTAGGGTCTATAGCCCATGACTATACGCACGAGCCACTAGGCTCGGGCCCATGACATATCGGGTCTATCGGTATTTTAGGGCCTTAGAAGGGGCCTAAGGGAGCCTATTATTTAGCTATCTTTTAGTAGGATAAGCGCTAAAAGGAAGGAAATAGTATATTAGTTAATAGCGGGGGTAGTAACTAGTTTAGTATATTATATTAGAGATATAATAGCTAGAGAATTAACTAGGGTATTATATCTAGTAATATAGAAAAGTAACTACTATAGTATAGTAGTTTAAGCAGTAGATTTATAATCGTAAATACTATAGTATACTATAGTAAATACTGTAATATAAAATATATATTTAAGAAGTAAGTATAATATAACTATAATTAGCGATAGTAATTTTAGCTAAGTATAGCTAAATAGGAAAAGCGTAGAGGTTACGAGTTCGAGTAGCTAGATAAAAGATAAAAAAGTAATTTTCTTTTTTACTTTTATAGGATATAAAATCGGTAGGGTTAGTATAGTAGAGTTCCTTAAGAAAGATTCTTTCCCGGGCTTATAACTTATAAAACTATAGAAGTCTTATAGGCGTAATAAGGCTTATAAGCCCCTTATAAATATAGCTGTAAAGGAGGTGTTTTAGGATTAAGTAGAAGAGCTTTTAAAGGGTATAAGGTAAAGTACTTATAAATCTAGATATAGAATAGAGAGTTAATTATTCCTTATACTTCTAGTAAGTAAATTAAAGGCGGTTCTATCTATTCTATATATATAGAAGAGTTTAGGGCTTAAGCGCTTTAAACGGAGAGAAAGAAGACCCCGAGCAGAAGAATAAACCCTCCGAAGCTAACCTTATATAGAAGGTATAAATATTATCGCTCGGAAGCTACGGGATCCGAGATAATTTATATAGAGATTTATAGCTATAAGACTTAGAAAGGAAGGTATATAATTATAGTAAGCTAAGGCGTAATATCGATAGCTGCCGAGAGCTTATTATAGCCGAAGCGTAGCTACTAGGATACCGAGGCGTTACTATAGCGTTACCGATGCTAAGCCGAAACGTTACTAACTATAGCCGAATAATAGCTAGAAGGCTATCTATAGCAGCTAGGTAATAGCGACTATAACTACTATACTAGGGGTACCGTAGGTACTAGAAAGTAAGTGTAGGGTATTAATCTAGGCCTAATCAGGCCTAATTTTAACACGTACTAGTTAGCGATTTTAATATATACTACCCCCTCTAGGATAGAGAAGGGCGTACCTCGAATACTACCTATAAGGTCCTTACTTTAATATAGCGCTAGAGCCTCGACCTAGCTACGCTATATAGTTATATAACGAGGTAAAAGTAGGGGGAAAGGTCCTTTATACTCGACTTCGCTTAATATAGCCCCGAACTACGCTATAAATATAGCTAGGGACCGAAGTAGGAGGGCTCTAACTATAACCTGTAGCTAATATATATCTCCCGATTAGCGGGTATACTATAATTAACCCAGGCCCCTAAGGGTTAGGTATAGGGGGTAATAGATATACTACTAGCCTAAGTAGAAGTACGGAAGATCTATATCCTAAACGGCTTTAATATAGTAGCCGATTTAAACGAGTATATAGACTATTTAACTAAGGAACTCTAACGTATAGCCTAAGTAGTAACGCTATAGCGTAAGGTAAATATAGGTAAAACGGCTAAATAGTAGTCCCCGGAGGTAGTAAGGTTTATAATAGCAGTAAAGTAGGTACGGCGCAGATACTAAGCAGCGCTTTCGCTAGCTAGCGATAAACTATAGCGGGAAGCTATAAAAGAGTAGAAAAAGATTATATATATAATTCGGACGAAGTACTAGCGTTACGCAGTTATAGAGGTATCCTATAATAATAAAGTAATATAGGGATTTAAACGCTAGGTAAAGATATAAAGCTATAAACTACCGGACTTAGTAACGCTATTACCGCTAAGGAGCGGTATAAACGTACTACCGGAGTATACTATATATTACTAAAAGATAAAAGTTCTTATAGCTAAGTTCTTCCCGTATATAGAGGCAGACTTTATAAATATCCCGGCCCGGAATATCTAAAAGGGCCTATAGTATTAAGGAGGGTTTACGCTATATAGGAGCGTTTTATATAAGGATATTATATAAGCGCTAAAGGAGATAAAGCCTTAGAAGGCGCCGGGAGATAACCTACTCCCGGTAGGATTCCTTAAGCTTTATAGAAAATAATTACGCTACGCCCTAATAAAGGTAGCCGAAGGAAGCTTCGTCCTCGCTTATTACCTATAGCGCTTCCGTAGCGCTAATATTATCGTCCTCTTAAAGCCGGGTAAAATACTAGAGGAGAAATAAGCTACCGGGGTATACCGACCGATCGTATTATTCCGTACTATAGGTAAAGTCGTTAAGAAGGTGCTATATAAACGTATCTTAGAAGCTATAGAGGAGTAGAACCTCCTACCGGAGGGGTAAATAGGGAACCGGAAGGTACGATCTATAAACCTCGCTATTAGGGTAGTAATAAAAGCAGTATTTATAGCGTAGTAGAGTAGTATAGTAGTATCTTTACTATAGCTTAATATTATAAGCGCGTTCGATATAGTTAATTATATACGATTAGTAGAAATCCTATATAGAAAGGGGTTTCCCCTCTAGATATAGAGGTGGGTTACTAGCTTCCTAAACGTATATATAGTACGCCTTCTCTTCGATAATAAAGCTTCCGAGCTATATATACTCTAGGCGGGAGTACCTTAAGGCTTACTATTATCCCCGATACTATTCCTCCTATATATAGCTATATTATATAAGGCCCTCGACGATAACGGGCTAATAGTAGTAGGCTTTATAGACGATATTAATATCCTTACTATAAGTAGTAACGCTATAGAGAACTGCCTACGCTTAAGCCGCGTATACGATATATACGAGGAATAGGGCCGGAAAGTAGGAATAATATTTATAGTATATAAAAATAAACTTATATACTTTATAAAGCGCTATATAGCGATAAAGCTACTAGTATAATATAGCGGAATAGCGATCGCGCTAACGGAGTCGGTAAGATTCCTCGGGGTTTAGCTAAACTAAAAACTACGCTAGTACCGCTACTTTAAAGAAATTAAAAAGAAACTAGAAACCTAGTTATTTATACTTACTAGACTCGTAGCTACTATATAAGGCTATAGCAGCGCCCGAGTAAAGGAAATATATACTAAAGTTATCTATAGCGTAATTGCGTACAGGGCCTTAGCCTAGTATATACTATTTAAGGGGAAGCTATTAGGGATTATAGTACGCTTAGGAGCTATATAGTTATAGTGCCTATATATAGTAGTAGGAGCTTTTAAGGCTACCCCGGTCCGCCTCCTAGAACGAGAAACTAGCTACCCCCCGATATATATCTACCTAGATAGCAGACTAGTATTATTCGAGGCGAGATTTATATAAACGGGTATAGCACGATATATACGTAATATAGGAGAAGCGGTAATAGGATAGCTATACGCTATTTAAATAAAGAGGTATACCTAACGCCGGCGCTATAGGAATACTAAACCGGCTAGATCGGCCCGAAGAGATAATAGCGTAAAAGACCCGGCCGAGGCGTAGATAAACCTAGGATATAGCGAAATAAGGGCTTAAAAGTAGCGCTAGTAGAAGGACTAGATTATTAAACTACTTATCGACCCTAGCCTTCGGGACTAGAAGGAGTAATAGGACGAATAGTAAGCTATAGCGATAGAGAGGCGTGTAAGCTCTGTAATTACCCCGGTAGCGTAACGCCTACCGGAGGTTATAGATAAAATTAATAGTATTTATATCGGGCTTACTAAGTATAAGGCTTTAGCCCTATTCTAGATTAGAACGGGAGCGATCGGGTTAATAGTATACCTATTTATATATAGCGTACTAGCTGTTTTAACGCTGCTCTATAGCTATAGAAGGGGAAAGGAAACGGTATATTATATCGTTATTAGGTATATAAAGCTAGAGGATTAAAGGGAAAGGCTCCGCTACGCCCTAGCCCCGGCCGCGCTACGTATATACTGCAACTTCGAGGATATAGTAAGTACGTAACCGGCCGCTATAACTATAACGAGGTAGCTATTACGATAAGGGAAGCTCCCGTCCTTCGGGCTAGTAATAGAGATTATAAGGGAGGATATAAAGCTGCGTAGATATAGATAGGAAGGGGCTAGGGCGTAGGGCTATAGCGTAGGGCTATAGCGTAACTAGCTAGTTAGGTTTACTAGTATAATAAGGTACTAGGTAACTAAAGGACGAGGATATAACGATAGCGTAGCTTCCGCGCAGCTAGAACGCAGCGTATAGGTTTTCTCCCGGTACTCGGGTTCCTAAGCGATAGATAGACTATAGAGGCACCGTATACCCTATAGGGGGAGGTCGGCGTATAAATATTATTATTATTATTATTATTAATTACTAACCTTCGAGACCCTTAATAGACCGACGATACCCTCGTACTAGACACTCCCGTACTAGATATACCGGTACCCTCGGCTACTAAAGAAGAGAAGATCTAGAAGGCTAAAATAAAAGCTATCGACCTCTTAGAAGCTATTTCCGATCTAGCTATCGAGACGAATAACCTTATAGAGACGAATAACCCTATAAAGATAAAGATAGAGATAGACTTTATAGATAGATCTTATAAGGAGAATAGAGATTATAGCTCTCGAATATAGGACCCGGGAGTATAAAGGAAACTATATAATAGATTTGCAATAGGAAGGTTTAAGTCTTAAGGAGGTTCGGGTCTAGAGATAAAGCTATTACGATAAAGTAAAAGACTGCTAGTATTAATTAGGCACTAAGCCTAATCGGGAAGGCGGTCTGGCCGAATAGCTAGACGGCAGAATCGAGCCTATTTAGGTTCGCTTCTACCGCCTGCAATAGCTTTATAACTTAGATACAATAAAGCTACTATACACACGAATAAATAATATTCACTATAGATTTGTACGTTCTATAAACCGTACGGTAAAGCCTAACTAATTATTATTATTATTATTATTATTATTATTATTATTATTATTATTATTATTATTATTATTATAAGCTTTAATATATATAAAACTTAATAGATATAGTTTACCCGATCTTCTTTTTATACTTTTATAAACGAGATAAACTGCTTAATAGGCTAGAATGCATGCTTGTTAATTTGTCTATTGCTCTATAAGCTAGCTCTATAGGTGCTAATATCTATAGGATTATATGCTCAGTGAAAATGCATAGCGAGAGGCGAGATGAGCAAGCGGGATATTTAGTTACCCGTGGACCACTGCATTTCAGGTGCTCCGGTTGTTGGCACATCGGCCTCGTGCTCAGCTAGGAACTTCTCTGCCTCGAGAGCTGCCATACAGCCCGATCCTGGGTCATTGTTAGCGAAAGTCAGAAGATTGAATGGAGAGTATAGTAGTGGTTCCGGAATTTACGTACCTGCGCTGGTAATGGCTTGTCTGTATCTCTTGTCCTGAACATCGCCAGCAGCATATACACCCTCAATGTTGGTCAGAGGAGTGCCGGACTTGGTGATGATATATCCGTCCTCGTCGGTGTCGATCTGGCCCTTGACGAGGGTAGATGCAGGGTCATGGCCAATGGCGTAGAACAGACCGTTAGCCTCGAGGGTCTCCTCCTCGCCGGTCTTGGTGTTCTTCACAACCAGGTGGCTCATCAGACCCTTGTCGTCACCCTTGATCTCAACACCAACAGAGTTCCACTTGATGGTGACGTCCTTGTGGTTTTGGAGTCTCTTGGCCATAATGTTGCTGGCGCGAAGTGCCTCCCTGCGGACAAGAACGGTAACGTGGCTGGCGTATTTGGTCAGGAACATGGCCTCCTCGGCGGCAGAGTCACCACCACCAATGACGACCAGGGGCTTCTTTCTGAAGATAGGAGCAGCGCCATCACAAACAGCGCATGCCGAGACACCGTTGTTCCAGTATTTGTCCTCGCCGGGGAGGTTCAAACGGCGTGCAGTTGCGCCGGTAGCAATAATGACAGTGTCGGCGGTGTGCTCGGTATCGGGGTCCCACTCGGTCGAGAACTTGAAGGGCCTCTTGGAGAGGTCCAACTTAGCGATTGTCTCGCTGATGATCTTAGTGCCGAAGCGCTCAGACTGCTTGCGCATGTTGTCCATGAGCTCACCACCCATTATGCCGTCGGGGAAACCGGGGAAGTTCTCGATATCGGTGGTGGTGGTAAGCTGGCCACCGGCGGCTATTCCGTTGGCCATGAAGCCTTCGTAGAGGGTTGGCTCGAGGTTGGCTCTTGCCAAGTAAATGGCAGCAGTGTGGGCAGCAGGCCCAGAGCCGATAACTATACAGAGAAGAGAAGATCACCATTAGCCCGACCTTTGTCTTCAGAAGGAGAGAGACATGCATCTATAGCATAGGACAGGAAGGACGTACCGAGAACCTGGCTGTGAGTGCTCATCTTGGGCGAGCTTGGGCTATGCAGATTGGATGAAAAGCGCGATTGTGTCTTGAAGCCTGTAGTGGTAGTAGTAGCAAATGCGGCTACAGACAGACTAGTGGCGCTGAAGCGGAGGGGACGCGTGAAGTACTTGAAAGACAGCTTGACGGCTTTGAAAGGGTAATGATAGTGGATGTTTTTTTTTTGGGGGGGGGGGGTTATCACGATATCGATGTCGATGTCGGAGGGCAGAAGAGTGGCGGGTGATTTGATAAGAAGTATTTATGCAGATGAGTCGAATTATGAGATTTGTAAGAAGACATACACAGTACTGTGGTAGAATATTCGGGATTTTAGTGGACCACGGGCACGAGTAACGGATAACGGGCAAAGAACAAAGGTGATTTTCTCTTCCTTTCTGCGGCGAAGACTCGGAATCGGAAGATTGACAGAGGGCATCTTAGAACTCTCAGCCTCTATGCCTCTTTGGCCCGCCGATCTACGGCCTTCCAGAACCCCACCATGACCCATTCCTTTTTCTCAAGCTTCACATTGATCTATATACTATAGGAGAGGGCCTTTTTTTAATCACCCTATTATATACTAGTGGGTCAGGTTAATACTTCCCACTATACTAATTATAGTAGTAATTAATATTTTATCTCCTAGACTTTACATCTTAATATTTTACCGCTATTTTTATAATAATAATAATAATAACTCTTATAATAGCATATCCACTAGGTAAAAAGATAAAATAAATAATATAAAAGCAATAACGACAGGCTTAAATACTCCATTTTAACGAAAACCTCTCTATAAAGTAAATTTAATAGATTATAAGCTTAACGAAGGCCTAGATTCGATACGCTATTACTTATAATAAGGTTTATTACTTTTATAATTATAGAAAAGACCTTATACTTATAAAATAATAAATATAAATACTAATCGATTATATTATAACTAATAAAAGAACTTAGCAATAAACTTAAGTAGAAATTACTACTACTTCCCTTATTATTTTAAGTATTTAAGTCGGTCTTTATTATATTTAGTTTACCCTTTATTAACTTAGCTTTAAAAGATATATTATATAGCGAAAACCCTTCCTTTCTAAATAAAATAAGAGACTCCGGAAAGATTAGGCCGAAGCCTATATTAGCTAGATTAAGGAATAATAACGTTATATTCTTTAAACTAATAAAACCTAAGTAACTAAAGGGCTATATCGGAAATAATATATAATAAGATAGAGTAAAGAGGAGCTTTACCCGGATTATCTAGTAGAAAAGTAGTAGAGAAAGGGGGGCTAAATATTTTAAGCTTATATTTCTAGTATCCCTAAGTATATAAAGAGTCTTTATCTAGTTTAAGAGAAGGAAAAAGGCTTTATTTCTAAAGGAACTTATTATAAATATACTATCCCTCTTATCGATAGCTAGATTTATCTCTACCGAAGCTATATTAAGCTAATAGGGCTATCGCTAATCTTAAAATAAGATAGCGCGCCTATTTACGCTACTTAAGGAACCTTTAATAATATCTATAAATAAAGTATTAGAAAGGAAAATTAGCTTTTATTTTTACTTAATTTAAATTTAATTAAAACGGTATAGATTAAAATAAAGAATTATATCGAGGATAACTATAGTTATATTAAGAAGCCGATATATAATTAACTTCGGTAGTAGGTTAAAGAGGCTTAAAATTAAATTAATAAAGATTATTTAAAAGGTTTACTAGCTATAATGCTTTAACGGTATTAAGATATTATCGATATAAATAGGGGCACTATAAAGTAGTAATAGCTTTAAATAAAATAAAATATATTAGTTGCTAAAATTCTGCTTAACGGCTAGTATAATTTGGGTAGTGGTCTGAGCGCGCGTATAGGTCGTGATATAGCAAGGAAATAATAAAAACCGGGGTAGCCACAGTATGTTCCACATGCAAAATCCGGCAGGGGGCTCTTGGATTATTCAGCAGATGGATAAGATTAGATACGATACCTTAGCTTGCTCCCTTCTCAGCTCCGGGCTAGAGTGCTTCCTTTTCGGTGAGGACAAGAACATCACCAACACACAAACTTTGGACAGTCAGGATCCTACATACCCGACCAAATCACCAGCTTGATGACCAACGGTATCGATCTTACCCACGCAGCTATAATCAAGAGTTACAGGCCCCAAAAAAAAAAAAAAGACATTTACAGAAACGAACAGTCACATCGTCGTATGGGGAAATAAATCAACAAATCAGCCAGTCATCATCACCACCACCACCACCACCATGGCGCCCTCGGCCGCCGCGACAGCAACGTCGATGCTTTCGCAACAGATGCTTGCCAAGACAACACCACAGACCCCCCCGACCTTCTCCTTCACTCCCTTTCTCCAAAGAACCTACCTCCACAGTCTCCCCGTCGACCGCCCAATATGCAGAGCCTACACCAACGGCCATTGCCCCCTCGGAACCCGCTGTCCCGACCGACACGTCTCGACCACCAACAGCGCCGCGAAACAAGACGGCGGCTTCGGTCACGCCTTCAACTCGCTCGTCTGCAAGCATTGGTTGAGGGGATTGTGCAAGAAGGGCGAGTCCTGCGAGTTCCTGCACGAGTTCAATTTGCGCAAGATGCCCGAGTGCAATTTCTTCTTAAGGAACGGCTTCTGTTCTAATGGAGACGAATGCCTATACCTACACATCGATCCCCAGAGCAAGCTGCCGCCCTGTCCACATTATGACAAGGGCTTCTGCCCCTTGGGCCCACGGTGTGCGAAGAAACATGTCCGCAAGAAGATGTGCCCGTATTTTCTAGCGGGCTTCTGTCCAGATGGTCCGGAATGTAAACAGGGCGCGCATCCAAAGTGGAAGAAGGACCTGGAGAAGCCTACTGTCAAGGTGGAGAAGAAGGAGGAAGACGACGTCATGCAGGTGAGAAGGGATTACTTTGAAGATGAAGATGACGGCTCATTCAGAGACCGTGGTGACCGGGATCGGGATCGGGATCGGGATCGGGATCGGGATCGGGATAGTAATAGAGACCGCGGTCATGATCGCCAAGGTCACCAAGGGAGATTTGGTGGCCGTGGTGGGCGATGGAGAGGAAGGGGAGGTCGTCGTGGCGGCGGCGGCGGCGGCGGTGGCAGACATTGAGAAAACAAAGGCCGCACGCAGGCCGAGGGGCATTTTCTTGGGCAAACATGTTCATAGGGAGAAAGGAATTCGGGCGATCCATGATACCATTTCAGGTGCAACTTCGGCCGACTGACCATTTCTGGTCGAATCATTGTTCTAATTATAGGGAAGGGATGCTGCAAAGTCTTTGAAGTGCGCCAGAGGCGCCACTATTACGGGCAGATCGTTCCCGAGGATCAAGCAATTCTTTTTTGAAGGGCAGGTCTTGGGGCGGTTTTGCCCATGAGAAAACCCATGAATGGGACCGTCTTTAAACATGTTGCACTTTCGATTGAGTACTTCGTAGACGCGTCCTTAGAGAATCAGGTCTGGTCGGTATAAGTGTCGGGCTTCCCAATGCATCTTATAGCTTCTCCGGAGGCTGGCACACTCCTTCGAAGATTGTGTTGTGCTTGGTGATGTTGTGTGGGAGACATCGAGGGTTACCGGTGGCGCTAGATTGTGCGGTGAGGCTGCCCGGTGAACAGCTATATCGGGATGAGGAGGAAGATAATCGGATACGGAGGAGTATCACGAGTCGGAGGATGAGTGTTGAGCCTCACGGGCAGTGAAATTGGTGAGAAGCTGACTGCAAACGCCTCTCCTGACGGTGTCGTTGTATGGTGTAGGTGGCCGGAAAGATAATGTCTTCAAGCGAAAAATGTGCGTTTGGAATTATTAATTATTCGCAAGTGGCGATCAAGGGGTATTAGAAAAATGAGAAGAAGACAGCCTTTGAGACCTAAGCCAGCTGAAGGTATAGGGAAGACTGCTCATTGCTGATGGGAATGCATACCCAAGTACTGTCTGATGGAAGGTCCTGTGCGGAATTCAAGCCTCCAGATCTGCTATGTTGCCTTTCGCTGTTAGAATAGTCAATGCCTGCCTTCAAATACCTAAGTACTTACCTACTGAGTGCCTAGTTAGGTAGGCAAGATGCTGCCTAGGTACCTAGTATTCATATGAGATGCCAAATATATGAGAATATGCAATTAGTTGAAGCAAATGCAGCAGGAAGAACGAGACCTGTCTGTCAGCCATCAACTATCGTGACTTCCTAGCAATAACAAAATCCGCTACCCATCACTATGTGCTACTTCCCTCTTGGTCCCATTGCCCCAGCATTCACTGAGAGTAGACGCCGGCCTCATCAAGCAATGATTATAAACAGGCCGGACTTATTTTTCCCAGCATCACACAAGAAACAATGAGAGGCCCTCTTGAAGTCCAGTAACCCAAGAAAGACACAAACACAAAAAAACCAACAACACCCGAGAAGCCAACCAACAATGGCGGACCGTAAGAAGCCCGGAAAGAATAGCTCTCGGCTGGGCGAGAAGAAGCGAGTCCCCACGCCCGACTGGGTCAATAGGGATGCCGGACCCAATGGTCTCCCCTCACCCGTCTTGCAGGCTGGATTCGACGTTGGCATAGACCTCTCTGTCCCCCGCGGCCAGAACAGCCATGACAACTCTGCTCAGTTGACTGCGGGTAACGCTCCTGACCAGGCCGCTGGCACTGGCGCTGCCGCTGCCAGTGTCGCTGCTTCGACCAAGAAGACTCCCGCCTCGAAGAAGAGCGTTGTTTCTACCTCCAAGAAGAAGGCCAAGACTCCCAAGGAAGGTCCTATCACCCCCAAGAAGCCCGCGCAGCGCAAGGCCGGTATGCCTGCCAAGGTCACCCCTTCCAAGCGCATCCACGAGGCGACCTTTCCTGATCTCAGCTACTATTCGAGTACGTACTTCCTCAACCCAGATGTCCACCGTCACCGTCATCTCTCCACGAGGGAGCCTTCCCGATTGAATGTTTACCGATGCTGAGACGGAATACAACAAATCTTCCAGGCAGCAAGAAGAAGGATGAGGATGTTGGCGTCGAATCCGACTCCGACAGCGCCCCTTACAAGGCGGATGGTCGTTCCGACTACACCGAGCATAGCAGCGACAACGAGGACGACTTCAACAAGAACGAGCGCGAGTTTGGATTCCGCAATGAGATTGATGACGAAGATGAGTACACCAAGTACTATGATGGTGATGACCATTATGTCAAGAAGCCGCGTTGTTAAGTCAGCCTACCTTGGTTTTTTAGCATGGGAATGGCGCATGGGAACTTGATTTGCCTTGATTTGGTCTCGTTTGGCAATACATCTTCCGGTTGCTTGGTTGTTCGTTGGCATTATAGGTGCGTTGGGATCGTTAAACGCCACAGGCAGGATGTTCTTTTCACCCGAATAGGTCCCAGCAATAACCCTAGTATTAGATCTAGATGAAAGGGAGATCGATCGTGATCATGCATCATCAAATCGTCGTAAGATCCTCATGTCCACGGCCATAAGATGATATCCGTGATCCAGTCCAGTCTAATATGAGCAGAGAATAATATGTCATCCTGGTTTAACCCTCCTTCCAAACATTGGCATCGATGTGCTCAGGATGCACACTGATATACTCGCTACCTGGCCCAATATCTCCTTCCCCAATCTCGCTCCCGCTTCTTGGGCTCGGATGAAAGCTACTCTGCCAGCTCGCCAGCTCGTTCACCCTTCTCATACCCATCATCCACTCCACTAGCGTCCGCGGCACCCACTTTCCCACGAACCCGTACAGATCGGCGCCCAGACCGACCCTAACAACGCCGCTGGTGTTTGACCCGTCGATGACGTCAAAGACGGTATTATGTAGATCTCGTAGCGAGGAGCCTCTCATTCCCCGGACACGGCCAGCTGAGATTGCGCTGCTGGACGTATTCACGAAGTTGCGACCGTATGTGTGTCGTGCTGCCTCGGGCCAGGCAAGTGTTTCCGCGGATTCTGGCGCGGGGAGCAACCCCGGCTGGACGGCGGAAGAGGATCGCAGGGCGGAAGGAGCAAAGCCCGCAAAGTCAAAGGTACCGAGCTGGACATGTGTAACGGGGACAGACAAGGGCCGCAGCTCACCAGCTAGCACTTCCGTGAAAGCCGAGAGGGCGGAGCAGACTGTTGCCTCGGGTGCATGAAAGGGTGGATTGATGGATGAGATAATGGAGGGAGTGAAGACAATGACTTTGGGAGGAGGTTTCTCGCCAGTTGTGGTGAGTTTGGCTGTTAGAAGGGGCAAGAAGGCCTGGATGGTCAGTATGGGGTGGAGAAGGTGTGTGTTGAAGAGGTCCGCAAAGCTTGATGGCGGGATAGTGGCTATTGGGGAGGTCTGGTAGCTGAGCGACGGGATGAGGATGACGGATTTCAGGGTGAGGTAGTTTGCTTTTGCGCCCGGCACAGCTGCGTGAGGGGTCTGCAGGTGTTGTGCGAATCGCTCGATGGAAGCGCCGGCGCTTGGAGGCTGTAGAGACATAGAGGATTAGTGAAGTGAACGGTCTGGTTGTTTGGGTGTGGCAAAGGGCCGTCGAGCCCGAGTCCAAAACTCACATCCGTAATGTCGATGCCCAAGGGCCGAATATCCGGCCTGGATAGATTTTGCACCATGGCCTCGTCATCAATGGTGTTGCAGGCAATGTAGACGATAAAACCCCTCCTTTCCAGGTCAAGGGACAGCGACCTCGTCAGCGGCACCTTTGGGTCTCCAGCAATGACCACGACCTCTAGCCGTCCTCCATTCCTCGCGCGTCTTGCCCTTCGCGTCTTCCGGCAGTACTTGCTATTTCTATAGCTTCGGTATACTATGACACCGGTGGTGAGGATTATAAAGCCAGTGAGAACCTTGTGTTGTGAGACCCAGTTCTGTGCTCGTTCGTAAAGAGAGGATGGCATGGAAATGACCGCTGTTGGCGGAGGTCGTGGACGTGGGCGAACGGCGTCGGGGATCCACTCTCGGGTGGATAGTGATTCCCTCACTTGGTCTGCAATCTTGTCGACATGGCGGTCGATTACGTCGGCAACTTCGGTGGAGTAGTGTTTGACATGGTTGGGTATCGACGACAACTGCCTCCTCGATTAGTCTGGGGGTTTCGCATGGCGCATGGCGCATTGCGCAGAGGATTTGGAGCAGCTTACGACGTCTAAAAACTGCTGGTCATCGGCCGACATATTGAAGCTCTACCTGGGATATTTCAATAATCCACTTGGGAGGTTCAATATAGACGGAGAAGAGGGGAGGGGCTCAAAGGAGCAGGGGCATGTCGGTAGATGGAGTTCGGGAAAGAGGAATTATCAGCTGCTTTTTCTTTCTTCTCGACACTGCCAACACTCCACCCTCACCCGACATCAGTGTGCGTCAGCGGGTGATTTACTGACTGGAGGCAAACTGAGAGTGGGTCTTATCAGGGATCTAAAGAGAGCCGGGTTAGGGTAAGGGGTCCAACTGAGGTTTAGGTACCTAGGTACTCCCGGGGTCATATCTTCCTCGCCATCACTCTCAGCCTCACATAACTGATCATGAACCCGCCATCCGGCTTCCTGCATACAAATTCCAGTGCCTTTACTGCCTCTTGGATTGCATCCTCCCTCTCCTTCTCATCAGCAATCGCCTCAAACCACTTTGCACCCATCAAACGCACCCATCCATCCACACCACCCTCATCCGCTGTCGTTGGCCTCCATTCTCTCTCAACCTTCTCAACCTCCCACCCGCCAACCGTCTCCTCCATCATACTGCGAGCCCATTCCTCGTCGCCAAAGAACCAGGGGTTGATATCCACAGCCTTTTCAAGACCTATTCGGCACCCCACGGTGATGAGCAAGGCGGTTACCATCTCGCAGACGTTGCCTAGGCCGCCCATTTCAAATATGAAGACACCCCCTGGCTGCAGTGATTCGCGCACACCGCGGAAGAAGGCCTCATGACGGTGGCGAGGTTTCAAGATCCAGTGCATGGCTGCGTTCGAGAAGGCCTTGTTGAACTGCTGCTTGGGTAGGGCAGGGTGGGTGATGATGTCGAGAGCGTCGTAGACTGTCCGCTCTGTCAGCCACTCACTGCCTGTGGTACTTGTATTTCGACGGGTTTCACCTGCCTTCAAACGTAGAGTTGTCAACTCCAATGTCTTGAATCGCCTTGATCGAGGCGTCGATCATGGTCTTGGAGCTGTCAATGCCGTATAGCTTGCCCTTCCCCTGAGCCAGCACTTTGGCCATCTCTACATTCAAGATACCGTCTGTATACATGCACGTATCAATACTCATATCCCCTTATTCCTTCAGCAACCCCCTCTCGATCCCAAGTCCCCACAAGACAAATACTCACCACCACAGCCAATGTCCAGGATGACATCGTCTGGTTGTGGGTCCAGCCAACCCATTACCTTCGTGGCCAGCTTCGGCACGAATGAGGCGGAGTTTTGGTAGGCCCAAAGTAGTGCATGTAAGCCTTGTTTCCGAAGGGACGAGGGTTGGATCTAACATACCTCGGAGGACCAGTGATCTTTTACTTCTCCCGTCATGTTCGTAAATGTTCAAATGCGTCAAGCTAAGCCAACTTGAGAATGGAAAAAAAATCCGAGGGAAACGAACTTCGCCTGTCGGATACAATCAACCATTTATATCCAGTCATTAACCAGGACGGACCCCCTCATGCGGGTATAATTCGACGCCAGGGATGCTCCGATCTCGGAGTAGGACTTGGGACAAACCACAGGTACAAGAAGAGTATGTCTTGAATGATAGGTCAGATTGCAGTCATTGAAACGGAAGGGAGAGCGCAGTCCTGCGAGGTGAAGTGGAAGTATGTACATTTTGCAAGGCTGAAGTAGGTGTTCCGAAACTGGGATGACAGCCTCACTGAGAATCAGACATGCAAGATGTTTGTAGACTGAAACGCCAAATTTTAGTCAAACCAGCTCTCAGCATCAAAATAAATAAATTTTGCAATTGGCTTAGTCGATATCGAGGAGTCGATACTTTTGACCACCCAGTGCACTCTCCAGTCTCTTCATAACCGCCAGCACCTTCTCCTCCTCCAATCTTCGGCCGACCACTTGAACACCAACGGGCAAGCCATGCATAGCCTCCGCATCATACAGCTTGTATGCTCCCTGCGCGACCCCATTCATATCCTTAATCTTTAACCCCGCCGGCAATTTGTCTAGTGACTTGTCAACGTGTGTGATGGGCAAAACGCCTGCGGTATAATCAAGCTGCGATCATTGGTCAGTTAGGGGAAACCAGTCCAAGGGCTGCTCGGAGGAGTGCTCACAATATTGAACAAGAACGTATATCCGCAACTGCTCACCGCATCCTTCATACCATCATGAGGCACAGCAGGAGTGGCATTCGGCGGCGTGACGATGAAGTCAAGATCCATTTTGTTCCACCACTCGAACCACTCCGCCTTATAAGCCTCCCTATCCATCACCAACTTCCAATTCTCAAATGCCGTCTTTGCGTGCCAATCCCTCACAAGACCCGCCCACACATCATCTCGATGAACATACTTCACCCAGAGGTAGTACAAGTACTTTATTGGCCTTGGCAGCTTCATAAACCAGCTCATCTGATAAGCCCCAGGATCTTCCCATTCCCCAGCCCTCATAAACGACCGGAACATCTGGCACCCATCTGCGTTAAGCAGCAACGCGCCGATCCTCAGCGCGCGGTACATATCAGGTGGGTTGGCCTCGACGATCTCGTGGCCCTCCCTCACAAACGCATCCTCCGCCATCCTCAACGCCCTGGTGCATGCTGGACTCGGGTCCACCACCCCGTCCGTCCTTAGTACACCGATCCGGAACCTCTTCTTCTCCGCAAACTCTTTCTCGATTTCCGGCCGCCAAGCAAGCGGGTGGACAGAGTAATCGTAAGTCCAAGGCTTCATCCCGATGATCGCGCGCGTGAAATAAGTGAGATCATCTAGTGTTCTCGCCATCGGACTGTAAACGCTCGGCACGCCCTCCTGACCAGGCATGCTTGTGGCCATGCCATATTTAGGCCATCGTCCCGCAGAGCAGCGGAGGGAATAACATCCTGAGAAGTGCGCCGGTGCTCGCACGCTGCCCGCCACGTCGCTGCCGATTCCAATGCGCCCGCCGAGAGCGAGCAGCGCTGACTCGCCACCTGTAGAGCCTCCGGGTGAATACTTCGGATTGTGAGGATTTGTACACCGGCCCCAAACATCGTTGGTGGACTCAAAGCTGAGAAGTGTGATGGGAAGGTTGGTCTTGACGTAGGGAACTGCCCCTGCGTCTTTCAGGAGGCGGACGATGGCCCCGTCGGATTTGGGTGCATTCCCCACGAATGATGAGAATCCGACTGTTGAATCGTAGCCGCCCACGATTATGGTATCTTTCAAGGATACTGGGATCCCTGCCAATGGTCCTTTGAGGTTAATCGATGAGCCATCCTGGAGCCATCTCTCCGCATCTGGGAGCATGATTTCCGTAATACAATTGGTTCTTTGGTGGGCTATGAATGCGACCTTGCCATAAGTCCGAAGGATGCCGACTGGCTGGATGATGCCTTTGTGGACTTCCTGGACTATTCCCTCTATGGGCTTGTTGACCATCTTGCGGTCCGAATCTGTAAGAGGTTCATGATAGGCCGTCAAAGATGATATCTTGTTAGCACGTTGCTTTCGTTTGAATTGGCTGGGTCACTTTGTCAGTAAGGCGGAAGTCCCGTAAGTCGTGTAAGTGGGTGGATCCTTGCTCACCAATCCCGTCGATGTCTGATGTAGTCCAGGAAGAACACCATGTCGACTGATCACTGTACCTTTTATCAAGGCACCGTACATACAAGTACTTAGTGGAATTGACTCTTTTGCGAGCACTGATCTGCAAGTCACGGAAGAGGATGGGAAACAGAGCTCTACCCTGGAGCAGCCTGATAAGATCAATGTATCCCCGCACGAACCGGCAATTCAGGGGCTGACAAAAAGCCCGAACCCTGAAACGTGAGGTGGCCCTCGTGTTATTATTGGGTAGAGGGACCAGGGGGGTGGTAATTAATTCACACAGCTGACATTACCTGAAAGGCCAAGCAGAACATATCAGTTCAGTGGGTAGGGAGTTGCCCAGACCATAACTCTAGGAATGCAAGTTTATTTTCTCTACTTACAAAGGTAGTCATGTACCTTTCTGGCCTGGAAACGCCTCAGCTCTTGCCCACACTCATGTGTCTGGTGGATTGAGAATGCTTTTCCCTACCGGGTCCAAATGCTAGAAACTTGCTCCTGTGCGAGACAAGCCGGGGTCTAGAGTTAGATGCATGCGGCATCCACCCCTTATAGCTCGTTATGCTCCTGGGAGTCGTCGGTATCCATCAGCATCGTCTTAGCTACCTCCAGGATCTTCTCGCCAACCTTGTCAGTCGCCTTCTCGACAGGGGCATCAGTGGTCAAGCTTGTCTTAAGAACGATGGACTCGGGCTTGGGCACTCCATCAATTCCAATCAGCTCTGTTTCGAAAACTGCAAGCGCATCTTGTCAGCACAGAGCATGCAGATCCGGGGCAAACATGGTGGGTACATACTCAACGTTGATCCTGCGGGAATGGGACCCATTGATCGTTGGCCGTATCCCTTCTCGGGAGGAATAGTAAGAGTTCTAGGAAAAGCAGAGTTAATCGGATATGGAACTCTTGTGAAGTAAGGCAAACAATTGGTAGCGCAGCCGGTGCACATACCTCTTCTCGCCAATGCACATGTCCAAAAGACCCTCATCCCATCTACACAATGTATTAGCTTCTGTGTCTCCCGAAGCTCTTGTACCCCTTTGTTTCGGGCTGGACGAACCCCTTGATGACCTGGCCGGTTCCGAGCTTGAAGCTAAAAGGCGTTCCTCGGTCATAGCCTATCATAAAATAGTTGAATCAGCCAACCGCTACTGTTATAATAACTTGCAACCAATTGTCCCCGGTGCGTCGGTCGGACAACAGCTGCTACTCGTCGGGGGCCACTTGGTAAGAAGCAGGGCGCAACATACTAGCATCGAACTTCTTCCCATCGGCCAGTGTGCCTCGGTAATGCATTTGGACCTTGTCACCCTTCTGAGTCTTGCGCTCGCACTCGATGGGCAAAGTCACATCAATCTTGAGGTCCTCGGCGGCGATAGCGCCAACGGCAGCCGAGGCCAAGAGGAACAAGGTTGAGAGGAACTGCATGTTCGTAGATGCAATGGACAACTGAGTTGGTGTTGCACGGGTAAATGAGGCGTGCGAGTGGGAAGAGTGGTAGGTCGGGAAAGGGTGGCCTTTACGTAGTGACCATGGACGTGAAGCTCACAGGGCAAGTTAGGGCCAACCATGGCCAATCAAACAGACAGCCCTGATTGATTAGTCATCAGTACGTCACATTTCCGTCAAAGCGCCCCTCGGAGAGACAACATCATCAATACACAGCACACCATCCGAACAGACCAGCCTTTGTTGACAGCCCGACAGTTTCAAGCGGCCAATTTGAAGCGACCAATCATCACCAGAGCTTCGTATGCTTTGTATAGAGGTTTGGAGCCTCGTTATCTTGGAAGGGAGACGCATCAGTGCGGCATCCAGAAAGAGCCAGGAGACATGGCTTGGCCAGCACCAAGACGCCATCGTTTGATACAGATATATGGAGGCTGAAGGGCGATGAGAGAAAAAGGGAAATCCCACGCCAATGACGCGAGAGCGAGAGCGCTTTACTTTGGAAACGACATCCCTCATTCACGGCTCACCTGGCCTGCGCCCTGCAAGAGCCAACTTGTGAACCAACCAAGCGATCAACCGTTATGGTCGCCCTGTGGAGGCACGAGCATCCAACATATGAGATGTCCCAAACGATGACCCACATCGAATACGAGCAAATATGCCAGTCCTTGCGGGTATTCGAAGTATCATTATCGATGTTGAACCGGCCGGCATCACGAGTTTGGTCCAGACCGTCTGACGCCCGTCTGATGTTTCAATGTGCTCCTCCATTCTGGTGCCGCTACCTCGATCCTTCGCCGATGGTGGGCGTCCAATTCGGACCCCTGGGCCACCCTTGGATGATCTCAACCTCGATGATCTAGATGACGGCGGGGTGAGCGTATCTTTTGGGCGGGAAGCGTCAAGCTATGAACTCAACTGGGTCAATGCTTCTGGATATACCACGATCAATGGGCCGTCAAAGGCAGGGGGAGATTGGCGACTTGTTGATTATCTTGCTCTGAGCTGAGTCACACATGGGTCATACTGTTTATCGAGTTCTGTCTATGGACCACTCCCCGTTTCTTGACTAGACAAAGATGGAACAGGCAGGCAAGAGACTCATCTGGCAGTGGCCCTCACAGTCCTGGCAACAGCATTGCAAGCTAAGGACGCAATGTGACCTTCAGTCATTCAGCGGAGTCTTCGCTTGGAGAGGATCATATGATTCTCCCCTCTTCTTTCCCAAAGTTGGTATGGCTCCTTTCGGTGTCTGTAATATCTCCGGTTGGAGGTCTGCAGATCTCACCCCGTCCTGCTCCTTCCTCCACTATACCAGGAACTAATGTCAATGGTGGGAGTGTTGGGGCGCTTGACACCAGCACAACTCTAGTTGTGCCTGGCTGATATCCGACCGTCGAATCGCGGGCTGGTGTTGAAAGCGTTACATTGGCGCGCTGGTTTATGTGGTATTCGTTTCTGGGAGTAGCATCCTTCCAGGCCCCGGAGCGATAGATATCGAGGCTGCCAAGCTGCGAAGTGCCCACAGCGCTTGCTTGTCTTCCTCAAGCGCAGAGACAGTTCATTTGCAGAAGAGGCCCTAAATCCACCCAAAAGTCGACTGGGCAGGCAAAACGGGGCAACTTTGCCGGAAGCTGCAAGCTACTGTAGTATCCATGGATAGCTTCACTACCACTTCACCTATCGACTCCGCCCTGTTTGCGGGTTGTTCGGTACTGTGTAGCAACCGACTCATCAGCAAAAGACGGGCTCACTCGAGACTCAGTCATGTCTCGGATGAAAGTTTGCGCGAAAGCTAAACAGCCAGTCCAATGCAGGGCAGGTGATGAAGGCTGCATCCTGATGCGAACCGCTGCAGGTTCCCCGATCGAATCGAACCGAATCGGTATTGAACCAACCTGTGGGTATCCGGCTGCAGCACGCCATCAGCATTCAGATCTTATCTTTGTGAAAAAGAAAAGAAAGCAAAAACTGCGATTCGTTGTATCTACGACAAGAATGCAGGTGCTTTCAGAACTTGGGGCAACCAACCATTCATCGTCGACAGGTGTGATCAGTGACGTCTCGATTCGGAGATTTCATCATGCAAGCACTTTGTGCGGAGCTTCCGGGGATCTTCATGCCTGCAGCCGGTCATGGCCGCATCTCCATAGCCCGAGGCCGAGAGCTTTGGTACAGTATCTCACGGTTCGGTTTGAGCTGAAATATGTCCATCTCAGTGCTGAGCTTCAGCACAGAGAGAATCTGTCCGCTCCTTGGGGCTCCAGGATCCCCTCCTTTTGAGTCATCCAAAATTCCAGACACATTGGCGCCCTTTTTCGGCCCAATTGCATGTGATGGAACCTCTGCATTGCAACCACTGCACCTTCGGCGCAACCTACGGACCTCCCGACCACGCCAGCTGTCAAAGTCTCCCAATTCAGCCACGAACAATTCATTCTGAAACAAGTCTTTACGGCGCAGCAGCTGGATAGCGCCGCAAAGACGGTATGCCTAGGTCGAGCCCAACGCTGCTAGAATTTACGTCCTTTGTCGTTGGGTTTCGGGGCCCGCTCAGCCCTGTGACGAAATGCGCCCTCAGCCCCCAAAAAAGGAGGCCTACGATGGTGGGCTTGACCATGTAATTGAATGTTGAATGGCCGTCAATCCTGACCATAGAGACTTTCAGAGAAGAAAATTACTTTTGTTTTCCTTTCTGGCTCACGACTTCCGCGCGATCCGCGAGGGCGCCGGCTAGATGTGCCAAGAGCGATACTACCTAGGTACCTACCTAGGTACTTAAGTACCTACATGGGTGGGTAGGTAGGTAGGTAGGTACCCTAGACCTAGGGTAGCGTGGGCAGGTACCTACATACCTAGGTAGGTAGGTATGCATATCCAGGTACGTACCTAGGTACCCAGCAGCGCTCGAGTGAGGCTCCTGTTCCCAGGTGGGTTCGCCCTGAAGCTTGCATCGCTTGCCGATCATCCCTAACGACACACCTTGCAAGGTTCCTTGACCTTGCTCAAGCACACACCACAACAACATGGATTGCAGTCTGCAGAAGACTGCAGACTAGACTGCAGACTGCAACGTTTTTGTCTCCTCGCACCGTCGACTTTGGTGCTGGATACCCGAACGTCCCTTGCACTTCTCCTTTTGCCCAATCATGCCAGCAAGCCCTGTCTTGTCATGTCCCATTTCGGGTGCTGGTAGATCCACCTTCCACCCCTCCTGAAGACGCCGTCCACGTCCCTCACCTTGACACTGTTGAGTCACCCCTCTTTTTCCACTTCCCAGAGGAGAGTCCAGGCCGTTCCAGTCATAAGGCTTTTTATGCCCATCAGTATGCCGGACAGGGGTGGTCTTAGTGTTCATCGCCCTGTCCCATATCGAGAGCTGTCTATCTTTAGTGAGGTAGCTGCCAGCTTGGATCACGCAGACTTCATTGCCTGTACCTGCATTAAATACCTTATACTTTGTATGCCACTTGGGGCTCAGGACGGACGAGTCCCTCGCATATAAAACCTCCGTGTCTCCTTCCACACACTCTCCCTCGTTTCTTCTGCTTTTGCCCAGAGCATCAAACACAACTACCAACGCACACCGTTTCAAAGCAACTACTTCATCTTCTACTTCAGGCTTCGAAGCACCTAACACCAACTACCAAACCTACGAAGCATGTCTCGCAGCCAAAAATACGCTGTCGACGTCCACAACGAGAAAGACCAAAGAGAAGCGTCTATCAACTCACTGGCGTCGCGATCTACCAACATGTCTCGCCCTGTGTCCGCCTCCTCTACTGGGTCTGACACGGACTCATCTTCGGACAGCGTGTGGTCGACCCAGAGGAATCAGGGTGCCGACCCCAAGACGAAGATCAACAGCAAGGGCCAGGTGGTGACTGTCTATAATCACCAGCAGGGCAACACTACCAACGAGCCAACCCCAAGCTACAACTCGGCTCAGAGCTACGGGCGACGCTGATGCCCCCCTCGGTTGAGATAACGCGCTGTATAAACACTAGACTTGTTTTCCTCGATCACCGGCACTGTTACCTCGGAGTCTTCTACATACAGTCCCACAGGGGTACACACGCTTAGAAGAATGATTTGGGCTGGCGCTGGTTTTTGGAAAGCGACGTAATCCATAATACTACGGCGTTGCGACTAGAAGGCACGTCGCATGGAATGGTACCATGCGACCATTTGGCGCAAGAGACTGGACGGGAAAGGACTAAATTGTTGTTTGGATGGAATACCCCCTATGATTTCACTTTTCTTTATACATCAAGATCTTTCCACCACAGTTTGACTTGGGTCCTGTTGTTCCCACCCCCCCCCCCTGCTATAAGTGTATAAATTTATTATATAATACTCACCATCATTGCACCCGCTTTGTCCGGTCTATGACGAATGACTGTCTTTCAGCTTTGGTGTCTTGACCTGGGGCTGTACCGAGGTAGCTTGTAGTTCTAATTTTGGAGGGTACATACGTACACCATCGGGGGATAAGAAAACGTCCCGGGCGTAAGCAATGACATAGTGCCGAATGATCGAAATGTAATTATACCTCAGAATAGTCTTATCCACCTTGTTTAAATTTGTTGCCACTGAAGCTTGTATCCAGTGAATGGTGGAAGCGATAGATTGATGTTAGAAATCAGACAAGGGCTGGCGTCTGGCGCGCAGCACCCTGGACAAGACCATTCGCTGGTTTTGCCGCAGCCCGCAGGTTATGCTTCAATCCTCGTCCACTCACTGACGAGAGCAGGGCTACCAGGGCTACGCATCTGAGTACCTATCTAGGTACTGTAGGTAGGTAGTGTAAGTAAGGCAGGGGGGGGGGCTCGCAGCTCACAGCTCACAGCCCACAGCTCGCAGCGCTATGCAGGCTGGCAGGCTGCTGTGCCGTGTCGTGATCCCTGAGCTGACCAGCTGATCTGCCGCATTCCCACCATGCTTATTATGTTGTGGAGTTCTTACTATTACGGAATACGGGGGATGATGCGAGCTGGTAGATCTTGGGGAGTACCTATGTATGTAGTTGGACCGTGGGGGTAGGGGGGGCAAGGGGGGGAGGGGTGTATGTTCAGCTCCTGACCATACCAAACGCCCCTATCCACCCCCCACCTTCTCTCCTTGAAGTGCAACTTCTTCTATGTAGGATCCGGATCCGGTTGCACCGAGGACACCTAACATGTCTTAGATGGGACGTTCAACGTCCTGAAAAAAGATCTCACTCGGCTTTCACTAGCCGCGACATGCAGCTGGTGGGTAGTAGCCACAGCCGCTGTCAGCATTTCCCGGGCTGAGACTGGAGGCTGCTCCGCGACGTCGCACAACCTTGAGAAACCAGGACGACGTTTTCGGTCGTTCTCTTCAAAACAGATGATTGATCAATCTGCTAGGTAACTACGAAAGTGAACAAAAAAAAGGTATAAGGTATCTCTCTCTCTCTCTTCCTCTCTCCCCAAGAAAGCCCCACAAAGTTCCATTTTCTTCTTCTTGAAACATGGACCTTGAACTCGAACTGTACTTGACTTGTTGTTGTTGTTGTGGTTGTTGTTGCAGTATCAAAAAAGGGGGTTGCGGCAACCAGGGGCAAGCCTCGGCTTACCCTTCTGATCCTAACCCTGACCCTGACGTGTTCGGACCAATAAAGATGATGGGTGCATCGACCAACCCTGAAAAGTGGCAGGCAGGAATGTCGCCGAACCCGGTTCTTAAGCACCGCCCTCCGTCTCGGTATAATCGTCTTCCATGGCGTCCCCTCTACTTCTGTTCGGGGGACCTGGGGTCCTCGTTCGGGTTGAGCACTCCCTTCTTGATGAGCTCGTCGGGCGATGGGCGGTGGGCAATTTTCTCGTTCAGGGAGTCGGCTCGCATATGTTTCTGGAGCTGTTCACGTCGGAAGAGTAGTAGATGCATTGTTAGTCTTAAGTCGTTCCCGGTTGGAAGAAAGGGTAGAAGAACAGTGAGTGTAAAGTAAACTTCAGGTCGACATACCTCCTTCTGCTGTGCCAGCAGGCCGGGAGCCGCTGAAGAAGCCGGCAGGATGTTCTCTAAAGTAAAGGTGGCAGGGTCAGTACAGTAGATGGACGAATCGGACAAAAGAACCGGGGCAAGAAAACGTCAATGTGGCGGCTGCTTACTCTCAATAAGTTCAGCTCGGTCTGGCCGGTGGGCAAGTTGCTTGTCGAGGGTATTGCGACGGGCAATATCCGGGCGGGCGATGGAGGACTCGTCGACTTTGACGTCGTCGACCTCTGGGGTTGTGTTCTCATCAGCCATGATGGAGGGGAGGTGTGTTAGTCTTGCTATGGTATAGATTAGATTGGATGGAATGTCGATCTTGTAGTTAGTCTTGTTGAGTTTGGGAGAAAAGCACACACGAGCGAGAGCAAAACAAGAGCAGAGCAGAGCAGAGCAGAGGAATGCGGGGAGGGGAGGACGGACAAGGAGGATCACCCTCTTGCTTTTTGTAGTCGACCTGACGACCTACGTGGTGGACTTACGGATCCGTACAGCACTGTCTATCTGTCTTGTCTATCTGTGCACATATGTACACCTGGCCAGCTGGCCAGGCTTTCCACCAGTCCACCACTCCTCCCATTTCCACTTTCCACTTTCCATCTCTTGGTGAGGACTGAAGAGGGGGGGGGGGCTTGGAAAACCTTGGAAAGCCTTGGTCTCTTCTGCCTGGGCAGGCTAGACAGCCCAGACCAACTGGTGCCCCTGAGCTGAGCTGTTTCTTTGTTTTGTTGTGGATGTGGAGTAAGTGCAGGAACTCCCCACTCAACACTTCAATCAATGTTAAATGCTCCGTCACGCCTGCGCTCGTTTTCCTGCCCCGCATTTTCAGGGGCTACATACACTACATACCTTACTTGTAGGACTGCTGTACATACATCTACAGGGGGGGGCACCGTCCAGCCATCCAACGCCATCCAACGCCATCCAACCTGACAACGGGCCCTGCCGAGGAAACAGACCCACCTGGTGATGCAGCAGCACCATTGACGCACGCTCAATCACCATGCCTGACACACATCAATGCATCTATCACGTTAGGTACACTACATACATACACCGAGATTATTGAAGTTTAACTACCTACTTAACTTAAGTACCTACCTGGGTACGTACCTAGGTAGGGTTTATCTACCCTAAGTATGTATTCACTGGGATACAAACCGTTGAATAACCTCCTGGATAAGTCCAAAGTCCCGCTTTCTATCAAACACCTGCGCATGGTCCATCTCAAACCAAAGCAACTCTATACCGGATCTGGTCATCGTAGCTCCCTTACTGGCCGACTCTAGCACCTCACCTGAGCCACCATCCTCGTCCTCGGTGAGGTATCGCGCCACAATTCGCGTGTCCACAATAAGATCGCGCCCCGCAAGGCAAACCGCTGCCTTGCGACCACCAGCCACGAGCTCGTCCTTCCATATGATGTTCTCTCTCCAGAAGAAATGCCGTCCCAACACCAACGCAATCCCCGGGTCCATACTTGCCAGATACCACAGCTGCCACTCATTGGCCGTCCTGGGCTTGCGCCTCGTAAAGTTATAGGCAACGTCCGGAAGATGAAGCAACAGCGTTACCGGGTCCACGAGCACCACACCCTGTACCCGTGCACCTAGGTCGGGGTCATGCAGAACATGCGTGGTCAGTACGGTGCCGTACGAGTGCCCGATAAGGACGAATTTGTCAATGCCGTGGTGCTGTAGGATCTTCTTGAGATGGCGTAAAAAGTCGGGTCTCGCGAGGATGTTGGTCTTGGTCAGGCGCATGGAGATGGGAAGAATTTCAAGCGCGAGTACAGCGCTGGTAGATGGGAGAGAGGAGAGAAACGGAACGTAGGGGTATAGACCGATGCCAATCCCGTGAAGGAAGACGACGGGGAGAGTGGTAGATGATGAGTCGGCACATTGAGGGCCACGATACCAGTAGCTGAGTTCATCTGACGGCGACTGCCGTTGCATGCGGCCGAGAGAGGCAAGTGGCCGAGCGGGGAATACGTCTAGGAGATTGGTCCTTAAAGAACATGGCCAGAACTGAAAGCCTTTCCATAGCATGTGACAATGAGTAGCCGTGTCGACGAGGCCCACGGTCAGATACCAGACGACGCTGCGGTACCGATGTGGGACTTGGTCAAAGGTCAGCCTCATATGTCTGGCGTTTCCGAGTCCCGGGGCTAGAGGACGGCCAAGCTGTGCTTCCGTTTTGACGATGAACGTCTCCAGCTCTTCCTCGATATCAGGAGTGGCCTCTTCCTGGTCGAAGAAAGCCCAGAGCAAGAAATCCCTGACATTGTCTCGCTTGATATCATTGATATCCGCACCCAGAGCCCACAGACTCAAATATCGCTCAGGATCTGGGATGTTGTCAAGGCAACGCTGGAAAACGGCGGCCCTGTCGGGACCTTGTGGCGGATGCCTTGCCAGATGCGAGAGGCGGCGCTTGAACGGCCGGAGCACGAAGGCATAATAGAGGGCTTCGACTGGCAGGATGATCCAGAATGGGCGAGGCAGGAAGAGCACAATGAGAGGCAGGTAGGTCAGGAAAAAGACACAGATACGGATGAATACCAACCCATACAGAGTAGGATTCAGCATCCTGATAGACTGTGATGAGTGGTCAGCCTCCTAATGGAACATTGGTTGACGATGACAATGACGATGACGATGGCGACAGCAATGGGAAGTTGTTGGTTGGCATGGCATTCCGTTCTTTTTTGTGTGTTGATTTAGGACTTTTTTTTTGTGTTTTTTTGTTGAACGTCTGTATCCATCCTCAAAGTGGGCTTTGCCAGTCATGACTGGCCTCAAGAACTCAGGCGGGCCGGTTGCATGTGATAATTGTGATATTGGACTGAGTTGGGATCGCGCCTTTCAGTTTCACGCGCCTGTTTCAGTGACGACCCGCGGTATGACGTCGGGATTATTCCCAACAAACTTCCAAGGAAGTTATGATTGATCAAGGGTCTTATCAGTACCAAATTCTCCATAGTCGCTCATTATGCAGCAGTCCTCGGGACGCGAGGGTTTAACCCTAACGTTTTTGATGCCACTTGTTTCCCACCCCGTGGGACTTTCAATCACAACACCACCAAAGATAAGTCATTGCACGTTCCTCCAGCCCACTTCAGTTGACAATGGGAAGTATCTCAATTCGCGAGCATATCCGCTGGGGCACAGATGCTCCCTCAGAGCCTACTTCAACACTGGTGCTCACTTCACCAGGCCGCCGCTTTGTCGATGTCAGAGTATTAAGACGAGCATCATCATCGTCGTCGTCGTCGTCGTCGTCACCGCCAACATCAGGACCCAAGCACCCAAGCGATGAGAACTTTGGCATTCTTCCAAAGGACCAGATTGACTGGGCATTCGCCGGCACATCCTCATCCAGCAAGGTGACCCGTCATGACGGTAGCCAGGTCTCTCATTCTATCTTCCATCATTGGGTGGACAGTCGCAGCAAGGAGCCAGAAACCATACGTGACGAAGGCGACATGTTTTCCCAACCGGATGACATGATGCTGGAAACAGGAAGAATGGTCAACCCAGCTACGGGAATAGAGACGGATTACGAGGAGCTATGGCGCGACGAGGAGCCAAAATCCATCAGTGTGGGAGAAGCCACATGTGTCGTATTCCAGCTACAAGATGACTCCATCGGAAAACGCGGGCAGTTCGTACGTCTGGGGCAGTACGCCCAGGGTGTATTGCAGATCGGAAACAGCTTTACGGCTGAGAGGTGGTTGTGGGATCAAGGACAGTCCAAGTGGAGGCGGCTTGTCAAAACCGGAGACAGTGAGGCACCATCTCTGGAAACGCTGCTTGAAAAGAACGGCTCACTGCACATGGAGGGCGAACAGGTTGAGACTCCAAGTGGCACCTGGACCGTTATCGAGGTCCAAGGCTAGCGATGTTACCTGGGGACGCCGTTTACTCGCAGACCAGTGAACCATTCCTCTGCCCAGTATGATGCGCATGGCTACGGTAAAGACGTGTCATCAAGGACTCCCTGCATTGGTGTGGATTCATTCATTCTCAATATTTGAAGCCTGGTTGTGTTGTACTGGGCGGAGGATATATGGTCGATACTGGATGTGACCTCAACCCCCAATGTCACTAATTATTTCATCTGGATTTGTCTTGTTCATATTCCAAAACTCGAAAAGCAGGCCAGTTGCTGCCGACCTGAGAACAACCCTCGGAAACAAAACCCCACCGAAATCATGATTCATTCTTGACACATTGGACTTCACAGTCATTTTCTCTTTCTGCCCCATCTCGGGAATCTTGCAATGAGTACCCCAACACAGCGAGCCTTGGGAACCAATGATCTTCGACATGCTTCCCATCACCTCCAGGGCTATATCAAGTTTCTCGCCAAGACCAGTGCGCCATAGCCAGAAAACACAGAGTTGATTTTGGCCCTGTAGGGGCAGTCTTTCTAAGTAGGCCTTGGTCTACGTTGTTTTATGCTCCTCAGTATCCACAAGTCTGTCATTGCAGCCCGTGAAGAGCGCCTGGCGCGCGTCGAAGGACCGGAAATGTCTTCGTGAAGCTGGCCAAGTGGATCTGGGGAGGCATTGTCCTCCTCTACGAAGCTGTTCTGGGAGCATTCGTTCGCCGACATGAAGTTCCTCTTGTCTCCTTACTCTTGATTTGGTCTCGGTCAATGTCTACATTTGCGGTCGCTGCTGCAATCCCGATCAAGACCATGATCCCAAACCTGCCGGCATTATTGGCGTGAAGAAAGAGGTCAACGGTGTTGTTGCGTGGAGTTCAAGCGTGTCTATTACAAAGAGACACCTGGGCACCGGCTCCTCGGCACCCGCCCCCTGCCATCGTTGCCGAGGAGGTCTGAGGTTATCATATAGTTCCAAAATACAACAGGCTAGGTTGTGAGTTGTTCATTGCATCATTTCAATTCCTCTCGCTAACATATTAACTACGCGTCTCGACGAATATCTGAAGCTATGACTGACTGATCTAGACTTATTTGTGAGAATATGTTTGTATTATTATATTATGCATTATCACTCCTTAGTCAAATTTGTTTGAAATCAGTCGTACAACCGGTTGAGTTCCGAGGTCCGGGGTTCGGCGCGCTGATAGTATCTCAATATGGAGAACATTCATTCATGGGAATATGGAATAGCAACATGGAAGTTGAAGCCAGCCATACTAGTTCAGTCAAGTGCCAACTCGAAAATACCTGGAGACAGACCTGGTTCCTACTCCCAGAAATGTCACCTCGTGACCTGCTCTGAGGTCGCTTATTTCGCTTCTAGTCATTGTGTCACGATCGTGTCCAATGTTAACACGTTAACACGCTATGCATATACTAACAACAATGCCATCCACGCCCCTCAATCAGACTTTTCCAGAATGAGCGCAAACTTACTCCTCGCCCGGATTCTGCTGCCAAAGATCACCAGCACCCATGGTACAAACGTCAATCCCAGCGCAATACCGCCCAACAAACCACCAGCCCTCGCGTTACCCAAATTGTTGAACAAGGGCAGCGCCACCAGAGGGAACACACCCCCCAGCACATTCCTGCAGCAGGACTGTGCAGCCAATGCAGACGAGGCATAGGCATGGTACACGTCGGCGAGGTAGTTGAACGTCGCGAGGTAGACGCTGAAGATTCCCATCGTCGCCAAACAGATGGCGATAGCGGGGGAAATCCAGGGGGTGGACGGGGTGGACGTGAAGCCGAAGATGAAAAGCCCGATGGGGAGCAGTGTGGCCGTGATGCAGGTGAAGTAGAGGCGGGACTCGGGCGCCTCGACAGGGAAGTGACGGCGGAGGAAGGCGTAGAATTTTGCCCTTGCCCCGTGCTGATGGTGGGCATCTACCCGCTCGCTGGAGGAGTCCTCCGACGCCCAGTTCTCGGCCCTCCATTGGGGGTTCTTGAGGAGATTGTCTTGCAGGACGCCGATGATGGTTGAGAGAATGGCGCCGACGATCATGGCGGCGAAGATGTATCCTGAACTTTCAACGTTGAATCCGTATACGGTCTCGAAGACGTACGGAATTGAGGCGAAGGTGAGATATAGGACCGCCCAGGCGAAGGAGACCCAGAGGGAGAAGAAGAAGACGACGGGTTCGGTGCAGAGTAGGTGGAAGGGCCGGTATAGCGAGATGGAGATCATCTTGCCGAGGGTAGCGCGCTCTTCGTCAGACTTGACGCGCCAGCGAAGTCGAACGAGGTTCACGTTGGTGTTCATCGCCATCTTCATCTCTTCGTCCTGTGGGCCTGAGTCTTCGGCCGTGTCTTCGTCGCCGCTGCCTCCCTCTTTGAGGCCAGAGACGGAGTCTTGTAACCAGACCCCGTAATGGCCTGCCTTTTCTCTTTCTTCATACCACTTATTCAAAGCTTTCCCCTTTCGACTCAGCACGACACTGCCCCTACTCTCTTTGAATAGGATCGCAATGAGACTCATCAACACACCGCCCATGATAACCTGGTGCCAGAATACCCACTTCCACTTGTCACCATCGTCACCATACTTGTAAGTAATGACTGACGAGATCAAGGGACCGAGTCCAGTACCCACGAGAACAGAGCCGCTAAAGATAGCCATGGGCGTGTTTCTCCCTTCCTTGTCCCACAGATCAGCAATGACACCCCCTATCATCGTGCTAAAGACACTTCCACCGACACCAACTAGGAACCGCGCGACCAGCATTCCAGCGAGGTCAGGGACGAAACCGCAGACGAGCTGGAAGACGACGAAGACCACGCCGGAGACTGCAAAGACGGGATACCGGCCGTTGATCTCACTGAAGGGTGCAAGCACCATAGGCGCCAGGGCAAAGCCCATACAGAAGGTGGTGATTCCCGTCAGGAGGGCGGTCTTAGATGCATGGAATTCCGCCTCCATGATTGCTATTGGTGCGGAATACGACCCAGAACAGTAAGCGGTGAGACCTGTAGCAATGCAGCAGAGGACCATGTGGTAGGCTTTGCGGTAGGTGGGCCAGTGGGTTGGGTTCATGTACCGGACGAGGTCAGGCTCAGCTGGCGATTCCGAGGTAGTCGAGCTGGAGGGGATGGTGTTGTTCGGTGGCGGCAAAGGAGTGTCGAAGGTCAGGTAGTGGTAGGTGATGGGCGAGTCAGCTGTGAGGAGTTGTGCCCGAGATGGTCCTTCCTTCAAAGAGGCATGGAAGGCATTGGCTTTCTCAGGAATGCCCTCCGCCTGCGGCACTTTCGCCATCAACATATCCTCTTGGCTGTGGATGGCATTCCGATCGGATTGGTCCACATGACCAGGGCTGATTGACAATGTCATGACCGTTAAGCTTGAAGTTGAGCCTGAAGTTGAGCCTCTTCAAGTACCCGCTGTGTGTGTGAGTGTGTGTGTGTGTGTGTGCGTGTGTGTGCGTGTGTGCGCTGTGACACCGGGTTGTCGTCTCTCACGGGCAACAGCGACTCTGGCGAGCGTCGAGGACACAGAGGTGGTGGGAACTGTCAGAGAGGGAGAAAACCCAAGTATCACAGCCGGCCAGCCGGCAAAGGGGAAGCCAGACTCGGTGTACTTCCCGGGGAGAATATGGGAATAAAAGAGCGGGCAAGAAAAAACAAGCATCTTGACGATCCACCTTCGGGCCTCCACCCGGCTCGAACTAGTCTGAAAGTCCAGTATTATAGTGCTGTGTAGGTGAGATGGGAACGTCCTAGTTCTGCATGCATTCATCTTTCGCGACATTCTTGTCACGACGTATCTAAACCTGATAATAAATTCTGGAGACGTTAAAAAAAAAAATTTGAGCCTTGTCTTGATAACCAAGCGAAGCCGCCATCGTTTAAACGAGAGAGTACTTTCGTAGCTAGGCATGGGCTGAACTTTCAACCCCATAGGGACGGTCAGACCGTGGGCTGCGTGGAGGGCACATGCTTGAGATGCTGGTGATGGTTGGGGCACAAGTTGGGGCGCAGGTCGGGGAATACCTGGGAATATCCAGTGATCGTCATTACTTGCTGCGGACCCGGAAAACTATTCCCAATATGGTCAGGACATCCGTATATGCTCGGCAACTTGTCAATGTCGCTGTTGTCGTTTAGTGAAACTGACTGGAGCATGCAATACAGGGGCGGAGGGGAAGAAGATAAGCTCACGTGAGACCCTCAACGTTGTACTTGAGGGTCAATGTCGCTGGATTGGCTTGTCATTCCGTTGATTTATGCGAGAAGCCGAAGTGTGCCACCATCTACATGCATGAATATGAAATATATCGCAACATGATTGGAACGGTTGGAAGTCGATGACAAGTAATGGATAACAACCTTGGAAGTCTCAGACTCCTCACCGACGTAGACACCCTGCCAACCTGCCAACCTGCCAACCTGCCAACCTGCCAATTTGCCACCCTGCCACCCTGCCACCCTGCTACCCTTTCCTTGTACTGTGTATATTGGTTCTGGAGAGATGATGATGGTGTTTTGAACGGGTGGCAGAAGCCAGGTGGTTGCAGGTGCCCAGGTGGTCATAGTAGAAAGGATAAGGAGCGATTCCAGTCTAATCCGTACAACAACAGGTAAGTTGGCTAGGGTTAGGGTCGCTCTATCGGGTCGGCACCAAGGTTGGGGGTGGGTACATACACAATAATTCGTACATAATTCGGCAGTTGTTCCGGCCTAGGCACCTAGGGACCTCAATCATACGCAAGAGAGAGAAATACTGATATGCAATTTCCTTCATTCAAATTGTTCGAGTAAAGGCAAACAAGTCTAGACTAAACCTCTTCGGATATCTATCTGTCTGGGTGGTCCCTCCAACCTCTGAAGGGCATCCTCACGAGCCGTAGAAATCCTATGCCGGTCATCGAGTGAGTTATCCGGTATGAACGTAGTCGGCGTCCTGGTGTCATCCCAAATATCCACACGCCAATACCCGTCCACTTCCCCTTCATATTCACTGCGAGGAGACTGGCCCCGGAGCGGAGACTGGCCCTGGAGACGAGGAACAGAAGCAGTAACAACAGCCTTTGGGTTCACCTTCTTGCTGCTGCTCTTCCCACTGCCAGGAGCAGAATGAGCCACCATCCAAGCACCACCACCAATTAACTCTGCGAACTTGCCCCTCTGGCCCAGCAGCTCCTCAAACGATCCCTCTTCAGCCACAAACCCCTGATCAATCACCACAATCCGCCCCGCCATCCTCATCATCTCCTTAGAATGCGTAACAACCACAACCGCCATCCTCTCCTCCACCCTGGCCCTCCTCGACTGTTGAACCAACAGCCTGATCGCAACCCTCACACCCTCCGCCCCATCAGCATCCAATGCACTTGTCGGCTCATCCATGACTAGCAACTTCGGCTTGCGGACTAAAGCGCGTGCGATGCCAACGCGCTGGGCCTGTCCGCCAGAGAGCCCGACTCCCCCCTCGCCTACAAGCGTGGCGTACCCATCGGGGAGGGAGACGATGAAGTCGTGGATGCACGCTAGCTTTGCAGCCGCAACGACGGAGCTCAGCTCGCGGAGTGGTGAGTCCGGGTGTAGCCCGTAGACGATATTCTCCCTGATCGTAGTGGGGAAGAGGAAAGGTTGCTGAGGCACATGGGCTATGTGGGTGCGCAGGATGGTGGACGAGAGGGAGGAGGCGGGGACACGTGCATATGTCAGGGGCGCTTGTTGTTGCTGTTGTTGCCCTGTAGGTAGCCGACTGAAGCTGGGGTGTTGAGATTTGTCCGGTACTGGTATTTGCGGCTCCGTCGGAGGACTGTCTGAGGGTTCGTACAGTCTCAGGAGAAGGCTGGCGATAGTGCTCTTTCCACATCCCGAAGCGCCGACGATAGCGATGCAATCTCCTCGATCGACCTTAAGGTTGACGTTTCGTAGGATCCTGTTTGGTTCTCGACTGCCCTTGGCAGTGGGATACGCAAACTGTAGACTCCTCATCTCGACTGGGAACGGCGTCAGGATCCTTTTTTCGCCGCGCCCTTCATGGCTGTTGCTGTAGCTCAGTGTGGCATAGTAGAGGATCTGGATGGACGTTGCCTTGGCCTGAGCAATCTGAGGAATGTTATTCATCATCGCCGTCGCGGTGCCCATGCTGAAAAGTAGCAGGTTGATCACCTGCATGATATCCGTCACCGAGATGGTGGCTCCCGGCGAAGTGAGCAGCACAGTGGCGTACCAGAACACAAGTGCGGTGAGCCACCATGACATGCTCTGGTTCAGTCCATAAAACAAACCTATCCACATACCCCTCTTGACGCCAACTCGAAGGGTGTCCTCGGCCGAGTTGGCGTGTTTAGTGCTGAAATACTCTTCCAGGGTCAACGCCTTCACCACACGGATATTCAGAAACGTCTCTACGGCCACCGAGTTCGTTGCCTCAGCCATTGCATTACACCTAGCCTCCCATTTCGCGCTCACAGATGCGCTGGCTCTGGTAGCAGCATAGACAGCCGGACCGGAAGCGAGCGTGACCAGTGTCAGCCTCCACGAGATAACCAGGGCCCAGATCAGGCCACTGAAGATCATCCCTGCAACGATGAGCACAACGGGGACAAAGCGTCCTACCAGATTACGCATCTCCTCCGCGTTTCGGTCTAGGACCTCGACGATCCGCGATGGTGCGTGTCGTGGCTTGTCGAACCATTGCTTCGGCTGGGACAGGATCCGCTTGAGGGCCTCGACTCGCAATGCCGCCACCCAGGCCTGGCCAGTACACTGCATGAGGTAGTGTGCTGCAAAGGTAGCGGTGCCGTCGGCGGCGGCAATGATGGTCAATCTGATAGCCCACGTCCGGCCAGCAGATGTCATTTCTGCAGGTGGTGCCCAAAAGGCGGCGAGGAGCTGGGCAAACACGTAGGCGAAGGCCGGATTGCATGCTGCAGCAACCAGACACGAAACCAGGCCGAGTATGGCACGGATGCGATTGGGTTTGTCGAGCATGGGCCAGACAGTGCCGAGGATCTTGTAGAGGGAGATGTTGCGCCGTTTGCTGACGCTTGTAGGTTTCGTTGTCTTTTCATGTTGGCATGCCTTTGGTATTGCTTCGTGGGTGGTACTTGCTGCGGAAATCGTCGAGCCTTTCCTCTTCTCGCTCTCATCAAGTTGCTGCTTAGCTGGGTGTCTTCGCGGTGTCCTGACGTAGGGTCGGCGAGCCTTGATCGCCTCTCCCATTTCTTGAACAAACTCGAGGCTGGACTTTCTCTTCTCTAGTGGAGCTTTGTATTCAATGCTGTAAGTGTCTCTGCTAATTCGTCTCTTGTTCGCCCTTTGATTCGAAGCAATGCGACTGTGTTCCATTTCTACATTAGAAGCAGCATACGAGATTCTGCCTCGGTCAGGGTCGGTCAGACCGACGGGAGCATCCCAAAGTTCCTTGGTCCGCATGACAGTAGAGCGTTGCATCCCAGCACCTAGTGTCATCCTGAAAAGTCCTCCAGGCCCCGGAGAGCTTGCGTCCTGTGGTTGTGGAAGTATCTTTGAGAGGCGTGAGGTTGCCACGATTGGTGTCTGAGCCAGAGACTCTGAAGAGGAGAGCCCGGCGGCATTGCTGGCAATTGAGCTCACCGTGTCTGTAGAGTCGCGGTGAGTGACACCGTCATCTGTTAGGGTGAGCAGTGAGGCAAACATGCCCCCTCCATCCTTGGCCAGATCCCGCCGGAAGCCCTCCTGTACAAGGAAGCTCTTGTCCAAAACATAGACGTAATCCTCGTTCTGAATCTGGGACACATCGTGCGTGATGATGATTGTCGTCTTGCCAGTGCGCCAGGTCCTGATGGCTTCAAGAATAAGGACCCTGCTGGTCGGGTCAAGTCCGCTTGTGACCTCATCCAGAATTAAGACAGGCGGATCTCGCAGTCTCGCTCGAGCTAGCGCAAGCCGCTGCCTCTGCCCACCGCTGAGGCTGTAGCCCCCTATGCCGACATTGGTATCAAGCCCATCTGGAAGCCCAGAGACTGTAGACTGGAGCAGTGCAGACTCGCATACTGCTTGGACATCCTCTCGAGTGACGGTTGATGGGTAACGAGAGCCAATGGCTATATTCATGAGGAATGTGTCGTTGAAGAGGATACTTGACTGTTGGATCAAGGTGACGTTGCTCCGAACCCAATTGTCGTCCAAAGTCTGGAGGGGATGGCCGTCGATGAGCACGCTCCCAGTGAGAGGCTCGTAGAACTTCAAAAGTAAGTTGCTCAATGTTGACTTTCCAGAGCCACTCCGACCGACAAGGAATGTCATTTCGCCCGCCGCGAAGAAGAATGACGATCGGTTGAGCACGGTCCTGTCGGGATTCGAAGAATACGCGAAACTGACGTTGCTCAACTCGATATCACCCGCACACCTCTCCGGTCGGTGTGTACCCTTCAGCCCGCGGATCTGTCGGCCTACCGAGAGGCCCAATACGACCTTCTCAAGGGAATATCCAGCAGCAATCCCCTTAGCAAGGACTAGCCACTGCGGTCCGACGTTCTCGATACACTGAAAGGCCGTCACGATAGCATAGAAGGTGGTGAGAGCATTTCCGGCCGTAGTCGAGCCCTTGTTCACCAGGTACACCGCAAGCCAGAAGCCAATCACAAACAGATTGACCATCCACAACTTGATGAATCCCATCTGCATCGCGTTCCTGCGTGCCTGCTGGGGAAAATACTGCATGGATCTTCTGACAGCTTGCATATACTGCCACACCTCGTGGTCGAAGCCGTTGTACACTTTGACCAGATCGATAGCTGTCACAGCTGCATTGACGTGCTTGGAGGCTTCGGCGAGTTCACGCTTCTGCGCCTCAATGGCTGCTTCAAGGCCGCGGCTGATGAGGTTCAGGGCGACGACGGAAACGGGAATCGTGGCCATCAAGACGAGTGTGAGTTCCCAGCTGTAGTAGAAGGCGATGATGAGGCAACCAACGGATATGAAAAGATCGGTTACGAGGAAGCCGAAGACCTGGGAGGTTGCCATTTGAAGCTCCCGGGTTTGACTAGATGCCATATCAGCAGAAGAAACAAACAGACAATAACGCCGACATGACTTACATCTGCATGCTTGACAATGAACTGCTCACTCCTTCCTGCTGTCTATCGAACCATGCCATCTCCTTGGATAGCAAATTTGAAAATAAGCTCTCCCTGGCGCTCTTGGCTGCAAGTTCACCAAAGATGACCCAAAGGGCCATGAGAGCCGAGTTGAAGGCCCAGATAGCCACACCGACTCCTGTCAGGACCAAACACCATATCCTTACACCCTCCATGGCCGTTGTGCCACTAATTGTTCCAGCACCAAGGGGGCTGACAATGTCCATGATCTTGCCCAGAAGGATGGCGTACAGTGTCTTGGTCGCAGCAACGAGGACAGCTGCGATGACAGCAAAGCTGAGGAAGGCGGCGTGACGTCGCTCTGTAAAGACGAATAGATGGCGCCATGTCGATTTCGATGGAGCATTTCCGGGTTTGTCATCATAGTTGTGTTCACTATTTTGAGGTGAGGGTTCACTGTCAGGGCCCTTTCCAGGGGCTTGGATCGGGATCACTTGAGGTTGATCCATAATGTTGGCGCACACCTATCAATTGATGACTCCCAATAATATCAAAGTACTGCAGTAAGACAGAGGGAAAGTGCGACTACTGAGACGCGCATGATACGAAGAGGAAGAATTGAGAAGAGAAATGCAGTTATAATCCGTACATTCGTAGCCACTGGAGCCTGTGGCATGGAAAAGAATGGGAGCATGTTGATTCTACATTCTATATTCGGAAGGAAATATATAATGGAACTTCAAACTTGTAGAATGGGAGCGTTGATGGTATTTCGGGTCTTTGTGGGGTTGTGGTTGATATTGTAGATATTTCGACAATACTAAGTGGGACAATGAGCTTCCTTGAAGCAGCGCCACGATTACCCGACTGCCTTACCGCAAAGCCTTCTAGCGAGCAGCTTACTGTAAACACGTTAGCCTACTTGTAGGTAAAGCATCATTGCAATATTCTCGCCAGAAGGACCCGGGCCACACAAGTGGAAGAGTCTGGGCTGGAAATGTCAGCAGTGCGACCAGAGAGTCGTACGATGATCAAATTCGACGGTCTCCAACATTCAGTTTCACAAAACGACGGCTTTATGAATGCCATGTCGGCAGACAAGATTGATGGGTGCCACTCTTGGCCAACCCACAACTGGACAGGTTGATCTCACATCAGAGCTGCGTTCAATGGACGGGGTTTTCGTTTGTCACACACAAGTTTCGTTGTCCTGTTGAGTATATCATCCTGCCGAGCTGGGTATCTGAGAATTTTTAAAATGCCCCGCCTGATTCAATCTCGCCCGGAACAACCCAACGAGCGAGCTCAGGCAGCGCACGGCAGCGTGTAGCCGACCCTCTTATTTATTGGCCTCCTTCTCCTTCTGCGCCTGCTCGTAGATCCAATCGTTCAAGCCCTTCCTGTTCCTTGCAATCTCAACGGCGTAGAACTGCATGCGAGGGACGAAGATGGTGCCTTCTTGTGTGTACTCCTCCTTGGGGCTCGTGCGCAACATGGTACCAAAGCTGTAGTCGTCGACCTTGTTCTCGTATGCCATCAGGAAGTCACGCCATCGCTTCTTGCCCTGAGGACTCTTCATCTTGGCCTCGTCTATCGTCTCGGCAGGGTCAAACTCCGGGAAGTCCTTGAGGAGATGCTCGTAAATTTCGTCGTCCAGCTTGGTCAGGCGCAAGGTGCTCCCCTTGACCTTTTCGAGAATGGACCAGTATGTCTCGAGGTGTTGGACAGCTGCAGCGTTTCAGGTTAGTATCAAAGTTCGAGACCTGCTTTCGGAAGGGCGACGAACCCTTGACGGCGAATTGCTTCTCAATCTAGGCGTTTCAAGTTAGTAATTAGAAAAGGGAAAAGAAGACAGAAAGAATACCCTTGCTCCCAAGAGAAGAGACGGCACGGCGTGGCGTGCCGTGGCGTGCCGTGGCGTGCCGTGGCCATCGCATTAAATTGAGCAGAAACTCACATCTTCAAGGTTGTCGGCCTCCTCGGCATTGAAGTTGGTAGGCACAGGCTGTGCCCCAGCCATGGAGCTATGAATCAGATCGTCGGCCATAATGCAAGAGTTTTTGTCTTCCAGATTTGTATATTGAAAGGAATTGCTGAGAGTTGGGAGGAGGATGTGTGGTTGAAATAGTTCAATTTGTTGGCTTAGAGGGGCAATTTCTGGGTGCTTCCAGTTCTCACTCAATTCCTCTGGATGGCGGGGCAAACGCCGTCATCAATGCCTGCCGGCGCCTATGTATGTAGGTGGCAATGCTCGGGAAGATCCATCATCGGACATGACAGGGATTTGAAATGTACCTGGGTACCTGGGTAGTCCGGAGCCGGAACCTTTCCTGTTGCTTCTCAGTATCGGAGCCGACTTCCAACGACCTCCAGCAGCCTTCAGCAACCAGGTCAGGGTCTTCATGGAACCACCGCCCTTCAGACTGACACTTGTTCAATGCATCTAATTTTATCCCGCCATAATGGCAAGCTATAAAGATAAGCATGGTCTCGTTCTAGGTCTTTGAGATGTTGTAGTTATGGTTGTTGGCCATGGCCATGGCGAAATAGCAGCCTCCTCCACACTCTTAGCAATGGCTCCATCCACAAGAAAATGTTTAGAGAATTATGGTCAACACAGAGCCACAGTATTGTCATCTCCCCTCCCCCGTCCTTTTATTCTTTTATTGCTTTCTCCTCTTTCTCTGTCTCTGTTGCTGTTGGGGACTCTCACAGCATACTTCAAATGTCATGGCACCATACCTTTGCTGCAAATACTGGAATTGGCTCTGGATGAATGTCTTCCTCATATTTGGAAATTTCACACTGGAAAGTATAATATAGAAGCCCAGAGCCCAGCGGGAAGTCTTATGTTGAACACCCCTAAGCAGACTATAAGCCAGCTTGAGGTCAAAGAAGAGACCAAAGAGGTCGCAGGATGCGTTAGACCCATCAACAACATCACGATAAACAACAATTAACGGGAAGAACCTGATTGAGTCCCCAGACTACTATATACTACGATGGACCGTCTTGGAAGGAATGATGGAGACTTACAGGTTCAAGGGCTTTTACTTCAGTGGCATAGTCCTTGAGCAGGAAAAGGGAAATTGTTGGGCAGACGGCATCACTACCATGGGCTCCCAGGGGCTGTTAGGCTTGTATGGATCGATGAGTGCCATGTTAGAAAAAGTATCAAGGGGTGGATACCCAGGTGGGAAAGCACATGGGGAGATATGGGATGAAAGATGCCCAGAACTCTTCATCCTGTTATGCAGTACAGGTACTGGAGGGAGAAGAGGGAGAAGAGTGCCTGGGCAAGAAACGTAGGGTCATGTGACACCCTCTTTACTCCCAGCTTACCTAGGTAGCTTCACCTCCCTGGTAAACAGGGCGTGAAGGGAAACTTTCCGACGCAACTGGGAGCTTTACAACTGACCTTCCGACGCTTTACACCCATCCTTCTACCTACATTCACCTTCCTCCAGCCCAGACCTTTTCGGCCTTCCTCCTTTTCCACCCATCTCTCCTACTTTAACTACCCTAACTAACATCGCGGGCTATCATCGTTGCTCTCAATATCTCTACCTTCAATCCCAATCCTTAAAATCTACTGAACAGAATCAAAAACATCGCGGTGACCAGTCTTGTGCGACAGTCTCACCATGGAGGGGTCACCAGGCCCCCAGGGCTCTTCAGGTCAGTTCTCAAACGTCGCACAGCTTGCGACTGCTTAAGCCTCGGTCATCACCTTCACGTATTACCGCCATTTTCACAATCATTCTTTACTTTGAGTGACGCCGAATCCAAACATCGCATAGCCTGCAGATTAGAGTTGCCATTCTAACTGATCTTCATAGGGGCTCGAAAGAAGTGCAGCCAGCACAGCGAGCAGGAGCACCACAAAGATAACCACAAGGGCCGCTTCAAAGAGGACCTTACCCAACAGCCAGTACCTACTGAAGACGAAAATGGGGAGGAACCCAATCCAGCATTCCTGGGTTCCTTGGATTATCACAACTTCCTGCACAGCTCCTTGAAGGCTAAGCCCAAGGTCGCCAAATCACCCACAGCGGCATCTACATTCCCTGATCCTCCAGTCACCCCAAACAAAAGGCTCAATGTGAATCGTTCCCTGGGTGATTTCAACACCCCCAGTACTGTATTCAAGTCCAAGTCCAGCAAGGATAAGAAGAAGAAAGAGGTTGAGAAGGAGACTGTGCTACCACCACTCTCCAAGAAGACCTCTCTATACCTCTCTGAGAAGGATTCTACTGAGACAATGTGAGCTCTGCCCTGTTCACGAAATCCCAGAACTAAACCAAGCCTTTGGCTGAGACTGACCTTGTTTCTCCCCCCCCCCCCCAGCAAACATATCCCTGCCGTTAGGGAACGCCGTTCGCAGGCCCAAATTGAGCAGGCCAGTAGGCCTGAAGCATTGAGAAATATCTCTCAGTCTGATCTATCGAGCTTGAATGAGATTCCAGCTACTTTGACTTCCTCAGCCATCACCCCCTCATCCTCTCCCTCAGTTGTCCCTCTAACACCTGGAACACTCCGAAGCACTAAGACTCTACAGAGCATTCCCTCAGGCCCTCTTAGCAGCATTTCATACAAGGAGATTGACCCGGCCAAACTTCAACCGTTTATTGGCCCGCTCACAAAACAGCAACCACCTCCAGATCGGCCTCTTCCTCAACTCCCCTTCCCATCGCCCATCAAGCGACGGCCCCACCGCAACAAGTCAACAACCAACATGGCGGACGCCTACAAGCACAGCATGGAGGATACGACAGAGCCATACGTCGGCGATAAGAAGGGCAGAGGATTACGCAAGAAAATCTCCAAGTTCTTCTCAGGTGATCAGCCTTCGAGACCTGCCGACACAGCCGTTGCAACGGGCTTTCGGCCGCTTTCGATCGATACCTCACGCGACTCTCAGACGTTCTCCGACATCTTTGATGACGTATACAAGGCATCTGGAGGTCCATCCCATTCTGGACGTGCTTCTTACAACTCAGGTCACGAATCGCATCAAATATCTGGACGTGCCTCCCGTCAGTCTGGTGGAGGTAATGTCTCTTCCACCTCTGGTGAATTTCTGCCCCGACTGTCCTCCCAATTTGACGCAACGGGCCCGCCTTCGCGAGAAGCGCCTACTCCCCCAGTGTCTTCGCCCCCGATCGAGCCTCCTTCTCTCACTGAGCACCCTGCCCTCCGAGGTGATTTGGCATTGCAAGCTCAGTGGGGAGTGGTCGATACCAAGTCCGTATCTGTACCAGGCCCCGGCTTGCAGACACCGTCTCAAGACTCTCCCACCCTCGGCGTTACACGTCAACGCCCTGCGCAAATTGACACGGTCGCTCGAAAGTCATCTAAATCGGTGTGTTCCACTTTCGAGGCCACCACAAGGCCCAGGTCGGTCAAGGAGAAGCTACATACATGCGTCGGCACAGAAAGCGCTCTTCCAGAGGACGTGGACCCCCTGCCAACTTTCGATCGTACAGTCGATTTGACATTGTACAGGTATTCGAGGAAGGAGGGAGATTGCATGGTTGCTTTCATTCCCAGACCCTCTGACAAGTTTGACCATGTGCGGACCCTGTTCATCAAGGAATTTGCCAACGGACAGCCCTTCACCAGGTACAAGAGGAAGAAGCGGTTCAGGTACTTCGACCTTCCTGGCGAGGTACGATTCGAAGTCGTGCGGCATATCATTGCAGACACTCACTCTGAAATGCCCATCTTGCTAAATGGCATACGGCAGGCCCTCCCAGCCTGGCCAAATGAAGCTTTCGCCAATCTTAGGTCCGTTCTGGATCCTTTACAGTCGTACATTTGGGCCTGCCCTCATCTGCGTGCTGATATCATGGTCACTCTTCTTCTGACCCGTTCATTCCACGTTATTTTCAGTCCCTTCGTGAAGCAATCCTCCTCGCCCCTCGCTACACAGTGGTTTATGCGCTACTTGCACATGATGCAGGACATTCGCCTCGAACTGGACATGACCAAGCTCGGATTCGGCCACAACTGGAGCTCGACCACGCTGAGCACTAAGCTGCAGGACATTGGAGCCTTGGTTTCCAAGTTTACAGAGAAGATGCTCACCCGAGATGAGAAGGCCAACACATTGGGCCGACTGACTCTCCACTGTCGCCGATACTTCGGATACCGTCAAGGCAAGAACAGTCTTGAGGAACAGCCTGGTGTGTACGCGAATCCACTCCATGGCTGTGACACGAATGATCTTCACGGTCTCGATATCTGCGAGGACGGCCCCGGGTACAACCAGAACAAGCCTAGGCTCTACAACTGCTCAGCTCCAAGCTTGCCCCCATCGGCCAAAAGCCCGTACTCCGGTCACCGCCGTCATCATGCTGATCTTTCCAACCGCGTGCCGTACGTCAGCGAATACCAGCTAACAGTCGCCGATTCACTGCACAGTCTCGTTGGCCTGGTCGACAGTGTTCGTATGGTCGGTTTCAGTGAGGACTGGACCTTCCGGACGCATGAGGCGCTGTGGCCAAAGGAAGAGCGAGACGCCATCCCGTTTGAACACAAACACATTCACATCGATCGCTGGACGCCCTCGCGCCACGACTACGTCGCTCCTGGCCATGCCCTCTACTTCGACTTTGGTATCTGTAGCGGTGTTCACCGCTACCCGCCCCTACCCGACTCTGAGCCAATGGTCTGCGCCAAATACGACGTTGGAAACGACGTCTACGTGGAGCTCGGATCAGGCAAGGTCTTGACCGTCACAGATGACGGCGCCGAATTCATCGCCCGTGTCCAGGGTCCCAACATTCCGGTACTTGCCAGAGCCTCGAGCCTCGAGCCCTGCGGCCCACCTGTCCCTCGTGCACCATCAGCATTCGTTGTCAAGCCCTCGCGTATCCCTACTCCGAAGGACCGCCGCAATCTCAGCCCGATGATGGAAGCTATGCGCAATGGAACGCCCACGAAGGCAGCCCACTTGTTGGGTCTCCCCGGAACGAACATCACCAATACTCAGCTGAGTGGCTATGCGGGCGAGACCGAGGATGACGACGATTATGCTACGCCTACCAAGTCTCGAACTGTCAGTAATGCTTCAGCCATGACTGGCAATGTGTCTGCGCAGCCTCAAGAGGACCACATGAGCGAGCTTGTACCCCAGCAGAGCCGATCTAGCTCCACGGCTGGCACCGGTGCTCCAAGGTCCGGTAGGCTATCAAGCAAGAGATCATTCCTCCTGCTTGGTGGGGCCCGCAAGAAGAGCACTTGAATGATACATGAGGACATGGCGCGACACTATGCATCTTAATGCAATGGAGAACTTTGAAGGCACAATTTTTTTTTTTGTCACAACTGATTCAGCAGCATAACTAGACGACCTCGGAAGCACAACAGGAAGAATTCCTTTCTCCCCAGAATGGTTTGATACATTCGTCAAAGCATTCGTCAAGGCATTTACGACTTTCGGTTTTCTCCTTTTTTTTTTTTTTTTAGGCCCGGTTCAGCAACATATCACAATGATTTTGAGGCTCCCTGAGGAGATTACCCTCTCTACGCGCGAGTCTACTAATACATCAATACAGGCGTTTACAATTTATTGCGCCCACCCCGCCCCCTGGCTGGCTCAGCAACTCGATTCCAGGCATTGAAGCTCAACGAGATATTTCCTCCGGGCGATAAGCTCCGAGCTCCGAGTCTGCTTCATGCACCACTCGGTGCGACAACAATCTATTATCTTCGTTTTCGCTTCGATCACGGACCTCGACGACAACTGCTTTCGCCCGCCAGTTTGCTCTCAAGCGTGTTTAGGATAAAGTTGTTGGAATGATACCCCAGGCTCACTGCTGACTTGGAATTTTCAAGCAGTGTTTATTTGCCTATGCATGTTGGATTATAAAGTGTATGATAGTTGAGCAACAGCAAACAAACACCAAAAACAAATCACAAAAACACAGTATCATTATAAACCTGCCGGGACCAACATTCGTGTTTGAAAAGAGAGAATCCTCTCTATACCATGCCGTCATGTGCTATACTGCGAAATGTGAGTGAGTAGATCCCATGCAGTGAGGCCATCCTACCAAACGGCTTCGCTGCTCTGCTTAGCTCTGTCATGCAGTGCGGCCAACCTCAACCTGCCCGTTGTTCAAGCTTGGATGTAAGACGACTCCATGTTCTCAAGAGGATATATGACAGTATGCAATCGTCGCCAGGGCATTCATCCGCTTTGGCTGAGCTCCTGCTGGTGACCCCTGTTATGCGTGTTTCTGAGGTCGAAATGGTGCCCGTGGAGAAGTCACTTCACGTGTAAACACAACTACAGGATTGCGGTCCCCAACAGTTCATATTTGCTGGGTCAGCTGCTCTGCAAAGAACATTGTTTGAGAATCTGACCAACTTCCAATTCCGATTGCTCTGGAAGTTGGTCCTGATCATCCCGACTCCATGTGAGCCAACAGATTCAACAAACCAATAAACCCACTGGTCGTCTTCTTTCCGTAGCTAGGTAGACTGTAGACACCGACTGTCGATGTTCCTATACATCGTACCAGTACTATAAACTGCTTTGCATTTCCCGGTACCCCGCCTTCCTCCTCAGCTTCATTTCTGCCCACCACCCTCCTCCGCCTGTCAAACGTCCAGACCGTTCTTCAAATCTCAACAAGATGCTAACTTACTGGAGATACTCCCGTGTACCCTTAGCCCTGACAGGACTTACACATGCAAGACTGGCTGGTGTCGATGGATTTGAAGCCCCGGACTTTAGCATCATAGAAGCCCATTTGGAACGAGGAATTAATATCTTTGAAATATCCCAGCTTGCTACTCTTATTGATCATTGCTCGCCCTTCGCTTGTAGTATCTCCGTGAACCAAGGCCATATCTATACCATCTCAAGCACAATGAGTTGTACTAACTTTGCGTAGTGTGATTTTATTTAGACAACCTACGACTCTGACACTGTCAGTACCCTAGGGTACTCAAAATGAGGCATCCTATGCCGACTTCACCACCTCATCTTGGTCGACACATCAGGCCAATGTCAGGCCTGACTACATACTCTATCCTTCAACGCTTTCTCAAGTCTCTATATTGGTCCTTCTATTCCGGTTGACACAATGCCCTTTTGCCGTAAAAGGCGGTGGCCATTCAGCCTTCACAGGGGCATCAAATATACAGGGGGGCATCACTGTCTCTTTCTAAAACCTCAACAGTTTCCAACTCTGGGCAGACAAGAAGACAGTTTCTATTAAGCCTGGGAACACCTGATTTAGTATTTACACGGAGTTAGCTCAGCATGACCTCGCCGTAGTTGGCGGAAGGTCCGCGCCCATCGGTATTGGGGGGCTAACAACAGGAGGGCAGTCTTCGATGAAGCTCGTGTATTTGTGTAACTATATGTACTTGGGAAGATATCACTCTGACATTATCTGGAGGTGGAACTTCCTTCTTCAGCAATATTCATGGCTTGGCATGTGACAATGTTGCTAGTTACGACGTAGGTGAAACCCGGGCGCCCCCCCCCCCGCCTGTGCCTCGACGGCATACTCATAATTATAGCATGCCTCCATGCTGACACAGACCTGTAGTTTGTTACAGCCAATGGGATGATAGTCACTATAACTCCAACGCAACACTCAGATCTTTTCTGGGTTCTCCGCGGTGGTGGCAACAACTTTGGTCTTGTAGTGAACTCCACCAGCAAAACGATTTCTCTCCCGGCATCCGAGTTGTGGGTAGGAAGCAGGGCATACACCGACGAGAGCTTCCCGGAAGTTATTGACGCATTCGCAAGCCTCGTCGCAGACTCTCCCAACGGCCCAAGGGCTGGGACTTGGCTAACTTGGATTTCGTATAAGGGAGCAGAACTCGCTTTAGCTGAACTGGAGGCAATGACGAAGGACGGAGGCAATCCACTCGGTCTTGCAGTTGAAGAGGGACCAATATATATAATCCTTATCGTCTGCAGGTGGATGAAAGAGGAGGATGATGCAGCTTATATACCAAATGGTATCTACAGCTCTGAAGAGAATTAAGCTCAATGTAGCTTCCCTGGGGTTACAGAACGACTTCGTCTATATGAACTACGCAAGTATGTTCCAGGACGCTATTGGCATATATGGTCCTGCTAAAGAGGCCAGACTAAAGGATATTGCGAGTAATTATGACCCTGCTCGTGTCTTTCAGGAACTGCAACCGGGCCACTTCAAGCTTGATGGGCCGCCTGTGGGCGACTCTGTAAATTTTTTTTTTTTTTTGTTAAACACAATCGAATCAAGTTGAAGTAACGGACAGTACCCTTAGACTTCTAAATCAATTCCTCTAAGGGCTCCTGTCTCTACCTTATTATTTAATAGCGGTATCCGAGACTATGAGCCTTGTAAGTCACCCCGCTCACGTTGGTCGTTGCCAAATCGTATATATCCCACAGTGGTTCATCAGAACTTATCATTCCAGATACCCTATGTACATGTATTAGAAAGCCCCCCCTCCATTTCACATCATGACATGTTCTTCTCCATGACGTCGATAAGGATTGCCCGACTCCACAATGTTAGCTGTAGTAGCCACCTCTTGTTACCGTCGCGAGCCGACAATTGACAAGGGGCAGAGCAGAAGCGGCAAACCACTGCAGTTACTGAAACCGAAAAGGCGCGAGTAGCTGAGCATATAAACATGTTCAACTCGATGACAGATTAATCGACGTGTCTGCAGCCGAAGTCAACAATATGCAGTATAAAGACAGCGAAGGATTCAATCCCACACGACTAGAATCTAGGGGCAGTGGAGTAGCCCTGACCGGCCAACCATTCAGACCTATCGATGAAGGGATTGAGGATCCGCCAGGATGACCTCTACTCAAAACTAGGCTGCCACCAAAGGGAACAGCCGGCGCGTCGGAAATTGATTGAGGTCGTCCAGATTGCCCACCGTCTTTTCCCTTGGAAATCCTCCCTTCCCTTCAGAACTCTCCCAAGTTTTGGCCCAATCGTGGTAGATGGTCGCCACCTGAAGATGTTGCAACTTTGTCATCTCACAGCTGCGGCCTCCGTGCTGCTGGCAGGAATATGGGGTACTCTCGCCGACGACTCTGTCCAATTCCTATATCCGGTCGATACTGGGCTAATCTTCCACTACTTGGACCGGATCGATGTCTCGTACCAGTCGAATTACTCGGCACCTTACCTCTTCACGTGGTGCGACCCTGATGACGTTCAGGGGGCACAATCAGATCGCCCGGATGCGTACAATGCGACGACGGAGATCACGCTGCAGTTCACCAGTGATGGGGATCTCGATTGTTGGTTCAACCTGAGAGAGACTGATAGCACGGATGATCAGGGAATTAATTCGGTACAATGGACGTTTGTCAACACGACGCGAGAAGGAGGACCCGTAAGTGGCAACTTTGACCAGGTATGCGATGCAATGCTGACCATAAGGCATCGAACAGGCAACGCTGGGTTTACCCACTACAGCTGCTACGACGAGTACCCCGGTTTCAACTCCGACCGCCAATACGATAGCGACGACAACAGTAACGGCTTCCGCAGCACCATCCACCAGTGGTTTGTCAACAGGAGCAAAGGCGGGCCTCGGTATTGGCATCGCGGTAGGAGTTGTTGCAATCGCAGCGATAGCTGGGGCACTTCTTTTTCGACGGCGAAAGAGGACAAGGAGCCAGGGAAAAAAAGACGCTGGGGACATGGGAGGCAGGGCGTCACCATCACCCTTTCAAGGCATGGCCGAGCTGGAGGAGCAGCAAGGACCAGCTGAGTTGGAAATTGTGTCGCATTCGTCAGCGGCTCTGAAGGGGAAGTACGCGCCTGTGGCTGCATACAGTCCTCAGGAGATGCCGGCGGATTATCCGGGGTCGAAGATCGAGCCCCAGGAGTTGCCGGCGGCTGTCGATCGAGAGCATAGAGAGGGCCAATAGGCGGAATAATCAATGGGAAAAGAGCCCTTCGGATCTGTCCCGAATCCGGCATATAGGAACTCAAATTTTCCGGAAGATCAAGAAGCTGACACAGCGTAGTCAGATACCTACAACCCGGAACTTGGATTCCGTTGAATCTCCCGGATTTGCCCCAGATCCAATCCCCCTAGTACCCCATAAAGTCTTGACGTTTCTATCAGGGTTTCAACCCGGTGGGGGTGGAGACGACGGGAGTTGGAGACATATTTCCTCGTTGCTCTTGTCTTCAAATAGAAAGTATGTAATGTAACCCAAATTCAGAAAGATGGGCGATTTTTGGAAATAGTAGTATATGAAGCGTGTGATTTGCTTCGTTAGCAGCAGTCGTCGAGCCTGAGAAGTGACGGACATGTATGTAAGTTGGGCTAGTATGGTTGCAAGTAGCTTTCCGTTCAATCATGAAGATGGAGTTGCCAAGGAGGACCCATCAAGGCCACGTTTTTGGACACAAGCCCGTAGATCGTTGTGTAGATATCAATGCTGTCTGTCTCATATATTAATGTGGGATGTGCCCGCTTCTCGTGGCTTTGTGAACAAGGACTGTTCTCACCCAAGCCAGTCTGACGAAACAATATGAGAACTACACATCTCGTCACCGCCACCTTTGCAGCGTTGGCAGGGGCGAGTCCTTCATGCTCAGTCGGATTTCTCCAAGCCGCCCTTCCTTCGAATGCGACTGTCCTCTCAGCAGTGCCAGTTGCCAATGGCGGCACGTATGGTGAAGGGGCAGCAGATACCCCATACCCCACGAACCCAACAAACCTACCGGAAAACTGCGCCGTTATCGTGAACGTGACGACATCACCATCGTCAAGTTTCCGCTTTGGAATGTTCTTGCCAATGCGGTGGAACGGGCGTTTCCTGCAAGTTGGTAACGGAGGGTTTGCGGGTGGCATCAATTGGCTGGACATGGGAGCAGGTATTCGATATGGATTTGCGGTGACCTCGACCGACACCGGACATAATTCAAGCAGTTCCGATTTGATGTGGGCGCTGAATGAGCCTGAGAAGAGGCTGGACTTTGGCTTTCGTGCCATTCATGGTTCGGTGGTTCATGGAAAGGCCCTGGTGGAGGCGTTCTATGGGCAGAGCATCTCGTACTCGTATTACTCAGGGGGTTCGACTGGCGGGAGACAAGGACTGCGAGAAGCGCAGTATGACCCCGACTCCTTTGACGGGTTGCTTGTTGCAGCGCCAGCGTGGTGGACGAGTCATCTGCAACCGTGGACGACAAAGCTGGGCTCTTACAATCTCCCCCTCAATGCGCCAAACAGGATCCCACTGTCGCTGTTCGGCGTGATCGGTGCCGAGGTGATCAAGCAATGCGACTCTGTGGACGGGGTTGTAGATGGCATCATCAGCTCCCCAGAGCTGTGCAGCTTTGATACAGATGCTCTTCTTTGCGGGTCTGCAGGAACGAATGTATCGGCCTGCTTGACGGAAACCCAGGTCGCGACCCTGCATAACATCTATAGCGACTACTTTGCCGAGGATAGATTCGCTTTCCCGGGCCTGGAGCTTGGCTCAGAAGCACAGTGGACTATCCTGCTGGGAGGTTCAGAGCCGAACTCGCTTGGTGACGAGTACCTACAGAGCTTCGTTCTCAGCAACGCGAACTGGAGTTGGACTCAGTACACCGATAATCTTCTCTGGCAAGCCGACGATGAAGACCCTGGGAACTGTACCGCTGATCATTTTGACACGATGAGGGCCGTGATGGAGAGAGGCAGCAAAATCATCATGTTGCACGGAATGTCCGATGGGCTGGTCGCAACCCGCAGTTCCAATGTCTTCTACAGACGCGTTGCAGAGGCTCTGGGCGGCTATGACAAGCTGAAGAGCTGGTTCAGGCTATTCTTGGTCCCTGGCTTGCAGCACGTCGTTGGCACGCCGTCGGATGTGAATGCGCCATGGTATTTCGCAGGTCCCAACTCTCAAGGGGAGTTGGGAACAGACGTCTACTCGACTCCCGGGTTTGAGGATGCCCAGCATGATGCCCTGATGGCATTAATGGATTGGGTAGAGAAGAATGTAACCGTGGACTCGATCATCGCGACGACATGGAACAATTCTTCGGATCCGACTTCTGGTGTATACAGACAGCGGCCAGTTTGCCCATTTCCACAAAAGGCTGTGTATGACGGCGTGGGAGATATAAATGATGCTGAGAGGTGGAAATGTCCCGGCTATGATAGCGAATCGTCAGAAATACGTTGACCTAACCCACGATCAATTGATATTTAAGTAAATATTGTATATGTGTTTTATACGGCTTTCCGGTAAAATACGAATCTTTCTAAATGGGAGCTGACTCAGCCTTCGACGCTTTACTTTAGTCCCGTGAGACCGTGAAGACGTCGCGTCATCCATCCATCGCGGGCGCGTCGTCTTTTGCTCCCATCATCAGCGATCAGATTGCTTCGCCGAGGACGACCCTCCTAAGATGCTTGTTACTAGACAGAGCTCCTGCGAGAGAGGAAACCACGGTATATTCAATCCAAAATGACAAACGATGCCACTCCGGATCAACCCTCGGAGAAGGACGACTTTCCGGATCAAGTTTTATCTCCAACCCTCCCGGCCTCGCAGCATACCTCGCTGAAATACTCCCTGCTGGGTCCATCTCTGACAAAGGCTGGTCAAGACTCTGTGGACCAAAAGAAGGTAGATTCACATTTCTCTACATACCCATAGCACCCAACCAGTCAACTCACGCCGCTCCCGTCAGGTCTCCGAGATCATCTACAACGCCTCAAAAGGCTCTAAGTACTTCAACCGCGAAGAGGAAAGGGACAAGATCCTTACCGTCAAGATCGACCGGATACTTGACAAGAAACGCCAACTTGAGAAGCTTGACCTCTCCCGCGAACAGCGCAAAGCCGATAATCTCATTGCCGAGCTCGAGCTCTCCCGCGATCTGAGCCAGTACATCGTTCACCTTGATTGTGATGCCTTTTATGCTGCTGTTGAACAGCTTGATAGGCCGGAGCTGAAAGACCTCCCTTTTGCCGTTGGCGGCGGTGTTCTAACAACATGCAATTACGTCGCGAGAAAATTTGGCTGCCGTTCTGGCATGGCTGGTTTTGTTGCGAAGAAGCTGTGTCCGGACCTAATACTCCTGCCGATGAACTTCGACAAGTACACTTCCAAGGCGAACGAAATCCGGGAAGTGATAGCGGAATATGACCCTCGCTTCGAGAGTGCGAGCATCGACGAGGCATACCTGAATATCACAGAGTACTGCCGAGATCGTGACTTGTCACCGACGGATGCTGTGGCCCAGATGCGGAGGGAGGTCTATGAAAGGACCGAAATCACTGTGTCGGCCGGAATCGCGGCAAACGCGAAGCTGGCAAAAATATGCTCCAATATCAACAAACCCAACGGGCAGTTCATACTACCCAACGATCGAATTGCCATCATGTCTTTTATGCGAGACTTACCTTGCCGCAAAGTCAATGGTATTGGTCGCGTTTTGGAACGAGAGCTCAAGGCCGTTAGTGTCGAGGATTGTGGAGATATATATGGACAACGGAAATTCCTCAGCCACTTATTTGGAGACAAGGCCTACGAGTTCCTCATACACTGCTACCTGGGGCTTGGCCGCACAAATGTCCAGCCTGCAGAGGAGTACGAGCGCAAGTCTGTCGGTACTGAAAGCACTTTTCATGATATGTCGGATCCGAAACAGTTGCGGGAAAAGCTGCGCTGGACTGCTAATGAACTAGAAAAGGATATGCGCCGGGCGGAGTGTAAAGGCAGGACGTTGGTCTTGAAAGTCAAACTCCATACATATGAGGTCTATACCCGACAGACTGTTGTACCAAAAGCAATCTGTCTTGCAGACGATCTGTACAACTATGCTGTTCCCATACTTGCCAAGCTGGAGCAAGAGACGCCAGGGATGAAGCTAAGGCTCATGGGATTACGCTGTACACATCTTGTCAGTACGAAGAAGCCAGACACGCTTGCCTTCTTCGGACTGAAGCCGAGGAGTGGGACAACTCCAGAGCCTGGAAAGGTGTTACGTAAGGCGTCTCAAATCGATGAAGATGGATGGGAGAAGATCCCCGAGGAGCTACTAGAACAGGACGACATTGATGTTGATATCGAAGCAGATGGTCTCTCTGCAGAGAGTGGGACTATCCATCTGAAGCACGGGAAAGAGATCTTTCCCAATGCTATGTTCAAGAAGAAGTCCTCACCGCTACCAGAGGAGTGGTGGGATTGTCCCATCTGCAGTCGACCTCAGCCTGCCGATGAGAGGCAGTTCAACGACCACATCGATGCGTGCCTGTCACGGCAGGCTATTCGAGATGCTGTCCAGAAAGACGCCGGCGGTCACCAAGCACCGCGGAGCCGAGGAGCAACACCAGAGATAAAGCGCCCCAAGCTGTCGTCAGAAAAGAAACGAGGGCGGCCACCAGGAGCCCCGGATCCTAGACAGAAGAAGCTCTGTTTTGAATGAGAGCGCAAGCCGGATATGACCACGATTAATGAGACATGGCGTGTACAGCGGCGTTGGAATATAATCTCGCACAGCACTTTGCGGTTCTGCCGCCTATACCATTGCTCAATACTAGGTAAACATGATGGGCTAATCTGCCATGCCTGCGGCCGTGCCCCAGACTCAGACCCTTGACCACTTTAATGTCACTACATCAATCCATTCCCTCTGTTATCATGTCATGACATGGCCTGTTCTACATACGCATACCCGAATGCTGCTGGTATCCTACGTGGTTCTGTACAAGGCTTTAGTAAGGTCTGATAATACACCCGAGGAGGTCAAAGAATTTGCGAAGATGCAAAAATCTGGATGGATAAACTCGTACCACACTGGAAGTTCGAGTCACTACCTCCTTCTCCTGCTGGATGATAGCACAGCAGTGGCAACAAAGTGAGGCAACAACATCACCACAGCAGCTGCCCTCAACATGGTACTTTTCACGGATATCTTGACGTCGAATGCATTGCAGGCTGTATCATTTCAGTCAGCACAAACTTTTGCAACTCAAAACGGAAGTAATAGGGACGCATACACCCAACCCCAGCCACCAGCAGCATGCAGCACACAGAGGATGCCGCAGTCGGCATTGCAGCAGCTGTAGCCTTCCATGTTGCCATTGTGCTTCATGCGGTGGGTGGCCCTGCCAAGGACGATGCATGGGCACCAGAAACCCTCGCAGCAGAGGCCGAAGGGGCTGCAGCAGCCAAAGAGGCTTTCCTGCCAGCCTGAAGACATTTTGTTTGGTGGTCGAAGGTTGAATGAATGTGAACGTGAATGATACTCAGTGGGTATCAAACAAGACTCGTCGTTTAAGACAACACAATATACTGAGGGGAGAGCGTAGTGATCTGTTGGAAAGGCTGTCAATGGTGGTGAATGAGCACAGTGGATACATATTTGAATGAGGGAAATGAAGGTATAAATCCTTCAGGCCTCGCTAAATCGCGGTCCTTTGTCTGGCTGTATGTCCAGAAAGACGGTCTGACACGACTGCGCCTCCAACAACTCCAACGGTCAACCTGGCTGTGTTGACTTTCGGAAGTTGGGCTTGAGGGTACCTGACCTGGCTGACCGACGACCCGGGAAGATAAAGCCGCATCCTGCAACATGCAAAATCCAGCTACCCATTTCGAGGGTCCTATTGGGACTGCCATGAGGCCTTGTCTCCCCCCCGGGGGGGGGTTATATCTGGACGCCTGCGGCCCTTGAATTTCGGGTTCGATCTTCTAAACTAGCGGTTTCAAGTTTCAGCCGGGCGAATTTGGTGTGGAAGATTGTTGTGGTTTTAGTGTGGAAGATTTAGTGTGAATTGGTATCTTTGGTGTGGAAGTACTAAGTAGAGTATTTGGTTCAATATACACCAAGTGGGATGATTGACAGTAACGATTTATTTTGCAATAACTCTTCATTGTTCCTAGCTTACTCCCCGAGAGAACACCATGGTCCAGCACAGCTCACTACCTATTGAGATGTTCATATTTGGGCCATTTTGGGGTCAAGCCACAAATGCACCCAGCTGCATCCCCGAGGCTCATCTGCCTGGACCTCGTTATTACCGAGCTGCATGGGGTTCAATTAATGATCCGAAGCGAGATGGCGGGGTATGTGATCATTTGCCTTATACTCTGCGTGCATGCTCCTCGAAGGCAATAGGCGAATTAGTCTGTGACCTCGTAGACTTCATTTGGTTTTCTCATAATAGATGCTGCGCAATATGGCGAAGCTCATTGTAATATTTGGTGCCACAGGAAATCAAGGTCAGCCGTCAACCCCCCCCCCCAAGGTTACCTATGTGACAAACATACCTAGGTACAGACAGAGGCTCACATTGACACTCATCGTAGGCGGCTCAGTAGCCAAACTCCTCCTCCAGCACCCTTCTCAGTACGCTGTCCGAGCCGTGACGCGTGATCCCTCGTCCGAATCAGCCCGGGCCCTCGCAGCCCAGGGTGCCGAAGTCGTCCAGGCAGACCTGACTGTCCCCTCCAGCCTTCCACCGGCGCTGGAGGGATGCTGGGGCGTCTTCGGGGTTACTAATTTCTACGACTCCAAGATCAAAGATGACCCCGGTAGCGAGGAGCAGCAGGGCAGAAACCTCGTGGACGCGGCCATGGCCGCCGGGACGGTGGAGTGTTTCGTGTGGTCGACGCTGCCGTCGAGCAGGGCCATCTCGGGCGGCCGGTTCGTCAGCCGGATCTATGAGGGCAAGTATCACGTTGACGATTACATCCGGGAGAAGGACATCCCGGCGTGTTTTCTCTACACGGGGAATTTCTACGAGAACATGGTCTTGCGCTCGCACATGAAGTACAACGCCGAAACAGACACCGTCGAGTTCCACCAGCCGCTCCTCAACGCTGACACGAAGCTGGCCATGCTCTTCGTCGAGAAGGACTTGAGCGGTATCACCAAGGCGGTCTTTGACCAGTGGGGTTCCGAGAAGGAACAGCTTACCCATAGGTATCTCTATTGCTGTGACGCGCGGGTCTCTCCCAACGACATCCTGGGCTGTGTGAGAAGGGTGACGGGGAAGAATGCTGTCTATGTGAAGCTGGAGACGACAGGCTGGAAAGATCGGGACGTCATGTTCCAATTGTATAATGAATGCGGGATGTACGGTAACAAGACGATTCCGGACGAGAATGTGCTGGCGCTTGGGGTCAAGTTGCATGGCATTGAGGATTTTGTGAGGACCAGGCTGTTGCCGCATCTGGGGTTGACCGCTGTGGATGGTTGATGAGAAGGGCTCCTCTGCCACATAGTGTTTCGTTTATGAAAACCGTTTATGCAAATAGAAAACATCTAGCATCGTGACAAAGCGTGACATATGAATAACAAATCATCACTTTGTAGAAATGATCATGTGAAATGTGTGATAATGCCGTCGGCGGCCCATCACTCAATTGGTTGCGCAAAATATGTATGCATGCTACGCCGAACTCTCGAATTGACGGCACGCATCTCCTCCATGACCATCATTTACACACTGACGACTTTAGTTTCCCCCTTCCTCCCTAGCTTTCCTCAAACAGTATTATGCGTCAGAGGCTGCGGCCAGTTGCATGAGTAACACTCAAGACTGTAGGGCCGGAAATAGAAGAGCATGGTGGCATATATTGGGACGCGATATGGGATTATCAACAGAGACACCAGATCCAATTTCGAACACTCGGCTTCAAGCTTGGGCTACCCTCAGGTTCCATCCTTTGACCCATCGATACTCTGTGCAGCTTCCCCGCAGCTTCTGTTAGATGGTATGAAGTCATCTGCAAGACCGATACTAGGAAATGCCGATGTTAGACCTCGCTTTCATTTTCATTTTCAATTATTATTATTTTTTTGGGCTGAGCAGGGGGGTAAACAACTTGCCTGGCTGTCATAGGCATGGTCATGTCAGCAGTGGCAGTTTCGTCAAGCCCACAAGCTTCGTAAAAGACACTCCTAGGCCGGAAAGTGGCCCTATCCTTCATCTGTCTCCCATCCATCCTCGGTAGGCTCATCATGGTCGATCCTCGCCATCTTAGCTGGCCTGGGTTCCTCCGCGGTCGCCGTCTTCTCCTTGTGGCCAGCCTTGGAATTCCCATTCTGGGTACCTATGCTAGGGGCACCACCATGCGCGGTGCCGCCATGCTCGGCACCGCCTTGTCGCGGCTTAGCTTTCTTGCTCAATATTTCGTAGTCCGGCAATTTGACCTTGCCGCCCCTCAACCGCCTGGGTTGTGGGCTGATCTCATCCCTTTCAAAGCCACAACGGCGGTAAAACTGCATTGCCCTCTCGTTGCATGTAAACACTGTCAGCATGACCTTCTCCATGACCTCAATCTCGGCGGCCACCGACTCGAGCATGCTGATCAACAATTTCGACAGGCCGGTCCCTCGCAATGCTGGTTTGAGGTGAATCTCGTAGCAGTATATAACTGGTTGTCCCTCCTCAAGCGTAGGCATCAGTGAGGTAAAGCCTTGGATCTGAGAAGATGAGTCCCTGACCAGGATGTAGCGAAGATCCGGGTCGCGCATTTCCTTCCTCTTGGCGGATGGATTCCACCCGCGGGAAGAGTTCTCATAGTCCTGCTTGCTGGTCTCCTCAACCAGAGAGAAGCAGGTTTCCAGGTCAGAATCAGTAAGGGTCTGGCGGGGCGAAAAGAGGCCGAGCTCATAACTCGCCCCGGTCTTTGGATGTCTCCAGTCATAGGTCCAGACGGGTAAGCTTGCAGTATTGGTCAGTTGAGATATACAGATAAATCATGCATTACTGGGAGGCACTCCTTACTCACTTAGTTAGGTATTCATGGGCGAATGCCGTGTCTGTTTTCCGGTTGACAACGTCGATGGCCTCCTCGATTTGCCGGAGGCGGGATCTCTTGGACATTTTCGACGATATGACTGATCACTTTAGCTGGAGGGAAGGAAGGAAATGAGTTGAGGTTTACCACCGTTCAGAGGGTGACTGACTCTATCAAAGTTGCATCATGGCAGTAGCAGTAGGGAATCGATATCAATACAGTGCGCGTGGATTTAGCTGAGGGGAAATTCAGGGGTGGGCATGTTCCCCATAGCGGGATGATCCACGACGTTACAGGGCCAGAGACGCCTAAACTTCCAATACAGTATAACCCTGAAGTGCTTCTGCTTATTCACATGCATCATCGACATGAAGCTCACACTCGAATCCTTATTAGCATGTGACCTCTACCTTTTTCAGATTCAATGAGAGCCTTCCAGCTGTGTCTACAGCGCAGTGCCCGGGGTTACGCCACCAGTCCTCCCCGTCCATCGCGGCTAGGCAAGATATTGAGTCTCGATCACGTATGCCTTCATTCATTCCCTGGCGCTGTCTTCAGGGAGCAGTTATTCTAAGTGCTTACAACCAGTTCCTTCAACGTTCTCGAGTACTCTCATTCTACCGGCAAATACAACGCGGGACCCGCAGGATCAGCGATCCAAAGACCCGCGACGAGACGAGGCTCTTCGCAAGGGAAGAGTTTGAGAGACATCGCAACGTTGAGGATCTAGTATGTTTGTGAACATGACCGTCTTCCATAACACGCGAGATAAATACGGTGAATTAACAAGTCAACAACCTAGCAACACATCCGGTACCTCCTCTCGACAGGGAAGACGCAGTGGGAGAGCATGGAGAGATATATTGATGGCATGTGACCGTCGCTACAGCTTCCTGTCGCTTTCTATGTGTGTATAGATGTGGGCCGCAGTCTAGACCTAGATGAAGTTTGCTCGCTTCTTGTGCTCCAGCTTTCTGACCAAAACATGTGTTCCGTAAATTCTGGCTCCTTCACTGCCCTCCTGTGACCTCAGTTTCATCCATGTCGACGTCTCGGCCCAGTGATCTTCCTGCCCTAAAGCCGCAGCGCGCTACTGCCATGCTTCCTTAATGGTTTCCTTGATCTTCACGAGCCCATCATCCTGCCATCTATGCGCCTTGTCGTTGCTTGTGTCTAGGATTTGAGCTGCAGATGACATATCGGTAGCCATTGCCCCTCTTGCCCTTCTTCCTTCGTACGATCTACATAATGATCCCAACAGTCAGCACCACGTTTCCTCATATCTCCTCCTACCCAGCAGGAACTATTCCCCCCCCCCCCCCCACCCTCCATCCAGCCAACCAACAACGCGACTCACCTTGCAATGCTCGCACCGCTTCTTGATCGAACTGTGCACCTTCATACCCCGGGTCTGCTGCCTCACGGCCGTGACAGCCGCCGGCCGCAGGAAGGCGTCCCATGCGGAGACACATCGTGATATTATAGCCGTGGACAGGGCGCGGGTCTGTGTTTGGGTCTGTGTTCGGACGACGGCCGCGGTCGCGGTCGCAGCGGTCGTTGTGGTAGTGGTTGGTCGGGAGGCGGCGTTGAGGGATAGGGTGCGCAGGCTGTTGGCGAGCCCGGACAGGGAGGGGTGGTTGCGCATGCAGCGCGCGATTGAAAGTCTGCTCGCCATTTTCTGCTTTTGGAGGAGGGATCGTCTCGACGAGGGTCGCTGGAACACGTCCGTCCGTTTGCGAAAGGTAGGGCCGTTGATGATGCCTGGGTGTGCCGGTTGTGCCTCGTTGGGAGTGGAAATCTCCAGCTGCCGGCCGAGGGCCAAAGTGGGTACAGTAGGGTTAGGGTTGTATAAATACGCCCCCCCTGGGGAACTCATTGGGGCCGGTGACAGTCACGACTAAGGACAGATGGACACGCCTAAGCTATGACTCAAATTAAACACACTTGAGCAACTGGTTTAGTCCTTATTCATAATCTCTGTGCCAAGCGAGAGGTACAGGTAAAGGCAAGCAAGATATCACGAGGCATGAACAATAGGGCTAACACCCGGATAGACGGCTTTTACGGGCATTTGGGCATTTTCAGGATGGTGTCTTGTCGTACATACAACCGATAGAACATGGGACAGCTAATAGCTGAGCTCACAGCTGCTTGTTGGTGTTGGGACGCACAAATGCATGGAGTTGTGTACGGCGCCGGCTGATTTCGGCGGGCCCCACCGAAACCATTCGGTGCCAACGCCGAGTAAGACGGACCATGCAATATCCCCGTCTGCCTTTGTGTAGCCTTTCCCTGTGATTATAAGAATGGGCTGGGACGCTGTGTGAATGATTGAGACGGCCACAACTGGGTGTAGACATCACTGGGTGTAGGCATCAACAGCACAGGATATGGAGCCAATACCTACCACGATGAGGGCACTCGTAGCCCCGAAGTACTGCAAGCCGGAGAATTATGAAGTGATCGAGCTTCCAGTCCCTGAGATCAACGCTCCTGATGAAGTACTCATCCGGATCCATGCGGCCTCAATACAGGCGGGTGACTGTACCGTCGCCAGCGGCACAGCAAAGATGTTCATGTCCATACCGTACGTCCCCACCCTCTCACAATCAAGACATATCCACTCACCTCTCGCAATTTTTATCACCAGATTCCCTATGATCCTCAGTCACGAAGGTGCCGGTATCGTAGTTAGAGTGGGAAATGGCGTCAAGTCTCTCAAGCCAGGAGATGCTGTGTACGGGATTTGGCTCAAGCACCCCATGAGGGAATACTGGACAAAGCAGCGGGGATGGTGTGCAGACTACGCCATCGCCACAGAGGATCTGCTCCTTCAAAAACCACCGGAAATGTCGTTTGAAGATGCGGCATCAATCCTGGGCAGCACGACGACAGCGTTGCAAATCATCACGAAGACGATGGCGCTCAACCCGGCGGCGTTCCCGTCTAGAAGTCTCGAGGGCAAAACGGTGTTGGTGACAGCCGGTCTAGGAGCTGCGACATCAATTGCATTACAAGTTGTAAAGAATGTTTTCGGTGCGGGAGAGGTCATCACGACTGTGTCGACGGCCAAGGTACCGTTGCTGGAAAGGCTCCTCCCTGGGGTCGTTGACAGGGCGGTAGATTACCAGACCCAAGACATGATCAAGGAGATTGGCAAGGGAAAAGTTGACTTTCTGTGTAACTCACGGCCGGACGTGACGAGCTACTTCCCCTTGGTGGAGCCCAACAACGGAGTCATCGCAGCACTGGTGGCTATCCCAACGTCCAAGGCGCTCAAAGATGCGATGGGGCCTGAGGTCGTCCCATTTTGGGTGGGCTGGTTGTTGGACCTGGCGCAGCTATGGTATAAGTGGAAGTTGAGGGGCACCAACGTGAGGATGACGTTCATTTCGGGGAATCCTGGTGTGAGAGAGGACCTGGAAAGGGCGGGAGAAATCATTGCAACGGGCAAGGTGAAGGCCGTCACGAATGTTGTTCCGTTTGATGATCTGGAGACGGTGAAGAGGAGATGTCAAGAGGTGCTGACGCTGAAGGGTGGCGTGGGAAAGTTGGTGATAAAGCTGGTATAGAAGGTTCTCCCATGATTCACGTATCAATTGATGTTGATAGTGTCTTAGATATATCAATGCATTTTGTAAAAAGGGTTGTACACTAGACTAGGTAAGTGAGAGTGAGGTGACTGCGTTCGGCAGTGTCCGCAGCCCCACCGCGGGACGTCCAGTCGGGTTCGGGACATCGAGCCTATCAGTGTCTCAAACTTTGAATCATTGAACATTGAAGGCCCCTGTCGACGCGCTGTGGGCCGCTGTGCGGTACAGTAAATTGAATCGCGTCAGTTCCTGTTAACGGTCGCGTTCCGAACAGCCCAGCCACACACACCACACATTCTGTAGGTACCTACGGGTGGTTGATAAGCTGATCTCTCCACCCTCCTCCAACAAAACATTTCCATTCTCCCTTCTGCATTTCAATTCCTCATCTCCTGCACCTTCAATTGGCGAGCATCTAAAACCAATTCTACCCAATTGATTCATCAAACAGCGCCATCGACAGATATTCAGACAAAATGCTCCTCAAGCGCAAGCGATCCGACGATGAGCTTTCCTCCGTCAGCTCCGGCGGCACAGGTCACGGCTACTCCTCTCCTCTACCATCCGACAATGGCGACATCGACATGGTCATGATGGACACCGACATTCCTCTGTCTCCCAAGACTGTCCTCTCTCCCGCTATGCAGAACCGCAGCCGCTCCAGCACGCCCTCATACCTGCCCAGCCGAACTTTCAAACGCCTGCGCAACGGCCGCCCGTCAGACGATGAGGTTCACCGTAAGTCAGACGAGGCTTCTTTACTTTCATCATCATCAACTTCTCCTTCTCCTTCTTCTTCTTCTTCTTATTCAGGCCCATTCTTGTCTTGGGGTATGTTCCCGGACTCACTCTTGCGTGATGTGCGGGCATCTACAGAGAACACCCTTAAAATGCTGTACCAGGCACAGCACTCTCAGCCGCAGCAACCTCAGCACCACTTCGTTCCGCCTCCCCAGGCCGTCTCCATGCCGTCATCTCAACCACCTGCAACGCCGGTGCAAAACCAACCCTCGCTACACAACTTCTGGAAGATATCCGCCGCACCGAAATCCCCCTCTTCGCCATTTTCTCATTCGTCTACCGCGCCCCTCCCCTCGATTGACGCCGTGGTTGAGCGTCCCACGACCTGTGAGGACTGTGGGGTCGGACTGGGCGGTGAGGATGCCACGATGGACGACGGATACGGCTTCGAGACGTACATCAATACCTGTAGCTCTTGTTCCAAGGCCGTGTGCTTCTCGTGCTCCATCAGCAACCTCGGCGAGCAACGTCGGTGTCTGGCTTGTGCCGGTGGGGAGACATCGAATATGCGCAAGAAGTGGGTAGGAGGCACTGGTTGGACTTCGGAGCCCATGACTGTCTACTAGGCGCAGGTAACAGTGGTCGAGACGAGATTGGGGAAAGTGCGTGTCGATTTTATGAAACGGGCCACGGCGTCTTGCAAGGTTGACCGGGAAGGGTGAAGGAGTCTAATCGCGTTGCTTTTCAGGGATGGCATGGTCTGCTGTTGGCGTTGGGAAACATGTTTCACTGCTGGATTTGAGTCCTTCTTTATGGTGTGCATTATACATCTATCTGGCACAGCGATGGCTTACTAATAGGGACAATGCATCAATGGATCTATGAATATCAACACCGCTGTTCTCTCTACCAGCCGTGTCTTGTGCAAGGTGGAAGCTGCATAGATGAGCATGTCCGCCGTTAACCGTCTAAAACGGATTCAGGGCCCTTTGAGGAGAGTAGGCTCTTGAAGCGCTTGCGAAAGGAAGAAGACCGGAGACAACTGGCCGAGGATAATGTAGAATGGCGATAAATCTGTCGGAGGACCAGGATTTTTGAAATTGTTACTCAAGTAGATATGGGATTCATTACCGTCACTTCGAGTACAAAATTCCTTTCCTTTCCTTTCCCTTGTACATACCTCCACACAGCTTTGACCCCTGCCATTCTGTGGAGCTTAATACCGTCATTGGCAGATAGGTAGGGTAGGTACCATAGTAGATGAAGCTGCCTTGCTGCCCCTCCTCCAGCTTACTGTGTACCTACTTAAGGTACCTAGTACCCAAGCTTCCGGTATCGACGCGGGGTATAAGACAGTTGACCCCTTTTGACTTGTGGCATTCCCTCGTCTGAGATATTCTCATCGCACTTCATTCGTTTTCAAACTGAAAACGAGCACTTAGGACGCCTACCTGATAGATCTTTTCATCCGTCAATAGAGACAAACTCGACACCATGCCACAGAAAGGAACCCGTGAGGCCTCCCACGCCGGCAGCTGGTACGATGGCAGGCCAGCAGTCCTGTCACGCGAGCTAGATGAATACCTTGAGAAGGTGCCCACAACCGTGGACGGAAACGAGCTGCCTATCCCTAAGGCCAGGGTCATCATTGCTCCGTGAGCTTTTCCTACTCTCCTTCTTTTCGTACCGCGTGGCACACCACCCCTTTCAAGCTGACCTACTACCCCTCTGCAGACATGCCGGCTACACTTACTCGGGCCCTTGTGCTGCCTGGGCCTACAAATCTCTCGACCTCTCCTCCACGAAACGCATCTTCGTCTTGGGTCCCTCGCACACATACTACCTCAAAGGTTGCGCCCTCACAACCTTCGCGAGCTACGAGACGCCTTTCGGGGACCTAACAGTCGACGCCGAGACGACCGAGTCCCTCCAAGAAACAGGCAAGTTCGGCATCATCCCCCCATCCAGCGACGAGGACGAGCACAGTCTAGAGATGCACCTACCATATCTATGGAAGAGGCTAGAACAGACGCACGGGAAGGAAAACACAGACAAGTTCCCGCCCATCGTGCCGATCCTCATCGGCGACAATAGCGGTGCTAAGGAGAAGGAGTTCGGGCAGCTGCTGGCGGGGTATCTCCGGGAACCGGAGAACGCGTTCGTCGTGTCGAGTGACTTCTGCCACTGGGGCTCGCGGTTCCAGTACACGAAATACGTGCCCTCGGCAGACAGGCTCGACGAGCTCAGGGCGCTGTCGCGCAGGGGCGAGAACACCGAGACGCCCATCCACGAGGGTATCAAGGTGCTGGACCAGTTGGCTATGGATGCGGTCGAGAGTGGTAGGCATGATGACTTTGTGGAGAACCTACGGGTTACTAAGAATACCGTGTGCGGAAGGCATCCTATTGGGGTTACGATGGCAGCGCTGGAGGCTGTCGGGGGTGGGCCTTTCAAGTTTCTGCGGTATGAGAGGAGCAGTCTAGTTGAGAGTGTGAGTGACTCGAGTGTGAGCTATGCTTCGTTCTATGCTGTTGTTTGAGACGGCTTGGCAAGGGGGGGGGTGGGTGTTCATTTGGCCAGGGGTTTGAGAATTAGGACGGCGTTTCACGGTATGGAGCATTGCTATAGTTTTGAGAGGGGCGTAGAGTTAGAGATATTTGGAGTTGTGGAGGGATTAATTACTGATATGTGAGTGGTAGCCCGGGGAATGGAATTAGCAGAGATAATCCGCAACTCAAGAGAGTCAAGACTCTATTATATTTCACCAAACTGAGCTGTGACTACTGTATTTCGAAGAGCACACTGCTGCACATACATACATACCTGGATACTTATTGCTGGCTGGCAACCTAGCTAGGGTTTCCGGTGCTTACCTGCGGCACAGCGAGAAGCTAGGTACTTTATGGATCTGGCTGCCTTAGACAGCCAGATGTCGCTTTACCACGAGATACCTGTAACGTCTCACTCGTCGGGGCTTGAGTGAGTTCGTACGATACATGGGTCAAGTACAACTTATCCTAGTTTGAAAACATCGCTGTTATCACCACCAGCCATCATGACCCTTCGAGCCCTCGACGCAGCCTGGGACCCCTCACAGGAACCAGACCCCGACGTGGATGCGGACCAAGATGGTGACGAGTACTGTTGGACACCCCTCCAACTAGCCTCCCGCGAGGGCGACATCAACACCGTAAGGCAGATCCTCAAGGAGACACCACCCCATGCGCTATCATCCGTCGTCAACGCCCCGCCAACAGGATACTACGGCAAGACAGCGCTGCAGGTCGCTTGTCTCCGCAACCACGAAGACGTAGTCCAAGCCCTCCTGGGCGCCGGGGCCGACGTGCACATGGCGGGGGGTAACAACTCGCACCGCAACGCATTCGAGCTCGCCTGTGGCGTGGGGAACATGTTCATAGTCCGGATGCTGCTGGACCACGGAGCCCAGGTCAACCGGCCGGGAGGCGCCGGGAGCTACGGGGGACGCACGCCGCTGGCCGCGGCGGCAGAGAGGGGCCATGTGGACGTCGTCCGGCTGCTGCTGGATCTAGGCGCCGACGTCAATACCGGCCCGTGTCGGACAGGAGGGTGTACGGCACTGCAGGGGGCCTGTTCGCTACCTGGTGGAGATGTGGGTCTGGTGAGGATGCTGTTGGATGCGGGCGCGGACATCAACGCCCCGGCGGGTAAGACCCGCGGCTTTACGGCGCTGCAGGGCGCGTGTCTTGCGGGTAGCCTTGAGGCTGTCCGGTTGCTGCTTGAAAGAGGGGCGAATGTGAATGCCCCTGGGAGCGGGTTCAAGGGCGGGACGGCGCTACATGCTGCTTGTGCGAAGGGGCGGGCAGGATGTGTGAGGATGTTGTTGGATGCGGGAGCGGATGTTAATGGTAGGGCGGGCTGGGATGGGCAGACGCCACTGCAGACGGCCGCGGTGGGCGGGCATGTAGATATTATTGAGATGCTGAGGAGCGCAGGGGCGGAGGGACGGGTTCGAGGTGGGAAGGTTCTGTTCTTGTGATGAACATATCCTTACCTGCTTGCTAGGCACACGACGACAGCTGGAAACCAACGAGACTTTGCAACGACAACACAGTCAGGTCTTGTCGTTGGTAGTAGATATCTCAGTAACGGTCCCAAAAAGGAAAATATAACCTTGACGACAAGGAGCAAAAAGAAAACAAACAAACATACAACACCGGGTATTCGCTGGTCGTCACCGACCCAACTACTAATCCAGCCCTCAGCGGCTTGTCTAGGGCAGAGCGGACGGGATGCCGAATTTTCCACTGGGTATGGTCGTATGTGCTCGGAATTTGTTAACAGAGACCTATATATGAGATACAACAGATACAACCACCATTGTTGTGTTGTAATCCATACCTACAAAGTACACGGATAAAGCATGACAGGGATTATGCTAGTGTGAATTGGGTGGATACTTCAATGTTAGTGTAAGTACATGCGCTCGTGCGTGTCTCAGGGTCCAGTCAGCCCTGTCGGCTGGTTATATGAATATACTGTGTAATATACTTGCAACAGGGCCGTTCCGGACCATTGCAGCAGCATAGGTCTTGTTTTGTCTCAATTTTGTACATATAGTAGTGTGGCCGGTGAATATACGACAGTAACAGGCTAATTGATAATCGTGGTCCAGGCGGCCGCGGATAACCATAAGTAGTGTACAGTGTTACAGTACAGGCGAAAGACCTGGTGCTATTTTCAGACAAGATTAAGTTTTATGGTTTGGCCATGTCGATCGTGAAGGGCAATCGAGGATACACAGTAGGATAGTGGTTCTGATGAAACACATTATCTGGACATCAAGTCCCTGGTGGGTTTCTGACCAAACACGTCTGGAGTCAATCGAAATTCTGAAACTCGAGGTCGAATTGAAAGATGGCTGGTCCCCGGTTGACCCAGGAGTCCACAGCTCGTAGTGTAGTGTAAAACCGGACAAAGTGTAACCGAACCAGTGGCCACGGCTTCTCGAGACATCGGCACTATCGGGTACACTATGTATGTATAACTGGTGTGGTGCATCAGGGGGGCTCTGTTGTGCATGTGTGCATCACTGGAGGGTTTGAAGTCTGCAGCGCAGTAGCGCTAAAATAACCTTGAAAGCTTGTAAACCGTTGAATTTCAAGTCCCCAAAAACCCTAACCTAAATACCTTAGGTACCTAGGTAGTCTGTCAACTTGGATGGTTTATCTATGTTATCGAGGTGTTCGAGGACCCCTGGAAAATAAGAGAGGAATTTGAAAATGAAGAGAGGCAGAGAGGATTGCACAAGCAATGATTACTTACCACGTTGGATTGAGATGCTCGTATTTGGCTGATTGGCTGATTGGAGTGATTTCGTGGTCACTAACAGACTCGGTGACATCGGTACTCGACACTTCGGCAGATAATGCAGCTAGGCAGTGCTAGGGATATGGGAGTATGGAAGTACCTGGCGCTAATGCTCACTTCCCACATACGGTAACCACCAAAACCTTGGAAACACTGTAACCCTGCAACCCCCGCTGCCCCGTCCAGGGGCAGAGAGGCCAATTCATCTCACAGCTGACAGTCCACTGACCGACAGGGAAAATGAAGGGCAATTAGTGGCAACCCAGGCAGCCAGGATCAAACGGGCTCTGAACGCTAGCAGTGGCTTGGGACTTGTAGGAAGCAGTGCGATCAAGCCAGTCCAGCCGATCCAGCCAATCTCTGCTGTGGACAGGTCCCTTTTCTTTTTTTTTGTTACCTCTCTTTTCTCCTCAATCAGAACCAACCAACAACTTTCTTAGGACCTTGGAACCTGTTCCTTACAACTGCGCAGCCGCAGACAGCAACGCACTACGGTACTACTGCTGTTACTGCTCCCCATATTCTCTTTTCTATTCTTACACTCCCTTCGCTTGTCTTTATTCCTCTTTCCTACTCATCTACCCATTTGACTTTTGCTTCATTTCACTTGTCTCTACTCTAATTGCATCAATCCGGCCAATTCAACACGAGCCTGGCACGCATCTGCGCTCTGCTTTTTTGTTGTTTGTTGCCGCTTAAAATTACCATCGACAACACGACCCCTTTTTCGATCCGAACCAAAACATCGAAACATACCACGCCACACCACACACCACACCTCCATCTACACACGATCTCCAAGCGCAAGGGGACATCCTCGCGCCAATAATTCATCATGAGTGTATGTCTTCCATCCTCTCCCACAACGTCTCCTTTGCCTATTCTGAACCACTTACTAACATGAACCAGTACGGGTCAGTAATTGCCTTCGACAAAACAGAACAAAGCCCAACCCAACCCAGCCCAGCCCAGTCCAAGCTTCTTCGACCCTCGACTCGTTGTCCACTCCTTTACAGTCCATGAAAGACGCGAATATCCGGAACCTGAAATAAGCCCTTGGCTGACCCAACAACAGATACGGAGGCAACCCTAATCCTTATGCCCAACAGGAGGCACCCGCCGGGCAATACGGCGCTCCTAACGCCTATGGAAACGGTGGCTACGATGGTAAGTTCCTCTTTCATTCTCGCTGTCAAAGACATGGATGGAATCACATCATAATTGGACCAGTTTTGCTGATGAGCCATTATAGGCAACAACGTCGAGATGGCTTCTCTCACACGAAATGGAGCTGGCTTCGCCAGTGCTGACCCCAACGCCGTCCTGAACGAGTGCCGTGACATTGGCCAGGGCGTTGACAGAATTGACGCCAACCTGAACCAACTGCGAATGCTTCAAGACCGATCCCTCAACGAGACCGACTCCAGCAGCTCAGGCACCAGCCGCGAACTCGATAACCTGTCCGCCGATACTATGTCCATGTACCGCGAGTTGACCGAGCGCGTTCGCAAGTTGAAGTCTTCTCCGGAAGCCAAGAGCCCCAAGAACGCTCCCCAGATCGGCCGCATCGACCGTCGTCTGAAGGATGCCATCCAACAATACCAACAAGTCGAGGCTGCTTTCCGGAGGAAGATGCAGGCCCAGATGGAGCGACAATACCGCATTGTGCGACCCGACGCCGACGCCGACGAGGTTCAAGCCGCCGTCGAGGACATGTCTGCCGGTGGCCAACAGGTCTTCCAGCAGGCTATGATGCAGAGCAGCCGACAAGGACAGGCTAGAGCCGTCCTGAACGCCGTCCAGGACCGTCACCGTGAGCTGCAGAAGATCGAACAACAGATGATTGAGCTGGCCCAGCTCTTCCAGGATATGGACACCTTGATCATTCAACAAGACGCAGCCATCATTGATATTGAAAAGAAGGGTGAGGAGGTCGTCGAGAACTTGGACAAGGGCAACCACGAGATCGAGGTTGCTGTTGAGACCGCGAAGAAGACACGTAGAAAGAAGTGGATGTGCCTGGGTATCTGTGGTAAGCATACTTCCTCCCAGCCGATTTATCTCCTCATTTTTACTAACATTGTTACCTTTCAAGTGCTTATTGTTGTCGTTATCGTCGTTATCATACTCATCTGGATGGCGGTAACCGGAAAATTCAACCATAGCAGCAGCAGCGACAACAACAACAATGCCGCTAAGCGAAGTGCAGTCGGATTCGCCGGCGATAAGCCCATCTCTACCGTCTACGCTCACTCCAAGATCGTAGATGTTGGCAAGGACTTTGACGAAACCTCAGGCCCCTTGGAGAAGCTCTCAGGTACAACCAGCGGCAAGAGCATTGCTGGCCGTATTGTGGTGGAAGATGTCCACCGATCTGTCGTGACTCTCACAGCGCCGTCCGGAACTGATTACAACGACGTCGACTAAAGCTCAGTCGAATATCGGGGGAAGAGTGGGTACGGATGGACGGCCGTGTGCCGATGTACAATGATTTGAGTCGTGAATGGGTTTGGGTTTTTTTACAAGAGGCTACGGTGGGAATTCTTAACATCAAACCGCCCACGACCACATGGACATACCATTTGTATATGCAATTGAGGAGTTGGGGTTTGCTGCGATCGCATACGCATAACGGATAATCGCTAGATCATGTCGTCTAGGGTAGAGGGACGGCTGGTTTGAAGCAAGCCCGTCGAATACCAGAGTCCGGTCGCTTTTTTCTTCTTATTTATACCGGCACGCACTGCATTGGTTTGTTGGATATCACTCCACTCATGAATTATCACTCATGGATGGTGACAGATTCATTCCTGGGGTGGACTTCGTTCCCTCATTATATTACGGGCGTTTAATTGACTTTTTTATCCCATACCTTCATTTCACCTAGTATAGATTCCGGGAGACGTGCAATCGCATTTTGATGAATGACTACAGATTTGAACTGGCGCTTTGTGATTTAGAGTTCAGTGATTTTGACTGCTATGTTATGGAGTGGAGGAAAGGAACGGCTGGTTTTCACGGATTGATTTGTTTTACCACTGCGAATCCATACATGATATCTACATTAGTACACATTACCCATCCTGTCCTTCCCTTGAACGCCATCCAACCTGTCAATAGTCTGGGTCACTGTTCTTCTTCGAACGACGAGATTCATGATGATACGGACGCTTCCTCCGCAAGTTCATTCCTGCAACGTCCTGTCTGTCGCTCTGCTGTCGTTTGCTATGTCTGGCAACCATTTTGTAAGTGATACACATACAAACACACCCTCCGTGTCACTCCTCATATGGCACGCTCTGTCTCTCCCTGGCTGTAGCCGGGCTAGTCACATACATGTCGCCGTGGGCCAATGGACTAGGATGGTGAAATGTGGTATTACCCAATCCAATCACCGCCATCGAATGGCCTCATCAATGTTGATACTGGTACTGCCTGCCCTGTCCCCCTGCTCCACTCCTCCCCCGGTCACCGCCCCCCAGTCGTGCGTATGAGTGCCAGACGGCAGCCCTTCCTGGCCGAGGCGCTCCTCGTCGACAGCCAGCTTCCGCTGCCTCTCCAGCCCGGCGTCGACGACCCTTCGCAGAACGCCCATCCTCTTGTCAAACTCGTCTATGATAGACGCGTAATCTTCCTTGCCTTTGTCCTGGCCCTGGCCCTGCGCAGCCGCGCCAGAACTGCCAGACATCCGCAGGTCCCGTTCGTCAAGCGAGGGCCTCCGCCCGCCCGCTCCCGCCGCGGTTCCTGTTGCTGTTGCTGTGGATGACTTCCTCGCGCGTGTGCCGGGTGTATGGGATGGGCCGGATGAGGGGGGGACGGCGTCGAGGCCCACGCCTTCGATTCGGAGGATGAGCTGTTGTTGCGGGTTCTCGTCGTCGGGATCCGAGGTGGTGTTTGCGCCAGCTGTGGACGAGTTGATGTCGTCAGCCATGGGGGAGATCCTCGCGGACACGACAGCCCAGTCGGACGAGAGGGATGACGCCCATGCTACCTCGTACCCTGAGCCACCAATCCCGGCAGCCGTGGCCGTGGCTGTAGCTGAAGCAGTATTGTATTCGTCGGGGGGGATGGTGCTGGTGGTCTTGGGCACAAGGTCTAGTACTATTACGCGTTCGTTGGAGGGAGTAATCGTGGCTGAGGCTGTGGATGACTGGCGAGGACGCTCTCGTTCTTCCGGAGCCGTCCCGCTGCCGCTGGGAGATATCGAGGATACATTTTGCTGGTAGCTGTGTTGTGCGAGGGCTTCGGTTAGGATGTCTGGGTCGTCGTCGGAGAAGATGTAATGGACGCGGGGGTGGTGAGTTGCACGAGTGGTGCTGTCGGTCACGAGTGTGAAGAGCGGTTGGAAGGGATGAGGCTGCTGTGGTTGAGGGTCAGGATGATGATGAAGCGGTTCTTCGTCTTCTTCGTGCACTGGAGGAAGTGGCTCGGCTTCGACGGAGTCCGACGTCTCAGCCACAGGCGTTGCAAGGGCTGGGAAAGGTCGCACGCCGGGGGAGGGTTGGCGTTCTGGGCTGGGGACCGGGTCGGTCATGATGGTTGGTGATCAGTAACAGGGGTAACTGAAGGGTCGTGATGATGGGAGACCAGGGAGTTGTATCGTATGTTGGGGAAGGGTGGGTAAAACACAAAGTGTGCACATGATGGATCCGTATTAAGGTGTAGGATGAATCGAAATGGCGACCCCGGAGAAAGAAGACAGGATCCAGCCCTGCGGACTGCTCTTGGGACGAAAGGAAGAGCAAGGCCGTTTGATGCATGAACACAAGAAGCGTTAAAAGAGACCTTGTATGCAACTGTCCGGGCGACGTCACGCCGGTAGCTGGCACTGATAAGCCTCCTTATCGGCACGTGCTGAACAGGCTGCTCTGGCATGTGATACCCCTTGGCATGACCCCGGCTGGGCGCCACGGATGAGAACGCAAGATCAACGTGTATAATATTAGCATTATCTTCTTTGTATATAGTTGCCAAGTCCGTGCGAATACTCATTCAGGGTATCGAATAACCCGAGTTCAAGCCATGCATGTCCCTTGTACAGGGCCCCGTGATCTTCGTAAGTCATTAAATGTAAAAATACAACATCGTACAGTAAGGACTAATAAGCAAAACATAAGCTTGTGTAGTCCCAATACTTCAGGTTTGAACCGTCTTGTATTCCCCCCCCCCCCTCTGCAATCTGATTATCTGTCAGCCGGCCCTATAGCCACGAGTTTCGTTGTGGCAGCAGCCATACCATGGACTCTTGGGCAAGAATGCGAACGGCGACCTCAAGGTTCCAACTCTCTAGTCGTCCCCTCTATCGCCTTGCCGCTGGCCCCGTCGCTGGGGTCGGTGATGCATCAACATGATTCTGGCGTGCCTAACGCTGGGGGGTGCCTTGACTCTGTGGTACTGGCCGCGCCCACTCAAATTCTAAAGATGCGGTCGTCAGTATAGTAGGGCCTTGGGGACCGGAGAAGGAGTCCTGTACTTTGACGACACATGGGGCATTGTCCCTTGGATGAATCTTGTCTAATCCACTGAGTGATGCAGTGCTGAAAATGGTCAGCTTGAAGCCATGAGGGTAGTAGCAGAGAAGGTCAAACTGACTTGGTGAAAGTTGTGGCCGCATTTACCAGATACTGGCAAGGCGCGTTAGCTTGTTATATTGCTTTCGATCTTGCTCTTGCTCCCTTTCAGGCAGCATGTAGAGGACTTACACAGAGCACAATCATCTCCGGGGAATCTGCAGGAGGGACATGAGCCATCAAAGTCGATCTGGCAAATACCACAGACATCATCATCCGGGATATCCCATCGCCATGTTGCGACAGCTGCCCATTTCTTTATCTTGACCTTCATGGTTGTGTGAAATCAAGAAGAGAGAGATAAGCAGGCCATGTAAGGTAATGACAGGGAGAGTAACAAGAAGGAAGGTAATTTGTAGAAGGGCAGTTGTTTTTTGTGTTCCACAATCACATGAAAGCTTATCGACGCGGCTTTGAAAATGGTTGCAATTGGGATGGGTGGGCTTCAATTGGGGGGGGCCCAAGCTGCAAGCCCATGCAAGTCTCAGATCTTATCTCTTATCAACACCAACCCACCGTTACGAGCTAAATCCGTTGTAGCTCTCCCAAAACGGTCTCAAGCTCTCGAGCTTCGTCAAGCACGCGAAGCTTCCATATAAACCCCGCCTCCTCTTCTCGAGTTCGGTAACACAAGAAGCACCTTCCAAAACCTTCATCCTAAGCTTTTCCAAATTTCTTTTTTTCCGAGACGGTAAGCGTCACTGGTAACAGCACCGGCACATGCATAAACTTCAAGTCCGTACTCCGTAACAAACATACCAGAAGAATTTACATAACGGTAGAGTGGAGACAACTGATTTTATTTCCGGCGCCTTCCTTATCAAAAAGTGACTCCAACCACCCACCGAATAAGCAATCATCCAGGACTGCAATCACGACATCAACCCTCCCTCCGCACTCGGGCACTTCGGCCGAGTTTGCCCAAGAGAGAGTGTGTGTGCGTGTTCAAATAAATCCTGTTGAGCTTCTCCTTCAACGTCAAGATGGCTGCTACCGCCATATTACGGCCTCTCTCTAGAGCAGCTACTCCTCGTGTACCTTGCCGGTCCTCTTCATTCCTGAACGCCGCCATGGCCTCCCTCTCCCACCGTTCCTTCTCCTCCTACCTCGTCACCCCCAAGGAGCTCAGCGAGGCCCTCAAGAAGAATGCTCCCTCCCCCATCAGCACCGACCCGCGCGTCATTCCCCTCTGCGCATCATGGTTTATGCCCAACGATCCCGAGGGTCGCACCGGCATCCAGGTCTTCCGCCAGCAGCGCATTCCCAAGGCCCGCTTCTTCGATCTCGACAAAGTTAAGGACAAGCACTCCGAGTACCCACACATGCTTCCAGAGCCCAAGGCCTTTGCTGGCGCCATGAGCGAGCTGGGCATCCGCCGCGAGGATATTGTGGTTGTCTATGACACCAAGGAGCTGGGTATTTTCAGTGCGCCGAGGGTGGGATGGACCTTGAGGGTATTTGGGCATCCTAGGGTGCATGTCCTCAATAACTTCCGCCTGTGGGTCGAAGAGGGATATCCTACTGAGAGTGGTGAGCTGTATGATGTCGAGTGTCACCCATACCCCATTCCCGAGATGGACTCGGACAAGGTTGCCAGCTTCGAGGAGGTCAGGGAGGTCGCTCTGGACCACAACAAGGAGGGCGCAGAGGGCGTACAGATTATTGATGCCAGAGGCAACGGGCGCTGGACTGGTAAGGAACCGGAGCCAAGGCCTGGTTTGTCCTCTGGCCACATGCCTGGCTCTATCAACATCCCTTTCGGCGACGTCCTCGACCCCCAAACCAAGGCCTACCTGCAAAAGGACGAGCTGAAGAAGCTCTTTGAGTCTAAGGGTGTCGACCCAACCAAGCCTATCATTTCAAGCTGTGGTACCGGTGTTACGGCTGTTGTCATCGAGACGGCCCTGGCCGAGGCTGGTTTTGGAACCCCTGAGAGCCGCAAGGTATACGACGGCAGCTGGACGTGAGTTTCTACCCCCCTCTATCGCTCTCTGGTTCAGGTACTAACTTGCTTACAGGGAATGGGCCCAACGTGTTCGCCCGTCCGACTCGTTGATACGGAAATCAGACTCTTGAACGTGTTCACCCGATCGAGTACTGGACTGGATTTGGACCGGATGGCTTGGCGGTTAAGCGGGAAAGCGGTCATGAAATCGGCGTTAGGATACCCTGCATTTGCTCTTCTTACTCAACTCTTCTCATGGGCTTTATTCATGTTTTCTCCAGTACCTGTACGTTTATGGTCACGCTCATATGGATGACCCGGAATTTGATGACTCTAAAAAAAATAGTCAATAGCTGCCCCGTGTTGAAATGAACAGACGTGCCGTCAGTTGTGTGCTCCGGGTCTACGTTCTTAGGGTGGTCATTCACCGAGGACTGTCAAGTATCAAACGTTCTGTAAATTTATGAAGGAGACTCTCCATGAGCCTCTTCCAGTGCAAGCATGACAACAAAGCCCTCCTGTAGCAATGATGATCGTTGGCTCAGTAGCCGTTTGTAATTTTGTAAACTTTGAAAACGATGTACCTTAAAGCCTTCCAATACTACCTAGGTACATAGTCACATGTACCAAGTGAATATTCTATACTTCAGGCTATTGACGGTCACGAGTGAGCCCACAGCATCAAACAAGGAAGTTGCGATCTGCACTTTTGTTTGGCCTCTACTGCAATTTGTTCAGGTCCAAAACTGCATATAGATCAAAACGAGCCCATGAAGTCCTCCGTGGTAATTACAGGCCAAGGGTCCATGAAGCAGACACCCAGCCTGTGGAAACAAGTTATAAGATTCGATCCATGCCCTCTCAAGCTTCTGATCCGTATCGAATTGAGCGAACCATGGTTGAAGAAACAACAACACCCAAGTGGCAAAAGGGCCATATCATACTAGTTGTGGGTAAGTGGGCACGAAGCACTCCGCCCCCCCCCCCTTCTTTCCCTTTCACACACACATAGTATAGAAAGGCTCACCGTAGATCCACAGGTGCACCAGGAGTGGGTAAGGGCACCATGTGCAAGCGTCTCGTCAGTGATAACGAGCTCCGCACAATTCACGGGCCGGGGACGTCCATCAGGGTCAAGCACATCTCAGTCGGTGACCTCCTTCGCCAGGTGAAGGCCGCAGGCGTGCTCCCGCACGATCTCGCGGAGAAGGTCGAAAAGCAAACACTCATGGCTGGCGGCGATATCGTTGAGATTATTTCGTCGGCAGGTGTTCGGGATTTGTTGAACCGGGGCGAAGTGGTCATTCTGGATGGTTTCCCGCGTAATATGGACCAGTTGCGTGGATTCGAAGACAAGGTGAGTGCAGCCCATGCTTTCAGTGTTGTCAACACTGAGAGTTTGATTACTGACTTGGTGTGACTTGGATACTAGTTCGGAAACCCTGACCTGCTGGTATCCTTTCAGTGCCAGAGACAACTGGCCTTGGAGCGGTATCTCGGCCGCCACGATGCCAGCCGACCTGACGGAGACGTGGCTTTGTTTGAGAAGCGCTGTGATGAGTTCGAGCGAGAGAACCCTGGGATCCTCGATTATTACAAGGCCAGGTGTGACGAGTGTGTTCTCGAGGTAAGTTGTGGGCCCTCTCATCAACCTACTACCTAGGTACCCTAGGGTACCCATGTGATTAACTGTCCTGCGAACAGGTGGATGTCGGGTCTTTGAGCGCCAGTATCGACGACAATTACAAGACACTGAAACGACGTCTCGTCCAACATTGGAAGAGCCCATGGCACAAGAATTGGGACTAGTATCGAGCTCTACAGCCTAACAGTCAAGTTCCTGGTAACTGTTGAAGAAAGAGTTATTGGTTGAAGCGCTGGGACTCTTTACTTGATTAGAGAGACTTGATAAGAGCACAAGTCACTCAGAACAAAAGCTGCAGAAAATTACGGATCAGGTCGAGCGAAGATTGAGACGTCAACAAGCATATAGGACCATTGCCAGTGTGATGTTAGCACGAGTTCATCGGCTTTGCGATGATATTTGCATTGATATCTTTAATTCATGAACTAACAACACTACTGATTGCATGTAGTAATTATGGTCTATAAAATGCCGGATTGCTTCTCATAATGCTACCTCGCATATGCCCACGCCCATTTCAAGGTACGAAAGCGATTATATGCTTAGGTGTATTGCATATAGTGTCGTCGTTGTCCGTTGGGAGCACAGATGGACTCTCAGTCAACATCGTCATCCCCATCCTTCGCCTCATCGGTTTGCTTCGACAGATCCACGTCACTGAGATGTTTCCTCGCCTGCTCTAGTGCCGCCTCACCGTCGAAATCGGGTTCCTTGGCATCCTCCTCGGTCGCAATGACAGCCTGGTCCTCAATAGCTGCAGGTGCGTGTGTAGTGTACGCACGCGCAGCCTCAGGCTTCAGAGTGCCATCCTCGTTGACGTCCTCCCTTAGGTACAGGGTGAAGAGAACGACGAGATAGATCTGTTTTGTAGTCCGATTACGTAGAACGTATCTGAGCTGATGTGAGCGTTTTTTCCTGCAAGAACAAGCCATTCAAGTTAACCAGACTAATTTCACGCAACCACATTCGAGTGTAATCAAATATAAGATATACCAAAAAAGGGGGAGGATGAAAGAAAAAAAGGGAGGGGGAGGGAAAAAAAAAAGGAAAAAAAAAGGGGAAAAAAGAACCAAATCACCGGCCCAAAGGTCAAAAGGGGGGACATAATGAGAGAAATAGGGAATCACACTCACCTTAAGCCCTGACCGTCCCAGTACTTCATGATAGGTACCGCATACCCCGGCAACCTCAATGCAAACTCGCTGAAATCGAGATAAGCATTGAAGAAATCAGCAGCATAAGTCCTCCCATACTCCCACACCCAGTTCTCTTTGCTGTCATCTCGCAGGGCCCACTTCATGCGTGCCTTGCTGTCGTCCGGAGCACCTGCGTCCTGCCTCCATTCCTTCGCATCGCCGTCAGACGCGCCTTCCTGGATACACAGCCCACCTTTCGACTCATCGAACGTGCCCGGGCCGACCTGGATGTGGTTGAAGGAGGACAGGGCTGGTCCGAAGAGGTAGGGGCTGTCGGCATAAGGGTCGCCGTCAATACCGGGGTCGATCCACCACTTGACGATCTTCATGGCATAGCTGAACCCTGGGGGGAGACGGTCACGGATGGGGTGGTCAAAGTCGTTGCCGAATTGGAGGTCTGTGCCGGAAATGCCTTCGGGTTCATCGTCATCTTCCTCTTGGGTGTCAATCTGCTCAGGGGTTTCTGCTGCTCCTGGTTTCTGAGATGATGGCCTCTTTGGGGTGAAGCGGAAGGCTATGCTGTACTGATCCTTGTTCGTGTTGTGTGGTTCCTGCTCGAAATAAGGGGACGTTGATGGTGATTTGAGTGGCAGGCCCCTATAGTTCTGGATGCGCACGTTGAGGTCAATGTCCATATGCTCGGTTCTGATCTTTACCGGCGTGGGACTGTTGACAGGGACTTCAGTGTGGTCATCGAGGTTGTACGTCGGGCCCGCCGTGATCCTGAGGATGTATTTGTCTGCCATCTTGCGGCTTTGGATGGGCAGGGGTCGTTAAGGTAGACCAATTTTTTAGGATTCCAGGGCTCGTGGTTAGGATGGCAATTGCTAGAATCAGTCTGAAATGGTGGATAGGTTACAAGGTTTACTGGAGTGTTCTTTGGAACGGTAAAGTTTAAAATACGGTCAAATTGTCTGGTTGATGAGGCTAAGGTGAGGTCGTCATCATCGTCATCGTCGTCTAAACAGCCTGCAGATAATTTGCATGTGTGAGCTTTTCATGACGTCGGTCCACACGTGGGTCGTTAGACCAGTCCAGACTCTCTCTCTCTCTCTCTCTTTGATTGGACGCTGGATGCGTTTGTAACTCCTCAGCAGTAACAATTACTGTTTACTGTACGAGAAACAACTGGGTGTCATTCATAACAAACCAGAGGACGTGTGCAGCGTAAATTGACGTGAGGGAAGATCTTCAAGTTTTTGTGAGTTGAGTGCAGCATGAGTACACGTAAATACTCCCGTACAATGAGAGGGTTAGGGGCACATGGTCTGGGGGGTTGGTTTTTTTTTTTTGGGGGGGGGGGGGCTGGCAGGTTTATGAATGGCCTCCTTTCTCAAGCTGTCAACACCACAAACATTACGAGTACTTGCGACCATATCTGTGGAAAACTTTATCTACCATATTCTGGTTATGAACCGGACTCGTTATTCGACACGCAAAGTGTCATGGCAAATAAGCTGGAACAGCACAGATATATTATTTAGCCCTTAAGACGGACTACATAGGCAGAGACAGAGTTATGATGTCGGCTCAAGAGAAGTGAAGTCGACTGGTTGACATACAAAACAAAGGATAAAGCCATGATGTCTAATCCACAATACAAGATGGAAGTTGGCCCAGGAGTGAGCAGTGATGGGTCTAGTTCCGTGCAAATACAAACAAGGCAGCTTAGAGCCGCAACGTCAACGTCAACGTCAACCATCGTCATTACCGGCCTTCCAGCAGATATGGAGCCACATTCAGCTCTGGGGCCCCTTACCCAACTGCCCAATACGGCAGCTCAATGTGCAAGTTCAAACCACAACACCATCAGAACATCAACCAGTGGGCCCCCCTATCTTCGACCCTCTCTCAACAGGGCCACCAACTCAGCACCCGACGTGCCAGCTTCGGGGACCGAAGAAACCAGTTCCCAGGCGTATCCTGCTGGTGAAACCCACGGCGGAAGAAGCCCGTGAGGCCTTCATAACTGCCGGCGGCGGAGACTTTTTTCTATTTGATCGTTCTATTCCGTCTACCCTCCCTCCCTTCCTGCAAGTCAGCCATTGCCATACATATCGTCTTTTGTTCTAGAAGAGTTTTCATGTATGGTGCAATTCTCGCCAGTATGATGCCCATCTCACAATGTCATCATTCTACAAGCCATGCCAAAACTTTGGATTCGGAGATGGAGGTGAAGACTGGTTGGTATTGGTGATTAGAAATGTGTAAGTGTATCGAAGAACGTGTGAACATTTCGCCTTTTCGAGGTATCCAGTCTGATGAACATCCAGGCACAGCCATAATACCCAAAGAAAGAAAGGCATGCTGAATATTGGTAGGACAAACTACTCCAAGACAGAACCTCGGTACCCGTCTTCGCAACAACGCTCCGCGAGACCAGAAGCAATGCATCGCTCAACTCCAAAGACAACCAAAATATGCATACAAACAACAACAACAACAGAGACTATACACCATTATAGTACCTGAATGACTCAAATCCATGCCGGGACTACAGTCTAGTTGGGGACCAGGAACTTGTCGATATCGACTCGCTCAAAGAAGCTGATATGACCATAGCCAACCCAGTACTGCGCAAGCCTGTTCTCGGAGATCAGGAGCAGCTGGGACTTGATATACCTATCTGTTGATGCCAGGCTTGTCAGTCCTTTTCCTCCTTGGCCATGTCTATTAAGTTTCACGGATGGATGCACTTACCATTCACAAATCCGTTCTCAGCAACATGCCCCTTGCTCTTCACCACCCTGGTACCCCTGAAGGGCTGCTCCTCGACGGTTGTCACATACCCCTCCTCGCCGAGGTCCTCGGCCACGAAGGTGCACTCGCCACGAGGCACGTTGGGGTCACCCGTCAGCTTGATGGCTTCTAGACGTCCGCGGTACCTCTTGGCGTCCGCCTTCCGCTGGTGAAACTCTGAATCTGACTCATCGTCCAGCCTTGTGGCGTCAAAGGCTGCCTCGTCGAACGGACCCGAATGAGTCTGTGTGATGAGCAGGAACTCGCATCCGTGGCCGCTGTAGTCACCAACCCAGATCCCTCGCCACGGCTGATCAGCCGTTGGTGTGTACGACTCAGGGTCCAGAGTTGAGTATGTGGTAACCTGGTCGCCAATATGCGCGCTCATGGATGGATGTGCGCCCGGGAAGTAATTTGGCAGCCAAGGGCGGGATGCTTGACCAAAGACACCGTTCATCATCGTCGCATCCGAGTCGAAAGACCATTCACTGTCGCCGAAGAACGTCGGGCCCAACCAACCCATGGAGACACCACGGAGACCAGCGGGCCTCATTTCCATCCATGAGCGGATCCGGAAGGCCTTCTCGCTGATCTCGGAGCGTTTTGTTGGGCGGTCCTCGGCAGACATCAGATCACCACCCTCACGCATGAAGTGAGCTGCTGATACCCTCTCAGAAGCGGGAATGGCTGGTGGTGGCCAGATATTGCCATAGGGGAATGGCAGGAGGCTCCGCTCTTGAACTGACGACTCCGGGACTGAGCGGGCTAGCATGAAATTGTTGAACATGGTGTCAGTATACCTGTCGTCCAAGGGCATGGGCGTTTCTGCGGCCAAGCTGTTGAAGTGAACAGGGGTGCTAGGTGACGTCGTCAGGGTAGTAATCTTGGTGGGCGCAGTGCCGGAAAGGCCCTTAATCGAATGGGTTGATGACCTCCTGGCGGTTGCCCGGATGGCATTTTCCAGGCTGTCGGCACGCAACTGCAGCACCGGCTTGTCCAAATGCAGCCTGAGTTCAGGCTCGAACTCATGGATCACCACCTCTCGATCGCTCAGGCTTTGGCTGTGGTTGCTAGACTCCTCAACTTCCCTATTGGCCAACATCTGGTATCCCTCGATAACGCCTCGTCGCTGATCGTACCGGACGATGACAAGTCTCCCCGTCAAGTCCCGGTCGCAGAACCAGATCTTGTATTTGGTCAGGAACCAGCGTGGGTCGTGGGCGATGTACAGTTCTCGGAACGAGGCGCACGGGTATGGTGTGGTAAGCTTGACGCCGGGTACGTTTGACTGAACTATGCTCTGCCACAGGTGATCTGCATTGGCGTGTGCGTGCAATATGTGGTTTACAAGGGATGCAGCGGCGAGATCGATTGGTTCCAGGTAAGATAGGATGTGGTCAATCAGCTCGGATGGGAGATCAGGCAGGGCGGTGGTGCTTGAGGTCTGGTCTATCAAGGGTGAAGTCAGTTGACAAGTGCTCCGATACCGTGACATCGGAGAGGGGAGGACCAACAAAGTGTAGCTTCTTTCACCGAAATACTCATATCTATGGGCGTAACCATGCCCAGATCCGGGAGGCAATCCATAGCAACAGAGCACGGCCGGCTCACCTCGTCCATAGAAGCCAGACCGAACATAGGTCTAATACCACGAGGACCCAGTACGATGGACGGTATTCAAAGCCGATAAGGCAGTGGCAATGATAGTTGTTGGCGATTGGTGGTAATGTCTCACGATTGGCAAATGGAGGAGTGAGTATGTAGGAGACAATTGCTATGATGTCGATGTCATCAACAATTAAGGAAGGTAAGTAGGTATGGTATTGTTGGGGTTGGAGATGGCAAAGGGTAGCTGGGCAGCTGGGGCAAGGTTGGTTTTGTAGCCGGAGAAAAAGACGGAGAAAGTTTGGGAGGAATATGTTCTCGTTTCAAGTTGTGGTATCTACCATATAGTACATAGTACTTGAAAATGGGATGATGCGGCAACTGGCTTTGGCTTCCAGATGCGTCTGGTATCAAAGAATAGTGCGTATGGTGCGGCCCGGGGGTGTTGCTATTATTTGGAGGCTGCGGGCCCCGCTGTTCACACTAACACCGCGCATGTACAGCGCTTGTTACTGCAAGTACCCTAGGGTATCGATGATGGCTTTAGCTGCAAGTATGGATGGCAGAGACAGAGGGCTGCGACCTTGCCAAAATCCTACACTACTGCTTATTCACCTCTTACCCAGTGAATCTCTTTTAATTTCACTCTGAAGACTGGGTTTTCCAATAATTAGGAAATAAATGGGCGGGCGTGTACCGGTTACGAGGTCCAAGTCAAGATTGCTTGTGGCTTTACGCCCTCGTTCAAACCTCGGCACATCCAGACGATATTGGAGTTTTATGTCCGTTTCGTCAACAACCTCATACCTACTTTGGACTCATGTTGAATGATGCAATCGCAAGCTCATGAACAAGATTATCTTGTAGAGCTCCGGCAAGTCAGCCATCCAAGGCAAAGACTACGAACGGCGCACACTCCGTTTACCCCGGCCCTCGACTTCACTTCAGGGGTTGTGATAGATATATCACTGAGACTTCTAAGGTTGATATCATTGAGGCAGCTTCACCGCTGGAGTGGCTTGTCTCGTGGCATTGACGGCATGACCGGAGACCCTGCGATGTGCCAGCATCTCGCAAGATCAGCAGTAAGAGTAATCAAAGTCGAGATATCAAACCCCTGTCCCGACATCGACAACTCCCAGTGATCCGAATCCACTCGTTCCTACCTAGTTATCTAGGTAGTCAGCTCACACTATGAGTGAGCAGCATGGCCAGTACACCAAAGACACTTGCTCTCTCTCTCTCTCTCTCTCTCTCTCTCTCTCACACACACACACACACACACACACACACACACACACACAACCCCTTTGCTTCATCAAGCATTCCGGTATTCGTCTCCGAAATTTATGGTGATCACAGAGTGGTGACGCGAGATTCCTCCCACATGTGTGTGTCGTGCATGTGAAGCAAGCCGCTTTCCCCTTGTCAGGCTGATGTGCGTAGTATGCATTGTACCTTCTCGTACCGGACTTGTACTCGCCAGTAACCCATCACACTCCAGAATCTATCAATACACAGTAGAGGTTGGTGTAATGTCACTGCTCCTGTGACCGTGACCAGAAGAGAAGGATACCTACAGGATCATAGGTAATATCGGAATGGGCGCGGGCCCCATCCGAGTGCATGCACCTTTGGGGGTCTCACAACCTCCGACACGCCGACATATGCGTCGTTTCCAAGCCATGATGGGAAATGCAGTCGTATGTCGTCATTTGGAGGCTTGCTGTTGAAATCTGCACTGCCAACAGAAGTTGGGCTGTTTGATGACGGGCAATGGTCGATTCGTCCGAGGAACGGAACTCCCACAGCCTGGTAAATGGAGTTTGAGCGGGTCAGCAACCGTCAACTTGGTACGGCCTTCCTCTTTGACCCTGGATACACCGAGATTGGCCTCCTCGAGAGGGCATCATGGCGTGAAAAGAAACAACAACAGGAAGCACCGGCTGCGCAGCCGGGCGGGATGTTTGCCTTGCTCGGCCCAGATCGTCCGGATATCCGTCCGACCGCCCGTTGTAATGCTTCTTCGGTGGACGAATAGTCGGCTATAATTTCCGTCTTGAGCTTGAGGTATGCCTAGATGCTCAGCGGTCCCTTTGCAGTTTGCCAACCTGATACGATGTAAAGCAAACAAAATCCCCCGCTAATGAGAGCGCCCCCATTCCGGAGGTGATGACGGCGGCACCTCGTTGAACGTTGATTGTTGATCATGCCCTCATTTGGACATGATCCGCTCGCATAAAGCCCGACATGCCGGTGTGGCTTTGGATACCGGGGCGGTTTGTGGCTCAACGCTATCCATTCAGAGACAGGATGTGGCTTGTCCTTAAGATTGCAGCAAGCAATCCAACAAGCCATTCTTTAAACTCACCTGAACTCGTGACCTCGACGCTTGACGTCTGACCATGACTTGACTGCGGCAACACTCTCCTCACTCCCTGACCCAACTTTCAGCGTCAGAGAGGACCACTACGTTGGTCAAGCTTTAACATCTCTGACAGCTTTGAGCCGTCAAGGGCCAATTTAATAGGCTACTTTCATTTATTTACGGTTCAGGGGCCCACAACATCGGAGCTTGATCTTCACGAACGTCCGACGTCCCATGATACCCTTGGCTTCGGATTCAAGCTTGGCTCATCCCAAAGACTGTCTGCCACCCAGGAGGAACGCCTCGAGATTCGCAATTTCAAGCTCTCGCCGTGGGAGTGCCTCACCAATTTCAGCTCAGGCACCGAGGTTCCCCTCTTTAGGCGTACATTGGCGCAAAACGCCCAGCTACAACGTGATCTCTCTCGCCGACGATTCTTGCTCCTCTAGGCCAAAGGGCCGTCCTGTCGGCGTATCCCCTCCTCCCGTTTGTAACCATCACCCACCATCTTGCGGGGGTCAACTCAACTGTTACTATCGTCACTCCTTGACGCTTTGTCCAGGCTGCAGAATCCGGGGTTGAGAGGCATCACTGCGATCCTGCCCGCCCTCCCTGACGCCTGCAGTGCATGCGTCCGAGTCCTCTGCGTCCCAGCTTCTCTCTCCTTCCGCTTTCGACCTTCCGCTTTCGACCTTCCGCAGTCATCAACCCCAGGTTTTAGAACACCAGCACGGGTATGCTTCTTCGCCTGTACCCTACTGTGCGTCAAGCCGTCGCATCTCAGTGTATGAGAGAGGGTGAGGGACCAATATTTGGGGTCGAAAATCGCGACACTCATCTGGCGGATCACACTACGTCGCATACATACACCCACTCGTTTGTCGAAGCGTAACAGGACAGAAGGACCGCGCCTAGCAAAGTCAATACGGTCATCAACCATCATCAGTGCAAGCGGTCCCGTATTTTGAGGTCTGCAAGCAGACCTCACGATCACGAGGCACCTCAAACAACGCCACTATGGCGTCACTTATTCCCCTACTTCATGATTTACTCCCCATGATAATACCTTCAAAGGTCCATGTCGCTCGGGATAAAGAGTTGGTTGCTGTTGCGGAAAGGGCGGAAATGCTGCCATGGTACAATCATACACCGCAATCAAAGGTGCCACAACAGCAAACGGATGATGCAGATATTGATGACGCGAGGTCACTGGCAGGATCACAGCGTGGACAACAGGCCGGACCAATAGAATTGCTTGACCATGAAGAAACCTCGGTTGAACAACCCACAGCCGAGCCCGACTTGGAAGACGCTCATGGGGTAAGTTTGGGCTCGATATACCATGGACCAGACGCAGCGGCGATTAGGCCGAGGGTCTTTCGCAAAGATGCAATGGTGGGTGTCACTGATAATATGTGCGCAACTGGTAAGTCATCACGTCTTCCTGCATGTAGGGTCAATCCTTACCCAGCTGGTCTTTCTTTATCCTTGTATCTTGCCTTCTTTTCCATGTGAAAGCCTGCAAAATTTCTCCATACTTTTGGCATGTACTCAAAGGCCCCCTTTTCGCATTTCCGGCGATGTTTTGTGGACTTTGTAACCAGAGGCAATGCAACAGTTCTGACTGTAAAGCCGAGGTCCGCTTCGGCCGTTCATCACCACGGTGAGCAAGGTGAGTGCAAGAAGCCCCCAACTCTAGTCCCAAAATACATCGTTACTCAACCCCGATCTCCAGACGCAATAATATATGCCACAAGCGGCCATGGCGTACTCCTCATAAGCCCCTCCTTAGATCCCGTGAAAGCGATCAAGGCAGATATAAAAGGTGAGGCACCCACTCGCGAGGAGGAGCAGCCTCGCCGTCACGAACTGTCGCCCGGTGACTTTGCCTTCGTGCCTGCCTGGACGGAGCATCAGGTCATAAATGAGGGTGATGTTGGTGATGTCGTCTGGGTGGTCACTCGGAGCGGAGGTGAGCCCGTGCAGGTGGACTTGGTGGGCTGGGGTGGCGAGAGGATTGGACAATGATCAACTTGGAGAGCAACACATACACGTATATGCGCCTCTGGATGGACATAGTCCCTTGCTGCAATGATCAACCGGCTGCATGTTCTTGGTCCACAGAACAATGAGTAAATATGGCAAGACCAATAATATAATCAATTCACCCACCGCCTCCGAACTCACTAGAGACATTCAAGATCATCTTTTAGGCCTATACGCTATAAAGATAAGAGGGTCCTCCAAATTCGGGCAAAAGCCATCTCAAAACTACGACTGGGATGAAGGCTTCGGATACAGTGAACACAAACTTAGAGTGGAGACTGGAGGCAGTCACACCCATAGTTTGGGTAAATTGGGTATATAAAGGATAGGCCGCGTTCACCATCGAGCTTCCAATGGCCGTGTATCCACAGGGCCAAACTCCCCGTATGACCGCATGGCAACAATATTCAGGTTGGTATTCGTGCACCTACAGCCGGGAATGGAACTTGAGCAGTTGATGACAACAACGGAGACCATGATGGACCCCAGAATAGACCATATGTTTTCAATACACAGCTTCAACACACAGCCTGTGAATTAATTCGGAGCAGAGTGCTTATGAATTAGCTCTTCTGAGAGCCCAAACAGTCGCTTCCACCACCAATCCAGCGACGACAACTCCCGCCCCCGGTAGAGAACACAAAAGTTTCAGAACGGACCGATCACCATGATCAACAAGCTCTTGAATGCTTGTATGTAGAGAAGCTGGACTGCGGCGGTCTTCGTTTTACCTTGCGCATGGCACCATGCGATTATCTTTGCCAATGGAAAGACAAACTTGTCTGGAGCAGTTTCGAACTTCATATGTGGAGAGAATCGCGGTGCCATAATTATTTCACTTCCTGAAATTTAATTTGTGAATACATCAGTAAAACAAGTCCTTTAGTGCTACATGTGAAGACCACTAATAAAAGGGCGAATTTGTAGGCCTCTGCTGCTGAAATGAAGCCTTCAAGCAATACCTAGGTACGGCATTATTACAATATGACCTCGGGAGCAGCCACACTCTGTCCCATTCATATTTGATGTTAATTGAAGTCATAGGAGCTATAAGAACTAAATATAGACTCACTCGCATCCTTGATTGCCCGGGCGTATGATGGTGAGCATAGGACACCTCGGTACATTCTTGCCTGTTGGTCCTCCAGCAAGACCACCACATCTAGCTATGGAGAATTTAACAATGTTACTGTGGCGATCTGCTCGATAATTACCGAATCATATATATTAATACTCCCCTAGCTATATAGTTGGGAGGCAGGGTGGGGGGCAAGAGGTTTGTAACCGTTCTACCGTCTCGAGCAACAATGCCTACCCTGGGGTATGTACCCCAACGCATGATACGCGATCTCGCACAGAGATTCTATATACGGTAAAATGGCCGGTAGCATTGTACCCCTGGTCGGTTACATACAGGAGAGGCAAACGGTCTAGGCGTCGGGAACACCTCGCGGGCTTAATCTATTCGTCTCAGTGGCCCTCGGGTATATTGACACCACGTGTGTCTCTTCTTCTTCCCAAGAAGCTGGGAAGTTGATTGTGTCCGGTCAGATATTGTGGCGAAGAGGATCAGTGTCCATCAAGAAGCCATTAGGATCCGACTGTATGGGCCGTGGGAGGCAAATATGTCTGCTAAGTAAGGGACACTGGCTGGCTTACTACATAGAGAGCAAACTTTGTAGAAGATAGCCAGAGAAGATATACTCCACCAACATCTGTTGACCCATCTCCTCTCTACTATTACTGCTCATAACGATAAGCTCCGTAGCCAATATAAGCACGGGAGCCTGTATGTGGTCAAGATATGGAGGAGCAGCCTAGAAACGAGGGCCAGTCAGGTATACCCTGATGGAATGTATCCGTATGTTCCGTTGCAGCGAATTGTTCTAGGTGTGGGGAACAGGTACTATGCAGAGGGAACGTTTCAATTTGATTGGTCTTTGGACAGAAAAGCATGGCCAATCGAAACCTCCTGCCTTTTTCATATGGTGGTCGAAGATAACCCTGGTATACCCTAGGGTACCTCAGGAGACTATTTCTCCCCTTGTACTACGCAGAACCTGGAAGGAAGCATTGTTGTTGGCCGTATTGTTTCATATATACACAGTACATATTAGGTAATGAGAGATTCTGAAATACGGTGGAGGGAATGTATCAATGATAACACTCTGGTTGATTTTAAGTGATAGGAGCTATACAGTAAATGAATAACCTTATACATATACCCGGAAGTGTATCCTTTCGTAAGGGGCACTCTCCCTTCACCCTCACTACTTATGTGTAAAATAATCAGGCTGTACACTATATACTCCATCAATACCTGGCCACTTCTATGAAATTGTCCCCGGTCAGGTGTGACAGCTGTAGATATAAGCCTACAAGTCTATTGGAGATCGATCTAGCATTAACACAACCCCCCCCCCACACGCCGATACAACCTCTTGCTGCAGGCTCGTAGTCCTGAACGGCCGGTTATGTGGCGGAACCAAATCTCCCTCCGGAGCATGGTATCCATTCGGTACCCGACTTCATGCTCTATCTTGGAGGTCTTTCCATGGCATATCCTATCATGCATCTGTCTGCTCTTTGCTAAACTCATTTCCTCAGGATCATTCTCGACTCTGTTGTGCTTTCAGCACTCAATTAATCCCCGACCAACATAATGCCCTGCAATTCTTTGGTTCCTCTCTCATAACTCGTGCAACACTGGTACTGAACAGCGATGTCTTCAGCTCCGAGTAACCCTCCGCCAGGCGGATATCCTCCTCCAGCAAACGGTGCCCATGGCCCAGGGCCGCATTCGTCGGTGGAATCCGATGGGCATGATCTCGGGCCGATAGTCATATCCATGTGTTGGGCCATGACGAGTATCGCGACTCTCTTCCTTGGAACCCGCCTCTACGTCAAGTTCACAGCGCATAGAGGAATGTGGTGGGACGATTATGTGCTGCTGGCATCATGGTCTATGCTCGTCGCGTTTTCGGGCTCGACGACGTACGCCACAAAGGTCGGCCTGGGGAAACACCAAGGCAGCACCGACGACCCTACGCCTCTCCAGCTCATGATTGTCGTTGCAACCGTCTTCTCTGTGTTGGGTGCCGCATGGTCGAAGACATCGTTTGCGCTGACATTACTGCGTATCACCAAGGGAAAGCTGTATTGGATGATCTGGGCCATCATAGTATCCCTCAATATCATTCTCACCTTTAATGCCATCCTTCAGTTTATATGGTGCACACCGGCTCAAGCAGCGTGGGATACGATGGTCAGCCGCAAGTGTTGGGACAGAGGAATTGTTATCAAGTACACCATCTTTGCTGCCGCTTACTCGGCTGTTATGGACTTTCTGTTGGCAGGTGTACCTTGGCTTGTGATCATGAACCTTAAGATGAGACGCAAAGAGAAAATCGGAGTGTCTGTATGTATGAGTTTGGGGTTGATGTGAGTCCGCTATCGCTTAACCACAGTTAAGTGTCAGAATATTGAACTCTAACATCTATACAGCGCTGGTGTAACCTCCATCGTGCGAGCCGTCGAAGTCCCCAGCCTCTATGCCAGCGACTATACCTACGAGGCCAGCAGGCTCCTCATCTGGACGGCAGCCGAGCTCGCCACGACAATCATCGCAGCGTCGATACCCGTCCTCCGCGCTCTCCTCCGTGACATTGTCAATTCCTCATACAAAAACCGGGGACAGACAGGGTCTCGCTTCTCCAACACCTTCAAGAGCTCAGCATACACCGTGCATTCCAGGAGCCGGTCGGATAGTTTTCCGCGGACAGGCACCGTCGCGATATGTACGAGCACTTCGCAGAAACAGAAAGGCACTGGTGCGCTGGCCAACATTTATGAGAATGGTGAGAGCGTTACTAGTCTTATCATACCGTCACCTCTAACCGATGGGAAAGACTTTGGATTGGAACATGGGGGAATCTTGAAGACGGATATAATCACTGTGAACTACGACACGAGGAGTGAGGGGAGCGGGAGCAACAGACCAGAGATATTGCAAGACATCGAGCTGCAGCAGGTGGCGCCCAGCTATATCAGGAACAAACCCACATGAGGATTAGCGGTGCTTGCAATATACGAAGTTTGACCTAGGGATGGTCGGGGCTCCATATAATCTTCTCGTGACCGTTAGAGTAATGACTGTGACAGTTCTAGACACAATTCAATGACGCTGGACGTCCTTTCCGCTTCCTTCTCGTCCACTCCTCCTGGTCCCCTTCCTATAGGCAACACTGGAAGAATGGACATCAGGGGCCATTCTCAAAAGGCAGAGCGTGTGATAAGTTGCTTTCCGGTGTTTATCGGACTTATTCATTTACTCCCCAATCAATAGTAACAGTGTAAAATCCGCTCAGGAGTGGATTTCGGAACTGAATTCCGACGGGATTCGCTTTCAACGACCTCGACTCGGGGGATAAGCGGACTTACGCAGAAGAAGTAGGGTGAAGATAACGACTCAGAAGTGATTTAAAAGGAGCAACTTCAGTTTATGTTATTTATCCGAAGAATCGAATATCGCAGCACAATTAAAAACACAACAGGCGACCTTAAGTCCATGGGCATCCAATTCACCTAATCATCGTCACAATGCCATCTCTTCCATCACTTCCACCCAAGCTGTCGCCTCCACTAAGCGACCGCGAGGCTATCAACGACGCCATATACCGCGCCGTCGTCGGGCTGGATACAAACGATGTCAACCTCTTCGACTCGGCGTTCACCGAAAAAGGCAGCTTCGACCTCAACGGCAAGGTCATGGAAGGCCGCGAGGCCATCCACTCCCAATGCTTCGACTTCATCTCAAAGCTCGACACGACGCACTTCATCACCAACACCCGCATAAACATCAACGAGGGAGGATCCACAGCTTCCGCGACCGCGTCTGCGCTTGCCCAGCATTATCGTGGCGGACAGGGGGCGGACCCAGCTTCTTCTCGCTTCCTTGCTGGCGTCTTGTATTGGATGGATTTGGTCAAGGATGAGAAGGATGGGCTCTGGAAGGTGGAATGCTGGAGATTGAGGTCTGTCTGGGGCGAGGGCGACAGTGGAGTGATGACGGGGAATTGAACCTTCTGAGTGTCGTACCATGTGTAACCTGGATGGAATAGTGTCAGATGCTAGGACTGATTCGTAGGCATAAAGCGTGACTGGAGAAAGCTTTCAGGTTCAGACTTGAGGACGAAGCAAGAGCAGTCTTGCATGTCCACCAGTGGATATGCTGCATTCTGCCAACACCGCAAGGCAGAATGACAATGAGACTTCAATATCAAGCTCGATCGTATTAGAGTAAATAAATAACAGCTGCAATTATCTGGTTTCTCCTAGTTCCGTTCGATAGTCCAGCCTATACGACGTTGGGAGGGCAGGCAACTCAACAACAGAACGACAAGCTTCGCGGAAACTCATGTACACAGTAACAATGCCTCTACCTCCTATCATCAGGATAATTGATATGGCCAAAGTGGCGGAGTATAAACATACTCCCACCACAGAGAACCTTGTGTACTCATGTGGAGGACCCCAAGTTGATTCCAAGCTTTTGAGTTTCTCAATTAGAGGCTGTGACTGTCAGCTGTCAGACGATCCGCATTATTCGAACAACCCGATTGGTCCTGGACTTTGCATAGACACTCACAGCATCATGAGCAAAATGAATAAGATTGGCTCATCTCCTTACAGCATCGGCTGACACCCCGCAATCCTACAACCTTCTTGGAATGCTTACCAGCCCCATGCTGGACGTGATGCTGATACATCACAACGATGACAAGCAATGGCGCTCGTGGTATCTCCTATCCACTTTACTTTGGCGCGCAGGAGATCGATTCTTGCGAATCAGTCGATACACGCTCCCGAGTTGGAGCACTGCGACTATGATGAATAACTTCGAGCATCCATTATCCAGTCCCGACGTACGTCCCAGCTCGACACTCGCTTTTCTTCGAAGCAGACTGGGGCACGGTTGAACGTGATAAACGTACGCCGAATGTGGCTTTCGTTTGCCTTCTCTGCCCACAGGTTCCGCGGCCTCCAATACTGTGAGAGGCTGTGTTGTGGTCCGTGTTAAACGACTCCTCCTCGAGTGACCTTTGCCGACGTCCCCAATCGAAATATTTCAGCATTGAGGCTGTTGTGATAAGCTTTGTCCATCAGCAAGGGTATCAGCTCTGCCCATCGGGAACGGAAATTTGGTCGGCCATGCTCGAGTCAGACTCATCCTGTCCACTGGTTTCGGAAACTTGGGCTAGTGGCCACGCCATGAAGTGTTGCCAGTTCGGGCCAAGGTTCCGGGCAATGGCTCGCACCAGTATGGAGCCGACATCGGCATAGACCCAAAAGGAACGATGTCGATGCATGGTAACTCCATAGTATGCTAGGACCAAAAGCGCTTCCGGGTTTTTGGTGCATAGCAGGTCAAGAAATGACTCTCGAGCCAGACAAGGCCAGGCAAGCACCTGGCTCAAGCAGTTATGGCCGTCGGCAGGGACCACCTTGCGCGGGTCTGGTGTTGGCTTAGAGTTTGGGGACGTGTCAGACTGGCTGATGATCCACTGCAGCCTGTCAAGAGAGTCCTGGCAGTACTGCTTCTGCTCGTTACTCAGTGACCGGCTTATGGAGACGAAGGACCGCAGCTCAGCAGTCTCCTCCCCTTCGCTGGTTTTGCACTCAGTGACGCTAGACGAATTAGCAAAGAAGATGCTGAGTTTAGACTGCAGCAGGGCATCCCAGGCCTCATGGGCGACAGCGGCAACGCCTCGGTGTACTTTGATATAATCAAGAAACCGATCAAGCGGCTCGGTATCGTCGTGTTTGATAGCATTCAGGCTGATTTCGTGCAATACCTGAAGGCTTGTGAACTGGCTGAAGAGAAGCAAACTCAGGGAGTTCTTGGGTGTGACATGAGGCCGCTCAATGTTGAAAATGCTCAAGGCGTGCGTCTGATAATGTACTGCTTGATGATGGTAGTATGCACTTTGAGCAGGCCGGATGCGGGACAGGTGAAGGGCGGCAATGGCCAGCATTGCATTCATGAGGTAGGGTGCAGCCAAAGCAGCCTCCACAATTCCAGTTAGGATATCGGCATCGCCAGTAGGAAGAGGGAGCAGGATCCGTTGGTTGCAGGCATGGTTGAAGAGCTCTAGTTGTGCGATGTTGGCAGGCGGCACATCAGATGGGAATGAGCTTGGTGACGGAGTGCGCGGGCGAGGCAGCTCTAGCTGTTGTGACCCGGGCGTTCCGGTGCTCATTGTTGATGGTGAGCATGGCCCATGACCAGAGGCCGACCCAGGAGTAAGAGCCTGCTGAATAGACTTGAGATGCCCATCTTGACCCGAGTGGCCAGGCAGTGAGGCCGGAGTCAAGGCGTAGATACAATTCCTTGATGATGTGCCACAGTTCACACACACGGGTCTTGTTTCGTCGCACTGCATTGAACCAATAAGCTTCTCTTCAATGGTTTTGCGTTTTCACATCTGGGCGCATAAGCTTGTAAGAACCCGGGCGAACATACCTTGATATGCCGTCGTTTACACTCGCGGCATCCATGCCGCGATTTTTTATGAGCTCGTCGTGAGGCCATTAGAGGGGATGAAGACAGAATTAGGATTCCGTAGATATAGACAGACAGAGGATTCCCGTGACACGGCGTCGTAGAAACGATGAGTTGGATACTATGTAGTGGATCCTGACGCAGGGGCCACAAGGGGCTGAGTCCAGGGTTAAGCTTAACCCTCGGGTGGGGGCGGTGGTGGGGGCACTGGATAACACCAGACCGTCCCGAGCGTGACAAATGCCGGTAGCCAAGGGTGATTGGCATTTAGGCTGGGCTGGGCGTGCAGGTCCCCTAAAAATTGCCAAGGTTAAGGGTCCACGGATGCTTGGCTGGAACTACAAGAGCGCTGTGACGTACACTGTGGTGATAACGTCTGCCTGTCAGCTTATAACCTACTCCTTCCATGCGGCGCTGGCTGTCGCAAAGACGCCACGACCACTTCCATATGCTCTGCCCTTCGGCTTTAACGGTTATCATAGTATTTCTCAATAGATTTCAAGTCTTCTCAGCTATCTGAGCCCGCAAGATGGGGCAGGGTCTATCCCATAATGATGACGGTCCTCAGACCAGGACACGTGAGGAGCTCAGGAGGGAGCTGGTACGTATTATGATGCCCGCCAATCCTATACCTACCTAGGTACTGAGAGGTATCGATCTATCTGGTCCGTGGACTTATCATGCTGATTCGCCTCGTCTGTCTGACGAAATACAGGCCGAAAAATTCGCGACCAAGTGCTTCACATCCCTCGAGCTCTACTCGCTAAAAGACAATTTCAAGAGCCTCGCCGATAACCAGCAGGGCGTCCACTACCTCAAAGAAGATACCGTCGCTAAGTTTCTCGAAATCCCCGATGTCTTACACGTCTCCCCCGTCCTTTTCCAGATGATCTCCTTTCTTGGAGCCTTCCCCTTCCTCCAAGATGCTCCGGCGGTACTGGGACTCGAGGAGCTGGTCATGGCGGTGACCATCCTCACCGAGCGATACCAGCGTGTGCTTTCCAAGGGCGTTACAGATAGGAGGAAGCTTCTCTTCAAGAGCTTAGCTGTATACGACCGGAATATGTCCGTGGTACATGACGAGAAGGATGGGGAGGGAAAACAAACTAGTGAAGCTGCGACCGGCTCCGAAACCACATCACACGCTCGAGGCTTCGAGATAGATCAACCTGGCGACGACGAGGCAGAGGATGAAGATGACGGCGAAGATGACGGCCTGGTCTTGTCAACTTTCGAACTGCTGGATGTCGCCGAGATCCACAAGGTCGGCAACTCGCAGGGGAGCAATGGAGCTATGATTCCTGCCGACAATTTCAGGAAGCTGGTCATGCTGCTCTTACTTCTGGCGCCGCTGAGCCCTCAAGAAAGGTTATCCCAACATCCTAGTCGCATCGTCGGCGAGGAGCTTGAGAGCTTGCGGTCAACTGCAGAAAGTGTACTCGCCGCATTTCTGAACGTTGAGAAGTCACCAGGTATTAGGTCGAAGGCATTCAACAACGTACTGCCGGTTTCTCTGCCATTCATGTTCGATGGATTCAATGCGCTTTTCGAGCACTTCCTCTTCTCCAAGAACCTAGACTTCACCAAACACAAGGAGGACGACAGCAGGCATCGCGCTACGTCGTTGCCCATCGCTCCTCCACTACTGCAGGAGCCCGGATCCATTATGAACGCCACTGTCGTGTCGCAGCTATCTTTTTTCATACCCGGGTCCTCCCTGTTCCGCAGACTTCGTCCGTTGTACTCCGGCGACAACGATGGATTCTCCATGGGCTCTTTCGAAACGAAGGTATTTAATTGGCGGGCCCCGACGATACTCCTCGTTTCTGGTACCCGGATCACGAGTGGCTCCAGTGGTAGTGGAGACCGTTTTGCCGCCGCGCTGCCACCCAAACGTTTTCCGGATGGCTCGCCACCAGAGAAAAGGAGGCTTACCTTCGGGTTATACGTGAGCCAGCCCTGGAGGCACTCACACAAGGAATGTTTTGGGGACTCAGACACGCTCCTTTTCCAACTGGACCCGATCCATGATGTATTCCGTGCCAGCACCCTCAACAAAGACTATGTATCGTTCATGAAACCTGGGGTCAGCTCCAGTAACACAGGCATTGCTGTGGGCAACCCTATACCGAAGGGATCCTCCTCTTACAGAAGGCCTAGCACCACTCATCTCGGATCGGTGTCCTTACTTCTCGACTCGAGTTTTGAGTTTGGTGTATTCACGCACGATTATACATCTCGCGGAGGCGCCTTTCAAAATTCCGTGTCACGCAAATATAATTTCCAGGACCGGTTTGAAATCGACAGCCTGGAGGTTTGGGGATGCGGAGGGGATGACGAGGCTAAGGGGCAAGCTGAGAGATGGGCATGGGAGGCACGAGAGGCTGAGGCCCGGCGACGTATCAATCTTGGCTCGGGCGACATCGAGGCGGACAGAGCGTTGCTCGAAATGGCTGGGCTAATTGGGGGTAACAGGAGCGGCGGCTCCATGGCTTGAGCATTGGATAGGCGTTCAAATCTAGCTAACAATTGCCATCTGAAAGGATATATATGACGGAAAACATTGCTTTTGGCGTTGTTTCAATTTCAGGTTCGGGACGGAAATGCATGGCGTTATGGGAAGGCCAGGCGACTTACATAGAGCAACAATGCCCAATGACAAGGATATGAACCGAGAATACCAACCTCTGGATTTGACGGTATCAAGTTGATGTACTCATAATTTGCTGCATCCAGGCCGTGGTGAGTAGATGCATGTACGTCTGATGTCCATATGCAATGCCTGCTTATCAAAACAGCCAATTCAACACTGCCATTGCCAGGAATAATAATCGTACAAACCCACTGGTCTCTGCCAAAATGGTAATCTCCATGGAACATCGCCAAAAAAGGGATCAGCCGATTGTTCCCCCACCATCCATGCACTTTTGCGTACCACATAGCTTTCACGACATTACTTTGGTGAGTCGTCAGGGCTTGGTTTCGGTTGTGAAGCGTCTGCTTTCGACCCGCCAAACCACGCACCCCATCCCGAACCCCCAGCCTTCTTACCCTCGCCCGCATGCGCAGACGCGGCAACAGGCTCACCCTCCTGCCTCTTAGCCTCAGCAGCGCGGAAGCTCTCGCGCGCAGCCTCCGTGCCAGCAGACTGCTTCTTCTCCCTCCTCCGGTCCAGCATGGCCTTGAGCTGCTTCTCCTCGTCGTCGCGGGCCTCGAGCTCGCGGATCCATCGCGCGCGCTTCTCCTCGTCCTTCTCCGCCTGCTGCGCCTTCCAGTTCTCCCGCTCCTTATGCCGCTCGGCGCCAAAATACAGACCACCGGCGACCATGGCGGCCACCGTGAAGCCCTGGGCAATGACACGGGCGCGGAACATGCGCTGCACCTGGTGGTGGTCGCCCTTGCGCATGGCGCGGTAGGCGTTGGTGAAGGCCGCGACGGTTATGAGGCATCCTATGGGGACGAGGGGTTCGCGCTTCATGCGGCCGAGGACTTTCTGGAAGCCGCTTTCGTTGTAGAATTCTCTGGTTGGGAGGGTAAAGCCATTGTTAGTTGTGTTTTCTCGCTTTCTCGGCGCAAACTTTGGAGAGGTAGGTGAGTGGTCGAGGTGGAGAGGGGGGGGGAGAGGGGGGGGGAGAGGGGCGGCTCACTCATTTTCGTCAAAGGACGATGGCAGAGGCCGGCCGGATACTGGACTCGACATGTTGGAATTGGGTTGTGGACGACTTTGTGTGATACCGGTGCTGGATCACGGTGATTAGTTTCAAACTGATATGATGTGCGGTTGAGAGACTGGTGGAAATGGTGGTGGTGGTGGTGGTAGAGGTAGTAGTAATTGTTTTCGTTCCAGTGTAAAATGGTAGCTTGGAGTAGACAATGATGATGCCATGGGTTTTGCGCGAGGACATCTGACACATCAATCGTACGCCACAAGGAAATCCAAGACCCTTGTACCATGCTCCGTGGTATACTAACCAGACTACATAGTACTTTGAGCTTGGAGCTCTGAGCTTTTGCAGCAGCAAGTCGAATGCTGCCCCACCATAAATCTTGACCTCACCTGTTGATTGAGCGAGCTCCGAACCAGGAATCAATCCACTCAGCTTAACTCAGTTTGACTCACGGATGAACTGATTCAAGGGCTTTTGGAAAGCAAATACAACTTCATTTCCCCCTCCATTCTCTTCCCAAACCTCATAATTCCTCTCACCTCTCACAAGCCACGAGTGTTACAACATCCCCATTCAAATATGCCGGAAGTCGAGGAATCACCCGCCAATGGCGTCGCCAACAGCGTCAATGGCCATCCATCCCACGGTCATACTCCCAGGACGCCGAGTATGACTGCTCTCTCCCTGACTGAATACAGCGCCAACCCGTCCGCTGGCGAGACATCAACACCATCTCACGATGACAAGAATAGCCACATCAGGAAGATCGTCCCTCCGGAGTTCATCCTTCCCAATGGACACCCAGACTACTTGCGCCTCATCCTGACCTCCCGTGTCTACGAGGCTTGCAAGGAAACATCTCTCGCACCTGCCGTCAACCTCAGCAACCGTCTTGAGTGCAATGTCCTGCTCAAACGTGAGGATGAGCACCCTGTCTTCAGCTTCAAGCTGCGTGGCGCCTACAATAAGATGGCCCATCTCGAGGCCAGTGAGAGCTGGAAGGGCGTCGTGTGTTGCAGTGCAGGGAATCACGCCCAGGGCGTTGCCTTCTCTGCTCGGAAGCTCAAGATCCCTGCCACCATCATCATGCCCGAGGGAACCCCTAGCATCAAGCACTTGAACGTCACGAGAATGGGTGGCCACGTTGTTCTGCATGGTCAAGACTTCGACGCTGCTAAGGAAGAGTGTGCCAGGAGGGAAAAGCAGGATGGTCTCATCAACATTCCCCCTTTCGATGACCCTTATGTCATTGCCGGACAGGGTACCATTGGGATGGAGTTACTGCGTCAGACGAACATCCAGAAGCTGGAGGCTGTCTTCTGCTGCGTTGGAGGAGGCGGATTGCTTGCTGGTGTTGGTGTTTATGTGAAGCGCATTGCCCCTCACGTCAAGGTCATCGGTGTGGAGACGTACGATGCGGATGCCTTGTCCAAGTCTCTCGCCAAGGGAGAGCGCGTTGTTCTTGACCAGGTCGGCCTGTTCGCCGATGGTGCCGCTGTCAAGCAGGTTGGAAAAGAGACCTTCCGCATCTGCCAGGAAGTCGTCGACGATGTTATCCTGGTTTCCACCGACGAGACCTGTGCCGCCATCAAGGATGTATTCGAGGATACACGGTCTATCGTCGAGCCTGCTGGAGCGCTGGCTGTCGCTGGACTCAAAAAGTGGGTATCTCAGAACCCCTCAAGCGACGCGCACCGGTCACTTGTCGCCGTCACCAGCGGCGCAAACATGAACTTTGACCGTCTCCGCTTCGTCGCCGAGCGTGCTGATGTTGGTGCCGGTAAAGAAGTATTGCTGTCCTGCCACATTCCCGAGCAACCCGGTTCTTTCTCAAAGCTCATCAGTGCCATCCTCCCCCACGCCGTCACAGAGTTCAGCTACAGATACACAGCATCCACCGGTGCCAACGTCCTCCTGGGCCTAAACCTTACTGCGCCCGCGTCACAGCGGTCGCAACAACTAGAGGGCCTGCTGCACCGCATCGGGACCATCGGGACCGAGGAGACCGGCCAGTTCTCCGTCACGGACCTCTCGGGCGACGAGCTCGCCAAGAGCCACATCCGCTACCTGGTCGGCGGTATCTCCACCGTGCCCGACGAGCGCCTGTACATGTTCAACTTCCCCGAGCGGCCCGGCGCCCTGGACAAGTTCCTCAACACGCTGCGGCCCAAGTACAACATCAGCCTGTTCCAATACCGCAACTCCGGCGGCGACATCGCCAAGATCCTGGCAGGCATCCTCTGCCCCGACCAGGAGGTCGGGGAGCTCGAGACCTTCCTCAAGGAGATTGGGTACCCGTGGGTGGACTGCACGGATTCACAGGTCTTTAAGACTTTCTTGAGGGGTTGATTGGCCTGAGGTGTCATGTCACCGCCGGTCGTGAGATGGCCAGCGGTGTTGCCCCCTTCCCCCTGGACTTGAGGAAAGTCTATATATGATAAAGGATGCATTAGGGCGGCCTTCTAACGAGGGCCGTAGCGGAGCCCAACTTGCGAGGACTTTGTTCTGGACTTCCGGCCGAGCACTTCCCTCCCAGATGTCAATAATCAAATGTTCGCCGTGGGGAAACGAATCCCCAACAGCTGAAAAAGTCTGGAATGATGGCTCCATATCCCAGCTTCAAGGAATTATGAGGCCAAACCGGCCTGTGATGTGCTACTTGGTTCAGGGGAACCACGTGGGCTCGGGGATTTGGGGAGGAGGTAGGCTGTCGCCTGCCATGTCGACGTTGCAAACAACAGGGAGTCGCGCACATCATCACTGCGGCAGCTGCATTCCAGATATATGCTTTCAAGGGTTCCCGATGACCTGCTACGCTGAGTTCGGGAATCGACTGGACATCCTGTCCTTAGAGTGAATGGTCAACTAAATGTGTATGACCACTTTGCCTGCGATGGCATTTAGAAGAGCAGAGACAATGGCTTCCAATACATCATAAATTATCGCCCATATACTTCGAGTCAAAGTCACTATGTACCCAGGCGGTTTTCAGATATTGACCATATGACTGGTACAACTCCGCACCTGATCTCAAACTAGCCCCTGCCACTCTCCATTTATCCGGCCTGCCAACGATCTCTCACTGACCGTGACCTGCCCATGCTGCCCTGATGGAACTGGGAACGGCCCATTCTCCGCTAAGGGAAAGTTCGGCGTCCCGTCATCATTCCAAGTAAACCTCTGCGTGCGGACTGTGCGGTAGATATCCGCGGCAGGCTCGGCCGTGGTCATAGCATGATATACAACATAATCCTCCCCACCATCCGGACTAGTCGTGAAGCTGGCATGCCCCGTGGCGTACACCCCAGTCTGGGTGTTCTGGTGGAACACGCAGCCGTCCCGGTGCTTCCTCCAGGACTGGTACTGCATCGGGTCGTTGCCAACCAGCTCTAGCATTCCCAGGCAGTAGAAGGGGGTGTTTACCCTCGCGGCGGAGTAAATGACGAAGTTCTGCCCCGTGGTTGGGTTGACGAGCTGCTCGGGTCCTTCGTTGGTAGCGAGGCGGGTGTCTGTCCGGCCGTAGGGGACGCGCTCCCACGGCTCGTTGGGTACGGAGATGATCCGCCGGCCGGTGAGGTTGGTGTCTACGGTCCAGGGATTGCTCATATGGGTGATGCAGAGGTTTGCGGGCCAGGCGGATGTCTGCTCCTGCCAGCACGAGTAAATGTGGTACAGCTCGTTGTTGTAGGTGAAGTATGTCCCGTCTATGGCGAACTGGTCGTATGTGTTGAGTGAGCCCTTCAACGTGAAGTTGGCCGTCCAAGGGTCAGGGCCCGCGCCTCCTAGGACGAACATCCTGTGGTTGATGGCTGGGCAGTTGATGGGACATGCTGCGTCCTGTAATGGTGGGGGGTTGTCGGCGTCTGGCGTGGCCGTGAAGATGATGTACCATGTCCCTGAAATGTTGTGAATCTCAGGAGCCCAGATGTCGGTCGACCACGGCTGTCCGGCGTCTTCGCCACTGCTGTCAGGATTGAAGACAACACGGGTCTCGACCTCGTCCCAGCTGTCTGTCAGGGATCTTGAGCGCCGGAGGGTGATATTGTCGTTGGTGGTATATGTGAAGAGGTACCAGTAGTCTCCTTCAAGTGAGTACCTTGTCATCCATGGGTCACCCACGTTCTGTGTGAAGATGGGGTTGTTGTAGGTTGTATTGGTCGTGGTATTGGTGCCCACTTGGGCTGGATCCCAGCTTTGGGGACCGGCCTTGTTAGGATCGAAGGATTGTCCTTGGACGAGCGCCACATACGTAAGGGTAAAAAGACTGGTGAAGAGATAGAGGTTGTTATGTTTATATATCGGGGCCATATTGACAAGAATGGCCCCAGAGAGGGACGGCGAGTAAGAGGAGAAGGCTATAAGCAACTCTCCGTTGTGGTCGGGAGGAACTAGAAGGGGGCTTCAAGGCAATATCTCAGCATTACCTCCGCGCCGTACACGAGTACCTACCTAAGTAAGTACTTAAGTCAGAAATGAAGAGGGCGTATACAGCCGTCTTTATAACCACAGGTCAAATGTGATGTAAGAACCCTGGGAACCCATGGGTCGGTGTAATTGGGGAAACATCACTTGCTCCTTCACAAGCCTCACCGCATGCTGTTGAACAAGGGATTAGACCGAACTGCAGTAGTAAAGGCATGCCAAGCCCCGAGTGACAGCAATTGCAATTGTTGCAGACACCGGAAGTGCGAGCAATGCAAGCCTTCTTGGTGGCAATCCAGGTCAAGGTCAGGATCCGCACAGCGTCTGCTGGCTTATGAAAGGAGGAGAAGTGAACGTTCCAGTCTACATACAGTACTGTAAACTTCAGAGACAGGACTAAAACCCCACAGTTGACATTGTACAACATGTACATACAATGCTCAATGCGGGGAATCCCTGCCAAGGCCGACAGGACGGCTTCCTGACTGGGTCCGTATCAAACGCCCAGGGGTAGATGCAGCTCCACCCGGCTGCCAGCTGTCGGAGAAATCTCTGCCAGGTGAGAAAATTCCAAATGGTCCGTGCATCACGTTAGGGCCCACGATCGCTAACGTCCTAGCAAAATTTCGAGACTTCCTTTCCTTGCTCCCCGCTAAAAGAAAGTTCCGCGAATACACCATTCGAACCGACCAGCCACCTTGAAGGAGAGCCTTCGACACATCCTCGACGACACCGAAGCACTCGACAACTATACTCTCCTTCCTCCCAAAACCCGAATAATCAATCATGGCTGACCGTGGTGGTGCCCGTGGCGGTGGTTTCGGCGATCGTGGTCGCGGTGGTGACCGTGGTCGTGGACGTGGCCGTGGCCGTGGACGTCGTGGCGGCAAGAGCGAGGAGAAGGAGTGGCAGCCCGTCACCAAGCTTGGCCGTCTGGTGAAGGCTGGCAAGATCAAGAGCATGGAGGAGATCTACCTGCACTCCCTGCCCGTCAAGGAGTACCAGATCGTCGACTTCTTCCTGCCCAAGCTCAAGGATGAGGTTATGAAGGTGCGCATTCACATTTTTTCTCCCCACAGCAGTCGAACATATGGACGAGCTGGAAGGGCCACCGCAACAGAAAAATTCAAGAGGTGGAAATGAACGAATCGCGGATCAATTGAGACAGTGCAATGACCTTGACAACGAGTTTTGGTGGATCGTCAACACCCAAATTGCTGGGAATTCTAAGAAGTACCTAAGTTACATCGCTAATGCCTTCTTTCCCTCAACTACAGATCAAGCCGGTCCAGAAGCAGACCCGTGCCGGTCAGCGTACCCGCTTCAAGGCTATTGTCATCATTGGTGACTCCGAGGGCCACGTCGGTCTCGGCATCAAGACCTCCAAGGAGGTTGCCACTGCCATCCGTGCCGCCATCATCATCGCTAAGCTGAGCGTCATTCCCGTGCGACGAGGATACTGGGGAACCAACCTTGGTCTCCCTCACTCCATCCCCGTCAAGGAGTCCGGAAAGTGCGGTTCCGTTACCGTTCGTGTAAGTACTACCTGAAAAACTCATATTGCACTCTTTACTGAGAGTTTACTTGGGACGTCTACTAACAATCTCCAACAGCTTATTCCCGCTCCCCGTGGTACCTCCCTTGTCGCCTCCCCCGCCGTCAAGCGTCTCCTACAGCTTGCCGGTATTGAGGACGCCTACACCTCCTCCGCCGGTTCCACCAAGACCCTCGAGAACACCCTCAAGGCTACCTTCGCCGCCATCTCCAACACCTACGGATTCCTTACGCCCAACCTGTGGAAGGAGACCAAGCTCATCAGGAGCCCCCTGGAGGAGTTTGCGGACACTCTGCAAAACAAGCGCTACTAGATTGGAAGGACAGTCGGTTGAAAGGCGTCTGAGGGGTTTGTCTGTTAATTGCATGGGTACAGGCACCGGTTATGGCATTCAGTCGAGGCTAGCAAAAATGAGGATTTGAGGCTCGACCAAAATGATGAAATTTCTTGACATGAACCCATTCGAGTTGCTGCAAGCCATGTGGCTATGAGTGCTTAGGAATGTGCATTTGGACTACGTCCTGGTAGGGTGGACCTATGTGCTGGGCTCTGGTGAAGAAATCTTGTGATATGTGATGTTGATTATTGCCGTGATGCCTACTGCCGAGGTACTGCCGAGGAGGTAAGTGTCATTGCGAGTTGATCACATCGAGAGCTGTTGAGTATATGAGGCCAATACATCTGCAAGTACGCCCCAAACGAGAACGGCTGGAAAGTCTCGGCAAGTGCCAACAGTCAAGCATATGTGTGTCGAATATATGCAAAATATCAGGGCATATTGATGGAGAATGCCATAAGAAGCATATCGAAGTTACCGTTGAAGACAATGACTAGACGGACGGGGAAGGACGCCGATCCATGGCCACTCTTAACATCCCGGATACACAGGTAGGTGCCATCTGGACTTCAGCTATCAAATATCGAGGGTACCTCTGCGTCTGTCGTCGTGGAATGGAGAGGATATGGAAGGAGTCTGGGCGTTTCGCTTCTCCCCTATACCGAATCGAAGTTGACTTTGTATCAAAGCGGCTCCCCATGTTTGCGACCGCAGCTTCCCCATATATATCGTCAACCTCCTTGCGGCATCGTCACTGCCGAGCGTCTGGAGGACTAAGTCCAAGCACACCCAGCGAAGAAGCCATGACGGCCTCGAGAAAGCAGGCGCGGGGTTTGAAGATGACCGGTCCTTTTACACTATTTTTCTTCCCCTAGAGACAGCCAAACTTAATCTCTTCTAATCCACTTCTTCCATCACCATCACCAGCCTTCAGGTGTGTGTTAAGCGCTTACCATCAACACACGCTTTTTTTGGACTGTAATTTTGGAACCACCCGTTTTGGTTGTCTGTTCTTTTTTTTCCTGTGCTGTTTCTTCTAATCCGAATTTCAATCTTCTTGGGCGCGCTTCTGGGCCACACTTTGCTCAAAGATGCTGCCATCCGCTCGTTTCTCACAGCCCCTGGCCATAGCAGGCCTTACTTGTCTTGCTCTTCTTTGCTTGGTATCTCTCGGTGAAAGCCTCAAGGTCCTGTCATCTGCCTCTCTCGCTGAGCGCGGCAGACATGTCGACCCTATCATCAAACGAACCTGGGAGTCGGAGTTAGGTCCCTTCTCGCCCCCTCCACCCCAGGACGTTGATAAAGGCAAAGAGGACCTCATCGAGAGCCATTTTTCTAAAAATGATACCGTTGGAGATGACGACGACGACGACAACAACAAGAGACCTGGTATCCATGAACTCGACACTACACTTTCTGCCGTGGACTCTATTGTTGCCTCCATCTTCAGTGAAGTCTCTTCTACAGCTCCAGTCCCCGGTAATCCCACACAGCCTATCATTCCAGCCTCGTCCGATAGTGGCCTGTTCGGCTCGGTAATCTCCATCCTCGCCGGGCCTCCCAGTGCTATCCCAGTTCCAGGTGGCCCCGCTGCCACAGAAACTTCAGCAAGTTCTGGCGGTGTTGACAAGCCCCTGGGTGGTGTCTTGAGTGCATTGTCTCAAGTCGGCGTTCCCAGCATCACAGCACCGCCAACTGTTCCAACAGGATCCGGCGGGCTCGCAGGAGGACTTGACGTCCTCGACGGTGTCGCATCCGCCCTCGACGGCGTCCTTGGCTCTCCGAATAACAGTAATAGCGGCGGCCTCATAGGCCAGCTTTCTGCTGACATAGTCGGCCCCATTGAATCCCTTGCCGCTGACACAACCGCCATAATTGCAGATCCGGCTGCTGCCATCCACAGTCTCCAGAGTCAAGTCTCCTCAGTGCTCGATAGTCTGCCATCGGCTGTCGCTGCGGGCGTCCAAATTGCGAACAATGTGGGGGGTCAAATTGCTGAGGCGCTCAATGCAACAACCGATATTCTGGATCGCATTCCAGACGTGGCGAGCGGTGTGGCAGACCAGCTCGGTTCTCTGCTGAATGCTGCCCCCCAACTTGCCACTGGCCTTCCGGCTGCCGCCCTGTCTGCCGTCAACCATGTTGAGTCCATTCTGACATCTGTACCTGGACTTGGCGGCGATGTCACTGGAATACTTGATGGGCTGCAAGACGACTTATCGTTGGCTGTGGTCAGCGCCATCCCGGAAGTCTCGTCCCTTGCTGGAGTCGTTGGAACTCAAGTCGTCGGCATCCTTCCTTTGACGCTTCAGCCCCTTGTGTCTGGAGTCCTGTCGACCCTCCAGAACGACGTGACCAGTCTTGGGTGCCAAGTATCAGATATTGTCAGTGGAACAGCCATCATCTTCAATGTTCCATGCAATCAGGGTAGCTCAGCAACTCCCAGCTCTATAGCAGGCCCCACCGTAACGGCACCCGTCACAGTCTCGGCCTCGATTACAGTGGGAGAATCCTTGCCGCTTGTTCCTATCCAGCCTACGTCCACCATACCACAGCTTGCTTCGATGCTGTCCTCTCTGAGCTCGTCACTACTAGGCGCAACCCCGATAGTCACTACAGCTGAAGCCTCTGGTACTAATCCGGTCGCAAACGCTGCGTTGTCAGGCTTGTCGTCCTTGCTCAGCCAAATCTCCGATATTTCTCTGACGGCCGCAATCATGCCATCCACTCAGCTAGCCCCGCCAACTCGTGAGCTCGTTGCCTGTACTAGAGTCATTTCAGATATACTGACAATATTTTAGCACCAGCGTCAGCGTCGCCAGGAGCATCCTCAGTGCCCGTTGCAGCGACTACCATCTACTACGTTCAAACTATCACCGCACTGATTACCTCAACAGCAGTCAAAACCAGCACTGTGACAGAATGCCCCCTGGAACTATCACCTTTCGCGTCGGCCCCTAGTATTTCTCGTGGGCCACTGCCAGTCCCCTTACTACCCCCGACTGGTACTGATACAGGTCCATGTCCCGGCCAGGGTTACACTTGTGATGATTGCCTTGAAGGTTGGTTCTGTCCACCAGTGGAGACTCCGGCGCTGCCGGCTCCTTGTGGCTATGGTTGGCCCTGTTATCACTGCGATGCGGGCTGGTTCTGCGTCCCAACCCCTCAAATCGCTGGTGCGGTGACTCCGGCCTTGATCTCAAGCACCACGACTTCAGCCATTGTGGTCCCGACGCTTCATCCAGCGACGAACGGCTTTCAGTACGCCGGCTGCTACGCTGACAACTCAAGCAGGGCTTTGAGAGACACTGAGCTGTTGAGCGCTGCGGGTGAGATGACCAACGCTCTGTGTATCGACTTTTGCCAGGCACAGGGATTTACACTCGCGGGGGCAGAGGACGGCACAGAATGTCACTGCGGCAGCACGCTAATCGGATCGATCCTCCTGCCTGTTGAAAAGTGCAACACAACTTGCGCGGGAGATCCAACGGGCGCCACCATGTGCGGTGGCTCATGGGCTTTGAGTGTCTGGAGTCCGGACGGCACCGTTCAGCAAGTACAAGATCCCGAAAACCAGTTCGTGCTTCCAATTACATCCGGACTATATCACCCTGGCGGAGTGAGGATCTCCAAGGTTCCCCAAGAAACAGCCATTTACGCATGGCCACCGCCTACCTTGTCTGCCAATATGACAACTAGTGTAACATCCCCTGGCGTATCAGATCTCGAGTCGTCCGTTCTTGCCGTCGTTGCCTCAGAAGCTAGCGGACTTGCATCGATTGAACCTGCCAGCGCCAGTGCTATCGTTCAAAGCGTCTCGTCCCTCCTCAATAAGGGCATCTCTAGCATTGCCAGCAGTCTCGCCATAGCCGCACCGGTCAGCACCGGGGCAACCCTCATGACTGTACCTTCAGGATTCCCGATGGGACCGGGCCCTATTATCCCCAGCACGACGATTGCCACCACTGCTGCAACTCTATTTGCAAACACAGATCCAGCTGGTATCCAAAGAACAACTATGGCCGGAGTAGACACCACCAATCCCAGCGTAGCAGCAGATGACTCGGACGGGAGCAACAGTGATGACACAAAATTGATCGCCACGTATGGTGTCAAAGTCCCCATGGCATTGGGTCCCAACGAAGGACGTTGGTCTCCTCGAAGGAGAGCTCATTGGGCGTAAAGTATATTACTTCTCAAGTTGTTCAAGGTTGCAATGATATTGTTTGAAAAAAACCTCATAATGGGTGAATGAGTAATGGCCGTTGAGCTGGGAAGATTTGCCTACCAGAGGAGACAAGAAGTCGAATGATCATATTACATGAAGAGTAATATCTCTGCAACGTTTTTGGAAGATTCATCTGTATCTCACGATTAGGCATCGTCTTAGGAGGCAGAGCTGCTCATCGTCTATCAGTTGTCAGGTACGAATTCGTGATGGGTGGAGTTAACACTGGAGGTCTTTTATTGTCTATGGACACAGATGCTATATATCTCGTTAGGACGGAAACAATACTGCAAATGAAAGCCATCTAGCTCAACTCAGCCTCAGTGACTTGCCATCGTTAGATCTGATATGACATGTTTCAGCCGAGTTTCTCAGCCAGCAACCTGGCTGGCTACTTAGGGTTGGTACCCGATGAGCCACAGGTGATCCGGGTGTATCTCAAACACTCGATTGTGTTCTGGTCGAGACATTTTTGAAACGGGAGATAACCCTGAGTTGGACATCGCCAACCGGCTGCTAACCATGTGTACCTAGGAAGTACTCGGTACGTTTCCATAGAGAGCAAGCAATGGTGGTATGTTGATACCTGCAAGCCAGGGATTTGTACCATCCAAAAATTGCACCGTTCGTGAAAAGGGGGAAAAGGGGTCCACTGCTGGCCAAAGAAGGAGAACGAACCAGATAATATCTTATCCAACTCGGGCGATATTGGAAAAGAAAAAGGGGCCGGGAAGGGGGGGGGGCCAAGTCTGAACCTTGTGCCACGGTATTACACAGTATATGTGACCGCCATGATGTCGATACTTGTGGGTGGGAAATCGTGCTGTTGTTGTCTGTCGTTCATACTCCGACCCGGGATTGTTTGCGCTGCCCAATGTGAGGACTCCCGGGCACCGAAGAGTGGTGGATGGGTCCTCATATGACCTGGGTAGCACCCCGTCTGCGCCCATGAGAGGGAGTGAGATAAATAATCGGGTATCTAAGGTAACATGTTCAAGAGAGAGGAGAAAAGCAGAGGCAGAAAAATAGTTGCAAGTAATCACGAGTCTTTGGGACTTGTTGTATTTTGAACCATATCAATCTCTCCGTTGATACTTTCGGTGGGCGGGATTGCTGGCGGCGGTTTTGCGCGCACCCAAAAAGTTTCCCCATTCCGACCTTGTGGGTCATCACCTCCTTTTTTCTTTCTTTTGTACATCATATGAAAAAGGTGCCTGAAGCCAAAACCTGAACCTGCGTGCAATAATTCCAGCGCAAAACATGACATTTAGACCCGTCGCGCAAATAATCCCATCCATGTAAAATCCATCCGTGACGTAAACGTGAAGCCCTCTGTATTAGTAATTGTTGACCTGACCGTTATCCTTCCTCTGGTCAGATGATATCATCAAGTAATGTGGGTATGTACTGTCGCCGCTTCACTATCCTGTCATTTCATTTCTTAAAAGCCAATCCGATTGTGATGGGAACCTTCCATCAAACAACTAAAGAGCAGAACATGCCGGGTTTTGCTGGGGAAAATGCTGGTGAAGCATATCTACCTCGAATCCGTCCTTTTCTTAGACGGTGTGGGATTGGGCCTTGGCCAGGCGGGTCTCGCGGCCCTTCTCGCTCCAGGGGAAGTGGAAGACAGGAACGAGGAAGAATGAGTTGCTAAGGATGCGGTGTTAGCTATAGAGCACATGCATGTTGAATGAAAGTTGAAGGTCGATCGGTACTAACCTGCTATCGGCAAGACCAGCAAACGCGTTGTACCACGCGAGGAAGGCAGCCAGCATGCCAAAGACGCCGCCGGCTTTCTGCAGGCCGAGGGCAGCTACGGGGGCGCCGTCGGTAGTGGCGTAGTCGGCGCAGGCCAGGAACAAGAAGGCCAGGTCCAGAGTGAAGAAGAGGCTGAAGAACATGATAGTCGAGCGCAGTGTGCACAGTAGAAGAATGGTGGTGAAGATGAACCAGCCAGTCAGGAAGAAGCCGACGGCGCTGTCAGTCTGGTCAGTACCGGCATAGGCGTCGGTGACAGCGAGAGAGGGCGTGAAGAGCAGGGCGTATGAGATCCAGAAACCGCCGTAGGATGAGAGAGCTGTGGCACCGAACGTGTTACCAACTGCCATTTCCCTGTGAGTGAAGATATACGGGTTAGCACATTATGTTCATTATTTGCGTTGGGTGAGAAGTGTGTGTGTGTGTGTGTGTGTGTGTGTGTGTGTGTGTGTGTGTGGTAATAATGCAGCTCAGCTTTGCTGCTGGGGCACGGTGACACAACATGACAGGCTGGGCAAGACAGTCAAGCAGGTAACCTTGAAGAATGAACCCAGGGATCACCAGCTTGTCTTGTCCTGTTTGGCCGTATCCTGCAAGTAACCCATGCCAAGTGGTCCCCTGTGCACGTACACAGCCGAGCCGTAGAGCGAGAGAAAAAGGCCCGCGGGATCGGTTCGGGCTCGGACGGGTTGAGCTCGGTTCGGTTCGCGAGATGAAGCACTTACCACATGCCAGCCAGCAGCTGGACAACACCACCATAGCCGAAGGCCAATGGCACGACGATGTTGGGAATGGTCACACCGCGGGCCTGCAGGTTGATGGCGGAAAGGACGAAGGTGGTAAGAGCGAAAGCGCACAGGCCGAGCGGTGCAGGGTTGGCGATCTTGCGGTCGACAATGGCCTTGTACAGACCAGGCTGGAATTCACCACCGAAGGCGGGGAGGCGCGCCTCGTTGCTGCTGTGGACATGCGCCAAAGGATTGTAGTACCGTTCTTGGGGGTCGTTGTGGCGGCTGTTACGGGCGTTGTTGGTGGTGGTGGTGGTGTTGTTGTTTTGATTGGCGCCATAGTCGTGGACGTCGGCACCGGATGTGTGGACATCCTTCTCGACGTTTATGTCGGACATATTGACGAGGGATCAATTGGGTTTTCGGCGACGAAGGAGGAAGAAGAAAAAGACAAGAGAGCTGAAGCCCGAGGTGAACAATATCAATCGAAGTCTGCGTCGGGGTATTTTCTAGCTGAAATGACAAAAGACCGAAACTGTTTGCAGGGTGCACTCGCTGCACAGTGCAAAGCTGACAGATGCGACAAGCCGGTGGAGGGGGTGGATGTCAAGAAGGAGGTCAGATCGAAGAACAAAGAAGAATTGTGTGTGTGTGTGTGTGTGTGTGTGTGTGTGTCGGGAGGGGGAAAGTAGCGGGCTGATATAGTCTGATTGTAGGTGGGAACAGTGAACGACATATGTAATGTAGATGATGGTCCGGGGAATCGGATGAAGCTAGGCTGTACTGGCTGTGGTCGCTTGTTGGAAGCTGTTGTGTGTCAGTGTGCTAGGGGACATCTTGGGCATAGCTCTCTTCCCAAATGAGCTTAGCTCTGGCACATGGTAGGGGCACAGGGTTGGGTATTGGTGGGGTATGGGGCGATGTGGAGGACTTTTGGGTCTGGGGGAAAAAGAAAGCTCCATTCAGGTACTCGGTACTTCCGGTCAACTTGGCATCCTTGGGGGCATGGGCACGTATGTATACAATATCAAGTTGGGAATACGCCAAGCAATCAAGCTGCACACAATTCATGACCTTTTCTTACTTTTGACGTCGGTTCGATACAAGATGGATAGACGATCGACTAAGGTATCTATCCATTTTTTTTTCTGGGGGGGGGGGGGTTGGCTGGCGCCAAATGGGAGATTGAACCGGCTACATAGTATAGAACAGGAGGAGGAGGAGGAGGAGGAGGAGGAGGAGGAGGTTGAGGATGGGAAGGAAGACAAGAACAGGGAGGGGTGTAACCCGTATTCTAATCTGTCAGCATTCCTTGTCCCAACTATTACTTAAGATATGATATTACAGCCTGCTGAAGTAAAAATCATTTCGGTGGTAATTTCCCTTTGCAGTGGGTGACTGGCGGCCAGCTGCAGTCGTCGGGTTACCTGGGCAGAGGTAATGGAGGTGATAGTCGTCTGCAGTACCATAAACCTGGGCATACATACATCATCATCATCATCCATCCCCCGAGGGCCCCGACGTTGCAGAAATTTCCACATCCCCGGAGTCAACGGTCAAATCACATCACCGCCTTGGAATTCATAATCTCCAAATCAGCCTGTCATATAGAAGCTGGGATCTGGAGAGACTAATGACTAAAATGCTAGGTGTGGATACCCAGGCATGGAGGCATCCCTGTTGGCAGGCCCAACCATGACAACGATGACCCAGAGATTTCAGAGATTCGAGATTCCCCAGGTCCCGCACATAATTTTTATGTACGAGAGGGAGCTCCATCTTCTACATAGTACAGGATACTCAATCCTTCCAGCGGATCCCCATTGTGGCTGGTCATTTGCCGAGGTGACGGATATGACGGATATGACGGATAGGTATGGGGTGAGACTTCAGCATTTCCCATTCTATCGACTGACAGACTTGCATCCTATATCGACTTTCTTTCTCCTAACGAAAAAACTAAACATGGGAAGTTACAGCAAGGAAAAGCCCAGTCAAGTCAATCCAGGGACCCTGGCGCTTGTGTAAGCCTCAATTAAACCTTATCAATTACCTCTGTTCTCCGTCAATATTCTCCTACACAGTACATTCAACTCATCGGGGAAGTTTTTGAGTGGGGAAGTCGAAGGAGCGGTCTATTCGTCAGATCTCTTGCTTCAGGCCATCTTCACATTTAGGAGAAGAAAGTACTCGGTACCTTGGGTAAATACTTACCTACCTTTCCACGCTCTCCAAGACCGGGGAACTCTGGGGCCAAGCTTTCTTTGCGCATCTTCCGGGCGAACGGTACCGAAGGTTTTAAGGTTCCTCTATCAAGGCCATTCATTTTGTTCCCTTCCTTTCCTTCCACTGTCACCTGCAACATCTCATTTCATTTGGTTGATACACCTCTTTGTTTCGACTCGTTCTCGAGTCCTCACCCCCCGCGGGTTGCAGTAGGTCGATGTGACGGGCCATCCCTACCAACCTCATCCCCTTTCTCCTGTTGCATTTAAGGCAATGATGGTCCAAAACTTCGCCCGTTTCGACTAAAAGGCCCGTCTTACCACCCCGAGGCGAACCTTGGTGTTGAACTTGCCTTTCGACACATCGTATACCAAAATATTTAGCAACTGCTCAGTAGAGAACATATGCAGCCAGCTCCTGTCAAGGAAACTTGTCTGATTTGTCCGACTCGTCCGACAGCTGTGTGTTACGTGGTCTCGCATACAGCACCTAAAGTAGGTAGACCATCCTGACCATGTACTATGTATTACTGTACTGTGGTACTAGTATGTCCGTCCGCGGGGTTTTGGCACACAATCTCCTCCGCCTCAGCCCTTCTTACGGGGTTGATCAGCGCCTTTGGGCTTAGGCCCTGGGCGGTCAGCATGGAGCATGCAGGTCTTTTTCTTCTTCGGTACAAAGGCAGTGCACGGCATCCGTTCGCGGAAAACCTGGCGTGCGTGGGAACAGCAGTTGATCCTTGCAAAAGGGCTGAGACTTTGGCGGTCAAGACGGCGCCGTTGCGGCTCTTGAATAAAGGGTCATATGTCCACCCTATTGTTGAAGCCAATGACCAATATTTGCGATTGACGACCGACCGGAACCGACGGCGTGGGTCATTGATCCGTATAAGCGGCAAAGGCACATCCCGGGGTAGCACACGACCTTTCCGATGGCGTCAAGACTTGACCGACACTGGGGAGCTGAGAGCTGATGACGCTCCTGGGGACGAACAGGCGTTCGCTCGATGGTCATTGTGCACTTCGGGCCTTTTCGTCCCTGCCCCAAGCTTCTCCGCTGAATAACCTCGCGAAGTGGCATGCAAATATGCAAAGCAACCTGAGGACCGTTGCGTTCACCTGTAATGTCAAGGCGATCCATGTACCCCACGCCAAGGGTTACCGGCTAACAGCAAGCCACATTATGATCATGCTTGGCCCGCTATTTCAGTACTCCTTTTGGTCACCAAGAGGTACATCGCTTATGTACCCGCATACGAGGCGTTAGCGATCTGCATCTTTCAAATAGCTACCACTGCCATTATCTTGAGGTTCCATTTACCTCTGCAGATAGCAGAAGGATCTACGAATTGCGTGGCCTATAGTACAGTATAGTACAGTATTGATATTGAAATCTGGGTAGGCCGCCATTTAGCTGCCCACTCGGTTCAAGACAGTTGGGCTTTCGATAGACTGAGCTGACTTGCTTTCTACTTATTATTACATTATCTGTGTTTCTCACTGGATTCCTGAGCAACCTGTTCGGGTTGCTCTACTTGGCTCCTGGGAAGTATTATGCATGTTTCGGGCAGAAGCAGTGTTTCCGATCATGCTCTTAATCGACACACACAGACAATGTTGGGGAGGAGCAGTAAGCTGGGTCTTCCCTGTCAAGCGGACCTTAAGCTTCTTCTGAAGCATGCCCTAGAGGCATCCATGCAGAAGTGTGTGAGGACAACCTCTAAGTACCCAGGTAGGTACCTATATGTTAGGGACAATAACCCTCTTGTTGCACTGCAGCAGGCTGCTGAGTTCCCGTCCCGAATGGCGTCCACTTATCTGCATCTCGAACCCGACGGCGAATCCATGGCCCGAAGCATCATCCCTCTCGCCGTAAGTACAACCGAGTTTTATATCAGCTCGGTACTCATTCATCAGCCCTGTCAAGAACAGTAAGCCTTTCCGGCTTCTAGGCTTAGCATCGAACAAGATGAACGCTTAGCCTAGTACTGAATATATATATATGAAGTGGCTTTTCCCTCTACGGACTTGGAGCCTTACGAGAGCTACCAATTACCTTATTCCCGGGAATTTAAATTCCAGACGTGGACGTCAAGACAAGAGACTCATGGCTGACATGTACTGGGTGGTTGTGTGCACTTTGGGCTTTTCCTTTACCTCGCTCCAATCTCGGGAGTAGGATTCTGCAAGCCAAGCTGCCTAAAGACACCTGCAGATATGTCTGGTACCACACATCCAGTGCACAACCCTCCACCAGGCGTACCCCTCGGGTAAGATCCCAGAGAAGACCATCATGAGTTACCATCGGCGACTTGGCAATTCGCTATGATGGCTTCTACGGGGCGCTATGTTTTGGCGCAGGCGCAGGCGAGGCACCGGAATATACCTAGGTACCTATATATATTTCCCGAGCTCGGTTCTGTGGAACCTTCTGATCCGAACTCAAAAGCGTCAAATCCTGGTTGAAGACACACTGTTTTGAGAAGCCTATGCGCGGCCTGAAGCAACTGAGTTCCCTTGTTCTGGTTTCCGGTCATATCGACTCAAGAGGGCACCCAACAGCCTTGGACAAGACGATTGTCTCGTCACTACTTACCTAGGTACTTGGTAGAAGGTCTGTACGAAGTCGGCCAGTATATGGAGATTGCCTGTTGCGACCATAGGTGTGTTCTAGGTTATTGATTTGGGTTCCTGGCGTAACAGTCGAGTTGAATAACTCCCGAGGTCTCAAGTTACCATCTGATAGGTTCACATGGCCAGTAAGAAAGTTGTATTATTACATGTGTATGTACACTACTCTGCTAAATCCACGTGCTGTTGTGCTGTAGTGGGCCATCGAAGAAGTTGTCTTCATTCTGAGAACTTGCATCGTTTACTTGTCCTCCGTAAATACGTATCTTATTTATTATGGATCTGACGGATACCTGGGTATGGGCACAAGATAGCTCAATAGCTTCGAGGAGGAAGCGAATCGACTCTGCGATCACATAGATGAGATGTATATGATGCATTCACTAGATAGCGTTCTGGTTATCTCTATTTCAGAATCATGGTGGCTTTCACAACTGCAGACGGCGATGGGGCTTGCGCCTGTGCGTTTCTTCCCCTTCAGTTTGAAAGCGAAAGTGTTGGTAGGGTTCTGGTCGTACGTACGATTTGTCTAAATAGCTTATATATTTTATTATTATTTCTATTAAGTTCCAACCTAGCGATAGCCGCTAAGAAGGAAACAGCTAAGTGCTACGTTCTATAAGAAGGAAAGACCTAATACTAGGCTATAACTAGGAAGGTACGGCTATACGATAGCCGTACCCGTAATACTAGCAACCTTTTTCTTTTTATAAAAACAGGTTTTATAAAACCAGGTCTATTATAAAATAAAAACTAAATTTATCGTAAACTTAACGCGTCTAAAACACTCGCCCTTACGGCGTCCGTAAGTAATACTATTAAAGCTAATCGCAAAACTAAAATCTATTGTAAAAGCTATTATATAATACGCTAAGCTTTCTCCTTAGCTTTCTCCCTTCTTAACCCTCTTCCTTTTCTATAGTTAACGCGTTAAGTTACCTCTCTATCTTACCTCTCTATCTCTTTAATCCTTTTAGCGTGCGATCGTCGTCGTCTAGTATTATCGCGCGCTTTCTTACGGATATCTTAGTTAGAGTATAGTTAAAGTTTAATCTAGTATTTAGCAGTAGGGTACGTTTATTAGAAGTATTTAGCAGTAGGGTACGTTTATTAGGAGTAATAGCATTTAGCAGTAGGGTACGCTTATTAGGAGTAGCGGCTAGAGTACTCTTTTTATCCTTATTCGCCTACTTCTTTATTACGGGTACGGGTCTTCGATAGGGCATCGCTAGCCCTTTTATATACGGAGGTCGCACGCGTTAGTTACTTATCTAGTATAGAAGGTTTTAAATCTAAGTTAGTAGGTCGATCTATTTCTTCGATATCTCGTCGTCGCCGGTGCGATAGCTATAGAAGATATAGGGGATCGAGATTCCTTTAGGGTCGACTATTACAGCGATCGTAATAATTTTGCACTTTAAGTAATAGTTATTCTAATAGCTATTATTGCTTAGGGATCCTACTAGTATTGCTTCTAATATCCTAACTCTCTCGATATCCTTTCGCATCTTTCTAACTATTATATAGGATAAAAACTGCTTATCCTAGTATATAAAGTTATCGATAATCTTTAGTACTACTTTATTAGTTTCGTTATAGAGGAAGAGTATCTTAACCTAGGCTATAGCTTTAGCTTTAAGGTTAGTAAGTTTAGCGTCGGCGATACCTCGAGAACCTTTCTTCTTTCCGTTTTCCTTTAAAGCCGCTTAATCTTATACGACTCTCGCTATCGTTTCTTTAGCTAAGTTGTAATCGTTATTATCTATTAAGTTACCGTAGATATCGAGGGGACGATTATCGTTATCTTTAGTAGTAGTTGCATTAGTAGTCGCGGTAGTAGCCTTAATAGCTTCGGCGGTGTAAAGGGCGGCAGCCGCGATATCTTCGATATCTACTATTTCTCCTCTAATTTCGTTATATTCGGCTATTTCTATAGCCGCTTTTGCGATCGTTACTATTAAAATAGTTAGGAGAAAGGTAGTAGGAAAGGTAGCGATTAAAATAGTAATATCTTTAGGAAATAAAACTGCGATAAAGATATACTAACTATTAAATTAATTATTATAAGGAATAGAAAAAGTAGGAGGTTTATAGAAAAAAGTAGGAGGTTTTATAGTTAGCTAGCGGCAGCGAGGTAAGTAAAGGAGAAAAAAAGTGCTAGTAACGCGTTACGCGTTACCTCCTTACTAGGAAGTAATAGGTCTTTCTACTTTAAGTTTTTCTACTAAACTATCGATACGTATACGAAGCTCGTTACTTTTAACTAGCTTCTATAGTATAGAGTTTAGCTTCGCCTTTATTATAGCGTCTACTAGATTATCTTTTCTATTAATCTATCTAACCTTATCGATTTCTCTCGCCTTATACGATTATCGCAATAATATAATATCGATTATAAAGCGCTTCTCTCGTATTATTCTAAGCTTTATAAGGTATTTATATAGATTATACGAATCTATATAAATAACTAACGGTATATTAAGTAACGATAGTCGTCTTGTAATTATTCTAATAATCGTCGCTAAAGAAATGCTAATATCTACGCCGTTTACTATTCTATAGATTTCGCTTACTAGAACGCTCCTAATAACGCGTTTGCATTTTATTAATAACTAATAGAGAACGTTTCCCGTTAATATAAACTCTTATTCTTATATGCGAGCCTCGTTTACTAGGATGATAATATAGCCGAGTTAAGATATTAAGTCCTAGTTATTTACGAACGAACTATCTGCGAAGATAAAGAGTTTCGCTATAAAGAGGTTTAGGGGGATATACCTAATCCCTCGCTAAGTATTATTTATTTATTATAATAGTCGCGTATTTAGGTACCTATAGTATTCCTTCTTAAGGCTTTATACCTATATAGTAATTAAGAGATTGTATAATACTTCTAGTTAGTAAATAAAAGCTATATATACTCCCCGGGCTCTCTGTTCTAGGTAGCGTTAGGGGTTATTAACGGCCGTTATATCGATTAGGGCAAGTTTACCTCCTTAACCCTTCTAGCGTATCGTAATAGATCTATTATTATCTATAACTATACGAGCGCCGTTATAGTTTATATATCGTCCCTGTATTAGTATTATCTTCTCTTTTGCTTATAGTTTCGCTGTATATAATTCCTCGTCTTCTCTATCTTAAAATACCTATATACCTAATAGTAATATATCGTCTATCTATATACCCGCGATTTTAAAAGGTTGTGCGGGCTTTATAATTAGGAGATAAGGGTTATATATCGAGTATTCTATATCGAGTTTCTAACGGTAATGCTTTTAGTAGGTGTTAAACTAGTAAACTCCGGCTTCCGCGATACTATATAGAGGTTTAATAACTCTAATAATAGTGCCCTGTAGATATCTGCCCTTAAGTTCTTTTAGTAGTTCTACGAGGATCGTCCGTTATAGCTCCGATTTAAATTAGGGATAGGCTTAGGTAATATCTCGCAGTATTAGAGATATGCCCTCGTATATTAACGATAGCGCTATTATAATAATCGTTTTCTAACTTATATATTAGATCGTTAGACTTTAAGTTAATATAGAGTCTTTCTCTTTATTGTTATATCCTTAAATAATTAATCTAGACTTCTCGTATAGTTTTATAGTTTTACCCTTAATTTCTTATACTATACGGGATTTAAATAGACGATAGTCGCTATATCCCGTTAAGAACTATCTTTCGAATTTAAAAACTCCTTTTTTAATAAGTTCGTCGATTTCTATCTTATCGGACTCTTTAAAGGGTAGGCTAAGCGTTATAATTACCCCGTTTTACTTTAATCTAATAGTAAGAGCGTAATCGTCTTTTTTTTTTCTCGATATAAATATAATAGTAATAGAGTCTCTTACCTCCGGTGACGATAGTTATATAGGATTTAGTACAAGGTCTAGCTAAGCTTTAGCTTCTTCTTCTTCGTCTTTATAATATCGCTAGATAGATATAGATCGGAATATAGCGGGTCCTTTTAGTATATTTAGGGTTATATTATAACCGTCGATAGAGATAACTTTATACGGGCTTTTCTAACCCTCTTTTTTTCGCTATATACGTACGTTGTATTATAATAGAAATATTATATTAGTAATAGGCCCTCCTCGCGTATTTAATACGTCGCGTACTTACCGCTCTACTATTATTCTCCTAAAAGCCTTTATAGCCTTCGATACAGCCTCCGCCCGTTTCTACATCGCTTATAATAGTGACAAAGTGGCCAGGGTGGAGTATGACCCCCCTGTCCCCTTCTTGTCGTGCCTGCGGCGGCTATATTAAGGAGCCCCAAACCCCCTCTGTAGAGCAATAAAAAAGTATGGTGTTTTCTTCCCTATACTTGAGCAAACCAACTTTGATGCCTTCGTTTTGTGTTTCGTGGCGCCCGTTAGCCCACGCCCCTCGTTAGAGTTCGCCGCGTGCGCGCTACACACATTGCGGTAGGGGCGCTCTGCCGCTTTGTCATTTGGTGTCTGCCCCATGAATCGAACATGGGTTTCTTCGGCTTCATAACAGAATGTTTGTTCGTTGATCAAAACTACGTTATGTTGAGAAGAGCCTAGGAGGTTCGCCATCACCAAAAACCACCTCTCACGACAGCTTTGCTTGTGACCATGAGACCAGCCGGAACTGATGCCTGGGGCCGCCCTGCTACGGGGGAGCAGGATCAGGGAAGCTCGGAGACTGATTACAAGGAAGCTGGAGATACGATCAAACCTATTCTCACGACAGTTTCGCTCGCGACCATGAGACCAGCCGGAACTGATGCCTGGGGCCGCCCTGCCACGGGGGAGCAGGATCGGGGAAGCTCGGAGACTGATCACGGGGAAACTGGAGAAACGACCCTGGATTCGCATTTTCTTCATTTTGTTTCTTTTGTTTTCTCTGATGACGCAAGACGAGGACAAGAAGGTTTGGAGAGGAGACTCGGCGTCGACGCAAAGCACCAGTCAGAACGCGAAACGTGGAATAGAGTTGAGCATCGCCAAGGGAACTCAGCGGTCTCGGCTTTGCGAGGAAACTTTCGCTCTATTCGAGGAGAGAAGGAGAGTTGTTGGGGAGAGCCGAGAAGCGGGGTTGGGAAAAGTGAGGTTATCGCCAGATATGAGAGTGGGTCTGAACAGAGGGAAATACGATATCGGAGTGGCGGAGATATGAAGCTGTGGGGCTGGAGTGGAAACTGTTGGTGGTCACAAGCACACCCCGGGACCAACTGGCACGAAGTGATTCGTCCAAGAAAAGGACTCCTTCGGCAATTCATTCGGAATTGTATCAGAAAGTTCTGGAGGAGGTTGATCAAGCCCGTTCTGCTGTCGGGAGTCAAACTGACGGCGACGTGGTTGTTGAAGGTGGTTGAGGGCATCTTGAGGTTACAAAAGCTTCTCTCGTCTTCCTACCCTGAGCACCACCAATCACTTCCCATACTACCCACCACCACAAATTTGTTTCGATCACATCTCTACCTTCCTGTCGAGCGTATTGAACCTCGACATCGTTCACCCTTGCCCACCAAAACATCCCTTTCCCAACCGAACCCCCCATCGATACGACCTACGGGTCACCCCCTGTCTCACCTATCACGTTCTCGGTCCTGCTCAGGGGCTGTGCATGGTAAAGTTGATCATGCCAGCAGCGAAGAGAGAGAAGCTAACCCAGATGGAAAGGTTGAGCCGTTGCTAAGGAAAAAGAATCGTCGAAGAAAGAAGCAAAGGCCCTCGAAGGTTGACAACAGGATGTCTCTCCAAGGACAGCCAGAACCGACCAAGGCCGAAGGTGCCGAATTTGCTCCAGCTTTTGGGGTGAACACTGGCCCTGGAAACACTTCCGATTCGAAAACCAAGGACAAGGCTCCCAATCCTCGGGATAGTGGCCAGTCTACCTCACCGGCTTCCCTGCCCTTCGGCATGAACACGCCTGGTCCCCATACCCAATCCTTCGCCTCGATTGGTCCTGACCAGACCAATCCGGGTGTCCACGTCAACTATCCTTTTGTCCCGACAATCGACCGCTTGGGGAGCTTCATCGGCCCCTTCACCGGGTACAATGTCACCGACTACCTCGAACACTACGCTGGTGTTAGAGCCATGATGTCCATCCCCGACTCTATGGCCTTGCCAATCCTCAAGACACTGGTTGTTCAACCCGAAATGGTGACGTCCCTGATGGTGGCTACCTCAAGCGCTACTACTTGGCCCGAGCAGGAAGAAAGAATCAAGCTGGCCTACCGTTCACACGATCGCTCTCAGATGTTTACCCCGGCTCAAGAAAAGCAGCATTTCCTGAACACCTACGTGGTCAGCGACACCGAGTCCCTCCGAATGGGTGTTCTGATGTACGACAACATCCTTACGAAGATGGGAGTGAGAGACTCGTGGGGTTGTTCGGAGTTCTGGGATAAGCTTCCTTCTGCCTGGATAAAGCGACTTCGATCTGAGCATCGGATCACAGAAGCCTCGGTTCAGTCCCTCGTGTGGCCTGAGCTTATGGAGGCCCTTTTGAAGACTTGCCGAGACGCTCAACTTGAGGAGGATCATGACCGGAAGGCTATGAATGCGGTGAACGCGTCTGTTCCTTTCATGCCTGGACGCCTCCAGTACCCCTACCCAGGTTTCCAGCCGCCGGCAGTTCCTGTCCAGCCTCCGAACCCAGGTTATCAGGCGCCAATCGTTCAACCAAAGCCTGTAGCCCCTCCGACTGATCCCCCTCGAGCCTCTCCAGTGCCCCAGCCCTCTTCTCAAGGTCCTATCTTGCAGCCGCCTCGAACTATGGCTGAGCAGGATGAAACGCAGATCAAGATCTCGAGAGGGGAGATTGAGAGCCTGACGAAGAACTTTGAGGACCTCCGGATCAGTGCGGCTGAAATCGCTAAGAACATCAATTCAGCCAGGGAATGGGGTTACCATTTGGCTAAAAAGCGCGTTGAGGCCATTGGGAACAAACTTGGAACTGTTCAGCCTGATCCTAGCTACGTTCATATCCTGCCGAACCTCAATAACGTCACGGCCGATCTTCTGAGAGGGGAAGACGTCTCTTTGAAGGACTGCGAAGCTCTGATCAATGAGTACGAGGCTGAAATCAGTGCCCTGAGAAAAGACGGTTCTGTTCGGACATGTTACGGTTGCGGTTCGACTGAACATACAGCCCGTTACTGCCCAGATTACCTAATGCTGAAGAACGCGGGTATTATCTGGTACGAGGATGCCGGAAAGCAGGTTGTTTCTCTCGGCACCAGAGCGGATATGAAAGAAGCCCTTGGATTCACTGTTAGACCTGATCTGTTCAACCAAGCAAAGGTCGTTGTGAACCAGGGTATTATCCCGTTGTGCCTCGGTTATTGCCAAAACTTCGTCGACAAAGGCTGGGATCACATGCCCGGAGTCCAAGCCTATCTTGAGTTAATCAAGCATAAGCCGAAGTTTAAGGGAAATGCCGCTCTGGTCAGGAACAAAGTGCCTTACGAAGCCACCGAAGAGACGCCTGGAGTCAGTTCGATCCAGCTATCTGAGGAGGCCGTGACACTAGACCTGGCTATGAAACCCGAACCGCTTCCAAGTCCAGTTTCGCCTGCTGTAAGCAACCTGGCTGCAGTCGCAAATGTTAACAGCGAGGCTGTTCAGGCCGAAGTCAATGAGAACGCCGCCAAAAAGCGAAGAGCAGATGGGAGGACGATTGAAATTCCAGCTGCGGATGAGGACAGTCGAGGTCCTGCCCAAGAATCAATTCACGTCGCCACCGACAAAGGCCCAGAAAAGAAAAAGAAGCCTGGATCTGATCAGAAGTCTGAGGACATGGACAGCAAGACAGACTTCGGAAAAGTATTGATTGACCGATTCTTCCATGCACCCAAGGGATACACTCAGGAGGAGATTCTCCAGCTACGCCCTGACCTTGGCCAGCACATCATTCACCACGTCCAAGCTATCCAAGACGGGGTGAAGAAAGTGGTTATGGTTGACCATGAAGAAACCTCCGAGCCTGGGAAGAATGGAAGTGGCCCCGCGAAGATCTCCAATGTTGAAGTGAGCCCTGTTGAGGAGGAGACTCCAGGATTGATTGATGAGCAAGCCGTCGAGAACTTCCTTCAATCCGACAACCAATGCGAGTGTCTCCCCAGAGTCAACATGATCAGGGCCTATCTTCGCAAAGAAGTGTCTAATGTGGATGCCCGGTTCGATCGACTTCAGAAGAGTATCTGTCCTGTGTGTTTCCTTACGATCAGAGTCGGTAACTCAGGAGCAAAAGGGAAGCCCGCAATGATCGATAGCGGTGCTGAACTAAACCTGATCGGAGCCAGTGTGTGCGACGAGTTAGGTCTTCCGGTGTTGAGGACAGACGTTGCCTCGAGAACCTTTGACGGTGGGAAGATGGAACTCCTAGGAGTCCTGGAAACTGACGTCTTTATTGGAGGCTGTACTGATCAAGTCGTCTTTTACGTTGTGGAAGACAGAATCAGGAAGCCGAACCATGACGTACTCCTGGGGATGCCGTTCATTCTTCAGACCAAGCTCACCCTGGAACACTCAACCGATGGCCTTCTCAAGGTAAACTTTCTTTTTGGAGGAGCTCGAGTAGTAGCCACAGTGGGAGGAAAGCTGAAGAATCCTGTTCAGCTCAATAATGGCCCCGCTTGGTCCAGCGATGTCACCAGAAAAAACTAGCTGCTGACAGTGATGGTGTTGAGGGACGAAGGGCTGTCAGCAGTGAAAAAGTCCCCGCCTGGGTTTCCGACCAACTCGAACCAGGTGACACACCCGTCCTCTCGCTGGGCGAGGAGGATATCCCTGCCTTCATTCATTCTATTACTATTCTGGTCAGGACAGAACTGGCCTTTTCATGTTCAGAACTCCAGTCAAGGGAGAGTTGTGGCTGCTTTTGCGGCCAGCACAAGAAAAAGAAGCAATGGAAAAGGGGGAGAATTCAGCCTCCTTATTGGAAAGAAACTCGCCAAGCCGCCCACGGAATGGTCCACATGGTCAATACCCTCTACAAGGCCGTGGCCCACAAAGTGAAACCGATCAATGATTCGAACCCTGATGGATCTGTACCAGACGGCGATCCTTTGTGGAAGATCAAGCGTGTGGAAATGATCAAGAAGAAACAGTCAGAAACACCGCCTTCAAAGTACGATGAATGGATAGAGCCGAAGTTCTCGGATCTTGAGCCCGGCACGCGCCTGACAGACGAGAGATGGGAGAAACTCGTGACCAACAATTGCGATGGGATGACTCCAGAGGAAATTGACATGTTCAGGCACATGCTGATCAGTCGAGAGAAAGCTGTTGCTTGGGATTGGTCCGAGATTGGAGAGATTCATGAGGATGTGGCGCCCCCGCAAGTCATCCGCACCGTTCCACATGATGTCTTCCAGTCCAAGAACATCCCCATCCCCCATGCTCTCAGGCCCAAGGTTTTTGACCTGCTCAAACAAAGAGTCGGACGGCGCATCATCGAAAACGCGCATTCGTCGTACAGAAACCGTTGGTTTCTGGTTCAGAAGAAGGATGGTGGTCTCCGGCTCATCAACGACGCTCAGAAGTACAATGCCTACACGGTGAAGGATGCATTCATGCCTCCAGCTGCTGATCAGTTCTCGGAGGAGTTCGCTATGTGCAAGGTCTTGTCGCTGCTCGATTTCTTCTCGGGATACGACCAAGTCAAGCTTCACCCGAATAGCAGAGATATTACGACCTTTGCCACCCCTTTGGGACTCTTCAGGATGTGCACCTTACCGATGGGAGCGACGAACTCAGTTGCTCAGTTCATGCGTATCATGGTGCGTCTATTGTACGATCTAATGCCTCACGTTTGTCAAGCTTTCCTCGACGACATCGCAGTCAAGGGTCCAGAGACGACCTACAACGATGAGGTGCTCCCGGAGCTTCCAGGTGTCCGAAGGTACATTGCGGAGCATATCAGGAATGTTGATCAAGTCCTTTTCAATGCCGAATTGGCTGGCGCGACAATATCGGGTGTCAAATCTGAGTGGTGCAAAAAGAGGGTGGACATTGTGGGATACGTCTGTGGATCGGTTGGGAGATCTCCTCAAGCCAAGAAGATCCAGAAGATAAAAGGATGGACTACCTGCAATAACCTCAAAGATGTCCGAAGTTTCCTAGGGATGGTGGTTTATTATAATCACTGGATCTGGAACTTTGCGATCCTTGCCCGACCACTTTACGACTTGATGAAGAAAGATGCCCCGTTCGCGTGGGGTGACGCCCAAAAGCAGGCCATGGCGGACTTGATCAAAGCCCTGGAGAGTGAACCTGTCATCGTGGGTATCGACTATGGTCCAGGGGGAGGCCCAATTATCTTGATGGTTGACGCCAGCCTGGTCGGCTGGGGCGCAGTTCTGATGCAAGAGGTCGATGGAAAGCGAAGGCCAGCTCGGTTCGAGAGTGGCTCATGGACTGGTGCTGAGCAGAGATACGACGCCACGAAGAGGGAGTGTCGAGCTTTGTTATGCTCTTTCCGGCGACTACGACAGTACCTGTTTGGGTGCCATTTCATCTTGGAGACCGATGCCCGAGTTCTAGTGGACCAGATTAATGGAGGAATGTCCGACGTCCCCGGAGCTCTGATCAGCCGGTGGATTGCGGTCATCAAGATCTTTGACTTCACTATCAAGCACATCCCTGGCTCCAAAAATCCTGTAGCCGACGCGCTCTCGCGGCCACCCATTTCCGAGACGCCGGAGGTGGACCCAGAAGGAGACCTGGATGAGTGGTGTGATGCTCAGATCAACTCTGTTCCCGCGGAACGACTCCTGAATCCCAAGCTTGAATGGTCCAAGAAGTCGTTGGAGTTCGCCAGGTTCCTCATGACTGGAGTGACGCCGCCCAACATGTCAAGAAAGCGGTCCACGGCGTTCAAAAAGGAGGCTCTGCGGTACCAGGTCATTGATCACGCGCTGTGGCGACGAGAGGAAGGCAAGCTGCCCCGGAGGCGGGTAGTCGACGATCCGGAGCTCCGCAAGAAAATCCTACGGGATTGTCACGCCAAGTTTGGCCACAAGGGCCGTGATACGACTATTGCGAGGATCCGAGGCCTTTACTTTTGGGAAGGGCTCTGGACAGACGTGGCCAAAGCTGTTGAAGTCTGTGAGATCTGCAGCTTATATGGTTCCAAGACCTATAGCGAAGGCGTCTATCCTACTGTTCCCGGAAGGCCGTTCGAAAAGATCAAAGTCGACGTCCAGCACATGCCAAACGACGGGGGATACCAATATCTCGCAGAAGCCAGGTGTGATCTGACCGGATACGTTATTGCGAGACCTATGAGGAAGAGCGACGCAGCTACCATGAAAAGATTCTTCATTGAGGACATCCTTTTCGCCTATGGGTGCCCTATGGTTGTCAACATTGATGGCGGGTCAGAAAACAAGGCAGAGTTTGCTTCCACCATCCGAGGACTTGGAATTGGGCTTGTTCAGGTTTCTCCCTACAATCCCAGAGCACAGGGTATAGTGGAAGGGGGACATTTCTCCATTGCCAGCGCTATCACCAAGCTCTCTCAGGGGAGACCAGTATGGAGGAAGTATCTGAAGCTCGCTCTCTTCGCCGACCGAACATCTTTCAGGCGATCACACGGATACACACCTTTCTACCTGGTTTTCGGGTGGGAGCCGCTTGTGCCTTTGGAAACTGAAGTCCCGACATGGAGGGTGGTCTCATGGCGACCGAACCAGAGCCCGGAGGAAGCTCTCCAAGCCAGGTTGAGAACCATAGCCAATCAAAAGGAGGATGTTCAGGCCGCTATCGAGGCTGTCACTGAGTATCGGAAGCGGGTAGCCGACAAAGCGAACTCTCATGGCCTTATCCGGAAGAACCGCCTTGAAGTGGGTGATATGGTACTGGTCTATGACCATGTCAGAAAGATGTCTCACTCAACAGTTGCGAAGATTTCATATCGTTGGAAGGGTCCATTTGTCATTGATCAAGTCCACAATAAGGGAGCCTACGGGCTGCGAACCACGGACGGAATCAAACTCAAAGGGACATTTGCGGCCCGGAACCTCAAGAAGTTCGTCCTCGATGAGAAAGGGATCTGGCAACCAGACACGCTGATGCCATGGGAAGAAGACCCTGACCAATCCCAAAGCCTGACCGACAAGCTAACCTCACTTCAATTGCCCATGGTGAGGGGAGTTCCCGAAGGCCCCGTGGAAGTCCACGAAGAGGAGGCCGGATCTACCGATGCTTTCTGGGTGCCTGAGCTCTTGATCCCCGATCAACCAAGTGCATCTGGTCCCACTCACGATGCTCAAAACCGATCTCCCACCGAAATTCCCATCCCTAACGTTCTCGACATGGGGGAGGAGGAAGTTGAGAGCGGAAGTGAGGAGGAACTAGAGGCCGACAAACACGCGGGACCAAAGACGCGAGCAGCAGCAAAAGAAGCCGCTGAGACACGCAGAGCTGAGCAAGACAATTGGTTTATTGAGATTCCTGCGCGGAGGCTGGGCAAAGACGGCTTCCCAATTGTGCCATCGACCGGTGAACAAGAGGATGGTTGAGTTTTTCTGTCCCGACTGACAAAGTTTTCCTTACTTGATTCAAGTGTTTTCTTCTTTGATGGTTTTCTTTCCTTCTGTTCAATTCTGTTTGCTTTCTTCCCTTCTTGTTTTTTTTAGTTGATTCCGAGTTCTTTACATTTTCTTTCCTCCTCCCTGTTTGTTTTTCTTTACTCCTTTTCTTGTTTCTCCTCCTTTCTTCCCCTGTCTTACTCAATCAGCCTTGATATGATCAGCTTGATTTTCGTTCCGTTACTGCAAGTTATGTATGCTGCAGCCGTGACGGCCCATGATTGAAACATGAGCACCGATGCAGAGGACATAAGGACACATGTCTGATCAATGATGGCAGTCATGGGAAGAAGACTATCCAGCTGGTGGTGTTTGTGGTCCTGAGAGCAGCCTTTTCGTCTGCTCAAGGCTGCTGGGGGAGGAGAGCCCTGGTGGCTGGCTAGGCAGCCGGCTGAGGAGGAAATAATGGATTTATTCCGAGACAACTACCTACACCCCCTAAAAAAGTTTTTCGACTGGCCGAGGTCTTCCATATACACGCCTCCCGAAGCCTGTCGCTCATGATCAATCCCATTTCCGGCAAAAATTCAGACCTGGAGACTAAAAAGACCCAGGAAGACGACCCAACTGCCCCTGCCTAAGAAAATATCTATCCCCTTCCATCCCCTAGCTGATCAGCCCTGTCTGATGCGTTCAGCTAGCGCCTGTTGCCGTTGCTTGATCCTATCTTCCTCCTCAGTTAAGTCGATTAGCACCTTAGGAGTTCCTTCCAGTTGTCGACCCCCAAGGACTTCAAATGATCGGCGAGACTGGAGAAAGGGTTAGTGTTGGTGTTTTGCTAGTCGATTGGGTCTGAACAAGCACTTACCGGAGCGGCTCTTCTGCGAACGCACTTATACGCCTGACCGGAGGGAAGTTGGTTCTGAAACGACCCCTGGTGGTAGTCGCAGTTGGCCCCAGCTACGTGAAAGACGCAATTGGCACAAGCACCCGAATAGATGGATGGAAGAGAGAGATACTCGAGGAAAGGGCTGTTCACAAAGGATCTCTTTCTCTCTCCCGTTTCCTTATCGATGTACTCTATGAATGAGGTCCTAAATCTCGAGGCGCAGCAGTCGCAAGGCACCAAGTTGCGATGGCTAAAGATAGTAATGAGGAAAGCCTGCTATCGAGCGTTTCTGATCAACACGCGCTGGATGTATTGACCGAAAGGCCTTCCACCTTCGAGATAGAGAACGATGGGTTGAGGATGATGGAGATTTCGCTAAATACTGTTCATGGCTGGGTTGATGAGTGTCGAAAGATCTGCGAGCTTCTGACGGGAGACGGGTTCCTAGTAAATATAGAGCTGACCAGCGTTGCCCTTAAAGCTGTAGAACCTGAAGGCCCTGAAGAAAGCTCTCTATTGATCCGAAATGAAGAAAAGATCGTGAAGAGGCCGAGGAGTTTTGCGGCGAGAAAGGAGCCAGGCATTATCATCATTTACGAACCGTTGAAGAGGCTGGTTTGAGTAATAAAGACTGGGCTGACTATCCACGACGAGTCCTGGTGGAGGGGGTCGCTTAATGTCTGCTGACGAGCTTCGCTGAGGAGTAGTTATGATGGCGAGGAAGAGAAGAGTTGAGGTTGAAGGTTTAAAATGAGAAAACGGAAAAAGAGAGCCGGGGAGGATATAAAAAGAATAACCGCTGAAAAGAAATGGTAAGAGGTGGAGTGATTGGAAGCGTCCAGAAAGAGAAGGAAGGGTGATTGCCCGGGTTGCCGTTTGTGCCAGTCACCGAAGATAGTGGCTGTTGTTGCCTAAGAAGGCAAGCATAAAGACCGTGTGAATCACTCTCGTTCACGCCGATTCACAACCTCTGAAACTTTGCCGTTTACTTATTTCAGAGCTGCTCAGAACTGTTCTCAAATTCTTTCCCCCTTCACACTATTCCCCCAACCTGCACTTACACTCTTCACCAACATCAACTCCTCATCATTTCCACCCTCACCGTCACCCAAGAACCAGCACCTTTTACAATCCCCCTTCTACATATCCTACCTGATCACAATGGACTCCTACGCACGCGCACAGTCAGCTGCTGAGGCGGAGAAAGCGATGGGCAAGAAACCCTTCGTCTGCTCGGCTGTCAACTGGCAGTCATCTAGCAGCAATCCCCTCAACAAAGCTTACGTGCTGAGGACTACCATTCCCCCGAAGTACACTTTGGACTTGATCAAGTCCCGCCCTCCCTACTTTCACAGCACCACTATTCCTACGGAAGTGTGCAAGACTCTGGCCAATCGGTTCTTTCCTGGGCTGGAACTAAGGACCTCGTACACCGATCACATCTTCAAGACTGACCCTTACCGCCACCTTCTGGCTCTCTACGATCTTCAAGGGTGTATCTACTCTCGAGACGAACTCACGTTCAACCTTATACTCACTGGAATGAGGCACTTCGCTCAGTACCTCCAGAATGACGTGTGGATTTGCACGGAGAGAATGAAGACGGGAGATCGCGAAGCTGTGCCAACCATGACTACCCCCCATGGTGTGGAATTGATCAGTTTTCGCTTTATCTTTTGGGTGGTGGAAGACTCGACAAACAACCAGTACAGTCTTGTGTGGTACGACCAGGTTCATCAGAAGGCTTTCATTGTCGATAGCCACCCAGGCAAAGTCACTGCCAGCAACCCGAAGTACCAGAAACAAATGCGCAGCCAGATCGACAGTCTGATCACTCGAGCTGGGCTACGAAAACCCGTCACGGAAGGAGTGATCGTGGTGGACAATACAAACCGACCTTCTGACAGACAATGGGAATCGAGTGGGTTCTTCGTGATTGAGAACTTTCGAATGCGGCTCTTGGAGAGCACGGAAGTCCTGAACAGGCGTGATCATGTCGGGTATACCGACTGGACACGAGCTGGAAGTCTCCTTAATTCAACCGGCGAACCTTTGGTTAAGACTGTCAACCTTCACCTGAGGACCTACGCGAGGGAGCTCGGCTGTGTACCAGCCCATCTTCGTTGGCCCGAGTCACCATTGATCAGCCTCAAGGAACACAAGAAGTACCGTTCGCATGCGGGCGAATACCACCCCAATGCTGCCTTTGTCAGTTCCGGCCAGGTTCTGCCCAATCCGAGCCCCGAGGACGACCTGGAGAACTTTCGAGGAAACAAGGGCTCTATCTACGGTGGCTCCATCTTCCGATCAAGTCAAACTCCTATGACAAGACAGTCGAGTGTGGCATCAAACCGAAGTTTCTATCCTATGTCTACTGTGGATGAAGACAGGGTTATGCCTTCAATTGAGGAAGATGAGAGGAATTTCTCGCGCCTGCGACTCAGCGCAGCACCCTCTGAACAGCGCCAGTCCCCTATCGGAGGAGGAGGCATGAGTTCTTCGTCACCGTCTATGCCACCCAGAGAGTCTTCATCGGGTCCCTTCAGCCGGGAAGTCTCACGAACGCCGCAGGGCCCTTCTCAGATCTCGCCACTCATTTCTGGACCTGATCAACCTCCTACGGAGCAGGTCGGCCGTTACGCTCTTCGCAATCGCAGGATTGCTGTCCCGAAGCCCCCTCAAGCTCCTAGGCTTCCTATCTGGGATGAGGCAGGGCGAGGTCAGACACCTATAACGGACACTGTAACGAAGCCTAAGCTGGAGCCCAACTGGGTTAGTTTTGATCATGCCAAACGATACGAAGCATGGACTGTGGAAAAGGAAGCCATCGAGGCAGGAAATAGTTCTTCACGACAAAGGAACACTGGCACCTACCCAGGAGCTGGTCAAAGCCCCGGACAAGGAAGCAGCGGACGACGATCGTGAAAGGGACTTGATCGCGGTTGATATGTGCATGTGGGATGCATGATGAGAGATGCAAAGGACTTGCTAATTGCATGGATATCCGGACTGAGGTTGATTTTTGGAAGGGCTTCTACATGGAATGAATGGCGCGATGGTTTCTAGTTTTGGTGATGGTCTTTTTCTTTCCTCTCTTTTAGTTTTGATCAGAGATCCTAGATATCAACTATCTTGGGGCGCAGCTTATGGACTAAGCTGCTGGGGGAGGAATGACAAAGTGGCCAGGGTGGAGTATGACCCCCCTGTCCCCTTCTTGTCGTGCCTGCGGCGGCTATATTAAGGAGCCCCAAACCCCCTCTGTAGAGCAATAAAAAAGTATGGTGTTTTCTTCCCTATACTTGAGCAAACCAACTTTGATGCCTTCGTTTTGTGTTTCGTGGCGCCCGTTAGCCCACGCCCCTCGTTAGAGTTCGCCGCGTGCGCGCTACACACATTGCGGTAGGGGCGCTCTGCCGCTTTGTCAATAGTAGTAAATTATATAATACTTGTAGGTAGGCGCTAAAAACTAGGAGTATAGGGACTAGTCTATTAGGTCCTATAGTATCGTTTACAGCTTTTACTGCTATCTGCAGGATAGTATTATTACTCGTTTCGCTATATAAGTCGGCGTATAGAACTTTAAAAGCGCGTTTTAAGGGGTAGTAATACCTCTCGACCTTTCTAATAGACTAGTATACCTCTATAAGCACCTGCTTATATATAATCCCTATTATCTATACCTCCGAGCGAAATTTATTTAATATAAAGTTTATACCCGTATCGTGCGTAATAATATCTAGTAGTCCCTAGTATATATTAACCTATAACGTATGTAGGGTTTGCTATATATCTTTAATACTTATAGACTTTAGGAATCTCGCGCCCTAGAACGCCGTTGCCTAGTCTATAATATAAAGGACTGGGCGGCTAAGCAGATATATTACGTTAACTAAGATTTTATAGTTAAATTCGCAATCGTTATATAGAGTAAATTTAAAACGTCTTAGCGCCGGTACGTTTATTTAATATTAATAATATACTTTTACGATCTCCGCTATAGCTTATCTATTAATATCCGGATAACTAGCCTTCTTAAGTAATTAGTATAGCCGGTTTATTGCTAGATGTTTAAACCGACGATATAATCTCTTTATCTCTATCTCTAAGAGGAAGTATATAGTATTAGCTATCTTGTTAAGGAAGAACTATAGGTATCCCTATTTCTTTAGTACCGATACGGTAATCGTATTATTATAGCTAATTATTTCGTCCTTAATATTATTATAGTATACTTTAAGTCGATTTATATCTATTAGATAGAGTAGAAATAGCGTTTATATATCGATAATATAAAACTTTATACGTCCGATTAGAGTATTTACCTTTATAATACCTATCGAGTTAGTAACTTTCCCGTTACTAAATTTAATTCGAGTAGATCCTATAATCGTCGTATTAATCTTGTAACTTAGATCTTAACGTTATAGAGTAAGGACTTATTTATATCTAGTTATAGAAACTATCGAGGCTCCTATATCTAGTAGGATTCCTTAGAAATAGGTTTAATTATACCTATTAACTAGGATAAACTAGCTAGCTACGATAGTCGTTTTAGCCTTAAAGATATTGTATCCTATTAGCTAATAGATAAAAGATTTGTTAGCTAATAGATTAATACCTGAAAAATGTATTTTAGTATTATAATTATTATCGTTTTCCTCGTCGTATTTATAGAATTTATCCTTATCCTCGTTATTATCGATTTTATAACCTTTAAAATTATTTAGGAAAGCTATAAAGTTATCCTCGTAACCTTCGTATTCGTATTACGTTAAGTAACTTATTTTAGCCGAACGTTATTCGTTTATAAAATACTTAGTTAACTAGTATCCTTCCTTCTTATATATAAAATATCTCTTCTTCTATAGTCTATTTCTATAAGTATCGTTATTTCCTCTACTAAAACGACGGAAGTTTAAGCTTCGGCTATTACTAAATCCTCGGCTAGGGAAGCCTTATAATAGTCGTTTTTTACGGTTATTATATCGACGGTCGATATAGTATTAATCTTAGGTATCTTCTATAACGTTAATCGCTGCAGTACAACTAACTTATATTTCTACTACGGATCTTAGGTCCGAAAATAATTCTTCGTATAGTTATACCGGCTTAAAGAGGGCTATTTCTAGCTCTAGTACGCCTCTATAAGCTTTAATAACCGTTATCTATAAGTTATCTTCTCCTATATAGTTTAGTCCTAGTACCCGTTAGTATAATTATAGCTTATCGAGTATAATTCGCAAAATATTATATAAACTGCTATCGGGGTTCTATATTCTTATCTTTATAAATATCGTTATTATCTAGTCTATATAATAGTACTAGTAGTTAAGGTCTATATCGAAGTACGTTTTAATCTTTAAGTACGCTATCGTAAATATATTAGTTCTGTTTATATAATAGAGGTAGTATACCTCCGTATAATCTCTAAGTATTCGAGGAAATACTGTATAGAATTAACTAAATTAGATCTCGGCGTAATAATAGATATTAAAGAATATCTTTATCTTATTATCTAATAGGTTATATAGGTCCCCCGAGTACTTCTAAGTATATTAGAAGGTTTTAACGAATTATACGGACCTCGTAGGGTCTAGCTATTCGTTAGGAACCTACTATAGGGGAAGTAATTTATAAGGGTTATACTTAATATTTAGTAGTAGCTGTAATAGAGGGGCTATACCTATACTCTATACGTTGGCTGGGTATAGCGTATATCTCTAATATAAGTTTTATCTCTATTTATCTATTAGCGACGGTCCTAGTTACTGCTTAACCGTTAGTAGTATATTTCCGTAAGGGTTTCGCGAAGACGATAGTTATATTAATAGTATTATCGAAGGTAGGCCTAACTATAGGCCTAACTGCGATAGTTGTATAACTGGATTCTATATATTTATTAGTTAGGCCGGTTCGGGTAGGTTAGCCTAAGATTAAGCCGGTTACTATTGCTATTCCTATAGAGTTAGTTATCTCTCTCCTGCTATTTCCGTTAGTATACTTCCCGTTAGCGTATTAAGATTTATACGATATTCGTTTATATAGGATTCTAGTACTAGAGGGATATTGCGAAGCTCTGTATCGATTTATAGTAGTCGCTCTTCTGCTTATATTAAGGTATATAATTACGGAGCTACTAGTTGATTATTTCGCCCTATAAATACGCCTTGCGTGCGTAGAAAGTTCTTTAGTAATCGTCGGTATAGCGCCGGCAGCCGTTCGAATATTTCTAGGGTCTATACTATAAAGTCTTCCCGGTATACGACGAATAGGTCGTCGTTATATAAGTTTTGCTAAGCGTAACTTACTAATATACTTATTAATCGTATAATCAGATGCTCTTCTATAGCGTTAAGCGCGGGGCTTATAAACTATAGTCCTACGTTAATATAGCTACGGTATACTAGGTTAAATATCGTGTTTTCGAGTAATTTATCGATCTAGTATCCCCTAATAAGGATAGATTCTTCGGCTTCTGCTATAATTATCGACGGTTCTCGTAAAGAAAGATAATATAGGGAAGGTTATAAAGGAAGGTAGTAATTAATAACTCTCGTAAGAGAAAATAGTAATTAACGGCAACGGCATACGGCTCTCGCAATATTAGGTAAAATAAAGGTAGTAAAATAAAGGTCTTAACGAAAGGATTAAAGAGAAAGAGGTAAAGAAGCAAGGTGTTTATTCGCTATGCTTTAGTATTAGGCTTCGCCGGCTGCGCTTTAATATCGTCTTGATTAATAAGGTTTTAGCGATTATATAATTAACGCTTACCGTCTAAAGTATAACGAATATAAGGATAGGGAATATTACGATCTTTAGTTAGTCTTCGCAACGGTTATCCAGGGGTTTAATAGTTAGGAAGGCCTGTAGAGATAACTTATCGCTATATTTAGTACTTAACGGGTATAGAGGATATAATTTGCATTAGGGAAATCTATAAACGTTGGTTTCTTTTACCTTACAGATCTATAGTGCCTACGATTACTAATTAGTGTTAGTAGGGTTCTGGTCGTACGTACGATTTATCTGAATAACTTATATATTTTATTATTATTTCTGTTAAGTTCTAACCTAGCGATAGCCGCTAGGAAGGAAATAGCTAAGTGCTACGTTCTATAAGAAGGAAAGACCTAATACTAGGCTATAGCTGGGAAGGTACGGCTGTGCGATAGCCGTACCCGCAACAGAAAGAGTCTGCCGACCTGAGAACTACATACCTAGGGCGGTAGCGACCGACGATGTGTTTGCGAAATGCTCCCATACTAACTCGCACCAGGTTGTATGCAATACAAGTCCAGGAGGAGCACGGTGGTTAAGCGCAGCCAGCATGCAAACAACAGGCTGACAAGGGCCAGAAATACACATATTGGTACATGATGTCGGACTGCAACCTGTTCCAGAGTTCTACCATCGGCCGTGTCGGCAAATATCGTCACTATCTCTCCCTACCGTTCCGGGTAGCCTCCCGAGCCAGGCCTTGGATCGGTCAAGCCGGTCCAAAATTCCTGCTTCTGTGCCTAGTACGGATCGGAATTTACCATCGTGGACGTCACGCCGCCCAAGCATGGGCCTGACCCGTTGACGGCTTCTCGAAAGCCTCTACCTCTCGCTAACCATGACCGTAGCCTGGTCTTCTTGTCGACGACTCGAACACGAATCAACCTCATGTCTCTGCCTTTTCTGGAGACAACACAGACTGCCTCGTTACTCACTGGCTCCATAACCACTGCAAAAACTAACTGCCACACTGCCTGACCGATCCGTCCATGCAGTCTGCAACCTTGCCAACCTTTCACGATGCCTCAAGTCGCTACTTCGCTCACCTCTACGCTCGTGACGCCTTGCCAATAATATCCCACAGATAGAAAGACCTGTCAGCGAGCCTGGCGAAGACGAGTACAACGGTACAGTCGAGTCCCTCGAACGGATGCTATCGCTGTACCACGGCTCCACGGCTGCGAGACACTTTGGCCACTGGATGAGAGATACTCTGTGAAAGGGAATCCCAAAACCACGCAGGCTTTGGTCAACGAGCCCACCTGGCCTGAGGTGGATGCAGTTGTCATGCGAGTCCTCGAAGGGGTCTCGCAGCTGAACAGCTTATGACGGAGCGAGCCCGGTAACAACATCGGCCCTGGATAGCGGGAACAGAGCCATACCGTCCGGTTCCACTTGGGTAGCACGGCGGGACGTACTCAACGACGCGGTGCTCAGGCTTCGCATGTCCATGCGCCGTGTCGCCACTGGGAGTGGCACATATTACATCGCGGTTGTGTGGTTGGCGGTCTCACATGCGTGGATATCCTGGAGGACGAGGGACCAGCTAGGGATGATGCTGCTTGCCGAGTGGGTTTCGTGTCCGAGAGAGACGCCCAAGGTGTGGGGGACATCTCTAATTATTGATAAGCTAGGAGAGGAGCGCGCTACGCATTATTATCTTGAAGGGTTGAAGATGCTTGTGGTTGAGCATCTAGGTATAGGTATGCCCAGGTGGACTTATTCAATGTACTAGCTACTTGCGTACGTGCCTAAGTATGGCGATGGTCTATGTTAGAGGTACCTTTACTGTGGTGGGCTTGTTGGTGGCTCGTGCGCATAGCTCCGTCGCGGACAGATAATGCTATTGCATCACTGCGGTAAGGCCAGCTGCCACTCCTGCCACTGTCATGAGCACATTCCTCGAAGCTTGTGACACCACTTTTCTGGACGAGTTACGCTACTCACCTGGCAGGGAAATCATCTACACTGCTCAAATCATCCATCAATACAGTACTACCCTGGTTCCTAGCCGGTGATAATCGGTATCTATTCCAATTCGAGTCGAGCCTAAGCACTCCCATGAAGATGCTATTAGAGCTCATTAGGCCACGCACGCGACCGACTAACTTGGCAACGGAACACGAACTTTAACTCGATAGCATAACACAATCAATGACCACAATTTATACTGAACCAATCTAGCCGATCGAACATGGCTTCCAAATCGTCCTTTCTCCCCCGCCTGTCCCTCTCGCGTACCGACAACTCCTCGGCCCTACCCCTGCACAACAGCAATCCGCGATATCCTACCCTCCGCAGTAACCACAGCGAATACGATCTAGACGATCTCTCCCCAAGGCCAGAGGATGCTCTGATCTCGCCCGAATTCCACGACCCTGATTCCCAAACGACAATGTCTCATTCCAATCGCAAGCCCACAGGTATCCTAAACCGGCGACCCTCGAACTCTTCGGCCGGCTCGAAACACTCCAAGATCCGCAAAGAGCGGTCTGATGGGGTCATGTTCGCAGGCCCGCCGCCGCCCATAGCCATGTCCCGAGTGTTCTATCGCGATGCTCAGGAGCAATACAACGACAATGCCACAAACGATGGCGCTGCCTCATGGCTTCCGGGTACGGCGCGGAAGGCCTTCGAGAGCGTTATGTGGGATCGGAACACTATCAGCCCCTCACAGAATCGTGACGAAGCCCCGGTAGTATATGACAGAAACTCGATCTGGCGAGGCTTGCAGAGACGCGAACGTGCCATCGTCGCGGGTTTACAGACGCTCCTACAGATCCAGGAAGAGAGTCTCTCGGGCGGTCGCGCTGCCGAGGACGGATATAGCAGTGGTAGCGCTACCCCTACGGGGACCTCAAGTTCAATGGCAGCATCGACTAGCAGGCTACGGAAGTCGATAATTGAGCCCTTAACACGCTCGGGACCGGGCGGTGAGATTATCCCCGTGCGCCAACCCCGCCAGAAGAAGCTAGGTATTAGCGGTGCAAGGAAGGGCATCACGCGGAGCATGGAACAACTGGCCAATCTGAAGGCCGAAGAGGAAGCAGCGCTTCTCAGCGCACTTAGCACGAGGAAACAGGGGCTGGCGAGATTGCGGAAGTTAGCGACACGCCGCGATGATATCGCGGAACAGCTGAGCACCCTGGAGACGGACGGGGAGGAGCCCCTCGCCAAGGAACTGGAGGACCTGGGAAGTGAGCATGATGGTGTCTCTGACGAGATCAGGGAGTTGGAGGAACGCCTTGCCGGGTTGAAGACCAGAAGGCGCTATCTGGAGGGTCGCATGGAGGACGTGAAGAATAGACGGGATGCCGGGTTAAGTGGGTACAGAAATGCGCTTAGGGAGGTGGAGGAGACCTCCAAGGTCTTCTTGTCACGTCCGCCTGTGAAGCCCCTGGATGTGGAGGCTCTAGCTGAGAGTACGAACGAAGAGCTGTCGCCAGGCGGCGTTGAGTTCATGCGTCTCCGCCCCGAGCGCCGGACATTTGATATGGCGCGCGAGTGGTGGGAGAGCGAGGTGGTGATACTGGAAAAACGAAAGGCGCAGGTAGATACCGAGCGTGCAGCTCTGGAGGAGGGCAGTGAGATCTGGGAGGAGGTGATTAGCCTCGTGCTGGACTTCGAGGCAGACCTGCGGCGGCAAATGAGCACCAGCATGGCCCAGACGACTACGGACAAGGGTAAAGAGCGCGAGCTTACCACCATCGAGACCCTGAAGCTGCATTACGAAAAGATCAATACTGTGGTAATGGGTCTGGAGCAGCGATTACGCATAGCCGAGGACAGGGGGTGGAACCTGCTCATTGCCGCCATTGGTGCGGAACTCGAGGCCTTTAGGGAGGCTGCAAGGATGAACCGAGATATGCTTAAAAAAGCTGGCGTTGCAGTTGATGTGCCGAGAGATGTCCACAGGGAGGATTCCGGGGCGACGGGGAGCACGAATAATTCGTTCCATACGGTCAATGGCGGTAGTATGGACCTCAAGGACCTTCAGGAACATCTATTGGATTTGCCGAACAACCGCGAGGATGACAAGGCGGCAGAGAGCAGCGACAATGAAGTCCCGGATGATTTGATGGTTACGCACGAGGGGGAGGGGGAACATCATAAGGATGTACAGCGAGTTGACCGGGCTAACGGCGATGGGACTACCGAGGTTCCTGCTCTGGACCGGGAGACCAGTGACAATGAAGTGCCACCTGAGTTTCTCGTTGAGCATCATGACAACAGAGAATGATGAGGGAGTGATTAGCTACAATGATTACAGGCATATCCGAAAGGCGTTGAATGGCATGGAGCGTTTATTTCTGGACAGTTTGGATATACCCTCATTGGTTTCGGTTTGCAAGGCAGTTTAATTTGTTCAATAAAGTCTCTTTATCATAGGTGCCTTCACTAAGTATAGTCCCAGTGAGAGGAATATTTTTAACGAAAATGAAGTTCAAAGCAACCTATGCCAACGCCGCCGACCCAAGATCTCGCCGTAACCATCCCAGCTGGCCGCCCTTCACGTCTCATGGACGTACAATGCCCTCGCTTTCCAAACATCGATATGCACAATCCCGCTTCATGTCGTCGCGTAAGCCGCCCACAACCACTACCACCACCATCGGTATCGGTATCGGGCCAAGGTCTGTCCGTCTGGCCGGCCCACTACCTGTTCCGTTCGAACCAACCACTCTGACCGGCCGTCACGACAGCCCAGTCCATAGCAGTCTCGCCGACGGCCAAATAACGGGTGACCCATTTATGCATCTCATTATTATTATCTCCGGCAATCTTCTCCTGTTTGAAACTGGGCCTAGAAGCATCCCCAGTAGGGGACCGTAGTTAGCCCTCAGAGTTCCCCTCTTTATAGTGTCGTATATTAGTAGGATCGGCAGGGTTTCGACTCACGTCAAGCCCGTCGAACGTCGGATACCGGCGAGTATTGTCGAGACTGTAGGAGAGGGCGGGGCCGTATGGTTAGTTACGACTGCTTTCAATGACTAGGAATATTGTTGGCGCTCGAACAGGGCTGGAAGAAGAAGGAGGTTGGGCATCAAGGGGTGGACTTACTGAGCACCGCATCAACAGCATAGTGAGCGAGTTTCCCAAGCTTCGACCACAAACCCAATGTCAGCAAATCGAGGAGCTGGATAGTCAGAGCGGAGATGTTTCATTAGTCTCCCATGTCGCATGTGACGATGCATGGACGGCAGTGGATCCGTCGCCCGCGCGGGCTCGGCAGGAGGGGGGGGGGATGGAAGAACACAGGAAAGAGGGAGAGGCCCACCACCATATTGACTTTTGGTTTGCAGATAGATGTTGATTAGAGGAAGAAATGCGGATCGGGGTGGCGGAAGAGGATGGAGTGAGGGGTCAAACTGCGATGTTTCGAGATAGGAGGATTTGTTGTTGTTGTCTTGGAAAGACTTGGCTGGGGCTGGGAATGGTTTGGGGGATGCTTTTCACTTTGTTTGAGGTGCTGATCGCTGCCAGGGGACTGACTCCGGCCGTGAAGCTCATCAGGTGGAGGCTGGGGAAGGCAGGCAGGCAGGCCAGCGGCAGGCAGGAGACCCGCCGGCTGGTTCCGGATTCCGGGGACTTGTGAGCTATACATAGTAAGCAGTGGCAGCTGCTAAGAGCTGTCAGACAGCTGCCAGGCAGCGGGACAGCTGATATGTACTGTCGCGCATGGGGCCTGGGTGGCTTATCGATCAGTACGGGTACAAAAAGGCTATCAAGGCAAAGGGCCACATTGGGAAGGAGGGGTTCATGGAACGATCGGAGTCTGGACCCTTGACTGAAGCAGCATTGAGCGACTTTTTCGCGACTTTTTTTCCATAGTTCGTCACTGCAGTGACAGCCAAGACCAAGCCCACGGCCAAGCCAGAAAAAAAAAGGAGGACCTGTTCTGCTCTGCTCTGTTCTATCCCATATTATTTCTCTTCGCTGACCTGACCAGCCTGACTCTTTTTCTTCTTACACACACTACATCCCATCATCTCTTACCACAGAGTTACTCCATTACAACCGACCCATCCGTGTTGTAATACAAAGAAAAAGGTGAGCTGATTCCCCATTTATCCGCCCTTGTCTAAAACATCATTCGTGCATGACGTTGGTCCCTTGGCTTGAGATGTTCAGGATGTCTATGGTCTGTTGAGGCTCTGCAAATTGAACCCCGCCAAACAAACTTCCCGGAGCTGTGTGGTGTGACAGTGGAAGCATCCCCGAGACAGCTTTTTTCTTCGCCGAGATGGTTCTCAGTAAAGGCTGCCCATAACCCACTCGTCTTACCCTGCTTCTGGGTCGCCACTCCTTTTCTACATCTCGGATAGTCACCGAACACAGGAAAAAGAAGCTGATCCGTAAAAGCCTCGTTGCATCCAGCAAGCTTCTACAAGACATCCATCAGTCCGACCTCTCCCTTCCTTCCATTCTCCATTCAACACCATTCTCGTCCTACACAACTTCCTCCGCCATTTCGATATCCCCGCAAACCAACGTTCTCAATCTTCGACCATCACCTAACATCCGCCTTGATACCCTGAACTGACCTCAAAAAGATATCATCAGCCCTACGACAGACATAATGGCCGCTACCGCTCTTGACCACATCTCCTACGGAGGCAGGATCGATTGGCTTTCCCAGCTCGACACCGCCTTCCAGCCCGCCAAGAACTACCGCCGCACATCTATTGTAAGACGGACCAGACGACAGACATGGAGAAGTTGAATGTTCGCGGCTAACCACAAACTTGTTCTTAGATCTGCACAATTGGACCCAAGACAAACTCGGTCGAGGCCCTCAACAAGCTCCGAACTGCGGGCCTTAATGTGGTCCGAATGTAAGCTCTCTTGATCCCGAACCCCGCTTAAATCCATTGGAATGCACTGAGCTAATAGGAATTTTTAGGAACTTTTCCCACGTATGTCCACGGCACTTGTCCATGGAGCCATCTCCAGATTTGCTAATATTGCGATCCTAGGGCGAGTACTCTTACCACCAGTCCGTCATTGACAATGCCCGCGCTGCCGAGAAGGCTCAGGCCGGCCGCCAGCTTGCCATTGCCCTGGATACCAAGGGACCTGTACGTAAAACCGTGTTGGAAGAAATGAACAAGACAGGAAAGCTGAACCTGTGATAATAGGAAATCCGAACTGGCAACACCGCAGGCGATGCCGATCTCCCCATCTCGGCTGGTACCGAGTTGAACATCACCACCGACGAGCAATACAAGACCTCATGTGACACCAACAACATGTACGTCGACTACAAGAACATCACCAAGGTCATCCAGAAGGGCCGTACCATCTACGTCGATGACGGTATCTTGGCGTTCGAGGTTGTCGACGTTGTTGATGACAAGACCGTCCGTGTTCGGTGCAAGAACAACGGCTTCATCTCGTCGAAGAAGGGTGTCAACCTGCCCAACACCGATGTCGATCTCCCTGCCCTGTCTGAGAAGGACAAGGCCGACCTGAAGTTTGGTGTCAAGAACAACGTCGACATGGTCTTCGCCTCGTTCATCCGACGCGCTGAGGACATCACGGCCATCCGGGAGGTCCTCGGCGAGGAGGGCAAGCACATCCAGATCATTGCCAAGATTGAGAACAGGCAAGGTCTCAACAACTTCCGCGAGATCCTTGAGGCAACTGACGGTGTCATGGTTGCCCGTGGTGACCTGGGTATCGAAATTCCTGCCGCTGAGGTGTTCGCCGCCCAGAAGAAGATGATCGCCATGTGCAACATGGCTGGAAAGCCAGTCATCTGCGCCACCCAGATGCTCGAGAGCATGATCAAGAACCCCCGGCCGACTCGTGCCGAGATTAGCGACGTCGGCAACGCCGTTACAGACGGCGCTGACTGCGTGATGCTGTCTGGCGAGACCGCCAAGGGTTCTTACCCTAATGAGGCCGTCCACGAGATGAGCGAAGGTATGTTGAAAGTCTCATGATGTCGAGTCGAAGGAGTAGTCGTTAACACCAACCCCTTACAGCCTGCCTGAAGGCCGAGAACACCATCCCATACGTCTCCCACTTCGAGGAGCTGTGCTCCCTGATCAAGCGCCCTGTCAGCGTTGTTGAGTCGTGCGCCATGTCCGCTGTCCGCGCCTCCCTCGACCTCAACGCCGGTGGTATCATCGTGCTGTCCACATCTGGCGACTCCGCCCGCCTGCTCTCCAAGTACAGGCCCGTGTGCCCCATCTTCATGGTGACCCGCAACGCCAGTGCCTCCCGGTACAGCCACCTGTACCGTGGCGTGTACCCCTTCCACTTCCCCGAGGAGAAGCCCGACTTCAACAAGGTTAACTGGCAGGAGGATGTTGACCGCCGCATCAAGTGGGGTGTTGCCAAGGCCCTGGAGCTGAACGTTCTCTCCAAGAACGACACTGTTGTCGTTGTCCAGGGCTGGAAGGGTGGTATGGGTAACACCAACACCCTGCGGATTGTCAAGGCCGATATTGAGCACCTCGGTATCGGTCAGCTCGAGGCTTAAATATATAATCATGGTCCGGAGTCAGGGGTGACTGGTGATTAGAGATGCTGTTACACAATGTGTGTGCATCGCTGTGTAGGTCCATTCTAGGGGCAATTCCCCTTGGCCAAAATGTCTGATAGACACTGGCAGGATGTAACTGAAAAGAAAAGCAAGTATGAAATCATGAGCCTTTTTTTCCCGTTACTCGCAATTCTGTGATCTATAAGTCCTTCGTAGTCATCAGCAATTCTGGGTTAGTACGAGTACGATAGGATACAGACGCACGATCCTACCGTCCCAAGTAGCACATCTTCATATAAAAGAAGAAGCCTCATAGCAAAAAATAGACGCCGTGAGAGGTGGGAAGGTCTAGAGCGTCCACGGGTACATGGGTGACTGGATTTTAAGTCGAGTGAATGGAGAGCATTGACGTCGGGATTTCCCTCCGTCTCTGCCCGATTCCCCATATTCCGCTTTGTAAACCGGGGTAAGGTTTTTCCTTTTCCCCCTATTCCTTTTCGGTATACGTCCGTAGATTGTTCTGCTTGTGTTCGATCCCACGATCGATTGATCTATCTGAGATGGGATTTCGGGGATTTCGCCATGGAGGAGGTTACCGAGTTCCCGCAAACGTGGATATGTCCAGGCAACTACCCCAGCTGCTCTATTTGATGGAGCATTGATGGACCTTGGGTCCACATGTTGAAGTTAGTGACTGGATACAATTTCATCTCACCGTCACGGTATTCACTCACTTACTCGCTGCCTTGACCGGTCTGACTGACTTTCAATAACAATTGGACAGCCCATGAAATAGAGTGTGGGCTAAATCAAACCCTTTGGGCCTTCTGGGGTTCCTAGATCGCTCAACTGCACCCGCAGATCGCAGAGTAGTTCTGAATTGTCGGCTTTCCTACTACCTCACTTGCCTGGAATATAAGTGGAATATGGTAGATCAGGTGGGGGATGGACGCCGACGGCATCAGTATGGACGGGATGGCATTATGTCCATAATCGTTAGCCTTCAGTAAAACAGACAAATGATGGGATATTGGCTACTGCAGACCTACAGCCTCGTCAGCTTGTCGATCTCCTCACTTCTCTTCCTGAGTCGCACACTCTCTGTTGTTTGGCCCACTACTGACGTATATGCAGGCTCACACGCAGCCGACAGAAAGGCAATGCACCACTTACTCCACCTGAGCAGCGACATCTATATACGCTGCCAGCCCTCCATTAGGTCAAGACCGAGACAGCGTGGGGATGGCCAGGTTTAGGATGTCGGCAATCGCAGCAGGCCGGCCTCCTACGTATCATACTTCGAGCCCGTCAAAGGGTGTAGAAGACTTTGTTGTCTTCGGACAATGCCCTGCTATAGGTTTAGTTTCTCTGGGCATCGCGGTCGCCGCCCCCGATGTGCTACTTTCCATCAACGGACAACAAGTACAATAGATTTCGGGTGCCGGGGTGGACCAAGGTCCCGAAAGACTCTTGGCAGTGCCTGGATCTCTTCCGGGGTAGTGCACCTAGGTAGTTGTGCTCCGTCTGATACGCAGTCCAATACAGAAGAGCTAGACGCCATACCTTATTTGTGCCACAGTACCCGCTCAATAAAGTCTCGGCTGGGCTTCATTGGGGGGGGGGGGGAGGCTCTTTTGCGTATTCGTATTGTCCATCTCATCTTTCGCTGCTGGATCTATATAACTAGACCGGTCCAACAACATCGTGTACATCTTGAATATCATGAATCACTCGTGCGCTCCTCAGTCTCTTCTGTTCTTGTTGTAATATATTCGACATTTACCACCTTCGCTAGATCAACACTGTCTGTCACATCAACTGGACTCATCCCGCAGCACTTCTACAGTGAGACCATTACACGTCAATTAGTCTGAACATTGGAACTTGGGTCCCAAATATTCTGCCGAGAAACTGGGGAAAACCCGGGGAAGTTGGAAAAGTATTAGGTATTTAAGTACCTAGGTATGTAAGTACCTCGCTACCCTTTAGTCTAGCCTTACACACATTCACACACACACACAACTATACATACAGTTTGAGTTTGAAGTCAAGATGGCTGACCAACCTAGACGCGACCTTGAGAACAATTCTACCACATCCTCTCTATGGCAGCCCAACACGAGCAGCAAGGGCATAATGTCAAGATGATTGACAACTTTACCGTCACCACTACGACCGAAACCACAAATACAAAGGAACTTGAACACCAGCAAGACGACACTGACCTATCCAAGGCATCGGGGATCGGCTACGGACTTGACGTACAAGGCGAGCTCATAAGCCAACAGCTTGTAGTTGACCAGGGCAGTCTCGCATTGTCCAAGACCAGGAGTCATGTATCACACAAAAGCAGTACTGGCGACCATGACCTAGAGAAGGGTCATGGTCCGGGTGGCGATGGAGGAAGCGACAAGGCAATCATTGAGGGCGAGAGCGAGAGTAAGAGCAAAGATGATCCCAACATCATCGGGTGGGATGGCCCAGACGACCCAACGAACCCGATGAACTGGCCCACGTGGCGGAAGATCCTCAACTGCGGCCTCATCAGTCTCCTCACCTTTGTCGTGCCTCTCGCCTCCTCCATCTTCGCCCCCGGCATTCCTGACCTCATGCGCGACTTCCACTCCGACAGCAACGAGCTCGCGGCCTTCGTGGTTTCCGTCTACGTCCTGGGTTTCGCCTTCGGTCCCTTAATCATAGCGCCAATGTCCGAGATCTACGGCCGCACGATAGTCTACCACGTCTGCAACACCGCTTTCCTCGCCTTCCTGGTTGGATGTGCTCTCGCCCCAAGCCTGAACAGCCTGGTCGTGTTCAGACTCCTGAGCGGCATCTTTGGCGCCTGTCCACTTACCAACGGCGCTGGTAGTATTGCTGACATGGTTAACCAGGAACATAGGGCTGTCGCCATGTCCATGTTCAGCATCGGTCCGCTGCTAGGCCCCATCATAGGCCCTGTGGCGGGCGGGTTCCTGACTGCTTCCTTGGGTTGGAGATGGGTCTTTTGGATTCTGCTTATCGTGAGCGGTGTTGTGGCCTTGGCGATGATGGTGTTCCTGCGGGAGTCATACGCGCCTGTCATACTGCAAAGAAAGGTGGACGCATTGAAGAAGGAGACGGGCAACGAGATGCTGAGGTCGACGCTCGACAGTGGCCTGACTCCTCGTGAATTTTGGACACGCGGTCTCGTCAGGCCATTCAAGATGTTGTTCAAATCGCCCATTGTTTCACTCCTCTCGGCGTACATCTCGGTCGTGTACGGATACATGTACCTGATGTTCACTTCTGTTAGCGAGGTGTTCCAAAAGTATTATGGCTTCAGCACCAGCGTCACCGGACTCGTTTTCATCGGCTTGGGTGTCGGCTCCTTGGCCGGTCTGACTCTGTACTCCACGACCTCGGACCGCCATACCAAGAAGATGGCGGAAAAGAATGGCGAGGGTATGAAACCAGAATACCGGTTGCAGATGTTGCCTGTAGGCGCCATAATCATGCCGGCTGGGTTTTTCCTATACGGATGGACCGCTCAGTATCGGGTTCACTGGATCGTACCGATCATTGGGACTGCGCTGATTGGAATGGGAAACATTGTCATCTTCATGTCCTTGCAGCTGTACGTTACATGTTTTCTTTCTTTCTCCTGTCCCCTCTATTCATCGGCCATATAAGGACCCATCGTGTCGATCCAAAGCTGACAGCCTTTTCTGTTCCTTTTTAGGTACCTTGTCGACACGTTCACGATTTACGCGGCCAGCGCACTTGCTGCAAACACCGTTGTTCGATCTATTGCCGGTGCCGTCCTGCCGCTTGCGGGCCTGTCAATGTATGATGCTCTCGGCATCGGCTGGGGCAACAGTCTTCTTGGTTTTATTGGGCTGGCGATTGTGCCAGTGCCGTTTTGGATCTTGGCTAAGGGAGAATGGCTGAGGACAAGGTTTGAGCTGAAGAATATTTAAAACCTTGCCATGGACCACAACGTAACAAGGTCCTGGTCGGCCTGGGACGGTCATGGGCAGGTGGCCAGGGGCAGTGTCAGTAATGATAAACGACAGCGGAAACACCCACTAAAAGTGATTTATTTAGCTTATAATTCCATATTTTTTCCATCATCACCGGCGAAATATGACAGCCACCATGCTCAATGTTTCACGGCGTCTCCTTGGGTCTTTGTTGCCGCTTGACATTCGTTGGCCCGTACGCTACCAATTCAAGTAGAGTGAACGGTGGTCCCTTTGACGGTCAGTTCCATCTTATCTTTATTCTCGCATCAGGAGAAATCAACAAGCTGTGGTTTTCTATACATGCCTCGAATACTGAGGAAAGATAGTAGACGACCACTATAAAGAAGACCCCTTCCTCCCAGCCCCGTCTCCTTAAAATCGCTGTTGCTTGCAGCAGGTCTGCATTTCTTCTATATATATTTGTCCCGTCGAAGCTTAGTTCAAAGTTGTTCGCACCCGCAGAATCAACATCACAACACACCATCATAACCAGCGTACATTTGTCATCGATAACTTCCTTTATCGACATGGACACAGCAGACCTTCACATCTTCTCTGTCCCTCGGCCTCGAGCCTTTGAGTGGCCTCCTCAGGGGTCCCTTCAATACATGCGCAATTGGACTCTGGAGAAAGGCATTACCACTCTTGAGACGCGTGCAATCATGCAGGGACGTCGCCTGGAGCCACCTCCACTCTCTCCCATGTCTGGGCCGGCTCAAGCAAGGGGCCACCCAAGGTCTCCTTCCACGACAAGGAGTGCAACACCGGCACTACGGAGTTCTGATATGCCCTTGACGGCATACTCAAATGAATTGGAGAATGGTATGCAAGTATCGCCCAACACCCCCTTTGCCTGTCCCAAGCGACTTGGTATGAGAAAAGAAATCGCTAACCTAGCCCCAGAGGACAGCATAGCAGTCCTTAATCAAGGCTGTAAAGACAGGAGAGATACCCATCCTCCCAACAAGTGTTTTCACTGCGGTCTTCCATGGTTGGATGCACGCCAGCTGTCTCCCTCGGGCGAGAGCTCCCACTGGTTCGTGGATATTCATGATGGAGTGAGCAGGAAAATAGCTTACCTCTTTTGCTGGAAATGTGTGGAGGGCGTCCAGAAACAACTGCAGTCTTCTCGGATGAATTGCGGGCATCCGTTCTCGCCGCTGTCCCTTTCGACAGCTGAAAGGCCTGGGCGGGAGGATCTGGTGTCGCCCCGTAGCTGTCGAGACTTGACGGTGCATGATCCTGGGGAGGGGGGGGGGTGGGAAGGGTCATCTAAGTGAGCCGGTCGGTTGAGCGTGATATATATATATATATATAGCTGCTGCTGCATAGCATATGATCGCGTCTTCCTCGGTTACGAGGTAGACGAGAAGAGAGGGTTTCCTATACCTAGACATCCGAGCCAAAACTCAAAAGTCCAGGTTGTTGTTTGTGGAGAATCAGGAAATCTTGGGTTCCGGACCAGGAGCTGGCATGGGCTCGGGCGCGGGCTCTGGCGGTGGAGGAGCAAATCCTCGTACAGGTGGGATGTAAGAGTGAGGGAAAAAGACAGTAGCACAATGGTCGGATTCTTTCCCCTGAGAACCAAATGGTCCTAGCGTCCATTTTCGGCGTACGCTTCCTGGTGTGTGACCCCCGGTATTGCCTCGATTCAGGCGTGCTTTTGATGGCATCGTTGCTAGATTCGCCCATTTCCACTCGTCTGGCGAGCGACAACCGCCGAGTTGGTGGAAGGAAATGAGCGTCACTTTCCAGCCGGCTCCTGAATTATGTTGGTGATGCAATGTTGCTTCCCAGTCCGTCAAACATGTGCCACAGGACCCCGGCGTGGGGTGGTCATCCAATTTCATGTCTGGTTTCAGGGTCGCAAAGTCTTCATAGACGTGGCCACATGTCTTTTTGCGCAATACTCCAACAAAGGTTGTTAGATCATCGTGGTTTCCGGTTGCGCTTTCGTACTCTCGAGATATGGTGACGAACAATTCGTCATCGATAATGGATATTTTCCGCGTCTCTGTATAGGAGACCCGTGAGCGGCTATGATAACAGGGAACATAGACATTTGTATATCGACGTTGCTGGCACAACCTTTTCGGCTGGATACCATGATCAGGGCCGAGAAAGTGATTGTTCATGATAGCCCGTGCTTGGTTGTATGTGAGCCTCAATTCACATCCCATAAAGGGTATCATGGTGCTTGACCACGGGCTGTTGAAGCAATCTCTCAACACATCATCTCGACCCTTGCTGATATGATGTAAACGCTTGCAACGGAAGCAATAACAGCGATCCGGTACGTCTTTTTCAAGTCGGACCAGGAAGTCGTCTCTATCGATTGATCTCAGACGCTCGGCGTTAGGAAACAAATGTATGTAGAGGTCTTTACAGCTCAGAGAAAATGAAATGACATCCTCGACTGATAACTGTTCGCAGACGCTGTGGAGAATGTCGAGAGGTTGTTGTAAGAGGAGTGAATCTTCCTGTAGACAATGTAGCGACCGTCTGTCCCTGGACAGAGATACAAGTTGGCCCATCTTTTGCGTTAAAGTGACAGAAGAGAAGTGATGGGACCTCGGGATGAAGTTCAGGACGGGGGGATCACGCTGTACTATGTATATCAAGGTGTTTGGTCGGCTTGTGCGAGTTTCGAAATCGTTGATCGCCCGCTATGACCGGTGATCACTGATCAAGGGGGCCAAAACTCGGACGCATACCTATGTTGCACGGACTTTTGTTAATTTCGATTAATCCTACACCTTTTCAACTAGCCAGAAGATCGAACCTTGTTATCTAGAAAATCTTATTAGTCAAATTGCAGTTACCTCGCTTGGGCCTATATCTTGACATTTAAGTCTTGACAGAGTTAGATGTTGGTAGAAATTCCTGACGGTTCTAAGACACTACACCCGTGGACCGGGGCAATAGCAGGAATAGGAGCACCTCAACAAATTTAGGCCCCCTTTGATCAGCGGTCACCATGTGCTAATTTAGTGTGCATGCACCCATCCTCTTAGCTGACAAGCCACTATATCTCTGAAGCCACGGACAACTTCTCCTTTACAAAATCCACATAGTGAGCACAGATTCCAGTCTACTTCCTTAGCACACATTAGAAGACTTGTGTCTCATCATCAGACTCGTGAAGCTTCTTATTCCTTTGGACCATCACATACTGAAGTATATACCCCAGGGTAGCTAGACTGACGCCAGCACCCGTAATTGTGATGGCGTATCTAGGCTCGTCACTCTTGGGCCAAGCACAAGCAAGGTGTCATGGTATTCGTAATCGCAAGCTAGGTCTTGTCAAGGTGCTGTGGGGACTCCAGATCAGATATTTTCGGGGGACCTCGAGACGTACACAAATACTATTACCATCAGGCGCAAGGGCCAGATCTTTCTTTCACAGGGTTTAATAACAGAACTTGAGCTCTATCTATATAGGAATCAATCTAACCATAGACGCCTGGGATGGAATAGGTGTCTACATCAACAGGATCTGGCCTCCATCGACTCTGATATCTTCACCAGTGAGATAAGTGCTGGCCCTGCTGGCCAACAAGACAACCGCCCCTACGAGCTCTTCAGGTTCCCCCATCCTGCCCATAGGGTGTCTGTGGTACCATTGCGTCTTATGCCAATCCAGCATGGATCCCTCATTGAGGATGGTGTTCATGTATCCCGGGCTGATGGTATTCACCCGAATCCCATGCACTCCCCACTCCGCAGCCAACGAGTCCTTCATCGCCAGCACGCCCGCCTTGGCGACGTTGTAATGAACCTGCGGCTGGGGATAATTCGGCCTGTGCGCAGAGATCGAGCCCGTCATGATGATACTACCTCGAGTCTTCTGCTTGATCATCTCCCTCGCCGCAGCCTGCGCGCAGAGAAACGACCCAGTAAGATGCACATCGATCATGAACCGGAACTGCTCCGGCGTGATATCGACCGCGGGGACACTACCCACTATCCCCGCAAAGCACACCATCACATCGACCGAGCCGAGCCTCCTGACCGTCTCCCGGACTGCCTCGGTGATGCCCGCCGCGTCCGTGACGTCCACCCTCATAAACTCGACCTTGGCATCGGGGAAGTCCCCGCCGAGAACCTTGACCACTTCGGGTCCCTTGGCCTCGTCGAGGTCGAAGATGACGAGCCCGCTGGCCCCGTGCTCGAGGAGCGCGCGGCAGGCCGTGAGGCCTAGGTCGCCGGTGCCACCTGTCACTATGGCGTTTCCGGTGACGGAGAAGCGCTCTAGGGCTCGGGATTGGGGGTCTTTCTGGGTGAGTAGGGGAGGGGGGCCGGAGAGACTGCCGGGTTGGCCGTCCCCTAGGGAGATGCTGGGGATGATTCTTGACTTGAGCTGTGAGCGATCCGTGGTCATTTTGGTGGTTTATAGATGGTATTTTTTTTCTTCTTTTCTGGTACGTTTGGATACTGGTTTGAAGGAAGAACGTGCGGGGATGGATGTGATTATGTACTTGTAAATTGTTGGAGGAGGAGGCCAGCCCGTCGCAGGTAGGATAAAGTTTAAAGTGGCACCAATGGTCAAGGTGAAGAAACAAAAAGGAAAGAATAATGTCACAGGGATGGCCGGATATTTAAACTACATGTCTAGCTTCAGGGCGTCAGAGATCCATAGATTACATACCCAGGTACGCATGTGCAAATATACACATATAAGCAGTTTATCGTTCGGGTCAAGAATGACCCGATACGTGTATCCTCACCACAGCACAATTACAGGTATATCAATGTCATATCTACAAAAAGGGACACAGTTGACCATAAATATGGGGCATTCTTCCCATCTGGTTCTTCGATGTATGAGAGTAAAGAGAAACATGGAAGGGTTTAGGACAGATAGCATCTTACCTTGCGATTTGTAGGCGAATAACCAGCCAAAGTCAAGGATGATGCCGAGTGGTCGAGGGAACGATGTTGGCGATCTTCTTTGAGAAATACGGACTAATGACATTCTATTAACGAACTAACAACGCTACGACGCAGAACCATTGGAGGCTCGACGTGGGTGACTGTCTCCGGACGGAGGGATCGTCTCTGGATGCAGCGCGGGGGTTCTGCTTGACATTGGAGAACCGAACGGACCATCTCAACTGTGTTTAACTTCCTTAATATCCCTCTATACGTCATCCTGGGGTTAATGAACTGATAGAAGCAAGTGTGAAGACCAATAGGAGCTTCAGAACCAATCTTCGAAATACCAACAGTCCTGTTGTTGGATATCATGCATGCATTGCAATATGCGAAGGTTAGTCACAGCCTGCAGGAAGCGTACTGAATGTGATACCAACCATACCTAGGTACCAGCAAATGTCACTGTATACTGATCAGTATACAATACAAGTACGGAAATTTGTCTTGTGATGGCAGTACACCAAAATGTTTTATGGTTTGTACTGACTTGCCCAGCAGAACATCTATATACCATTAGGGGAGTGTACGTGTGTGTTTGACAAAAAGCAGAAAGAAAAGAAAAGAAAAGGTAAGAAAGACAAACAAGACACGAAAAAAAAAAACCAAGACAGTCTATCGCAAGCCCTGAAAGAACCAATCGAAAGGAAAGTAATAGCCATATGGAAAAGGAAAATAACAAAGTCATGCCTGTATCTGTGATAGCAGGGGAAGGGGGTAAAAAGAGACAGGCGACCAAAACTTGGATGTGCTGTCTCCAGCGCTCGCTCAAAAGATCCTACCAAAGATCACCGTCGTGAAGTCGTTCTGGTAACGGTAAGCATTTGCTTATGTTTCGGGTTGTGGAAATTACCCTGACGAGGGAGATCTTACATAATATAAGAAACTCTGGCTTGATCGAGACTATTTCGGAATGTAGAGGCGTAAAACAAAATAAAAACTCGCTCGAACTGATTGCGCGTCTGGTGTTCTTTAGCTAGGGACTATCGAGAAAGCCAGACGCAAGACGGATAATCACCCTTTTATTCATCTGTTGATAACCTCATAACTCCAATATGAATCCATAAAGGAACTGAAGAAATATAAAACAGGTTTTGTTGATCCGTTGAAATGATTGTGAAAGCAGCCAGACCAGAGAAGGGCTTTAACCGAGATTGCGATCAACTGAGGTAGAACGAGTGGCATATATACACATCTGAAGTGAAGCAGAAGAGATAAAAGAATGACGAGTGGCCCAGGCTGAGCTACGGCAGTGTTTTCTGTCAGAATACGGACGGAAGGTTAGAAAGAGAGTTAAGTTTTCTGGCTAAAATATAACAGTGCAAAAGAACGGAATCATGCGGACTTGTTTATGACCCTGAGGGGGGGGGGTCAATAAGGGCATGACCAAATGAATGGATAGCCTTGGTTGAAATATATTACCATAGCGAGAGGACTGATCCAGGAGGATCGAAAAGCGAGTGACCGGAGAACGAAGGGCGAGAGAGGTGATGTCCAGTGCGTATCAATTAGCCGGGAGGATGGACCTGGGACTTTTATATATTCAACACCATGCGAAGACAGCTCTACAGGCTGTTCCGAGGTTCTGACTAACTGAAGCTATGGCGCTGCTGGTGGTAGGAGAGTGACTGCTGATCTGAAACAATCGGGATTCATGGCAGGCAGTAGGCCACCATGGCAAGTTCTGACACAACATTGCTATAGATAGGCATCGGGAGTGCTTGAGTGCAACGGGCAGGTGCCGCATGGTATGGAATGATAGGATGACGACTTGCAGACGAATTACTAGACCCGATGCATTTGGCTACAACCAATTAAGTTCTAATTGCTCCATATGCATGCAATTCTACGGCTGAGCATCCAGCTGGCTTGGTTCTCAGGTTTGTCTGACATCCAGGTGGAAACAAGGTTCCCAAGTGGCCACCTCAGGTTGCCGACCTCTCCTGATCGCCGTAAAAAGAGACCATAACAGGTCCGCAATGGCCGGGATCATGCTTCAAACCCACAGATGCACTTCAGGTATTTGGTTCAATGCTACGTGTCTGGCGATATGGAGATTCGCTGCAACCATACCCATGACCGGCAGCCCGGTCGTTTCAACTCGATACGTAAACAAAGAGGCTTACTGGTAATCAAGGATGGAATGTGGCGTATTCATTCCGAATCATCAAATGTCACCGGAGAATATTTTATTTTGTTCTACCAGCTACAGGTGAAGAACTCGTATCCCTAGGCTGTAGACGAAGTTCTCTCTTGACGCTTCTCCCGCCGCAATTCTTTGATGCTCTTCTCATGTGGTCTTTTCACCTTGCCCTTCTTCCCCATCTTCTCCTGCTGCTTTCCCTCGCCGTGGGTACTTTTTTCGTCCTCAGCGTCCTTAATTGCTCTCTCCTCTCTCGCTCGAGCTTCGGCACAAGAAACACAGTCATTGAATTTGCTGTGGAATCTTCCTTTGTGGATGTGGCACTCGGTGATATGCTTCAGCTTTAGGCATCTCTTGTTACCCTTCTTGCCACAGACGGGACTATTCATCATCTGAGGGTAAGCAGTCGGCGTACATAAATAGAAATGGAGGGTACCTACCAGTGATGATTGAAGTCCAAGCTCATTTTGAATGTGGTTGATGGTGTTTTGTGGTTGTGTTTTATGCTTGGTAGTCAGGTCTAGCGGTCGACAAAGTTGTCTTCTTTGGATTTTATTTGGATGTTGTCTGCTCTCTCTAAGGTGTTGTAGGGACCGAAGAAGAGGCTTACATCTGGAAGATATATGCCAGTCTAGATCTTGGAAGGTGTGGATGGGTGCCCCAGGGTGGTACTTCAGTGTGACCATTCCAGCACAGCTCACAATGGTATGCTGTAAGCGAACCAGAATGCTGTAATAGCTGACAAAGTAGGGATGTTAGTGTGAGTGAATAGCCATTGAGTAACTTCAAAGTCATTTCTGAACAGTACCGCAGGCACCTGAGCAGGATAGCTGTGCAAACGAAGTTCCTCCATCTGATTTTGATGACATAAGCTTTGGCCAGGTCGCACAGTCTACTCACCTTTCTTGGTTCCTACTGATAGAAGGGGAGATTCTTCCGTAGTCTCCTGTAAAGCAGTAAGAAAGATGTAATCTTCCTGAATATTAGTTAGGCTCTGAATTTATCTTCGTTACTCCTGGTTATAGAATCAATTAGTTACCTTACCTTAAGGTATATATCAACAGTATATGCAGAAGTTACTAGATATTACACTACTAAGCCAGGTACTTTGTAATCGGGTCTCTTATTAAGTAGATATCTATAATCGATATAGGATAACTGCTGTCCTATATATATATAGAGATATTAATTAGGCTTGCCTAATCTTAGCTAGTAGAGATACTTATAACACTTACTAGAAGACTGCATTTTATATCTCATTATACTAAGGCTTATTATCTATATACTTTGCTACCTCTGCTATATCTAAGCTTATTACAGATATCTGTAAACAAGATAGAAAATAAGGAATTAAAAGATAAACTAACGCTTACTTTAGGCGTTAATATTTAATCTTTATAACTAGGGTAGTCTTATTCTTTATAATTAGAGGCTTAACGCTTAAGTTAGTATAGTATATATCGGAATAGGGTAAGAGAATATAAGTAATACTATAAAGAGTTATAATAGCCTTTATAAGGCTTTCAGTGGTGTTTTATACCACTACCTAGGGTATATCTGTCTATATACGATTATATACCTGGATATGCATGAGTTCATTATACTGAGCCTGAATTTCAATATACTTATCACCTATATATCTAAGCAAGGACGGAAATGCAGTTATACCAGTCCCAACATTTCTCTCCCCGAGGGTCACCACTCTCTTACCTGGGCAAACTAGCAAAGCTTTGATATCGGGGGCACTATCGGTATTGCAGGGGATAGGGTATCAATCCTATTGCAAGCAAAAGGGGCCGGGGCCAATTTCCGAAAAAGATTGGTATTATAGCGCCTGAGCAACATAGCAATCGTGTCTGTATAAATTTCTATCGGATTCGAAATATCTGTAGAGGATTCCTCAAGGCCTCTATCACATTAGGCTATCTTCTCCGAGACAATCCAAGTCAATGGATGTAGAGGTATCGCATCATATTGCCATTTGACTGCTTTACCACCGAGATTGGGCCATGTTGGATAGAGCAGAAGAATGGGACACATCTAGGATGGCTTTATACCTAGGGTAACCGGCCATAATATTACTATAGGTAGATCGAGCCTCATTTAAGGCCTCTGGTAGGAGGCAATCTACAATGTCAACATCCATCCGTTCCCACAGGTTGGAGGTATGTGCCGCTTGCTTGACGGCTCCGTTGGGCCAGAAGTCAGCGGCGCAGTAGATCTTTCCCAGGGTTCTGAATGTAATACTTGCAGTTGCTCGGTCCTATGCTGGAAGCTATGTGAATCTTTAAACTGCCCACCTGAACACCTACTCAAGCACCAATGAGGATTCCACTTTGAAGGGTAATAATCGAGAATATAAGAGAGGGAAGTCAAAATCGAGACCGGAACCACCGGTCGTTGGGATTAACTTGTATGCTTACGTCATCTGTAAGGAAAGCCCCAATTTGGCTGAGTGGTTAAGGCCCACTGTTGAAGACGTCACATCATGTTTACCTGTAAAAGGATATCTAGGTATACTGGCAGTTGCTTCTTCATATGCACGATAGTCTAGTCATCGGCCGGTTCTCCCATATATTTCTCAATCTGAGCCGTGCTGCCTCCAACCACGCACTCACCACAATACCCTTGATATAATAAAATGGCTCCTGATGAATCTGATACCGCGCCCGCCGCGGAAGCTTCCTCCTCGACATCTGAAGCCCAGTCGGCATATAACGACCTGAGACGCCTGATCCCTTCCCTCGCTGCAGAACTGGAGTTTCTCAGGACTTCTCTACGGGAACACAGTCTCTGGTTGCTTCGTTATGGTCACACCAACACTCTACCCACTGCTCCCGATGCCGGGCAAGCTGCGCATCCATCCGGATCATCCGGATCGACGGATTCCGCTCAGCCACCAAGTGGTGACCCAAGTCAAACCCCAGCGGCAACCCAGGAGGCGTACATCGAGCCACGCACACTCCCGCCCCCACCACCACCGGGCGCCACACCGACGACTAGCACTAGCAGTAGCGGTGGCGGCGGCCTTCCCGGCTACGAGGCCCCGGGCGGCTTCAGCACCGTGTCGGCGTCCACGCGCGAGGAGGTTTCCCAGCGGCGCGAGCAGCTGACCGAGTGGCTGCGCGAGGGCGAGGACGTGCTCCGTGAGTACTCGGCACGGTTCGCCCAGCTGGCCGAGGAGCTGGGCCGGCCGCAGGAGGACCTGTTAGGCACGTGGCGCGATGCAAACCCGGACAACGCGCTGCCTGATTACCAGATGGTCGAGGAGCGGGAGGAGTTGATGGTTGGCGGGGTGGGCGAGGTGCCGCCGCCGTATCTGCGTGATGCGCCGGCGACTTCGAAGGGTGGGGAACGGTGATGGTGAGCAGGTAGGGGGGGGGGATTTGTGGGTCTCTTGTGGTCGGGATATCTCTTGTGAGATGATGTGATGTTTGGGACCGTATAAGTCGCAGAGGTGTTTGGTACAAGGGTGGCTTGACGAGCTCGTTGCCTTACTAGACACAAACCTAGAGTTTCATTTCGGCATGTCTAGCTTCTTTCCCTCGCTGCTGAGCTTAGGGCTACGTTGTGGTGAGATGCCAGTTCACGAAAGAGAGTGTTCTCGTGATTGAATTTAGACAAAAGGGCGTTACGACTTGGGTAGAAGAGTGTCAACAAGACCCCGTCCTACGACGGTGGTTATCATCCCATGAGACGTGGGATCCATCCGGCGATGGCGCCCTGTTCTCAAACTGTATGTCAACTTCCTCTGTGACCACCACGACACCGTCGGTCAAGTTCCGCACGCTCTCGTTCTGGCCATCGTCATCCCTCGTCCTCGTCCGTGTCCCCGAACTGAACACATCTGTTTTGTAACATGAAGTACGACTCGGGTGTGCCGGCGTCAGCTTGAGGCCTGAGCTATCCATAGTACTACTAGATCCTCCTGTTCCTTTACTCAGACCCCGTGCTGTTGCTCTGGACCCGCTCTTGCTGGGAATTATGGGTAGGTTATAGGGTACGTCGATGGCGGCGGAGAAGTTCCCAGAGAAGCTATCGAATATGTTCTTCATGCTTGGGATGCATGCCGTGATTACGGAGAGATTATACGATATTTGTAACCAGGTAGTTGGGACGACGGCTAGCCAGGTAAAGTCATTGCCTTGGAAGAGGTAATCTTTGTAGAAGAGAGCAGGTATCGTCGTAGCAGGGCACCTGAAGACTCATAAATACCTGTCAGTCCTCGTCATTGAACGCAAAGAATTAGATGGAAGAGGTAGGGGGGGGGTGACTGTCAAGCCAGGCTTGTCTTACAATATGCGGGGGGAGAACAAAGCAATGACGATATATCTCTTTTTGAGGTCCATCTTTATATCCCACACCATGGCCACAGCTAAGACACAAAGCTCAACATCCGTGATGACGCTCATGATACCGCTGTATAGGTAGATCGGTACGATGCCTGGACAAGTCGACGGATTTGTAGCTGTCCATGGTTGAGGCAGTGGACATTGAAACGCAGTGGCGACAACCCCAGAAACAAAAGAGAGCAGAGTAATGCCTAGTATGGCTCGATTTGCGAGGCGCACTCGGCCGTAATCGTTGATCCTCTTGATGAGCAGGGACATGGAGATCTTTGTGCATGTGACGGTGGCAATTGCTAGAAGGGAGGCCGCATACTGAAGCTGATAATTATGAGTAGTGAGCATGGATCAGTAGAATCGCGGTAGATAATGTCTTGAATGTTTACCTTCCTGACTTTTTCGACATGCGCCGCGACGTCTGTTGAGTGTTTCCCGAGGCCCGGATTCGAAGCGCAGACGATACACAAAGTTTGACCAAGCATTAGAAGGGCAGCAAGGAATAGAATAAGGTCGAAGTCATGTAACGAAATTCCAATGCTGCGGCGAATGAAAACCTTAGCAATCATGACCATTATCATGAGAAGACAGAAGAAGACGGTAACGATGACCACAGATGCTGTGTGATCCTTGCTGTTGAAGTCGAGCAACGGACCGGATGTCGTGACGTTCACCATGGTGGAGCGTCCGAGATTCGGGTAGCAACCCCAGATTTGCGTAACAGAGAGTGAATAAGAAAGGAATGGTTGGAACAAAAAGAACGTGGGTGATGCGTAGATCATCCAAATGGAAATAGAAGAGATCGAAGATCTCAGGAGGCTGCCATATATGTTACGGCTCATGTGATTCATGTGCAGCCAGCCCTATATCCGGCGGCTGCTCATGATTTCCTTACGCCGGTATTGGCTTTGCAGGGTCGGAAATACATTTCGATCAGCCCAAAGAAGTGATTGGGTTTTTTCTTTCTTCGAAGGATTTCTTTCTTTCTTTCTTTCTTCTTCTCTCTTCTCGCCTGCAGCCTTTTGTACACATGGTCTTTTGCGGGCTACGGCTCGCGAGCCTGAGATCTTGCATGAGAAAAGCACAATCTGCTGGGTGATCTCCGCCGATGCATGGATGCTAAATACGTTTCAAGGCTGTCCTCCCCTCCTTCTTAGCGAAACCTTCGTGGCATCTCAGGGGTGGTTCACCGGTATCTACATAGTCCAAACAACACCACCGTCCTAACCTGACTTGGAAATAATGGACCTAGGTATACGTTTCGCATTCGTGAACGAATGACTGAGGAAGCAGTGGAAATTGACCTTCCAAATTCATCCTGATCAGGCCATCAAGAGTGAATGCATTGACCTGTACACAGTAAAATCCGTGATGCTGACATGTGTACAAGGATTGATATTGCTGTTGGCTAGTAGTACTGTCATAATGTGAGATTAGAGTTCTTCCATACCCCTACAGTATCCACCTATTACCCTGTGCCGTACCCCCGAGGCGGACTCGTGCGAGAAAGAAGACATGTGCCCGGATTTAGTCTCGCCGACCAGACAAGTGATGAGCAATGGACGAGAAATCAATCATTAGGCTCGAGGTAGGCGATCCGGGATCCGTCCCGGGGGACGCCTGCTCTTGTTCTGCTGCTGCAGGGGCCTGTCTTCGCAGTCTTCGTCGTCAGTGGCCAGCAGAGGACCGACCCACAGCCTGAAGGTCTCGATGCAAAGTAGCATGGATCTTGGGGATCCAGTGGGCATCCGTTACTCCGCGGGATTGCCAAGCCGTTATGGGTTAAGGAATCTGCTCCATACCATTGCATGCCTTCCCCGACCGTCTCGAGAATGGATAGGCCCAAGAGCGGAGAATTTCGTATATATACACTACACAGTATGTACAGAAGGATGCAAAGTGCCGAAGAAGTCCCTTCATGATCGGAAATTAAACAAACTTTTACCTGCCAGACTCCGGTCTTGTCAAGAAGAGACCGCAGCACAAGGTCGTAATAAACTATATATGATTGGTGAGTGCCGTACCACGGCGACCTGGGAGGGATGACCTCACGGGCCACGATGCAAGTAAAAGAACCAAACAAAAATTATTCGACACGGAGTAATCACATATCATAATGTTCGGGTTCAAACCCTTTTTGCGTGCAGCTGAATCCATTATCCACACACATTGCCACTGTCTTGAATCTCTGCCACGGCCATTGGTGGAGGCACTGCAAGTTCGCTACTCATAATACTACGGTAAACTGTGTGTACGTAGCGCTCCAGGGCATGACCAACCGGTCAACGGCAGCAGGCTGCAAGCCTCTCTGCAGAACTTATCAATTGTGGACTGATGAAACCCCGTTGAATGCTACATGCAGCCAGGAAACAAGGTTCAAAGGCGTGAGGGACACACTCGCAAGCTATCCCGCATTTTCAAGAAGTCTTGCTCACTTTCAGCGAAATGTGTGATTTTGCATGGTGATCCTGCCTAAGTACGGCTTGCTCGTGCAAGGGTATAAATATAACCTTCTGCCGGGGACATCAATACAAATTTCGGCCGAGCCCCGGAGATAAACAGATAAAGAAAGGGGCCTAGCAGGAATCGAGAGTCTTCCAATCTATTTTCCACAGCTACATATGGTGTTGGATGACAGATACCGTACCATCGAAATCATAACAGCGACCCACTCAAGCAGTTTAGTGTACATACTGTCACATTATCGTACAGAAGCACCCTGTCTGGTCCACAGTGATCCTAGAACAAGAGTCGAGACAACTACATACATACACTCAGGTATTGTTGCGCCTGGGCTGCTTAAACGTGGCATGGGACGATAGCCTTTTTAGTCCTTGATCTGCTTGCGTCTCTCCGCATCCCTCGGGAAAACCGTGACTATCTAATCGTTTGTACAACCTGTGAGACTCCCGGCTCCTGTGCATTTCCTCCATGTGCAGTTCTTTCTTCCTGGCCTTCAGATTTGATGTGCTTTCACCACTTCTGGAATTGATAGCTTTGTACTCAGGCCAACATTTCCATCACTATGGGCAACAACGAGAAGCAACAGCCAGGCTCTATCAACGTTTCTGAGTCAGCTGCGGGCCTTGATGATCGGAAAGATGGCTCCTCGGCTCTGGAAACGCAGACTCGGACGAGGCGGTTGTTCTCCCTGCCGCAACTGTTCTCATTCTCGCTGGTGTACATGGCAACATGGTACTGTGTAGCAATGTGAGCAACCCCACCACTACCACACACTCTGACATGCACATCTGACCGAGCCGCAACCCCAGGAACATGTACTTCGCGCTTGCGAATGGTGGTCCCGCAGCCTGGTTTTGGAGCTATATCGTCGTCGCCTTCGGGGCGCTTGCTCAAGCAGCCACCTTCGGAGAAATGGCTTCGATCCAGCCCGTCGCAGGTGCTCAGTATTACTGGACTTGGACTTTCTCTCCGCCCAAGTACAAGAGGTTTCTCACTTGGATCCAGGGCTGGTTCACTTGGACGGGATACGTCGCGCTGCTTACTAGTTGCTTGAACGGCAACACTGTCGTTTTTGAGGGCATGATACAGGTTGCGCACCCAGATTATGTCCCGGGCGGATGGCACACTACTGTGATCATGTTCGCCCAAGTCGCTTTCTGCTCCGGAGTGAACTTGTACGCATTCTGGTTGGTGCCTTGGTTTGAAGTAAGCGCTTTCTTAATTTCCTACCTTCAAGATCACATACACTGCTGCCCCTTCCTCCACCACCAATTCATCTAGCTTTGGTGGCAGCTGCTTGCAGGATTCTAATCAAAACCTTCGAATAGCTTCTTACTGGTATCCTGAATGTCTGCCTGGTACTGATATATCTGGTTGTACTCTGGGTCATGTCTCCTCGGAACAGCCCCGACATCTTCATGGTCAGCAGCATTGCATCTGGGTGGGACAACTACTTCGTCTCAGCCAACCTTGGAGCGTTGTCGAGCATATTCCTCTTCTGTGGTGAGTACATGAAGCTGCGGCCTTGACTCGATACAAGCCACTAATGCTGTGATAGCTTTCGAGAGTGTCATTCACATGGGCGAGGAGACGCGCGATGCGAAACGCGCTGTTCCGAGGGCGGTGTTCTGGTCAGTTGCAACCAACATTGCTCTGGGCCTTGTAATGATTTTCACCTTCGGAGTAAGTTGAACCTATACGAGACTCCAGCCTTTGATCTCCCATGTCGCAGGGCAGAAACATGCCCACCAGAGCTCTGATGCGCCGCACCGTCGAACACTGCATGCCCTAGTACCCTAGGGTATGCTCGCACCAGAAGTCCTACCAGAAAGAATGGCTAACAATATGGATTGAAAGATATGCATGCCATCTCCAGACATACTTTTGAACTCTCCAAGTCCTATCGTCACTATTCTTCTCAACACTACGGAGTCTCCAGAAGCCACAACAGCCATGGTCTCCGGTATAGTCATACTGGGAATCTCTGGCAATATGGGCGTCGTGTCGTCTGTATCACGGTTGACATGGGCTTGGGCTCGCGATGGAGGTAAGTTAGAACAGATTTGTTAAATGCACTATGTAAGTACCATTTTCAAGGTTGATGACCGCTAACAAATGGTCCCTTCGGCTCTGCACAGGTCTACCGAAATATTTCGGCTATGTTGATGCGAAACGGCGAGTTCCCTCTCGTGCGATCATTTTGGTCTCCGTCATCGTCATTCTGCTGTCCCTGCTCAACATTGGAAGTGGCTCGTACATTGCCCTAAGCGCTATCGTGTCTTTGTCTTCTCTGGCAATCTACCTAAGCTACGCTATCGTCCTCGCCGTGGCCCTCTATGCTCGCCTGACCAACAGTATCGAGTTCGGAGTATGGCATTTCGGTAGGGCGGGGACTTTTATCAATGTTTTTGGCTTGATTTACACACTCTATGCCATTATTTGGCTGCCTTTCCCGAATTACCTCCCCGTCACAGCCAGCAATATGAACTACTGCGGACCAGTATTTGGTGTGGTTTTGATTGGCGTTGTGACGCTCTGGTTCATGAGAGGAAAGGCCAAATGGGATGGGCCAAACCGAGACGTTATCGCTTTCGTCCTCAAGAGCGAAGACTAGTTACTGCCTGGAGAAGGGCAATGACTGCGAGGGATTTGACTACTTAGCGTATTTATATATTCACCTACAAGTAGACTAAGAGCAGGGAAGACGTCCCACGTTATGAGAACCTCACACTCGTGTCATTTGCACTACGACCAATTCAATCCCATCCGGAGAGCGAAATAAAAATCCTTTATGGTGGAAAAGCGGCGTCTTGAGGTTTGATATGCAAGATGACCTGTTGTCAACCTCGATGTGGGAACTCGGCGAGCCAACATCCGCGCTGCCCTAATTTGCACGGCAGCACTCGCCGTCGAGTCTCCGCCCACGCGTCCTCAATTCCAGTGAGAAGTTCCCTCCAATAGTGATACAAAATTTTATATTAACCTTGCATTTTTGAAGTGTGTTCTTAGAGAAAACCCCTCCCGAAGAAGGAGTCTCGCCAGGGCCCAAGGGCCTACCACCGGGATTGGCCTTAAAAGAGCCTCTCCGGTGCCAATTATGGATCGAAAAAAAGACTTCGGCTTTATTTCTTCACGCTTTTCCTCTTTGATGGCTTGAAGAGCTATGGTTGAATCGCTTTCGTGAGAGTGATTGTTGTGTGGACGCTTTGTCAAATTGCTAAACTTATTACCCTCAACTTGATTTGCTTCCCTCTAGCAAACCACGATGCCTTCTTCTGGCCAACTTCTCCTATTCGTGGCGGCTGCTGTCTCTTTATGCTCAGCAGCCTCCCAGACCGTGACCATTCCAGCCTACGGACAATGTGGCGCTTCTACCGTAACGGCGGATTGCTCTTCGGGTTCTTACTGTCAATCTCAAAACGCATATTGTATGCTAAAATGTCACCCGTGTGGCTTACCATGTGATTCAAAGCCTCTAACAAGTGGACAGATTGGCAATGTGTGCCCGGAACAGCGACGACAGCGGTATCAAGCTCACTATCCACGTCAGTCACGTCGTCAACTAGCAGCAAGACATACGCCACGACGACAAGCGCGAAGACTAGCAGCAAGACATCCGTCGCTACAACTAGCAGTAAGGCATCTTCCAGTACAAGTGCAACAAGCTCCAGAACCCCGGCGGCTGATGGAACTAAGTACTTGGTTGTATTTGGCGACTCTTACTCATCGACCGGCTTCTACATCCAAGGTGGCTATCCATCTGCCTCCGACCCGATTGGCCAGCCTGCTCTGCCCGGGACCACAACAACTGGTGGCTTGAATTGGGTCGGCATGGTGACCAGCGAGTTTAACAGCTCTCTCACCCTGACTTATGACTGGGCCTACTACGGTGCCGATACAGACGCGAGTATTGTCTACTCGTATGCAACTTACTGCTTCGACGATCAGGTTGGCGAGTTCGAGGATGCCATAGTCCCAGCGCCCACTGAGGCTCCCTGGGCAGCCGACAACTCGCTGGCTGTGGTTTGGATAGGCATAAACGACGTTGGAGAGGCCTTCTGGGAGAACATAGAACTGCCCCTCGATGCCATAATGACGCGATACTGGGGCTTGATGCAGGATCTCTACGATGACGGCCTGCGCGACTTTGTCATCATGACCGTCCCTCCCTTCGACCAGGCGCCTGTCTTTGCCGAGCAGACGGCCTCAGCGCTGGCAGGCTTACAAGGCAACATCTCGGCATACAACGAAGCGCTCGAGAGCAACCTTGCGACGTTCAAGTCTAACAACACCAACGTCAAGGCTCAGCTATTCAACACTTCGTCTTACTTCTGGACCGCGCTTGATAATCCCACCGCTTACGGCGCTACAGATGCTACTTGTATGAACTCTGATGGCACGACGTGCCTCTGGTACGATGACTATCATCCCGGACAGGCTATCCACAAGTTGGTCGCTGAGGGTCTCGTGAGTGCGGTGGACTTTTTCTAGTTTAGGTGGCGGCACTCAATCATAGGAAGAGATTGTCTCAAAAACATGTCCATGTGTTCCCTTCTGTACATAACTTGCCTCGAATCTGAAATTTCGTCCAGCTACTATGCTCCTCAACCCTTCTGCTCCTGAAGTGAGCATTTGACTCTCCATGCAGTATTCACGCCTCTATAGGCAACATTGCGACTGGTGAGGAGCAAGCGGTGCAGCTGATACCTGCGGATGACTGGGGCTGCCGAATAGATCCGCCGGGCCCAGCCAGGAGCTTGGGTGATTTTGCTCAGAGAAGAGACGGCTGGCATATAGTTTATTAAAAATATGATAGGAAAATAATCAACTTCGAAAGAGGGTGCGAGGCTTAGGAAATAGAGGGAGACTTGGGAGCTTCGAGAGAGGTTGAAACAAAGGGCAAAAGTTGCCCATGAAGAAACTTTCTATACGTCGTGTAGTAATCAACAATGCCCAGGTGGCCCACGAAACTCGCTTTACATGCCAATTAGTTGACTTCTGGCTACTATTGTGTATCATGTGTATCATACAGAGTGTATAAACTATCTTCTATTCTGTCCTGAGTAACTGCAAAGTATTGTTAAACACTTAGCTCATAACAACTCTATCTATAGAAACAATGATGTCGCCGGGTATTTGTTTGGTTCATGAAATAAAAGAACCTGTCAGCCCCTGAGATGGTTCAATAGTGTATTCCAAGGTTGCCAAAGTGCTTCTAAATGGTCGCAGAAAATCCGGGTAAAAGCTCGAAATATTATATAGTACAATTCACACATCTCACATTTTGTTACGTTGCGGTCAAAAACAATGAATTTCAAGCTGCCATTGAATTTCAATTCAGTCTGTAATATCTCCAGGATTCATACTGTTGAGATACGGAGCAAGAACATTCCAAGCTGGTGATACCCTATACTTCGGGACACCAGTTTACAACTCAAAGACCAACTGTCCATCACGGTTCATGATCCTCTCAGTCAGGTTGATGTCACGGTCCTCCCACTGGTCATCGAGGCTCTTGAGCTGCGCCCGCAGGATAGGCTGCGTCTCGCCCTCAATGTTGAAGCGGATCTCCCTGGCCGTCTCGGCGAAGTCTGTAGATTTGTCAGTACATCTTGTAGCTTTTGTCGATGCTGGACAGATCAAGGGTGGGGAGGGAGGAGGGGGGAGGGGGTATTCGTACTCTGACCACCCCATTGGAAGTGTCCTGTTAATGTATTAGCTTGATGGTTTCTAATAGCTTCCAACATTGGAAATGTGTTTATACGCACCATTCTCGTTGCCGATGCAGCTGTTCAAGTCGATCCGAGCATCGACGTGCTCGCCATCCTCACGGACAATACGGCAGTGAAGAACGTGTCCCTCGTCGACACGGATGCTGGGGATATCGGCGGTGTGGTGGAAGTTAGACATGGTGATGAGGAGGAGGAAGGACGGTAAGTTTGTGTGGTTGTGATTGAGAGGTTTGGTTTGGCTTGAGAGGACTGAGACAGGAATACCACCACTCGCCATCAAGACACAACGCCTTGTTCCCTCTATATATACTTGAGTTTCTCGTTTCCCATTACGAGGACGTGGCTACTTAGGCATGGCCCCACTCACTGACTCCTGTTGATCGGTTGCGCTTGGTTCAACTTGTGAACAGGCTGATGAGGGGCGCTGCTCCGCAAGAGGACAATCCCCTCACGGTGAACCCCGTACTCCATCGTATTAGGTGCGGCTCACCGCCAATATATGGGGCGCCAAGAGTGACGATGTTGGTGGGGGAAGGCTGAGTCGTTTATGCGACGACAGTTGTTAGTCAATTTGCGCCGATCTGGGCGACGTTACGAAGATATGAGACGACGTTTCACAGGTGGGTCATGCTGAGTCGTCGGCCGATTGACAATCCAATGAGTTGTCCACAACGTGCCCTCGATCTGTTGGGGAACCAAAACAGTTGATGTGAAGGTGAGGAGACAGCTCATAATGATAGATTGAACACTAAATTGAACACCAAATATTTTCACAAGCTTAGCGAGTGACAGGCCGACACGTGAAATCACCAAGGCGATGAAGATCCTTCTGCTCGCTACGTTGTGTATGCTATGTCCATGTTAAGAAAAGGCAGACCAGCGATCTGAACACATGATTTGACCATGAGCCCAGCCCTAGTATCGAAAGAAGACCAAACCAGCGCGTTCCAGCTCACAGCACTCCTTGGCAGTCTCACGGATCTCGTCAGGAAAGCCAAGCACCGGACTGAGCACTGTCCGCAAGCTGCACGCCACGGGTTCTTGCCAGTTCTGAACATCCTTGATCACCTCCTCGTCGATGACAGACTCGATGAAGTCCAGCAGCTCCTTCACATGCGTCTCCATGTCATAATTGGCCTTCTTCTCAAGCATCTGGGCGACCGTCCACGGACTCCATGCCAAGATAGGCGACTTGTCCTTGACCGGAAAGATGATGGCAGGGATATGTGTAAATAGATGAAATGTAATGCGTGCCTCATTGGGTATCCGCGAGTGCGACCATGCCGACAGGGAAGTAATAAACCTGTACGGCGAGATGCCCGCGAGGAAAATCGCCATCCTCCTGAACTTTGGGTGCGTCGTCGCTGCCAAGCCGTAGTCCTGGTCCTTTGAGTCAAAGGGCGACACAATAGGCGTATGCGACTCGCCAAGACTGGCCAGCAACGTCGGCGCAATGACCGCATCTGCAGCTAAGCGCGGCCTCAACAACTGGGCCATGGTGAAGTCCTTGGCGCGGGTGATCTCGGGTTCACGCCCGGACGCATACAGATAAGGACAGAACCAAGCTTTCGCACAAGCCACCCAGTCGGCCGTGTCTCTCTCACCCCGAAACACCAACTCAGCCGCCTCGCCGATGAGCTTGTGCCTGATGCGCAGCGTCAGGCTGTCCAGGCCGACCTTGCGCACCACCTTGTGCGGCTTGCTGTACCTCCCCGTGACCTTGCCCATACCCTCATCGACCGTCTGTTCGACGGTGGCGGAGACGGCGTGCTCGACTGCCGATTCCACCACAGTCACGGTCGAGTCTGCGAGGGCGTCGAGGCCGAGATGTGCCAGCCCGGCCAGGGCAAGGTCTCGCTTTCGCAGGTTGGGGAGGGTGAAGGGGTGGTTGTCCCCCCAGGGTGAGAAGTAGAAGGGCAGGCGGGCGGTGGACTCGAGGGATTGCCAGCTTGCCCGGCCTATCCGGCTGATGAGCATGTTACCCACGAAGCGGGAGGCGAAGCTGGACGTCTTCTCGTCCTGGACGAGCTGGTCCGTGTCATGGCTGGAGAGGTCCAGGTTGCCCATGGCATGCTGAAGTGCAGGATAAGAGGCAGGAGAGGCAGGAGAGGCAGGAGAGGCAGGAGCGGAGATGTTTCCGGGATTGCTGCCAGGTGGTGCCGAAGACGGTCTTGGAGGAGTAACAGGAACGTCCAGCTGGGACGCCCGTGTCGATGGGCGAGAAGTGCCTTTTGTTGTCTGGGAGTGAGGCATATCTGGCCGGGGACTGTCTGGGGACGCCATGGCTAAAGATTGGCGGGATCAAAGCACCGCGTAGATACCCAAACACTTTATGGAAGGGTTGGGGGAGGGGGTTGAGAGTGAGCTCACCGGATCTGAAGAGCAGGAGGACGAGGAGGCGTTGAAAGAAATGGCCAGATGCCCACCAATCGGCAGATTTTCAGGACAAGCCAGGGGTCTGCGAGGGCGAGGTCGTGGATGATAAGAATCATCGTGAGGCTGATCAGAGGGATAATGCCCGAGGCATGGGTTAGAGTTCGTTCATCATCTTTGGGGAAATGCAGCTTGAAATGCCTGGGTATCTAGGTAAGATATGTATATACCGACCTGAATATAGGCAGGTACCTTACTTGGATAGGCAGATAAGATACTCGCCAAAGTAACCTTAAGAAGTTTCACCTAGGGTACTTTATTTTGGACGGAAACAAGGAATCAAGGAATCTTAGTAGCAACGGCTCAGACACGTAGGTGGTGCTATAGGGCTGAAGGCCAAGCTTTAGGGGCCGAGGCACGCCGAGGCACGCCAAGGGACGGCCTGGACCCTTGAAGATCGACAGTCCTGTGGTTCCCGACTGCCCAATGACGCCGCTGCTATTTTGTTTCTGAAATTTTTCTAACCTTCTTTCCACTTCACCCCGCCCCCACCATGGTTATCAGACAACAGGCAATGCGACACCACCAACCAACACGATAGTAACAGCATTGACAACCTTTTGACCCAACATGGCAGGAGAGCTCACAGCAGCACCGGTCCTGTCGACCCCGGAGGATCATCTCTTCGAATATGAGAAGCCCGAAGTGTCTGCCGAAAGCCCCCGTTCAGACGACGATTTCCGAGAAGTCTACGAAATTCCACGGACAGCCAAAGAGATTCGAGATGGAGGCAAGAAGCGAGTTGCTCTGCAGTTCCCAGACCATATGCTATGCGACGCTCCCAGGGTGGTCGAGCTCTTGAAAGCAGAATTGGAACAAATAGGAGGAGGCGCCCCGGCAGAGCCCAAGCAGCAGGAGAAGATATACATCCTGGCAGACACATCTTACAGTGCATGCTGTGTGGACGAGGTTGCCGCCGAGCACATTGATGCCGATGTCGTCGTACATTATGGCCGGTCATGCTTGTCCCCAACCTCAAGGCTGCCCGTCATTTACGTTTTCACGAAACACCATCTCGACCTTGACGAAGCGATACAATCTTTTGAGGCAGAATTCCCCGACAAAGAGGCCATGGTCGTTTTGATGGCAGACGTAACATATCAAGATCACATTCCAGAGCTCTTTTCACGTATCCGGGAAAGAGGCTACAAAGAACTGCTATCTACGAGGATACAACATAATCCTCTAGGAAGCATACCTAATAGAACCATTGTGGACGCCAACGACATCGAAGTCAAAACCGATGAATCCGACGGCAGCATCGATCTTACACAATTCTCAATCTTCCACGTCTCCTCTCCTCCAACTGCCCTCCTCTTGGCTCTTTCCTCCCGCGTTGCATCCCTACACATCCACCAGACACCGGATTCTCCATCATCCCACTACTCGCCCATACGAACAACCCGCGCCCTGCTCGGCCGCCGCTACGGCAAACTGCTCCACCTTACCAGCGCTGGAATAATAGGCATACTGATCAACACCTTGTCAGTAGCTAACTACCTCTCCTCTATTGACGCTATCAAGAAACAAATAGCCGCGGCGGGCAAAAAGAGCTATACTGTAGTGGTTGGCAAGCTGAACCCGGCCAAGCTGGCAAATTTTGCCGAGATCGACGGGTGGGTCGTGGTCGGGTGCTGGGAGAGTAGTCTCGTAGAAGAGGATGCTGGCTTTTATAGGCCAGTCTTGACGCCGTTCGAAATGGAGGTTGCCCTGATGCCCGATGAGGAGAGGATTTGGGGGTTGAGTTGGTGGGGTGGCATCGAGAGTATCAAGGCTGTGGAGGACAAGAAAATCCCAGAAGATGGGGAAAACCAGGCCGGCGAGGGCGCCACGGGGGACAGTGGCGTCGAGGTCGATGAAGATGACTTCGATGCACCCATCTTCGATCTGCGGACTGGCAAGCTTGTCTCGAACGCTAGGCCGATGCGTATGGCGGCTCGCGCAGCTCGTGAAAAGGCCAATGCTGATGAGAGTCAGGCTGGAGATTCTAGCAGACAGACCGATGCGCTTACAATGCGGCCGAAGGCAGAGCTGGCTACCATCAATGGCGTCTTGAGCCCTGGCGCCGAGTTTCTGCGTTCTCAAAGAACGTGGCAGGGTCTTGGCAGCGACTTTACTGAGGAGAAGAGTGCTACAATCGAAGAAGGCCGGGGCGGTGTGGCGAGGGGATACACCGTTGGCGAAGAAGATGAGAAGAGATGATGACGTGCGGCTGCTTCATCCCATTGATAATTGTTTCTCGGCTCTGCCATCACCGTCAGACAATACGCTTCACAAAATCTTCCGCCTGGCTTGACATAGCCTGCCATTCCATACACATCTGCCGGTGCTTCGACCACACGCGACTTGATCTCGCCATCTTGGAGGTCATCCAAGCTCTGATCAACATCGTGCGGCCTGTCACCTCCGGAGGACGCGGACACGCTGTTCGGGTGTCACGGAAGAGGCTGGTATTGCACCAAGGCGATGTGAATTCCAGCTCAAAGTCGCCAGGTCGTGCACTCATCCCTCATCGGCTCTGAGACCCTGAAGATGGCTTGGGAAGATTGTTATGATTAGCAATAAATTTCAGCTTTTTTTATTTTTATTTTCTTTTTTCTTTTTTTTTTTTTTTTTTTGAAAGCTTGTCTCAGGCGCTTAACGCCGGCAAAACAGGATGCCATTCTGAAATTCAACGGACGAGAAGCAGCGAGGGTTTCTCACAGATCGGGGCACTGAGGTCACTCATAAACAGTCGATTGGTTCTAGCTTTGATGGAACACAGTCCATTTTTCCCTCTTCAGGGCCTTGAAAAACCAGATACACTCCCCCCCTCTTCGAGGAAGTGGGCCTTCGTGGTGGAGGCTACACTGCGTCAGGGTTCAATCTATCACTTAACATAGTTGATGGTCCGTAGTCATTGGAGCTCGTCAAGAAGACAATGGAAGCATGAAAGCGTTGTAACCATTTGTCTACTTGCGGTCCGTCTCGGGCCGATGGGTGACAGTTTGGAGAATAAAGGTCGGCTGCTTCTACTCCATCCCCGACTGAACTTTCGGGCATTTCGGAGCTACATCGTAGCGAGCCTTCTTATACGCAGTACTGAAATCACCATCACATTATCCTCACCATTGTCTTACAAAATTATGTGTGCCTTCTTGACATGTGAAGCTCATGTCGTCTCTCTTCTTCATTTGATATTCCGAAAGGATCTGAAGGCAGCCGAGCTGTCATAAACCATGCTACCGGATCCCAAAGTGACGGTTCTGGGCCGGGATCCAGCTCATCGGAAACATGCCATCAACGGCTACGCTTTCCAGCAGGACGCTATCACGTCCTTCAACGGTTGGCAGTATGCCGTCTTCTACAGCACCCGAACCCCCGACTCAGCCCCAGAGCCCCTTTTCGTACACCTCGCCAGGAGACAACTTCCAAGTGGGCCGTGGGAGACTATCGTATTCGAGGATTACCCACAGACGACAGATGATGGCCACAACACTGTTCAGATGGGCTTATGTCACGGGGACGGGACTATTCACCTCTCATATGACCACCACTGTGATATGTAAGGCCAACCTTCATACTAGTCCGCCTCTTCCAGCTCCAGCAACACCTCATTATTGCTGACACGATGTGCACATAGTCTCCGCTACCGCTACTCAGTACGTGGTCTCGCCCAGAACCCCACCGCATTCCAATGGAACCCATCGCTCTTCACCCCGACGCTAGACTACCTCCCAGGTCTACCCAGCACCCACAAACACTTCACATACGTAACCTACCCACGCCTGGGCACGCTTGGCAGCGACACCATGTTCATGTCCCTACGCGACGGCAAGGCCGGCCTCGGCTCAGACCACCTGTACCTGTACCGCACATCCACAGGCTTCTGGGAGTTCGCAGGCACACCCCTGACCGGCGTCCAGAGCAACCCTTACGTTCATGGCTGGGACTTCAGCAGCGATGGCAGGCTGCACGTGACGTGGGTGTACCGAGGGTTTGTCTGGTATGAAGGCTGGGACGACCCGGACGACACAAAGCATAAGCAGCAGGCGGGGCCGAACGGTGCGGAGAATAATCATGATATATGTTATGCTTATTCGGAGGATTGTGGGTATTCGTGGAAGAATGGTGACGGGAAGGTCATTGCGGATCTGAGGAAGGAGCATACAATAGATAACGGCGCGGAGGGGATCGTCGCGTTTCGAGTCCCTAAGGATAGCGGGTTGATGAACCAGGAGAGCCAGATCGTTGATCTGGACGGGGGTGTGCATGTGTTGAATCGGGATACCTTGGATGGGAGGCTTATGTGGAAGCATTATTATCGATCTCCTGATGGTAATTATAAGTTTCTGCTTCATGTTTCTCTTCGGGTTTGTTTGCAACCTGCAACTAACGTGCCTATGTCTTTCTCTGATTCAGGCACGTGGACATCGAGAGCCATCAGACCTATTGATGGACCCAGACGAGGCAGGCTGGCAGTTACGAGGGATGGTGACTTGTTGGTCATCTTACCTAGCACGACCACGCCAACGATGACGATCCTAAAGGTGCCAAAGGCCAGAGGGTATGCGGACTACGAGGAAGTCTGGATCGGTAAGGGGCTCTCGGGCGAGCCGCTCGTTGACAGCCCCAGGCTTGTGATGGAGAATATCCTATCGGTGTTCGTCAGGCGCGACGTGGAGGACTCGGAAGACGGCAAGAGGGTTGTGGCGGTATTGGATTTCCGACCCTGAGACGTCGGGACCTGTGGCTGCTGTGTGCATGTAAATCACAGAAAAGACGCCTGAGGGGAAAAGAAGAAGAAAAGAACTCTAAGCCAGTACCTATAACAGAGGTTGCTTGCTACGCGCTTGACCGTGGTCCCGCAATGCTGTGCTTACCTAGGTACTTATCTACATATGTCGTAGATAGCTACCTAGGTAGGTAATTCCCTGGCATTTATGGAGTTCGTGGCTTGATTACAGCCGACGTCGGTAATGTATTACTGCGCACACGTACCATATGCACTATAGACCTCCCTTTTCGGTCTACATAGTCTGACCCAACAGCGACTGGCTTACGCACAACTTACCCACACTGAGATAATAAGCAATACAAGCCAAGCCCTACAAGGCAAATGTCTTTCTCATATAGAATCTGTTCCTTCCCGGTTCAAGGACATAGATTCCTCAACCAACCCATAACCAAGAGTACAAAACATCAAGTGTATATACCTCGAAATCCCTAGCAAGCACCATGCAAACACCACTGTCTCCATCACCGTCCTCGTCTCAGAAGGGTCTGCAAGTCTTATGTTCCAGTTTCACGACGCCTGGCCGCGGCAATGGCTCAGTCACATTCAACATCCAACCCGACAATGATCCCGTCAAGTACGGCCTTGATCTTCTCTTTCCCACGACTCCATCAAGCGAGTTGCGAGGTTTCCCGGTCTGCGAGGCGGTGGTGAAGACCGAGAAAAGAGGATACGCCTCTATGTACGGGTGGACCCAGCTCGTCAAGGACAGCACGATGTGGGAATTCGATCCCTTGCCAATCACCGAGAAGCTCGTTTGGCCATTCTGTTGGTTTGGGCCTGAGCCTACATTGTTTGATGGTCCAATTCGTATCGGCGTCAAGGATATCGACTGGACGGCGAGAAGCTTCTTGACGTATATCGAGGACACAGTTATATCAAAGAACGTGACGTATCTTTGTGGGTTTGAGTGGGGATTTCAGATGAGCAATGGGACGATCAACATTAAGACAACCAAGAAGCTTACACCAGCAGAATGGTATGGTCACGTAGAATATCTCTCCCGGAAGTTTTCTAGTTGGACTTTCATGTCTGTTCCGGAACAGTAATGAGGTGGTGGCACTGTGTCTATGTTGACGAGTTTCAACCCTACATGTAACTAAATATTGGAGGAACGGTGGTTACAAAGCCCGTGATGATCCATAGATCTTGATGGGGCATGGTAGTTCTCTGCGAGGACAGTAGTACTTTCGAGACTTCTATCCTCAACTCTCCCGAATTTTATCAGATAATAATGAAGCAGTCAACAGACTTATTTAGAACGGAGTGGGTTAATATGTCAAATTCCCCTTTGCTCGTGTTAGCGATCCACAAGAACTTAGTAACTGAATCCTTTCCACGTGCTTTACGGCCGTTGTACTACGAAGGATGCAGTTTGCTCAACAACAACCATGCCAAAAGCCGCAAGGTCACAAAGTGTCACCTTAGATGTTGTAACACAGGGGGCTGTAACGTGCCTATTGCGCAATGCGTGGGGACGATGTACACCTGACAGGCAGACCATCGACTTGATCCAGGGCTCGTAGTCCGACCAACACTCATGGGTGTATTTAACAATGATCCCACGAGGATACTACGAAATGTATCATCCAAGAGCAGATTCCTTACTTTACTATTATTATATACATGAACAGAAGCTCTGAATGCAGCCCTGCGAATCAGCTGTCGGTAGTGTCGATGGTGCGCAGGAGATACTGGAGGCAAATCCTCGAAATCCAGACAACGGTGAGCAGTTCCAGATGCCATCTCACTACTGAAGTGAACCGATTTCTCAGACAGTGAAGCCAAGTTGTAATAGATACTTATGTATGCATTCAACGCTGCAGCTAATCTAACCAATGCTTGATGCAGCCATGGTAACACGCCCTGAGGCTAACAGCAGTTCTGATCTTGACCACCCCTCCTAAAAAAGCGCCGTACTCCATGAAACTCCAGGCACTCTAGCTTTTGTAAGAGGGCATGCAAACATCGTACAGAGATACGAGACGATAGATTATCAAAAAATGGTCCTAATTCCCCACCCCACCGCCAGGACTCGAGCCGACCCATAGCAAACCAGAGCCACGGCATATGACACTCCCGAGAATAAAATAACCGACATCCAGCCTGTGTGACCACCATCGCCTAACAGTGCGCCTCCAATGGGGACACTGCTGAGGGTACCAAAGCTGGCGAGGAAGTTCGCCGTGGAGAGGTACCGCGCATAATCCCGCGAGTCGCACAGCTGGCCCAGACATACCGGCACCAGCCCCAAGTTGCTCCCGCTCGCAAAGCCGAAGATGACGGCGAATGATATTATCATGGCCTGGGAATCACCGGCAGGTAGCCAGAGCCCGAGGACCGTAGCACAGCACAATGTTATGGTAAGGATGATGACGTTGAACCGGCCAAAGCGGTCGGCCATGACGCCCGGGAGGAACCGGCCCAGTACAGATCCGGCATTAAGGAGGGACAGAAGTGTGTAGGACGAGGTGGCATCCTGTCCGTTGGCCGCGGCATACGACACGATGAAGGTCAGGGGTATGAACAGGCCCCACTCCATGAAGAAGATGCCTACGGCCGCCAGGGCGAACCTCTTGTCGCGGAACACGCGAAAGTCAGGCATAACCCTCGCGAATCTGCTCCACCACCTGTAATCGCCAGCGGCAGTGACGGGAGCCTTCCGGGGAGGCAGCCGGGCGCGGATCCAGAGGTTCGCGGGCACGGCAACGGCCAGGAGGATGAAGCCGAGAATCCGGGTGCTCCATGCGAAGCCGAGCTGGGGGAGTAGCTTCTGCAGCATGACGGGGAAGATTATGCCGCCAATGCCGCCAGCGGTGGATGCGATGCCTGTGGCGAAACCGCGACGTATGTTGAAGAAGTGGGCGATGGTGCCGTATGCTGGCGAGTTAAGTAGGGCACCGCCGAGACCACCCATTATGGAGTAGGTTAGTAGGATCTGGTAGTACTCTGTGACACCGTCAGAACCGCACTTATGACTGCATGCTTCGTGGGAGATGCCACTCACCTGTGCACAACCCGAGTAGCATCAAACTCAAGACCATAAGCAGACTGCCTATGGCCACGAGCCACCTTGGGCCGTGGCGGTCGAAGATGGGCCCGACCTGTATACCGATGAAGAATACACAGAATAAATACACACTGAAGATCCATCCCAGCTTTGAAGCACTGTAGTCTTTCAGTTGATGGGTCGAGAAGTACGACTCGAATACAGCCGATGAGTTAATGAGCCCGAAGACCGACAGCATGGCGCAGAATGACCCACACACAGCCAGCCATCCGGATAGTCCTCCTTCAGGGAAGGTCAGGGCTGATGAAGTTGACATGCGCGAGGCGACTCGCTCTGGTAATCTCGAAGGGGCTCGGACTACATGATGATCACCAGGGTTGGTCGTTGAGCTTGTCTGAGCGCTCAGGCCGTTGGTGGCGTCGCCATCTTCGGTGTCATCGGCCTGGGCTTGCTCCTTGTTGACATCGATGTGGTCGCCCTCCTCGTCATGACGAGAGTCGAATTTCTCCAAGTCGCCAGAGGCATTGGGACTACACTCAATGGAAGTGCCCGAGGAGAAGGTATGTCTGTAAGGATGGTTTTTTAAGCAGCTGTCCTCTGCATTGGGGGGTTTGAAGGCCATTTACGCTGTGAGAGACAAGAAGAGCAGAAGAACCCTGGGAAGGGTGAAAGTTACGAGCACGAAGCGAGGCGAGGCGAGGCGTAGGACGGCCCGCCTAACAATGAGCTTGTTCGTGGTTCCTTTCCGGCGTGGTTTGTGCTCGTTTCTTCTTTTCTTGTTCACTCTAGAGACAAGTGACGGTGCGACTCGCTGGGGTGGGCTCTCCTTTTCAATATGTCCGACAGTGAAGTGAAGCGAGGTAAAGTGAAGTAGAGTGAAGTGACGGCTCGATGACACAGTGAACCAGGATTCGGATTGGAAGGCAACAAAATGGTACGACCTAGTACCTAGTAACAATGGAATAGCGGTATGGTGGTATCGGATACCTGACTCCTGTGCGGCGTGGTGTGGTATGGTATGCCGTTTGACGGTGACGGTGACGGCGACGGCGACGGCGACGGTGAAGGTCGTTGCAACGGTGAAGGTTAAGTAAGTAAGTAACGGTGACGCGAGTGCATGTGATGTCTCGGGACGGCACAAGACAAATCTCAGTGGAAGAGAAAGACTCTATTTGGCGAGGCGAGACCCCGAAAATTGGGTGGAAATTCGAACCTTCTTATGTTATCAACTCACTGATAACATTCACCGCGAGTCTCTGGAAACATCCAGAATACGCCTCTGTCTTCTGGGCATCATGGCGACGAGTGAAAGGATGGGCTGGTTGATACGCCATGGCGGCGTGATCGAACCCACCAACAACGCCATGCGGACGTACCTCCCTATTCTTCACTTACTGCGGCAGGCAAGGAAAAAACTTTCTAGTGGATCCAACATTATTCAATATTCTTAGCTAACTGCAAACACTTCACGGGAAAGGGAAAATAAAAGTGGAGGTGGCCGAACAGCCGGATACGGCCGAAGAATCGAAGAAGGCTCGGTTTCGTCCGCCCACGAGTCATCTGAAAACACCATCCATGGATAGCGTGGTGGACGCTCGGTGATGGTGGAACGGCTGGACACACAATTCCATCCTACGCGAGAAAATAAAGTGCTAAACAAGCCGGTTGCCATGTACCATACACCTGCAATGGAAACAGACATGGTTGAGACATGCGTGTAGCCACAGCAGGGTGACAGTCGTTCCTGGATTGACATTCCCAAAGCCACGGCGTTGTCAATCTCGCTCTTTCATGCATGGCTGACCCAACGATCGACTCCCAACGGTCGTCGCCAATCTGGTGTGACCCTTACGCCTCACGCAAGATCATGCTGGCATATCAATATTCGGCTTCGGGCAACAGGCCCTGGGAGTACAGCAGAACCGACCAATGGACGGTTGTGAGGGCTCCAAGATGGACAGCTGCAGGGTGAAACAGTCGCACCGCCAATTGACTGACCTTGTCTCTCCTCCCAGCTCAGGGGTACATGCAGGGACATCATGCCGGACTCGATCTCGTCTTCCTATAGGGCCATGCTATGCTTCCTGCATCTTTCGAAGATCCGAAGATCCTGCTTCCTGCCGTAAGGGTAGCTGACGAGAACAGGGGCCACGATCTTCAAAATCGAATAGATCGCCGCGTTTGATGTTGTTACCTTCATACCTACCCTAGGGTAGGTAGTTGCTGGTCTGGAAATAGACTTATTCTCGCGCATCTAACCGCTATGCTCAACACCCCGATAGCCTTCGGGTAGAGGAGTCAAGCGTTGGTCTGGTGTCAGTTTTTCGGTGTGGCGTGTCCCTCATCGTGACAGCTGTATTATTTGGAAGACAGAGCTCAAATCATTGCAGAGACGTCATAAGTTAGGTATATTGTCTCGGGAAGGGGAGAAAAACGAGGTCTCTTCGCACGAGTTGATCACTCGCACATGGTATCTCCAGCCGAGTGAGTACAGGGTACCAAATGGTGCACCATCATATGCATGTTCCTGAGACACTGTCTCCGAATACAATGTTGTGTCGATACCAATCAATCAACAAGCTCAACGAATTCCAATGACGAAACAGCAGGGAGAGAGCGGGGAAAAGGGTAGGGAAAGCCGGTACAGCACCATACAGATAAAGCCCGCCATCAGCGCGCATAGTGCTGCAGTGCTAGCATCTGCCATGTTCGAAGAACTTTACACCACCGCACCACGCAAGCTTCAAACAAAGACACGAAGATAGTTGGATATACTAGCGCTCTCGTACTCGCTTCGATGAATTATGCGCGTCATCGTCGATTGCAGTATCGGGGTTGCACTTTTGCCTGATACTCGAATGGCCATGGGCTCGATAAAGTACCTAGGGTAGGTATTTACTTGGAGCCCAGTGAGTGGCGAAAGCCTATGCGCTGTTGTTGGGCGTGAAACAAACGAACAATGAGGTCGGGATAATCCCTATCACTTCCAATAGTGACTTCTCCTCCTGCTGGCAAGGAGATGCCGAAAAGGGGGTGGAGGAGGAACCTACGACATAGAGTGTTTCTGTCTCGTTCTTCTGGTCGTTATCATCTAACTTGAAGACAGCTGGATTGTAAGTATCAGAATCAGGAACAGGTGATTGACATTACATACAGTATCTTGTTTCCTTTGGAATAAGATCAAGAATTTCGAAATGTTTGGCACAAGGCTTGCACCTCTAATGGGAAAAGATAGCATAGAGACTAGAGTCTTGAACAATAACATATGGTCTTGCTAACTGGTGTTCCATTTATTCTTTTACTGATTAGCCCAATGGTTTGCATATTAGATAACCTTGCGCCTCGATGTTTCGTCGACTGAAGACATAATATACTCCCGGCCAGTGTTGCTCCATTTCCCGCGGGGAAGGCGTAGTCCCGAGGTAAGTTCTCCACGGCAAAGGTTAGACTAATAATCAACATCAGTTATCGCCAATCCATCTATCAAGGTTGTGACCAGGCGCCTGCTTGCACGCCAAGTATCATTAATATGTGGAGACTGAGGAGTACATAGCCGCAGGGTGGACCTAACGTCAACCAGCATCCTCACTACATACCTAGGTATCCTTTATATATATCTGAGGTCGTCTTCCCGCACTTTCTCGTACATATTGCCGTCAATACCGTCAATTCAAGTTTCCTAGAGTCAAAATCCATCATGGGCTCCGTCACTCCGAACGGGGCCTTCTGGGCCAAGCACGACAAATATATCATGTCTACCGGCGTTCCCCCTTGTCCGGTGATCATCACAAAAGCAAAAGGCACGCGTCTCTATGACGCCTCCGGCCGGTCCATCCTAGACTTCACGTCCGGGCAAATGTCTTCCTTGCTCGGACATTCCCACCCTGAAATCGTCGAGGTCGTCCGGCACAACGTCGGCGAGCTAGACCATCTCCTGTCCAACATGATCACCCAGCCGGTCGTCGATCTCGCCGAGCGCCTTGCCAGGTTCCTCCCCAGGCCCCTCGAGAAGTCATTCTTCCTGAACACGGGGTCCGAGACCACCGAGGCGGCCATCAAGATGGCCAAGCTGTACACGGGGAAATTCGAGATCGTCGCCTTCACCGCGTCCTACCACGGTCTCACCTCCGGCTCCGGGTCGGCTACCTACTCGACCGGGCGGAAGAACGCAGGGCCCAGCATGCCGGGCCAGCTCGCCTTCCCGGCGCCCTACGCTTACCGGTCGATCTTCCGCAAGGCAGACGGGAGTTACGACTGGGAGACGGAGCTGGAGTTTGGCTGGGACATGATCGACCGGCAGTCCGTCGGGTCGCTCGCTGCCTTTATCCTGGAGCCAATCTTGTCTACCGGCGGTATCCTCACCTTGCCCAAGGGGTACCTGGCGCGTATGGCTGCCGAGTGCAAGAAGCGTGGGATGCTGCTTATCCTTGATGAGGCGCAGACTGGCGTGGGCCGGACGGGCAAGATGTTCTGTTTCGAGCACGAGGAGGGTGTTGTGCCTGATATTTTATGTCTCTCGAAGACGCTTGGATGTGGACTGCCTCTGGCTGCTGTGAGCACAACTGCAGAGATCGAGAGGGGCGTGAGGGAGACGGGTTTCCTGTGGCTGACGACACACCTAAACGATCCACTCACTGCGGCTGTGGGGTGTAAGGTGCTGGAGATTGTCGAGAGGGATAATATTGCCCAGTGTGCTGCTGAGAGGGGAGACCAACTTCATGCCGGGTTGTTGAAGTTGAGAGAGAAGTACTGGTGTATTGGTGATGTTCGTGGTATAGGACTTATGCAGGGCATCGAGATAATCTCGGACAAGGAAACGAAAGCCCCTGGACCGGAAATCGGGCAGGCTGTTAGTGACAGGGCTATGGTGAATGGACTGTCCTGCAATGTTGTCAACTTGCCGGGGATGGGTGGTGTCTTCAGATTAGCACCACCTGTCACCGTATCTGCAGATGAGATTGATGAGGGCTTGCAGATACTGGACGAGTCGTTTGGATATGTCCTCAAGGAGAAAGGCCTGATCTAAGCGGATATGCCAGAAGACTGTGTTGAAATTCCCTTTCTACGATAATGATGAATGTAACAAGTTACATATAACCAGAGGTGCTGTTTAACACTACTGCAGCCGTTCACCAAATGCGCATATTGGTGAATAAGGGTACCTTAGTATGGACGTATTATTCGATGTCTATGTTGGGTTACATACATGTATGAGGCTACCCCTGAGGGTTTCCTTCAACTCTCTATCGCACCATATTCAGTATCTCCAGAACCTCATCATATTCCATCTGTCTCTTCCCTCCTCCCCAAATATCAGTCATAGACTTCTCCGCAACCTTTCGCACCTGCTCGTCCGTCTCCACACCAACCTCGGACAGCGTCGTCGGCAAGCCGAGCATCTTGACGAATCTATTGACTGCATCCCCAGCCTCCTCCTCTTGCCAGCCGAGCGAATCATTGAAAATGTCAAGCACCTTTGCCTGCGCCTTCGAGGACCGGTCTTTTGTGTACCGCAGCACGGGCGCAAGTATAATGCAAGACGTCACCCCGTGCAAGACTCCAGCAACACTCCCAAGCTGATGCCCGATGGCGTGTGACGGTCCGACAGGGACGTGGTGTACAATCAGGCCCAGTATGGCCTCCCGCGCCCCGTACTGACACTCCGAAATCCCGTCTAACAACTTACTTCTATCTTCCTTAGCCTTCCCTCCCTTATACTCCTTGAGCCCCTTCAGCAGACACCGCAATCCTTTCTCGGTATGCACGTGGACGTCCTTAACACCATCCTCCCAAGACCGGTCATTGCAAATGATCTCCACACAGTGATCCACAGCCCTTATACCACTGCTGAGCCACAACCTCTCGGGACTCGTTGCAGCAACCCTCGGGTCCAGCAGGATCAAATCCGGCGCCCCGAAGTCCCAACTACCATAGTGCTGTTTCTTCCCCTCAGAATTTGTGCAGCTGCTCACAGAGTTCCACTCCGACGCGCTAAGGCTCGTCGGAACGACAATAAGCTTTACAAGTTCCGGTTTCTTCAATGCATCCTGTGGTGTCGCGCCCTTCTCCTGGTCGATAAGACCCTCCATGTCGTCGGCGCCAAAGCCAGGGGGCAAAGACTCGGCGAGCAGGCGCGCAATCTTGCACGCGTCACTGTATGAGCTTGAACCAAGCGAGATGACACAGTCGACATCCTGATTCTGGATGCGGTGGGCGATATCGATGACGTCTGCGTACGGAGAGTGACTGCCGACTCCGGCCTTCTTGTCGACCACGAGGCCGCCTAGGGATTCCTCGAGATCCCTGGCCACGGATGTGTTGCTGTCGAGGGCCTTGCTCACGATGAGGAGGACCCGTTGGCTTTCCCATGTCTGGACCTGGGCGGATATGTCCTCGAGATATGAGGCGTCGAAGATGGCATCATGATTCTTTCGGATTGGGATGTCAAACTGTTGCATGCGAGTTTTGGCCGGCATTTTGACTTGAATTCGCGTTAAACCTTAGATGAGGTTGTAGAAGACCCTGAGGTCGATGGTCAATATAAACTCTCCGTTCAGTGGACCTGAATGATTACATCTCTACGTAGTTATAGACATGATATGGGCATCTCGGTACCGACCTCGGCTCTTGACAGCTCCCGCGATCGACAGACTGGCTGCCGAGTCGGTACCGCGATGTCGGATTTTACTGTTGAATATGTAACTTTACTAAGGGTAGGTAGATTTCCTACCTCACCCGCCTATCCGTCAATGTAGTCGCCATATCAGTACCGATGTGAAGGGTCCCACGGGGTGTTTTCGAATGTAACCGTACGGAGGCTGTTGCATCACTCTTCTGTTAGCCATGGTTACTGCAGTAGCAACCCTCTTCATTTCTCGTACATTATCAACACAGAAATTGACGACTTTAATGTTGCTCAACCATGGTTATAGCGCATTGCTTACAAATATACGTAATCAATAGACTGAGGATTAACGGCAGCTCCAGTCGGAACTCGCCAACGTGCAGTGCATATGCCACTTTCTGGTCGGCCATGAGGACGGGGAGGCAGTTGTTCTCGGCCGGGTTAGTGGGTCGGCCTTCCGGTGCATTAAAGTGACAGGGCTGAAACCCGGGATCCACATCTCCGTGCCATGTTTCAATATCATCAAATTCCATAGCATGAATTATATGATTGCATCTTCCGGTTGTCCAGGGATCCAGAATATCGAAGCTTTTGGAGACGGGATGTAGAAGGACTCGGGATCTTATCATCAGCAATGACTCATCGTGCTCGAGGTTGCCATAGTGTCAAGGGGGCATAGTTCAGATGAATGCCGCTGGGAGTCCAGAAGAACCGGAGGTGGTGTTGGTCTGCTGTCTGCAAGACCCCTGCTCAACTTGAAGCGGTACGCCTGCATCCTACACTATGTATTTGGCAGGGGGTGGGCTCATGGGCGAGCTTCCTAGCCAATGGCAGGGGGGAGAGTAACTACCAGATGACGCCAACGTCCTCGAGGGATCAAAAAAGCAGCTGACCTGATCTTTGACCACTGGTGCGGAAGCAAAAGCAACCAGGAATCCCGAGGGATGAAGTCATCACGCCCTGGCCTTGAAAGGTGCTCGTTTAAGCCACAGAAATCAGGGCGACATTCCGGAACGTAGCGAGTCGCTTTGCTGGGGAACACGATGATGGTAGACTAAACCTGCAGTCTCACCTTGACTGGGCTGCCGCTGTCCTACTGGTTTGCTGGCCCACCACGTCATACTACCTGAGCCCACTTGGGCGCGTCCGCCATCCAGTCACCCAAACTTCCATTTATATACCCCCCCCCCGGCTCAGCCACCTCCAACCTTCTGTCCAGCGCATACGAGCCAAATACCCTACCTGCCGAGAAATAATTCCATATAATACCAGCCTTGAACTCTCAAAGTCCATTCAATATCCGTCGAACAGCATCATTTTCTTACAGTTTCGACTTCGCATTTATAATCACCATAATTACCCTTCTCACCACAAAGTTCTGTGAACTTCTTTCAGAATGGCCAAAACAACCCTCGGTTTCGTTCCCATAGTCCACATCGTGGCCGCCGTCCTCTCGCTGGTCGAGCTCGGCTTGACGGCCTACATCGTCAGCGTCTATGATGGCTCCTACTACAGCGGCTACTACTACAACGTCGCTGCATCGCCAGACCGCGTCAACTTCATGTTATTCAACTCCATCTGGTCTCTGGTCATCCTCGCCTATGTCGGTATCACCCCGATCTACCTGAGGAGTTTATTCCACAAGACGGCCGCCCTGGCCCTGGAGGCCATCACCATGATCTTCTGGTTCGCCGGGGCTATCGCTTTGGCCGTGTGGGTTGGTCTGCCGTATTGCTATGGGAACAACTTCTGCCAAACGCTGCAGGCTGCGGTTGCGTTCGGGTTCTTCTTGTGGTAAGCTCCGGATGTGTTTCTCTCATCACCATTCAATCCAGAAGACTAATCAGTATCGTTTCTAGGGCAATCTTCCTTGTCTTGGTGGTCCTCGACGCCATGGAGGCCATGAAGTCTCGCCGCCATGCCGCCAGCAAGCGCCGCAACAATCCCAAGGCCTACACTGGCGCTTAAAACTGGAGTCGGAACCGGATATCTATGCGAAGCGGGGTCTTGAGGAGAATTACCTATCAGGACTTGAGAAAGCTTGCTTTGTTTCAGTTATTTTTGAAAGGCGCTTACATGTTTAACAACGAAATACCCACTTTCTGCGACGTGAGATCGCAATGTTCGATGCAGAGCAGATTCTGGATTACAAAAACGGCGTTACGGTCGGTCTATTGGGGCATGGGACAGTTTTGGGTCTGACGAGAAGATCCGGGGAGGCTTATTGGGGCCTGGGGCTTTTCTTATGCTGTAACTACAAGATACCACATAACCAAGTATATTTGTTGTTCTTCTATGTCAACCAACGTCACTGATCAGTGAGATGATAACGAATTTCTATATAAGACCGTTGAAACCCGCTTAAAAGGACACAGTCCTGATACCACCGGTGTCATTCCAATCAGTTTGCCCAACATTTTGGGGTCAGGGATCCGTATTAATGAGAACGCCATATAGCAAATCAGAAGTACTGCCAAATGTTCGTGGTAGTGGTGGATACACACCCACGTTTCCAAAGTCGGATGAAGCTGGTGGGACGTCAAGAAACCCGTTATGCGCTGGAACATCCATGTTGTTCATCATGAGCGATAGGTAGGTTTGCAGATCATCAAAACTCGGGGGAAGCTGGACCTGGGATACTCCCAGCATATCTACGCGGTTAGTGAGGTTATTGAAGGACAGTAACCAGAAAATGAGCATGGCATGTAGGGTCTGTTCGAAATCAAGCCCGCGTATGAGGTAGAGTAGTGTTGAGGCAGGAGGACAGACTCACCAGAAAAGTTTCAAGCAACCTTAGAAATTGCCCTGACTATGTCCATATAAACTTCACTTCAGTCTGGAACACTGAAGTATACTTGGTTATGTTTATCTATCAGCTGTACTGTTGAGAATGTTGGAACATGGGCGCTGATTTCTTGGGAAACAGACACATATACATGCAATTGGTGGAAGTACAACATAGAATCACTCGACTGCTTTGGCAAATACTTTCGATAAGTACAGTGTAGAAAGTACCGAGCGCTGAGCCACTCCATAATCGAAGTTTTGCTTATGGGCTAAAATTGATGATAGGGCGCGGAGTACTTGAGGTTCAATATCAGTCAGCAGTGGGCAAAATCCTGAGAAAGTAGTGCTATCTCTACACTATCTGGTACTTTTCATTGAAATAGAATCCTGAAGAGACATTGGGAAGCTTATCATGCCTCGACTTGACATTCGAAACCTCAATGTTGTGTACTATGTACAATGCGAATGGCCGTGAGATGCACCCAGCGAGTTCCGAACCGCTTCTTTCATATTGCGATACCATAAAGGGATATAGATGCAGGCATAGGCGTCACAAGACACAGGATAACTATGGGAGAACGGAAGCAGCATTACTAAAAGGGAATCCTCCTACAGACCCTGACTAAGCTAATGAGGAATGTTAACTCCTACGTTGTTAACGTATGTTAGGATCCTCTTCCAAGGTTAACCGCCCTATATCCTCTTACATCCTCGCCCTCCCCGGCCATAACTGTGGGTGTCAACCTTCAGGGGATCCATGGTCGGACCCAATTTGTGACTTCAGTATGCATAGTTTTACTTTCTGACAAGTTTACTAAGACACGAGTTGACTTAGGTATCTACAAGATGTGATATTTGGATGCGTATTGGTAACAAATCGACGGAGGAGCTGCTTTGGCCTGGTGTGTGCCCAGATGTGCAGGAAGATCGGCTGATGCACGTGGTGAGCCTTGGAAGGCTTGCCCTCACAGAGCTCTTAGTTGCGCTTCCGGACTCTTTATATTCTGACATTCTGTTCATGCCAGAAGAGATGTTGACCTAGAGACCGCTTTGTTGGCAATGGCCCTGTAGGATAGAGGACCCGTCGGTTGGTGAACATGAACCAGCCAACAGAATCGGAACCCGTTTGGAGTTTTATGACCCATGCGTCGAGACAAACACCTCTTACCAGCCTCAGACTTCATCTATATAGATAAAATGCAGGGTTGAAACTTGGAATGGTAGGTACAGGTGACCATATCTAGTACAATTTCTTAGATTCCTGTACTTTTGGAAGTACCCTAGGGTATATCTGTACCAAGACGAATTGCTGGATCGACGACCCGTGGACCAAGTCACTTTCAATAACAGACCTCCTCTGCAAGTCTTGAAAAGGTCGAAAGCTTGTACCAAGACGTTCGAGGTTGGTTCACCACTGGAGGTTATATACTCTTCTTCTGAGGTGGTAATGCAATTTGCTGGCCGGGCCGAAATATATTCAAATATACAGAGCATAAGCAGACAACTGTACTCAATTTGAGCATGCTCATCACGCTTTCTTTGTGCCGTGGGGTCTTTGAAACGTCCGATCTAAACCATCTTCTCTCTCTCACGGATTATTTCCAAACAATGTTTTTTTACATGACAACTTTCACCCTTCACACCCTATAATGCTTATTGCCTCATTTATCATATATACAGCGTCGAGTGTTGGCTGTAATCTACCGGACAAAACTCAGCCACAGTCTGGAAAGTCATGTTTACCACTTACCTGACACTCCTCCTGCACTCTCGCTTACGTGGAGATTTCAGCCACGCGAATGACATATTCCACGACTGTCGAACTTGACCTCATATTCCCGCTAGCGATAATTATACGCCGGTAGATCTGATTTCTCTCGTCTTCGCAGTCCACAACTCTCAAGCCGCGTCTTCTCTCGGTCTTACCATCGACTGGAAAATTAGGACGATTGGTGGTTCGGGGAATACGTTTTTCTCACGTCTCTGGTATCTGACCCCAACCAACTAAGCAGTGACCCATACTACATCTCCACTTACATCAAGCTGCTTAACGACACCGAGGGCGACTTCAAGACTCTCTGGTACGTGTACGCCACCAACTGCTCCAGCAGCGGCTCGATGGATCCTAGTTTTTGATGTGAGAATATATATATCCCGTTCACACCCAAGATTGGCGCACAGCAACCTGATCTCGTCACCGGGGCCGGCCTGATACATGTGTTATCCTGTCCAATCAGACCTTCAACATAGTCGGGACGGTACCATACCAAGTTGATATCTTGGGGGAGGCGGCCAAAACTCCTGCGCCGTTCTCGCGGGACTGTCGCCGACTGCGAAACCTTGTACCCGCGAGCCATTTCGCTCCATAGTACGCAGGCCTCAAGCGTCTCAGCTGGCATCACGGCCTCCGCGTACGCGGGCTCCCCAGGTCGCACCCAGACCTGACGGGGGTGCCCGTCTTCGCAGACGCAGCCCACGCAGAAATCGAGCGCCAGTTTGGCTTTACAGGTGTACGTTGTTGGAAGGTGCGACGGTCACATAACCAACGCTAGCCTACAGGTAGGCTCCTTCTGAGCGTTCGATAGCGGGAGATTTCTCTCCTTAACAATAACAATAAACTATCGTTTGCTTTATTAACTTTATTAGGTTGTAAGCCCGGAATCGCTCGCGATATCACAAAACTTTAGGAATTATAAATAACCCTATTTCTACGATTATTTTTATACTTAAATCGTTAGGATTTTAATATCGCAAGCCTCTATCCGTATACTATCGTCGTACCTTACAATAGCTGCTACGGTTAATAGTAACTTACGATAATTAATACTCCTACTCTATTTAGTATTTAAATCGCTCGCTTTTTCTTCGTTTATTCGCACCGATAGGTACTAATAGCTATAAAAGTAAGAATACGAATATATACGATCGTCGCCCGAAGATATTAAACGTACTTAACTTTAAGCTCGACCTATTATCTCTCCTAAAGTTAGATTTAAAAGGAGAAAACTTCCTAAACTAGAGAGCGGTATAGAATTATAGATTTCGATTCGCTAGCCTTAGCGAGTATATTATAGGCATTAAGGAACGACTAGCTAAGGGTGCGGACCTTGCAGAATAGGAAAAATACAATAACTAAGCCTTCGTTATACTCCTAAGTTCTATATATCTAAGCCTTATAATATTCGTTATATTATATAGCAGATCTTCTAATACTTAGAAAATATTAGCTAACCGTTTTAATTATAATATTAGCAATTTAACTATCTACCTCTTTCGCTAGCTAACTAACTTACGGTATAAGGATAGATCTAACTTGTAAAGCTATTTAAACGCCTTCCGAAACCTCTAGATAAAGCTTTATACTAGAACTATAATATCGAGATAGTTAGTAGGGAGATTAATAAAATCACTTTTCGAAAGTAATAAGGTTAAAGGCTTATTTTTCCTTATAACGCTACTAGATACTATAGATAACGTTATTAATAATCTAAGCAGCTAAAACCTTATAATATTTTCCGAAATTAAGCCTAAGATAATAGATATCGTTTCCCGTATAAAGGTCGAATAATCTAAAGCCTATTTTACCTTTATTTAGAGGAAATTAGTATAAAAAGGTACGAAAAAGATTATAAAGTCCGTACTAATAGGTACTACCTCTATATTAAACGATAAAGAATATACCTAGTACCGCGCCCGAAGCTTTATATTCGTCGGCTATTTATATACCGATTATACGAAGCTCGCTAAGTATAAAGTAGATTAAGAAAAGAAAAAGAGCAGGAAACGAGCTAATGCGAATTAGGCTGTAAATAAGGAAGTTATCGAGGTCTCTAACGACGACGAAGAAGACGTAGTAGTATTATATACCTGTCAGAGATGGAATCACAGGTAAAGTGAAAGAGAAGGATTTAAGTAGGAGCAGCGCTAAAGCAGCGTAGTATTAGATCTAGCTAAGCGTTATAAGAAGGTTACTAATCTCTAGCCCCCTCTCTTTCTAATCTATACCTATTACCGTTCCCTCTTCCTTTATATCTCCGAACCCTAGAACCTTAATTCGCACTTAAAAACTATAAAAGTAAACTCTATAAAAGTCCTGCTACGCTACTACGAAAGTACGGCTCGCGAGCAGCGCTATCCCGGCTCCCTTATTAAGCTAAGACTTCCTATAATAACCCGAAATAACTAAAGCCTAGAGGGATATTATTTAACCTCTAATATCGCCCTCCCCCTTCTAAGCTCTCATCCCGAGAGTATTACAGGTATAGCGTATAAGCGGTATAAGTTACTATAGTTCGGAAGCTCCTATTCCGGGTCCCTAACGTAGTTATAAATAGGCTTATTTAATCCCCCTAAATAAGCCTGCCCTATTATCCTACGGTTTTCCCCGTATTACTTTAAAACTACTTCTACGCGACTTTAGCAGGGTTACCCGCGGGTTAAGAATAGTCCTATTATCCCTAATTAAACGCTTATTATTACTTTTTTTTTCGCTTCCTATTATTCTCGCTATTATCGTTTAATAAGCGTCCCTATAACGAGAGATAGCTCTCCTAGCTATATAACTATAGCTAGTTTAACCCTTTTTCTAATTTTTCCCTTTTCTTCCTAAGCCTATATAAAGTTTTATAAGTCCCCTTATACGCTACTCCTACGCTGCTTAATTCGGTAGCTAATTAAGCATTAGCTTTAACTAATTAATTAATTAACTAACTAATTAACTAGTTAATTAAGGTAAGCGCTCCTTAGGCTCCCGCGCTATATCTATATATTAATAAAGCTAGATATCTAATACTTACGCCGCCTCTACGCCTCCTTTACCCCCTCCTCCCGGTAGCTCGAATAGCCCTAGTAGCCCCCCGAGCCCCGGCTCTTACGCTACTCCTTTACCCTTATCCTCAGTAAGTACGCTACTTCCGCACTTATATAGCCCTTATTAATTAATAATAGCCTCCCCCTATTAAGAAGAAGAAGGCCGAGACCCCGGCGGAGCGCGCCGCGCGTAAGTAGCGTAAGGCCGGCGCCTTTTACCCGGTCTTATATTAATACGCTATATACGTAACCCGCTTAAAGCGGAATAGCAACTATATCTACTATTCCTAGAGGGGTAAGTACGCTACTTATAAGCTATATTAGAGCTGCTAGTCTAATACGTTAATAGGATTGTAAGCCTATCGCTATTAGAATTATAGCGACTATAACTATACCTGCGCCGATATAAGTAAACTTTACTTCCCCGCTATATATATACTACTAATAGGTATTTAGCTTCCGTTCGAGGCTAGAGAGCCTTTTAATCGCGCCCTCGCTACTCGGGAGCAGGGCGAGAGCTACGCCGAGGCCCTTACCGAGGCTATCGGTACCTATACCGATACCGCCCCCTTTATCGCTACCGCCGCTACCCCTACCGCCGTCCCCGCGGGTACTATATCCGGCTTCGGTATATAGTTAGCCGAGCTAGCGTAGCTCCTACGCTATAGTATTACTGCCCTTAAGGCTATTACTACTAACTTTACCGCCGCCGCTACTATTACCGCCGCCCCTATATACTACGCGCCCGCTACTTTTATAATATCGTATACGCTATATCCTAAGAAGGGGGCTAGTAAGGAGAAGGAGAAGGAGAAGAAGGGTAAGAGGGAGGGTAAAGGGGAGGAGTAAGTATAGTTTATACTAGGTTATAGCTTCCTAGCCGCTTATATACTATATAGTTTATAGCTATATAATAGAGAGGGAGGGGTAAATAACCTCTATAAAAACCCCCGGATAGGAAATAGACCCTAGTTTTCGTATTTTATACTTATACGCTTTATACCTACTACTTCTATACTAATCCCCCGATCCCCCTTAACCCGCGCTCTCCTATACTAATATACGCTTATAATCTTAAATTAGAGGTCCGTTATCGATATTCCTATATAGCTCTTATAAATCTTTATCTTTACTATAGCTCTTCTACCGAATATAAAATACTCTATTATTTTTCGGCCCCTTATAGCTTAGAATAGCCTTTATTTTATAAGTATTACCTTTAATAACCTTTAAGCCTTCTCTTAGTATAAGCGTAGCGTTATTATAGCGCTTCTAAAGCTTTAAAGCCGAGATAGGAAAAACGTTATATATTCGGTACGCCTTTAATAAATCTAACTTATAAGCGAGTTTATAATTCCCTATAACCTCGATTACTAGGAAGGGCCTTAAATATTTATTAGCTAGCTTCGTACTCGGGCGCTATTACTTTCAGTTCTTTACTAAAACGAGGACTTTATCGCCTACTACGAATTTATAGGGTAATCGCTTCTAGTTATACTATCTTATATACTAGGCTAACGCTTAGATAAGAAGATACTTATACTTTTTATAAGCGCTACTTAGGAGCTACGCGCGCTTTAAAGCTATAGGGACTTTTATCGTTATATAAGCTAGTAGTTCCGAAAGCGTATAAGGGAAAAATCCGAAGGCTATATAAGCGGGTGCTATTTAAATCGTCGTATAATATAAGTTATTATATGCGAATTATATAAGGCTTAAGCGCGCTACCTAATTACTTTATTTTAAATTAGTATAATAGCGAAGGTAATATTCGAGGTTCTAGTTTTACCGCTTAATTTAACTATCTATTTAAGGGTAAAACGCTATACTTAAGCGCTGCTTTACCGCTAGGAGGTAGTATAGATAAAACTAAAAGTAGCTTATAAAAAGGCTGCCCCTATCTAATACGATTTTATTTAAGAGGCTAAAGTGCTTAAAAACGTAATCCGTAAGTAGATCTGTAAGCGCGCTAGTAGTAAGCTGCGTAATTATAGGGATATAGAAGGTATATTTACTAAACCTATCGATAATTACTAGAATTATATTATAGATCTTTCCGGTATAGGGGCTAATAAAATTCGGTAAACCTGTAATAAAATCTATTAATATCTCTTCCTATAATTATAAAAGCGCTAGGAGTAGTACGAGGAAGCTATAAGGTCGGTACTTCCGAGCTTTAGTTCTCTAATAAACTAGGTACGTATTAATATATTCCTTAACTTCCTTAAGTAGTAAGTCCTAATAATAGCTACGCCTAAGCAGCTTTACCGTCTTCGTTATACCTAGATATCCCGCTATAGGGTTATCGTAAAATGTTTCTAGAAGTTCTTTCTTCGTCTCTCTATTATCCGGGATATATACTCGTCCCCGGAACTATAATAATCCTTCTAAGCTTTTCTAAAGCTCGTTAATAGCTCCCGCGCTATATCTTTACCTCTTTTGCTACGCCTCCGTCTATATAAAGTCGTTACTTTATTATAGCGTCCGGATATACTTAATTATTAGCTTAAAGCTTTACTCGGGAGCTACGCTCTCGTCGGGCTCCCGCGCATCCTTATCCTTAATAGCGCGTTTACTACGATATAGGGTAAATAGTTTATAGCCTATACCCCTAATAAGGCCGGTTATAAAGCGCTATTCGTAGCTTCCGCTAGCTATAGAGCGCTTCTCGTAGCTACCGTACTATATACCGGCTACTTTTTTAATACTTTCTTATAGCTTACTCTTATCGTAACTACTTAAGCCTATTCTTATACGCGTAACTCGGGTATCCTAGCCCCCTCGAATCTCTCGTCCCTTAAACTAGATATCTTCTCTCTAGAGAGGCTTTACTTTTATAAAATCGCTAATCCTATATAGCTCTATCTTATTTATCCTATTTATAACGTAATTTAGTTATCTAGATAATCCGTCCGCAGGGTTTAGTATACCGGGTCGATAGTAAATAATAATATTAAAAGTATATAGGTCGTCTAGCTAATATAGCTCCTACGCTAATAGTTTCCGCTTTATCTCCTAGTAATATAAATTTAGATAGTCTATAAGAATTACTACCGGGTCTTAAAGGTATTATAAGTAGTAGCGCTAGGTTTATAGGGCGTCGATAATTATAAGTAGCTCTATATCTCCTATCCCGTAGCGCTCTTCTATCGGCGTAAGTTTCCGGGAGCGATAAGCTACTGATAAAGTGGCCAGGGTGGAGTATGACCCCCCTGTCCCCTTCTTATCGTGCCTGCAGCGGCTATATTAAGGAGCCCTAAACCCCCTCTATAGAGTAATAAAAAGTATAGTATTTTCTTCCCTATACTTAAGCAAACTAACTTTAATACCTTCGTTTTATATTTCGTAGCGCCCGTTAGCTTATACCCCTCGTTAAAGTTCGCCGTATACGCGCTATATATATTGCGGTAGGGGCGCTCTGCCGCTTTATTATTTAGTATCTGCCCTATAAATCGAATATAGGTTTCTTCGGCTTTATAATAGAGTATTTATTCGTTAATTAAAACTATATTATAATAAGAAGAGCCTAGGAGGTTCGCTATTACTAAAAACTACCTCTTATAATAGCTTTATATAAGGGGCTGACCTATAATACGACTGCAGGTAGGTACTAACAGGATGTATTCTGAAGTATAAAGAAGGAAGAAGAGAGGTCTTAGAAGGAGTCCTCTCCGTAGGCTATATATATAAGGGTATCTCTACTAAAGGTCCGTAAAGGGCCTATCGAGGGCCCGTACTATCCCCGTACTATTAGGGTTAGGGTCTATAGCCTATAACTATACGTATAAGCTACTAAGCTCGGGCCTATAATATAGCCCCCCCCTCCTACCGGCGGCTATATTACAGTAGGCAGCAAAAATAAGTGCCTAAGCACGGACTATTAGACCTATACGATTTATTAAAATTAGGCATCTATATAGCCGTACTAGCCTAGCAGTCCCCTCCCCAGATATATAAATACCCCCTTCCCCACCTACCTAGGGACTAACTTAGTTCCCTTCTATCCCTACCCTTAACCTATAATAAATATATAGTAGTACCTATACGCGCTTACTTAAGCATTCTTAAACATTTATAATAAGTATATAGTAATTTCTTAGTATATTCTCGGGTAAAAGCGAGCAATCCTATAATAAATATATAGTAGTCCCTCCGCGCAACCTTAAAAAAAAACGAATAAATAATCAATTAAATAAACAAATAATATATCGGCTACCGCTACTCCCCCTCCCCCTCCCCCACCCTCTCGCGGCGGACCTAGTAGAGGTTATAGCGGTAATAATAATAAGCCCGACGTAAGTATAGAACGAGCCCTCCCTACGTCCGCAGAGCTAATAATTATATAGAAAGGTCGTCGCGCTATAAGCGTATACGCTATTATTAGAAACTCCGATAATAATAACGCGGCCCCGCCTAAGTAAATAAAGTATCCCTGTAATAACTATTCGAGCCGTCTCCTTAACTATAGCAAACTCGATTATAAGCGTAGTCGTAGCGCGTCCTGTAAGGCGTGTACCCGGGGCTATATAAAGTGCGACTAGGGAGAGTAATTATACGCCGGGTCGCCTAACTTATAATATACCGCTCGTAAGCTGCTTTATATAGTTAATAAGGGTAACTATATTATATTAGAGGGATGTAAGAAGGTTAGCAATATATGCGGATATAAGCCTACTTTTTCTAAGGAGTTTATAGTTACGGGACGCAATTAGGTTACAGCCCTTAACGCTACCCGTAAGGAGTCTTTATATATCGTTCGTGCCGTTACTGCTACCCCGTAGGGTAACCGTCGTAGCCGCTAGCGTGCTCGTAACTTTTCCCCGGCCGAGGATGTAAAGTCTCCTAATATATTTTAAACTATCGGATAAATAACTTCTCCTTACGCCCGTAACGGAGCCGTAATACCTCTTAACTACTAGCTATTCCCTAGTACTCCCTTACGTTATAGAATCGTTAGCGCGGCCCCTACGGGTTAGCAACTATAGAATATAGTAGCGTAAGGACTATACGCCTTAGCGTAGGGAGTCGGTAAGATTAACGCTAGCCTAGTTTGTATATCGGTAAGCAACTAAACCCCTCTCCTCTCCCTCCCCGGGTCCTTAGTAGCCCCGTTATAAAGTTATAACTAAGGAAGCTAATAACGAATAGGACTAGCAGCGCGTTTTCTAGGAGGAAATTCGTCGAGATAATCGTTACCGAGAGGAGAGAGACGCCGCTCGGGATAATATCCTAGCGAGTACGGCGCGTTTATTAGCTAATCTATATAGAAGGACTCCTCGGGCCCGGGGCGGGCGTAGGTCGGGGTTGCCTATATCGTCGTCGGGAGGGCGCGGGTCGTCGCCGGAGCTATAGGCTACCGGAGTATATTTATTCTAGGGGATCGACGCCGCCTAGTCGGGTATACCGCTTATATTTATAGTTTATCCTTATACGCCGGTAGGATCCTAGGAACGGGAGCCGGTTACTTAACCCTACTTATAATATAATAATCGTCCTTTAATATAATATACCCGTGCTATCCCCGTGCTCGCTTAGTCTTCCGCTATTATAAGACCGGACCGTCGTTAAGTCGAATATCCCCCTACCTAGCTTCAAAGCGGTCTAAGGCCTTAGTATCTATAACTACTTCTAAGTTTACCTAGGTAGGCGTATCGTAGTTAATCTATTTAATAAATACTCGATAATAGTTTCCCCTACCTAGTTTATTTTTAGCAGCTAGGATCTCGTCTATATAGTACTCCTAATAGGTCGTCCCGTCCTCCGGGGATAGGATTAGGACGGGCCCGGGGCGGGAGTTTATCTTATCCTATATAAGCAGTAGGTTAGTATATACCCGTTCTACTAAGTTAATATAAAAGGTTAGGTAAATATTCCTAGGGACGTTAAGGGTAACTATAGTTAGAGTCGGGATAGTAAGGACTATATACTTCGAGTAAAGCTAGTCTAACTTCTTCTTAGGGCAGTTCGTCTTAATATTACGTAGTAAGAGCTAGACCTAATTACCGATAATAAACTTCTTAATAGGGCGTCGGCGGCAGTTCGCTCCGAACTCCTACTATTACTAAGCGTATACTATCGCGGCTTAAGCGAAGTCGGTTCCCTCCCGGAGATAGTTAAGGAAGGTAACGGCCCGGCCCTACGGGCTACCCGATAGCTTAGCAGTATCTAGTAGGCGAGCGATTATATTAATATTATAGCTATTTAAGAGGTAATTCGGGCTAAAACCCGTAACTAAGGAGCTATAGCCGTTTAACGTTAACTAATAGGTAGAGAGGTAATCGGGCTAGTCGAACTAGGCGAAAGAAATAAACGCCCGGAGGTACTTCTAGACCTCCTAGTTCGCCCGCTCTATCCCTCCGTCGCTCTATAGGTAGTAAGCCGTAAAGAGGAGCTATTATATACCGACCGACTTGTAAAGGTACGATTAGAAGTCCCCTACCTAATCCGAACTATAATCGCTAATAAGGGAGGATAGAAATCTGTAAAATCGCTACTATATGTTACGGAACCTTAAGGCGCACGCTTCGGCTTCTATTAAAGTTATAGCCTCTAGCTAAACGTACTTCGAAAGACGATCTATAATAACTATAAAGCAGGTAGGTGCCTCCGGAGAGTCTACCGGGAGGTCCGTTATAAAGTCTACCGAGAGCTAGGTCTAGAATCGGTCCGGTACCGGGAGGGGCTATAAAAGCCCTTAGCGCAGGCGCTATAAAGGGGTACTACGTATATATACGTTATAATTCTAGACGAAACGACGGATATCCTAGGATATACCGTCCTAATAATAATTACGTTAAAGAACCTTAAAAGTACTATTACGGCCCGGGTAACTAACTAGGAGGGAGTTATAAACTTGCTAAAGGATATATATAGTTAGGGGCTCCTAGTATAGTAGCTATAGGCGGTACCGGTATATTAGCGCTCTATAAGTATTAACTATATAGTCTGCAATCTGCTTACAGGTCGCCGCTTCTCGAGGGAAAGATTATATACTATTATATACCGCTATAAGACGAAGCCGGTAAGAAGGGTTATTCGCTAGGGCCGTATCCTAGAGCGCTTATAAACTAGGGTTAAGAAAGAACCGGTTACCCGGTAGTATAGAAAGATCCCGTAGCTCCGCTAATTAAGCCGGGGAGCTAAACTATAAGGGAATAATAGCAACGTAAGAACGTAACGGGGACGCTACGGGAGTAGAACGGGGGCGCAGCTACTTTATACGCGAAGTAAAGCGGGAGATAGATAAAGGTTAAAAGATCTAGGCTAGGGGCTATTCGATATCCCCCGCGTCCTATTCCCGACAGGAAAGCGTATCCGGGCGGGCCGCTTATACCCCGGGACGATATTTTAAGTAAAATCGGAATAGGGAAAGTATTTCGGACTATCGGGCCTAGCGCTTAGAGATTAGCTATAGCTAAGTAAAGTATTCTAAGCCCTTATAATCCGTAAGTACGATAAACGGGGAGCATACGCTACAGAGCTCGGATAACTATACTATTAAATAGGTAATAACCGTAAGAAGTTCTTTATTATAAATCGTATAATTACGCTCCGCTATTATAAGGCGAGCAGAGTAGTAAGCTACCGGCTATAAGATGCCGTTAGTATTATACTAGGATATATAGCCTCCTAGTATATTTTTAGAGTAGTTAGCCTCTATAACGGTATTAAGGTCCGGATCCTACTAGGTAAGGATAGGGGTAGAAATAAAAGTAAGCTTAAGGGCCTCGAAAGCTTTATCCTCTTCTTCCGTCTAACGAAACGGCACCCCTGCGCGGGTAAGGCGGATTAGAGGCTCGACTACCTTAAAGAAGTTACAGATAAAATCGCGGTAGAAATTAGCGAAGCTAAGGAAGCTACGGACTCCGTAAAGCTTTATTAGGGGCTCCTAATCTCGAATAGCTGCTATCTTAGCGGGATCGGTACGGACTCCGACGCCGGCCTTAATAATAAACCCGAGGTACTTAATCTCCTTAACGGCGAAAGTATACTTCTTAGGGTTAAAGTATAGACCGGTATCTCGAAAACGCTGCAGCACTTTATAAACCTTCTATATATAATCCTTTCGGGAACTATTAGAAAAGATTAGAAGGTCGTCTAAATAGGCCGTTATATAGTCGTCTAGGATATCCTATAGAGTACTATTAATAAACCGCTAAAATATTACAGGAGCCCCGGTAAGGCCGAACGGATAAATAAGCTACTCGAATAAGCCGAACTTTATCCGGAAAGCAGTAAGGTGCTCGTCGCCCGGAGCTATCCGGATACGGTAGAACGCCGAGCGTACGTTAAGCTTAGTAAACTACTTCGCCTTAGAAAGGGAGCGGAGTATCTCCTTAACTAAGGGAAGCGGATAACGGTCCTACTATATAATCTTATTAAGTATACAGTAGTCTACATAAAAACGCTAACCTCTATCGGCCTTCTTAATAAGGAGTACTAGTGCCGCTATAGATAAAGTACTAGCCTATACCTAACCCTTATCTATTAACTCGGTAATTTATTTCCGAAGTTCTAGGAGCTAGTCCCGCGGTATATTATAAAGTAGACCCTACGGGAGTTTAGGAACGCGGCTATCGTTACCCGGCTTTAAGCGGATGTAATAATCTAAGCTGTTATAGTATAGGGGAAGTTCGGATACCTTATCCTTATTAAAAAGGTCCGTAAAATCGCTTACCTTAGGAGGCAGTATAGGCCCGCTCTAGTCCCGTACCGGTTATAGTGCGTATAGAGCTATTAGCGTAAGGATACGTATTATCTCGTAGAGACTAGTAGCTGTAAAGATATAGGCTAATTATTTCTTCTTCTACTCCCTAGCTGCGATACCCGCGTAAATACTCCTAATTAAGCTATAAACGTAAGCCCCGGTAGGGCGTTAGGCGGCTTCTTAAACTACTATATTATCGGCCGCCCCGATAATAAGACGGCCCCGCTAGGTATCTAGGATAACGCGGCGATATCGCAGCTAAGGAAGGCCTAATATCGCGTCGCGGGCTATCCCCGGGATTATATAGAGGTAAGCGGAATACTACTATCTATCGAGGTCTATCGTAATCTTAGCTATATAGGTAATCGACCGGTTACGCTAAAGGCTTAAAACGGTACCTAAATTATAAGTATAGGGGAGACGGATTTACTCTAATCTAAGTCGCTAAGCGAGACGTTTACTAATTACACTATAATAGTTATATCTACTATTAATCTAAACGTTAAGAAAGTATATATTTTTAAATAAAACTAGAATAAGGAAGGGCGGCTTATCTATTCTATCTTAGATCTTACAGTATATAATCGTATCGTCCTCTACTAAAGGATATAGATATCGGGGCTCCTAAGAGAGACTGAACTTAGGAGCTAAGCTTTTCCCTTACCCTTAAGTAAGTTCCCTTTATCCTTAAATAAACCCGCGTTAACCTCTAGCGAGTAGATTATAATCGGGGCGCAAATAGGAAGTAAAGAATAATTATAAATAAAATACTACTAGGAGCTATAACAAAGATAGGCTCTAGTATTACGTCGGGTATTATAGATAATCTCCGAAGTCTACTAAGCCCAACGCCGGTTTTCGGGACGGGAAGAGGACAAGGTAGAAGGAGGCGACCCTCTATATCCGCCCCGCTAGTTAGGAGGGGCGCCTTTACCTCGGTTATAGGATTACAATCTACAGTGCCTAGAGTACGCAGTATTAACTCCCGATATCGCAACGTCGCTATTATAGTTACGAAACGAAGGATTAGAAGATAGGTAACTCTAGGGAGAGGAGTTCTAATAGTAACCGCTTAGGAGGCGTTATTTAAGGTCCTATATCTCCAGATCCTAAGCGATATTACGATATCCCGCAACTACGCCGGTATAGGAGGAGCGGTTAATATTTCGTCTAATAGCCTTTTTACAGATATATAGAGATAGCGCGTTACAGAGATAGTTAACTCGGACTTCCTCCGTCTAATAGAGGCCTCCCGCTATAGCTAGCAACTATTCGAAGTCGACTAGGAAGCGAGAGAACTAGTAAGTATCCTATATACGAAAGGCGTTTAGCTCGGTAAGTACGGTACGCGCGTAGTACGGGTCCCCGAAGTAGTTTTTAAGGTAGTTTAGAAAGTTCGGGACGTTATAGGTCTAATTACCGCTACCCTCCTTATAGTAGGTAGCGACCCGCTACTAAATATAGGGAGAGAGGGAAGACTAAAGGAAAACCTATTAGTCCCGTTAGTTACTAATAAAGATAGTATCGGTATATAGTTTATACTCGATAGTTACGCGCTAGGAGCGAAAAGTAGCCTTATTACTATTATATAGTACGCTCGAGGGAAGAGGTTTATAATATAGGGGCATTAAGGCCGCTAGCGCTACGGGATTAGGTTAGATATTAATATAACTAGCTATATCCGCCGGAGAAATATAGGGATCCGGAACTATAAAGTCCTACTAAATGCGAAAGGTATCGCTAATATTCTACTAAGGGTCGGTATATACTATACCGGGTATCTACTAGAGGGGTAGGGCTATCTACTGCTCGTCTACTAGAAGGTTATCTGCTAGATCTATCTCGTTATCTAGGAGAGGAATTTGCAAAGCTCGTATAGCGTCGTCTGCTATTATCTACTCTGCTAATCTACCCGCTAAAGTATTAAAAACCGAGTTCTTTTAAGGAACTAGGATACTTTAGAAATATAAGGGGCTAACCTATAATACGACTGCAGGTAGGTGCTAATAGGATATATTCTAAAGTATAAAGAAGGAAGAGGAGAGGTCTTAGAAGGAGTCCTCTCCGTAGGCTATATATATAAGGGTATCTCTACTAAGGGTCCGTAGAGGGCCCGTCGAGGGCCTATACCATCCCCGTACTATTAGGGTTAGGGTCTATAGCCCATGACTATACGCACGAGCTACTAGGCTCGGGCCCATAACACTTTACTTATAACTATAAGACTAGCCGGAACTAATACCTAGGGCCGCCCTATTATAGGGGAGTAGGATTAGGGAAGCTCGGAGACTAATTATAAAGAAGCTAGAGATACGATTAAACCTATTCTTACGATAATTTCGCTTACGATTATAAGACTAGCCGGAACTAATACCTAGGGCTGCCCTACTATAAGGGAGCAGGATCGGGGAAGCTTAGAAACTAATTATAAGGAAATTAGAGAAACGACCCTAAATTCGCATTTTCTTTATTTTATTTTTTTTATTTTCTCTAATAACGTAAAACGAGGATAAGAAAGTTTAGAGAGGAGACTTAGCGCTAATATAAAGTACTAGTTAGAATGCGAAACGTAGAATAAAGTTAAGTATCGCTAAAGGGACTTAGCGGTCTCGGTTTTATATAGAAACTTTCGCTTTATTTAAAAAGAGAAGGAGAGTTATTAGGGAGAGCCGAAAAGCGGGGTTAAAAAAAGTAAGGTTATTACTAGATATAAGAATAGGTTTAAATAAAGGGAAATACGATATCGGAGTAGCGGAGATATAAAGCTATAGGGCTAGAGTAGAAACTATTAGTAGTTATAAGTATACCCCGGGACTAACTAGTATAAAGTAATTCGTTTAAGAGATAGATTCTTTCTATAATTTATTCGGAATTATATTAGAAAATTCTAGAGAAAGTTAATTAAGCCCGTTCTGCTATCGGGAGTTAAATTAATAGCAACGTAGTTATTAAAGGTAGTTAAGGGCATTTTAAGGTTATAAAAGCTTCTCTCGTTTTCTTATCCTAAATACTACTAATTACTTTCTATATTACCTACTACTATAAATTTATTTCGATTATATCTTTACCTTCCTATCGAACGTATTAAGCCTCGATATCGTTTACCCTTATTTATTAAAATATCCCTTTCTTAACTAAACCCCCTATCGATATAACCTACGGGTTACCCCCTATTTTACTTATTATATTCTCGGTCCTGCTTAGGGGCTATATATAGTAAAGTTAATTATATTAATAGCGAAGAGAGAGAAGCTAACTTAAATAGAAAGGTTAAGCCGTTATTAAGGAAAAAGAATTATTAAAGAAAGAAGTAAAGGCTTTCGAAGGTTAATAATAGGATATTTCTCTAAGGATAGCTAGAACCGATTAAGGCTAAAGGTCCCGACTTTACTTTAGCTTTTAGAGTAAATACTAGCCCTAGAAATACTTCCGATTTAAAAACTAAAGATAAGGCTCCTAATCCTCGGGATAATAGCTAGTTTACTTCGCTAGCTTCCCTACCCTTCGGTATAAATACGCTTAATCCCTATATTTAATCCTTCGCTTCGATTAATCCTAACTAAACTAATCCGGGTATTTATATTAACTATCCTTTTATCCCGATAATCGACCGCTTAGGGAGCTTTATTAGCCCCTTTACCGGGTATAATATTACCGATTACCTCGAATACTATACTAGTATTAGAGCTATAATATCTATCCCCGACTTTATAGCCTTACTAATCCTTAAGATACTAGTTATTTAACCCGAAATAGTAACGTCCCTAATAATAGCTACCTTAAGCGCTACTACTTAGCCCGAGTAGGAAAAAAGAATTAAGCTAGCCTACTATTTATAAAATCGCTTTTAAATATTTACCCTAGCTTAAGAAAAGCAGTACTTTTTAAATACCTATATAGTTAACGATACCGAGTCCCTCCGAATAAGTATTCTAATATACGATAATATCCTTACGAAGATAGGAGTAAGAAACTTATAGGGTTATTCGGAGTTTTAGGATAAGCTTCCTTTTATTTAGATTAAGCGACTTCGATCTAAGTATCGGATTATAAAAGCCTCGGTTTAGTCCCTTATATAGCTTAAGCTTATAAAAGCCCTTTTAAAAACTTACCGGGACGCTTAACTTAAAAAGGATTATAACCGGAAGGCTATAAATACGGTAAATACGTTTATTCCTTTTATACCTAAATGCCTCTAGTACCCCTACTTAAGTTTCTAGCTACCGGCAGTTCCTATTTAGCCTCCGAACTTAAGTTATTAAGCGCTAATTATTTAACTAAAGCTTATAGCCCTTCCGACTAATCCCCCTCGAGCCTTTCCAGTACCTTAGCCCTCTTCTTAAGGTCCTATCTTATAGCTGCCCCGAACTATAGCTAAGTAGGATAAGATATAAATTAAGATCTTAAGAGGGGAGATTAAGAGCTTAACGAAGAATTTTAAAAACCTCCGGATTAATATAGCTAAAATCGCTAAGAATATTAATTTAGCTAGGGAATAGGGTTATTATTTAGCTAAAAAACGCGTTAAAGCTATTAGGAATAAGCTTAGGATTATTTAGCCTAACCTTAGCTATATTTATATCCTACCGAACTTTAATAATATTATAGCCGATCTTCTAAAAGGGGAAAACGTTTTTTTAAAGGATTGCGAAGCTCTAATTAATAAATATAAGGCTAAAATTAGTACTCTAAGAAAAGACGGTTCTATTCGGATGTATTACGGTTATAGTTCGACTAAATATATAGCCCGTTACTACTTAGACTACTTATTATTAAAGAACGCAGGAATTATCTAGTATAAGGATACCGGAAAGTAGGTTATTTCTCTCGGTACTAAAGCAGATATAAAAGAAGCCCTTAGATTTATAGTTAAACCTAATCTATTTAATTAAGCGAAAGTCGTTATAAACTAAGGTATTATCCCGTTATACCTTAGTTACTGCTAAAACTTCGTTAATAAAGGCTAGGATTATATACCCGGAGTTTAAGCTTATCTTAAGTTAATTAAGTATAAGCCGAAGTTTAAAGGAAATACTGCTTTAGTTAGGAATAAAGTGCTTTATAAAGCTACCGAAGAGACGCCTAGAGTTAGTTCGATCTAGCTATCTAAAAAAGCCGTAATACTAAACCTAGCTATAAAACCCAAACTGCTTCTAAGTCTAGTTTCGCTTATTATAAGTAACCTAGCTATAGTTATAAATATTAATAGCGAGGCTATTTAAGCCGAAGTTAATAAGAACGCTATTAAAAAGCGAAGAGTAAATAAGAGGACGATTAAGATTCTAGCTATAGATAAGGATAGTCGAGGTCCTGCTTAAAAATTAATTTATATCGCTACCGATAAAGGCCTAGAAAGGAAAAAGAAGGCTAAGTCTAATTAAAAATCTAAGGATATAGATAGTAAGATAAACTTCGGAAAAGTATTAATTAATCGATTTTTCTATATACCTAAGGGATATACTTAGGAGGAGATTCTCTAGCTACGCCCTAACCTTAGCTAATATATTATTTACTACGTTTAAGCTATTTAAAACGGGGTAAAGAAAGTAGTTATAGTTAATTATAAAAAAACCTCCGAGTTTAAGAGGAATAGAAGTAGCCCTGTAAAGATCTCTAATATTAAAGTAAGCCCTATTAAGAAGGAGACTCTAGGATTAATTAATAAATAAGTAGTCGAGAACTTCCTTTAATCCGATAACTAATATAAGTATCTCCCTAAAGTTAATATAATTAGGGCTTATCTTTATAAAGAAATATCTAATATAGATACCCGGTTCGATCGACTTTAAAAGAGTATTTATCCTATATATTTCTTTATAATTAGAGTCGGTAACTTAGGAGTAAAAGGGAAGCTTATAATAATCGATAGCAGTACTAAATTAAACCTAATCGGAGCTAGTATATATAACGAGTTAGGTTTTCCGGTATTAAGGATAAACGTTATTTCGAGAACCTTTAACGGTAGGAAGATAGAACTCCTAGGAGTCTTAGAAACTAACGTCTTTATCGGAAGCTATATTAATTAAGTCGTCTTTTATATAATAGAGGATAGAGTTAGGAAGCCGAACTATAACGTACTCCTAGGGATACCGTTTATTCTTTAAACTAAGCTTACCCTAGAATATTTAACCGATAGCTTTCTTAAAGTAAACTTTCTTTTTAAAGGAGCTCGAGTAATAGCTATAATAGGAGGAAAGCTAAAGAATCCTATTTAGCTTAATAATAGCCCCGTTTAATCTAGTAAGGTTATTAGAAAAAACTAACTGCTAATAGTAATAGTATTAAGGGACGAAGGGCTATTAGTAGTAAAAAAGTCCCCGCTTAAGTTTCTAACTAACTCGAACTAGGTAATATACCCGTCCTCTCGCTAAGCGAGGAGGATATCCCTACTTTTATTTATTCTATTACTATTCTAGTTAGGATAAAACTAGCCTTTTTATATTTAGAACTCTAGTTAAAGGAGAGTTATAGCTGCTTTTATAGCTAGTATAAGAAAAAGAAGTAATAGAAAAGGGGGAAAATTTAACCTCCTTATTAGAAAGAAACTCGCTAAGCCGCCTACGGAATAATCTATATAGTTAATACCTTTTATAAGGCCGTAGCCTATAAAGTAAAACTAATTAATAATTCGAACCCTAATAGATTTATATTAGACGGCGATCCTTTATAGAAGATTAAGCGTATAGAAATAATTAAGAAGAAATAGTTAGAAATACCGCCTTTAAAGTACGATAAATAAATAGAGCCGAAGTTCTCGGATCTTAAGCCCGGCACGCGCCTAATAAACGAGAGATAGGAGAAACTCGTAATTAATAATTATAATAAGATAACTTTAGAGGAAATTAATATATTTAGGTATATACTAATTAGTCGAGAGAAAGCTATTACTTAAAATTAGTTCGAGATTAGAGAGATTTATAAGGATATAGCGCCCCTATAAGTTATCCGTACCGTTCTATATAATATCTTCTAATTTAAAAATATCCCTATCCCTTATACTCTTAAGCTTAAGGTTTTTAACCTACTTAAGTAAAGAGTCGGACGGCGTATTATCGAAAACGCATATTCGTTATATAAAAACCGTTAATTTCTAGTTTAAAAGAAGGATAGTAGTCTCCGGCTTATTAATAACGCTTAGAAGTATAATACCTATACGGTAAAGGATATATTTATACCTCTAGCTACTAATTAGTTCTCGGAGGAGTTCGCTATATATAAGGTTTTATCGCTACTCGATTTTTTCTCGGGATATAATTAAATTAAGCTTTACCCGAATAGCAGAGATATTATAACCTTTGCTACTCCTTTAGAACTCTTTAGGATATATACTTTACTAATAGAAGCGACGAACTTAGTTATTTAGTTTATATATATTATAGTGCGTCTATTATACGATTTAATACCTTACGTTTATTAAGCTTTCTTTAACGATATCGTAGTTAAGGGTTTAAAGACAACCTATAACGATAAGGTGCTCCCGGAGCTTTTAAATATCCGAAAGTATATTATAGAATATATTAAGAATATTAATTAAGTCCTTTTTAATACCGAATTAGCAGGCGCAATAATATTAGATATTAAATCTAAGTAGTATAAAAAAAGGGTAGATATTATAGGATATATCTATAGATCGGTTAGGAGATCTCCTTAAACTAAAAAGATCTAGAAGATAAAAGGGTAGACTACCTATAATAACTTTAAAGATATCCGAAGTTTCCTAGGGATAGTAGTTTATTATAATTACTAGATCTAGAACTTTATAATCCTTACCCGACTACTTTATAACCTAATAAAGAAAGATACCCCGTTCGTATAGGGTAACGCTTAAAAATAGGCTATAACGAACTTAATTAAAGCTCTAGAGAGTAAACCTATTATCGTAGGTATCGATTATAATCTAGGGGGAGGCCTAATTATTTTAATAGTTAACGCTAGCCTAATCGGCTAAAGCGTAGTTTTAATATAGGAAATCGATAGAAAGCGAAGGCTAGCTCGGTTTAAAAGTAGCTTATAGATTAGTACTAAGTAGAGGTATAACGCTATAAAGAGGGAGTATCGAGCTTTATTATATTCTTTCCGGTAACTATAATAATACCTATTTAAATGCTATTTTATCTTAAAGACCGATACCCGAATTCTAGTAGACTAGATTAATAGAGCAATATCCGATATCCCCGGAGCTCTAATCAGCCGGTAAATTATAGTTATTAAGATCTTTAACTTTACTATTAAGTATATTCCTAGTTTTAAAAATCCTATAACTGATATACTTTCGCAGCTACTTATTTCCGAAACGCTAAAGGTAGATTTAAAAGGAAACCTAGATAAGTAGTATAATACTTAAATTAACTTTATTCCCGTAGAACGATTCTTAAATCCTAAGCTTAAATAGTTTAAAAAGTTATTAGAGTTCGCTAGGTTCCTTATAACTAAAGTAACGCCGCCTAATATATTAAAAAAGCGGTCTATAGCGTTTAAAAAGGAAGCTCTATAGTACTAGGTTATTAATTACGCGCTATAGCGACGAGAGGATAGTAAGCTGCCCCGGAGGCGGGTAGTCGATAATCCGGAGCTCTATAAGAAAATCCTACAGGATTATTACGCTAAGTTCGGCTATAAGGGCTATAATACGATTATTATAAGGATCCGAGGCCTTTACTTTTAAGAAGGGCTCTAGATAGATATAGCTAAAGCTGTTAAAGCCTATAAGATCTATAGCTTATATAGTTCTAATACCTATAGCGAAAGCGTTTATCCTATTATTCCCGGGAGGCTGTTCGAAAAAATTAAAGTTAATATTTAGTATATACTAAACGATAGGGGATATTAATATCTCGTAAAAACTAGGTATAATCTAACCGGATACGTTATTATAAGACTTATAAAGAAGAGCGATATAGCTACTATAAAAAGATTCTTTATTAAGGATATCCTTTTCGCTTATAAGTGCCCTATAGTTATTAATATTAATAGCGGATTAGAAAATAAGGTAGAGTTTACTTTTACTATCCGAGAACTTAGAATTAAGCTTATTTAGGTTTCTCCCTATAATCCTAGAGTATAGGGTATAATAAAAGGGGGATATTTCTTTATTACTAGCGCTATTACTAAGCTCTCTTAAGGGAGACTAATATAGAGGAAGTATTTAAAGCTCGCTCTTTTCGCTAACCGAATATCTTTTAAGCGATTATATAAATATATACCTTTCTACCTAGTTTTCGGGTAGGAGCCGCTTATACCTTTAAAAACTAAAGTCCCGATATAAAGGGTAATCTTATAGTAACCGAATTAAAGCCCGGAGGAAGCTCTCTAAGCTAGGTTAAGAACTATAGCTAATTAAAAGGAGGATATTTAGGCCGCTATTAAAGCTATTATTAAGTATCGGAAGCGGGTAGCCGATAAAGCGAACTCTTATAGCCTTATCTAGAAGAACCGCTTTAAAGTAGGTAATATAGTATTAGTCTATAACTATATTAGAAAGATATCTTACTTAATAGTTATAAAGATCTTATATCGTTAGAAGGGTTTATTTATTATTAATTAAGTTTATAATAAGGGAGCTTACGGGCTATAAACTATAGACGGAATTAAACTTAAAGGGATATTTATAGCCCGGAACCTTAAAAAGTTTATCCTTAATAAGAAAGGGATCTAGTAACTAAATACGCTAATACTATAGAAAGAAGACCCTAATTAATCCTAAAGCTTAACCGATAAGCTAACCTTACTTTAATTACTTATAGTAAGGGGAGTTCCCGAAAGCCCTATAAAAGTTTATAAAGAGGAGGCCGGATCTATTAATACTTTCTAAGTATTTAAGCTCTTAATCCCCGATTAACTAAGTATATTTAGTCCTACTTATAATATTTAAAACTAATCTCTTACGAAAATTCCTATCCCTAACGTTTTCGATATAGGGGAGGAGGAAGTTAAGAGCGGGAGTAAGGAGGAACTAGAAGCCGATAAATATACGGGATTAAAAACGTAAATAATAGTAAAAGAAGCTGCTAAGATATATAGAGCTAAGTAAAATAATTAGTTTATTAAGATTCCCGTATAGAGGCTAAGTAAAGATAGCTTCTTAATTATATTATCGACCGGTAAATAAGAGGATAGTTAAGTTTTTCTATCCCGATTAATAAGTTTTCCTTATTTAATTTAAGTATTTTCTTCTCTAATAGTTTTCTTTCCTTCTATTTACTTCCGTTTACTTTCTTTCCTTCTTATTTTCTAATTAATTTTAAGTTCTTTATATTTTCTTTCTTCTTCCCTATTTATTTTTTCTTTACTCCTTTTCTTATTTCCCCTCCTTTCTTCCCCTATCTTACTTAATTAGCCTTAATATAATTAGCTTAATTTTCGTTCCGCTACTATAAGTTATATATACTATAGCTATAACGGCCTATAATTAAAGTATAAGTACCGATATAGAGGATATAAGGATATATATCTAGTTAATAATAGTAGTTATAGGAAGAAGATTATCTAGCTAGTAGTATTTATAGTCTTAAGAGCAGCCTTTTCGTTTATTTAAGGCTACTAGGGGAGGAGAGCCCTAGTAGCTAGTTAAGTAGCCGGCTAAGGAGGAAATAATAGATTTATTCCGAGATAACTACTTATACCCCCTTAAAAGTTTTTTTCGACTAGCCGAGGTTTTCTATATATACGCCTCCCGAAGCCTATCGCTTATAATTAATCCTATTTCCGGCTTAAATTTAAACCTAAAGATTAAAAAGACCTAGGAAGATAACCTAACTACCCCTACCTAAGAAAATATCTATCCCCTTCTATTCCCTAGTTAATTAGCCCTATCTAATACGTTTAGCTAGCGCCTATTACTATTACTTAATTTTATCCTCCTCTTTAGTTAAATCGATTAATACTTTAAAAGTTCCTTTTAGTTATCGACCCCTAAAGACTTTAAATAATCGGCGAAATTAAAGAAAGGGTTAGTATTAATATTTTATTAATCGATTAGGTTTAAATAAGTACTTACCGGAGCGGCTCTCCTATAAATATATTTATACGCTTAACCGGAGGGAAATTAGTTTTAAAACGACCCCTAGTAATAGTTATAGTTAGCCCTAGCTATATAAAAGATATAATTAGTATAAGTATCCGAATAGATAGATAGAAGAGAGAGATACTCGAGGAAAGGGCTATTTATAAAGAATCTCTTTCTCTCTCCCGTTTCCTTATCGATATACTCTATAAATAAGGTCTTAAATCTCGAGGCGTAGTAGTTATAAAGCATTAAGTTATAATAGCTAAAGATAGTAATAAGGAAAGCCTACTATCGAGCGTTTCTAATTAATACGCGCTAGATATATTAACCGAAAGGCCTTCTACCTTCGAGATAGAGAACGATAGGTTAAAGATAATAAAGATTTCGCTAAATACTATTTATAGCTAGGTTAATAAGTATCGAAAGATCTATAAGCTTTTAACGGGAAACGGGTTCCTAGTAAATATAAAGCTAACTAGCGTTACCCTTAAAGCTATAGAACTTAAAGGCCCTAAAGAAAGCTCTCTATTAGTTTAAAATAAAAAAAAGATTATAAAGAGGCCGAGGAGTTTTATAACGAGAAAGGAGCTAGGTATTATTATTATTTATAAACTATTAAAAAGGCTAGTTTAAGTAATAAAAACTAGGCTAACTATCTATAACGAGTCCTAGTAAAGGGGGTTGCTTAATATCTGCTAACGAGCTTCGCTAAGGAGTAGTTATAATAGCGAGGAAGAGAAGAGTTAAGGTTAAAGGTTTAAAATAAGAAAACGGAAAAGAGAGCTAGGGAGGATATAAAAAGAATAACTGCTAAAAAGAAATAGTAAGAGGTAGAGTAATTAGAAGCGCTTAGAAAGAGAAGGAAAGGTAATTGCCCGGGTTACTATTTATATTAGTTACCGAAGATAGTAGCTATTATTACTTAAAAAGGTAAGTATAAAGACCGAGTAAATTACTTTTATTTACGCCGATTTATAACCTTTAAAACTTTACCGTTTACTTATTTTAAAGCTACTTAGAACTATTCTTAAATTCTTTTCCCCTTTATACTATTCCCCCCTAACCTATACTTTATACTCTTTACTAATATTAACTCTTTATTATTTTTACCCTTACCGTTACCTAAGAACTAGCACCTTTTATAATCCCCCTTCTATATATCCTACTTAATTATAATAAACTCCTACGTACGTATATAGTTAGTTACTAAGGCGGAGAAAGCGATAAGTAAGAAACCCTTTATCTGCTCGGCTATTAACTAGCAGTTATTTAGTAGCAATCCCCTTAATAAAGCTTATATATTAAGGACTACTATTCTCCTAAAGTATACTTTAGATTTAATTAAATCCCGCCCTCCCTACTTTTATAATACTACTATTTCTATAGAAGTATATAAGACTCTAGTTAATCGGTTCTTTCCTAGGCTAGAACTAAGGACCTTATATACCGATTATATCTTTAAGATTAACCCTTACCGCTACCTTCTAGCTCTCTATAATCTTTAAGGGTATATCTACTCTCGAAACGAACTTACGTTTAACCTTATACTTACTAGAATAAGGTACTTCGCTTAATACCTCTAGAATAACGTATAGATTTATATAGAGAGAATAAAAATAGGAGATTATAAAGCTATACTAACTATAACTACCCCCTATAGTATAGAATTAATTAGTTTTCGCTTTATCTTTTAAATAATAGAAGATTCGATAAATAACTAGTATAGTCTTATATAATATAACTAGGTTTATTAGAAGGCTTTTATTATCGATAGCTACCTAGGTAAAGTTACTACTAGTAACCCGAAATACTAGAAATAAATATATAGCTAGATCGATAGCCTAATTACTCGAGCTAGGCTACGAAAACCCGTTATAGAAGGAGTAATTATAGTAGATAGTATAAACCGACCTTTTAATAGATAATAGGAATCGAGTAGGTTCTTTATAATTAAGAACTTTCGAATATAGCTTTTAAAGAGTACGGAAATTTTAAATAAGCGTAATTATATCGGGTATACCGACTAGATATAAGCTAGAAATCTCTTTAATTTAACCGGCAAACCTTTAGTTAAAACTATTAACCTTTACTTAAAGACTTACGCTAAGGAGCTCGGCTATATACTAGCTTATCTTTATTAGCCCGAGTTACTATTAATTAGCTTTAAGGAATATAAGAAGTACCGCTTGTATACGGGCGAATACTACCCTAATACTACCTTTATTAGTTCCGGCTAGGTTCTGCCTAATCCGAGTCCTAAGGACAACTTAAAGAACTTTCGAGGAAATAAGGGCTTTATTTATAGTAGCTCTATCTTCCGATTAAGTTAAACTCTTATAATAAGATAGTTAAGTATAGTATTAAACCGAAGCTTCTATCCTATATCTATAGTAGATAAAGATAGGGTTATACCTTTAATTAAAAAAGATAAGAGGAATTTCTTACGCCTACGATTTAGCGCAGTACCCTTTAAATAGCGCTAATCCCTTATCGGAGGAGGAGGTATAAGCTTTTTATTACCGTTTATACTACCTAGAGAGTCTTTATCGGGTTCCTTTAGCTAGGAGGTTTTATAAACGCTATAGGGCCTTTTTTAAATCTTACTACTTATTTCTAGATTTAATTAACCTCCTATAGAGTAAGTCGGCCGTTACGCTTTTTATAATTATAGGATTACTATCTTAAAGCCCCTTTAAGCTCCTAGGCTTTCTATCTAGGATAAGGCAGGGCGAGGTTAGATACTTATAACGGATACTATAACGAAGCCTAAGCTAGAGCCTAATTAGGTTAGTTTTAATTATACTAAACGATATAAAGTATAAACTATAGAAAAGGAAGTTATCGAAGTAGGAAATAGTTCTTTATAATAAAGGAATACTAGTACCTACTTAAGAGCTAGTTAAAGCCCCGGATAAGAAAGTAGCGGATAACGATTATAAAATAGATTTAATTATAGTTAATATATATATATAGGATATATAATAAGAGATATAAAGGACTTACTAATTATATAGTAACAAAGTGGCCAGGGTAGAGTATAACCCCCCTATCCCCTTCTTGTCGTGCCTGCGGCGGCTATATTAAGGAGCCCCAAACCCCCTCTATAGAGTAATAAAAAAGTATAGTATTTTCTTCCCTATACTTAAGCAAACTAACTTTAATGCCTTCGTTTTATATTTTATAGCGCCCGTTAGCCTACGCCCCTCGTTAGAGTTCGCCGCGTACGCGCTATATATATTACAGTAGGGGCGCTCTACCGCTTTATTATTTAGTATCTGCCTTATAAATCGAATATAGGTTTCTTCGGCTTTATAACAGAGTATTTATTTATTAATTAAAACTACGTTATATTAAGAAGAGCCTAGGAGGTTCGCTATTACTAAAAACCACCTTTTATAATAGCTTTGCTTATAACTATAAGATTAGCCGGAACTAATACCTAGGGCCGCCCTGTTATAAGGGAGCAGGATTAGGGAAGCTCGGAAACTAATTATAAGGAAGCTAGAGATATAATTAAACTTATTCTTATAATAGTTTCGCTTACGACTATAAGACTAGCCGGAATTAATGCCTAGGGCTGCCCTACTATAGGGGAGTAGGATTAGGGAAGCTCGAAGACTAATTATAGGGAAACTAGAGAAATAACCCTAAATTCGTATTTTTTTTATTTTATTTCTTTTATTTTCTCTAATAACGTAAGACGAGGATAAGAAGGTTTAGAGAGGAGACTCGGCGCTAACGTAAAGCACTAGTTAGAATGCGAAACGTAGAATAGAGTTAAGTATCGCTAAGGGGACTTAGCGGTCCCGGCTTTATACGGAAACTTTCGCTCTATTCGAGGAGAAAAGGAGAGTTATTAGGGAAAACCGAGAAGCGGGGTTAGGAAAAGTAAGGTTATCGCTAGATATAAAAGTAGGTTTAAGCAGAAGGAAATATAATATCGGAGTAGCGGAGATATAAAGCTATAAGGCTAGAGTAGAAACTATTAGTAGTTATAAGTATACCCCGGGACTAACTAGTACGAAGTAATTCGTTTAAAAAAAGAACTCTTTCGGTAATTTATTCGGAATTATATTAGAAAGTTCTAGAGGAGGTTAATTAAGCCCGTTCTGCTATCGGGAGTTAAACTAATAGTAACGTAGTTATTAAAGGTAGTTAAGGGTATCTTAAGGTTATAAAAGCTTCTCTCGTCTTCCTACCCTAAGCACTACTAATTACTTCCTATACTACCTACTACTATAAATTTATTCCGATTATATCTCTACCTTCTTATCGAGCGTATTAAGCTTCGATATCGTTTACCCTTACCTATTAAAATATCCCTTTCCTAACCGAACCCCCTATCGATATAACCTATAGGTTACCCCCTATCTTATTTATTATATTCTCGGTCCTGCTTAGGGGCTATATATAGTAAAGTTAATTATACTAGTAGCGAAGAGAGAGAAGCTAACCTAGATAGAAAGGTTAAGCCGTTATTAAGGAAAAAGAATTATCGAAAAAAGAAGTAAAGGCCCTCGAAGGTTAATAATAAGATATCTCTCTAAGGATAGCTAGAACCGATTAAAGCTAAAGATACCGAATTTGCTCTAACTTTTAGGGTAAATACTAGCCCTAGAAATACTTCTAATTCGAAAACTAAGGATAAGGCTCCTAATCCTCGGGATAGTAGCTAATTTATTTTACCGGCTTCCCTACCCTTCGGTATAAATACGCTTAATCCCTATATTTAATCCTTCGCTTCGATTAATCCTAACTAGATTAATCCGGGTATCTACGTTAACTATCCTTTTATCCCGATAATCGACCGCTTAGAGAGCTTTATCGGCCCCTTTACCGGGTATAATATTACCGACTACCTCGAATACTACGCTAGTATTAAAGCTATAATATCTATCCCCGACTCTATAGCCTTACTAATCCTTAAGATACTAGTTATTTAACCCGAAATAGTAATATCCCTAATAGTAGCTACTTTAAGCGCTACTACTTAGCCCGAATAGGAAGAAAGAATTAAGCTAGCTTACTATTTATACGATCGCTCTTAGATATTTACCCCGGTTTAAAAAAAGCAGCACTTCCTAAATACTTATATAGTTAGCGATACCGAGTCCCTCCGAATAGGTATTCTAATATATAATAATATCCTTACGAAGATAGGAGTAAGAGATTTATAGGGTTATTCGGAGTTCTAGGATAAGCTTCCTTCTACCTAGATAAAGCGATTTCGATTTAAGTATCGGGTTATAGAAGCCTCGGTTTAGTCCCTTATATAGCCTAAGCTTATAGAAGCCCTTTTAAAGACTTACCGAGACGCTTAACTTAAAGAGGATTATAACCGGAAGGCTATAAATACGGTAAACGCATCTATTCCTTTTATACCTAGACGCTTCTAGTACCCCTACCTAGGTTTCTAGCCGCCGGCAGTTCCTATCTAGCCTCCGAACCTAGGTTATCAGGCGCTAATCGTTTAACTAAAGCCTATAGCCCCTCCGATTAATCCCCCTCGAGCCTCTCTAGTACCCTAGCCCTCTTCTTAAGGTCCTATCTTATAGCCGCCCCGAACTATAGCTAAGCAGGATAAAACGCAGATTAAGATCTTAAGAAGGGAGATTAAGAGCCTAACGAAGAACTTTAAGGACTTCCGGATTAATACGGCTAAAATCGCTAAGAATATTAATTTAGCTAGGGAATAGGGTTACTATTTAGCTAAAAAGCGCGTTAAGGCTATTAGGAATAAGCTTAGAACTATTCAGCCTAATCCTAGCTACGTTTATATCTTGCTAAACCTTAATAACGTTATAGCCGATCTTCTAAGAGGGGAAGACGTCTCTTTAAAGGACTATAAAGCTCTAATTAATAAGTACGAGGCTAAAATTAGTGCCCTAAGAAAAGACGGTTCTATTCGGATATATTACAGTTACGGTTCGACTAAATATATAGCCCGTTACTACCTAGATTACCTAATGCTAAAGAACGCAGGTATTATCTAGTATAAGGATACCGGAAAGCAGGTTATTTCTCTCGGTACTAGAGCGGATATAAAAGAAGCCTTTAGATTTACTATTAGACCTAATCTATTTAACTAAATAAAGGTTGTTATAAACTAGGGTATTATCCCGTTATACCTCGGTTATTACTAAAACTTTATCGATAAAGGCTAGGATTATATACCCGGAGTCTAAGCCTATCTTAAGCTAATTAAGTATAAGCCGAAGTTTAAGGGAAATACCGCTCTAGTTAGGAATAAAGTGCCTTATAAAGCTACCGAAGAAACGCCTAGAGTTAGTTCGATCCAGCTATCTAAGGAGGCCGTAATACTAGACCTAGCTATAAAACCCGAACCGCTTCTAAGTCTAGTTTCGCCTGCTATAAGTAACCTAGCTGTAGTCGCAAATATTAATAGCGAGGCTATTTAAGCCGAAGTTAATAAGAACGCTGCTAAAAAGCGAAGAGCAGATAGGAGGACGATTAAAATTCTAGCTACGGATAAGGATAATCGAGGTCCTGCCTAAGAATTAATTCATATCGCTACCGATAAAGGCCTAGAAAAGAAAAAGAAGCCTAGATCTAATTAAAAGTCTAAGGATATAAATAGTAAAATAGACTTCGGAAAAGTATTAATTAATCGATTCTTCTATATACCTAAGGGATATACTTAGGAGGAGATTCTCTAGCTACGCCCTAACCTTAGCTAGTATATTATTTACTACGTCTAAGCTATCTAAGATAGGGTGAAGAAAGTAGTTATAGTTAACTATAAAGAAACCTCCGAGCCTGGGAAAAATAGAAGTAGCCCTGTAAAGATCTCTAATATTAAAGTAAGCCCTATTAAAGAGGAGACTCTAGGATTAATTAATAAGTAAGCCGTCGAGAACTTCCTTTAATCCGATAACTAATACAAGTATCTCCCTAGAGTTAATATAATTAGGGCCTATTTTCGTAAAGAAGTATCTAATATAGATACCCGGTTCGATCGACTTTAGAAGAGTATCTATTCTATATATTTCCTTATAATTAAAGTCGGTAACTTAGGAGTAAAAGGGAAGCCCGTAATAATCGATAGCGGTACTGAACTAAACCTAATCGGAGCTAGTATATGCGACGAGTTAGGTCTTCCGGTATTAAGGATAAACGTTGCCTTAAGAACCTTTAACGGTAGGAAGATAGAACTCCTAGGAGTCCTAGAAACTAACGTCTTTATTAGAGGCTATACTAATTAAATCGTCTTTTATATTATAGAAGATAGAATTAGGAAGCTAAACTATAACGTACTCCTAGGGATACCGTTTATTCTTTAGACTAAGCTTACCCTAGAATACTTAACCGATAGCCTTCTTAAGGTAAACTTTCTTTTTAAAGGAGCTCGAGTAATAGCTATAATAGGAGGAAAGCTAAAGAATCCTATTTAGTTTAATAATAGCCCCGCTTAGTCTAGCGAGGTTACTAGAAAAAACTAGCTACTAATAGTAATAGTATTAAGGGACGAAGGGCTATTAGTAGTAAAAAAGTCCCCGCCTAGGTTTCCGATTAACTCGAACTAGGTAATACACCCGTCCTCTCGCTAGGCGAGGAGGATATCCCTACCTTTATTTATTCTATTACTATTCTGGTTAAGATAGAACTAGCTTTTTTATATTTAGAACTCTAGTTAAGGGAGAGTTATAGCTGCTTTTATAGCTAGTATAAGAAAAAGAAGCAATAGAAAAGGGGGAGAATTCAGCCTCCTTATTAGAAAGAAACTTACTAAGCCGCCTACGGAATAGTCTATATAGTTAATACCCTCTATAAGGCCGTGGCCTATAAAGTAAAACCGATTAATAATTCGAACCCTAATAGATCTATACTAGACGGCGATCCTTTATAGAAGATTAAGCGTATAGAAATAATTAAGAAGAAACAGTTAGAAATACCGCCTTTAAAGTACGATAAATAGATAGAGCCGAAGTTCTCGGATCTTAAGCCCGGTACGCGCCTAATAAACGAGAGATAGGAGAAACTCGTAACTAATAATTATAATAGGATAACTCTAAAGGAAATTAATATATTTAGGTATATACTAATTAGTCGAGAGAAAGCTATTACTTAGGATTAGTCCGAGATTAAAGAGATTTATAAGGATATAGCGCCCCTGTAAGTTATCCGCACCGTTTTATATAATATCTTCTAGTTTAAGAATATCCCTATCCCCTATACTCTTAGGCTTAAGGTTTTTAACCTGCTTAAGCAAAGAGTCGGATAGCGTATTATCGAAAACGCGTATTTATCGTATAGAAACCGTTAATTTCTAGTTTAGAAGAAGGATAGTAGTCTCTAGCTTATTAACGACGCTTAGAAGTATAATGCCTATACGGTAAAGGATGTATTTATACCTCTAGCTACTAATTAGTTCTCGGAGGAGTTCGCTATATATAAGGTTTTATCGCTACTCGATTTCTTCTCGGGATATAACTAAGTTAAGCTTTACCCGAATAGTAGAGATATTATAACCTTTACTACCCCTTTAGGACTCTTTAAGATATATACCTTACTAATAGGAGCGACGAACTTAGTTGCTTAGTTTATATATATTATAGTACGTTTATTATATAATCTAATGCCTTACGTTTATTAAGCTTTCCTCGACGATATCGCAGTTAAGGGTCTAGAGACGACCTATAACGATAAGGTGCTCCCGGAGCTTCTAGGTATCCGAAGGTATATTACGGAGTATATTAGGAATATTAATTAAGTCCTTTTCAATACCGAATTAGCTAGCGCGATAATATTAGGTATTAAATCTAAGTAGTATAAAAAGAGGGTAGATATTATAGGATATATCTATAGATCGGTTAGGAGATCTCCTTAAGTTAAGAAGATCTAGAAGATAAAAGGATAAACTACCTATAATAACCTTAAAGATATTCGAAGTTTCCTAGGGATAGTAGTTTATTATAATTACTAAATCTAGAACTTTATAATCCTTACCCGACTACTTTACGACTTAATAAAGAAAGATACCCCGTTTACGTAGGGTAACGCTTAAAAGCAGGCTATAATAGACTTAATTAAAGCCCTAGAGAGTAAACCTATTATCGTAGGTATCGACTATAGTTTAAGGGGAGGCCTAATTATTTTAATAGTTAACGCTAGCCTAATCGGCTAGGGCGTAGTTCTAATATAGGAGGTCGATAGAAAGCGAAGGCTAGCTCGGTTCAAGAGTAGCTTATAGATTAGTGCTAAGTAGAGATATAATACTACGAAAAGGGAGTGTCGAGCTTTATTATACTCTTTCCGGTAACTACGATAATACTTATTTAAGTGCTATTTTATCTTAGAAACCGATACCCGAGTTCTAGTAGACTAGATTAATAAAGGAATATCCGATATCCCTAAAGCTTTAATTAGCCGGTGGATTATAGTTATTAAGATCTTTAACTTTACTATTAAGTATATCCCTAGCTCTAAAAATCCTATAGCCGACGCGCTCTCGCAGCTACCTATTTCCGAAACGCCGAAAGTAAACTTAGAAGGAAACCTAAATAAGTAATATAATACTTAGATTAACTCTATTCCCGCAGAACAGTTCTTAAATCCTAAGCTTAAATAATCTAAGAAGTTATTAGAGTTCGCTAGGTTCCTTATAACTAGAGTAACGCCGCCTAATATATTAAGAAAGCGGTTTACAGCGTTTAAAAAGGAAGCTCTATAGTATTAGGTTATTAATTACGCGCTATAATAACGAGAAGAAGGCAAGCTACCCCGGAGGCGGGTAGTCGATAATCCGGAGCTCCGTAAGAAAATCCTACAGGATTATTACGCTAAGTTTAGCTATAAGGGCCGTAATATAATTATTACGAGGATCCGAGGCCTTTACTTTTAGGAAGGGCTTTAAACAGATGTAGCTAAAGCTATTAAAGTCTATAAGATTTACAGCTTATATAGTTCTAAAACCTATAGCGAAGGCGTTTATCCTACTATTCCCGGAAGGCCGTTTAAAAAGATTAAAGTCGACGTCTAGTATATACTAAACGACGGGGGATACTAATATCTTATAGAAGCTAGGTATAATCTAACCGGATATATTATTATAAAACTTATAAGGAAGAGCGATATAGCTATTATAAAAAGATTTTTTATTAAGGATATCCTTTTCGCTTATAGGTGCCCTATAGTTATTAATATTAATAGCAGGTTAAAAAATAAAGCAGAGTTTGCTTCTACTATCCGAGGACTTAGAATTAAACTTATTTAGGTTTCTCCCTATAATCCTAAAGTATAGGGTATAGTAGAAAGGGGATATTTCTTTATTACTAGCGCTATTACTAAGCTCTCTTAGGGGAGACTAGTATAAAGGAAGTATCTAAAGCTCGCTTTCTTCGCCGACCGAATATCTTTTAAGCAATTATATAGATATATACCTTTCTACTTAGTTTTCAGGTAGGAGCCGCTTATACCTTTAAAAACTAAAGTCCCGATATAAAGGGTAGTTTTATAGCGACCGAACTAGAGCCCGGAGGAAGCTCTCTAAGCTAGGTTAAAAACTATAGCTAATTAAAAGGAGGATATTTAAGCCGCTATCGAGGCTATTACTAAGTATCGGAAGCGGGTAGCCGATAAAGCGAACTCTTATAGCCTTATCCGGAAGAACCGCCTTAAAGTAGGTGATATAGTACTAGTCTATAACTATATTAGAAAGATATCTTACTTAATAGTTACGAAGATTTTATATCGTTAGAAGGGTCTATTTATTATTAATTAAGTCTATAATAAGGGAGCCTACGGGCTGCGAACTACGGACGGAATTAAACTTAAAGGGATATTTATAGCCCGGAACCTTAAAAAGTTTATCCTCGATAAGAAAGGGATTTAGTAATTAGATACGCTAATACTATAGGAAGAAGACCCTAACTAATCCTAAAGCCTAACCGATAAACTAACCTTACTTTAATTGCTTATAGTAAAGGGAGTTCCCGAAGGCCCTATAGAAGTCTATAAAGAGGAGGCCGGATTTACCGATACTTTCTAGATACCTAAGCTCTTAATCCTAGATTAACTAAGTGCATCTAATCCTACTTACGATACTTAAAACTAATCTCCTACTAAAATTCCTATCCCTAACGTTCTCGATATAGGGGAGGAGGAAGTTAAAAGCGGAAGTAAGGAGGAACTAAAGGCCGATAAATACGCGGGATTAAAGATACGAGCAGTAGTAAAAGAAGCCGCTAAGATATATAGAGCTAAGTAAGATAATTAGTTTATTAAGATTCCTATACGGAGGCTAGGTAAAGACGGCTTCTTAATTATACTATCGACCGGTAAATAAGAGGATAGTTAAGTTTTTCTATCCCGACTAATAACGTTTTCCTTATTTAATTTAAATATTTTTTTCTTTAATAGTTTTCTTTCCTTCTATTTAATTCTATTTACTTTCTTCCCTTTTTATTTTTTTTAGTTAATTCCGAGTTCTTTATATTTTCTTTCCTCCTCCCTATTTATTTTTCTTTACTCCTTTTCTTATTTCTCCTCCTTTCTTCCCCTATCTTACTTAATTAGCCTTAATATAATTAGCTTAATTTTCGTTCTATTACTGCAAGTTATATATACTACAGCTATAACGGCTTATAATTAAAATATAAGCACCGATGCAGAGGATATAAGGATATATATCTAATTAATAATAGCAGTTATAGGAAGAAGACTATCTAGCTAGTAGTATTTATAGTCCTAAGAGCAGCCTTTTCGTTTATTTAAGGCTACTAGGGGAGGAGAGCCCTAGTAGCTAGCTAGGTAGCCGGCTAAGGAGGAAATAATGGATTTATTCCGAGACAACTACCTATACCCCCTAAAAAGTTTTTTAACTAGCCGAGGTCTTCTATATATACGCCTCCCGAAGCTTATCGCTTATAATTAATCCTATTTCCGGCAAAAATTTAAACCTAGAGACTAAAAAGACCTAGGAAGACGACCTAACTGCCCCTGCCTAAGAAAATATCTATCCCCTTCTATCCCCTAGCTAATTAGCCTTATCTAATACGTTTAGCTAGCGCTTATTACCGTTATTTAATCCTATCTTCCTCCTTAGTTAAGTCGATTAGCACTTTAGGAGTTCCTTCTAGTTATCGACCCCTAAGGACTTTAAATAATCGGCGAAATTAGAGAAAGGGTTAGTATTAGTATTTTGCTAGTCGATTAGGTTTAAATAAGTACTTACCGGAGCAGCTCTTCTGCGAACGCACTTATACGCTTAACCGGAGGGAAGTTAGTTCTGAAACGACCCCTAGTAGTAGTTATAGTTAGCCCTAGCTATATAAAAGATGCAATTAGTATAAGCACCTAAATAAATAGATAGAAGAGAGAGATACTCGAGGAAAGGGCTGTTTATAAAGGATCTTTTTCTCTCTCCTGTTTCTTTATCGATATACTCTATAAATAAGGTCCTAAATCTTAAGGCGTAGTAGTTGCAAAGCATTAAGTTACGATAGCTAAAGATAGTAATAAGGAAAGCTTGCTATTAAGCGTTTCTAATTAATATGCGCTAGATATATTAACCGAAAGGCCTTCTACCTTCGAGATAGAGAACGATAGGTTAAGGATAATAGAGATTTCGCTAAATACTATTTATAGCTAGGTTAATAAGTATCGAAAGATCTGCGAGCTTCTAATAAGAGACGGGTTCCTAGTAAATATAGAGCTAACTAGCGTTGCCCTTAAAGCTATAGAACTTAAAGGCCCTAAAAAAAGCTCTCTATTAATCCGAAATAAAGAAAAGATTATAAAGAGGCCGAGGAGTTTCGCAGCGAGAAAGGAGCTAGGCATTATTATTATTTATAAACCGTTAAAAAGGCTAGTTTAAGTAATAAAGACTGGGCTAACTATTTATAATAAGTCCTAGTAGAGGGGGTCGCTTAATATCTGCTAACGAGCTTCGCTAAGAAGTAGTTATAATAGCGAGGAAGAGAAGAGTTAAGGTTAAAGGTTTAAAATAAGAAAACGGAAAAAGAGAGCCGGGGAGGATATAAAAAAAGAATAACCGCTAAAAAGAAATAGTAAGAGGTAGAGTAATTAGAAGCGTCCAGAAAGAGAAGGAAGGGTAATTGCCCGGGTTACCGTTTATACTAGTTACCGAAGATAGTAGCTATTATTGCCTAAGAAGGCAAGTATAAAAACCGTATAAATTACTTTCGTTTACGCCGATTTATAACCTTTAAAACTTTACCGTTTACTTATTTTAAAGCTGCTTAGAATTATTCTTAAATTCTTTCCCCCTTTATACTATTCCCCTAACCTATACTTATACTCTTTACTAATATCAACTCCTTATTATTTTTACCCTTACCGTTACCTAAGAACTAGTACCTTTTATAATCCCCCTTCTATATATCCTACTTAATTATAATAAACTCCTACGCACGCGCCTAGTCAGCTGCTAAAGCGGAGAAAGCGATAGGTAAGAAACCCTTCGTCTACTCGGCTATTAACTAGTAGTTATCTAGTAGTAATCCCCTTAATAAAGCTTATATACTAAGGATTATTATTCCCCCGAAGTATACTTTAGACTTAATTAAGTCCCGCCCTCCCTACTTTTATAGCACTACTATTCCTATAGAAGTATATAAGACTCTAGTTAATCGGTTCTTTCCTAGGCTAGAATTAAGGACCTCGTATACCGATTATATCTTTAAGACTAATCCTTACCGCTACCTTTTAGCTCTCTACGATTTTTAAGGGTATATCTACTCTCGAGACGAACTTATATTTAACCTTATACTTACTAGAATAAAGCACTTCGCTTAGTACCTTTAGAATAACGTATAGATTTATACAGAGAGAATAAAGACGGGAGATTATAAAGCTATACTAACTATAACTACCCCCTATAGTATAGAATTAATTAGTTTTCGCTTTATTTTTTAGGTAGTAGAAGACTCGATAAATAACTAGTATAGTTTTATATAGTACGACTAGGTTTATTAGAAGGCTTTTATTATTAATAGCCACCTAGGCAAAGTTACTACTAGTAACCCGAAATACTAGAAATAAATATATAGCTAGATCGATAGTCTAATTACTCGAGCTAGGCTATAAAAACCCGTTATAAAAGGAGTAATCGTAGTAGATAATATAAACCGACCTTTTAATAGATAATAGGAATCGAATAGGTTCTTCGTAATTAAGAACTTTCGAATATAGCTCTTAAAGAGTACGGAAGTCCTGAATAAGCGTAATTATATCGGGTATACCGACTGGACACAAGCTGGAAGTCTCTTTAATTTAACCGGCGAACCTTTAGTTAAAACTATTAACCTTTACCTAAGGACTTACGTAAGGGAGCTCGGCTATATACTAGCCTATCTTCGTTAGCCCGAGTTACTATTAATTAGCCTTAAGGAATATAAAAAGTACTATTCGTATACGGGCGAATACTACCCTAATACTGCCTTTATTAGTTCCGGCCAGGTTCTGCCTAATCCGAGCCCTAAGGATAACCTAGGGAACTTTCGAAAAAATAAGGGCTCTATTTATAGTAGCTCTATCTTCCGATTAAATTAAACTCCTATAATAAGATAGTCGAATATAGTATTAAACCGAAGTTTCTATCCTATATCTACTATAAATAAAGATAGGGTTATACCTTTAATTAAAGAAGATAAAAGGAATTTCTCGCGCCTACAACTTAGCGCAGCACCCTCTAAATAGCGCTAATCCCCTATCGGAGGAGGAGATATAAGTTCTTCGTTACCGTCTATACTACCTAGAGAGTCTTTATCGGGTCCCTTTAACCGGGAAGTCTTACGAACGCTATAGGGCCCTTCTTAAATCTCGCTACTTATTTCTAAACCTAATTAACCTCCTATAGAGCAGGTCGGCCGTTACGCTCTTTATAATCGTAAGATTACTATCCCGAAGCCCCCTTAAGCTCTTAGGCTTCCTATCTAGGATAAGGCAGGGCGAGGTTAGATACTTATAACGGATACTATAACGAAGCCTAAGCTAGAGCCTAACTAGGTTAATTTTAATTATACTAAACGATATAAAGTATAGACTATAGAAAAGGAAGCTATCGAGGTAGGAAATAGTTCTTTATAATAAAGGAATACTAGCACCTACCTAGGAGCTAGTTAAAGCCCCGGATAAGGAAGTAGCGGACGATAATTATAAAAGGGACTTAATCGCAGTTAATATATATATATAGGATATATAATAAGAGATATAAAGGACTTACTAATTATATAGATATCCGGACTAAGGTTAATTTTTAGAAGGGCTTCTATATAGAATAAATAGCGCGATAGTTTCTAGTTTTAGTAATAGTCTTTTTCTTTCCTCTCTTTTAGTTTTAATTAGAGATCCTAAATATTAACTATCTTAGGGCGCAGCTTATAGACTAAGCTACTAGGGGAGGAATAATAAAGTAGCTAGGGTAGAGTATAACCCCCCTATCCCCTTCTTATCGTACCTGCGGCGGCTATATTAAGGAGCTCTAAACCCCCTTTATAGAGCAATAAAAAAGTATAGTATTTTCTTCCCTATACTTAAGCAAACTAACTTTAATGCCTTCGTTTTATATTTCGTAGCGCCCGTTAGCCCACGCCCCTCGTTAGAGTTCGCCGCGTGCGCGCTATACATATTGCAGTAGGGGCGCTCTGCCGCTTTGTCAATAGATATCCGGACTAAGGTTAATTTTTAAAAGGGTTTTTATATAGAATAAATAGCGCGATAATTTCTAGTTTTAGTAATAGTTCCTTTTTTTCCTCTCTTTTAGTTTTAATTAGAGATCCTAGATATTAACTATCTTAAGGCGTAGCTTATAGACTAAGCTATTAGGGGAGGAATAATAAAGTAGCTAGGGTAGAGTATAACCCCCCTATCCCCTTTTTATTATACCTGCGGCGGCTATATTAAAGAGCCCTAAACCCCTTTTACAGAGTAATAAAAAGTATAGTATTTTCTTCCCTATACTTAAGTAAATTAACTTTAATACCTTCGTTTTATATTTCGTAGCGCCCGTTAGCCTACGCCCCTCGTTAGAGTTCGCCGCGTACGCGCTATATATATTGCGGTAGGGGCGCTCTGCCGCTTTATCACTACTAGGTACTAATAGTTCTTATTTAGTTAGCTAAGAATAGCCCTAACGGCGAAGGGTAAAGCGTCCGTTTCGAGGCGCGTTCGTAGACCGGGGTTATAATACTATAGGAGAGGCGCCGTTATAAAGAGGTGCTATAATAGCTTAAATATAGCTGCTACGCCCGCTATAAGCTTGAACTTACCTCGCTAATTACCGCGAAGGAGGTTTATAAGGGGTATTATAACCTTAAAGTACTAGTAAATAAACCTACGATAAAACCCGGTAAAACCGAGAAACGATTAAATATCGCGTACGCTACTCGGGAGCAGCTACTATATAATTACCGCGATACGCTTATCTTCTATACTAATCCCTTCTAGTAATATTATAAACCCTAAAAAGCCTACCTAAATAGTATAGAGTTTATATTTCTCTAAGTTTACGAAAAGGTACTACTAATATAAGCGTTCGAGAACGCTATATATATACTATTTATACTCTGCTTAATCCTTACTATAGATTAATATATCGTTTAAGTATACTATATAATAGATATCTACGAGTCCTGCTAAAGCCTTATTAATATAGGATTAGAAGGTTACCGGTATATTTATAAGGCCGAAGGGTATAACCGTATATTCGAAATATCCGTAGCGAGTATAGAATATAGTTTTCTACTTATCGTCCTTATAGATCCTAAGCTAATAGTATACTTCTTTAAAATCGAGCTTAGTAAATACCTTAGATTCTAATAAACGATCTAGAATTTTACTAATAAGGGGAAGTAGTATATAGTCCTTACGCGTAAGCCGATTTAGTACCTTATAATCGATATAAAGGCGTAGCTTACCTCCCTTTTTAGGTATAAAGAGGATAGGTACCCCTACTAGGCTTATCGAACGCCTAATCTAACCGCGCTCTAGTATCTCGTTTAAATAAATCTTAAGCACCTTTAACTCTACGTATAATAAAGGGTAGATAGGGCCCTATAGGGGTGCCGCCCCTTCCTCTAGCTTAATATAGTAGTCTATATCTAAGTAATCTAGGAGTATTTTCGCCCCTTTTTCTAAATAAATATCTTTAAACTCCGCGTATTATAAGGGTAGGCGTATCGCCTAAGCTCTATCCTCGCTCTTAGTTTCTTTTACTATTAATACTAAGGTAACCGTAAAGGTAATTCGAGCTATTCGGAGCTGCTTTATCGATATACCTCTACTAAGATATCGGCGATATAATAGATATCTCTATCGTTTTTCCCGCTAGCTAATTGCCGGGTTAACTTTAGCTAGCTAGGGGTATCCTAAAACTAGTATACCGGGCTTACTATTAGTAATTAAAAAGCGGTAGCGCTATATTTCGATAGTACCGTTACTATCCTAAAGCTTAATATTAAAGTTATAGTACCTATAAACCTTAATTTCTCCGCTAAGGCCCCTTGCTATCGGGCCGGGGGTATACTATAATAAGTGCTTATAATCTGCTATATCGCTATAGCAGATAATATTCTCGTTTAATCCCGAGTCGATTAGGGCTATTTTACGCTACTATATACTATCGAGCCGTAGCTAGATAGGAACCTCGATAGGGCGCGGGGGCGTAGCGTATCCTTAGTGCTTGCGCTTACCTAGCGGCGTAGCGTTAATACTAGCTAAGATATATCGTATAGCTATATACCCCTTCTAGCTATACTTCCTATATTCGGTATCTAGATAGTTTAGAGTAATATAGCTACGCTCGCTATATAAGTAATATATAATATTACCGCTGCTTTATCTCTATATAAACGCTTTAGGGTAGTTACGGGCGATATACCCTTCCTCCTTATAGTTATAATAGCGCTTATCTAGGCCTATTAAAGAGGCCGGCTTAGAGCCCTAGGTTATCGGCGTATAAGAGGAGGTATTAGTTTACTAGGCTAGCCCGGTATTCGAGGCGCGTTTACGCTGCTTAAGCTTATTATAGGAGCGGCTTATATACCCGTACTCCTTATAATTATAATACTAGCGGCTATTAGGGTACGTATAGGTATAAGTATAAGTATTAAATATTTATACCGATTCGATTCGTTATACTAGTCCGGTAAGCTCGTACTAGGTACGTAGGAGCGTTATCTAAGTACTAATAGTAGTTATAATCTTAGGTCGGAGCTTACTTAAAACCGATATAACCCGTTAGGCTTTACTTTAAGGGTAAGGCAACTCTATTTCGATATTTTTATAGCGCTATAAGAAGGTCTATACGTTCTCCTATACTTTTTAGGTTATTTATATAAACCGCGTACTAGTAGTAACTACGCGGGTAGTTAGGTCCGATTAAAGCTAGTCTTTTAGAAAGTCCTTAAATTCTACTTATAAGATAGCGTCGGGGAATACGCCTAGAGCGGCTTATTATTAAACGTAGTTAATCTACGCCTGCTTAGGATTATTACTAACGTAGCGTACTATATATATAACGCGATCGGTATTAGTCCTAATCTACGCCGCTTAAACTTTAAATTAGTATTCTATATTAAAGAGGAACGTCCGCTATTCTTAATAAGAATTTCCCCTATATATCGGGTACAGGAGGGTAGAGGGGCGAAAAAGTAGCGTTAGCGCTATAAGCGAGCTTATAGAAAGGGTTATAGTAATAGGAGGAGTCGCTATAGAAAGGTTAAGGGCTATATTATTAGGTAGGATTATATCCGTTATAGTAGCGCCGCTTTTAAGTAGCTTTAAGCGTACGCGCTTTCTAGCGATAAAGATATATAGTTCTTCTTCCTTTAAGAGATTATCTAGCTCGGTATCTTCCTAAGAAATTTCTATAAGGGGTTTACGCTATATAGTAGAAGCTCTTAAGGCGCTAGGAAGCGGCTTTTCGAGGTTTAGAGGGTTATCCTTAGGAATAAGGTCCTATAAATCGCCCTAAGTTGCTAGGTTCTGCGCTAGACCTGCAGAGTTATAGCCCGGCTAGGGCGTAGCGCTAGAGGCGCGTATTTAAACTATCTTTACGAGTTACCTTTCTCTAATAGTTTACCTCCCTATAGGGTAGAGAGATTAGATTATTAGAGATAGAATTATAGGTAAAGTAAAAGAGAAGGATTTAAATAGGAGCAGCGCTAAAGTAGTATAGTATTAGATCTAGCTAAGCGTTATAAGAAGGTTACTAATCTCTAGCCCCCTTTCTTTCTAATCTATACCTATTACCGTTCCCTCTTCCTTTATATCTCCGAACCCCAGAACCTTAATTCGCACTTAAAAACTATAAAAGTAAACTTTATAAAAGTCCTGCTACGCTACTGCGAAAGTATAGCTTATAAGTAGCGCTATCCCGGCTCCCTTATCAGGCTAAGACTCCCTGTAATAACCCGAAATAACTAAAGCCCAGAGGGATGTTATTTGACCTCTGATAATACCGACGTTTCGGTATACGCGGTAAAGCTACCGATAAATATAAGTATCTTAATATTATAGATTTTCGATTCCGGTACTTTAAGGTATATAATAGGGTATATAGAAAACTTTAATTCTTTATAACTACGTTCGGGTACGATTACCGTCGCTAGCGGAAATTAACTTACTATAGAAGGTATCGGCACTATAGAGATCTCCCTATAACTACTTAACGGATTAACTACTAAGAGTATATTTACTAACGTTTTATATAGTCGCGCGCTAGGGAATACTCGTTTATTTAGCTAGACTATAGTCCGAAAGAGATTCCGACTAAACGTATAGGGAAACGATATCTTCCTATTACTAAAAGACGACGAATCTCGCAGGATCCTATAAGCGAAGTTCCGATATAGAAATTTTAAGATATAAACGGCGGAAAACGACTCTGCGATATTCGTAACGTATAGCGAATTCCACGAAGCTTTTAGTTATAGTAATCTATTAAAGCTAACTGCTTATCGCCTATACGAAGATAAAAACGTCGTACTAGATAAACCGATAGATTTCTACTATAAACCTTACTAACTTACGAAGTCCGTTAAGAAATACCTACGTTTACTACTAAATCGATAATCTACGTAACTATTTAAGTATATTAAATCCGATTTATCGGGCAGATTCTCGGTAGGATTATTAAAAGGTTCTTAATATTTTATTCCATTTATTAATAATTATACTCGATTTTATTAAGTATACTTTATCGCCCGAAAAGACGACGTTTAAAACGTTATTAACAGATTCTTAAATATAATCGAAACCTAATTTAACTTAAAAGTTAAGATATTTAGATTAGATAACGGGGGTAAATATATAAATAAAACGACTATCGAAATATTCCGGAAACGAGGTATTATTTATAAGAAATCGCCTCTATACTATTACGAATTAAATAATATACCTGAAAGATTTATATATACTATCGTTACCGACGCTCGTATAATAATTTATAATAAAGATTACCTCTTCCTATAGCCCGAAGCGATTTTCTACGTAACGTATCTACGGAACCGAAAACTATACTTAGCCCTACTATACTAAATAACGCTATTTAAGGCACTTTACGGACGAAAACCTAATATCGGATACTTCTAACCTTATTTTCGCCCTGCGTATCTCTATATTCCTATCGAGGCTTGCAAGCCGGGAACGAAATTATTAGATAGAGCCGAAAAGGTATACTTTATAGGATTTAAAGCAGAAGGCGAGAGCGTTTTTCGCTTATACATGCTATTTAGAAAGGTCGTCGTAACCGTAATATTAAGCTATATTACTTAATCTATTCCTGTAACGAAAATTATATAGATAATTAGTTAATAGGACGAAAACGTACTACCTAAGATAAAGGTATTACCGGTATCCTAGCCGATTAAACCTACTAATAATACAGAACCTATCGATGAACTACTTAAATATACGAGACCCGTATAATAAAAACAACTAATATCGCGACCTATTATCGAATCCCTCGTATTATATAGTTCTCGAGGAAGACGAATTCAGCCTTTACGAAAAGCTAAAGAAAATACGAATATCGTAGATAATAACTTAGCACTATTTAGTGCTAACTACTATAATTAAATATTTGCCTAAGCACTACTCGCTAATACGGTAAACGCCGATAATATACCTTATACCTACGTATAGGCTATAAAGAGTAATAAGAGAGACGCCTAGTTGCAAGCTATAGAGAGAGAACTTAAATTATTGTCGGATATAGGCATATAGATCGAAGTACTAGCTACCGTAAACCAATATATCGTTAACCCTCGCTAGGTATATATAAAGAAGTTTAATACCTTAGGCAAACTCGTCCGATATAAGGCGAGACTTATCGCTCGTAGATATACTTAAATCTATAGTATAAACTATAACGATACCTATAGCCCTATAGTACGATACGATAGTCTAAGACTAATTATCGCTATTGCGGCGATAATAAATTAGTAGCTCTAGCAGTTTAATATCGAAACGGCTTACCTATATAGCTATCTTAAATATAACGTTTATATACGACTACTGTAAAGATATCGAACTATATCTAAGAATATTATTTTAAAATTACTCGGCGCCTTATATAGTCTTAAATAATTAGGTTATAAATGGTTTAGTACCCTTAGAGACGAATTAACTAAATACCTTATAGAATTAATATTCGATCCTTATATCTTTATCGGAAACTAACTTATCGTCGCTATCTATATTAACGATATTCTCGTAATAGGGGAATTATCTCGAGTTAACGGTTTTCGTATAAGACTAATATAACGCTTTAAATATAAAGATCTCGGTTATTACAGATACTTACTCGGTTTAGAGATTACCTAAACCGACGACGACGTTTATATTTCCTAGAAGGGATATACCTAGCGTATTTTAAAGCGTTTTAATATAGAAAACTATAATTAAAGATAAACCCTAATAAACCTAAATTCGTTCCCGATACGTAAATAACTTAATAACGTTATAACGGACGCAATAATATATCAATTACTTACGGGATCTATTAATTTCCTTATTACGGGGATAAGACTAGACCTTATATTTCCGTACGTAATACTATCGATATTTAATACGAAGCCTGTAATTCGTTATCTTAACGTTATAAAGGGGATATTCCGCTATATTTAATATACACTAGACTATACTTTAAAATTTCTAAAACAAAAAATATTATCCCGCTTCGCCGAGCTCGATATATATATAGATACTTTATATAATACCGATCCTAATAACTCTAAAGTATTCGGCGGATACGTATAATTAATTAATAGTAGCCCTATTACCTAGCTATCGAAACGCTAATCTACTATTATTAAATCTACTTATAAAGCCGAATATATAGTATATTCTTCGGTATCGTTATACCTTCGATAAACGATTCAAGCTTTTAAGGACTTAAACGTTAAATATATTAAACGTCTGCTTATTCTTTATATCGATAATTAACCGGCGTTAAACCTTATCTAAAATTATAAGATTAATACCCGCTCGAAGTATATTACCGTTTACTATTATTTTATACGTAAAGGAATTAGAGAGATATACGACGTTCGTTATATCGTATTAAAGGATAATCTTATCGATATTTATATAAAAGCGTTACCTCGACTTATACTTCGGGAGGTTTATATAAAATTAAGATTAACGGATAAGTATAAAGTTTATAGATGAGTTAGTACTAATAAGTGCTAACTAGTACGAATTATAGCGGAATATTCAGACTATATTTTAGCTATCGTATATTATATCTCTTATTATCGTTAGATAACGATACTCGCGATAGGGGGTGTGTTAGAAGGTGCGACGGTTATATGACTAACGCTAGCCTATAGGTAGGCTCCTTCTGAGCGTTCGATAGCGGGAGATTTCTCTCCTTAACAACAATAATAAACTATCGTTTGCTTCATTAACTTCATTATACGTTTGGGTTATAGTTTTCGGTATCTTGTCGGCTATTCTATGCGAGAGTTCCTCGATTCCAGCTATAGACTCTTGCAGAATGCAACCATCGTCTCTAAACAGAAACATGTATATCACCTGGGGTAGCGAACGTACGCAAACGCCGAATGCATGATTGTCCTAGTTACTGTGACCTGTGTCTCTGATCGCACATATAAGCTTGGACGGTGGTATGGCCTTGTAAAAAGATGGCCTCGGAGATGCCATTGCTGCTGTGTGCACATTGTCTGGGCAGATTCATTAGTAATTATCTGTCAAATGAATATGCCCCTGGATGCCGAAACAAGAGGGCCGGTGGACCACCCTTTCGCCCGTTTTTATAAACATTCCGTGGAAGTTTGAATAGGCAAGGCGATGCTAAATGAAGACATATTGTCGAAGCCGCCCGCTTAAGTCGTTCGAGAAGGAGCTAGTAGCTCGAGCTACCATCACTAGACCCACGCGCTGTCGCTGGAGAAGTGATTACATGTATGCGGTTCTATAAGAATAGCAGCGATGCTAGCTATGTATGAAAATGGACTCCTGAAGAGCACGGGAAACAGGGTCTTTCCACCCAACCGGAATTAGCATGGTTCTTTATCCCACGCAGAGTGCGTGTTAGGATTGGTAGGTGGTATGATCAATTGTTACTTGTTAACGTCTAAATGTGGCATCTCAGCTGGCGAGTCGATGGATTATATCCCATAAGATGGTCTCTGCTCTACTCTGCATCTATACCAGCACATCTGCTGCTCAAATGCAGTGATAAGCTGTGTAGGAGTTTTGAGTATTTAAAAAAGAAAAGGCTGTTTTATACAGCCTTCCTGCACAGTGTCGTTTTAATGTTTCTAAGAACGTCTTATAGCCTGCGAAACCTAGTCAGCAGTTGGAATCTAATGATCCCATGGGATAACAGTATCAGACTAATCGCATTAACGTCACATGCAGCTTAAAACTTATGGTTGTTCAGTATTTATATGTTGAATCAATGATATAGCACTTGAGATGGATGTATCTTAGGCTGCAGACCAGCTTAGTCATCTGGTCTGAGCTTGAGATAGGATGCGCTATGTACTCGGATGTTTACTTTAGGCATCACCCGGGGCATCTCCTTCGAAAGCGACATGCAAGACGAATGTAACGCGCGAGAAGTGGCACAACTGCCATTAATCGGTGACTTCAGTGTTCTTGCGACTCCGGCCTCCCACGCAACCCCCCCAGCAATTAGTAACAACTATTAAAAAACAAAATACCGCCCCAAGCGTTTGCCTAACGACACCCCTCGCGTCACCTGTGACTTCTCACCTCGCGCAAAGCTTCCTCAAACCTGGGCATCGCGCCGTGGTCTCAGCCACAGCAACACCAAAGGGTGGGGGAGAGAAAATAGGTGAAAGATAACCTCGCATCACGCAATCTGTCACCAAGCCTTCAATTCCCCGACGACCTATTTTTGAAGCGCATGCTCTGTACTCTTCATCCACTGCTCACCGCAACGGGCCAAGACGGTACCGTCTGCCTCAGGTGTACCCGTAAGGTACACACACAACACACACAACACATAACACACACACAAGTACACACGCACAACCTCCCGCCTTACCGGTATTGACCTGCTACGTCACCCTGCGAGTTCGCCATAGCCCCATTCCCCCCACGCCTCAACGCGACTACAGTACCCAAGTACCTCCTACCTTGAGTTACATACCAAAGCAAGGTACTCAGCCATCATGCCATCCACCCGACGCAGCACCCGTCACACCGCATCCATCGATGAGGCAACAGACAGTGACATAAGCGAGCCGGGAGCCCGACCATCTGCCGCGGGTCACACAGCCAGCTCATCGTCATCTCCCCCACGCGGAGCCTCATCCAAGACGAAACTGAAACCGAAATCAAAGGGCAAATCGACGGGACCCGGCGCTGCGATGGCGGTCAGGCGGAAGACGGCAGCCGAGGGGTCGCCACCAGACGGAGACGAGGGATCCGAGACCGCTTCGGGGTCCGAGGCCCACGAGTCGCCGAAGCAGTCCAGGGAGAAGGGAAAGAGGGCGATTCAAGTCAACGTCAGTGATGACGATGTGCCCACAGCCTCGCCAACGCCATCGCCGTCTCCCAAGCAACCCAGGAAGAAGCGAGTCGCAGCAGCCAATGAGAGTGAGAATGAGGATACACCGACTGCCTCGCCATCTTCACTTCCCGAGCATTCTAAGTCAAGCCCAAAGAAGGATCATGATGATCATGATGACGCACCCACGGCCTCCGCATCACCATCACCATCACCATCACCATCCCCATCCCCACCACCACCCTCTCCAAACCCCAAGCCAGCCAAAAAGAAAGGCGGTCTGGGCCGCCTAGGAGCCGCAAAGCGGGCCGAGGAAGCCAAAGCCGCAGAAAAAGCGGCGGCGGCAGCGGCAGCAACTAATTCACCATCCCCAGCGCCGGAGGAAGCAGGCGATAGTCAAACCAAACCAAGGAGGAGTAAGTTGGGAAAGCTTGGTGGTCTGAAGGGCAGGAAGAAAGTCGGGGCGGCGTCCTCAGAAGCCGGGGGCTCTCCGAGGTCGAGTCCTCAACCTCAGGAGGAACAGGTACCGGAGACGGCGGAGCAAAGGGCGAATCGGAGACGGGCTGAGTTGAAGCAAGAACTAGAGAGGAAAGCTGCGATGGGGCCGGTGAAGAAGAAGAGGAGATTCTGACGCGGCGTGGGAACTGTTGCGGAGAGGAAGGTCCTCCTTTGAAATTGCATCCATGATTAATCAATATCAACACGATCTCTAGATCCTGCCGAAATATGCTATTTACAGAACGGAAGCTTATATGTACTAGTATATCCAAGATACCACCCACTTTCCTTCCTGGAGTCTATTTTACCCCTTAGTCCAGCTCGTCGGACGTGCATTTAACAGCCAACGACGTCTCGTTCATGTTGAGACAGTATGCCTGCGCGGTCCCGGAGGGGCTCGACACATTGATGTCTGACGCATAGATATCATCACATACGCCCGCGCTGGAGCAAGCGAAACTGGCAATCTCCGGGGAGTACTTCTTGCTCGTCGTGCCGGTGAAGTTCTTGATGTAGATCTCACTGATCGTCAGGGGCGAGGGGTATTCCAGGCAGAGAGTGGTGTTCTTCTGTCCGTAGCATTGGGTAACCTGAATGGCCAGGTCGACGTTGTCAATGAACATGCCATCCTATTGCAATGTCGGTCAGTATATCGTCGTCGGAAACGGGTCGGGGGGCTCATTTCTGAAACTACTAGCCCTTAGGCCATGTCCTCAGAGAGCTAAGGATGAAAAGAGAAGAGAACTTACGTAGGTGATGTTCTTCACGTGGCCGTCACCACCACCGCCTGTTGTTGATTTTTCGATTAGCCAAGTGGCCTCTATTGAGGTTGGGTTTGAGATCGAGTTCATAACTTACCTTGCAAGTCGCCAGACAAGGCGGACTGGGTGTTCGGCCAGACCTTGATGCGAGCACCGGCCCCAGAGTTGTGCATGGACATATTGGCAACGTAGACGTTCTCCACGATGTCATACTCGCCCTTGTACTGGCCCAGGGAGCCGACGCTGATCCCATGAGAGCCGTTGCAATAAGTTGACTGGACGAGGATGTTGGTGGAGTTGGGCTTGAAGGAGACGCAATCTGTTGCGGAGGAATAGTTAGTTGTGACCATACGGGTTGGCTCGTGAGATGGCGTGACTGGTGGGCGAGCAGTCGACAAATCTGCCCGTCATGTGACTCCGTCATATGTGGAAGGTGGTATAAAGGAAAGTTGAGTCTTACCATCGCCGTTGTTGACCCATGAGTTCATGATGGTGATGTCGGAAGACCTATAAGTATCCCAGCCATCCGTATTCTTCGCTACATTAGAGCTGGTAGAGTCTCCATTGATGTTGATGTTGTTGAAGACGACATCTGTGGCATTCGCCATGAAGACATAGTACATGGGCGAGTATCTCAGATTGAGGTCGGTCAATATGCTGTTGCTTAGGCCGTCGATTCCAATACTAGAAGTGGCAACCGTTAGTCTTCTCGATATCGCAACAAACGCACTGGGGATAATTCTGTACTCACAGGACAGGTCGGAGAATGTATTTGTCCTTAGCGTAGAGATCGTACCAAGTTTGACCACTGCCATCCAGAGTGCCACCTGTACAGTATGTTAGCCTCGGAAATGTTTATGCATGAAGTCAATGTTGTGCGACAGTCTGTGGAGAGGTTGAGGCAGTGTTGGTAAAGCGGCATCGGAGAATACGCCAGGCTGTCACAGTCGCAGCGCCCAAGGACGCCCGGCTTCTGTGTGAGAGAGCACGGGTAGGTGATCTGTAGCACACAAGGCGAATGCAAGGGGTTGGCTGCCCTGCAGGTGCCTTTGGCTGCCTTGCGCCGCCACTCGAAGATCGAGGCTGTCAGGTTTGACAGCAGTTCTGCTGAAGGGGCCTGTACGCCTACTCCCACAGTCTGTCGTGTCTACGGCCGAAACCCCCATTGTTGTATCTCCTCATCGAGCTAAACGAATGCGACAGGCCTTTCTCTGGGAACACCAAAGTTGGAAGAAAAAAGACACAAGAAAAGAAGATACACACCTCCATAAATAAAGACGTCGTCACCGCCAAGTTTGAAGAATGACGTGGCGTTTTGGAAGATGAATTTATAGGAATTCTCCTGCCAATAATCGGTATCATCAGTGAACTTGATGGTTCCCTGGATATCTAGTGGTAATCGGTCAGCGGCCCGTTCCCAGTTGTACACAGCGTCGAAGCCAAATCTGCCTCTGTACTGCCCTTCTGCAACCATGGCAGCAGGTACGCGCTCTGGCACATAAAGTAGACAGTACTCAGGATGTATGGGCAGGAAAGTACTTACCAATATCGATGGACTGCAGGAACGTCCAGTCCATGTATGTGCCAATGGTGTACGTGGAGTTCTTGTCGAAGATGACATGACCACCGTTGTTGCACTCATTAAAGGCAGACAGGATGTTGTCCGAATCGTCTGTCCCGTTGCCATTCGTCTTGACGTAGCAGGTCTTGGTCCGCTCTGGTGGGCTCGGGACTCCCAGTCTCGGCTGGAAGGGAGACGCGATCACCTCTGGCCGGCTCGAGGCCTCGGAGACTATAGCAGTGACTCCAGCCACTGAGGCCAGCAGCGCCGTGCACACCGATGATCTCATGGTGCTACTCGGGAGGAGGGATGAGACCGGTGTGATGATTCTCGCTTGGATTGGCTGTCGAGTCTTCACCTGGCCAACAATGTGTTAATGCTCGATCTTGGTCTGACCATATGGGATCCTTCTTACTGTAGTTTCTGGAGGTCGATGTCGTCCTTAGCCAGAAGCAGTTGATGAGCAACAAGAGTTTCCCAATCCATGGGTATCTCTAGACCATGATGGGTATTTATTCAAAAATCTGTACGGAGTATGCCATGCGGATTTTGCCCTCCTCTCCCCCCTTGCTGGCGACCGGGACTTGTTCCGTCCACCAAGGGGCAGTGACGGGGATTTCTCCGTTCATCATGGCCTCCCGGTGTGGGGAACTTGGAAATTCAGGGCCATGGGCCGATGCAGCTGTGAGAATCCATAGGTTCAGGAAGCTTCAGGTGGTGCCCCTTATTGGTTCCGCAATGCTCAACCGAATGCGGCTGAGTACATACGGGAGGTATCATTTTTGTGTACCGACAGGCTGGATCTCGGACAGGCCAAATAGAAATAATGTGACAGTGATTCGTGGCGTTGGGTCCCTTCATCTTTCCCGGATCTCGAAAATATATTAGGTAGAGTGAAATGTTCAGAGGAAGTTGGGGAAGTCGGCTTGGGACCCCCGAGAACCCCCTCCCCCTCCCCCTCCCCCTCCCCCTCCCCCTCCCCTCCCCCCCCTAGACTCAACCAGATTTGAGGGGAAGTTGGTGATACAGATCTGGGATCAAAGTACACCTATGTAGGGACAGGGGGGGTTAACAAAGTTGTGCGTAAAGTCTGTGTGTGCCCTGCTAACGACACAATAGACACGGTAAGGGTTGATTGGTGGAATGATTCTGGAAACCGGAGATCGTCCGAACCCGAGGGCGCTAATGCGGGGTGTTCCTCTACTCCAACTCTATTACACCCTCTGCCGGGGGATTTCCTTAAACGTTATTTTGTAAACTGTCCTTGGGCTTTGTAGGGAAACTCTGGCCCCCTTGCCTGGACTGACTTGGACTGATACTCGATGTTTGGAACATAGACATCTCGTATAAACGAGGACACGTATAAACGAGGACACTCTAACGTATGAGTCCTGGTATCGTCCATATTAAGATTCTTCCGCGAGATTTGCCACTGCTAATCTTGGAATGGTCTACCCTTAGTATCCACTCCTTCTGGTATGCTGGCATTCAAATAACTTTTTTCTACATAGGCCCGGCGGTGTAGTAGTAACGTCCTCCTGCCTGGTCTGGACTCTCTCACCGGGCAGCTGGCAGCTGGCACATGACGGTTGGCAGCAGTCTGTACAGCAATGTCAAAGGTGTAGTCCTCGTGAGGTACAAGGGCATTAATAGGAGGCCCACGAGCAGACTTATCTTGCCCTGTATATCAGCCTCTTGTGGTGCAAATCAACGTACAATCCTCTCTCTACTGCAGCCAGGTCTTCCCTTCGCACAATTTTCACTAGGTTGTACCGTTATCAGCAGCGTGATGCAGTTTACTTACCTCACTCTAGACCACCTGTGTTTGGCGCATCTCGCACCCAACACTACTTACTTGACTTGGCTTCTTCTCGTCTAGGGACGGCCCGTCCTTGTCTGATCTTGGCTTGTTACCAACGTCACATTTGTTCAAGTAACCTGGCTCTTCTTCCTTCAATAGTCTCATACCATTGCAGCTATTAGCCTCCGCTGAGTCCGCCCGGTCCACCTTCCGACGAACTTTGCCCATTACATACAAATCGGTTTGTTTACTGATCAATTTGAACCGCAGATACAAAATAGGTACATCCTCTCTTTTCTTGATCGCCCAGCTGACACAGTGCGCAGAGTCTAATACGTCACCTCGTTGTTGACATTCCGTGCTGGCGTCTATCGCTTGATGAAGCCAGTCACATGTGTTTTGTTTGCTACGACTTGTTCCTACAACCTCCTCTGTGGGGCCCTTTCTATCCATCTGCTTCTAGAAGAAGTGGGTAAATCTTGGCAGGTAGGGCCCTCTCCAAAATCACCGCCAGGTTGCAGATGATACAACATTTCGCCTCCTTCTCATTTACTGACCCTTCGGGGCGGTTTGTTCCATGCAGGGTGTCGTCTGGGAGACGGAAGAACTGCTGTAGTGTTCCCTTCCTCCCCCTTCTCGGCAGAGCTGGCTCGTCTTCCCGGACTGTTGTGGCCTTGCTGCTGCAGCTTGACAGGAGACACAGCAGCTTCAACATATGTCAGCCATCTCGGTTACTGGAACACACCTCAGGAGAGCAGCGCCTTGATGGTCTGTTCTTTGAGCTCGAGATTACCAGCCCTTTTTGCAGTCTGGCCACAAAATATTGTTCTAGCCTCTTCGTTCGTGTTTGCCGCATTGAAGCATGTCCGGGCCTCTCAGCCGAGATTTCCGTATACATACATACGTACATACAGGCCAGGCCTCAACCTCGTACAAAGCATGCGCAATATGCGCGTGTGGCACCGTTTCTGCCAGACTATTGAAGCAGCCTGCGAGCCGTCTCGCAGGCAACCCTGCCACCACCACAGACACCTGGGCAGTCATCGTCATCCGAGTTCGTCCGATCCCCCTTGCGTTACATGATCGTTACCGTCAGATGTGCTCGACTTAGATCGGAGCCCTGGGGTCGTATAAGATATACTGCAGCAGAACGGGCATGGGTGTACTTGGCGTGTGCGACGCAAGTGGTCCGGCTGGGCCAGGCGATACGCAGTTCTTTAGCAGCCAGCCCAAGGGTCAACCGCGGAAGCGGCGACGTCGTTTCCTGATACTGCAGACTGCAGGCAACCGATCATGGTCTCGATAGTGATGGTGATGCTCGCCAGTCACCAGTCGTGTGCCATTACCAGGTCTCCACAGGCAATGTTACCATCAATACAACTTGATGCATTCCTTCTGGCTTCAGAAAACGACTCTGCGTCGTCACCTCGCTCCAACGAAGCGGTTCGTACTCGGATTGACGCTTGCATAGATATTGGGCCAGTTGTTGTGGCTATCGAAATGGACGAACCAGGTTGTTTTGACAAGCATGATCACGAGAGGTCCCTCCCCGGACCAGAGATTCCGACGATATTTTCAAACGAAAATCGCAGCTGCGAACGTACGATCTAGCATGCGAGTCCGGTTGGTTAAGTCCCTTTGAGCTCTCTGCAGCATCAGCCGTTGGAGTAGATGGCTGCTGCTGATTGTTTTATTCAGACATCGGGGACGGATGCTGTATACATAGGTACTGTCGAGTTTCCAGCCCAAGCCTTGCTGTTTCTCACTAGGCTTGACTAACATCTATGTTATCATAAATGACATCTGAACCTATTCTTGGCAGTGCTATCGCTAATCGAGATTTCCTGGGATTCTGATGTGAGATCCGGCAGTCTTAGAGAACCTTGGAACCGTAAACCGGGTTGAAGGGGACATCACCAAGCGAGTTGGTTGCCTGCCTTTCTCGTTGCTGATGGCACATGGCAGCTGTCAAAATTTGTTTGCGGGCGCTATTCTCGGCAGTCAAGATTGACCAAACCAGGCTACCGGTGAGCTACTGCGGAGTAGACAGGGACATATTCATGCAAGTCACGAGCCGAACCTAGCTCCAACCCTGTAGTCGTGGAATTAGCGAGTGTCCTAATGCATGCATTCACTTCTCACTCACACACTGGGGGATCCGCTAATGGAGTGTTCCCCGTAGACTGGATGGCCACTCCCTGCATGAGGAGAGATGCCTCGGTTTTCTCCTGATATTCACTGCAAGGGAGCTATCTGCTGCAGCTCCCGAGGTCGCAGCTCCCCTGGTCTCGGATGTCTTGCTGGTCCCAACCCAGCCATGTCCTGGTACAGGGCCCTGCAATGCGAGTGAGCTTGCTCACAGCACATCTTGCCAAGGAAATTTGGGGGCAGGGGGAGGGGGAGGGGGAGGTGTCATACGATATCAATTGGATGCCAAAGTCATCACATAACTCCCAGGGTCATCATCATCATCATACCCTGGGTAGGTAGAGCTTTTCCTGATAGGATGTGGGGGTCAACCAAAAGAGCAAGGCAAGCGTCAGTGGCATGTCATCGAGGCCCGGTGTCTACCTATAAGATCTGCCGTACCCATGTAACGGCAGCCTGCAGAACGTTAACCACATCCTTCGACCCTGGCTCGCTGGGTCACGTATGCTACCTCCAATAAAGGTTCTGGGAACATGTCGACAATGTATCATAAAGGTGTCATATCGACATCGCGAGCGACAGAAAAAATGTGACATCTCAAATGCGAGGGGCTTGCTATAGGATCATCGACGCCAATACTTTTTATCATCGTGGTCACACCTTGGCCGACGTTTCACTATTAGGGAGGAGTGACAGGATAGCACCTGGGCATGCTGCTGTTACGAGTGGTCAAGAGAACCGTGGCCCTGCGGTGACCTCGGAAACACATCCAATGCTCCTCCCCCCGCGCCCTGGTCACAGTGCAACTTTCTGTTCTCTCGGCAAATTTGTAACCCTTACCAACAACTATGCTCTCAGGGCATGACGCAAACTGCAAAAAAATCAACGAAATCCCCCCGGGAAGCAATTTTGCACAGAATCCAAAAGAAAAAGAAAGGGCAAAACCCCCCCAAAACCCCCCCCCCCCCAAAAGAAAAAGAAGAAAGGAAAAGAAAGATCAGGTTGTGCACGAGTCAGTCGGCTGGCAGCATTCGCGGAACGATGAGACCACCTCCGGGTCGGTCCCTGAGCACTGCCTTTGTTCAATGTCGCCTGGATTGTTGGCACCCGTCATCTCATCATGGTCCGCTCCAAGAACATTTTGTTGACATGCTGATTTCGATTAATGCTCGTGGCCCAGGAGCCCAACAATCATAGGGGAAGGCCTTGTTGGACTGAAGCACATACTGTCCATCTTCAGATCCTCGGCGCCCAAGATTTCTCCTTTCATGCAAAGAATTTCTGTACCTTGGTCTAAGGTTTTCCTTGCCTTATACTTCCCTGGATATTGTGTAAAATATTAACTTCACAGTACCATCCTGTGGCCCTCCAGGAATAGGGAACTTGTTTCACAGCGTCTGTTTCAGAGCTCAGCCCGTTCCGATGCGGCGTGGCAGTTGCACCCGGAGGGGCCAGTAAGTGAGTCTCTCTTCCAGTGCTTCTTTCAGAACATACCTCGGCGAGGCTTACGCGAAGAGAAGTTCATTCCTTTTTTTCTTATATGATGTGTCATTTATCTTGCTGTGGAGAATGAGGGCTGCTTGATGGCTCAGATCAAATCCTCCCGTTGCAGTTCGCAAGGCGCTTTCTATTTCAGGACTGGACGCTCGCTTATCATTACTGAAAAGGTGAAACTCTACCTAGACTGACAAGATTTTGTCAACTTAAAATTGGGTTGTGGGGATTGCTAACCCTAAAAGCGAAATGGGGCAATCGATGCAAGATGGAATCTGACAGTTGGTTTCACGACGACACCGATCCCTCAGAGAAGTGGATAATTTTCGACGCCCAGATCGTGAACAATTCCGCATCGGTACGGTCTTCCTCATTTCGCTTGAATTCTACATAATATTTGGTTAAGGCAATGGTTATACATGCAGGAAAGGACGGAACAAGTGATACCGTCTAGTTTGTTACCGTATATTGACTGATGGTTCAGCCTCTGGTAGATAAGATGTCTAAGCTCTGTTGTAACTTGTATATGAATGAGCTCCTTGATTCGAGTTTGCAGTTGTATTTTAGCTTGAGTGTACACTGAATCATCCACAAAAATTGACTAATAAATAACATACATACCTTGCAGATTGTAACTTGGCCTTCTCCCCAGTGCATGTCCCCCCACAACACCACAGACTATAGTAGATGCATCACCGCAAGATTAACGCGCCAAAACGCGACAATACCAACATCCAGCTTCCCTGGCCAGAAGCTCACCCGCGGCCGCTTTCTCTATTCTTTTTCTTATTGAAAACCAACAAATGAATGTGATCCAGAGTCCCCGACGAATGTAGTCAGTCTGGTCCCTGTCACCACCCCTGCTCTTTTAGGGCCCGGCAGTTTGGAACGCTTGGGACCCGCCAACCCGCTAAGCGCACAGACCACATGATAGGGATGTTTGACAGGCAGCGATACCCCTGTCACTTGTATGCCGGGATAGCCCCCCCCCCCTTCATCTTCAACACTTGCACACGTTATCCAACATCAACATTGGCAACTGGGGGACGAGTATCTCATAGTTATGAATGATCTTCAAGGGTAAATCTACTAATCTGTGTCCGTTTTATCTTCATAAAAGGCTACTTGATTGGTTATTGTTCAAGGGAAATGGTGTTTAGTCTGTGTACCAACGTAACCAACATCGTATCCATTGTTCTATATACTTAAGTATATAGCAGCCCAAGGAAGTCAAGCAGTAAAGAGTTAAATTTTACCTAAAGAGCCGGCGACCAGAATTAGATGCGCAACCATCTTTAATCCCCAAGCACTGAATGTCTTACTGGTTGGCTGAGACATGCACAATGGAGAGAGCGTGACGCTAAGACATGGCGGCTATTACGCGGAAGTTATATCCAAGAACAACTGAACCCGTGGCTTGAATTATTTAAAATCTTGCGTTAGTTAATACGCCGGCCGGGTGTGTCACATCGTGTGTGCTCTAATATACCACACACGCGCGCGTCCGCACTAATAACAGCTGCACGCAACGTGAGATCAGAGTTTCGGGCCGAAGGCTATAGACTGATTTTGAGTGCATTCCGGAGGATCATCTCGGAGACCTTTCAGTATCTCAGCTTCTGCCCTTTTTGCCCTCCAACTGTTGGAAGGTGTGCAAGTTGTCCATTCACCTGACGTCTGTGTCCGGATGCAGCAAGGTGCATGGGTATATCTCTACTGCGTCGGTATTATACCCGCTGTCTCTCTTTCAATGCCCATTCTCCATTCGTCAGCATGGGTGGTGAGTGGGTACGGTAGCACAATGGCCTCTCCCTGGCAGCAAAGCTCCGGTTATCCTGAGCTAGGGAGGTCACGGTAGAGGAATATGTATATTGGTTAGCACAGCAGATTCGGTTTTCCAGATACGGCAGGTCGGAACTCTGTTCCGGATGATACCATTGGTAGTATTCCTGCTACATAGTAAAGCAGAAATAGAGGACGGAGTATGGTTGCCAACCCATTGCTCAGAAGATTGCGAGGGGAGGTGGTCAGCTTACTTGCTGCAAGTACAATAATACCGTAACTATACGATCTTGAAACTGTGAGGATTAGGGTACCCAGTCTCGACGTGTCCATGTTGATCACCATGCTAACTCCAGTCTCTCAGATGTAGTACTCATTACGTTCTCAATAACCTGTATATAGGCAACAAACATGAGCTTCAATAGTGTACTTAGGTAGCCATCATCATTGCAACAAACTCTGTCACTTTCTATTGCTTACCCGACGCTGCATTCGCTTGAAGTCCCTTCATCTTATTTGATTGGCCCAGTGCCTTCCCCAGTTCAGATGCAACACTACGATCAGATAGCCCTAAGGAGAACAAGACCAGCCCAGCAAACAACCGACATTCAATCGGATACCACCACACACATACATACATACACGAATCTCATCTAAAACAAGAAATACACCCGTGTTCATGAGTGAGACAACCCTTGATCCTTGCCCATGGTTGGCATTTGTAAGTCGCTTGCAGGGCTGCAGTGATACTTCGTAGTGTATACTATCGAAAAACATCCTTGCAAAACCCTCAAAATGTGATCAAAAGGAAGAAGGAAGCGCCTGACAGCTTGTTGGCGCGTACCTTGACAGCAACGAACCGTTCCACAAGCCTTTGCTTTTTTTTCTTCCCCCTTTCAATTTTTCGTCTCTCTTTTTCTTTGCTTCTCTCTTTCTCTTTCCTATTCCCTGTAATCTCCCTGGTATTCGGCCCAATGCTCCCCCTCCCCATTACTTCCTTCTAAGGCTCCGGCCCTGCATGTGGCGTCAGTCTGTTCTTGTTCTAGATCGGTCTTTGGATATTGTAACTGAGTACGATTGTGACAATTGCTTGTGATTTGAATGCTTTCCCACAGGACAAACACGATCATGAAAAAGGAACGAAAGAGGACTTCGCTAGATACACGCCTAGCCCATGATAAGAGTGACAAACATGAACCCCAACCCAGTCCAATTATCCATAGTACGGACCAGACCCATCCCAACCAGCGTTAGCAGCGAACAGCGCTGCGTCCTCAGCCGCCAAGCGGTCCGTAAACAACGGAGACTGGTGACCAGAGGGCGGCTCGTAGACAACCGCATCAGCGAGCGAGTATCCCTGCTGATGGTATCCGGTCGCCGACGCCATGGGCTGGTAGGTGCTGCCGAATTCTGCGTGGCTGGCCATCATCTCCGGGACGTAAGCTTGCGGTAGTAACTGCTTGTTGCCACTGCTGCCGCTGAGTGAGAGGTCCTCCATGGGCGAGTCGAGGGCGGACCCGGGAGGTGTTGTAGGTTCAGTAATGTGATCGTTGTCACTCTGCAGGGTCCTGCTACGCTTGACATGGCCGTTCACCAAGTCCTCGGAGTGGAAATAATTGCTGGCGCCAAGGTGCCTGTTCTGAGTGTTGTGGTACTGATCCTCAGATGGCACGAGAGACGCCCGTACCGCAGGCACGCCAAACCCTGTCTGGTAAGACGAGGATGGCATGGGGTTGGAAAGTGGTGAGGGTTGGTGGGGATTATGCGAGGTGTATTCGGAATAGAAATCGCCGGGGTAATACTGATGGGTGACGGCCTGCCTCTGCAGGTTGCTGTGGTGGTGGTGCCGTCCTTGATGCTGTCGAGCTGCATGGTGATATTGTTCAGCCTTCACTTTCTTTCTGTTCTGGGCGGCTTGGTATCCACCTTTGCGTCCTGCTGCCACCCTAGAGAGAGAGTGCGCAGTCCCGTCGGCCTGTCTGGACCCCCTGGACGTTCGGCCGGCCCCCCTGTTGTTGCCCTTGCGGTACCGCGTGGTGCTCTCCACGCCATCGTAAAACTGCGGCTCGAGGAACCACTCGGTGGATTTTCTGCCATCGGCACTGGAGGCTTCTAGGGACACGCTACCGTCGCTGTTGAGACCTGTCTGCTTTGAAGATCGCTTGGTGAATGCCTAAGAAGAAATAAAATCTTAGTGTCAGTCATGAATGCATCTACCACTTGACGGGTAGCGGGGAAACCTCTCACCCCGTTCATGCTCAAGTTGTGTCGAATGCTATTTTGCCACCCCTTCCCTCCATTCTTGGCCTTGTCGGTGTTCTCACGGAACCACTGATAAATCTCCTGCAAGGTCATTGAACTGTTCTGCCGCGATTTGAAAGCTCTGTAGATGAGCTGTGCATAGGGCTCCTCGGACTTCCCTCCAGATGTCTCCACTGACGACCGTGAGCCTAAGACATCCTCAGTGTCGTAGAGGCTGGCGTCATAGTCCATGCCAGCGTCTAGGTCGATGTTTGGGTCAGAAATGAGCACCTTGTTTTCTCGGCCCATGGCCATAGGAGCACCGGTAAGAGTTGTACTGCAAGGAGACATAGAAGTTGTAGGCAAACTATCGGCGGAGGCTGGGTCCGGGTACTGGTACGTGCCCGTTGCTGGAGGATAGCCAGAGTAGTTGCTCCCGGATGACTGATGGGATCGGTCCAAGTCCCCCATCACTGCAGAGTAGGACGTAGAACTGGGCTGGGTGCTCTCAGCGGGGGAATAAAGGCCAAGCCGACTTGGGCAGTAAAGTCGATGTTGATCAGATTCAGAAAGATTGTGTGAGGCGGATTCCAAGCCCCAAACGGAGGGCTGATCGTTCCTGTTCTGAACAGTACTTGGCTGGGGCGTCAATATACCAGGAGCCGCTGGATCAGAAGCTTCTCGCTGGAGATTGCAGTCATCGTAGTTGTCGAATTCAGTCGGATGGCTAGACCACAGCCCCTGCATACGCTGCTGAAGGTCTTCATGACAGTACTGTTGTTGCTGGCACTGGTCTCCCAGGGCCTCCTGAGAGACACCATCATGCTGAGACCCATCCGGTCTCTCGCCTTGAATTTGAGACGAGCTCGGGAGGGTTGCCGGGGCAGATGTCTCAACTATTTCCCGTGACGCATTTTTAGGAGAGTAGTAGCCGGCAATGACACCCGGACTGTAGTCCGTGATGTCCGGAGAATGTGATTGTGTCGTGCAAGGAGAGTATGGCTGTTTCAGATGGCTATTGCTAGACGGTAAGTATACCGCGGAGCCACTGTCAGGAGACACGATGACCGGGAAGTCGTCTGACTTGTCAGTATCATGAGCAGCCATATTGTCGCTTTGGTACTGGATGGTGATGTTTAGAGAAAGCAAGGGCAGTGCGAGGTCTTTGGGATGAATGGTAGCTCTGTCTCGGCTATGAAACAATAGATGTTGTTGAGTCATTCGGAACAGGATGCTGTTTGATGGTTGATGGTTGGGATGGAGTGAGACAATGATGCCGAGTCAGGAGGAGAACAAGAGACAAAAGCTTCCAGAATGGCACAGAGTCAAGGGCAGATGCCTGTTTGGGGGATGATTGATATGACGAACCGCAGCAACTGGGGGTGGGGGAGGGGGAAACAGTTTAGACGCTGGCGGTCAGTGGGAGGTTGCGGGATTGTCTACTGTCAGAGTATTCTGATCGAACGGTTGATGATGGCGGATGACCCTTGAAAGATATATTGTATTCCCTTTCTAAATAGTTTAAGAGGGCGGCCTACTTCAGGACGGGATCGATGTTAAGTCGGTCATCAACATGGATGTGGCTCGGGAAGGTCTGCCATGAGCTAAATCAAGATGTCTCTCGTAGATCTAGATTGACTAGGATAGTCTATATCCCATGGCAGCACTGAACGAGGCAGAGCAGGGGGGGGGGATTTGTGTTAGGGGGTGGATGTGAAAGGTAGAAACGGGAGAGGGAGTGGATCTAGAGTCTGGTAGTCCTTTGATGCACAACACAAGCGATTTGCCAGGTCGGAAGATGCACCGGCGGAAGCCCGTATTGTGTACTTTGCGGTTTGTACCTCACTGGGTGGTATGCGGGGCGTGCTTGAGTGCGTCCGTGTGCACAGCTCTGAGTACGTGGAAGGCGACGCGTGCGTGTGTGTGGCCATGGGTTGTGTGTGCTGGGCTCTATGCTGTGTGTGTGGCCGGGATGATGCTAGCAGGAGGGTTGCGCAAACAAAGATTGGCTTGCTTTGGTTACAGTCTTTCTTGAAATAGATGCAACCATACCCAAAGTTGAATATGGACGGGTCCGGGGAAGGAAGAATCCTGCCGCATCTGTGTATGTGAGGATGAAGGTCTGGGGTACAAAAGTGCAAGGAACTTCACCCCTCCCTGTCGCATATTAAGGAGGTACGTACCTACCAGACATGGACAGCCACAATACCGTTTGAGACCCACACATTTTGTACGCAGGCACATCATGTTAGTATCCTGACGTGGCAAGGAGCAACCTGGAGGATATGGGAGCATGTGAACCTGGCACGGGGGTCCATAAGCCCGGTGAACGAGGCGGCACCGAAACTCATTAGGTGGACAAGAGCAGATGTGAGAGAAAGGCGAGCTTCGTACCACAACAAGAAGGACGAGAGCCTTGTGCAATGTAGGTGTATAAAGTAGATGCTTGCCAACCTAGAGTGTATTTGTCCAGACATTTCAGGTGGAGGTGATACCTCACTCTAGCGAAGGTAGGAGTACTGATGCTCGCATCCTGACATCTGAAGGTACACGTGCGAGCCGTACTCTTTCCAGAATAAGGGATCTTTAACCATAGCAGTCCATGACAAAGGCTCCCCGTGTCTTCCGGGGCTGACAACGGAGAGGCGCGGAGAAGCGTGAAGGGGTGCTGGCAGCTGCAGGTACCCTCTCGCCAACGGGCCCTCCAATCAAGTTATTCCAGGGACTGTATTGGGCAAATTATAGCCATGTACCCAAGGGAAACAGATGTAGACCACTCTCGGGAGCATAGGGACGGCGAGGGTGAGCTGGAAGTGCATTTGGAAAGACCTACGGGGGTCGAGCTCAGTCCGTCGTTTATTGAACCCAACTAAATCATCGATACCATGCATTGCGGGAGGTGGGGAAGCGAGGACGTAGGCGGGACGTTTGGACTGTCAGATCTCACCGCCTGCATCAAGCTGCTCGTTATTGTTCGATCATGGACGCATAACTGTTCTGCAATCAAGATGAAGGTACCCGCGAAAGCAATTGCGCCCCCAGATTTGTAGTGGACAGTCGGTGTAAGATTCTCAAGGCAGCAGAATGGCACAGAGAGCAATGGAAACTAGCGGCGTCAGCCTTGCCATCAACATTCTGGAAGGTTGTACAAGTCAGATGCCGGGCGAATGCGAGAGACTCGATGGTTAGAGGCAGAATTGTGCGGTCAAGATAGGATTGTCGGAGAGGTGAAGGTGAGGCCGACGGGACCCATACGGTGACACAGAGAGCTATCGCCTGCTATCAGTCTTATGCAACTTGCAGCGAAGGCAACGTCTGGTACGTAATACATGGGGTCGCAAAGTGTCCAAATTTGGTCTCTTGATCTTCGTCCGGCCTTCCTGATTGTCTATCGAGTGAGAATACATGTGCCAGGAACATCCCTGTAACGGTAAGTTTGATAACTGTCAGAAGCCAGTGACATCCTGCAGTTGTCAATTCTGTGCAGTTCCAACTCGCATACCGGTGGTGCGTGCCATACCTCTTTTCGAGGTACACTTGACACCAATATGTGGATGTAGAAATCGAAATGAAAGTTGAAGTCCATCATTTTCTGTAGTAGATCTGCAGAGGACCGACATGTTAGCATTTACGTTCGCACTTAAGAGAAGTGAATGGAAGTCGGTGAAATACTTGCCTTCTTGAACTGGAAATGTAGCTGGAGAATGCCTTTGTCGAAGCTGCTTTTGAACCCCCTTTCTTTCTTCGCCGAATAATCCCACTCACGATCGACTATGCGGAATGCAATATCTTCGTATGGTGGGCCAGCAATGAACCGTAGCAGGCAAGTGTCCTCCTCGCCCGCCGGCGCGAAGGACTCCCCTCTCCGTCGGCCACCCTCGCGGATGATCTTGAATGTAGGTGCCTTGGTTTTATCGATCAAGTCAGGATAGAATATGTTGAACTTGTAGCCTTGAACCACCTTGGGAGGCGGATTGTCATGATCGTAGTGGGTCTGGTTGTACTTGTTCCATTCATAGCCCATCTGCACCCGGTTGAAATACTGCGGTTTCCGTGGGCGATACTTCTCAGCCCACTTAGGCTTCGAGCCACTCGGGACTGCCTCTTCTGCTGTGAAGATTTCTTCGTTCTCACTGATGCCACGCGCAACCTCACGCTCGTAGAGAGCTCGAGTAGCTTGAGAGAAATCCTGAGCACCAGTCGATGCGAAACGTGCGGTTCCAGGAGGCGGGTCGGCTCCTTCGGCTTCAGCAGCAGTAATAGTAGCAGATGACAACTTAGTCGGTCGTTGGTGGACTTGGCCTGTGTTATCTGCGACCGGGGGAAGGCCAGTTGCAGCAGATGCGAGAACCTCTGCCTTGGCTGGGTTCCTAATCCTGAGCTGCTCGAGCCGGCTTTCCTTGATCGCATCACATATAGTCTTGAGCTTTGCCTTGGCCTTGTATATCGGTAGGCACTTCAAGAGTCCGCCCCAGTAGTCCGTATCGATATGTTCGTCTGAGCGCAGTTTCGCCTCAATTTGTTTCTCCAGGGACTCGAGCTGTTCGAACGTCTTTGGCCCAAGAATCCTATCGACGTCAGAGGACACGGAACTGATAGCGCGTCCTTCATGGTCATATCCTTGCAGCTTCTGTCTTCTGTCATTGCAGAGCGTGAGCAGAGACTTCCAGTAGTCGCGATTCCTCTGGCTGGTCTCCAATGTGTGAAACGACCTAATGTCCGACTCCAACTCTTTCAGCTCTGCCTCGTGCAGGTCTTCCAGAAGTTTGTCTGGGGCTGGTACATCGATATCGACATCGGCGTCGTCATCATCGTACACGTCGCGGTCGGTGTCGAAGTAGCGAAGGTTGAAGGCCAAGTAGTCGATTGGTTTAGCACGGCCTTCTCGCACCCTGATGTCGGCCTTCTTTTTGGACTGCTTCAACACAAATTTATCTTCATCGGCGACGAACTTTCTGGCCTGGTCATCCCCGCTGAGAAAGTGAGCAGCATTGCTCGCGATGTTGGAGGGGCCGGGTCTTGAGGGCTTGTTGATGCGAGTGTTCGCGTCTCGTCGGGGCGCAGTGATGTCTCTCTCCTTCCGCTGCGGTGAGTTGCGGCCTTCCAGCATTGCCTGTCGGCCTGGGTCCATAGTGACCAGTGTGAAGAAGGAAGAAGAAGGAAAACTAGTAGCTGTACGAAGGGTCGGTCTTTTTGTCTTCACTGTTGAACACACGGATTGTTTGTAATGCGGGAAGTTTGGGATGTTTATTGATGACCGGTGATCGAGGCGAGGTTGTCTGCTCTACCCTGCTGTGCCTGCCGGGATGACATTCGGTGTAAGGCTTATGTAATCAACCACCGGCCGCTGGACGACATCCATTATTGTACAATTGAAGTTGTCACACATCTGGGTTTACGTAGGACTTTTCAGTCAATGCAATGAATTCCCAGGTGCCTTCCGTAAAATAATCTTATGTGATCAAGTAATCAAGTATTCATGATTTCTATTCTGACGGCGTGATTTTGCATGGTGTTCTGTTGGACTCTACAAATTATCAACCGCCTTCCATCTGCCGGGCATGTACCCCATAGGATAGTATTCTGAATAGCATTTCGAGGCATCTGCTGGCTAGTTTTATAATGGGACTAAGAATTTGCCCCTGCAACTGTGAAGCTCTGGTGAAGGTTCAATTAACAGTAACCTTCCCGGGGTTGTTGACCACGGTACAAGGAGACAAGAACGGAAGGGTGTGGGAGAAGGAACACACAGTGAAGGGTGGTCTGAGAGAAAATATGTCCTTGGAGAGGTATATATGGTCGGTTATCCCAAACCAGATCACAATAAAGGATCAAAATCTCTGTTGAAGTGGGTATTACGCCGTTTGGTATTTACTATCAGTGTAAGTCAGCCCAAGCTCTGTATCATATCTCCATCCGATGCGTGAGAAGGCGGCAACATTCAACATCGAGCAGGTGTTAGTGAATCCCGGATGATTGATTATATACAGTTCCTTCTCACCAAAGTGAAAGCTATCTTGATCTCTGAACGCTGCCCACTCTCTTGACTTATGTATAGGTTGAAACTTTGTGTATGCATAGAAGATGATGATGATAGTTACCAGACTATTCACCTCAAACGGTATGTCCATCTGGATCTTGGTGACTAACAAACCAATAATGACCCGAGAAGACTCTGGTGGCAAATAGTATTGATTTTCGCCCATGTTTACGCCGTATCTGTCCCAGTGTTGCTGTTGAGCAAATAATTAGTACGACAGACCTGACCACCCTCTAGACCATTTCGGCACCGTCTAGGAGGTCAATCCCCTTTCTTGTGTAGAAATATTGCGTTAGATGATGAGTGTATCTTCCAAGTCTACTTAGGTAGTTAGTACAGCTGCATGCATACATGTATGTACTGCATTCGCCGCCTAAGGCTACCACGTGGTCTGCCAATGGCACAGCTTTGCAGCCCGCCAAACTGGCTGCAGCTGGAATAGGTGCACCTTCATAAACACAAACAATATAGACCCAGTAACGTGAACCCAGTGGTCTAGCGGTCTAATGCTTTCGAAGCCACCCTAAGCAGAACGACCGCTAGACCCGGGTTCGACTCCAGCTTGTGTGAGACTTTTCGAACCACCCTACGTTCGAGGTTGTAGCATCTGCTGCAAAGGACAATATATTGAGGCCTCAGTTGATACCTTACCCTCATATGCCACTTGCATGGGATGTCGATTGATTATTCAATCCACAACTACAGCGAGATGTCTTCTGGCTCCTCATCTATGTTGTCCGAGTCCCTCCCTTTTTTCTTTTTTTCTTCTCTTCTTTTCTTTCCCTCCCTTCTTCAATAATAGTTGTGTTTTTGTATTTACTAGTTTGTTGTTTTGTTTCATTATCTCCCAAGGCTCTCTTTATATATCTTCTGCCCCATTGATATCTCCTTCATCACTTATCTCTATACTGGCTGGTGGTGCCAGCCTGAAAGCTTCCGAGCGATAGCCAGTGTGGTTCACCCAATTCAAACTCCTTGGTACTTCAAGGAAAGGTGTGCGGACTTGGATATGAGCATGTCAGGGAGAGACGGGATGGACTGGATTTTGAAGACGAAAGCTAAGCGAACAAATCAAGTCCTTGATATCGAAAACCATGAGAAAGCCATGTAATTATTGACATCCCAATGGTTCATTAAGACTTCATTCTCAATTTACAGTTGGTTTAAACCCCCCCCCCCCAAAAAAAAAAACACCCCAACCAAAAACCCTCCAAAACAAAAAACGGACCTTTGAAACGAGCTTCCAGAGTTGTTGAGGAGGGCTGGTAGGTGCTGGGCGTGGGTAGTTATCAGACGGAAAATGGAAATTGGCAGCTTGTAGACAGCTTCAAACACGGGATGAAGGTACTATTGACAGCTTGGGGCGCGTACGTGGCACGGTCCTAATTCCGTAACTACACCTCCCTGCCCTGCACCAATTCGTTTGTAAATACTCTCCGATCTTCAGCCTTTGGTATCTGATGCCACTCTGCCCTCTGTATTCTTTTCTCTCATACACGCGCGCGTGTAAACAGTCCTTCTCTCTAATGTCCAGTTGATCTCCCTTTGACATCGACTCGACAGTTGCGGAGCGAAGTTGGCAGGAGCCTCGAATTATTTTCCTAACTCTTTGTGGCGCCTTTAATGCAGTTCGATTCCAATCTGACCCTCCACAACACAGTCCAACTTGCCTGATGTCAAATGTGAGTTGCTCGCGTTTCGTCATGTCTCTGTCCAGGTTTCTTCATTTGCTCCCTCTACTTCAACTTACCGCGGCCTTCCTTTGGCACCCTTCTCTAATTGAATAACCCTACACCATTTACCCCTGTCAGAAGCCCCAAGAAAGATACAACCCACCGTGTAATTTCGCTCGTTTCATTCGCTCACCCAAGCCTCGCATAGAAGAGATTACCCTCCAATAGCAACATGGCCGCCTCCACCGTCACCGCTCATTTTAGGCGCGGCGACACTCAGAACAAAGCCCTGAAGTCTGCCAGCCCCACGCCCGGCTCGACCATCCACAAGACACTTAATCGTCCCAAAATCACCAAGCACACTCAGAAAGCGGCGTTGACGGATGACTATATGGAGAGGTTAGCCGAGGAGGTCAAGAAATTGGCTGTGACAGATCAGAACGAACCGAACTTTACTAAACAGGCTACTGAATTGGCCAAGGAGGGTCAGCCCGCGGAGATGGGTCAGGCGAATACTGTCAATATCGCTTCTGTCGCCGACACAAACGATATAAACATGACAGATGCCACGACTCACAACTTGGTTCATAGACCCAGAATCACCGTTTACAAGCCAAAGGCGACGAGGACAAGCGAGAATGCGCGCATCAATAGGGCAGCTCGAGAGGAGAAGAAGTTGGCTGACAAGGCAAAAGATTCGGCCAATGACGCAAAAGATTGCGAGGTTATGGGTCAAGAGAGCCCTTCCATCATCCGATTGATCATTAAAACCAAAGACATTAGCATGGTAGATACCCCTGTTAGTAATGCCATCCCCAACCACAGCAGCTCTGCGGTCAACTTTCATCACAGAGACAGGGCAGGATATGGGCAGAAAATGCCCATCCTCCTGAAGAGATGTCTGCCAAAGGTTGGAATGCGCTACCCTGAGCACAGACTTGGCTTTGAGCAGCGTTATCTGCTAGGCCGGTCTCAGAGGGATGCGCAGGTCGTTTGGGCACTCTGGTCCCAGAATAACACGAAGGATAAGAATGCTTTACAGTCACTCATTACCCCAATTTTCGACCAAGCGGTCCTGAAGATCCAATGCGAAGGCCTGGATCGTGCGAAAGAGGAAGGAAACTCCTTCCATGGCGGTGATATGCCAGAGGACGACTATGCATATAAGGAACCTCGAGAGAAGGAGACCAAGAAGTTGTGGGGTCAATTTTTGAGGGAGCTATGGTATCTGACCCCAAAGTACAGCTGGGTTCGCAGACTGAGCAAGGTTCGCTTTGCAGGCTTCTTTTCTGTGCTGACAGATGCCCGATTGCGAGAGCGTTGCTATCCCATACCGAACGGTCGTGAGCATCCCGAGCTTGTCCGCGCCATCACCAGATTCCTGGACGCTGCGGGTGATGCGGGAACCCCTTGGATGATGGCATACGCGGAGGACGAGAAGGGCACAGAGGATGTGGAGAACATGAAGGAAGTGGATAACCTGGATGAAGAGGATGACAAGAATGACGAGAATGGCGATGATGGCGATGATGGCGATGATGGCGATGATGGCGAGGAGAATGAGGGCATCTGCTAGGCCGCCAGATGTAAAAGCTCGTGCTGATCGAACGAGAAGGGAGAGGTCGTCGGTAATACGAAACTTTGTCAAAGTATTCAAATTTACAAGAGGGAATACCTGTATGTCTCTGGATCATGTACAATAGCACCAGAAAACCATCATACTTAGGCACAGATGACTCACTGCCACGAGAAGTTTGGCAGGGGAGGGCGTTTTACACTTGAGAGCAACGCCACTCTAAGTCCAGATGAAAACATTCATTCAATAGTAAACATCCAAGTAGAACTGTACGATAAAATATGGGTCAGTCAGTCAGTCATTGAGCCTTTCAGCTACCTTCAGTCAGCTAATTTGTGTCGGGCAACCAGTACCCCTATGAGGAGTGTATCCAAACGAGATGATCTCCTCTGGGATGGCTTGTCCTGCGAATACTTCGCTTCTCTCTATTAGATAACTCCCTCAATGATTTTTATGTGCTGGGTGAATGAACTTACTGAACCTTGCTCAAGCCCTGGATGCTATGCCCTGATAACTTCATGTGTGGGACAAGGAATGATGAGATGAGGTTGAAGCCGGTTGAAAGTCGGTAAACCGGAGCCGAGTTCGGCACCTGGGCTTCCAAGGGTTTGCTGTGGTGCCAGGGTCCAGGGTCCAGGGTCCGAGGGGCTGAAGCTGCCCCGCGCCCGTTTTCTCTTTTTGAATCTGAGCTCACTCATGGAAGGGCCTAGAAATCTCCAATGCAAATAAGTGATGCCTTGCCGGCCTTGTTGAAAACAGGCGACCATCACCAGTTTTACCACCAACCACCAACCAACAAATTCTCAACAACTCTTTTCTTCTTTCTAATTCACCTCTATTTTTCAGAAGCTACTTGCTGTACTCCATAACTTCTGCAAACTCTACTTATACTTCCGTGACCCCGACCTCCAAACGCCAATATGTCGACCGCTGATGAGCTGAAAGCTCTGGGCAACAAGGCCATTGCCGAGAAGAACTTCGACGAGGCCATGTAAGTGAACCTCCACCTTTGTCTCTTCTTCTCTCCTTCCTCTTCCTACAAAGGTCGAGTTCTCTGGAACATATACAATATCTAACCTTTGTTTCACAGTGACAAATTCACACAGGCCATTGCCCTGACACCAGACAACCACATCCTCTACAGCAACCGATCCGCCGCGTACGCCTCCAAGAGGGACTACGACCACGCCCTGCAAGATGCCGAGAAGACCACAGAGCTCAAGCCAGACTGGCCCAAGGGCTGGAGCAGGAAGGGTGCTGCCCTGCACGGCAAGCGCAACCTCGCTGGCGCCCTGGACGCGTACAAGAAGTCCTCGGAGCTAGACCCCAACAACGTCGCTGTCAAGAAGGACATTGAGAACATCGAGAGGTCCCTGCAGACCCCAGACCCTATGGGGGAGGACCCGGCCGCGGGGCTCGGTCAGATGTTCAGCGATCCCAACCTCATCGGCAAGCTCGCTGCGAACCCCAAGACCAGCTCCTTCCTCTCCGATGCCGGCTTCATGAACAAGCTCCGACAGATTCAGCAGGACCCCAAGTCCTTGAGCCCCCAGGAGCTCACTGGCGACCCCAGATTCCTGCAGGTTCTCGGAGTCGCCATGGGCATTGACATGCAAATGGGAGACATGCCCGGCGCGGCTGGTGGTGCCCCGCAGGAGGCTGAGGAGGAGGTTAAGCGACCCGAGCCAGAGCCTACGAAGAAGGCTCCTGAACCCCAGCCCCAGCCCGAGCCCGAGCCGATGGAGGAGGATGATGATGACGCTGCTGCCAAGAGGAAGGCTAAGGAGGAGGCCGACAAGGAGAAGGCCCTCGGCACCGCCGAGTACAAGAAGCGCAACTTCGACGCGGCTATCGAGCATTACACCAAGGCTTGGGAGATTCATAAGGACATTACCTACCTGAACAACTTAGGAGCAGCCCAGTTTGAGAAGGGTGACTACGCCAAGTGTATCGAGGCATGCACCCAGGCTGTCGAAGAGGGACGTGAGATCTACGCCGACTTCAAGCTGATCGCCAAGGCGTACGCCCGTATTGGTACAGCGTACGAGAAGCAGGGCGACCTGGAGAAGGCCATCGAGTACTACAACATGTCCCTGCGTGAGCACCGAACTGCCGACACCCTGAACAAGCTTCGTGCTGCCGAGAAGAGGAAGCTCGAGGAGGCCAAGAAGGCGCTCATCAACCCCGAGAAGGCCGAGGAGGCCCGCATCAGGGGTAACGAGTTCTTCAAGAAGGCCGACTGGACCGAGGCGTACAATGCGTACGAGGACATGGCCAAGCGCGCGCCCGAGGACCCGCGAAGCTACTCCAACAAGGCTGCCGCGCTTATCAAGCTCGGCGAGCTGCCCAGTGCCCTGGACGAGTGCAACACCGCCATCAAGAAGGACAAGACCTTCATCCGCGCCTACATCCGCAAGGCCCAAACCTTGTTCATGATGAAGAGATTCTCGGACTGCCTAGATGCGTGCGAGGAGGCCGCTGATGTCGATAACCAGCATCACAACGGTGCTAACGCCAAGGAGATCGAGCAGCAGCAACAGAAGGCCCTGGCCAAGATGTACGAGAGGCGGGAGAACGAGACGGAGGAGCAGACGAGGCAGAGAATAATGCAGGACCCTGACGTAAGTGAATTTCTACCGTTATGAGAGGATGCTATTGGCGACTAACACTTTCTTGAATAGATCATGAGCATCATGCAGGATCCCGTCATGCAGGCCATTCTGCAGCAGGCCCAGTCCGAGCCTGCTGCGCTCCGGGAGCACATGAAGAACGCCAACGTGCGCTCCAAGATCCAGAAGCTGATTGCTGCTGGTGTCATCCGCGTTGGTTAAAGAAACGTAGTCAACGGGCTACGGGAATGGGGATGATGGAGGAGGAAAAAAGGGAAGGTGAAATGGAGGTAGGGGAGAGAATTAATGTACGACGAAATGATCATACCCCCAATACCGACCAATGGCAAATTGAATAATTTTGATTTCCAAGATGGCTTCTTCTTTTTCCAAGAGAACCCAACCCTAGCTGGTTCCGAGTCGACGCTGTCACTTGCCTCTCATACTAAGCACAGTTTGCACAGTTTGTTGGTCCTAAGCACTATGATGGACTGTTATGGGCATGAACATCTTCGCCTTTTATTATGCCCATTACCCTACCTAACCTACAGTATCTGGCGAGAACCAAAGTGTGTATGTACCACGGCACTGCTTGTTCTACATGGAGTGTACGAGGTCCGAGGTCTCAGACGCACAAAGATGAACATAGTGAAAGACGAGAGCTTGTGCGTACATGCTGGCTAGCCGTGACTACGGGATGCGGCTCGAATATCTACAGCTATGCGAATTGATATTTACGACAGCGGGGCATCATCCGTTTCCCACGCTGCCTTAGAGCATGGCCAGTTGGTCGCTCGTTGAACGAGGAGGAACATATATCCGTCTCCTGTCACGCATCATCCGTTAGGGCCATAACACCTTACAATGTCACCCCAGGTATTAAAATCGGATAAAAACATTAATTGTCTGTCTCGTTTGGTTCAATGCCTATATAAACGCCGTGTGTGAAAAGGCCTTTCGTAAGGCCAAGGAAGATGTTAGGTTATGATATTATATGTGAATAACACCCCCTCTCAGTGAGAACGCGTGTTTTCTATAAACAAAACCCGGCGCTATGCTTATTTCACCGTCTGCTCTTTATACTTTGTGCTTTGTGCGGTACTCGGTGTCTCAAGTCGTTCATCATGAGATACTTCGAGCTATGAACCATATGCTCTTTCTACTCTACCGGATGCATCCCAACCCCCTATGCGCCTCCATTCCGTGACGTCTATGTAGCTCTCCTAACGCCTCGCCCTCTCCACGGCGGCCGCGCTCATACTCGTCATTGAGAGTCCACTTGCCATCGGCGCAGGCGTGCTGGATCGCGTCGGTGGTGCCGATCGGTTGTGTGCCATGTGCGCCTTGACCAGATGGCCGGCGGCGAGGGCCGCGTTGAGCGACAGCTCACCGGCAAGCACGATCGAGGCTACGATACGGGAGAGACGGCGGGCGTTCTCACCAGGCGTAATGGGGTGGCTGCCGCGAACACCGAGCATGTCAAGCATGGCGGACTGGGGCTCAAGAATGGTTCCGCCACCTAGGGTACCAACTTCGATGGAGGGCATAGAGACGGAGATTTGAAGAGAGCCGCGGAGGCTGCGAACAAAGGTTAGCATATGAGCAATCGCTGAAATGGGAAAGTTAACTCACTTCTTCATGATAGTGATGCAGTTAGCGCTCTCCACAACCTGGGCCGGGTCTTGGCCCGTGGCAATGAAAATTGCCGCCACAAGGTTCGCTGCTTGAGCGTTGAAGCCACCAACACTACCCGCCATCGCAGAGCCGATGAGATTCTTGTTGATGTTGAGCTCGACCAGAGTATCAACATCGGTCTTGAGGACGGATTTGACGACGTCACCGGGAATAATGGCCTCAGCAACGACGCTCTTACCTCTGCCCTGGATCCAGTTGATAGCACTCGGCTTCTTGTCAATGCAGTAGTTTCCGGACAGAGAGACGATCTGCATGTCTTGGAAGTCATGCTCGTTCGACATAACGCTGAGTGCGTGCTCGACACCCTTGGAAATCATGTTCATGCCCATGGCATCGCCAGTCGTGCTCTTGAATCGGATGTACAGGTTTGTGCCCGCAATGGTAGATGTCATAGATGCGAGACGTGCGAAGCGGCTGGTCGAGTTGAAAGCCTTCTTCATCGCGTTTTGGCCAGCCTCAGAATCAAGCCACAGCTTGGCCGCCCCAGTTCGTTCCAGGGTCTCAAACGTGACACAGGGTCCTCGGGTCATACCGTCACCAGTCAGTACCGTGACGGCACCACCTCCCGCGTTGATAGCCTTACAACCACGATTGGCGCTAGCGACCAAGACACCTTCTGTCGTAGCCATGGGGATGAAGTAGCTCTGTCCATCAATCACCAGGGGTCCTGCAACACCAACCGGCAGAGGCATGTAACCAATAACGTTCTCACAGCAAGCACCAAGGACCAGGTCCCAGTTGTAATGCTGATAAGGCAGCTTTGACCGTTCCAACGCATTGGTGTTATCCGAGGTCGCTTTGGTGCGAGAGATGATGGATCGACGGATCTTGACGGCCCGGGTGCAGTCCTTCAGTGTCCTTTCCAAGCTGTGACCGGGAACCTTGCCCTTCAACGCAAGAGTGATCACCTCCTCATCCGTCATCTCAGCGATGCGCTTCTCAGCAAGCATCACTTGGAGCTCAGCCATAGGACGGTGGGGAGCATCGGAGACAATGGACAGTGTAGATTCGACGCGCTTCATGGCCGATACATCACTCTCGTCATCGGTAGGAGCGGGAGTGGGAGGCATGGCCTCCGTGGGAGACTGGTGACCTGCTCTGTCGGATCCTACAATAGGGGAAAGCGAGGCATCCGAGTCGTTGAATCGCTGGGCCCGAGCAAGTTCCTTAACGTCGATTGGGTGATCCGGAACATTGGGGTCTTTGATTCCCCACCTCGCGGCATTGAAAAGATATCCGTTCAGAGCAACGCTCATGGCCAGTGCAATAATGATCCACTTGGACAGAACAGGGTCCTCTAGGCTCTTCAGAACACTTCCAACCACTCGGCCGCCCATTCCGTAACCCATGTCAGGCTCCTCGTCGGCCGTAGTCTCGGCAGTCTTTCCGTAGTGAACAGAGGGGTACTCCAACTCATATTTGATCGGAGTAAGGATAGTGACGACGACCTCTCGGTTGTTAGCGCTCGCCTGCGCCAGTATAGTGTCCAGACCGTTGGAGGCGACCTTGAAAGGATCAACGGGAGGATTGGCGACCAGACCGCCAAGGCCACCAGCCCAAGAAGAGATAGTCGCCAGGGAGTCGGTGCTTCGGAAGGGAATGGTGCAGAGGTTCACAGCGTTGATAAGAACGAAGCCGCCAACCATGAGCACCTTGAACTTGGGAACACTGGTGCTCTTAATCTGTTTGCCAAAGAGAGAAGTGCCAGGCTTGTTCTTGCCGTCAGCACGAGGCCAGTCATTGCTCTGGGCAACGTTTTCAGCAACACGGCGGCTGACACCGTCGTCCTCAAGAGCTCGACGCATCTCGACATGACGTTTGATTCGGTTGATCTCGAGCTTGATGCAGAGAATCGCGGTGTAGAAAGTGAACAGCAAGATGCAGTCAAAGAAGAGAATCCAGGCCGCGAGGAAGCAGAATTGTTGAAGTCCTCCCTGAACGCCAGAAGCGGCTCCGAGAGATAGGATAACAATCTCAATGACATAATCTTTGACAATGTCATAACCCTTCTCCTTGATAGTGACTTGAATGGCCGATTGGATAGCATTCGCCGAGTTCCCATTCTTATTTCCATTCTTCTCCTGTAGGGCCTTGTGCTCAATAGAGTGAGTAAGGACAGCTCGGGTGAGAGTGATATTCTTTTCGAATCCAATAGTAATCACCAAGAAAGGAAGACCCTCGGAGAGCAGAACCCATGAGATGGGTACGCCCAGCTTCGTGACGACGACCAAGCTGAACATGAAGGCAAAAGCCGAGGAGGCGAGGGTTGTAGCAGCCAGCCAGAAGTTGGACCCCATGCGACGCATGGACAGGAACAGGGAAACGAAAGTCAGATGCATGGAGATGTAACCGAGGACCATAATGGTAATGTCGAGAGTCTCGGCGTTTTTCAGCAGGTCGATGAAGTCCAACCAGGCATTACGGGCCCACTCCTTGATGCTGTTTCCTGGGTTGGCCTTGGCGGCCTTCATAATCCACATCTTCTTCTCCTTGCCTTGTTCCGTCTCGCGTGTTTCCTGCCCTGGAATATCGTTGGGGATCTCTTGCGTAGCAGCCAGGAATTCGGGCGCCTGGCAGTAGGGCACTGACAGGGCGACAGATGTCTCTTGAGAGTAGGTGGTTAAAGAGTTGGAGGTGGATGGCAGTGCCGTGATAGAGAGGTTCTGCGGCATGGGTATGGTCTTCAACGGGGGAGCAGTCCTGGGAGCATCGTCGGAGAGCGAATCGGGGAAGACGTAGGTCAGAAGGGCGAGGTGGTCAACATCGCTCGCGATTTCAGCTTCCGAGTCCCAACTTTGCCATTTCCATCCAGATTCGGGCCCAGCGTGGAGGCTGCGGCTGCCCTCTTGCAGAGAAGACCAGTCGGCCTTCCTCACCGTTTTCGTAGCATCGAACAGGCTCTCCTCCAGCAGGCCGAGGTAACTCGAACTAGCCAACAGAGCAACGATACCGATAGTGTGGATCGGATGCGAAGACGTAAGTTTGGAAACGAATCGCAGGAATGGCGTAACCTTGGTGTTGAGCCAAGAAGGTGGTTGCGCCTGGGTGGTAGGTTGCTCGCCCCGGAACCGGGATGGTAGGAGGGCGGAGGCGATCATGTTGTTGAAGGGATCGAGATCTAACAGGTAACGGACGAGGCTACAATTAATGCATTTGCACCAGGTGATCGAGTGGTCGTTACGAGGATCGCTTGTAGCTTAGTTTCGTACCTGTTGGGCTTGGTGAGCGACATGTTGGACTGAGCACAATAAACACCGGAGAAGTAGATCTGACACGTCGACCGACGGGCACCTTGACGGAAAGAGGGGCTGTTCCCAGTAGGACATGGTGATCACCATGGCTCCTACAAAGACAGGTGGTGTATGCTAAGGGGCAGTAAAGGTGGGAAATGGTGGTGGCCTACCAATTGACTTCTTGATAGCGTCGCGTAGAACCTTATGCTCGTTGTGGATGCAGTAGAGGCTCTCGGATGACAACAAAGACAGCGAAGTCTTCGTGGGGTCAGGTGGTCGAATATGATCGATATTAAGGCCGAGATCAAGGAAGGCACAATATAGTAAATGGTCGAAGGAGTCTCGGGACTTCAACGCCAACAATCTAAAGCGAATTCACGCGGCACAGAAGAAGAACAAACGACGACTCGCGGGGCGAAGTTGGGAGGTGCAAGTAAGATATGAGATATGCGTAGGATCCGGCTGACGGCAGAGGAGCGGCGTAGCGCTCTGACTGGGGGGGGGGAGAGATAGAGAGGAGGCCAACGAGGCTATCTACCGCGATTATTCTAACTCCGGTACAGGAGAAAGAAGTGGGAGAGAATGGAAAAAGATTTCCAGAAGGTCGCAGGGAAGGAAAAGGGTACAAATTTACTTGGCCAAGGCAATTGAGAGCTGGTCCATGCGGGTGGGACTTGCCGCGTGCGCTGGGACCAACATACCTTAGCTGGGAAGATACATACGTACATAGCAGCCAAAGTCTGTGCTGTATCACCCAACAAGGCAAGTTTTGGACCCCACATATGCAATTTCACCGCTGGTCCTGGCCAATGATTGGGCGGAATTGAGAGAAAGTTCCTGAACTAGCGCAACCTCAGAGCAGTAGTGGGTTCCCCACTTGTCTTCCAGTTGTCACTCTCCAGATTCTTTACTACCTATTCATGCGGACCTTGGGAGATGGACGTGCCGAATATTGTTTCCAAGAGTCCTTTAGTATCGTTTCCCAACTTGCTTTGTCGTGTTTATCAGTACGTAGAAGCTTTTTGCGGAGAGTGTCTTTCAGTAACCCCCCCTCCCCTCCCTCGATCTAGCCAAGGCCAGTTGATTCCCATATGCCACTGAAAGGAAAAGCTCAGGTAGGTTCATTGAGCTCCCAAGAACAAGGTACCGAAGTTCCTAAGTACAGGTATCTTATCATATCCGCATTGGTCTACTTTGTACCCAACATCCTATCGAACCAATAGATATCGATACCGTGATGGGGCCGAGAAAGACCAAGTGGCACCCTGGTGCTTTAGCGAGATGCGATGTCATGATGGCGCCCTCCACAGAAATCACCAACGCGAATGGACCCTTGCTGCTCTCATCAGTCAACAGAGACGCGGCCAGTTTTTTACGTGACGATTACAAAAGTGCTTTTGTTTGTTTCGGCCAGTATATTGCGCATCTTGGAGATGTCTGTGCTCAATTGCTCACTTTGAAAGATAAGACGCGAGGGCGTCTCATTGAAGAGTTTGAAAAAGCAAAGCTCCTCATCAACCTTTCTTATCAGCCCTCAAGGTGACATCGGTAGCCGTTGATTGCAGCAAGGAATTTTGTCGGAAGCATCAAGCGTTGGCCCCTGCGATAAAGCATGCTTCCCTCCCTCCACGTTGTTCCATCAGAACAGCCCCACGGGTTCCATACATGACAGCGCACGGTCATTAGACCCATCCAACGGTGTCCTAGCATCGGGATCGCCTCGTCGGATGGCTGAGACATAACGTCGTGCAAGATGAGATGACACTGAAACATGGGGAGCAGAGCCTCAATCTCCAGCAAACAACCGTTTACTTCTCTCATCCATCGGCCTAACTCAGGCTGAATTGGCCCATAGAGACTGCTGCGGCGAGGTGAGCAGTAGGTGAGATGGGGGCCGGACCGCATCGCACCGCCTCATAGCAGTCAGCAACGTGCAGCAATATCAGTTTCCTCCACAGCCTTACAGACCCTTTTGCGCCCAGATAAGAAATAAGAGTACAGATCACCCGGGCGCTGGGAACAGAGGGTGACCTCGCTTCATTCCCTCAGCCTCCCAACTTCCCCACCACACATTCTAATGACCTTGACCCCATCACTTTCCAAACCACTCCTGCACTTCTCCCACCCCGCAGCGTCAACACCCCTCGTACCCTCCTCAACCACATAAGTCACAAATCCCTCCTTCGCCGCATCCGCAGCCGTCGATCGCACGCAGTAATCAAATGCCAGCCCGACCACGTAGACATGTGTAACACCCTTGTCCTTTAGTCTCTTCACCAGCCCCGAATCACTCACCCTCGGATTCGTGAAAGGGTCATAGAAGGCGCTATACATCTCTACCCTCGCATCCATACCCTTCCTGATCACCACGTCGACCTTATCCTTTTGCAACTCTGGTACGAGTTCCGCTCCCTTGGACTCCTGGACGCAATGCACAGGCCATAGTCGCGTCTCGTAACTCTCGGAGGGGTTGTAAGGGTTGGCAACGATTGCAGTATCTACAAATGGCTGTTTGGGAGGAGTGGTGTGGTTTGAGGCGAAGGAGATGTGATCAGAGGGGTGCCAGTCCTGGGTGGCTACCCGGATGGCGAAGGAGGGCAGTGAGAGGAGCTCATTGACGGCCGGGGCTATGTCGCGCCCTTCGGAGACGGCGAGGGAGCCGGTGGGTGGGCAGAAGTCTTCTTGAAAATCGACTATTATGAGCGCGGGGACGAAGTTTGAGGAGGTCATGATTGCGAGTGGCTGCTGTCAGCGTCGTGGATGTACGATGGACTAATGTTGAAGTTGCGCTGCCATGCACATGCGCAATCCGAAGTTCATGAGGGGCAGCAAGGGCAGTGGCAACAACAGAGTTGAGCCGACCAGGGTTACTAACCCTGACGTCTGCCATGCCCCAAGCCCCAAGGTTGACTTGTCACATATTTAGGTACTGTGTAAGCACCCCTACTTGTATCAAAGACCTTTGCGTTCCTTTTCATGGCTCGGAATACCGGGGCTTCACGCAATCGCATTTCTACTCGGGATTCTAGACTTGACGGCTTCGCCGAAGCCTTGTTGGCAGACACTTGCCTGGAGGCAGGGTAGTGTTGCACAACACACCTGTTGGGGCCACTGAAACTAACATGGGATACATCGATGTTGTCCCTGATGGAAACCATACCTATAACCAAAGTCTTCAGCATACCTAGGTACCCTTCGGTAGGTGGCCTACCTCACATATAGCTCAACCGCTGCAGGGTGCGAGCAATGCTCACTCCATGACATCAGAGCAACTTCTTGCTTGAGCCGCGAATGCGACCGCGAATGCGACCGCGAATGCAGCCACTGGCACACACCCGCATCGCCGGCATCGCCCGAGTGGGTCCACCTTGACTTCACTATTGTTGTGTTGGACATGCTGTCGAGAGCCGAACGACGTCTACGACATGCCGTTATGTGCAACACCGGATCATCAAATGTCAGTCATTAGTTGCCGATGCTGATGAAGAAAGCAACATGACGTGTAAAGATGTTCTCTTTTAGGCTGGTTGCGTCCATCTAGAACTTGGAATGGGAACCTCGGACATCAAGATTGAATCCTCGGCCAACCTACTGCGAACACATGCATTACATGATTCGAAGTTGTTGGGGAAACTTGGCATCCAACTCGGCCTATTATCTCCGATGCGACGGAGATCGAGCCGTGCCGTCTGAGGCTTTCTCAATTTGGTTTCGGGCCGCAAGCAAAAGCCGGGAATTTTTGCAGGGACATTTGATTGATCCGATACGGTGCGAGACCGAGCCGAGCCAAACCTGGAACAAAGATCCAAAGATGAATTGGGCAAGGAAGGAAGAAACGAAGATTAAGAGCCCTCGGTTAATATCCTGCCCAAAAGCCCGGCAAGCTGGTTTGACCGCTGAGTCGGTGACGGTTAGACTTTAGCCCCTTGCTGACTGCGGTTTGTTGTCACGATAAATATCTTTTCCCGGCACCATTTTCTCCTGATTTTTTGGCCCTTTCTCCAGTTTTTCTCCCCCGGATATAGTTGCCCCTTTCCTGTGTTACCATTTCCTCCAATGTCTGGGTGTGCTCATCCAGAATCCCCGATGCTTGCTGTCCAAGCAGCCAGTGTCCAATCTTGTATTTTTACTAAACATCGATCAACAAACCACCGACACTTCGGCAATTTCCTTACCCCGTCCCCGGGACATATGATCTGAGCAACAAACATTGTCCACTTTGCCAGCACATTGGAAGCTACTCAACCTCGTAGAACGGCATCGCTATGGCTATGCGCTCAAGCAGTCGCTCGGGTTCCGTCGGCGATGCAAAGTCACCGCCTACAACGAGCAGCGGCGAATCGCTGGCCAGCAACAACTTTCCAAGCCTTCAGAATCAAGACCCTGCAGCCAATGCCACCAGACACGACGAACTTGGAAATACAGAGGGGACTGTGACCATGTCGAACGCAGACAGTAACAGTAACGCTGTGGAAATTACAGCATCACCACAAGAAGTACCGGATTCCGCAGCAGTAGTAGCAGCAGCAGCAGCAACCCAAGGTCAAAATGACAATACCGTCGACCCACCCGAGGCCAGGCGCTCCAAGCTCCAAACCACACTCATTATGATTTCACTCTGCTCGGCCGTTTTCCTCTCCGCTCTGGACACGACCATTGTTACTGTTGCTGTCCCTACGATTTCGGACGATTTTAACTCCACAGCCGGTTATACATGGATCGGTTCCGCATATCTCCTAGCTAATGCCGCCGCTGCACCTTCTTGGGGGAAACTATCCGATATTTGGGGGCGAAAGCCTGTGATATTGTCGGCTGTGGGCGTTTTCTGGATTGGATCGTTGTTAGCAGGCGTGAGCGTCAATATGGCCATGTTAATCGTTGGTCGGACTGTGCAGGGTATTGGCGGCGGCGGAATCATGACTCTCTGCAACATTTGCATCAGCGATTTGTTTTCGATGAGGAAGAGGGGAATGTATATGGGTATCGTAAGCTTGGTATGGGCCGTGGCAGGCGGGTTTGGTCCAGGTGAGTCCCCTTATTCCCCCAGGCCTTTAGTGACAGACTCCGCTGACGGGGTAATAGTACTCGGGGGCGTATTCACGACGAAGACAACTTGGAGATGGTGCTTCTATATAAACCTACCCATCTCGGGTTGTGCCATGGCGATCCTCGCCTTCAGCCTCAAACTCCATAACCCACGTACAGGAGTCAGGGAGGGTCTCGCGGCTGTCGATTGGCTCGGCGCCCTAATGGTCGTCGGCGCAACACTCATGGTCCTTCTAGGCCTCGAACTCGGTGGCGTCACGTACCCCTGGAATTCGCCCACCGTGATCTGCCTGATCGTTTTTGGTGTCGTGGTTGCTTGCCTCTTCTTAGTGGTTGAAACCTACGTGGCCAAGTTCCCCGTCATCCCCCTCCGCATCTTCAAACAACCGTCCAACATCGCCGTCCTGGGCCTCAATGCCTGCCATGGTTTCGTATTTATCTCTGCATCTTATTACCTGCCCCTCTACTTCCAAGGTGTTCTAGGCGCCAGCCCGCTGATGTCGGGTGTCTACATCCTGCCCTACACATTCATCATGGGCGCGTGTTCAGCAGTGGTCGGCGTCACCATCAAGAAAACGGGTAAATACCTGCCCCCCATCATCGCCGGCTTCGTCATGATGACGCTTGGGTACGGCCTCTTCATCGACCTCGACTCATATGCCAACTGGCCCAAGGTCATTCTCTACCAGCTCATCCTCGGCATGGGCGTGGGTCCAAATTTCCTGGCGCCCCTCGTTGCACTTCAGACCACCGTCCAGCCGCGGGACATCGCCAGCGCCACTTCGACCTACGGCTTCACGCGCCAACTCGCAACGTCCATGTCCGTCGTCATCGGCGGCGTCATCTTCCAGAACGGCATGCAGAAGCAGTACCCCACGCTCCTGAGAGAGCTCGGCCCGGACGTGGCCAGCCTGCTGACCGGGTCCAATGCCGCGTCGAGCGTGAACGCCGTCACGGCGCTGCCGGAGCCGCAGAGGGCCATCGCGCAGATGGCGTATTTCAAGGCCCTCAGGACCATGTTCATCTTCTACGTGGCGTTTGCGGGCCTAGGCATCGTGTTGAGTTTCTTCGTGGGGAGTCGGAAGCTGAGCAATCAACACGTAGAGCACAAGACCGGGCTGAAGACGCTGCAGCAAGTTCGGACGCCGATTGAAGATGAGGAGAAGACGAGCCTTGGGGCTGAACCTGCTGCTGGTGGTGTGCGGGAAGAGAATGGGACTGGCGAAAGCCGAGGCGCCAGGGTTGCGGCCGCTCCCAGGGGTGACTCAGAGAAGATCTCCGAGGGTGCTAAGTGATAAAATCCTTTGAGGAGGAAGGGTAAAGGGTAACAAAGAAGGGAAATTGCATATTATCACTGCATGGCTGAAAGCGTGATATCTGGGCATCAAAATCAGCATTGATACAGGCGTTTGGCTTGGGGGGGGGAAAGCGTGCCGCATTGGAGCGATACAAGAGCCGCGATAGTACATAGCGGCTCCAACTGAATTTTAAAAATACGAAACATACAACGAATATGATTATTATGATGGTAGTTGGCATGGAATCCCTCCCGTCTTCTGTGACAAAGAGCGCTGGGTGCAAACCGTTGGAAGAGGAGTGTACGGCCCGCCTACTTATACTTGGGCCAACAAACGAGAAGGGCAGCCGAAAACATGGGAGATAGGCCGGCCACTTAGCCGATTTATGCAAGCAAACTTATTTCTGATTCTTTTATTTCCGAAGCTCCGTGGAGCTGTGCGTGCTCACTTGCTAGACAGGCAGCCACATACCTAGTTATGCACGACTATAGGCTGAGACATGCAACATCCACTGCCAATCCTTGAGGAATCCGGGGCCCCAGGCTTCCCCTTTGATGGAGTGTGGGGAAGTTTCCGGGGAACATTGAGAGGATTACCGAGCTGGAGATCCTGCGGGGGAAAACCAGTCTTGCGGACCTCGTTTTCTACCGAGTAAAAGCCATTGGATATCCCCGGACTAAGACCCATCTTACTCCATGCCTTGTTATCTTGGTGGTTATCGGCCTTCACTTTGTGCGGAGGGGCTACGGTCAATGGACGCGGTCAGGGTCCAGACATAAGATGATTCACTGCAATACACGTCGTGCCCTTTGCAAAGGCTGTGGTCTTGTTTTCGCCTCGTTTTGTTTTACTCCTTAAACTAGTGGGTTCAATGCCATATTTCAACGATACGAAATCTCATAACAACAACGTCGGCGATATGAATGGATCGCGTACGGCAAAGGCCGAGAACGATGACGGTCAGATGAACGTCGTTGAGGATGTCGAGTCGGGAAACAAAGAAGTCGGTCACCATGTTCCACACTCTGATTCTTGTTTGCTTCTACTTACAACCTGAACCACCCAGCCATACACTACGGTCGAGGACCCAATCTCACCAGCTGCAGAAAGAGCACTGCTGTGGAAGCAGGACAAGCGAATTGTGCCCCTCTCGGCGGCAATCTACTTCCTATGTTACCTCGACAGATCAAACATCGGCAATGCTAAGATACTGAACTCGTCAACCCATGACGACTTGATGTCTGAGACGGGCATGACCAATTATCAGTATACTATCGCCCTGATGGGTTTTCTGGTAGCCTATGGCTTGTTTGAGGTTCCTTCTAACGGTATGGCTGTTTGTTCCCTGCCATGATTGCCTAGATATCTTCTGGATTTCGCTAACAATACATACAGTCCTGCTAAAGAAGCTTCGGCCCTCACGATGGATCGCCATATTGATGTTCGGATGGGGCGCGTGCTCCATGGGCCTTTCTGGGGCACACAACTACGGCACCGTTGTCGGCGTCCGCTTCGTTTTAGGGATCTTCGAGGCCGGTCTCTTCCCAGGTTTGGTGTACTACCTCACTTTCTGGTACAGGAGCGATGAGAGAAGCATTCGAGTTGCCTTCATCCTTGCTAGCGCCACTCTTGCAGGCGCCTTTGGCGGGGCCATCGCATATGGTGTTGGGCACATGAACCAAGTCCATGGCATTTCCGCATGGCGCTGGCTGTTCATCATTGAAGGGGCCCCATCGTGTCTCTCGGCTTTTTTCGTCCTGTTCTTCCTCCCGGACTACCCAGAGACTGTGGTATGGCTCTCCGAAGAGGAGCGAACCCTCGCTCTACGTCGTCTCCTTCTCGAGGGCAGCAAGGGCCTGCACAAGTCCAACTGGTGGCAAGATACTAAGGCAACATTGGTGGACTGGAGATTATGGGGACATTATGCCGTCTACTTTGGCATCTCAACACCGTTCAGCAGTCTATCGCTCTTTACACCGTCTATCACAGCCGGTCTCGGGTACGAGGATCTACAAGCCCAACTCATGACCGTCCCCCCATACGCCGTCGCCTACGTCGTGCAGATCCTGGTCTCGTGGTCCGCCGACCATTTCAATTCGCGAGGGCTGCACTCAGCCGTCATGGCCACCTTAGGAGCCTGCGGCTTCCTGGCTTCTGCTGCCCTGCCGGCAGACGCTTATCGGCACCGGTATGGCTGTCTGATCGTCGCCGCCACGGGGGCTTTCTCCACCATCCCTCCACTGCTGGGCTGGCTGTCCTCTAACATCTTCAGCACTGGCTCCGTGGGTCTGGCCATCGCGCTGAACATCGGTTTGGCTGGGGCTCCTGGCCAGATAGCTGGTGTTTGGATCTACAAGGCTGGTGAGGCTGAGGTTGGCTATCCTACTGGCCATTGGACTAATTGTGGGCTTTTGTTTTTCGTAGCGGTGGGATGTGTGCTGTTGAGGGTGTACTATGGCTGGAAGAACCGGAGGCTTTGTAGGGGAAGGGGGGAAGGGGAGGGACTCCGGCTGTATAAGTACTAAGAACCTGATAGAGGCTTGGCCGCTTTCTTGACCAGGGCATCTGAATGGCAATAGCATAGTCTTCGAGAACTATATCACTGGTTGAGTTCAGTTATGGTGTAGCTGTCCAGATCGCTTGTTCCTCCCATTTTATATCATCCCCGATTGATTTGATATGGAATTCCCGCAGTTTTGTCCGAAGTCAAATACTACTCGAGGATATGAATCTATCTTGAGACGGGGCTAGAAGAGTCTCAAAGAGATGATCCAAAGGAGAGATCCGAGAAGGAGGTGCCTAGCGAGAAAGAACTTAGGATTCTGGGGGCCTTTACGGGGAGGGGTTTGTCGCCAGGTGACACAGCATACAGTATGGTTAGTCTACCTAGGTATATTATGCACTTACCAAAAACGTCGTTGCTGTACAGTATGAGAATGGTGACGGTGTGATACATGTGGTTGGCTCAAGGTTGGAGTGGAGTCATACCTTGGCCCTGGTGGTTGCCTGGCGTGTGCCCCATAAAACATACGAAAACATACGTTAAAAGAACTAACACCTCGAAATGGTACATATGAAGGGGCTCCCGAGGTCCCTTTACTTCTAATCTCCCAAACATATTCTCACCTCTCCCCTCGAAGATTATACCCCATCAAACAGCCACTGAGGGGCCTCAACAATTTTCATCATGTCTGGCAGTGTCTTCTCCGAGACTCTCCAGGAGATCACCACTACTAAACTCAATGAGCTCTCCAAGCGGCGCATCGTTTTCGAGGAGGCCAAGTCCTCGCTGTTGTCATTCATACAATCCCAGCCTGACCTCATCGACCCAATTGAGAAACTAGCGCTCCTCAGCAATGGCGTCAAGAACTGCTTCGCCATCAGAACAGACAAAGAGGGCAAGGTCATCAAGGACCAAACCAAACACCGTCGTCTCGAGGTCAAGCTAAAGAACCTTGACCGGTTCCTTGCTCAGGCTCGCCATGACCCGTCGGTGTCGACCAAGGCACTCGAAGAATGGGAAAAGGAGTTGCTCGGGCACTTGGACACCCAGTCACTCAGATTCCAGTACGCATCATTGTATGGCGAATTGGTCACAGAATGGCTTTCCGAGTCTAACGGCAAGAAGAGTGGAGGCGGCAATGAAGCTACTCCTGGTGATGGCGCTGACATCGGAGAGGCATTCGAGGATGTTGGCAGCGCTGCCAAGCTTAAGTCCAAGTCCAAGTGGGAGAGCACAGTTTTTGAGCCTGCCAAAGTCGACGTTGACATACTTAGAGGCTATCTCAACAGCCTCTTTGGTTGTGATGATGACTCGGCCGAAGGTGTACCCGACAATAGCAAGCTTCGGGCCCTGAAGACACTGAGGGATAGTGTTGAGGCCTTCGAGGCTCGACTTGCCCGTCCTGACCAGTTCAATCAGCACAATCTGAAGTGGGCAATGCAAGGGCTCTTGTCATCAGACCTGCTGACGAATGACAAGCGAGAGGTCTTGAAGGACTTCATGGGCAATCCTATCATCTTGTCTGAGATCGCGGACGTGCTCAACATGCGCTTCTCTGCACTTGAATCGTGGACTTGGGGATTCGGCGGGGTTCCTGTTGAGCAACGGCGCAAAATCAATGGCGTCTTCTCCATCCATATGCACGAGGACCTGCTTCAGGCCATTTTTCTGCAATACATCGGCATCAAGTGGTCCGTTTTTTTCAAACGTGTCTTTGTCAAGGTTCGAAACAACAAAAATGCCTGGAGTACACTTGACAAAGACATTCCTGGACTGGACAGAAAGAGACTTGAGTACTACTTGGGGCCCCTAAAACAGAACCGGTGTCTTCAAAAGGAACGACAAATTACCTACAATCAGGACTACTTTGTGGCCAAACTCCTGAGACAAGAAGATCAGAGCTTTGCCTTGGCGGACGGAGAGGTCGAAGTTGAGCTGTACTCAGAGGGAGCGGTTCCTAGAAAAAGAATGAGGCAGGAGCCTCCTAACCCTGCCCAAAGTTCTGTGAGATTTTTGAACCGCAAAGCAAACAAATCAGATACCATACAGGAATTCGTACTGGATGCTGAGGATAGCGATGAAGGCTGTGGCTTCATGATGGTCGAGGACGAGGACGAGAAAGATGTGGTCGTGAAAACTCCGATACAGCTCAAACAACAATTACTTCATCTCCTGTCCACCGAAATCGCCATCAACACTAGGCTACATAACGGGCTGTCTGCGTTTCATGCCGTTTTCGAGGATTGGGATACCCTCCTATCTCATGAGACAATATGTACCGTTCTCGAGTTCCTAGGGGTCTCATCGACCTGGTTAGGTTTCTTTACCAAGTATCTTCAAGCCACATTACGGTTCGTGGAGGAGGGGGATACGTCACAGCTCAAGGTTAGGCGTCGTGGAGTGCCTTCCTCGCATATTCTCAGCGATGTGTTCAGCGAGGCTGTCCTCTTCTGTCTTGACATTGCTGTCAATCAAGCCGCGTGTGGCCAGCCGTTGTGGCGGGTCGAGGACGACTTGTGGTTCTGGTCCTATAATCATCAAACAACGGCCAAGGCCTGGACAGCCGTTGAGCATTTTGCTTCCGTGACGGCAACATCCATCAATTGGAAAAAGTCAGGGTCAGCCCGAATCTCGTGTGACAATGATATCGACCTCCAAACCGACTCCTCTTTACCTCAAGGTGAAATTCGATGGGGTTTCCTGGTTCTCTCGCCCTCAACCGGACGATTCGAGATTGACCAGATGACGGTTGACTCGCATATCGCCGAGCTGGGACAGCAATTGAATGACAAGAAATCCAGCATCTTCGCTTTTATACAGACCTGGAATACCTACGCCGCGACATTCTTCTCTTCAAACTTCGGCAAGTCTGCCAACTGCTTCGGTCGCCAGCACGTGGATGACATGCTGGCAACGCACAAACGCATCCAGCAGCAGATATTCTCCGAAGACAGCGGCGCTGGGCTCGGCTCGGCTTCCAGCATTGTCGACTATCTCAAAAAGACCATTGACCAGCGCTTTGGTGTCACGAATATCCCAGATGGGTACTTCTATTCCCCTGTCGAAATCGGCGGCCTCGATCTCCAATCACCTTTCATCTCGCTCCTGCAGATCCGCGACTCCGTCCTCGAGTCTCATGACAGCCTCTTCGAAACAATGTACGAGGCAGAACTAGGTGCCTATGAACTGCTCAAGTCCCGGTTCCACAGGTCGACCCAAACCGGTTCCATCAAGACGTTTCGCAGGGGCGTCGCGGATCCCAACTGGGAGCCGGAATCGCAACAAGACCGCGAGGAATTCTTCAGCTTTGACGAATTTGTTCAGCATCGGGAGGAAATCTGCATCTTCCCCCATATCAGCCAGCCAAAGGACATCTCCTGGGTGTACTCACAACTCATGGCGAAACCGACAGAGCAGAGTGTCGACCCGGATATCTTCTCGGGAATGTGGGCCTCGCTGGGTCAGTTGGGGACTAGCAACCGCAAGATCATTCGCGAATGGAACAAGATGGACTCTTATTGGCGCTGGGTGATGGTCATGTATGGGCCTGAGATTGTCGAGCGGTTTGGCGATCTGAGCATAGTTGATGCCGGGCTCTTGCCGATGGGTATGATTGGGCTTTTTAGGGAGAAGAGGGTTACGTGGAAGGGCTGAGCAATGGGTGTGTTGTATTCTTCGTTTAATCGATGGTCTGAGAGACATTTTCATACATACATCGGGTTGAGAATGAAACGTCAAACCCGAGCTACATTTATAGTCTTGAATCAATTCTGAATAGAAACCTATCCGAAAGTCGTGGCTGACATGGTATCGTTTACAAGGTAAGGTGAATTACACCAACAACACATGAACGTCAAGCACAGGCTTGGTGTATAAATGCGTTAAACATTGCTTTTGTACAGATCACAGTGAACTCTAATATGCTGTAGAAGCGTTCTGACTTACTATGACCCCCGCCCTTTATTTTTCTCCTTACCATTGACCCAGTCTCCCTCAACGTAATTTGCCTTGCATCGTGAACACCGTACAACCCCATTACTCTCATGGTGTGCCTTAACTATGGTGGTGCCATAGCCTGTGTTGTGTACAATGACATCCTGATCATGGGCGATGATGTTTTCATTTTCAACGAGTCGCCAATTCGAGATCAAGGTAGCTGAAGGTGAATTAGAAGGGTCGGGTGGTAGACTTGAGAGAGCGAGGAAGGAACTTACTGCTTTTTCAGGTATGTAAAGCTTCTCCAGCTCTTCTCTTGAAAGAGGCAGTTGAAGATCAGCCAGTAGGGACGGTGACGAGTTCACAGTCGGACTGAAAGCGCCCAAGAGAACGATCAAGTCGTCCTTTTTGTATCCACTCCCCAAGGTACTTTGTGGGTGTTGGTATAGTGGAGCTCAGACTTCCACCATCGATGTAGTTTGTGATGAATGTGAGGTGGTTGTTTTTTGTTTTGTTTGTTATTTCTGTGTGTTTTTGTCTTCCCAAGTGACCGTGTGGGTATTGGGGGGTTAACGGAAGCCACGCATGTGCTAGCAGCTTTACAAGGTACAGCAGCGCAGCGCTTGGATGAGACATTGCATGATGGCGAATGGGATCAGAACTGCGAGCAGAACGATAGCAATGATGAGAACGATGATTCTCTTGAGGATGTATTTGGCCACGTCAGTGCAAAAGATGCCGAAGGTCTTGGCGTTCTTCTTCAGTCTCGCCCAACGTGACTTGGCCAAGCGGTCCTGCTTGTCCTGCTCCCGCTTCCACTCAACACTTCGTGGACTGGTTGGGTCCTTCTCGTACTCTGCACAGCGCTTAGCCTCATAGGCAGCGATCTTGGCGTCATTCCGGTCCATTTTATTCTGGAATTCAGGTGCCGCCTGCTCCGCCTTTGCCTTGCGGGCCGCCTTGTTCTCGACCTTGTTCTGGTGTCTCTCAGCCAGCTTCGCGGCAAGCTTGTGCAGCTTCACCGAATTGGCCATCTTCGCCATCTTCGAGGTAGATGTAGCGGTAGACATGGTGACCGTGAGTAGAGCAGAGCAGGGCAGGGCAGGGCAGGGACGAAAAGAATAGACTATGAAGTCTCAAAGTTCTTGTCTTCTGAGAAGGGAGGTCTGATTTCCGCTCTTGTGCTTGTCCCAGAAGTGGCCTGTAGGAAAGAGAAAGAAAACGAAATATCGAGCAGACCGATATTGGACTTTTATCTCGACTCTGGGTGCTCTGTCCAACTGAAGTAGACCCACTTGATATTTCGGTTCGTTGGTCCAAGAGTTGCTATATGGAACAGCTATCGTGACCTGTCTTATGGTGTTGTTGCCCTGTCGGCGGTATTCACGCCACGCACAACGCACTGGCCATACTATTTATATTTCTTTTCGTGTAGTGAAAGTATGTACGTACTGAAAGGTTGCTGTGGGTCCTTATCGGAATGGTATGTTGACCATGGATACCTACCTACTTAAGTAAGGTGATGTGGTGGTGATAGCAGTAAGTGCCATCCAGCACAGACCAATAGAGACCAGATAGGGAAGGAGAGTATTGTTGGCTTGCGGGACTACAATTCATTCTCAGATAATACGTTGTTCACTCTCCGCGGCTGATTACTGTAAAGCCAGAAGTAAAGTTGGATAGATATTTTGACCGAAGCCTAGTACATCATAAGGTTGAGGAATCATGTGAAATTCATATCGTAGAGGTTATAGCTTCTACTGCAATACAGCGCAAAATGGCCGAATACATATACTCTGAACCTCTCTTCAACCCATGGGTCTTCTCCCATTACATCCGGCTATATCGGCTTACTTATAGCCTTCACGTGGAGATCCAATACGTTGCTTGACCCCTCATATATGTATGCTTTCTCTGATCTAAGCAGGTCCCGGGTGCCTGCTTCCGCTTCGATTTGCCGCAACAGCCGCAAGCAGAACTGATTGAATGCAAGCAAACAGCAGTTGAACATGTTGTGCACAGATTTCATGTGCTTCAGAGGGAAGATAGCCATAGCCACACGGCATGATGAGGTACTCAAGTACGTACTTGACTTGGGTGCGGCGTCCACGAGCAAGTGGGCAAGACGTTGAAAGAAGCTGTGGCTCGTGCGCAGTGTAGGGGCCGAGCCTGCTGGAGATTGAAATCAGGTGGGGGTCGTTGAATGACAGGGTTAGGGTCTTACTTCTTCCCAAGCACACTTGTGATTTCTGCATTCTCGTCCTGTGTGGGCTAACATACAGCACTTCTTCTCGAAAGGGTACAACCTGGAGAAGTCAAGTCACGTCGAGTCGAGTTGATTACCATACATCGGCCGTCGAAGCCGTTTGTACGATCGCTTACTAGAAGTCATCTCAGTCATCCGTATCATTAGCCAGCTGAGAATGCAATCTATCCTGACGGTCTGGACCAAGTATCGGCACCATTCGCACATACTACACTGCTGGCGCTCTGACTGCGCTTGTGCCCCCCCCCCCCGCAGCCCGGGTTCTTCACATGGCGGAGGTCCGGACATGGAGAAATTACAATTTTTACGATGCATCGGAGAGATTTCATACTGGAATGAATGTTATGGCATGATTATCCTGATGATTGTCTTTGTTGGGGGCGGATTTGACCATGGTTGAGGAACGGGAGCCGCCACAGAGCCTGGCCCAAATACCATGACCTACCTGGAATTCCAGAAAAAGACTGCCTCTGGTCGCCATACCTACCTCTCATTTTAGTAGAACAAACTTACCAAGGAGGTGTGTGTATCATGAACAAGATATCGAAGAATGAGGGCAATGAATACCGCGAAACTGCAGGGGCAACCGTGCAGCAAGAGTCCGTGAAAGCCGTCAAACGTACTGGAAGATGCTGACCGAGGATTTCAAGACCACATGAAGTTACCCAATAAAAACAGGACTTTGGAACTGACTCCGTGAAATCTGTGGAAGGAAATTGAAACAAGGGAAAGAGTTAACTGGTGATGTTGCAGGCGCACTGCGCAAGCCAGGCGTGACGGAGCATAGGCTCACGACTTTGCCTTAGATTGGCCTAGACGCCGAGGCTTAAAACATCACAACACATCAAAACAAAAACAAGAGTAATGTAAAGTATTTCTGTTCGTTAGTGCGTGTCGTACGCTGGTAGTTCAAGATGTACAGTGGCCTCCCCCCCCCCGCCCCTGAAAAATATGTACACTGCCGACGTACAACCATAGACTCATGCCGCTTCCTGCATCCACCTGCACAACGCAATTCCGACAGCACTAAACACCAATGTATTTCCTGCCTCGCTGTCTTACCCAATGCAAAGCCTTGTTGGTTCTCGAGATGCCTCTCGAACCATACCTTGTCCGCTTCCGATTGAGACCGCAGTCTCTCCGTCGCTCCTGTCGAACTGTTGAGTGATTCTTTCGGTAGTGTCGAGGGGCGTCATGAGCGTGGTGAGGATGTGAGTAATCAACTGATAGGCTATGTGATCGTAGTGATGATGGCTTCGTGTCGAAGAAGGGTGCCGCAGGGGCAGCAGCCGGCCCAGCCGACATCGGCTTAGGCGTCGGAGCCTCCGACTCAATGAGGTCAATGGTCTGCGGCTGACCATGTGTTATAGACATGTAATCATCTTCCTCGACAACGGTGGTCACCAGCATATCCTTCCCAAGAGACTCATCAACCTCCGAAAGATCAGATATGGATGTCGATGGCGTCTCAGGATCATCAGACTGCGAAGTGCCCTCGTACTCGTGAAGACTGGGTATGGAGCCTTCCAGGCTGGTGGGGATATGGTCTGGTTCAGACTCGAAGAAGGACATGGCTCGTTCTGAAGTATGATTATCGTGAGATTTGTGATGGTCACGGCCCGTAACCGATACGCCAGAATCCTCAGACCTCACGGTCATGGAGCGTGCAGGTTGATTGCATGATACATCAGTCGTGGTGAAGGGAGGAGATGACTCCTCGGTATAAAGGTCTTCATCTTCCTCGGGCTCATCGAACATAATAGGACCATTACAATCAAGGACACCCTCGTGCCTTTTGCTGCTGCGGACTGCGGGATCGAAATCATGATGCCAAGGATGGCCTTGGGGTAAATAGGAGGCGAAGTACCGGACGAGGGAGTCCAAAGATTTGGTGCGGAAGAGCTGCAAGGCGTACTGCCATTGCTCAGTACCGATGAGGGAGGGATTGCCGATGATCTCGAAACTCGCGTTCTCCAACATGCCATTCAACTCCTCCAGGCGCAGCTTCTTGCGCTCCTCCATCAATCGCTCAAATTCGTCGAGGGTATTGGCTTCGGTGGAAAGCTCGTAGACGTCATGGTGGAATGCCTCAGGGTCCTGTATGGCGGAAGGGACGGTGTTGAACCGGTCATGGAGCGTGGTATTGAGGTCATCGCTCTTTAAGCCAAACTTCCAAAACGGCCAAGCCCAACAAGGTTCGTCCATGGCAGATTGGTCGGAAATTCGGTGGTGTCAAGGTTGGGTGTGGGTTTCAACGGGGTATCAAGTAGAAGTGAATTGGTTAGAGAAGATATGACAGGGCAGACAAGTAAGTGGATGAAGATTAAGATCCAGAATAGAGGAAACCGTGAAGAAAGAACCGAGAGGCTTTGTTGTTGTTTGGAATTAGTGGCCCTGCTTTGAGGTGGAAAGCCATTTAGACACAACAGCGACGAGAGAACATTGTGAGGATACTAATTTGGAGTGAGAATCAGACGAAGGTATCGTAGATTGCTGGCACTTCCTGTTAAGTCGATGAAAGAATGTTGTCTGTCTTTCGGTATGTCGTAAATGGGCCTCGGTGAGTAGGTTCGAGGGAGGAGGAGCAGGGCTGGATGGGGGTGTCGGATGGTTTTGGCGGCAGCAAGGAGTGAGTTTGAGTGACGAGGTGGAACAAAGGTGGAGGCCAACTGATTATGGTAGACTTGGCGACGGCCCAAGCACTCTCACAGCCTTTCTGCAAGACGCCCCGAATTCATTCATCCCTGACAGGAGTGGCGGCCCATAAATCTGACGATTACGGGAGATCTGGGCCAATCGGGTAAAGACTGTACACGGTAGGGTAAACTGTGGGCCTCTTGCAGGTTGCTAGCGGCCTGCACATGCGCGCCTAGTGCTGAGATTTGTAGGACTGCGTTACATCAACGTGACACACCCCGGGGGTATCAGTATGACGGCCTGTATCTCCCCTACCGACAGTTCCTTCCTTCACCCTTCCTTGACTATTTATGCCTTTTTGGTATTCGAAAAATATAGCATCAGATCATATTTTATTACTGATTTATATTCAATGGCTAATTAGGTAGTTGTTGCATCCAAACACCGGAATCTTGGAAGATGTTATCTTTTGAAACATGATGTTCAAAGGACATGGTGGCCCATGGAATACTATAATGGAACCCCAGGGTGTGCTTCACTGGAATGTATATCGACTGCCACTAGTCCTCATGGGGAGACCAAAGCATCAAGAAACCTGAAGGAAGGAGGGCCAACCGAACGAAAGACTGACCTGCAGGCAGCACTGCGCCTACCTGCAGTTTGGTAACCATCAGCCCCAACAACCGCCAATCAAACAACATCAACCGGGTCAAATGTGGGACAGAAGGGCGAAACACGGCCAATAGCATTACAAAAACACGGTAAGCATGACTGCCATGGACTTTTAAGTGCTGCAGGTGCTATGCCACAGTATCCGTGGTGGTCATTGAAGGCCGAGACCTGTTCCAGAATCTTCATTTTTCTCTCCTCTTTCTTCTGCTCCTGCTCCTGCTCCTGCTCTTTCTATCGATAAATACTTCACTTGCAATGTTCCTCTCACAATCTTCGTCGCTTGACTTGTTCTACAGAATTCATCACTAGCAGCCCCAGAAAATACCTACCTACTTAAGTACCTAGGTGCCTGGGTGCCCAACCTGCCCGAGTAACTCTACTTGCTCCATCGATGGTCACTCAGACGGGCTGAAATGGCTGAACTGGCTGACAGTGCCACCATTGCCTAAGAAACACCAACATTATGAGGGGGGCGCAGTAACATCCGAGGGGCGACAGAGGGGCGACAGAGGGGCGACCAAGGACAGCCAATGACCAGTCCAGCTAATCCAGTCCTTGTTCGTTCAAACGTTCTGACACCTAGGTGCCCCCTCACGAGCTTACGTGAGCTTCGTGTGTTCCCTGGGTCAGCTGCACCATGTCTGCCTGCTCTATATCCATCCTCGTGCTCCCCACGACATCTGGACACTCATCACGCTGTGGACGAGGTTCCTTTTATGAACCTCCTCGAGAAGCTGCTTGGTCACGCTTCAATCAACATCGATTGATTGTCTCATCCATTTGGCCATCCCTGTTCTGGCTTCTGAGCCTTTACCCTGACATATGATAGCGTTATCTGCTTGTGAGCAAGTCGACCCACCTGCTCACCCAGGCTCCCATGGATATCGTCCTCCAAGAGATTATTGTGACGTTGTTCAGCTCTATCTGAAGGAGCAAAACAAGGCAACAGAGAAAACCTGCACATCTAAGCATTATTCATTCGTCCAAGGACTGAACTGTGGCCAACAACCAACTCTTGCTCACTCAAAGGGTCTTCAAAGCTCCAGGAGGGTGTTCGCCGGCCTTCGAATTAGGCAGCCACCGCAGCTCTCTCAAATCTTCCCCTCCCAGGGGGTTTTCTAGCCTGCGCTGCCACACCTTTTGAGGACCCTAGAATTTCTGCCCGTTCTTCAGGGTCTTGTTGAGGCTGAAGGACTAAGCATTCCAAGACCCTCCGTCAGCAGGAGTGGCAGGGCTGATGCCCACCCCACTCAGTTCCTGCTCAACTGCCCTCTCCGTATTCCACATCTGACTCCTTTTCTCAATTGCATTTCACCATCATTTGCGTGGTCCGCAAAACCAGGTGTTCTACTTTATTCATTTGTGTTTTAGACACATTTTCCAAGGAAGTGCTTACTCCATCTTGACTGCCATCGCATTTAAGTACGTACACCTGCTTGCAGACGAGCGGTGCGGTCCCCAAGTTTACCGCCTCCACGAATCAATCTCTCCTCGTTGGCGAACAAACCTTCATCCCGGCCACTCACCAACCGCCACTGTCGGGAGCATCCGCCAAAGAACAAGGACCCAATCCTTGGAATCTGGACCTCGACAACTATCCCTGTGCCGTATCGTATTCTTTTTGTATACACCATATATTCGTTCCTCCTCGAGTCTTGTCTTCGCATATTCTCTCTCTCTCCTCTCGCTTCTTTCCTGTGGCTCTTGTCAGCACCACCATTTTCAGCACCACCATTGCCGGCACCAGTCGCCTGGCTATTCCGGCGACACCTCAGCCATGGCTGGACTACGTATTGAGCCACCTTCAGAGGTAGCGTCGGAGGAGAAGACCGAGCCATACTCCCAGACTGAGATTGATGCCCGCATGAGGAGCTTCCAAGAGCAGAGAGAAATCAATGAGGCCGTCGCCGCCGCAAACCAAGCCGTCCACTTGGACGATCTGGTTGTTCCCAAGGACAAAGATATCCGTATTCTAGTACGACCCCTCACACGTGCACGATCCGTCAGTCCTGGGAGTCTCGACAATTGCGAATGGTTGCAGTTGACGGCGGAGGTTGCAGAAGCGGAGCAGCCCGAGCAGAAGGTGCTGGCCGTGACCCAAACAAGCAGGGACATCAAGTTCAGCGTGCGAATCCCTGGAGAGAGGCTGGAGACTGACACACGGCCTCCTCTATGGTGTGAGCTGTATTATGACCCGGCCAGCGATAACCAGATCTTTGTCAACCGTTCGGATATTCCTCTGACCCTGTCGAGGGTATCACAACATCCTGCTACGAGCCCTCCCTTGGGATATTCCATCAATCCACATATAACCAGAGCGTTGATCCCTGGAACCTGGAGAATCAAGGTCAGGGGCATCAACGTGCTTGATTTCAGGATTGTCGAGAAGCGCCCCGCTATCCTGCGATCCCCATCTACAATGTCATCGGCCGCCACTTCATTGAGCGACGTGCCAAATTCATCAGGAAAGCGGACCATTGAAGTCGATGATAGCACATCCTCTACGCCCGAGAAGAGATTGCGCGCCGAGGATTCTGCGGCACGAAGTGATGATGGCGTGGTGATGTTTATGAGGCCAGGCAATGCGACCAACCCACTTGTGTTCCCTCTTCCGTCGGCAGACAAGGGCCAGGAAATCATCACCTCCAACGGCAATCCACTGCTCGAGCTCGAATACGGCAACCTGGTCGAGATACCTGGTGCCGAGGTCGATGCAGACGAGTACACTATCAAGAAAGTGGGGCCTATTGCTTCAACGAGCCTCAGTGCCGTCGACAAGGCCGAGTTTTCCCGAGAACCCGACAGCATCGTCACTGTCAAGATTCTGAAAACACGCCTCAACCAGAAAGCCCTTGCCTCGGCCAAGCCTCATGATGAAGAGCGCAACGTCATACGTCAAGCAGACATATGGTTGCGTGAATTTCTCAACCACGAGGTGTTGAATCACAAGTCCATTCCCCGCTTATTTGGCGGCGACGCCAGATACCTCTCCTTGTACATGGAATACGTCGACGCCAAGGACCTGACAGCGAAGGGTGAATGGCAGGATTCTCAGACAACTCTCTTCACTGGTACTCGAGAGGATTCTGAGCGCATCCTTCGGGACGTCGCAGGCGCGCTGGACTACATCCACAGCCGCAAGCTTGTCCATAACGACATCAAACCAGGAAACATCATGTACAACCGAGAGCGTGGAGCTGTGCTATGCGACTATGGCATGAGCACAGAGACATCGGCGAACCAAGAGAGAATAGGAGGTACCCCATTCTATATTTGCCCCGAGTACATTGGCAAGAAGCTTCGCGGCCCCCCTAGTGATGTCTGGGCCTTAGGCGTCACAATGCTGTATGTGCTTGGAAAGATCGGGCTACCGGACGCTAGGGGCGCGAGGAATCACCCACGCCAGCTGTACTGGATGATCGCCCACGTCAATATAGCCCCGCAGCACCAACGACAACAACCCCAGTACGATGGGCGAACCGCTGCACAGAAGATGCAGATCTGGCTTAACGAGGTCAATGAGGCCAAGGGCCGGTTGAACCACAATGACAAGCTGGAGAGTCTGGTCGCCAGGATGTTGATCTTGAACCCGAAGCAGAGGATTACCATGAGACAGGTTATGCAGGAGCTGTCTCGAACACCCGCGGAGGTTGAAGGCTAAGAACCCATACGTGATGTGATCACTCACTATGGGGAAATAGTATCATATTGCTTATGCGGAATGATTCATGGATTAATGAACTCCAAGAAACGAGAGTTTTTCTTTGCGTGCAGTCTGACTTCATTGAACACGGAAATTCGACAGCTGCTGAGAATGTCAACAACGATGGTGAGTGTCTCGCACATATCGCTCCATTCCGTTGGCTGAAAGATGGGCCTGGTAAAGTCAATGCTATCTGCCGTTTTCGACGCAGTTCATGGTTCACCGTTTCTTTTACTGACACGCACAGTAGACCCAATATCGAAAACCAAAAATATAATTGGTCGACAGTGTTCGTGCTTGTCGATAGAGATATCTGCTTAGCAATTTCCAATAATACAGAACGCCAAAGACAGCTCGACCGAAGTTCATGAGTGATGACCCGATGATGCCCAGTTGGTTAGCTTCGCTTTCACGGCCATGGTAGGCCATCGCCGGTACTGTTGACTTGATGGACTCGTATCGGCTTCCTGTGGACAAGACATACGGGCTGCCGTACTGGATGTTGGATTCTGGAGTGATAGGAGACCAGGTGGGTCGTTGCCACAAGGACCGAAGGCTTGGGTACATAGGTGCCATCCTTGGCGTTTCTTAGCGTAGGTGCTCTTCACGAATGAACTCACAGTCGAAGAAGAAAAAAAGAAGAAGAAAAGAAGAAGAAAAGGGATCACATCATTTGCAGTTTTCCCTGGAAGAGGGATAAAAGCTCGGGTGGTTTCCAAGGTTTATATCAGCTACACATATTGGTGTAGACAGGTGGACTATAGCTAAGGGTCGGTCATTGGGATCCATAAAGTGTTTTTGTTTATATTTTATCTGGAATCAGAGATCCGGTCCAGCAAATATGCGACGATCAAAATTCGTCGAGCCCAGTTGCTCATAACTAGTTTGACAGCTCTATCAAGATATTTGAATCCACTGATCCAGCCTCACATTCTTGATGATGGTCGAAAAGCCATGCTGCTTCCCCCTCATACATTTGTCCCTCTTCTTCCCCGTAACCTCCTTCCCATCATTCTGCTTATCGCTATCCGCATCCTCCCCCTTGGGATACTCAACATGAAAGACAGGCTTGCCCTGCCTTACAAACGGCTCGAACTGCCCCTCATCCCCATACTGCACCGCCTGCTCATTAACACACCACTGCACATGATCCACAACCCGCGGGACAATACCCCCCGCGTTCTTCAACCCGATACTCAACCCCCGCGCGTGCGCCTCCCCCGCCAACCAGAGCACATACTCCACGGCATCACCCCTCGACAGCTTCAACCCCGTCCTGTTATCATGCCCATCCACATTATCCGGGTCCACCCCGTCGAACCCCTTGGCGGCCGCCATGTCCAACCGCGCCAGCATGACCTCCCGGACCCGCTCCGACCCCGTGCGCAGCCACCTCTCGCCCTCCCAGCCGTCTACGCCGCGGCCTAGGTCGGAGGGGTGGAAGAGGGGGGCGTCGGGCCGCCAGGGCTCGTAGGTCCCGGCTGAGAAGTAGGCTATTACCTTGCGGCCGCGGCGGTGGAGCGCGGTTATGTGGGAGGTGGGGTTGTCGAAGAGGTCGATGATCCAGACCTGGGCGGTCTCTATTGTTTGGTCTAGACGGACTGGGTGGTGGAGGACGTAGTTCCAGGTTGTGCCGACTGTGGGTTGCCAGAGGGGGCGGGTGGCTTGGGGAGGGGGGGAGGATGTTTGTGGTGCGGTGGTGGCGGGGACGGGGACGGTGGGATCCCAAGGGCGGGGTGGAAGGGGCGGGGGGTCCATGGTTGGGGGGAGGATTCACAGGTGGGCTTGCTGTGTCAGGTGTGAAGTCTATGGTTGAGTATATAGCTTGAATTCTTGCGGGCGGGTGAGACTCTTCATTGATGTAAATGATCCCGAGCACATGATGGATGAGTAGCGGTGGCTGGACCTGCAGTCAGCTGAGCTGGGTTGGGGTTGAGCCAAGGAGAGGGAGATCAGGTGCAGGCGTAAGATACGATCACTACGGTAGCACAAGATATAATACATTGCATCCCACATTTTCACCCTCATCCCTAGAGTCCTATCAATCCATCACACTGCTTACTTGAGAGAGATAATGTTAGCTGGGTTCTAATAACCCCAAATTACGGGACATCCGTAAGATACATGCGCAAAATGACATGCGCAAAATGACATGCGCAAAGTGGCATGCGCAACTCCTCTCAACCACTCTCACTCGGAGTCCATCATCATCATCATCAAGCCGGCCTGAACCTAAGAGCCAAGTCCGTATCCCACCCGGCCACATCATCATCCTCCATGTCGTCATCCTCCACATCTTCATCCTCGGCATCCTCGGCATGCTGTTGATTGGCGAGATTGCTGATGTTGTGAGCACTCCGGTAGGACCACTGTCGCGACTTGACGGGGTGGTTAGCCCGGGCGGGCTCGGCGCGGTACTCAAATAGCCAGCCACCGGAACACGACGATTGCTGGTCAGGAAGCAAGCGCAGAAGCTCCCGTGCAGCCTCTCCATTGGTATGTGTCGGTCCGTACGCAGCTATTCTGGCAAGGCGATAGAGGCTGGGCTGGATTGAAAGGGTGGTTACATACTTGGCCAATCGCAAAACGCCAACGTGAAGAATGACATGGGGTTTGGGTGGGGGTAAAACTTACGTATTGTTCACCCCAAGTAGTCTCGCCTTCAGTAAGGGGCTCAGGGCTTGCCAGCGGCCAGAACTCCACCACATATTCAGGCTTGTTATGAGATTTGATGACGCTGGCTTCGCAACGGAAATTGCAGGCTCCGAGAGGCATCTCGGCAGACTGCACGAAGAGGTCCAAGTGGCGGTCGTACTTGACGTATGAGCCCTTGTGATCTTCGTAACAGGTAACGGACCAACCCCCGCGACTGCCAAACTTTGGCTCGAGCGACTCGCAGAAAGCTTCGTATTCCTGCCACAGCTCGTCCGATATCCCAGCATCCGCACAGGCCCTAGAGAAGCCTGACCTGGCTTTTGCGATGTTCGCCCGGAGCTCAGCCTGGTATGATGTGACGTCTCGAAGTTCAGCCTTGAGAGAATGGATCATTTTCTTCAGCTCGACAACACGGTGATCCTCCTGGTCTAGCTCCCGTTCGAGCTCATAGGTGCGGCAGCTTGTCCTACTGTAAGAGTACAGGAGGCGTTCTAGCTGGGTGGTCTCGATCGAAGAGCTCCGTCGATGCGGGCGCTCACGACGAACATGATGTCTGGGGATATATCTCATGGGAATAGTGGGCTGTAGACCATCGTTGACGTCTGCTCCGGTCTCTCCGCCCTCGCCGTCCTTGCTATCCTCGCTATCGTCGGTCTCGGACTCGCTATCATCGCTGATGGATGCTATTTCTGCAGCTATAACGGCCGGATCGTCGTCGAAGTCGACAAAGATGCTTCTCTCATCATCGTTGGGATCCTTATATGTGACGCAGTGGTCAGGCCTGCTCTCTGAGAGGATCTGGTCCCAGAGATCATATGCTGCCTCGGTTCTTCCATCAGGATTGATGGCCTGAACTGCTTCATCGTCTTCGTTGTTGATGGACTCGCCCTCAACGCGGCTGTCATAGTCGCTGTCGTCATCATCCTCAGTGTGACTGCTGATATCAGAACTTCCGCCACTGTCTCCATATGAATCGAACTCAGTACGCTGGAAACTGGCCTCATAGACGGGGGTGGCTGGCTGATTGTTTGTAGCGCCAGTTTGCTGGCTCTGTGATGTCAAGGCAACCAGTTCATCTACTTCAGGGGAGGCAGCGGGAACGTCCTCCATTTCCGCGTCATCCTCCTGGTTGACGCGACTGGGAGACAATTCCATGGGTGACGCAGAGGCGAAAACGCCAGGCTGGTGGTCAGGATTATCTTTAAAGCCCTGATCGGATGCCACAGAGTCCATATTGACAACGAGACTGATCGGTGGGTGAAGGGGGGGGGGGCCAAGAATGAGGTTGACGTGTTCTTACTAAAATTCACTTGTGTGAGATATGTGATAGACGTTCTTCTGTGTTCAGTAGTGCCAACAAAAGCCTTGAATTTAAGGTCGAGGCTGAGTCGGAAAGTACCCTAGGGTAGCGAGGTGGCGATGATAATGTAGCACCTACCTAGGTATCAAAAGATAGAAGACGGAGGTGCTTTCATAGAGCTTCTTCCTTAGATTTTGTCCACAATAACATTGGAAAAGTCCACGCTCTTTCTAGATGATTACTCGCTACCTAGGTATGCCGCCTTTCTTTCATTTTCATTACAGTTGTTTACTCTTTATCGAACCGATGTCGAGAAGGGTCGAGCCTTCTTTCAGACAGTACTGCAGACCCGAATATAAAGAATACTGCCTAAATAGCCAGGTAGAAGTTCAAGTAGGTAGATATTGACTTATCAACCAGCTCAATGTACTCGTACGCACTCATATCAATGGCTGGATCCAGGGCTTCCCTCCGCTTGCTGAGTTGTTGGAAGCACAATATGTCAACTCCCCAAATGGATGCAATACTGGTCAAGAATAGGAATTGTGAAAGATGCACAAGTGGTTCAACAGGGAATATCATCATGAATAAATATAGTACTTACACCTGGGCATGTATGTATAAGAAAGGTCCGGGAGCGAATCGTCAGAACACTTCGGTCAGCCATAGTCCCCCGTAGCTGACTCAATCCAATCAGGTGTAAGGCATTCAGGACAAATTTCCGGATTGGGAAGGCCATAGTGCATAGCATTCATGTTATGTAGCTAACCCAGCATGCAATTGCACACTAACATGTGGAGGACGGTTTCTGTTAGTAGGGCTCTGGTCGTACGTACGATTTGTCTGAATAGCTTATATATTTTTATTATTGTTTCTGTTAAGTTCTAACCTAGCGATAGCCGCTAGGAAGGAAATAGCTAAGTGCTACGTTCTATAAGAAGGAAAGACCTAATACTAGGCTATAGCTAGGAAGGTACGGCTATACGATAGCCGTACCCGTAATACTAGCAACCTTTTTCTTTTTATAAAAATAGGTTTTATCGTAAAATAAAAACTAAATTCATCGTAAACTTAACGCGTCTAAAATACTCGCCCTTGCGGCATCCGTAAGTAATACTATTAAAGCTAATCGCAAGATTAAAATCCATCGTAAAAGCTATTATATAATACGCTAAGCTTTCTCCTTAGCTTTCTCCCTTCTCAACCTTCTTCCTTCTCTGCTAATTACAACGTTTAGTTACCTCTCTATCTCTTTAATCCCTTCGATATACGATCGTCGTCGTCTAGTATTATCGCGCGCTTTCTTACGGATATCTTAGTTAGAGTATAGTTAAAGTTTAATCTAGTATTTAATAGTAGGGTGCGTTTATTAGGAGTATTTAGTAGTAGGGTGCGTTTATTAGGAGTAGCAGCATTTAGTAGTAGGGTGCGCTTATTAGGAGTAGCGGCTAGAGTACTCTTCTTATCCTCATTCGCCTGCTTTTTTATTACGGGTACGGGTCTTCGATAGGGCATTGCTAGCCCTTTTATATACGGAGGTTATACGCGTTAGTTATTTATCTAGTACAGAAGGTTTTAGATCTAAGTTAGTAGGTCGATCTATTTCTTCGATATCTCGTTATCGCTAGTACGATAGCTATAGAAGATATAGGGGATCGAGATTCCTTTAAGGTCGACTATTACAGCGATTATAATGATTTTGCACTTTAGGTAATAGTTATTCTAATAGCTATTATTGCTTAGGGATCCTATTAGTATTGCCTCTATTATTCTAACTCTCTCGATATCCTTACGTATCTTTCTAACTATCGTATAGGATAAAAACTGCTTATCCTAGTATATAAAGTTATTAATAATCTTTAGTACTACTCTGCTAGTTTCGTTATAGAGGAAGAGTATCTTAACCCAGGCTATAGCTTTAGCTTTAAGGTTAGTAAGTTCAGCGTCGGCGATACCTCGAGAACCTTTTTTCTTCTCCTTTAGAATCGCCTAGTTTTATACAACTCTCGCTATCGTTTCTTTAGCTAAGTCGTAGTCGTTATTATCTATTAAATTGCTATAGATATCGAGGGGACGATTATTATTATTTTCGGTAGCGGTCGCGTTAGTAGCCTCGATAGCTTCGGCGGTGCGAAGGGCGGTAGCCGCGATATCTTCGATATCTACTATTTCTCCTCTAATTTCGTCGTATTCGGCTATTTCTATAGCCGCTTTTGCAATCGTCGCTATTAAAATAAATATAGGAAAGGTAGCGATTAAAATAGTAATATCTTTGGGAAATAAAACTACGATAAAGATACGCTAACTATTAAATTAATTGTTGTAAGGAATGAAAAAAAAAATAGGAGGTTTGTAGAAAGAAATAGGAGGTTTTATAGTTAGCTAGCGGCGGCGAGGTAAGTAAAGGAGAAAGAAAGTACTAGTAATGCGTTACGCGTTCCCTACTGGGAAGTAATAAGTCTTTCTACTTTAAGTCTTTCTATTAAACTATCGACACGTATACGAAGCTCGTTACTTTTAACTAGCTTCTATAGTATAGAGTTTAGCTTCGCCTTCGTTATAGCGTCTGCTAGATTATCTTTTCTATTAATTTATCTAACCTTATCGATTTCTCTCGCCTCGTATAATTATCGCAGTAATATAATATCGATTATAAAGCGTTTTTCTTACGTTATCCTAAGCTTTACAAGGCATTTATATAGACTATACGAATCTATACAGATAACTAACGGTATATTAGGTAACGACAGTCGTCTTGTAATTATTCTAATAATCGTTGCTAAGGAAATGCCGACATCTACGCCGTTCACTATTCCGTAGATTTCGCTTACTAGGACGCTCCTAATAACGCGTTTGCATTTTATTAATAACTAATAGAGAACGTTTCCCGTTAATATAAACTCTCGTTCTTATATACGAGCCTCGTTTACTAGGACGATAATATAGCCGAGTTAAGATATTAAGTCCTAGTTATTTACAAACGAACTATCTGCGAAAACGAAGAGTTTCGCTATAGAGAGGTCTAGGGGGATATACCTAATCCCTCGCTAGGCATTATCTATTTGCTATAATAATTACGTATTTAAGTGCCTATAGTATTCCTTCTTAGGGCTTTACACCTATATAGTAATAGAGAGATCGTATAATACTTCTAGTTAGCAGATAGAAGCTATATACGCTCCCCGGGCTCTCTATTCCAGGTAGCGTTAGGGGCTATTAACGGCCGTCGCATCGATTAGGGCAAGTTTGCTTCCTTATCCCTTCTAGCGAATCGTAATAGATCCATCGTTATCTATAACTATACGAGCGCCGTTATAATCCACATATCGCCCCTACATTAGTATTATCTTCTCTTTTACCTATAGTTTCGCCGCATATAATTCCTCGTCTTCTCTATCTTAAAATGCCTGCATACCTAATAGCAATATATCGTCTATCTATATACCCGCGATTCTAAATAGTTATACAGGCTTTATAATCAGGAGACAGGGGTCGTATATCGAGTATTCTATATTAAGTTTCTAATAGTAATACTTTTAGTAGGTATTAAACTAGTAAACTCCGGCTTCCGTAATACCGTATAGAGGTTTAACGACTCTAATAATAGTACCCTATAGATATCTGCCCTTAAGTTCTTTTAATAGTTCTGCGAGGATTATCCGTTAAAGTTCCGATTTCGATTAGGGATACGCCTAGGTAATATCTCGCAGTATTAGAGATATACCCTTATATATCATTAACGATAGCGCTATTGCGATAATCGTTCTCTAGCTTATACGCTAAATCGTCGAACTTTAAGTTAATACAGAGTCTTTCTCTTTATCGTTATATCCTTAAATAATTAATCTGGATTTCTCGTATAGTTTTATAGTTTTACCCTTAATTTCTCGTACTATACGTGATTTAAATAGACGATAATCGCTATATCCCGTTAGCGACTATCTCTCGAATCTAAAAACTCCTTTTCTAATAAGTTCGTTTATTTCCATCTTATCGGACTCTTTAAAAGGCAGGCTAGGTATCGTAATTACTCTATTTTACCTTAATCTAATAGCAAGAGCGTAATCGTCTTTTTCTTTTCTCGATATAAATATAATAGTAATAAAGTCTCTTACCTCCGGTAACGATAATCGTACAGGATTTAGTACAAGGTCTAGCTAAGCTTTAGCTTCTTCGTCTTTATAATATCGCTAGATAAATATAGATCGGAATATAGCGGGTCCTTTTAGCATATCCAGGGTTACATTATAACCATTAACAGAGATAACTTTATACGGGCCTTTCTAACCCTCTTTTTCTCGCTATACACGCACATCGTATTATAATAAAAATATTATATTAGCGATAAGTCCTCCTCGCATATTTAATACGTCGCGCACTTACTACTCTGCCATTATTCTTCTAAAAGCCTTTATAGCCTTAGACACAGCCTCCGCTCGTTTCTACATCGCCTACGATAGCGGTAAATCGTATAATACTTATAAGTAAGCGCTAAAAACTAGGAGTATAGGGACTAGTCCGTTAGGTCCCGCAGTATCGTTTACAGCCTTTACTACTATCTATAGGATAGTATTATTACTCGTTTTACCGTATAGGTCGGCGTATAGAACCTTAAAAGCGCGTTTTAAAGGGTAGTAATACCTCTCGACCTTTCTAATAGACTAGTATACCTCTATAGGCACCTGCTTATATATAATCCCTATTATCTACGCCTCTAAGCGAAATTCATTTAATATAAAGTTCGTACCTACGTTATACGTAATAATATCTAGTAGTCCCTAGTACGTATTAATCTATAACGTACGCAGGGTTTGCCATATATCCTTAGTGCTTATAGACTTTAAGAATCTCGCGCCCTAGAACGCCGTTACCCAGTCTATAATATAAAGGACTAGGCGGCCGAGCAGATATATCACGTTAACTAGGATTTCGTAGTTAAATTCGCAATCGTCGCGCAGAGTAAATTTAAAACGTCTTAACGCCGGTACGTTTATTTAATATTAATAATATACTTTTACGATCTCCGCTATAGCTTATCTATCAATATCCGGATAACTAGCCTTCTTAAGCAATCGGTATAGCCGGTCTATTACTAGATATCTAAACCGATAATATAATCTCTTTATCTCTATCTCTAAGAGAAAGTATACAGTATTAGCTATCTCGTTAAGGAAGAATTATAAATATCCCTATTTCCTTAGCACCGGTATAGTAATCGCACTATTATAGCTAATTATTTCGTCCTTAATATTATTATAGTATACTTTAAGTCGATCTATATCTGCTAGATAGAGTAAAAATAGCGTTTGTATATCGATAATATAAAACTTTATACATCCGATTAGAGTATTTACCTCTATAATACCCATCGAGTTAGTAACTTTCCCGTTACTAAACTTAATTCGAATAGATCCTATAATCGTCGCATTAATCTTATAACTTAGATCTTAACGTTATAGAGCGAGGACCTATTCATATCCAGCCGTAGAGACTATCGAGGCTCCCGTATCTAGTAGGATTCCTTAGAAATAGGTTTAATTATACCTATTAACCAGGATAAACTAACTAGCTGCAACGGTCGTTTCAGCCTTAAAGATATCGTATCCTATTAACTAATAGATAAAAGATTCGTTAGCTAATAGATTAATACCTAAAAAATGCATTTCAGCATTATAATCATCGTCGTTTTCCTCGTTATATTTATAGAATTTATCCTCGTCCTCGTCATCGATTTCACAACCTTTAAAATCATTCAGGAAAGCTATAAAGTCGTCCTTGCAACCTTCGTATTCGTATTACATTAGGTAATTTATTTTAGCCGAATATCGTTCGTCTATAGGATGCTTAGTTAACCAGTATCCTTCCTTCTTACATATAAAACATCTCTTCTTCTATAATCTATTTCTGCAAGTATCGTTATTTCCTTTACTAAAACGACGGAAGTTTAAGCTTCGGCTATTACTAAATCCTCGGCTAGGGAAGCCTTACGATAGTCGTCTTTCGCAGTTATTATATCGACGGTCGATATAGTATTAATCTTAAACGTCTTTTATAACGTTAATCGCTATAGTGCGACTAACTTGCGTTTCTACTACGGATCTTAGGTCCGAAAATAACTCTTCGCATAGTTATACCGGCTTAAAGAGGGCTATTTCCAGCTCTAGTATATCTCTGCAAGCTTTAATAACCGTTATCCGTAGGTTATCCTCTCCCGCGTAGTCTAGTCCTAGTGCCCGTTAGTATAATTATAGCTTATCGAGTATAATTCGTAAAATATCGTATAGACTTCTATCGGGGTTTTACATTCTCGTCTTTACGAACGTTATCGTTATCCAGTCTATATAGTAGTACTAGTAGTTAAGGTCTATATCGAAGTGCGTTTTAATTTTCAGGTACGCTATCGTAAATATATTAGTTCTGTTTATATAATAGAGGTAGTATACCTCCGCGCGATCTCTAAGCATTCGAGGAAATACCGTATAGAATTAACTAGGTTAGATCTCGGCGTGATAATAGATATTAAAGAATATTTTCATCTTATCGTCTAACAGATTATACGGGTCCCCTAAATACTTCTAAGTATACTAGAAGGTCTTAACGAACTATGCGGACCTCGTAGGGTCTAGCCGTTCGTTAGGAACCTGCTATAGGGGAAGTGATTTATAAGGGTTATACTTAATATTTAATGGTAGCTGCAGTAAAGGGGCTATGCCTGCGCTCCACACGTTAGCTAGGTATAGCGTATATCTCTAATATAAGTTTTATCTCTATTTATCTATTAGCGACGGCCCTAGTTACTGCTTAACCGTTAGCAGTACATTTCTGTAAGGGTTTCGCGAAGACGATGGTTATATTAATAGTATTAAAGGTAGGCCTAACTATAGGCCTAACTGCAATAGTCGCACAACTGGATTCTAGATATCTATTAGTTAAGCCGGTTCGGGCAGGTTGGCCTAAGATTAGGCCGGTTGCTACTCTCCTACCATTTCCGTTAGTATACTTCCCGTTAGCGTATTAAGATTTATACGATATTCGTTCATACAGGATTCTAGTATTAGAGGGATATTGCGAAGCTCTATATCGATCTATAGTAGTTGCTCTTCTACTTATACTAAGGCATATAATTACAGAGCTACTAGTTGATTATTTCGCCCTATAAATACGCTTCGCGTGCGTAAAAAGTTCTTTAGTAATCGTCGGTATAGCGCCGGTAGCCGTTCGAATATTTCCGGGGTCTATTCTATAAAGTCTTCCCGGTATACGACGAACAGGTCGTTATTATACAAGTTTTACTAAGTATAACTTACTAATATACTTGCTAATCGTATAATTAGATGCTCTTCTATAGCGTTAGGCGCGGGGCTTACAAACTATAGTCCCGTATTAATATAGCCGCGGTATACTAGGTCGAATATCGTATTTTCGAGTAATTTATTAATCTAGTATCCTCTAATAAGGATAGGTTCTTCGGCTTCTGCTATAATTATCGACGGTTCTCGCAAAGAAAGATAATAGAAGGTTATAAAGGAAGGTAGTAATTAATAACTCTCGTAAAGGAAAATGGTGATAAACGGCTTACGGCTTTCGTAAAGGAAAAATATAATTAATAGCTTACGGCTCTCGTAATATTAGGTAAAATAAAGGTTTTTAACGAAAGGATTAAAGAGAAAAAAGGCAAAGAAGTAAGGTATCTGTTCGCTGCGCTTTAGTATTAAGCTTCGCCGCGCTTTAATATCGTCTTAATTAATAAGGTTTTAGCGATTAATGCGTAATTAACGCTTACTACCCAAAGTACAACGAATATAAGGATAGGGAATATCACGATCTTTAGTTAGTTTTCGCAACGGTTATCTAGGGGTCTAATAGTTAGGGAGGCCTATAGAGATAACTTATCGCTATATTTAGCACTTAACGGGTATAGAGGATATAATTCGTATTAGAGAAATCTACAGACGTTAGTCTCTTCTACCTTGCAGATCTATAGTGCCTATAACCACTGATTAGTATTAGTAGGGCTCTAGTTATACGTACGATTTATTTAAATAGCTTATGTATTTTTGTTATTGTTTCTGTTAAGTTCTAACCTAGCGATGGCCGCTAGGAAGGAAACAGCTAAGTGCTATATTCTACAAGAAGGAAAGACCTAACACTAGGCTATAGCTGGGAAGGTACGGCTGTGCGATAGCCGTACCCGCAACAGTTTCCATCTGTCTTCGCTGTCTCAGCTATTTACAACACCTAAACTAACTGGAACGTCTATACACTCTCACAGAGGTAATGAAAACGCTATTTCTAAACCGTATGGCAAGGGGCCCTGTTCTGTACTGATTCTCGCAACTTCCATAGGAGAATACTTCATGGGTCTACTATATGGGTACCGCAGTCGAGTACCCTAGGGTATTTATCTCAGAGAAGTTATGAAAGATAATATAAACAGAATCCCCTGTCGGTATGGTCGAAAATCAACATTTACTGGCCCGCTGAGGGTGTACTGCGGGACATGACACAGTATCCCTCCAGACGCGACTCTGGCATCTGAAAGTACCCTAGGGTACCTATAACTTGTACGGGGTCCGGAGTCCGAGTTTCTCATATTCATCTGCATACAGCAGCGATTGGAGGGATAAATCTGCATCTTTCGGTACTGGGCTACCTAAGCAATAGCTGCGAGCATGTGCTCTTGCAGATCAGGTGGGGCCCCAGGTAAATATTTACATGGTGGCACTTGTACATAATATACGAGATGTGAAATTCTTGGAATAGATGAGATCGCCTTGAACTTGGGTTTCTTCGCTTTCTGCCTTTTTCCCAGACATCCCCCATTGGAGAAGAGAGGATAATTTCTCCCAGGTGCTGGCTATCAAAGTTAAGAGGAGATGTAAGAGCAGCATCCCACGTAGGCCTGGGGGATGAATCTTAGCATATAGTACACAACTTTTTGTTGGCTCCAGAATTATACCCTGGATACTAATGGAGTCTCTTCAGTAAGTTTCAAGGTTTGTGCAAATGCCTGCCAGAACCTCGTGGGCTTCTTTTTCCCCTCCTCCTTCTGCTCCACATGGATCCTTCCGTGAAGCGTTTGCTATCATTGGACAGCAGACGAGACCTGGTCCAGATGTTGAGCTTCTGCATTGTGGCATTGTCGCATTGCTGCGTAACATGACACCACTTAGCATCACCGGTTAGTCCTCTATCCGTTTTGAGGAGCCTCGGGCTTGTAGGATTGCGAGTCCCGCCCCGCGGGAATCGATCCGGACTTAATATTACCAAACTCCTTGGTCAACTGGTGTCGGCCCCACAATGGACTTGAAGTCGAGACACACAGTAAATCCCTGCAGCTAGAATGGGGAATGGTAGTGTTGCTGGTTATTAGAAGAGATAGAGCCATGCCTCGGTAATCCCAGTCCCGCGAAATGGCTCACCATAGCCATCCTCACCGACGGGCACCGGTTGGGTTGAAAACCCCTATCTCCGGCCTCTTTACGAGTCCTCCAAGACTACAATCAGCAGCCAATCAGACATGTGTCAACTTTGTTGTATTCAGGTTGAAGATCGCTCTGGGTCTATGGGCATTCCTCTTCCATTACCCTTGTCTCGCTATGCTGGCAAGAGGAGTGGGAGGTGGCCACCCGACCGTATATACATAAAACCCACGACTCGATTCCTCACTGCCTGCTCGTTCATAACTTCTTGATGGGTTATCATTTCATCTTCCTGAGGCATACGACTTCATAATGGCGCCAACTATAGAGCCTAGTCAACTTTTCAACCTGCGGCCAGCTGTTGGCTTTCCGATCCTCTTAGCAGTGGTTGTATGCGAATATCCACATTCTTATCGCCCCCTTGCCCCGTATTGACTTTACAGTGCTGACTGAGAATTGAAACACAGTTCACAGTATATTCGATATCATCCATCATCTATAACCTCTTCTTCTCACCGCTGAGAAAGATCCCGGGCCCCAAACTATGGGCGGTCACGCAAATTCCCTACTCCCACTTGATGGTCTCAGGCAAGAGCCACGAGCGGATGAGAGAGCTCCATGAGAAGTATGGCGATGTCGTCCGAGTGGCGCCCAACCAGGTGGCCTTCATCGATCCCAGGGCATGGAAGGATACCATGGGCCACCGGCGAGCTGGGCAGCAGGAGAACGGCCGAGACCCCATATTCTACGCCCTAGCTAAAGGGGGTATACTCGCGCCCATAGGATCCGAAGAGCATGGCCGACAACGACGAGTCTTATCACATGGCTTCTCGGCGCAGTCCATGATGGAGCAGCAACCGCTGATTCAACAATAAGTTAACCCCCCATATTTTGGGCCCCCCCCTATTGTGGGCACCCCTTCCTCATCATCATCATCATCACCACCATTCTGATAACTGCTTAATTACTCAACTAATAACGAACTATAATACAATCCTCTTCGTCTATAGGGTAATCAGACTCGCCGGATTCTTTAGGCTTAATTTCAAGACTATTAGCCTTTATTTTCGCCTTATAAATAGCCTCGATACTAATAAACTTACTATTTGGGCTTACATCTACCTTCCTTCGCTTTAAGGGCCGTAAAACCTCCACCCTGGTCTTTAACTTATCAATCTCTCTGCCAGCCTCTGCTATCTCGATATTACGATTATCCCAGCTTTTCCTAACCTTTCTAAATAGTAGCCGTCGTATCCGATCGTTAGCCTTCTCCAGGGCACTAAACTTATCTAGTTAGGCCTATAGTTCGATAGTCTTCCCTGGGGTAAACTAGTAGGGAAATAAACTTTTTAAATAACCTTCTAGCTTAGAAATAGCTAGAGAGTCTCTCTATAGTACTATTAGGGGTATCCGGGGTGTTTCTGGCCGTGGGTTTCTATTCTCAAGGAGAAGAGGGCTTATTAACGGCTTCGCTATAGAAACTGGCCATAATCTAGCTGCCTTCTAGCTACTTTTAATATTTAAACTAATCAGGCCTTCTTTCCGGGCCTTATTAAAGCAGAGGAGAAAATTCCTCTTCCCTGTAACAGATGAACTATTATAATAGCCCAAACTCGATAAGTGCTTCCGGTAGGCCTTCTTTAGCGTAGAAAAGACCGAGAGATCTAGAGGTTAAAGGACGTAAGAGGTATAGGCAGGGAGGAAAAGTAAATAGATCTTATTCGTATAGCAAAGCTATATAAAGTCGTCTATTATATGGCTTCCGTAGCTATCCAGAATAAGTAAACGGGCTTCCAGGGGGTCTAAGGGTTAACTATAAGGGATAAAGATCTTCTTAAGCTATTCGACGGCCGTAAGGTCTATTATCTACCCTTTCTCTATCGCTATAAACTTCTAGGTCCCGAATTCTAGCCGAGTTCGAATATCTTCGGGAAACTATTACTATTAGATTAATTTCCCCCTAAAGATAACTAGTAGAGGTAGGGCTTTGCCCATAGTGACAAAGCGGCAGAGCGCCCCTACCGCAATGTATATAGCGCGCACGCGGCGAACTCTAACGAGGGGCGTAGGCTAACGGGCGCTACGAAATATAAAACGAAGGCATTAAAGTTAGTTTACTTAAGTATAGGGAAGAAAATACTATACTTTTTATTGCTTTATAGAGGGGGTTTAGGGCTCCTTAATATAGCCGCCGCAGGTACGATAAGAAGGGGATAGGGGGGTTATACTCTACCCTAGCTACTTTATTATTCCTCCCCTAGCAGCTTAGTCTATAAGCTGCGCCCTAAGATAGTTAATATCTAGGATCTCTAATTAAAACTAAAAGAGAGGAAAGAAAAAGACTATTATTAAAACTAGAAACTATTACGCTATTTATTCTATATAGAAGCCCTTTTAAAAATCAACCTTAGTCCGGATATCCATATAATTAGCAAGTCCTTTATATCTCTCATTATATATCCCATATATATATATTAACCGCGATTAAATCCCTTTTACGATCGTCGTCCGCTACTTCCTTATCCGGGGCTTTAACTAGCTCCTAGATAGGTACTAGTATTCCTTTATCGTAAAGAACTATTTCCTACCTCGATAGCTTCCTTTTCTATAATCTATACTTCGTATCGTTTAGTATAATTAAAACTAACCTAGTTAGGCTCTAGCTTAGGCTTCGTTATAGTATCCGTTATAAGTATCTGACCTCGCCCTGCCTTATCCTAGATAGGAAGCCTAGGAGCTTAAGGGGGCTTCGGGATAGTAATCCTGCGATTACGAAGAGCGTAACGGCCGACCTGCTCTGTAAGAGGTTAATTAGGTCTAGAAATAAATAGCGAGATCTAAGAAGGGCCCTACGGCGTTCGTAAGACCTCCCGGCTAAAGGGACCCGATAAAGACTCTCTAGGTAGTATAGACGGTAACGAAAAACTTATACCTCTACCTCCGATAGGGGATTAGCGCTATTTAAAGGGTGCTACGCTAAGTCGCAGGCGCGAGAAATTCCTCTTATCTTCCTTAATTAAAGGTATAACCCTATCTTTATCTATAGTAGATATAGGATAGAAACTTCGGTTTAATACTATACTCGACTATCTTATTATAAGAGTTTAACTTAATCGGAAGATAGAGCTACCGTAGATAGAGCCCTTATTTCCTCGAAAGTTCTCTAGGTCGTCCTCGGGGCTCGGATTAAGCAGAACCTAGCCGGAACTAATAAAGGCAGTATTAAAGTAGTATTCGCCCGTATGCGAACGGTACTTCTTATATTCCTTAAGGCTAATTAATAGTAACTCGGGCTAACGAAGATAGGCTAATATATAGCCGAGCTCCCTTGCGTAGGTCCTTAAGTAAAGGTTAATAGTCTTAACTAAAGGTTCGCCGGTTAAATTAAAAAGACTTCCAGCTCGTGTCCAGTCGGTATACCCGATATAATCACGCCTATTTAAAACTTCCGTGCTCTCTAAGAGCTGTATTCGAAAGTTCTTAATTATAAAGAACCTACTCGATTCCTATTATCTATTAGAAGGTCGGTTTATATTATCTACTACAATTACTCCTTCCGTAACGGGTTTTTATAGCCTAGCTCGAGTAATTAGACTATCGATCTAGCTACGTATTTATTTCTAGTACTTCGGGTTACTAGTAGTAACTTTACCTAAGTAGCTATCGATAATAAAAGCCTTTTAATAAACCTAGTTATACTATATAAGACTATACTAGTTATTTATCGAGTCTTCTACTACCTAAAAGATAAAGCGAAAACTAATTAATTCTATACTATAGGGGGTAGTTATAGTTAGTATAGCTTTATAATCTCCCGTCTTTATTTTCTCCGTATAAATCTATACGTTATTCTAGAGGTACTAAGCGAAGTGCTTTATTCTAGTAAGTATAAGGTTAAATATAAGTTCGTCTCGAGAGTAGATATACCTTTAAAGATTGTAGAAAGCTAGAAGGTAGCGGTAAGGGTTAGTCTTAAAGATATAATCGGTATATAAGGTCTTTAGTTCTAGCTTAGGAAAGAACCGATTAACTAGAGTCTTATATACTTCCGTAGGAATAGTAATATTATAAAAGTAGGGAAGGCGGGATTTAATTAAATCTAAAGTATACTTCGGGGGAATAGTAGTCCTTAGTATGTAAGCTTTATTAAGGGGATTACTACTAGATAATTACTAGTTAATAGCCGAGTAAACGAAGGGTTTCTTACCTATCGCTTTCTCCGCCTTAGCAGCTAACTATACGTATATATAGGAGTCTATTATAATTAGGTAGGATATATAGAAGGGGGATTATAAAAGGTACTAGTTCTTAGGTAATAGTAAGGGTAGAAATAATAAAGAGTTAATATTAGTAAAGAATATAAGTGCAGGTTAGGGGAATAGTATAAAGGGGAAAAGAATTTAAGAATAGTTCTAAGTAGCTTTAAAATAAGTAAACGGTAAAGTTTTAGAGGTTATAAATCGGCGTAAATAAGAGTAATTTATACGGTCTTTATGCTTACCTTCTTAAGTAATAATAGCTATTATCTTCGGTAACTAGTATAAACGGCAACCCGGGTAATTACCCTTCCTTCTCTTTCTAGACGCTTCTAATTACTCTACCTCTTACTATTTCTTTTTAGCGGTTATTTTTTTTATATCCTCCCCGGCTCTCTTTTTCCGTTTTCTTATTTTAAACCTTTAACTTTAACTCTTCTCTTCCTCGCTATTATAACTACTCCTTAGCGAAGCTCGTTAGCAGATATTAAGCGACCCCCTCTACTAGGACTCGTTGTAGATAGTTAGCCTAGTCTTTATTACTTAAACTAGCCTCTTTAACGGTTTATAAATAATAATAATACCTAGCTCCTTTCTTGCTGCGAAACTCCTCGGCCTCTTTATAATCTTTTCTTTATTTCGGATTAATAGAAAGCTTTCTTTAGGGCCTTTAGGTTCTATAGCTTTAAGGGTAATACTAGTTAACTCTATATTTACTAGGAACCCGTCTCCCGTTAGAAGCTTATAGATCTTTCGATACTTATTAACCTAGCTATAAATAGTATTTAGCGAAATCTCTATTATCCTTAACCTATCGTTCTCTATCTCGAAGGTAGAAGGCCTTTCGGTTAATATATCTAGCGCGTATTAATTAGAAACGCTCGATAGCAGGCTTTCCTTATTGCTATCTTTAGCTATCGTAACTTAGTGCCTTGCGACTACTGCGCCTCGAGATTTAGGACCTTATTTATAGAGTATATCGATAAGGAAACGGGAGAGAGAAAGAGATCCTTTATAAATAGCCCTTTCCTCGAGTATCTCTCTCTTCTATCTATCTATTCGGGTACTTATACTAATTACGTCTTTTATATAGCTAGGGCTAACTATAACTATTACTAGGGGTCGTTTTAGAACTAACTTCCCTCCGGTTAAGCGTATAAGTGCGTTCGCAGAAAAGCCGCTCCGGTAAGTGCTTATTTAGACCTAATCGATTAGTAAAATACTAATACTAACCCTTTCTCTAGTCTCGCTAATTATTTAAAGTCTTTAGGGGTCGATAACTAGAAGGAACTCCTAAGGTACTAATTAATTTAACTAAGGAGGAAGATAGGATTAAGTAATAGTAATAGGCGCTAGCTAAACGTATTAGATAGGGCTAATTAGCTAGGGGATAGAAGGGGATAGATATTTTCTTAGGCAGGGGTAGTTAGGTCGTCTTCCTAGGTCTTTTTAATCTCTAGGTTTAAATTTTTACCGGAAATAGAATTAATTATAAGCGATAGGCTTCGGGAGGCGTATATATAGAAGACCTCGGCTAATCGAAAAACTTTTTAGGGGGTATAGGTAGTTATCTTAGAATAAATTTATTATTTCCTCTTTAGCCGGCTGCCTAGCTAGCTACTAGGGCTTTCCTCCCCTAGCAGCCTTAAGTAGACGAAAAGGCTACTCTTAGGACTATAAATACTACTAGCTAGATAATCTTCTTCCTATAACTGCTATTATTAATTAGATATATATCCTTATATCCTCTGCATCGGTGCTTATACTTTAATTATAGGCCGTTATAGCTATAGTATATATAACTTGCAGTAACGGAACGAAAATTAAGCTAATTATATTAAGGCTAATTAAGTAAGATAGGGGAAGAAAGGAGGAGAAATAAGAAAAGGAGTAAAGAAAAATAAATAGGGAGAAGGAAAGAAAATATAAAGAACTCGGAATTAACTAAAAAAAATAAAAAGGGAAGAAAATAAATAGAATTAAATAGAAGGAAAGAAAACTATTAAAGAAGAAAATATTTAAATTAAGTAAGGAAAACTTTATTAATCGGGATAGAAAAACTTAACTATCTTCTTATTTACCGGTCGATAGTATAATTAGGAAGCCGTCTTTACCTAGCCTCCGTATAGGAATTTTAATAAACTAATTATCTTACTTAGCTCTATATATCTTAGCGGCTTCTTTTACTACTACTCGTATCTTTAATCCCGTATATTTATCGGCCTCTAGTTCCTCCTTACTTCCGTTTTTAACTTCCTCCTCCCCTATATCGAGAACGTTAGGGATAGGAATTTCGGTAGGAGATTAGTTTTAAGTATCGTAAGTAGGACTAGGTGTACTTAGTTAATCGGGGATTAAAAGCTTAAGTACCTAGAAAGTATCGGTAGATCCGGCCTCCTCTTCGTAAACTTCTATAGGGCTTTCGGGAACTCCCTTTACTATAAGCAATTAAAGTAAGGTTAGCTTATCGGTTAAGCTTTAGGATTAGTTAGGGTCTTCTTCCTATAGTATTAGCGTATCTAGTTGCTAGATCCCTTTCTTATCGAGGACGAACTTTTTAAGGTTCCGGGCTATAAATATCCCTTTAAGTTTAATTCCGTCCGTAGTTTATAGCCCGTAGGCTCCCTTATTATAAACTTAATTAATAATAAATAGACCCTTCTAACGATATAAAATCTTTATAACTATTAAGTAAGATATCTTTCTAATATAGTTATAGACTAGTACTATATTACCTACTTTAAAGCGGTTCTTCCGGATAAGGCTATAAGAGTTTGCTTTATCGGCTACCCGCTTCCGATATTTAGTAATAGCCTTGATAGCGGCTTAAATATCCTCCTTTTAATTAGCTATAGTTCTTAACCTAGCTTAGAGAGCTTCCTCCGGGCTTTAGTTCGGTCGCTATAAGATTACCCTCTATATCGGGACTTTAGTTTCTAAAGGTATAAGCGGCTCCTACCCGAAAACTAGGTAGAAAGGTATATATCTGTATAATCGCCTAAAAGATATTTAATCGGCGAAGAGAGCGAGCTTTAAATACTTCTTCTATACTAATCTCCCTTAAGAGAGCTTAATAATAGCGCTAGTAATAGAGAAATATCCCCCTTCTACTATACCCTATACTCTAGGATTATAGGGAGAAACCTAAATAAGCCTAATTCTAAATCCTCGGATAATAGAAGTAAACTCTGCCTTATTTTTTAACCCGCTATTAATATTAATAACTATAGGGTACTTATAAGCGAAAAAGATATCCTTAATAAAGAATCTTTTTATAGTAGCTATATCGCTCTTCCTTATAGGTCTCGCAATAACGTATCCGGTTAGATTATACTTAGCTTCTACGAGATATTAGTATCCCCCGTTATTTAGTATATACTAAACGTCGATTTTAATCTTTTCAAATAGCCTTCCGGGAATAATAGGATAAACGCCTTCGCTATAGGTCTTAGAACTATATAAGCTATAGATCTTATAGACTTTAACAGCTTTAGCTACGTTTATCTAGAGCCCTTCCTAAAAGTAAAGGCCTCGGATCCTTGTAATAGTTATATTACGGCCCTTATAGCTAAACTTAGCGTAATAATCCCGTAGGATTTTCTTATAGAGCTCCGGATCGTTAACTACCCGCCTCCGGGGCAGCTTACCTTCCTCTCGTCGCTATAGCGCGTAATTAATAACCTAGTACCGTAAAGCCTCCTTTTTAAACGCTGTAGACCGCTTTCTTAATATATTAGGCGGCGTTACTCTAGTTATAAGGAACCTAGCGAACTCTAATAACTTTTTAAACTATTTAAGCTTAGGATTTAGGAACCGTTCTGCAGGAATAGAGTTAATCTAAGTATTATACTACTTATCTAGGTCTCCTTCTAAGTCTACCTCCGGTATTTCGGAAATAGGTAGCTGCGAGAGCGCGTCGGCTATAGGATTTTTAGAGCTAGGGATATACTTAATAGTAAAGTTAAAGATCTTAATAACTATAATCCACCGGCTAATTAGAGCTCCGGGGATATCGGATATTCCTCTATTAATCTAATTTACTAGAACTCGGGCATCGGTTTCTAAGATAAAATAGCACTTAAATAGGTACTATTATAATTACCGGAAAGAGTATAATAAAGCTCGATACTCCCTTTTCGTAGCGTTATATCTCTACTTAGCACTAATCTATAAGCTACTCTTGAACCGAGCTAGCCTTCGCTTTCTATCGACCTCCTATATTAGAACTACGCCCTAGCCGACTAGGCTAGCGTTAACTATTAAGATAATTAGGCCTCCCCCTAAACTATAGTCGATACCTACGATAATAGGTTTACTCTCTAGGGCTTTAATTAAGTCTACTATAGCCTGCTTTTAGGTATTACCCTACGCGAACGGGGCATCTTTTTTTATTAAGTTATAAAGTAGTCGGGTAAGGATTATAAAGTTCTAGATTTAGTAATTATAATAAACTACTATCCTTAGGAAACTTCGGATATCTTTAAGGTTATTATAGATAGTCTATCCTTTTATCTTCTAGATCTTCTTAGTTTAAGGAGATCTCCTAACCGATCCGTAGACGTATCCTATAATATCTACCCTCTTTTTATACTATTTAGATTTAATACCCGATATTATTATACTAGCTAATTCGGTATTAAAAAGGACTTAATTAATATTCCTAATATACTCTATAATATACCTTCGGATACCTAGAAGCTCCGGGAGCACTTTATCGTTATAAGTCGTCTTTAGACCCTTAACTGCAATATCGTCGAGGAAAGCTTAATAAACGTAAGGTATTAGATTATATAATAGACGTACTATAATACGTATAAACTAAGTAACTAAGTTCGTCGCTCCTATCGGTAAGGTATATATCCTAAAGAGTTTTAAAGGGGTAGTAAAGGTTATAATATCTCTGCTATTCGGGTAAAGCTTAACTTAATTATATCCCGAAAAGAAATCGAGTAGCGATAAGACCTTATATATAGCGAACTCCTCCGAGAACTAATTAGTAGCTAGAGGTATAAATGCATCCTTTACCGTATAGGTATTATACTTCTAAGCGTTATTGATAAGCCGGAGACTATTATCCTTCTTCTAAACTAGAAATTAACGGTTTCTGTACGATAAATGCGCGTTTTCGATAATACGCTGTCCGACTCTTTGTTTAAGTAGGTTAAAAACCTTGGGCCTGAGAGTATAGGGGATGGGGATATTCTTAGACTAGAAGATATTATATAGAACGGTGCGGATAATTTACGGGGGCGTTATATCCTTATAAATCTCTCTAATCTCGGACTAATCCTAAGTAATAGCTTTCTCTCGATTAATTAGTATATGCTTAAATATATTAATTTCCTTTAGAGTTATCCTATTATAATTATTAGTTACGAGTTTCTCCTATCTCTCGTTTATTAGGCGCGTGCCGGGCTTAAGATCCGAGAACTTCGGCTTTATCTATTTATTATACTTTAAAGGCGGTATTTTTAACTATTTCTTCTTAATTATTTCTATACGCTTAATCTTCTATAAAGGATCGCCGTTTAGTATAGATCTATTAGGGTTCGAATTATTAATCGGTTTTACTTTATAGGCTACGGCCTTATAGAGGGTATTAACTATATAGACTATTCCGTAGGCGGCTTAGCGAGTTTCTTTTTAATAAGGAGGCTGAATTCTCCCCCTTTTCTATTATTTCTTTTTCTTATATTAGCTGTAAAAGCAGCTATAACTCTCCCTTAACTGGAGTTCTAAATATAAAAAGGCTAGTTCTATCCTAACTAGAATAGTAATAGAATGAATAAAGGCAGGGATATCCTCCTCGCTTAGCGAGAGGACGGGTATATTACCTAGTTCGAGTTAGTTGGAAACCTAGGCGGGGACTTTTTTACTGCTAATAGCCCTTCGTCCCTTAATACTATTACTATTAGTAGCTAGTTTTTTCTAGTAACCTTGCTAAACTAAGCGGGGCTATTATTAAGCTAAATAGGATTCTTTAGCTTTCCTCCTACTATAGCTACTACTCGAGCTCCTTTAAAAAGAAAGTTTACCTTAAGAAGGCTATCGGTTAAGTATTCTAGGGTAAGCTTAGTTTAAAGAATAAACGGTATCCCTAGGAGTATATTATAGTTCGGCTTCCTAATTCTATCTTCTATAACGTAAAAGACGACTTAATTAGTATAGCCTCTAATAAAGATGTTAGTTTCCAGAACTCCTAGGAGTTCTATCTTCCTACCGTTAAAGGTTCTTAAGGCAACGTCTATCCTTAATACCGGAAAACCTAACTTATCGTATATACTAGCTCCGATTAGGTTTAGTTTAGTACCGCTATCGATTATTACGGGCTTCCCTTTTACTCCTAAGTTACCGACTCTAATCGTAAGGAAATATATAGGATAGATACTCTTCTAAAATCGATCGAACCGGGTATCTATATTAGATACTTCTTTATAAAGATAGGCCCTAATTATATTAACTCTGGGGAGATATTTATATTAGTTATCGGATTAAAGGAAGTTCTCGACGGCTTACTTATTAATCAATCCTAAAGTCTCTTCCTCAATAGGGCTTACTTTAATATTAGAGATCTTCGCGGGGCTACTTCTATTTTTCCTAGGCTCGGAGGTTTCTTTATAATTAACTATAACTACTTTCTTTACCCCGTTTTAAATAGCTTAAACGTAGTAAATAATATACTAGCTAAGGTTAGGGCATAGCTAGAGAATCTCCTCCTAAGTATATCCTTTAGGTATATAGAAAAATCGATTAATTAATACTTTTCCGAAGTCTATCTTACTATCTATATCCTTAGACTTTTAATTAGATCTAGGCTTCTTTTTCTTTTCTAGGCCTTTATCGGTAGCGATATGAATTAATTCTTAGGCAGGACCTCGACTATCCTTATCCGCAGCTAGAATTTTAATCGTCCTCCTATTTATTCTTCGCTTTTTAGCGGCGTTCTTATTAACTTCGGCCTAAATAGCCTTACTATTAATATTTATAACTATAGCTAGGTTACTTATAGTAGGCGAAACTAGACTTGGAAGCGGTTCGGGTTTTATAGCTAGGTTTAGTATTATAGCCTCTTTAGATAGCTGGATCGAACTAACTCTAAGTATCTCTTCGGTAGCTTTATAAGGCACTTTATTCCTAACTAGAGCGGTATTTCCCTTAAACTTCGGCTTATACTTAATTAGCTTAAGATAGGCTTAAACTCCGGGTATATAATCCTAGCCTTTATCGACGAAGTTTTAATAATAACCGAAGTATAACGGGATAATACCTTAGTTTATAATAACCTTTACTTAGTTAAATAGATTAGGTTTAATAGTAAATCTAAGGGCTTCTTTTATATCCGCTCTAATATCGAGAGAAATAACCTGCTTTCCGGTATCCTTATACTAGATAATACCCGCGTTCTTTAGTATTAAGTAATCTAAGTAGTAACGGGCTATATGTTTAGTCGAACCGTAACCGTAATATATCCGAATAGAACCGTCTTTTCTCAGGGTATTAATTTTAGCCTCGTACTTATTAATTAGAGCTTCGCAGTCCTTTAAAGAGACGTCTTCCCCTCTTAAAAGATCGGCCGTAACGTTATTAAGGTTTAGTAAGATATAAATATAGCTAGGATTAGGCTAAATAGTTCTAAGCTTATTCCTAATAGCTTTAACGCGCTTTTTAGCTAAATAGTAACCCTATTCCCTAGCTGAATTAATATTCTTAGCGATTTTAGCTATACTAATCCGGAAGTCCTTAAAGTTCTTCGTTAAGCTTTTAATCTCCCCTCTCGAGATCTTAATCTGCGTTTTATCCTACTTAGCTATAGTTCGGGGTAGCTATAAGATAGGACCTTAAGAAGAGGGCTAGGGTACTAGAGAGGCTTAAGGGGGATTAATCGGAGGGGCTATAGGCTTTAGTTAAACGATTAGCGCCTAATAACCTAGGTTCGGAGGCTGGACAGGAACTGCTAGCAGCTAGAAACCTAGGTAGGGGTATTAAAGGTATCTAAGTATAAAAGGAATAGATGCGTTTACCGTATTTATAGCCTTCCGGTTATAATCCTCCTTAAGTTAAGCGTCTCGGTAAATCTTTAAAAGGGCTTCTATAAGCTCAGGCTATATAAGGGATTAAACCGAGGCTTTTATAATCCGATACTTAGATTAAAGTCGCTTTATCTAGGTAGAAGGAAGCTTATCCTAGAACTCTAAATAACCCTATAAGTCTCTTACTCCTATCTTCGTAAGGATATTATCGTATATTAGAATACCTATTCGGAGGGACTCGGTATTGCTAACTATATAGGTATTTAGGAAGTGCTGCTTTTCTTAAGCCGGGGTAAATATTTAAAAGCGATTATATAAATAGTAGGCTAGCTTAATTCTTTCTTCCTGCTCGAGCTAAATAGTAGCGCTTAAAGTAGCTATTATTAGGGACGTTACTATTTCGGGTTAAATAACTAGTATCTTAAGGATTAGTAAGGTTATAGAGTCGGGGATAGATATTATAGCTTTAATACTAGCGTAATATTCGAGGTAATTAGTAATATTATACCTAGTAAAGGGGCCGATAAAGCTCCTTAAGCGGTCGATTATCGGGATAAAAGGATAGTTAACGTAGATACCCGGATTAATCTAGTTAGGATTAATTAAAGCGAAGGATTAGGTATAGGGACTAGGCGTATTTATACCGAAGGGTAGGGAAGCCGGTAAGGTAGACTAGCTACTATCCCGAAGATTAGGAGCCTTATCCTTAATTTTCGAATCGGAAGTATTTCTAGGGCTAGTATTTACCCTAAAAACTAGAGCAAATTCAGTACCTTTAGCTTTAATCGGTTCTAGCTATCCTTAGAGAGATATCCTATTATTAACCTTCGAGGGCCTTTACTTCTTTCTTTAACAATTCTTTTTCTTTAATAATAGCTTAACCTTTCTATCTAAGTTAGCTTTTCTCTCTTCGCTACTAGTATAATTAACTTTACTATATATAGCCCCTAAGCAAGACTGAGAACGTAATAGGTAAGATAGGGGGTAACCCGTAGGTCGTATCGATAGGGGGTTCGGTTAGGAAAGGGATATTTTAGTAAGTAAGGGTAAACGATATCGAGGTTTAATACGCTTAATAGGAAGGTAGAGATATAATCGAAATAAATTTATAGTAATAGGTAATATAGAAAGTAATTAATAGTGCTTAGGGTAAGAAGATAAGAGAAGCTTTTATAACCTTAAGATACCTTTAACTACCTTTAATAACTACGTCGCTGTTAGTTTAACTCCCGATAGCAGAACGGGCTTAATTAACCTCCTTTAGAACTTACTAATATAATTCCGAATAAATTGCCGAAGGAGTCCTTTTCTTAAACGAATTACTTCGTACTAGTTAGTCCCGGGGTATACTTATAACTATTAACAGTTTCTACTCTAGCCCTATAGCTTTATATCTCCGCTACTCCGATATCGTATTTCCTTCTGCTTAAACCTACTCTTATATCTAGCGATAACCTTACTTTTCCTAATCCCGCTTCTCGGTTCTCCCTAATAACTCTCCTTCTCTCCTCGAATAGAGCGAAAGTTTCCTTATAAAGCCGAGACCGCTAAGTTCCCTTAGCGATATTTAACTCTATTCTACATTTCGTATTCTAACTAGTGCTTTATATCGACGCCGAGTCTCCTCTCTAAACCTTCTTATCCTCGTCTTACGTTATTAGAGAAAATAAAAGAAATAAAATAAAGAAAATACGAATCTAGGGTCGTTTCTCTAGTTTCCCCGTAATTAGTCTCCGAGCTTCCCCGATCCTACTCCCCTATAGTAGGGCGGCCCTAGGTATTAGTTCCGGCTAGTTTTATAATCGCGAGCGAAACTATTGTAAGAATAGGTTTAATTATATCTCTAGCTTCCTTATAATTAATCTCCGAGCTTCCCTAATCCTGCTCCCCCGTAGTAGGGCGGCCCTAGGTATTAGTTCCGGCTAATCTTATAGTTATAAGTAAAGCTATCGTAAAAGGTGGTTTTTAGTAATAGCGAACCTCCTAGGCTCTTTTTAATATAACGTAGTTTTAATTAATAAATAAATACTCTGTTATAAAGCCGAAGAAACCTATATTCGATTTATAGGGCAGATACTAAATAATAAAGCGGCAGAGCGCCCCTACCGTAATATATTTAGCGCGCACGCGGCGAACTCTAACGAGGGGCGTAGGCTAACGGGCGCTACGAAATATAAAACGAAGGCATTAAAGTTAGTTTACTTAAGTATAGGGAAGAAAATACTATACTTTTTATTGCTCTACAGAGGGGGTTTAGGGCTCCTTAATATAGCCGCCGCAGGCACGATAAGAAGGGGACAGGGGGGTCATACTCCACCCTAGCCACTTTGTCAATAGCAGAGACCCCCTCGATAAATAAGATCTAAGCCCTCGAACCGGGGGCTTTTCTCTATATAGTATAGCTATTCGAGCTTCTAAGAACGAGGCCATTAGATCCCTAGCCCTCTATAATGCTAGCCTCGTCTATATTATAGCGGTTTTAAGGTTTAATAGCTTTAATATAGGGGAGGGCTAGATTATTAAACCAGGGCTTGATTATAGCCGTATAAGCGTGGTTAATTCTTGCCGATTCTATTAACTAGCTCTTTTAAGTTCTAATTAACGGGTTTCTAATAAGAAACCTCTCTATCTAGTAGCGGCCGATAAGCTAGATATCTCCTTAAATAGCTAGGATTCGCTAGGCAAATTCCTTTACTTAGGCGTGTGTTAGGGGTAAGCCTAGATTGCCTTAGGTAATAACCTATTTAGCTAAATAGTCTTCCTGCCGTCTAGAAAGCCGCTGCTTAGCTTTATATGCGATTTAGTATAGTTAGCGGCCTAATAGTCTATATTATAGGGTAGTCCTTAGTATAGACTATTTACGTAAAGCCTTTTTAATAGATATCCCGTTTATAATTGTAGCGATAGCGTCATCGACGTCGTTTTCTGTATATATCTTTATAATAGTCTGAACAATAAATATTATAAGTTTGGAGTAATTTAGAAGAGAAATAGTTAAGAAATAAGCGAGTGATAAGGAGGGTATACATCTGTTGTGGCGGTTAGGAAGGGTGCCTACAATAGGGGGGGGCCCAAAATATGGGGGGTTAACTTACGTGGACTTGCTTATAGATCGCCTGAGGGAAAATGCCCAGGGCGGGAGTAAGGCATTGGATATGACAAAGTGGTATAACTGGACGACATTTGTATGTACCCCTCCAGGGAGAAGAAGAATCACCCGAGAACACTATTATCCTTAAAGTGTAGTATACTGATCCGAATATGGCAGGATATTATTGGAGATCTCGCATTTGGGGAACTATTCGGATGTCTGAACGAAGCAAGCTATCACCTATGGGTCGCTTTACTCTTCGAAGGCGTTAAGCAGACCGTGAACTTGGCGGTACTTCGACGCTCTTTTCCGAGTGTAGGCCGCTTCTTCGAAACGCATCTTTTAGATCTTATAACTCCGAAGCGTGAGCAGCACCAGAATCTCACACGCTTGAAAGTGGCAAAGAGAATGAATATGCAGGTGGACCGACCGGATTTCATATATTCTATGTTGGGCAAGAACGTGGAAGGGAAAGAGGTTAGTCTTGAGCGTCTTAGCAGGGTAACAATACAGTGGGAGCAATATAGCTGACACGAGGTGCAGAAACTGTCACTGGAGCAGATCTAGGCGAATGCATCTTTGCTGATCGTGGCCGGCTCAGAGACGACGGCGACCGCTTTGGCTGGAGCCATATATCTCCTCTGTCAAAACCCCGCCACCCTTGCCAAGCTGACTGAGGAGGTGCGGTCTTTATTCTCCTCCGAGGACGAGATTACGCTTTTGAGCGTGCAAAACCTTAAATATATGCTAGCTGTGCTCGACGAGATACTCAGGCTGTTCCCTCTAGTACCTACCTTAACACCCCGTATCGTCTACGAGGGCGGTGACGTTATCTGTGATACTTTCCTTCTAGAAAAGGTATGTTAATAAAGTTAATGCTATAATATTGAGATCCATCTAACGAATTCTATAGACGGTCGTGAATATCTGGCAATATGTTATGTTCCGATCGCCAAAGAACTTTGCTCTTCCTGATTCCTTTATCCCCGAACGATGGTTAGGTGATCCCCGCTTTGTGGATGACAAGAAGGAAGCGTGTTAACCATTTGCTTTTGGCCCTCGTAACTGTGTTGGAAAGAAGTAAGTCCAATCTTGTTACACGTTTACTAGAAAGTGCTTAATACTGATAAAGTCTGTTGCTAGTCTGGCGTATACAGAGATGAGATTGATACTAGCCCGGGTTATCTGGAACTTCGATATGAAGTTGGCGAATAACCATGAGAGATGGATCGATAACACCGAGGTGTACACGATTTGGGATAAGAAGGCATTGAATATCTACTTATCTCCAAGAAAGATTGAAAAGTAAGAGGGTTCTGTCTTCTAGGCTGTGTATATAGATAGGGAGGTTGGACAATTAATGCATCTATATAGTATAGCTGTAGCAGCACGAAAATATGTAAATAGTTTACACTAAGTACTTATCGAGATTGGGATTTTCTTGAATTGTCTCGAATTACTAGAAGTTTGCATCTTATTTAAAGTTTGTTATTCTTCCTATCTGCTGCTTAAGCGGGACCTTTTTATTATACTAGTATAAGGGGGAGGGCTATACAACCCAAGCCCCCCCTAAAAAAGAAGAAAAAAAGAAAGAAGAAAAAAAAGCAACAATAAACCGGGGAATTACCGACAGGTATAGCTATAGAGAGTAATACAGAACCAGCTCCAGATTATAAAGGAATACTAGATCTCCAGAAAGATTATGGCGTGAGATTCAGGCAGAGAAAGAAGGGGGGGTGGGAAGAAAAAGGAGGTGAAAGCCCTATGAAGAACAGAATGCTGGCATGAACCCATATATATAGCTTTGGAATTAACACTATAATAATCATAAATTAATACTAGCAGCATGTGATAATAAGCAAACTACTAAACTACTAAACTTATAACGGCCGCTTGGTTTCGGAGGATGATCATAGAGCAAAAACGCAAAAAGAAATATTTGCCCCCTGGCTGATTTGAACAACCGATCTTCGCATTGCATATAACTTAAGTACAAGTGCGACGCCTTACCCCTTGGCCAAGGGGGCTTCTCTCTTTCATCACTTTGTCTTGGCTTTAATGAAGGGTAACGGTTAAGTTAAAAGGCTTTCTTATAAATGTCGGCATGACTTTAACTGGTTAAAATTTGATTTTGTTATCCCACCTTAAACATGGACACACTCTTTTGTATATGTCCACACCTTGAGGAAACTCTATGGCTCAAAGGTATTCTTGATTTAATTAATTCTTACAATCTATATCCTCCAAAAAGAACTAATTCTCTTTCATGAAATAGCATGTCTATCGATGTGCGGCTTAAAATTCCCTAGAAGCAGAGCACGCTAGTTGCAGAAACTCAAGATAGCTTTCTCACTTAAATAAGCGGCTTCATCCCATTTAACCTTTTATATTTAATTGGACTCATTGTCTGCTCACCTTGAAAGTGTTAAATTTAGCCGCCGTTTATCTACAGCCCCCAACTCTCACCCTCCACATCCAAAGGCCCTTTATAGAAAGGTTCCCACTTCAGGATATACTATAAACTATTCCAGAGTTTCCATCGCATTATGGCGGCCCCAAAACACATTGAATGCTAGCTTTCTGTAGCTATCCTGGATTTCTCAGCCGAATTGTATTGCTAACAAGGAGGCTATTCGTAAACATTAAAGACAGGAAATATACTTTAAATGTAGTGCAGTTATCTTACTATTATCCAGTACTGTAATATCGTGCTCGATATTCATATTGCCTTGGTCCGTGGTCTGTGGGAATTTAAGGTCCGCACGGGTAGCGTAGAGAAGAATCAAAACGCACACCTCTATGGTAAAGCCGAAGAGGTAGAGGCATGCTCTTGAGTGATACTATACAGGGTCGAACAATGAACGAGGAGGTGTCTATACCATACCGGTCTTGAACCCTGTATTCATAATGCAAAGTACGGAAGATATAATGGTTACTAATAACCTGAAAAGCTCCCCGGAAAAGGTTCCCTGCCGTTTAGTTGAAGAGGCCGGGGATGTTAAGAAAGCCAATGCCAATATGGCCAGCGGAGTCGTCGCAAGGATAAGAAAGTAGGTTGCCCCAGCGCGTTGGACATTCCGACAGGTGCTGATGGTTTTCTGGTCCAGAGTGTACACAGACACGATGATCGATGCAATTTCCATGATCAGGGCCGAGATTATCAACGTCGACAGTGTGACAAGCGCGAATCTTAACCGCACACGCGTGCGGGCTCGTAGCTTTCGGTCTAACCAAAACCTCTCTGCCAGGATAAGGTTTAGGAGGAACAGCAGAAGGACACCGGCCTGCAAGGAGACCTGGGAGGCGACCGCAACCCTGACATTAGTAAGTTTAAAGGCCCAGAATATCCGCAACATACAGGTCAGAACCCTCTCGCCAGAGAAGAGGAAGAGAATGACGGGTACGGTGCAGCTGAGATGCCGTCGACGTTAGTGCTCGAACAGGATGATGCTAATTATTGCCGAGGTGGTATAAAGAGCCAGAAAGACGGCTAACAGAGGGATGTTAACTGATACGCTTGGCAGGCTACCAATTTGTGCAGTGTCCAAAGGGTATAGAGGCTAGTTGGTTGTCAGCTGATCGTATCCCAAACTTGTAACAACTACCGGAGCCGACTCACGCCCCCAATGAAAAGTGCCAGCGACATTCTCGATGGCATATAATGATGTCCAGGATCTGTGAAATAGTGAAGAGCATCATGACTCGAAGCCTGGAAGACAGGAAGGGAATCTACTAAAAAGGCCATACAACTACCAGTAAGTACTTGAAGTAGATGATCTGCTTACAAGTCTATCTCCGGAAATGCTAGTTTCGCGACTATTTACTATACGACATTGAGCAACCAAACTATTATGTTCTACAGCACTAGAACGTTGCAGGTGTAAGCTAGCGCTTGTCATTTCGTCAATAGCGTCTAACCGTCGGAATGGACTCGGTTATCCGCTAATACTTTTCGTATTTATCGATTGCGGCTTATCGGTTTCCGAAAATCTACATGAGTCCTCCCCCTCCAACAATGCTAGCCAAGATATTTGACATATTGATGTTTCTCTGAACTACCCCTTTCGGTCCCGGCGTAAGATGTAGTCCGAGCATGGCCGCTATAGCGTATCGTTGCGTCTACGGGTTCGCCGGTATCGACAGCTTCTTGTCCAGGGGTGCGGAGTTACTAGTGGGCCCAGCTAAATAATAATTAGAGTAATGTCTGCGCTTAGAAATCATATGCGACCGGGAAGCATAAGAAGAAAGGGTCCCGAGTAACGCTAGCAATTCCGAGGGTATTGCTTGGCTAAATAAATAAAGCCCAATGCTTGATATCTCTACATAATGCTCTCTTCACTATCTATTCTTCTCGCTGCTATTGCCTTGGGGTGCTTCTTTATTATTTATTCAGTCTTTCTATCTAAGTTAACCCCCTATATTTTGGGCCCCCCCCTATTGTAGGCACCCCTTCCTCATCATCATCATCATTACCACTATTCTGATAACTGCTTAATTACTTAACTAATAACGAACTATAATATAATCCTCTTCGTCTATAGGGTAATTAAACTCGCCGGATTCTTTAGGCTTAATTTTAAGACTATTGGCCTTTATTTTCGCCTTGTAAATAGCCTCGATACTAATAAACTTACTATTTAGGCTTATATCTACCTTCCTTCGCTTTAAGGGCCGTAAAACCTCCACCCTAGCCTTTAACTTATTAATCTCTCTACTAGCCTCTGCTATCTCGATATTATAATTATCCTAGCTTTTCCTAACCTTTCTAAATAGTAGCCGTCGTATCCGATCGTCAGCCTTCTCTAGGGTACTGAACTTATCTAGTTGGGCCTGTAGTTCGATAATCTTCCCTAGGGTAAACTAGCAGGGAAATAAACTCTTTAAATAACCTTCTAGCTTAGAAATAGCTAGAGAGTCTCTCTATAGTACTATTAGGGGTGTCCGGGGTGTTTCTGGCTATAGGTTTCTATTTTTAAGGAGAAGAGGGCTTATTAACGGCTTCGCTATAGAAACTGGCTATAATCTAGCTGCCTTCTAGCTACTTTTAATATTTAAACTAATTAGGCCTTCTTTCCGGGCCTTATTAAAGCAGAGGAGAAAATTCCTCTTCCCTATAATAGATGAACTATTATAATAGCCCAAACTCGATAAATGCTTCCGGTAAGCCTTCTTTAGCGTAGAAAAGACCGAGAGATTTAAAGGTTAAAGGATATAAGAGGTATAGGTAGGGAGGAAAAGTAAATAGATCTTATTCGTATAGCAAAGCTATATAAAGTCGTCTATTATATAGCTTCCGTAGCCGTCTAGAATAAGTAAACGGGCTTCTAGGGGGTCTAAGGGTTAATTATAAAGGATAAAGATCTTCTTAAGCTATTCGATAGCCGTAAGGTTTATTATCTACCCTTTCTCTATCGCTATAAACTTCTAGGTCCCGAATTCTAGCCGAGTTCGAATATCTTCGGGAAACTATTACTATTAGACTAATTTCCCCCTAAAGATAACTAGTAGAGGTAGGGCTTTGCCTATAGCAGAGACCCCCTCGATAAATAAGATTTAAGCCCTCGAACCGGGGGCTTTTCTCTATATAGTACAGCTATTCGAGCTTCTAAGAACGAGGCCATTAAATCCCTAGCCCTCTATAATGCCAGCCTTATCTATATTATAGCGGTTTTAAGGTTTAATAGCTTTAATATAGGGGAGGGCTAGATTATTAAACTAGGGCTTAATTATAGCTGTACAAGCGTAGTTAATTCTCGCCGATTCTATTAACTAGCTCTTTTAAGTTCTAATTAACGGGTTTCTAATAAGAAACCTCTCTATCTAGTAGCGGCCGATAGGCTAGATATCTCCTTAAATAGCTAGGATTCGCTAGGCAAATTCCTTTACTTAGGCGTATATTAGGGGTAAGCCTAGATCGCCCTAGGTAATAACCCATTTAGCTAAATAGTCTTCCTGCCGTTTAGAAAGCCGCTACTTAGCTTTATATGCGATTTAGTATAGTTAGCGGCCTAATAGTTTATATTATAGGGTAGTCCTTAGTATAGACTATTTACGTAAAGCCTTTTTAATAGATATCCCGTTTATAATCGTAGCGATAGCGTTATCGATATCGTTTTCTATATATATCTTTATAATAGTCTGAATAATAAATATTATAAGTTTAGAGTAATTTAGAAGAGAAATGGTTAAGAAATAAGCGAGTGATAAGGAGGGTATACATCTGTTGTGGCGGTTAGGAAGGGTGCCCACAATAGGGGGGGGCCCAAAATATGGGGGGTTAACTTAGCATACTCAGCCCTTATCGTCGCCTTCCAAAACCCAAGCAGGCACCCTTGTTCTCTCGCCTCCTTCATGAACCAACAACATTTGAGCTCGAGCAATGGATGAGAAATGTGCCAAATGATGGTCTCATTCGATATTATGGCCTCCTCAACCAAGAGAGACTTATGGTAACCACTTTGGAAGGGATCAAAGAGCTCTTGTTGAGAGAGTCATATAAATTCGACAAGCTGTCGCGTCTTTCGGCGCTTCAGGCGCCAGCAGGGGTGAGCGGATTGGTATCTGCAAAGGGGCTCTTACACAAGGTGAGAACTTGAGGCTTAAGGCTCAAGTGATTCCCTTCCTCAGAGTTAAGTTCTAGGTCTTGATCCTAATACGTTCTTGCCTTAGAATCACCGCCGACACACAATCGCGGCATTCAACACCTCCTGGGCTAGGACATTATATCCCACGGTCTGGAACTCAGCTCGTATGGCTACAAAGTCCCTGGCAATGAGAGCCGCCGAAGCACCTGCTGGGGTCATTAAAGTCAACCGATTTCTCCGGGAGACTTGCCTGGAGACAGTTAGCCAAGCAGCTTTCAGCCTTGACCTCGGAGTATTGGCTCGGCCGGAGCAAAAAGACACAAAACAGTACCTTCACGCCTTTGACGTTGGAGAGAGGGCACCCCTGTTCATGAAGCTCCTGCAACTGTGTCCCATCCCATTGCAAACCCATGCTTCCCTGGTAGTCTCCAGGATGATTGGCGTCGACGTATCCGCCATGAAAAACCGGATCAGAACGACTCTGAGATCGAAAATGAAGGTTGTGCGAGATGAGAGACTTGACGACGATTCATTGCAACAAGACAGACAAGCCGACTTGCTGGATACAATATGCAGCCGAGCCAGTCCCCATCTCTCCGAAAAGGCCTTGTTCAGGCATACCTTGACGATACTAGCCGGCTCTGTAGAAATGGTATCCAACCAACTCGCTTGGGCCATCTATGCGCTATCGCATCCAAAGCATCGATACGTCCAAGAAAACCTACGGTCAGAGATTCGCAATCACTTTCCCAGACGCCCAGACAGTCTATCGTGGGAAGAAGTCAAAGCGCTACCCTACCTCGCTGGCGTCGTGAACGAGGCCCTTAGGCTGTTCCCATCCGTTGCTCACAGATTCCGAGTGTGCAACACACCGACAACCCTGCTGGACCAGCCAATAAATAAAGGAACAATGATAACATGGCCAATTTACGCTATTAATCGCAATCCGTCTCTTTGGGGGGATGACGCGGACGAGTTCCGCCCCGGACGATGGGCTCAACATACCAGCACCATTGATAAAGAGAGTAGGCGGGATGCCTATGCTTTCATGACATTCGGCCAAGGACCACGAAAATGCCCTGGGGAGAACTACACAAGGGTCGTTCTGGCATGTATGCTTCTAGATATGGTTGGGCAGTTCCAGTTCAAAATGCCAACGGGTCATGAGGATATGTTTGAGGGCAATGGGAGAGATAAGATTGGGTTTGGGATTGTGATGAAGGCCCCGATATATGCAGAGATTGAGGAAGTTTCTGGTTGGGCGCAAGGAAGTGGCACATGAAGTTCGCTCATCGTAACTGTCTGCTGGGATCACTGAGCGAGGATTGTTCGAGATCCAGGGAAGCTTGCAGTCACGGAACATGAAGCACCAGGGAGATTGGCATGGTAGCTGAAATATGTGCTCCTCCAGCAGGTTCGAGCCACTTGATATTTTGTGAACGTCATATGGCACGGCATGTATGGCTTGCGGGTTCATCATACTTTCCCCACGCCTGTCCTTGAACTGTCCTTCCCCATTGATATTCAATCCCAGTATGGGACTTGAAAACAACGATGTCTCAGACCGCAACCAAAATAATCCGCCATCGTTAATCTCGACCAGGGTTTCAATCGGATTTATAAACAGAGTTGGCAGTATCATCACTTGTTAAACCATGAAGATCTCCTATTTCCTCACTGCCTTTGCTGGCCCCCTGATGCACCTAGTGCAGGGTATCCCAACGGTATATTGCGTCTGAATTTTGTTTCCCTGCGACCTGAGCATACTATATTTGCGGCAGATGTTCTTAAACTAACGGTTGAATCAAGACCAACGAAGAAGACCTTCTTGCCAAATACAACATCATCGATATAGAATGGGAGTTCAAAACCTACGGCTTAGGAAGTATCAAAGTCCGAGTCAACGGCACCATCCAAGAAGTTACCCAGCGCCTTGAAGATCTTGACCTCGGTCATCTTCTACACGACGACAATCTCGCAAGCTCCACTCCATCCGTCTACAGTTACACTGGAAACGTCGTATTTTGCGGCAAGGACGGCGGTCCCTTCCCCAACGCCAGCGTTGCCGCCATCGGCGACGGCATCAGTTATCTGAGAAATGTCTCAGGCATCCCCACGAGCGGCCCGGGACTGGGAAATTGCGGGAGAGTCAGCTGTTCTGCGGGTTCCGCTATCTGGTGGTGCAACGATGTGAGATTCTCATTAATTACCACTTCCCAGAACACTTCTGGACTCCCAACACTTGAGATTGGCTGACACATTATATACACAGCAACCTGTGCCTCGAACTCTGCCCAGCTTTTCTGTAATTGCCGAGGGCGCGCAGCAGATTTACAACGTGTGTGGTGATTACCAGGAATGCGCCTTGGGAGGCAAATGTGGCGTGGTTTCGGGACAAAATTTCTTCTACGGAGGGTGGAATGTGATAGTTCGTGGTGATACTTGTTGATTGGAGGATGACGAGACTCAAGGCGACTCACCTAAAGACAACTCAACTCAATCTTGTTATTGGCGGCTCCCACACTAGGAACTGGCCATATCGAGATGTCGGGAGACATCAAGGCAGAGAAGCTGGAAACGCTTTCTGGCTTCCCCCGCTGCTCAGGTGCTTACTTTGGTATCAGTAAAAACCTTTGAAAGACAGTAGGGTTCAGAGGCCGTTAAGGGCACACACATCATTAGTCTACCTAGAATATATTATCAGAGGAACTATCTCATACGACCTTCGTGACTTGGCAAACCGTGTAACCCAAGTCAATTCTTCTGAGTCCACCCCATTCCCCTCATCCTTCACCACCATCGCATCAGTTCACGGTCCATCACCTTATGTAATTACAGACATGCTTCGGTGATGGGTATGAGTGCAGTGAAATTAAACATCCCGGTCCTCGTGGTCTCGTCTAGATCCAGGTACACGTAAAGAAATGTTCTAGACACATGCCGGCTGCCCTTGATGGATCTGTGTGCCAGGTTTGACCCTGATGGCTTCACTTGTACATGTAGGGTCACACCGTTCGATTCCATTGGATAATTCTTGAAAAGACTTTCTTTCATACTCTCGAGAACACACCATATGCATCTCCTCCAGGCTGCCTCAAATTTGCATGCTATGTCACGTGTAATGTATACCTGATACAGCCAATCTAGCCGATTGCCTGACAGACAGCCACGCCAGCTGGCCAGCTGCGGATACAATATCAGTAGCGTGACAGTGACAGCTCAGCAAAGATCGGCCCGCTGACGAGCCCCCACTGCAAACCCCTGCAACCAACCCCTGTAGCAACCCAGGCAAGCCTATCGGTTCTAAAGATAAGCACACTGGAGCATCTGAAACAGGGCGGGCTGCGTCCTTAGGTCGAGTCGATTCAAGGGTGGTGAGCATGACGCCAATCTTGCCAGACGCTGCTCATAATGAACACCAACAGTATTAATCCACTCGTGTGACGCCTCTTTGTCTAATCGTTCTTGCTATATTCTGTGCCTCTTTTGCTCGAAAAAGAAGAAGAAGAAGAAACTCCCTAATACCAGCCAAACGTTCGGGAACCCCTTCCTCCAGATTAGCAAAGTAACGATAGCAAACATGACGAGACCGCGGCGCTCCTCCGCCGCCAGCGAGGAGAGTAACATAACGGCGCGCGAACAGGTATGACGATCCGGGTTGGTCGCGATGGATACTTGCCTATCCATCCAAAGCTGCAGGAGGATACAGCGCTGACACATGGCTGGACCGGACAGGAGCTGGGTAGCATGTACGATTACCTGGCCAAGATCATATTACTCGGGCCCAGCGGGACGGGCAAGTAAGTTGCTTCCACTCCCCTGTGTTGTCTGCTAGCCGCCCGAGGTGGGCAGTGGGTGTGAAAGGACATTGGCTGATGCCCATCTGCAAACTGCAGGTCCTGCTTGCTGCATCGCTTCGTCAAGAACGAGTGGAGGGTCCTGTCGTCACAGACCATCGGCGTCGAGTTCGCGACCAAGATCATCAAAGTCGGCACCGGCGCGAGGAGGAAACGGATAAAGCTCCAGGTCAGTCTTTCTCCCTTATCTGATCCACCGCCTGTCCACAGATCGATAACTAACCATATCGCGCCGGGGAAAAACAGCTCTGGGACACAGCCGGCACCGAACGCTTCCGCTCCGTATCCCGTTCCTACTACCGCGGCGCCGCCGGCGCCATCCTCGTCTACGACATCACCAGCCATCCGACCTTCACGAACCTCCAGCCCTTCCTCAACGACGCCCGCGCCCTCGCCTCCCCGAACCTGACGCTCATCCTCGCCGGCAACAAGGTCGACCTCGCAGACAGCAACTCGCTGATCGACACCTCCTCCATAACGACCGCCGTGCCGTCCAGCTACGGGTCCACGAGCACCATAACCGCCCCGGCGTACTCCACAGCCAGCGTGACGAGCACCACTAGCAGGAGCTCCATCGCAACGGAGAGGGAACCGTGGGGTGGTGGTGGCGGCGGGGGGTTCGGGGGACACCAGCAGAGGGCGACGATCGCGCCGGACGGGAGGGAGGTCACGCCCGGGGACGCGAGCCGGTGGGCCTCGAGCGTTAATGTCCCCGTGACGATGGAAGTCAGCGCCTTCACGGGCGAGGGCGTGGACGAGGTGTTTGCGCGGCTAGCGAGGATGATCCTCACCAAGATCGAGCTGGGCGAGATCGACCCGGATGACCCGATGAGTGGGATACAGTATGGTGATGCCGGGGGCCTGTGGCATAACAGCGGGGCGAGCACCGACGGCGCGAGCATCAAGAGCTCGTTGACGGCTGATGATATTGGTGCTGCGGGGCGGAGGAGAGGGAGGGGTGGGGGTAAAAGTAGAGGCCCGTGGGGAGGTGGGGTGAGGGAGTGGGAAGAGGTGTTTACACTGAGTAGTCGGCGGAATAGGAGGGGGTGCTGTTGAGAGTGCCGTCGACCTGGGAGGCTAGTGAGAGGGATGTCGTTTTCGCCCTTTTCCGGGTATTATCCTGTTGTCTTTCATTCTGAGCGACTTTGATTTTTCAACGGCGATAGATAAGGATCCGATTTGGAGTTTGGGACTTGGTTTTCTGCACAAGACGAGGATTGCTATATATATATATATAGGAGACGGGCAAAAGCTGGGCGTCTATAGGCCGGGTTTTGCTGGGTTTATCTTGTACTTTCCTGTCGCTTACCATCGTTAGATGCGAGGTCTGTCGTGTTTTCACGGGGATAGAAGCAAGAGAATCGCGATGGCTTTCATGAGCCGTGGTAATTCAATGCTGGCGATACTTCACCCGGGCAACAAGTTGTTCTCTTCGCAGATGGCACCTAGATATGTCTACATTGTACTGTCAAAGGAGCAACCGTGGTAGAGTCATCGATTTCAGACGGCAGAAATGGATCGACAAGACAATGAAGCAGGCTACTTGGGTGTATGTGACGACCCGTAGTTCCATTACTGATCGTGTATATACATGGGGTTGGGCAGACGCAGCTTAAAGGATGACACGCGGATAATCTTCATCCGTCTAGCTGGGATTAATACCGATACTCAGTTTCATGTCCTTTTTGTAGCTTGGATCCTTGACGGCAGATCTTCGGAACATGACGGGACCCTGGGTCCAGGAAGCGTTCCCGATATTCCGGCCTTGGACTCCGGGTTCAACGAGGTTGCCATGGACTAGAAACTCAATTCGCAAAGGTATAATGATCCCCCCACCACGGGTGTACCTGCGGCTGCAGATGGTGATGATAGGTGAGGAGGAATAACAGGGTCCGAGCCCCAAAGAGTGCGGGACACCACATTGAATCGGAGAAGAGAATCACCACAGCTTCTCCAACAACATTACACCGTGCTGCATACCACATACCAGATCTACCTTATAAGTAGCCATGGTCAGACTTGATCTAGCTGCCGATGGAACAACTCCCCGAGCTGCTCCCTCCTCAGAGCACACACCGTCTGCAAGTGGCACAAGACTGGTGCCGGCAACGTTATCATCCACCCCTCATCCCCACCAACATCAGCCAACTCCCATCATGGCGGCACGCAACGTCTTAGCCATTGACAAGAACTGGGAATTCAAACAGGCCGACAAGGACGACGCCAAGTTCCTGTCGGTGTCCCAGTTCCCAACCAATGTCCACCTTGACCTCATGCACCATGGGCTCATCCCTGACCCATATATTGGTAAGAACGAACTGGACGTCCAGTGGATAGGTGAAAAACGGTGGATCTACAGAACAACATTCACAGCACCCAATGTCCCCAGTGGCAGCAAGGCTGTCCTGGCCTTCGACGGGCTGGATACCTTTGCTACAGTCGTCCTCAATGGCATCGCGATACTGGAGTCAGAGAATATGTTCACGCCGGAACGGGTGGACGTGACCTCGACCGCCAAGGAGGGCGAGAACGAGCTGGTCATTACCTTTGACAGTGCGTATTTGAGAGGTTGGAAGGAGGTAGAGAAACACCCCAACCATAAATGGGGATGCTGGAATGGAGATAACTCCAGACTGGCTGTCAGGAAGGCGCAGTATGAATTCGGATGGGATTGGGGTCCAGTACTAAACACCTGTGGGCCCTGGAAGCCTGTTCATTTCGAGATATACGAATCTCGCCTATCAGACCTTTACTTCGATACAACTGTGGAGGAGGACTTGAAAACGGCGACTGTCGTTACACGCGCCGAGGTTGAAGGCACAGCCAACAGGATACGATTTGACATATCTCTGGACGGCAAAAGCGTGGCATCGGAGACGATCGAAGGAGGCGCCGATTTGCAGGCAACGTTTCACATCAGCAGCCCTTCCTTGTGGTATCCCGTCCGCTATGGCCAACAGCCTCTTTATACCATCAAGGCGACCCTGCTCACCGATAGCGATGAGAGCATCGATAGCGTCACCAAGAAGATCGGCCTGCGCAGGGCTGAGCTCGTTCAGCGGCCTCTAAAGGACCAACCCGGCACCTCCTTCTTCTTCCAAGTCAACAACATCCCCATCTACTGCGGCGGCAGCGACTGGATCCCTGCCGATAATTTCCTGCCCCGCATCAGCCGGCAGCGTTACTACGACTGGGTGAAACTCGTCGCAGACGGAAACCAGTTCATGATCCGTGTTTGGGGCGGCGGCATCTACGAAGATCAAGCCTTCTATGACGCCTGCGACGAGTACGGCATCCTGGTCTGGCAGGACTTCATGTTCGGCTGCGGGAACTACCCAGCCCACCCCGAGATCCTCAAGTCCATCAAGCGCGAGGCCGAAGAGAACGTCAAGCTCCTCCGACACCACCCCTGCATCGTCATCTGGGCGGGCAACAACGAGGACTACCAGTACCAAGAGTCCTCTGGTCTTACATACGACTACGAGAACAAAGACGCCGAGTCCTGGCTCAAGACGGACTTCCCCGCGCGCTACATCTACGAGAAAGTTCTAGCCGACGTGTGCGCCGCACTCATCCCAGACACATACTACCACTTCGGCAGCCCCTGGGGCGGCGGCAAGCCCACCTCAGACCCGACAGTCGGCGACCTCCACCAGTGGAACGTCTGGCACGGCACGCAGGAGAAGTACCAGAACTTCGACAAGCTGGTCGGGCGGTTCGTGTCCGAGTTCGGCATGGAGGCCTTCCCGAGCGTCAAGACCATCGACGCGTACCTCGCGCGGGGGCGGGCGGACCCGGACCGCCACCCGCAGAGCAGCACCGTCGACTTCCACAACAAGGCGGACGGGCACGAGCGGCGCATCGCCCTGTACCTGGTGGAGAACCTCCGGTACGCGCCCGCCCCGCTCGAGCACTTTGTCTACTGCACCCAGCTCATGCAGGCCGAGTGCCTGGCCAGCGCGTACCGCCTGTGGAAGCGCCAGTGGAGGGGGCCCGGCCGCGAGTACTGCGGCGGCGCGCTGGTCTGGCAGATCAATGACTGCTGGCCCGTGACGAGCTGGGCCATTGTGGATTATTACCTCCGGCCGAAACATGCTTATTATACCGTCAAGAGGGAGATGGCGCCGCTTAGTATTGGGATCACGAGGCGGGAGCACCGGCACCCGAGGGACAAATACACCCGGGTTGATGTAGATGTCAAGACGGTCATTGAGGTCTGGGGGAGCAATCTGACGCTCGAGGACGTCACGGTGGAGTTTGTCCTGAAGGCGTGGGACGTGGAGACCGGCAGGGAGTCTTACGGCCAGACGGTCAAGGAGGACATTGTGCTATATGAGAACAGATCCACGGAGATAGTCGCCATGGATGTCCCCGTCGAGCACTCCGGAAAGGGCGAGGAGGCTAAGACGGTGGTCGCCGCATATGTCATCTGCAAGAAGACCGGCAAGCAGCTCGCCAGATACGTCAACTGGCCCGAACCCCTGAAGTATCTGCACCTGCAAAAGCCGAAAGAGCTGAAGGCTGTCCTGAATGACGACTGTACGGCCCTCGAGGTCAGTGCAGAGGTTCCCATTAAGGGTCTTGCGGTGGAGTGCGAGGACGACGGGGTCAAGTTCGAGGACAATCTGGTGGACATTGTGCCAGGCGAGACTGTCACTATTGGCGTGAAGGGGGCCACCAAGGAAACGGTGTTTGAGACGCGGTACTTGGGAATGGTCTAGATGTTTGCTCAGGACCACTGAATTAGAAATCAACTCGGTTTTTGTTTGGAAGGATACATTCCACTTAGGTGATGTAACGCGAGGATATGTGCTAAGAATGCCGTAGGTAATTACGCCATGAACTCTTCCCTACTGGACCCCCTGAAGAACAGATTACCACTGATCAACACCACGATGCCCTTTTCTTTCTGAACCATGATCATGTCAATTACTTTTCGTCGTCGAGGTCCCCTACCACTAAAGTTTCCGCTGGGCTTCCGGAGTCCTGACGGGTATTGACCTTGTCCTCATGGTCATGCTGTCTCTCCTCGTCCGGAACCCCAGCACCCATCTTTCTATCCTCCGGCAATTCAGGGCACGCAGGGATACATGCAACAATACCACCTACAAAAGCCAGCACGCACGCCACCCCCCATACCCACCTGAGCGCAGTGGTGACGAACCCCACCACCTCGGGCGGCAGCTCCTTGATCATCTGCATGAGGTCCTGCGGCGTGGCGATCCCGCCACCGTGGGCCCGGAACGCCTTCTTGTTCTGGTATTTGAAGTTGTTGGTGAAGATGGCCAGGCCGGTCGACACGCCGACCGACTGCCCGGCCGTGTACAGCAGCGTGCGCATCGCGATGGCATGCGAGTGCCACTCCCTGTCGGTGCTGGCGATGACGGTGTTGATCACGGCGGGCAGGAAGATGCCGCACCCGGCGCTGGCGCACATGCAGATGAGCACGAGCCCCGCCACGGGCGTGTCCTCCGTCATCAGCTGCATGAGCCCGAGCCCCACGGTCGACAGGACGGATCCTGTGATAGTGGCCCACTTGATCCGGCCGCAGGTCCTGATGGCGATCCCCGTCAGGGCCGCAGATACTGTGTACGTGAGCGTTACCGAGAGGAGCATCTGGCCTACTTCAATCGTCTTGAGGTGCCGAACTCCCGCCCAGAAGAGGATGAGGTTGTAGAATACCATCGATAGAAGCATTCCGCTGACGAGACTCCCCAGGAATGCGATGTTCGTCACCGCACGGGTGAATATCTCCCTGGGGAAGGCAGGGTCCTTGGCTAGGTACCGCTGGTGGTAGATGAGGAAGACGAGGCTGATGGCGCCGACGACGAGGCTGCTGATGACGGTGCCGGAGTTCCACTTCTGTATTGCGCCGCCTATGTTAATCGGGATGAGGATGGCGACGGAGGAGATGAAGAAGGCCAGTATGCCGATCCAGTCGCAGTGCTTGAGTTCCTGATAGGGGTGGGTGGTTCCCCTGTGCCATCCGGGGAGTAGGAAAAGGAGGGCTATAAAGAGCGTGCTGACGAAAAAGAGCTCCATGAAGAATATTGAGCGCTTTTTGCATCAGTCAGTACAGTTCTTCATGGGAGAATTGCATTGAAAGCATTGGGTATGGCTAAAGGGTAGGTAGTGAGTGTAGCATTTCCAGAGTGAGAGGTGTCATCGTGGTGGACGACTTACCCAGGTACAATTCAATCTTGTGAGCAGCAAGCCTGCAAGCAGCGGGCCACATAGATTCCCAAGTGCCCCTGACGCCTGGGAAATGGCTGTCCATGCCGCCCGCTGCCTCGGCTGCATGATCTCAACCACAATGATAGCCGACATGGTAAACATGCCGGCTGCTCCGATGCCTTGTATCACACGGCCTCCAATCAGGACTCCTGATCCGAAACTCCTGCCGGCGACAATTGCACCGACCAGGAAGAGGGCTACCCCGGTGAGGTAGACGTATTTCCTCCCGATGGCATGCGACACGTGCGAAAAGACAAGCTGGAAGACGGTCTGGGCGAGGAAGTAGCCGGTGGCCACAGTGAAGACGCGGACCTGGGAGGCTCGCAGGTCTTTGGCTATTGTCTGTTTGTTCCAATCTTGTCAGTCTTTCGATATGATCAGTGGGTTTCAAAACATGGATGTGGTCACCACCGTACCGGGAGCGTCACTGCGATGGCGGCCATGTCCAGTTGTAGCAAGAATTGCAATAGGCATGAGCACGAAAACAATGCCCATTTTCTCCATCTCGGCAGTGTTGAAAGGTCTTCTCGTTCTCTAATAGCCCTAGTCTTCGGGTTCGCCCAAGATGAACCTGGGTCTTCTTCTCCCAGCTTTTCTTTCTCGACTTCGGGTTCTGGTTCTTCGGCTATGAGCATTGTCTGTGCAGTTGACCCATTCCCAGCCACAGATACCGCGGTGTTCGCGGAAAACGAGTCACTTGTGCTCACCGGGTCCTCCTCAGTATTGTTCTCTAGTGGGTGGTTGGGAGCTTCTTCGGGCGACAGGATGACAAAGTGGTACAGTGTGCCTTCGGTCGGTAAATCTGTTGGATTGGGTGTTGTCAGATCTGCAATAGACATTATGTCTAGTGGTGATTCTCCAAGGGTGACTGCGAGGCGGAAGGTCCACGAGTTTTCTGAGGAGCATCAATCTGTGTATCCAAAAGAATGTCGGTGGCTAGACAAGTAGCACAATTTCTTTTCATCTAAAGCCACGGTGCTTGTAAGTAGGATGCCCGGGTCTGTTATCGGGAACACAACACGATGTTTGACCCTATATTCCCAGGTGTTTGACCCTTCCATCCTGCCAATGTACTGCCCGATCTTTCCCCGCCCGTCCCCCATGAGGAAATCCTCACTCTGGTCCTTCACAGGGAAGGAGTGACGGCAAAGAGGTGCGAGCGCTTGTTTAGTATCCTGCCGTCAAACTTTGATTGCACTCGATGATGGAAGAACTTGGACCATCACCGGCCTAGTACATGCCATATCCTCACACGGGGCACCTGGGCAGCCAAGAGAGGGTCAGGGCTGCGCAGTAAGCTTCTTCGCGAGAGGAAATCACGATGCCTGATATGAGAGGGGTACCGCATCTTCTAGGAAAGAAACATTTGTGAGGATGAAAAGTCCTACAAGAACCTGAAGTTCACACAGCATTGGTCTATCACCCGATACCCACCACCACATCACTCTTAGCCAATTCTTAGGTGGTCCTTGTCCCGTCGCCCACGAGAGGATATTTCACATCAAGTAACCTCACCTCATTCATGAGAATTAGATTGTTGAAATGTATGATTTTGGATCCCAACGGGACGATGTTCCCTTCCTCCCCCTGCTGTTGGGCCTCGCCGCATGGCCAATATGCCGCATCTTCGCCGATCGGTTCGTGCGATGGTACAACCCGGAATTCTACAAACACCTGAGAAGCGACTACGAAAAGAGATATCTCTTCTTCCTCGGTGTGCTGCTCGGACTTGTCGCCAAGCTGCCATCATTGATTGGTTGCGGTCTAGCAGTGTGGAAAACGGCACCCGAGGACGACATCGCCGGCTTCCGCAAACCCATGAACCCGTACCAGCAGTTCTGCTGGGGCTCCCGAACCGTCATTTACATCTCAGAGTTGCCTCACTACCTTCATCTCCCCGAGATGGTCCTCCATCATTTCCTCGCCCTCTCACCAATGGCGGTCATAGCCAGGTACTATGGCCCTCGCCGCGGCTACGACTTGGCACTGGCAGCTCTCTGCGCAGAGCCCATAAACAACCTCCGCGCCCTTCTCAAACAGACGCACTACTCCAGAAATCACCCAGACCTAGACTGGCGTCTCCAATTCTACGGCACAATTGTCCTATTCATCACCCGAGTGCCTACTGCCATCATGAGCATAGCCATGATCCCCGCCAACGGCCTCCACGGTGTACCGGCTCATATCGCGTTGGTTCCCTACATCTTCAACCTTGTATATGTCCACCGTATAACATATAAACGATTGAGGAACACAGACATTCTGCAGGTCGATGACTCTGGCGTCTTCAGGGTCCGCATTGGCAACCACTTCAACATTACCTCCACTAGCCTGCTTACTGGTGTCGCCATTCTCAGCACCCAGATGTCTGTCATTGCACTCTATACCTGGATCAAGACGGAGCCAATACCGGCTACCACATCAGAGCTGATCAGCCTGAGCTGTAATTCCCTGTTTGCAGTTGCCATTGGTCTTGCTGGGTCCAGGATCGTGGCATCGCCCTTGCAACGGATCTTTCAATGGCAAAGAGTGTCGTCGGTCTATTTGCAGTCGGGTCTCGTGTTTGCCATCATCTTCCTGTGTACGTCGCCGACCATCGATACCACCATCGACAAGGAGGCCTTGGTTGCTTGTCTGCTCCTGAGCTCATCTTTGACCAAGGCTATCTCTCAATATGCTTCTCACCTGGCATGCATCGAAAGTGGCAGTCAGGTGACGGCCAAGCAAGACGACAAGGGAGCCGATCAGACAGAATTGAACAAGGTTGTTCCATCGCAAGCTTCTCTTTACTGCAGCGTCATTAATTTGTTCCAGTATTTGGTGTTGGGGCTGGCTGTTGTCACTGGGTATTTCTCGCCGTCTGAGGCTGCTTTGAAGACCGTGTTGGTGCAATTCGTGATTCGAGCAACTGTGGACTCTACGCTTAAGAATTCCGGAAAGAGACTGACCACACTCACCTCCCTCGCTATACTCAATACACTTTGGAGAATTGGGGGTGTTGCCACAGCCTCGGTGCACCATCTCGACCCCAATGGCAATAGCACTATCATCCGAAATGCATTTTTGACCACCCCGCCTTTCATGCCGCCTGACTGGCGGGTGGTCGTCAAGTTCGCCGTCAAGGATATGTTTATGCTCGGGGGTCTCTACGGCCTTGTCTCAGCCACTACAAGCTGGTTCTCTGCGGCCCGATACCCACTGCCTGCCCCTTTGCCAAAGCTCAGGACAGTCACCCTCGTCAGCCTTGCTGTCTGGTTCTGCTACATAGGCTACGCTGCCTGGAAGCAAGAGCTTCCCGAGGTTACCAACAAGGGCTTCACTGCCGCAGAGATTGTGGCCAGACAGCCGCCCATCTGCAGCCTGCTCCTGACGTGGCAGTTCTGGGTGTCCATCACGACTTCGGTCAGTATGTCAACCATGGCTGCACACTTGTGGCTGCCAAAGACTGTTAGCCAAGCGAAGAACGTCCAGTCGGATTCGTTTTGGGATCAGGAGTAGATGGTATTGGTGTATATTTTTCCTACAGACCTAGGATAGTAAGGATAATGAATAATAATAGGATTATGTATATGTTCTTTTAAAAACCTAGTTCTAAGACGATGCCCGCAACAGTGGGAGGGTTTATTGTTTTCAACTGCCTTGAGCAATATAACGCTTACTAATACTAACGAGGCTTCCAGCTCTCATTAGTAATTAAGTGAGGATCCAGCTCGAGATTCCAGGTGACATCTTTACGTGGACGTTAATGAGAATTGAGTGGGTTGGAAATAATCAAAAACCCTGGGAAGGGACAAGAAACCATGATACGTGAGGCATCACCCTTGGAAGCGGTTTCTAGAATGGAATATGGCTGTGCAGGACGCCATTATCTGAAAGTAGCAACAGACCATCTAAGCCACCAAATACATCAGACTTGTATTGAATCAACCTCTAGATGAAGAATAGAAAGTAGCAATAATAAACAAACAGTATTCAGAAAAAAAATCCAAAAAATAACAAGGACCTACCAAGGTTCGAACTTGGGACTCGGGAAATCAAGATTAAATCAAAATCCCGCGTGCTCACCGCTACACTATAGGTCCCTAAGGCTGTTTTAAAAGCGATTTAATTGGTATATATTCTACTATTCAAGGCGAGGATATAGTAAACGTGAATCTGTATTGCTGTAAACACTTAGCTAGAGAAAAGAAAAGGAGGCTTCGAGTTTAGCCATTATAGTATTTGGAAGAAGCTACTAGTACTATTATATATTTATAAGAAATTATCCCTAGTGCGGGAAATATACTAGAGATCTTCCTCTATTATAATATAATAGATATATAGGCTACTCCTGAATTATAATGCCCCGGGGCTATATAAAGACACTGGCTATATAAGGCAGAATAGGCCTTAATCCTTCCTTTCTAGATCATTGCAAACTAGTCTCTAAACGCTTTCTATAGCAAGTTAAAATATAGAACTGGTTCCCTTTCTGTACCCTAATATTTATCTTTCCCTATGCCTTACTATTAAGTGTCTAGCTGATGTATCCTGGGCCATTACGGGTAAGTAAAGAGTCTGTTAGTCAACTGTCAAGTTAGAGCTTATAATTTATATAATCAGCATGGCCTTTTACCATATATATGCTAGGTAATCAAGTTGGTCATTCCTTCCAACCTTGAGGCTCCCACCAAGTCTCTTGTATATAAAAAGGGGCCGGGACTCCTGACTGGTAGTTTCCATTCAATGGATGTATCTTGCCCTCTTATATGTATGAAGTCATTGGTGCATGTACCGCGATTTCACCACACACTCACTATAAATGCAGACAGAGACTCACAGTATGCATCAACCTAAGAGCCTAGTATCCATTACGTCAATGCAATTCTTATCCTACTTTTAGACACCAGGACTTGTTAGCAGTATGCTAGTCTAGCTTAGCCAAGTATCTGGCTGGGTAGAACAAACAATATCAAGTTGCCGGCCATTATCCCCAAGCCCCCGGCCCTTACAACCGACTCGGCATCCGAGCCCCACCATCAAGTCGTATAACAGACCCATTCAGCATGACATTCTCAACAATATGCCTAGCCAGCGCCGCAAACTCCTCCGCCTTGCCGCCCCTCTTGGGGAACTCCATGGCCCGCTCCAGGCTCGACCGCACCTTCTCGCTCATCGAGCTCGCCATGGGCGTCTCGAACGCCCCAGGCGCGATGGTCACCACCCTGATGCCGAACCGCGACAGGTCCCTCGTTAGCGGCAGCGTCATGGACGCCACGGCGCCCTTGGACGCTGCGTAGACCGTCTGGCCCATCTGACCGTCAAAGGCCGCCGAGGAGGCGATCATGATCACGACGCCGTGCTCGTCATCGGGGCCCGGGGGGGATTGGGGAGGGGTCTGGGCGAGGTGGGGGACGAATTGCCGGATCACGTCTAGGGTGCCGCGGACGTTGATGTTTAGGACGAGGTCTATGGTTTGGAGGGGGAGGGGCCGGTGTTTGGAGTCCAGAATCTGAGCAGGTTTTTGGGTCTTAGCGAGAAATATTTGGGGAGTTTCTATGGCTCTTTCCAGCATGGGTACTTATGTAGTCCTTTGATAAGGAGGTAAAGCACGGAAGTCGGCTAGGCATGGGCCGGTTCAGCTCATACATACCAATCCTGGATTCGCAACCCCAGCAGCTGGTATGATACCGCCCAGTGGCTTGCCCGTCTGTGAAACCCATTCCATAGTCCCTGCCACTGCGGCAGCGATGCTCTCGGTATCCGTGACGTCTACGGCAAAGAACCTCGCTCGGGCCTCACCGCCGAGTTGCTTGACAAGCTCGGCGCCGGCATCCTCGTTGAGGTCGAGGATGGAGATATTTCCACCGCTCTGGGAGAGCTCGATTGCGGTGGCTCGGCCGAGGCCGGAGGCGCTGTGAGTTTTGAGTTAGGTGCATTGATGTTGAAGAGGGGAGGGGAAGAGGGGAGGGGATCACGATGAGGGTAGGTGGTGGCGTTGATGATGCATGTGATGACAGAGAGTCAGGGTTGTGCCGTTCGGCTGCTTACCCGCCTGATATGACAAATGTACGGCCGGAAATTCTCATCTTGAGGAATACCTAGGTCATTGAGGTTACTGGGCGTATCTTCGTATCAATGAGAACGAACTTTAGCAGTGATGAACAAACAAGTCGCGTGCCCAAGTTGGGGTAGGTAGACCACTTGCCACATTGAGGTGAGGGTGGAAATAAGCCTCGGCTCCTTACTTGAAAGCAGTAACAAGGAAAGCGTCCTTCACGTGGCCATACCAAATGACCGTTATAGGCTCCAAATATTGAATTGCCAAAATGGTGCATTAAAAGATTCTCTTCAGGCCTCAACCACAAGACCGTAATTCTACAGAATATATATACCTCTATATTCACCCCTCGTCTCGTGCGAAATCTCCTCCTGGATCTGGAATAGTTACCAGGGCAGAATGCGACCGTGCTAAAATGATAGTGGGATGGATCTAGAGTGATCCAAACACTGCGATCACTGCGAGTGTGCCAGGTGGTTGTCCTACGTCAATTAGGGGCGAGGTTTAAATCCTTGGAGGGGGGTGGGCGCTTGGGCCACACGCAGCGAATATGCAGTGGGGGGGTCCTTACGTGACACGTGACACCCCTACAAACTTTGACTGATCGACCAATCTTTAAATCCTTGACACACTTTTCGACCTTGACAACTCCCACCCTTGATCTCAAGCGTTTCAATTCCTCAACATCATCGGCGTTGATTACTCACGCCCTTGATCTCGAACGCCAATTGGTACAATTACGCGCCATATGCTCCATTGGTCTCATCGATCCCATCGGCCTTGAAAACGCAACGAACGCAACGAACGCCACTCACAAATATTTCAACATGGCTGAGAAAAAGGCGGACGCCCCGGCAGCTGGCATGCTCTGGGGGGGCAGGTTCACAGGTTCGAATGTCTCGGGTAACAAGCTTCGGATGCAGTATACTAACCTCACGGTGCGCAGGTGCGATTGATCCTCTCATGCATAAATACAATGCCTCCATTCAGTACGACAAGGCTCTTTACAAAGAAGATATCATTGGCTCGATTGCTTTTGCCAGGGCCAACTCAAAGGCTGGCATCATCAGCGAAGACGAATTTCAGGCGATTGAGAGTGGTTTGCTCCAAGTGATGGAAGAATGGAAGCAGGGAACTTTCGCTATCATGCCGAATGACGAAGATGTGAGAGGCCCCTCAATTCTACTCAACTTCTCGAGGCTAACACAATGGACCAGATTCATACGGCAAACGAACGTCGCTTAGGAGAGGTCATCGGCAAGGACATCGCGGGTAAGCTGCACACAGGTCGGAGCCGCAACGAGCAAGTTGTCTGTGATATGCGCATGTGGTTACGCGATCGGATCCGCGAAATCGACAGCCAACTCGTTGCATTCCTCAAGGTTATTGTCACACGTGCCGAGTCTGAAATGTAAGCCTAGCCCCACCTCTGGCCAAAAGCGGCCCCCTGCTGACTGACAACCTCAGCGACTACATCATGCCTGGATACACCCATCTCCAGCGTGCTCAGCCAGTTCGGTGGTCTCAATGGCTGATGTCACATGCCGCTGCGTTCAAGCAGGATCTCGAGCGGTTGCGCCAAGTTTTCGAAAGGGTCAATCTAAGTCCACTTGGGTGTGGCGCTTTGGCCGGCAATCCATTTCGAATCGATCGAAACATAATAGCTGAGGAGCTTGGTTTCAGCGGAATAACCTTGAACTCCATGAATACTTCGGCCGACCGCGATTTCCTAATCGACTTCCTGGTCTGGAACTCGATTTTCACGAACCACGTCAGCAGGTGGGCTGAGGACCTCATCATATATTCGACATCTGAGTTCGGTTTCGTGCGGCTGGCCGACGCCTATTCTACGGGTAGCTCTTTAATGCCTAACAAATTCAACGGGGACTCGTTGGAGCTTTTGCGCGGCAAGGCAGGGCGTGCCTTCGGTCAAATGGCTGGGATAATGATGGTGAGTCCTCCTATTAACATCTTGGCCAGTTGCCTTGGCTTTGAGGGGTGACCAGGAGCGTATCGAGAGTAGGTACTAACTATTCACTTGGAAGAATTTGAAAAGCTTGCCATCTTGCTATAATAAAGATCTCCAGGAAGGGTGGGAGCCTATGCTGGATTCGGTTCAGACTGTGTCGGATAGTCTAGGCATAGCCAATGGGGTCATTGCTACCTTGAAGGTGCGGCCAGAGCGGATGGAGGCTGCTCTGGACAAAACGATGCTAGCCACTGATGTGGCAGAGTGGTTGGTGAGGAAGGGATGTCCGTTCAGGGAGGCTCACCACATCTCTGGACGCGTCGTTGCACAGTCTGAAAAGCTGGAAGTTTCGATGGACAAGCTGACCCTTGAGCAACTGCAAGCTATTGATTCTCGGTTCACAGCAGACATTGCGGAGGCATTCGAATATGAAACGAGTGTCGAGGCGAAAACGTCTAAAGGCGGTACCAGTCGATCAAGCGTGCTGGAGCAGATCCAGGTACTCAGGGCTATGTTGGATTAGGGGTTTGATAGCCTAGTGCAGGATGCGGCTGAAGCTTCTTTCTCCTCTTGCGATATTCTTTCTCCTATGGGTGTAGACTATTGACGTCGCGCACAGGTAAGCTAAGCATGGTATGATGGAATCGGCGTCTATGGAAACTACTCGTCTATGGACTCGCCGTTATTGTTGCTGTTGTGGTCTTTTTTGCTGGGGTTGTAGTCCGCGTTGGGATGGTTAGTCTTGGTGGCCTTGGTGGCCCCCGCCCCCGTGGTCCTTGCGGCCCTCTTTCCTTTTGTGATCTTTGTGGCTGGTGTGGTCGGCTCTCCAAGACCCTTATTGTCACCGCTCGTAGAATCCTCGATTGTGTTCATAGCGTGTGCGTCAGCGACGAAAAGATCTGTATCATCCTCACCCAGGAAATTCCGGTTCTGTCTCAAGAATACCGCCAAGAATTCCGCGTTCCGGGCCAGGTGATCCTCAAATAGGTTTTCCTCCTCAAGTTTGATTGAGAGTTCCTCCACAGATTCATCGCCTGGAATGTCCCCCCAAAAAACTCTCGTCTTCGTTCAAGAGCGCATCGATGTTGCTTTGGCTGTTCTCGTCATCGTCGACGACTTCGCTCGAGGCGAGACCGGAGGTCGCTTCCTCCAGAAGTTCAAGCAACTTCTTGGCGCCCAGTTCCCATCGTGTCAGCTGAGGAGAAGTGGGAATCAATTTTACCAGGAAGAGGCATGCCGAAGGCCCTCAGCAGGTACGCTTTCACCAATCGACTTGTTATGGTTACGTCAACTCCGGCATCGTGGACTTCTAACGTTAGTTTCCGGTCCTCCGGAAAGAAGGCCCCGTAGAGCCTCCCAAGTCGTAATGAAAGCGTGACATGAATGATCGATCTTGAAGAGGGCTGCGCCATATCTTTCTTCCAAGGGACTGTCGTCTCGGGTTGTTTCTTCAAAGCTTCCAATTTGACTTCAGTCAGAAGATTTGAGAATAGATGATCCTCCATGGCCAACCAGGTACTCGTCTTGGAGAATGTCAAGGCAAGAGGAGTGTATTTTTCCCCACAACTGGATACGCCGTATAGAGAACGTGCCAGGCTGGAGTCTGATGCTCTATATCGGCAATCAGCATTGAAATTGGGGAGAGTAGTTGTAAGAGAAGCTTACCTTTGACTTCGGCGGCTGGGAGGTCGTGTTGGCAATCAGAATTAGAAAACTGGCCAGCTCCTCCTCCTTCTTCTGCCGCAGAGCCATCTCAGGTAGGTCGGCTTTGTCGACTCCTTCACATTGTAAGTTACCATCCATGGGGCTTGCGCCGACGAGTGTACGGGACAGTAGCAAACAAGACATTAGGAAACAATACAGAACGCCGCTTTATGACATAAATCGTATTCCTCTCCAATCACTAATTACATGCAACTTTCTCGTTTATTAGAGAGCAGAGGCGATGCGCAGGGCCCTGGATGGTTTCATGTTTCCGTAGCAGTGACTGAGGCTTCACGTGAGCCCCCTTGCGGCGAGGATTTGACGAATTTCTTCGAGCTTGACGGGCTTGGTTGAAAATAAGTCGATTCCGCTTGCGAATGCTTCTTGTTGAGAGGCCTCCGTCGCAAGCCCGGTGAGTGCCATGACGGCGCACAGCATCAAGGCCCTTTCCGTCTCGATCTGGCGGATCTTTCGAGTTGCCTGAAAGCCGTCCACGACAAGCATGGATATGTCCATAGATATGCACCGAATCTATCCTGCCCGCCCTCGAAACATGTCCACAGCCTCGAGTTCGTTGGCAGCAGTGTCTAATATATGGCCGAGCTTGGTCATGAACACAGAGATCATTCTTAGGTTGATGGCATTGTCGTCCATGAGCAGGAAGCTGACTTGTTTGCTCGGGGTTTCCAAGGACTCGAAAGGATCTGTTCGTTCCAAAGTGCCTGGGTGTGGCGTGGACAAGACCCTGCTGGGCAACGATATCTTCTGAGCTTTGCTCTCAACTTGTGGCCCTGCAGACAATGTGTCACGGTGGTGCTCACTGAGCAAGGGTGATCAAAGCCTGAGCAAGAGCAGCGGTGCTGCCCCAGGGTGACTAACTAGGCCATAACACCGGCCTCTTAGTTTTCGTGGTAGACATCTGGACTACCCTAGGGTACCTAGGTAGTCAAGGTTGATTTATTCATTTCCAGATCTATCCCATTCCGGATCTTGAAAGGGTGTGCCCTCAGACATCCACCCCAAAGTACAACCAAGTCAGGCCCTAACCCTTCGATCGCATGATTGTCACAGGCCAAATCACTTCAATATACTTTCTGTCATTATTTTGTCCCACAACCAAGTATGTAGGTACTGCTTCGTGAAATGGCAGGCCACTTCTCAGGGTACAGGGCCAGTAATATCCCACCCCTCCTTTTCCCTCCACCATCCATACAATCAGACAACTTTTCAGGAAATAATGATATCGTAACAACAATGAACTGTCCTGTCCTATGGAGTGAAAAAGCCCCATAGGTACAGAAAAGGAAGAGAAGAAAAATAGTGATATGGGTCTGAACAGGGTCCATTGGGTGGTTGTGAAGACCCACAGACTCCGTCACTCGGTTCAATGCTTAGAGCAGAACTTTGACAAAACCCACGGAGATGAAGCGTCTGTGGGGGGACCCCATACCTGAGAACTTGCACAGGAAGAAGCCAAAGAACATGTCACCGACTCTCAGGGATCCCTTGCAACCCTCCTTGCTCAATCCAAAAACAACAAGACCGAGCATCCACTCCAATGAACAACAGTGTCGCCATGAGGCCAATACGAGGTCAACCGTTCTGCTGATCAGAGCGGTTGGCACTTGTACAGTTGGGCCTAGTAGAGAGCTATCAAGTCCTCTTGCAACAGTCCTGTATCAGTTCCCTCAGTGGGCCTTGTTGGGCTCTCAAGGCTGGCCACGGTAATCCTTGGCATCAGAGTGACACGGCCGGTACCGATCTACCAGCACTCGACGAGTACGGCGACGGCCGTGACGGCCATCGTGAGGGCGAGGAGGCGAGGAGAACTCGCTCTTGGTCTTGGAAGATCCCCAAAGTGGGGATCGATGACGGTGACGGCCACCTCCATTGCTGGGTGAGCTGCCCCTGTGGACAGTGGGAGATCGAGATCGGGTTCGAGCCTGTCTCTCGGGCTGCCCAAAGCCGGGAGATGACAGCGCGTGTGTGGCAGCATCTTCGTGAGAAGAAAGCTGACCCATCCTGAAGCCCTCCACGTATGCGCGAGCTTGGACAGGGTCGCTCATGTCGATACTGGAAGGGGCCATAGGAGCAGGCTGGGGCGTCTCCTCATTCTTGACCTGGTTGCGGTGTATAAGCTGGCTGCTGTCTTAGTGACTCCAGACTTTGGAAAAGGGCCACTCACCTTAGTTTTGCTGGTTGTGCTCGTGGAATTGCATGCATGCATGCTGCTAGGGCCTGCTATAGGCCACGCATAACGCACCTTCTTGAGAGCCTTCTCAGCAACATGGGCCCTTGCATCGACAGGATTGTCAAAATCAACGCTACTGTGGACAACAATGTTTCTCAGAATCACATCACACCGGTACCGGGGATCACCAGTCTCTGTACATGACTCCTTGAGTTTAAAGACAGGATTGAAATGGCGTCGTTGGCATTCGTAGGAGAGCCACTGAGTGGCGGGAGAGAATGGCGGGGGCAGAGTCGGGCCTTTGCCTCCAAAACCATTATTGTTATTGTTGTTGTTGTTGTTGTTGTTGTTGTTGTTGTTGTTGTTGTTGTTGTTGTTGTTGTTCTCCATCCTTGTGTCCGCTGCAGGACCTGTTGGTGAGTTGTAGTTGGGAATAGTCTGCATGATAGGCTGGGATGGTGCATAGTTGGTGCCTCTCCAGCCAGTCATACGCATGTCGACTGCTGGGGATCGCGGAAAAGAGGGATTGGGATAAATCATGCCCATCGAAGGGGCGGGTACGAAATGGCTGTTAGAGTGACCAAGAGTGGCCGCAAACCGGTCCTGTGGGGTCCCAGGTGCTGGAACGGGACCGCCAGTATAGTAACTTCTGGCGGAGGTGAAGGGCCTTTGAGGTAGATCGGAGGCCTTCATGGGGCGACCTGGGTTGGTTGGGTAACGAGGAAACACGGGGATGGCTTCCCTGTGTATTAGAAACCTTCTCTGTGACTGAAGACCAGGGGTCTTAGAGATTGGCAAATACTTACATGTGGCGTTGGGCAAGGTTGCGTTCTCGCCAGCCCCCAGGTTGGTTCTCTTGGTCATGGTGGTGCTCAACTTTCCAGTTTTGTGCATCTCAGCAAGCACATCGTCAATCAGATCTGGAGCCATCTTAGTAAAGCGGCTGTCCTCGCTGAGTATGACCAGGTCGAAACCGATAGCAGTGGATGGGATGGAGGCTGGTGTTGTCTGTGAAGGGTTTGACGAAGAGGTGATGAAAATGGGAGAAGTTACTGGCAACAAAGGAAGGCGTGACCTTGTGACTTTGTGGCTTTGTAACTTTGTGGCTCTGGGCTGCAGTCTTTCCAAAGAAGAATGAATGTCAAGCGCGATATGGTGTCATGATGCAGGTACGCGTCAGGGCGTATGCTATTCGCGTCTACAACTGTAGGTTGCCGTGACAAAGACTGCCTGCCCACTGGTCAATTCTCGCCCACCTAGGTACAGGTACAGGTACATATTGCCGGAAACTCTACCTAGGCAACTAACTGGTGGCCTCCAAGATATGGCAGGTGTTTAATGGGATGTGGTTCCGGTGGATGGATTTGATGTACTGAGACAGTCAGGCAATTGCAGCCAGGTGATTGCAGCCAGGTGGGCGGGCAATCACAGAACAGATAAATAAGACTGAACAACTCCTTATTTTAGACAGCTTCGTCCTTGTTCCTATCCTCAAAACTCCAGATCTTGTCATGCAAGCTTTATGTTGGTGGCCCATGGCTATCCTCGAGCATTTACCTGAGAACGTCCAATACTCTAGGCCATGATGTTGGCCAGAACGTCCCCTTGTTCCCATCTGAGGATGTTCGCAACCTGATCTTCATACCATGTTGTCAGTTTCTCCTTCTCCGCATATCCCGTATGAGGAGTCAGGAGCACTTGACTCCTCCCATCTTCTCCCCACTTCGTCGTCCTCCACGGATCATCCAACGGCAATGGCTCCAGCTCAAACACGTCCATTGCTGCCGCCCTGATCTTGCCCCTGTTGAGGACATCCTGCAGATCCTCGTCAACTACAATCGGCCCTCTGGAAGTGTTGACGAATATCGCATCAGGTTTCATCAACCCCAGTTCCTTCTTGCCAATCATCCCCCTCGACCGGTCCGACAGCACGACATGCACACTCAGCACGTCCGACTCCCTAAACAGCTGGTCCTTGCTCACAACCCTAAATGTCTTCTCCCCATCCGTCTCCACGGCCAGACCAACTTCCTTGGCCTGCTCATCAGCCTTCTCCTGCGTAAGGTTGGGACTCCAGGCGATGACCTTCAACCCAAAGGCCGAGTGCATGATCTTGGCCAGCGCAAGTCCCAGACGACCAAGACCCACGACACCCAGAGTCGCCCCGGGCAACTTTACTGCCACTCCCGTCTGCCATCCTCCGGATTTGACCGATTGGTCGTCCGTGACGATGTTGCGGGCTAACGCGAGGATCATGGCCACGCAGTGGTGCACCGTGCTGTCGCCAGAGCTCTTGGCGCCGGCCACGGGGATGCCCCTCTCACTGAATGTGGGCAGGTCCAGAGCGTAGTTGCGAAGTCCGGTTGTGAGGAGCAGTTTGAGGTTTGGAAGGCGAGTGATGAGGTCTTTAGGGAAGGGAGTCCGCTCTCTCATGGTGCCTGTGGGTTGGTTAGTCTCATCTTCTCCTTGGCTGAGGAGGGGTGCAATCACTTACAGATGATGTTGAACGGCTCTAGCCGCTTGACCAGCTTTTCCTTCTCATCCTGTGATGTGCCGGGGTGGTTGTATGGTCGCAGAGTGTCATTGAAGATGGTCACTTGGAACTTGCTGCCGTCTAGCTTCTGGAAGATGGGCTCAGCGAAGCCTTGGTAGTCATCCAGGACAGCAACTTTGAGGGGCCCTGACATTGTCGCGGGATCGTTGTGCCAAGCTTGTGAGGTACTGGGATCTGCTGCCAGGTGAGTATGCAAAATCCGAAAAGCCGGCCTTGATCCTTCTGTCATGTAATTTCTAAGTTGCCCCGGCGTGCCCGGCTCTAAATCCCGGTGTCGGCATGGATGACGGAGATGTCAGTTATTCCCCGCATCACGACCACTCACACTAAAACTACCTCGTTGACCAAACAAGCCCAAGACGGCACAACAACAACCACATATCAATAAACTCTCAACCTGACCGCAAAAAAAAAAACCAATTACCCAAAAAAAGAAAACATGCAACAGCAGGTATTCGCTGGTCGTCACCGACCCAACTACTAATCCGCCTCTCACAAGCTTGACTAAGGGAGAGCGGACGGGATCCCGTATTTTCTTGTGGATATGGTCGCATGTGCCGGGATGAAGATGTGTGCTGTTTATATTCATTCAAAGGTACGACCTACGGGCATTCTGGATTCTGTTGGGGTAATTGGCCGGGCAGCGTATGTTGGAATCTTTTGGTCCCCTTCCTGAACGTTGAAGCATCCGGGTGGTAAACATTTCTTCAGGTAATGAAGAATGGAAATACTCAGGATCAGTGCTTCTCAAATGTGTTTCATTTTATATGTTGTCATCACTCCTCATCACAGAATTGACCTAAATCAAATACATAGCTAGGAAAGTGTAAAAGAAATTCGTGGACTCGTTTCTGCTGACGTCTTCCCGGTTCCCATGTAAGTGGTAGGGAGAATCCAGTCCCCTTAACTATGGAACAAAAGAGAGCCAGTGGCTCTTGCCAGCCTCCCAGGGGCTGTCATCGGGCCTCGTTACGATGATCGGTCCAGTCTATATAAGACGCCGCCTGCTGAGCCGATATTCTATGCTCAGGTCTGTACCGCAGTAGATCCGAAACTGTTCGGACCAAACACTTCAACTTCTGAAAGTCGTAGTCCGAGTACTCATCTTTTTGATATTCATCCTCTATTTGGCACTCGGATACGATGGTCTGGTGTCTCTCCTCAAAGGCTTCCTCTAGCCTCAGATGAAAGCTTGCGTCTGTAGATTGGTCAGCTTTGCTATGAGGAGGCCATTAGGCTAATTGTTTCTCACCCTTGATTTGTGAGTCCAAGTTCATCCTCTGCATGTCTTTCCAAAACGGCTGCCATTCTTCTGGTAGCGGACCTAGCTTTGAAACCATTTCCCCAATAAAGACGTCGTCCGGACCGTGTTGGAAAGGGAACGGAGACTCCTGGAAGTATAAGGCATAAATCTAACGTCAGAATGCGAGTCAGTAAGGATAGAATACTTCATAGAGAAAGATTTCTAGGGAACCATACAGCGCAACCTGCCCTCCATAGGTCGTGACGATAGTCAAAGTACGCGCAGAAGAAAGTCTCTGGGGATCTGAGGTCAATGGGCTGAGCGAGTGTAGTCACCACCCTCCCCACAGGGAAGGCTAGACCCCAGTCTATAAGACATATGTCCTCTTCATCTCTATCAGTCCACATATCCCAGTCTGCTGATTTGACCAGCTGGTGTGGGAGATTAGCTGGGAGTGGCTCAGACCCCGAATAGTTTGTCGTGACAGGTTGCCCCCCCAAGGCCACGAAAATATCCTCCTCGCCGTTCAGTGCAAGAGCGCATGTGAACGCAACATTTCCAAATGACACGTCTGATGGCCCTATACATCAGTTTCTCTCTTATGCGGTGGTTTGGAAGTTGGGGACAAGACAGACCTCCATGTGCCACGCCAGCGTGGTGGGCAAAGTCGATACCTTGAAGCAGCCGTCTCGCGGCGCGAAGCACTGTGTCTGGTCTCAAAGTCTCTCCGAATGCACTGCATGTGCCAATCACTTTTGACATGGAGGGCCCAACCAGTTCTGTGACTAGACAATTGTGCTTGCCATTGGGTCCTAAGTGTTGAAAAGCATCCAACAGACGGGCAAAACACCTTGGCTTATCCTGGCTGGTTTCGCTGTAATGGCCCTCGAGTGCCAGAAGCGCTTGAATCTCTTGGTCTTGATAGAGTGTTGCTTTCGAATGGCGAGACTGTTTGATTTTCAGGGATACCCATTTGCTATAAGCCGTGGTTAGCAGGGCTGGAGTGATAGTGCTGGGGCACTCGAAGTGAAGCGGGGGGTGGGGGACTATGTCATATACTCTTGTTGATTATCTCGGACAAGCCAGACTGTTGCCCTTCCTCCAAAGCCTAGCTTGTGTCTGACGATGTATCTCCCATCTCGGAAGGTATCACCTAGGGCGACGGGGTGGAACCCTCCAGGCCGGTAGTCGTCGAGGGGCTCATGCGGCTGTACGTCAGTGACATTCGGATAGAGACCCGTGGTCCACTCTACCATGGAAGTGGCAGGAGGTTCCGGTGCTTGGGCCTGGCACTGCATGCCCATATGGCAGATCTTGTTCTTGATGTTGTTAAGTCTCGGTGAAGCCGCCATTGGCGTCACTAGAGAGGGACCATTTTTTCCGAACATAAAATGGGACGTTACTCCCGACTTATGCTGGGTTGGGAAGCGGGCATACATTATTGTCCTTGGAACGAAGTGTGTGCTGCGGGATTGTTGCTGATGCACCCGTGGACCTTCTAAACCAATTGGCAGACAAGGGGGCGTGTGAGATGGTTACCTCGAGGGGAGAGTCGACCAATAAACCAATAAACCCGAATTTTGGATGTGAGCATGAGGTCGTAGCCAAACACAAGATACGTCATATGTATCACGTCAAGGAATAAGACGCTGGTGCGAGAAGACAAGCCCGAGGAAGTCTATTCTCGCTTTCGGGTTCTGGTTCGCGATAGCGGTCCCGCAGGACAGGAAGGAAATCCTACACAGGTGAAGAGGTGACTTTTATAGTCTTGAAGCAGAAAAGACAACTTCTCTGGAATAGGCCAACAAATGTTACTGACTGATACTGTCGGGCAGTATATACCTTTCTTAGATCAAGGCACAGTCATTTTGGTGATTGATGGTTGTATGCCGCTCCTCGCCGCGTCTGTGCAGTCTCAAGCAGATGAACATGGGTTCTCGTGCCACACCAACCAACACACATAGGGCCTAGTGTACCCAAATAACCTACCGGTAATAACAAAATAAATAGTACGGGCCTGTATTCCCAGGTTGTACAAAAGGCCTCAGGTTTGTTTCATCCCGAGTCCAAGGCTCTGGGGTGGTTGCATTGCAGCTTCGGTTCTGGTTCAAGATCAAAATTGAAGGATATATATATATGGCTGGGTATTTCTGGGCGAATCTCCAGGCATACATACACCTTCGGAAACGTCCTCTTTACGGATCCGACGTCTTGGATTCTGGATTCTTAACCCTCTTTGATTTTTTCTTAGACCCGCGATCAGTTAGTTACATTAGAAAAATACCTCACTACTGAGGTGGGTAGGTAACAAATACAATAAGTGTTCCAGTTCGCAACCAACAGGCGCACCACGAAGCCGAAGCCGAGCACTTTTGGGGCCATCACACTGTAAAGAATTGCTTCCCAAGGCAGCGAGGTCAGCGCTGGTCCCCGCAAATGCTTACACGCCTGATTACTCAACTATGGAGCATATTCATCACATGGCATACTTAGATAGGTCTCAGATTGTACAGGTCCCAACGTGCCTGGCACGGAGTGTGACTGCAGTATGCTGCATGAAAATTTGGTACCTCGCATGGGATAAACTTATCTCACATGCTGAGGCTGTCTCACTCGAGCGGCAGGTTGCTGGAATATCTATTGCGGCTGTCGTACAGCCGTACCTTCCCAGCTATGGCCTAGTGTTAGGTCTTTCCTTCTTGTAGAACGTAGCACTTAGCTGTTTCCTTCCTAGCGGCTATCGCTAGGTTAGAACTTGACAGAAATAACGAAATATATAAACCATTAGATAATACTTCGTACGTACAAATAGAACCCTACTAATACTAATCAGTAGTCGTAAGCACTATAGATCTGCAAGGTAGAAGAGACTAACGTCTGTAGATTTCCCTAATGCGAATTATATCCTCTACACCCGTTAAGTGCTAAATATAGCGATAAGTTATCTCTATAGGCCTCCCTAACTATTAGACCCCTAGATAACCGTTGCGAAGACTAACCAAAGATTATAATATTCCCTGTCCTTATATTCGTTATACTTTAGACAGTAAGCGTTAATCACGCATTAATCGCTAAAACCTTATTAATCAAGACGATATTAAAGCGCGGCGAAGCCTGATACTAAGGCGCGGCGAACAGATACCTTGCTTCTTTACCTCTTTTCTCTTTAACCCTTTCGTTAAAAACCTCTATTTTGCCACCTTTATTTTACCTAATATTACAAGAGCCGTAAGCCGTTGATTACGATTTTCTATTGCGAGAGCCGCAAGCCGTTAATTATTATTTTTATTTACGAGAGTTATTAATCACTACCTCCCTTTTTCCTTTACGACCTTCTATTATCTTTCTTTACGATAACCGTCGACAGTTATAGCCGAAGCCGAAGAACCTATCCTTATTAGAGGATACTAGATCGATAAATTGCTCGAAAATACAACCTTCGACCTAGTATACTGCAGCTATATAAACGCGGGATTATAGTTTATAAGCCCCGAACCTAACGCTATAGAAGAGCATCTGATTATACGATTAGCAAGTATATTAGCAAGTTATACCTAGCAAAACTTATATAATAACGATCTATTTATCGCATACCGGGAAGATTTTATAACGTAGACCCCGGAAATATTTAAGCAGCTGCCGGCGCTATACCGACGATTACTAAAGAACTTTCTACGCACGCGAGGCGTATTTATAGAGCGAAATAATTAACTAGTAGCTCCGCAATTATATACCTTAGTATAAGCAGAAGAACGACTGCTATAGATCGATATAGAGCTTCGCAATATCCCTCTAGTACTAGAATCTTGTATAAACGAATATCGTATAAATTTTAATACGCTAACGGGAAGTATACTAACGGAAATAGTAGGAGAGAGATAACTAACTCTATAGGAATAGCAGTAGTAACCGGTCTAATCTCAGGCTAACCTGCCCGAACCGGCCTAACTAATAGATATGCAGAATCTAGTTGTACGACTATCGCAGTTAGGCTTATAGTTAGGCCTACCTTCGATAATACTATTAATACGACTATCGTCTTCGCGAAACCCTTACGGAAATATACTGCTAACGGTTAAGCAGTAACCAGGACTATCGCTAATAGATAGATAGAGATAAAACTTATATTAGAGATATACGCTATATCTAGCTAACGTGTGGAGTATAGGTATAGCTCCTCTGCCGTAGCTACTACTAAACATTAAGTATAACCCTTATAAATCACTTCCCCTATAGCAGGTTCCTAACGAACGGCTAGACCCTGCAAGGTCCGTATAGTTCGTTAAGACCTTCTAGTATGCTTAGAAGTACTCGGGGGACCCGTATAACCTATTGGACGATAAGATAAAGATATTCTTTAATATCTGTTATCACGCCGAGATCTAACCTAGTTAATTCTATACGGTATTTCCTCGAATGCTTAGAGATTGCGCGGAAGTATACTACCTCTATTATATAAATAGAACTAATATATTTATAATAGCGTACCTAAAGATTAAAACGTACTTCGATATAGACCTTAACTACTAGCACTACTATATAGACTAGATAACGATAACGTTTATAAAAACGAGAATGCAGAACCCCGATAATAGTCTATATAATATTTTGCGAATTATACTCGATAAGCTATAATTATACTAACGGGCACTAGGACTAAACTACGCGGGAGAGGATAACCTGCGGATAACGGTTATTAAAGCTTATAGAGGCGTACCGGAGCTAGAAATAGCCCTCTTTAAGCCGGCATAACTATACGAAGAGTTATTTTCGGACTTAAGATCCGTAGTAAAAACGCAAGTTAGTCGCACCGTAGCGATTAACGTTATAGAAGATATCTAAGATTAATACTATATCGACCGTCGATATAATAACTGCGAAAGACGAGTATCGCGAAGCTTCCCTAGCCGAGGCTTTAGTAATAGCCGAAGCTTAAACTTCCGTCGTTTTAGCAGAGGAAATAACGATACTCGCAGAAATAGACTATAGAAGAAGAGATATTTTATATATAAGAAGGAAAGATACTAGTTAACTAAGTATCCTATAGACGAACGACGTTCGGCTAAAATAAGTTACCTAATATAATGCGAATACGAAGGTTGCGAGGACGACTTTATAGCTTTCCTAAATAATTTTAAAGGTTATAAAATCGATAATAACGAGGACGAGGATAAATTCTATAAATGCAACGAGGAAAACGACGATAATTATAATGCTGAAATGCATTTTTCAGGTATTAATCTATTAGCTAACGAATCTTTTATCTATTAGCTAATAGGATACGATATCTTTAAAGCTGAAACGACCGTCGTAGCTAGCTAGTTTATCCTGGTTAATAGGTATAATTAAACCTATTTCTAAGGAATCCTACTAGATACGGGAGCCTTAATAATCTCTACGGCTAGATATAAATAGGTCCTCGCTCTATAACGTTAAGATCTAAGTTACAAGATTAATATAACGACCGCAGGATCTACTCGAATTAAGTTTAGTAACGGGAAAGTTACTAACTCGATAGGTATTATAAAGGTAAATACTCTAATCGGACGTATAAAGTTTTATATTATCGATACGTAAACGCTATTTCTGCTCTATCTAGCAGATATAGACCGACTTAAAGTATATTATAATAATATTAAGGACGAAATAATTAGCTATAATAGTGCGATTACTATACCGGTGCTAAGGAAATAGGGATACCTATAGTTCTTCCTTAACAAGATAGCTAATACTATATACTTCCTCTTAGAGATAGAGATAAAGAGATTATATTATCGGTTTAGATATCTAGTAACAGACCGGCTATACCGATTACTTAAGAAGGCTAGTTATCCGGATATTGATAGATAAGCTATAGCGGAGATTATAAAAGTATATTACTAATATTAAATAAACGCACTAGCGCTAAGACGTTTTAAATTTACTCTGCGTAACGATCGTAAATTTAATTACGAAATCTTAGTTAACGTAATATATCTGCTTAGCCGCCTAGTCCTTTATATTATAGACTAGGCAACGGCGTTCTAGGGCGCGAGATTCCTAAAGTCTATAAGCACTAAAGATATATAGCAAACCCTACGTACGTTATAGATTAATATATACTAGGGATTACCCGATATTATTACGTACGACGCGGGTATAAACTTCGTATCTAATAAATTTCGCTCGAAGGCGTAGATAATAGGGATTATATATAAGCAGGTGCCCGTAGAGGTATACTAGTTTATTAGAAAGGTCGAGAGGTATTATTACCCCTTAAAACGCGCTTTTAAGGTTCTATACGCCGACTTATATAGCGAAACGAGTAATAATGCTATCCTGCAGATAGTAGTAAAGGCTATAAACGATACTGCAGGACCTAACGGACTAGTCCCTATACTCCTAGTTTTTAGCGCCTACCTACGAATATCGTACGATTTACCGCTATCGCAGGCGATGTAGAAACGGGCAGAAGTTATATCTAAGGCTATAAAGGCTTTTAGAAGAATAATAGCAGAGCGGTAAGTACGCGACGTATTAAATACGCGAGGAGGACCTATCGCTAATACAATATTCCTATTATAATGCGATATATATATATAGCGAGAAAAAGAGGGTTGGAAAGGCCTATATAAAGTTATCTCTATCGATAGTTATAACGTAACCCTAGATATACTAAAAGGACCTGCTATATTCCGATCTATATCTATCTAGCGATATTATAAAGACGAAGAAGCTAAAGCTTAGCTAGACTTTATACTAAATCCTGTACGACTATTATTACCGGAAGTAAGAAACTCTATTACTATTATATTTATATCGAGAAAAGAAAAAAACGATTACGCTCTTACTATTAGATTAAGGTAAGACGGGGTAATTATAACGCCTAGCCTGCCCTTTAAAGAGTCCGATAAGATAGAAATAGATAAACTTATTAGAAAAGGAGTTTTCAGATTCGAGAGATAATCGCTAACGGGATATAGCGACTATCGTCTATTTAAATCACGTATAGTACGAGAAATCAAGGGTAAAACTATAAAACTATACAAGAAGTCCAGATTAATTATTTAAAGATATAACGATAAAGAGAAAGACTCTGTATTAACTTAAAGTCTAACGATCTAGCGTATAAGTTAGAGAACGATTATCGTAATAGCGCTATCGTTAATGCACGAGGGCATATCTCTAATACTACGAGATATTACCTAAGCGTACCCCTAATCGAAATCGGAACTTTAACGGATAATCCTCGCAGAACTACTAAAAGAACTTAAGGGCAGATATCCGTAAAGCACTATTATTAGAGTCGTTAAACCTCTATACGGTATTACGGAAGCCGGAGTTTACTAGTTTAATACCTACTAAAAGCATTACCGTTAGAAACTCGATATAGAATGCTTAATATATAACCCCTATCTCCTAATTACAAAGCCCGTATAACCCTTTAGAATCGCGGGTATACAGATAGACGATATATTGCTATTAGGTATACAGGCATTTTAAGATAGAGAAGACGAGGAATTATATATAGCGAAACTATAGGTAAAAGAGAAGATAATACTAATATAGGGATAATACGTAGACTATAACGGCGCTCGTATAATTATAGATAACGACGGATCTATTACGATTCGCTAAAAGGGATAAGGAGGCAAACTTGCCTTAATCGATACGACGGCCGTTAATAGCCCCTAACGCTATCTAGAACAGAGAGCCCGGGGAGCATATATAGCTTCTATCTACTAACTAGAAGTATTATACGATCTCTCTATTACTATATAGGTATAAAGCCCTAAGAAGGAATACTATAGGTACCTAAATACGCGACTATTATAGTAAATAGATAATACTTAGCGAGGGATTAGGTATATCCCCCTAGACCTCTCTATAGCGAAACTCTTCGTCTTCGCAGATAGTTCGTTTACGAATAACTAGGATTTAATATCCTAACTCGGCTATATTATCGTCCTAGTAAACGAGGCTTATATATAAGAACGAGAGTTTATATTAACGGGAAACATTCTCTATTAGTTATTAACAAAATATAAACGCGTTACTAGGAGCGTCCTAGTAAGCGAAATCTACGGAATAATAAACGGCGTAGATATTGGTATTTCCTTAGCGACGACTATTAGAATAATTACGAGACGATTATCGTTACCCGATATACCGTTAGTTATTTATATAGATTCGTACAGTCTATACGAATACCTTATAAAGCTTAGGATAACGCGAGAAAAACGCTTTATAATCGATATTATATTACTGCGATAATCGTATAAGGCGAGAGAAATCGACAAGGTTAGATAGATTAATAAAAAAGATAACCTAGCAGACGCTATAACGAAGGCGAAGCTAAACTCTATACTACAGAAGCTAGTTAAGGGTAACGAGCTTTATATATACGTCGATAGTTTAGTAGAAAGATCTAAAGTAGAAAGACTTATTACTTCCTAGTAGGGAACGCGTAATACGTTGCTAGTACTTTCTTTCTCCTTTACTTACCTCGCTACTGCTAGCTAACTATAAAACCTCCTACTTCTTTCCACGAACCTCCTATTTTTCTTCTATTCCTTATAACAATTAATTCGATAGTTAGTATATCTTTATCGCAGTTTTATTTCCTAAAGATATTACTATTTTAATCGCTACCTTTCTGTTTTAATAGCGACGATCGTAAAAGCGGCCGCAGAAATAGCCGAATACGACGAAATTAGAGGAGAAATAGTAGATATCGAAGATATCGCGGCTGCCGCCCTTCGCACCGCCGAAGCTATCGAGGCTGCTAACGCGACCGCTACTAAAGATAACGATAATCGTCCCCTCGATATCTATAGTAACTTAATAGATAATAACGACTACGATTTAGCTAAAGAGACGATAGCGAGAGTCGTATAAGACTAAGCGGCTTTAAAGGAAAACGGAAAGAAGAAAGGTTCTCGAGGTATCGCCGACGCTAAACTCACTAACCTTAAAGCTAAAGCCACAGCCTAGGTTAAGATACTCTTCCTCTATAACGAAACTAGCAGAGTAGTACTAAAAATTATCGATAACTTTATATACTAGGATAAGCAGTTTTTATCCTATATAATAGTTAGAAAGATACGAAAGGATATCGAGAGAGTTAGGATAATAGAGGTAATACTAGTAGGATCCCTAAGTAATAATAGCTATTAGAATAACTATTACCTAAAGTGCAAAATCATTACGATCGCTATAATAGTCGACCCTAAAGGAATCTCGATCCCCTATATCTTCTACAGCTATCGCACCGGCGACGATAAGATATCGAAGAAATAGATCGACCTACTAACTTAGATTTAAAACCTTCTATACTAGATAAGCAACTAACGCGTGCGACCTCCGTATATAAAAGGGCTAGCGATACCTTATCGAAGACCTATACCCGTAATAAAGAAGCAGGCGAATAAAGATAAAAAGGGTACTCTAGCCGCTACTCCTTATAAACGCACCCTACTGCTAAATGCTACTACTCCTAATAAACGCACTCTACTGCTAAATACTAGACTAAACTTTAACTATACTCTAACTAAGATATCCGTAAGAAAGCGCGCGATAATACTAAACGATAACGATCGCACGTCGAAGGGACTAAAGAGATAGAGAGGTAACTAAACGTCGTAATTAGCAGAGAAGGAAGAAGGTTAAGAAGGGAGAAAGCTAAGGAGAAAGCTTAGCGTATTATATAATAGCTTTTACGATGGATTTTAGTCTTGCGATTAGCTTTAATAGTATTACTTACAGACGCCGTAAGGGCGAGTGTTTTAGATACGTTAAGTTTACGATGAATTTAGTTTTTGTTTTACGATAGACCTGTCTTTATAAAAGAAAAGGTTGCTAGTATTGCGGCTATCGTACAGCCGTACCTTCCCAGCTATAGCCTAGTATTAGGTCTTTCCTTCTTATAGAACGTAGCACTTAGCTGTTTCTTTCCTGGCGGCCATCGCTAGGTTGGAACTTGACAGAAACAACGAAATACACAAACCATTAGACAACACTTCGTACGTACGAATAGAACCCTACCAACAATATCCCCGGCCGGGCACGTGGCATTGAGTGCGCCTCCTCCAACACGCCTCAATTTTGTATGAAATGTTATTTTACATTCATCAAGAGCCCTTGTGTAAGTTACCCGTAATTTTCGTACATGAACCGGGCTTTTGCTTGGCATCCTACCAAGAAAATGCCCAGGTGTCAAGGATCGTAGAATGCCCCACACATTTGTTGATCCTCAGCAGGCAACACCCAAAAGTCTATAGACAAGCTTTATATTTGCGGTCCTCAGTCCTTGGCCTTACGACCATGCTTGATTTTAGAACATGCTGTCAATGAACTCATATGTGTCTATGCAGTGTCAAGTAATCCCTAGCCAAGATGAAATCGCTCGATCCTGCTTGGCCGTGTCGAGACTCGCCTGGGCCTGAAGCCTTATGGATGAATCCTGACCGTCTCATGCCAGTCCTCTCTTCCTAAAGGTACCAAACATGGAATTATTTCCCATACTAGTAGATCCGGCTGAATAGGATGAGACGGTCAAGACGGTGGGCTCTTTGGAGAACTGCCACTTCGAGGCGTTGAGAGAGGAAGGCCGGGGATGGCCTCTAACGGCATGGCCAATGTGTTGACCATTGAGGATATTCCCTGGTTCTAAAAAACATTCCTCAGACTTGAGCATGAATAGAGCCTCATTGAAAGCATCATAGAGATTGGACCTTTTTGTTCAAGACAAAAAACTTGTATATAAGCCTCGTTTCTCATCTTGTCCAACATCGAATATCTCATCATCAACAAGACTAAACAACTTACAAAACAAAACTCCAGTACAACCCACCAAGCCACTCCACTCAAACCCTCCAATCCGACAAACAACAAAATGGCCATCTCCATCATCACTTGCCGCGTCTGCTCCGACGATGTCAACAAAAGGCTTACCAGAATGGGCCTGCCGCACTCCAAGAGGACGCTTCCCGGTGGCAAGACTCGCTTCGATCTCAACATTGCTTCGAAGCCCTCAAAGTGGGACGGCGGGAACACCAGTCTTGCGGCTCAGTGCTGGAGAAACATGAGTTTCTCCTACCATGCCGCCACAACGAACGGGAACACGCTGAGGTGCCGAGGTGCCTAGAAGAGCCATCTTTGATGATCACTTTGGACTATCTGGGTCCATGATGACTCACCTAGGCATGCATCGAGAGCTCATCGGTGTCAGGTTGTAGAAACTCGATTAAGTGAACTCGCGAGGATTTGTGCGACTGTGGTCGCCCGTGATGGATTTCATACATAGAGCTCATGGGTGGAAATAAGAAACCTCAGAAAAGTGTGGATACAATCGTTAATTACTTGTATAGACCAGAATACATATTGGCTGGACAAATATTCTTACATCATCCCTTCTATCGCCCATGCTACATGACCCAGCCAGCTATGCCTTTCTTTGTTCCCTTCCAATGTTGTGGAAGGACTATTCAGGTTTATTCTAGTGACCAGAGTAATGTTTGATCATAGTGCCGCTCCGGAAGCATCACTTGAGCATCGAATTAGCATCCTCAAGCTGATCCAGTACCTTCAAAGAAAGGCGGGGAGTCAACATGCTCATCATATGTAAAGCAGAGCATACCTTCAGGGGGTTCAGGGGGCTTTTTCGGTCGAGATCAATCTTATTTCCCATAAAGGCAAAATAGATGTAGCGCATTAATTGTCTTCCAACCCAGACATCATATCTATATATATTGATACTGTTGCGTTGGAGTTGACTTGAATACAAATAAATTCAAGTCCTTCTCTTATTGGAAAAACAGTCTTCACATCCTCACTATATATATCCTGGCAACGTAAGTATACTCCGTGCCTCTCGCTTCATCCCTTCGTCTGGCATCAACCCTAACCCTACATATCTAATCGGCTCAGGGGCTCAGGGGGGATTTCACCGATTCCACGGGCACATTAACTAACATATGGAGTGCTCCCCACGCTACCCACCCACCGTCTTTGTCCACCCCCACAATTGCCACATCTCACTCGGCGTATATACAACAATAGGTAAGTTGCAGGGTATCTATCAATATTGGAACAACACTGCACACATGACAGTCTACCTATCTAAATGGGCACCTCATATATTCATATAGTGACATGAATGGCCAACCAGCCAGCCAGCAAAGAAAAAAAGAAATGGAACAATTGACCCAACTCCCCCCCCCCCCCAAAAAAAAATGCAACAACTTCCCACGCCTGTACTCTAACGACGGGTAAAATCAAAGAGAAAGAAACGTCGGAACACCAGCGCACCATTCCCCGTACGAAAGCAAAAGAAACCGAGTACACGGTATCCGAGACGTCTATATCCCCAATCTATACGGTCCATAATCAAAATTGCAACCCGATGCTCAGCCGGCCCGGGGCCGTCCAGCCAGCGAGAGAAAAGGCCCGAGACCGAATCCGAGCTCTTCTAGCCCGGTCAGCCAGCCGGCCCAGCCAACCCATTCTTTCTATAATCCATGTGCACTCCAAACACCACCCATGCCTGCTCCAGAAGTCTCCATGAGGCTTTGGCCCCAGTCGGCCCAGTTAAAATCCTCATCCATATTAACATCAATATCCTCGGGGTGTAACCCGTCATTCCCAGGCGTCAGCGGGAAGCTGAACGTCCTCGCCACCGAATTCGTACCCAGCGGCCCACCGCCACCGCCACCGCCTCCACTGCTGCCCCCCGTGGGAACAGATGAACTGGGGCTGATCCCATAGGCCGCCGCACCAGATGTTTCGTTCCACAACCATGGCGGGATATTCCCTTGCAACTTGAGCGCGTCGACGAGTGGTGTGGCTTGCATCCTCGGGTCGCTGGGCATAGATGACACGCCGGGCACGTTAGCAGTCCCCTCGGCGCTGTTGCTGGTGTAGTTGCCGAGCGTGGCTCCCTGCTTGGGCATCGGGTCGCCAGTCATGAAGGGGAATCCCGCGCCGCCCGCGGCCGCCCGTGCTACATCCTCGTACTGTGGCGAGAAGGCCATCTCCCAGAAGTTCTCGGGCTGGAATTGTGGCTGAGAAATGGCATTATCCACGATCTCCATAGCTCTTGCCTCTTGCGCAGTCGGGTTGGGCAGGCCACTCATGTCCATGTTCGCTGGGAATTGGCCCGGTGCGTTGACACCTCCAACTTGTCCTGACTGCTGCTGTTGCTGTTGCTGCTGCTGCTGCTGCTGCTGCTGCTGTTGCTGTTGCTGCTGTTGTTGTTGTTGTAGTAGTTGTTGCTGTTGCTGCTGCTGCTGCTGTGGTGTGAAGGATTGTACTTGCTGGCCCTCATCTTCTAGGCGTGGCGCATTCACGAGCTTTCGCCAGCGTTCGGTGGCTAGTGCGGCTCTAACTGATCCAGGCATTGCCGCAAGACTCAATGTGCCGCCTGCTTTTTTACGCTCCTCTAGCTCTAATTGCCGCGCCGCGGCTGGGTTCGCCTTTAGCCTTGAAATTTCCGCCTCTCGATACTTCTTAGCCTTGAGATATATTTTCTTCAGTGGCAACCAGACAGACTGGTCTCCCGCGATACGGTTGAGATCTTCAGGATCCGGGCTAGCGAAGATGGCGTTAAGAGCCGCCCATCCACGCTCAACGGCGGCACTCCAGGGCCTCCGAACAACTTCCATAAGTACGTAAGCGACGGCATGCCATTGCGTGTACGTCTGGAATAACCAACGCCATTGCTTGGATCGCGGGTCTGAGTTGAGTTGGTGATTGTACTCGAATACCTCGGTGGCAGCGGTGAAGATACGGTCACGGATATCGCTGGATAGCATCTCGCCATTCGGTCCGGGGAAAAGCATAGGCTGGTAGAGGACGAGTGTCATCTTCGCGACAATGACTCTGGCTATATTCGCTGCGGTCCAGAGAACAGGGTCACGCGAGGCATCTGCGTCGAGGAAGTATTTACTCTCCACTCGTTCAAAGACCTGCCTCACCATATCCTCGCGCTCCTGAAGAGTGCTGGCTGCATCTCGCGGACAGGAGACGGCAGCGGCTGATGACATGGTATGTAGACGCCTTGCGAGCGAGCAGGTTTCGTACCTGCTCAGTGAGAAGGTCATCTCGGTTATTCCCTGTCGCGGCTGGGGCAGTTCTGTTGTTTCTTCTGAGATATCGGAGTCATTGATATTGAGCGGAAATTCGGTGTCAAAGGTTCGATCGACAATCGTCAAGTCAGTACCCTGATCCTCGGCCGATCGAAGATCTAGGATGCAGAGGGCCCAGAACAACCTGCGTCGCATCTCGATCTCCAACGGCGTCAACCCCGGGAAAGACGTTCCATCCCGATGAAGGCCCATTGACTGGCCTATTCGAATGGCCAGTCCAGTCAATGTCCAGCAAAATCTGGTATCGTCGTGGCGCCTGACGAGTACAAGAAACAAGATGAAAGCCTGAAGAACAACTAGTTCAGATGAAACCAGAAATTCAGCCTTGGCAAGGGCTTGCTCCAACGCAAATCGGTATTGTGAGATTAGCTTTGGTCTTTCGAGACCAAAATTTTGTTTGACCTGCTTATGTTAATATCAATAGTGAACAAGGAGGTGCCGGTTTCTCACATCGTCTTCGTCCATTGACGTGATGGCAGCAAAGTAGATAGCGAACATCAAGGCTTCGTTCTCAGGTGTCAAACTGTCCAGGTTTTTCCGCGTCTGGTTGATGAGCTTGCTCGTAGTCGGGACATGCAGTATCTTGACAATTGGGTCCACATTCTCCTGATACACTTGCCACATGTAGGGTATCTGGGAAGGCAGGGGGTGGAGCGATCTCAAGTCGACGTCGGCTGATCTGTATCCAAGAACAAAGGCGTGGTGGTCGCCACCACTCCGATTGTTGGCAGCAGCTATTATGCTTTCGGCATCCGAATCATCGGACTCCCCGTCCGTAAGTCTTTGGGTCTCGTTCCGCAGTTCATCAAGCTGAGAGTATATCTAATCAGATTCACATCGGTTGAAAAAGAGGGGAAAGGCATGCCAATTTCGGGAGGGAGGGATGAACTAACCTCATCTGTTAACCGTGACCAGAATGCGCTGCTCACATATCTGGTCTTACCGTGGTCATTAATGACCAGCCTACCAAACTTTTTATTGACAGTCTCGGTCCGCTGCCCTAGGTTGGCCGAGCTCGAGTTGAAGTTGTACTGAAACGGCCGACCATCGCCTGGCGCAGAGGGCGAGTCCTGGTTATGTGTGGCCGTACTGTCTGATCTCTCCCCGCGAGGACCAGAGCCAGGCGTATTCTGCTCGGATGCATTTGCCAAGGCCTCGGGAGAGTTCCCATTGCTAGAATGGTTTCTTGCCGTTTCCACCTCGATCTGGCCACTCAGCTCCTCCACGATGCCCTCTAACTTCCGCAGTCGCTTCATCAACTCGATCTCTCGCTCGCTCGACGGCTGTTTAGGCGGGGCATTGGGATCTTTCGGGCGTGGGCGGCGCGGTGCGCGGCCAGGGGCTGGGAAAATACATGGGATCTGAGCTCGGCGGCAATTTGAGCATGGCATGTGCTTGTCGCATCGGACCTTTCTCCTCCGGCAGGTTACACAGCTTCGGGGATTCAGCCGGTCGGAGGGCGTCGCTGTGGGTGTGTATACAGAGGCTCCGGGGAAGGCAGGGTGGGAATGTGGTTGCGGCGATGTGGTATTATTGCCATTGGTAGTACTTGGGGTGTCCACCGTTGATGGCAGCTGCAGATCCGCGAAAGAGTCCACCGGGCTGGTCGGATTCGACGGGTTCGACGGATTCGAAGCAGAAGTCGAAGGGGGGAACGGCAGCCCTGTGCCGTCCATGATTGAAGCTTGGGACTCCACGCGGACCGCAGCAAACTGGATGACTATAGAAGAAGCGCCGTGAGGAGAAGGGTGGGTCGTCTGTTGCCGGGCCCAACACAGAGTCAGACTTCGGACTCGGGCTTCTCAAGGATGAAGCCTCCGAGATGGTGTTTTTGTATCGGGTTAAGAGGAATGTCGTCCGGGTGAACGGCAGAGTTGTAATGTCAATGCGGGTTGCCGAGGATTGTGGTGGGTGTGACTTTGTCGGTGGCCTTATCCCGGATCCTCGATAGGCGAAGCGCAGGGGTTCTTGGGTCGAATTTGAGAATGCTGAAAGGACAGTCGTGGTCCACTTCGAACATCGGTTTTGTGAGGGTGAGGGAAGAAGAAGGCGGTCGCTAAATCTGGGGCTGATTAAGTGATCTGCGGTGTGGTGTTCGAAGTACTGTGGTACGGAATTGGGAAAGAGAAGTTTAAAGGCGCCTTAGGAGAGAGGTGAAAGATCCATTTCTTCGGTCAGTCCAGTAGTTTGTCTGTCACTACAATCCCAATGCACGGGCGAGACCGTTGCATTTACCATGTGCGGGACCGAAGACGGACAGACCCATTGTATTATGTCAGCGCGGGGCAGGTTTGAGTTGGGCTTGTCAACTGGTATGTAGGTATCAGGTACCTACACGCTAACTGCCCTCCCTGTAATACATCTGTACATCTGTACTTCCATGTTAATCCTAAACGAGTACCTAGGTACCTGCCTAGGTATGTAGTAAGCATTCCGGTTACGCTATCAATTGATCGTGGAAGCAGCACTGGATGTACTGGATATGTACATACTGAAGGACTACCTAGGTACCTAGGTAAACAATTCATATGGTCTCTCACTGGGCATGTTCATCGAGATAGTACTGGAGTATAGGCTAATGCTTTCGAGTCATGAAACTCAGAACACAAGGTTATTTGACAAAATTCTCTTACAATGGTCTGCAATAGTCATGCTATCATCATGCCGCTCGTCAAGGTGGAACCTCGACATCACGGCCTTATCCAGCCTACCTAGGTACTGTGTATATACATCACGACCCGAGGGAGCGCACCACAGACGTTTCCGGGGACGGCATCATGATGTTGCAACTCCCGCTCTCCCGCGCAACTCGGAATACCTAGGCAGCTACGCAGCAGGTAGTAGCCATTGCCGACCCCGAATGATAACTACGGATCAGTGCGGAAAACGAAGATCCAGAGCTGCAGGCATTGCCTACCGTGGTTTAGCAGATCAAATAATCCCGGCTCATTCGTCCATCCAGAGCCGCATCTTAATGTATGCATCCCAGGCATCTTGGCATCTTGAACCATACGGGTACACTATATTAGTGTTTATTACCGGATTCCGGGAATACACGATGCTCTTATCCCTTTCTTCTGCTGGCAAGCTTGGTCACTGGTCGGTCGACTGCAGTCACATCATGCACTTACGTCCCGTGCCTTGAACTAGGCTCTTTTGCGTCCCGGTCTGCACACTATACAACTGGTGCGAAAATAGCTTCTGGCTTCTTCTCTCTTCTATGTAGGGTCTGGCCGTGCCTGTTTTGTGGGTATCACCCTGGGCACCTGTTGCATTTGTGGTCGACCTCCTTCTGTCTAGAAACCACGAGGGAGAGCTCGCAGGCTATCACGCCACCCGAGGGCCGGCGATGGCACCCCATCAGTCCCGTCAGGCCCGTTCATATTCGACCACTGCGCTCTCGGAACGCGCGGTGACAGAGATGAAGAGAAGCCTGTCGTTGCTACCCAATATCCAACTAGGGAACGCAAACCCCCTGTTTCGCTTGCCTAAGCCGCAGGACTAGCCACGCAGTCACGGCAGCCACTCTGCTCTCGTGCTGGCTTTCAAGTCGTGAGCTGTGTCGGTTTGTACGGCACCTCACCCGGGAAACTCAATCAGATGTACTGTCGACCAAAAAAAAGACATAACAAAAAACAAAACAAAAAAACAAAACAAAAAAAACTAGACCATGTAACGTTTCCCCTTCCAGGCGTCTGTCCCAGTGTTTTCACATTTGATTGTTGTTCGTTTCGTTGTCGGCGGGTCATGACGGTGGCTGTTCTGGACAAAATGAACCCCACAAGGAAGCTCGATCAAGAAGAGGAACCCAATGCCGTCTTAAATGCATGGACTGGAGACCCAGATCTTCACTACACCCCTTAATACTCCTTCCATCGCCAGATCTCCCTTAGATCGATTTCTTCGCAATGGGACGCAGCGGCGGAATCCCAACGCTCGCTTTCGCTTGCTAGAACCTTGCGCCCTTCATTGGCTGTTTTTGCGGTCTTCGCACTTCTCTGAAGGCCGACCCCTGTCTGTCCAGCCCTATCTGGTGGTTTTTTACGTTTGTTTTGGCTCTACGGGACCCACCAGTTCGGAGAGGAGCACATGGTGGGCCCATTCGAACGTGGTTTACACACACTACAAAGCTTCTTTTGATGAACTCCCATGTCCAGCGACGCGTATACATCAAATACCTAGGTAGATATAGAAGCGTTGATTTGCCAAGTCTCACGATGAATTCGAATTTGGGGTCCTCGTCTTCTCCTACAGCCGTTTTCTCGTTGTCGTTGCACTGGCAAGTTGTAAACAGGTGATAACAGTCCTGCCGTCCTTTCTTTAACCCTTGTGATTTCTATCTGCCGTCATACCCAAAACCACTGGTTATTGCCCCCGATGGCCTCAGACAAACCCAAGCCCCTCTGCGCACATCAGCGTCAAACCATCCAGGATGGCATTTCAACCGACCCCGTCGAGCCCCCAGGGCCATGCGAAGAGTGCAAAGCAGAGAGCCGGCGGGCACTCATCTACCGACTCAAGTTGATCGCAGGTCTCCTGATGCCCTTCGCCCTCCAGGCCCTCGACGTCACCATCGTGGCTAGCGCCTTGCCCTACATCGCCATTGACTTCAACGAGGTCGCCGAGCTCAACTGGATCGTCTCGGCCTTCAACCTGACGAGCGCAGCCTTCATCCCCTTCTGGGGCCAAATGGCCGACATCTTTGGTCGACACAACTCCCTCCAGGCCGTGCTCATACTCATGACCATCGGTAGCGCCCTCTGCACCGGGGCCCCGACTTCCACATTTCCGGTTCTGCTGTTGGGTCGTGGATTTCAGGGCGTCGCCTGCGCGGGCATCAGCGTCCTCGTCAGGGTCATCATCTCAGACAAGGTCACACTCCAGGAGAATGCAAAGAACTGGTCCTTCTTCGCTCTGACAGGTGGACTCTCGTATGCCATCGGCCCAGTCATAGGAGGTTATCTGACGTCTGCGAATTGGCGGTGGTGTTTCGGGATCAACCTACCGATTTGCGTCTTGGGCATCTTCGTCATCTTCTTCGTCCTGAGGGAGGAGCTGGTGGGCCCGCAGCCGCTGCATGGGGTTGATGATGGTGTGGTGGCGGGTCCCAAGACGACAATTGGGCGCCGCCTCATGACGATCGATGTTGGCGGCCAGCTGTTGTTCCTGTTTGGTTTCGGCCTCATGATCCTCGCGTTTACCTGGGCTGGTTCAACGTATGGGTGGGCCTCTGTGGAGGTACTGGTGCCACTGATCCTGGGCGCGGCTATCTTTGCGGGCTGGTTATACTACGAGTACATGATGGTTCCTGAAAGGGCACTGGGGCAGAAGTTATCTTTCCAGAGACCTATGGTCCCCTGGCATCTCATCCAGAACCGCAACGTCGGCCTGCTGTTCTATATCAACTTCTCTACGGGGATGGCTATGTATAGCGTATGATAAGCCCTCTCCCTCCTACACCCTCCTCTAATACCTTACTTGTCATACTAACAACCTGTATCAGGTCCTATACTTCGCCGACCTCTACTTCACTCTCATTCTCGGCTACTCGGCCTCCAAAGCTGGCGTACAACTCCTCTACTACACTCCCGGAATCGGCGGCGGTGTCTACGCGGCCATGGTCTTCTGCAACATCTGGCCGCGCAACACCTTCCTCCCTCTCTTCCTCGGCTCCACCATCGAGGCCGTCGGCATCGGCCTGCTCGCCTGGGCCATGTATACAGGCAAGACGGGAACCATCTACGGGATGATAGCCTTCTCAGGTGTAGGCACCGGGCTCCGCTTCATGCCGGGGACGCTGCACGCCGTGGGCTTCTTCCCCAAGTCCATCGCGACCATCGTGTCGCTGATGGGGATTGCGCTGCCGTTTGGTGGTGCGTTGTCACTGACGATCATGACGACTGTGTATAACAACCTGGTTGCCAAGGACGCGAGAATGGCATTTGTCTGGGCGTTTGTGGCGATATGCCCGTTTATGGGAGTCTGTATTGTGTGCGCGGCGTGTTTGGGTAATGTTGGCATCGTGCGGCCGAAGCCTGGCGAGGAAGGGGCGGATGAGCCGCAGCACGAGCTTACGGAGGGTAGCTATTTGCTTGCGCTGTTGAGAGGGAGAACGGACACTGATAAAGTGGTCGAGACGGAAGCGGGAGAGACAGGTGGGGAGATGGATGAGAAGAGGTCAGAGAAGAGGTCAGAAAAGACGTCATCTCCAGCAATTGAGGCCTTCGTCTGAGCCCGTTTCGTTGTATGAGATAATATGAGCGATCTTTTGTATTACCAGGAAATAATTCTTCATACCCAAACATAGCTAGCCAAACGTCAAATCAACATGGAGAAATTCTCAAGCATCCAAATGTATACCCAACCAAACTTTGGCTGTTGAGTTCCCCCATCTCTGAGAAACGTGCTCGTCTGTCCAAGTCTCAGTGGACCTCGGCTCATTCGACGCCCGCCACCACCATCTTCGTGTTCTCCTCACCACAACCAAAGAGAACAAACAACACCGCGCTTTCACATGCCCTCGATGAAGTCAATCTCATACTCCCATTGCGGGGGCTACACAGTATTTCACTCATTTATCAAACGCCTCAATCCATCCCAAGTGACTTCAATCCAACACCGGAGACTCCACTCACTCATAAAGTCAACATCGTGGCCGTCACACACCAACCCCATGTCCCAACCAAAACCCCAAACCCGCCTGTCCTCATCTACATCCCCCAGTCCCGCCACCCAAAGACCCCCGGTATCAGAAGCCCGACCAAGCTCAAGCATCATCCTCCTCTCCCCAACCAACCAGGTCCTCCTCCTCCACCGCGTCCACACATCCACATCCTTCCCCTCAGCACACGTCTTCCCAGGCGGCAACCTCTCCCCCTTCCACGAGCCCCCGCTCCTCCCACAAGACCACCACCGCGACTCCCTCGCCTACCGCCTAGCCGCCATCCGCGAGACCTTCGAGGAGTCAGGGATCCTCCTCGCCAGGCCCAAGCAATCGCCCCACCATGACAACGACAACAACAACACCACCACCACCACCACCACCACCCTCCTCGCCGTCCCAGAGTCAGACCGGGACAAGGCGCGCGGGGACATCCACAACGACAGGCTCAACTTCAGCGAGTGGGTAGGCGTGCATCTCGGGGGGACTTTATGCGTCGACGACTTGGTGCCCTTCACGAGGTGGGTCACGCCACCAAACATGCCGAAGCGCTTCACCACGCAGATGTATCTCTTCTTCATGCCCCTCGCCTCAGCGCCGAGGGAATCTGGCGCTGTTGTGGACGTCGACGTGGTGCAGACGCCGACTTCGGACGGGGGCGTCGAGCACACGGCGGCGACGTTCGCGGATGCGGATGAGTGGTTGCGCAAGCAGGACAGGGGGGAGATTGTGCTGTTCCCGCCGCAGTGTTATCTGCTTACCCTTGTGGCTGAGATGCTGAATTCGGTTCCTGTGCGGGAAGGGGGAGGGGAAGATGGGCTGGCTAGATATGCGGCCCAGCGGAAGGCGTTGATAGATTTTGTGAAGAGGACGCCTACGGGCGGTGGGGGCGAGAAGAAACCTCATCTGACGACCTTGATACCGTGGTCGGAGAAGGTTATGAGTCCGCAGACTCTGTTTATACGGAGCAATGACGGGAGGATCGTATTGGGGGTCGATAAGCCGGGGCCAGAGCTGAAGGGGACTGGGAGGGGCGGGGACTTTGAAAGGGTCGTTTTGGTTAATTTCACTAAGCAAGGACCTAAAGGGGTAGAGGTTAGACATAGAGAGGATATATTAAGGGAAGAGAGAGAGGCAAAAGAGAAGAAGAAGGCGGCAGCAAAGTTGTAACCGGATGCTTTTTTTTTGGGGGGGGGGGGGAGCAACAGTAGATACCAGCGCATCATCACGAAGTGGCAACATCCAAATCTAGCCCCCTTGATGTGTTGTGGACCATGTCATAAGCTCTACATAAGAGTATCAGTTTACCGCCCATTCATCCGATGCTCCCTACGCTTCATATACGCATGTCCCTGCTTCGATAGTATCCCGAACCCCTTTCCATGTAATTCCACGGTGGCCGTCTTAAAACCGTTTCCTCTCCTTTCCTTTATGGTTTACCTTCCAAAGGCAGCACACACTCTTTGACTCACACCACTTCTTCACATCAGCCGGCACCACCTCCCCATCATAACCCACCTGCGTCAGCTGGCCCGAGTTGAGCCACACAGTCAAGTCCTCCAAAATGACCGGGTCGAACATCAGCATCTTCTCGTGCCAAGATGGATTTTCCGGGTCTGCCGTCCGAGGAGCAGACGTGACCGCCTTAGTGATATGGCTAAAGAGAGCCGACTGCTGCATCGTTGGGCTGAGCGTAAGCGACATTTCGGTATCCTCACTGTTGGACAAATCAACTGCCAGAGGTGAGGAGAACATCTGCTCCGGAGACGTAAGGGTAGCCCCGCTGTCGATGTCTGACCCAGACAATGCAGACGTCCGTCCCGGGGCTGCCTTCTTGAGCTTTGGTGTCGATATTTTTGCCCGAGATTTCGGCGGCGGAGGGCTGGATAATCTCGTCGTTTTGGCTGTGCTAGCTGCATCTTTCCGAGAACGACCGCGTGTCTTCGTGGGTGATACGGGACTCTCGGTTTCAGCTGCTGCCGACGCATTGCTGTTGCCTACAGTTGTCGTCTTCTTTGGCCTGCCACGCGTTTTTTTCGGCACTGGTGAAGTAGAGGTTGAGTATACATTGGTAGGTGCCGTCTTCTTTCCCTTGGGGCTGCCGGCCAAAGAGCAGGTTGAATATGGTAGTCCAGCAATTGGCGCCTGACTTTTACTTTTCCAACATTGATCGAGTAGCGCAATCATAGCACTTCTGGTCTTGATAGCTTTAAAGCCAAACGATGACACCTCTTTAGCCAGCTTTGCGTCAGTAAAGAGCTCGTACTCTGGTCGCGGCTTTTGGGTAGGATTAGTCTTAGTAATTGAAGAAACGGTCCTGACCTCGTCTTGACTTTGTTGCTGGTTACTGGGCGGCGGCGCCTCTTCTTCCATCAAGTCTGTGATGAGCGAGAAAGAGGGCCGTGAAGACGACTCCAATGAGGTGGCATTGACAGAGTTTACGGTGATCTTGTGCTGTGATATGAGAATATGTGGTTTCGGTAAAGGTGACTGTGATGACTCTCCCATATCCGGTGGTGCTGGTTTGCTACCGAGTTCGACCAGCGATGAGTCGGCAATTTTGCCTTCATTTGGTTCCGGTGGGAGATCCTTCCAAGGGTTCAAAATCGCGAATGAGTCGTCATTCGGAAAACCAGACGAGTCAACTAAGTCGATGATTTCCACATCTACGAGCTCACCGGCTTGGTCCCTTGCACTCTCTGACCACAAGCCCCTACTTGACTCCTTCAATCCTGTGCCTTCTGCCTGTACGGGGCTATTGGCCAAAGGGCATTCCTCATTATTTGAAGCTCGCAGGGCTGTGTGGAGGTCTTTTAAGAAGTTCGGCGATTGTTCTCGGGCCAGCTGACTTGAAGTCCCAAAGACGAAGTCCTGCCCTGCTGATTGCCGTATTGCAGCCTCTGGTGATAATAAGATTGCCTGTTTCGGTGGGGCCTTCCCTTTGGTAATTTTCGACACCTTGGCTGCCTTTCCCTTTCCCTTGGCCTTGGACGTCGATGCCTTGGATGTTCCCTGCTCTTCGTTGTCGACGGCGAAATATTCGACTATCGAGTCTTCTGTCCGCAAATCTTCCTCGAGCTCGGCAGCTTTCGGTATATACGCTGCTGTAGCTAATTCGGTTATTGTTCGCGGCTTCTTCTTTGGTGCCTTCTCTTTCACGGGCGATGGGCCCCGTCGGTCGTCTTTTATTTTGGATGACTGTTTCATGGAAACCAGTTCAATGACTTTCCGTTTACCTAGCACTGTTGCCGCCTCTTGTTTTGTAGACGCGGATTCAATGTCTGTCGCTTTGTGCCCGTACGCATCATGGAGGTTTTTGAAAATTTCAATTCTGTCCGTGGCTTTCTCTCTCTCTTCTACTTGAGATACCATCAAAGACAAATCAGACGGGTCGGTTTCCTCGTACGTTGTATCCGCCCGTGGAGGCGTCCAGTCGGTTCTCCTTTGCACCGCGGGTTCCAGATTCAGCGGCTCTGGAGTTGAAGCTTTCGCTGCTTTCTCCTGTGCGACGTCTTTTTGCACAAAATGTTTGCTGACGGTCTCGAGTTTGCTTGTCTTCCTTTTTTGGGCTCTTGTCCTCTCTGGAGGCTTGATAGCCTCAACAATTTCAGCAGCTGGGGCTAGTGTCTCCTCTTTTGTGCCCTCTAGTTCTGCAGGCGCCTTGAACCTTTTCCATGGCTTCTCTGCAAGCGTGCTTCCCTCGCAACCCTTTCCGTCTGTCTTCCATATCTCTGTGGTGGCCTCCTCGTCGCCTTGGGGCGCCACCCCGTCCGAGGACAATACCACCACCTCCTTCGCCACACGTTTTGGTGCCTTCGTTGACTTGCGCGCATGCTTTACTGGTGCTTTCTTCGCAGGAGGTCGTTCCGGCTCGTCAATGGTATCCAAAGCATCGTCGCCATTCGCCTGGGCGGTTCGAAGAAGATCAGCGGCGGTCGTGAAGGTCGTGGTCGCGTTTGCAGGTAGCGGCGCCGCGGCACTTCCACTGCGCAGAGTGGGAGGCTTGGGCTTCTTTGCAATAAGGTCTTTGAGATCAGGAAGGTCAGGAGATGAGGAGAGCATCATAAAACGGTCATGTAGCGTCGGGCGCGCGGGGGAGGACCTGAGGTTGTGAGCTGCCATTGTAAGCCGCAGAATTGCCTTCCACGGTAAACAAGGAATGCGCCCTGCGCATTGTAGAAATCTTGAGACGTTCAGAGTGAGAAGTTTGTGCGGACACTGCAATGCGCCCAGAAAAGCTGTATCGATGATGGAGTGGCAATGCCCTTGGATGTTTCCTTCTCAGGCCTGTCTTTACCACCAGCCAACAAAGAGGCACCAAGTCCCGGTTTGGTGGTGGTGTCTCTCTGGTTCCTACCTCACATTACTCGGCTTGGCGCTAACGCGTCGCTAACACGAGATCACCTGCACAATTTGCCTCCATGACGCCCGGTCCCTGCTGCTTACATAATTTGACCCCGTCAGGAAAAAGCGGGAAGGCGCTTGGACCAACCCACCAAATTAGAATCGCTTTCAATTTTCACAGCAACACCAAACAACCGCCTTTGGAGACCGACTGGACGACTTCTTGACCATCGCAACCCACTTTCTCAACCGTACCCAGGCAATCCCCCAAACCCAACCGCCAAAATGGAAAACGACCGTGGTGAGATCGTCGATCTGTAAGGAACCCAAAATCGAATTCTGAACTTGCATCTGGGAGGCGACGACGGACGGACGACGACCAAGCAGAAGCGAGGGGAAAAAAAAGAAAGAAACTGTGCTAACCCATCAACCTCGCGAACAGCTACGTCCCCCGCAAGTGCTCTGCCACCAACCGTATCATCAAGGCCAAGGACCACGCTTCCGTCCAGATCTCCATCGCCAAGGTTGATGAGTCCGGCCGTGCCGTCCCCGGCGAGAACCACGTCTACGCTCTCTGCGGTTTCGTCCGTGCCATGGGCGAGTCCGATGATGCCCTGAACCGCCTGGCCCAGCGTGATGGCCTCGTCAAGAGCGTCTGGAGCGCCCAGCGATAAGCGGCAGGCTGCGTGTTGGAAGACGAAACAAAATCTGGGAAAATGAAGGTACGATCAGGTGTGTGCCAGCATACGCGCACTCCATACCCACCGTGGTATGGGCAGTGTCTGAGCTCGCGCTGACAGTATCTTGTTCCTACAGGGCTACGGTTGTTTGTTTTGGCACCTCGGAATGGCTGGACATCGGACATCAAATGATGATGCTTCATGGAGTTAGACGGCACGGAATTGCCACATGCCGGTATTGAGAACATTCGAAACGAACGTCCCTTTGACTACCCACGATCAAATCCGATATCCTAAAAGAGCCGAAGACGAATGTGACAAACATCCCTTCGAGCCCGTTGCGCTTTACCGCGCCCCTTCGAACAATCCAGTGATACCTACGCCTTGTCCTACATGCTGCCACTGCGTCTTCTTGTGCGTGAAATACCTCGGCTGGTGAAGTCTGCTCGGGTGCACCTGCGGGAGCAATCCATATCCGGGGATACTGGGGCCACCTTGATGGCCCCCATGCCGTAGATCGACTAGGCTTTGAAAAAGCCGCGATGTTCAAGTTGATCGTCGTGGTACAGATACGAGTCTTACATCGAACTTCATGGTTCTTCTTTGATACTGGTGCACAGCACGTCTGCCGGAGCACGGATTGATATGTATCTGACTTGCTGTGGGTACGTACCATGCTAGGTTTTTCGGCTGGTCGTACCCAAACCCAAGCGGGTGTCACAAAACTGTTTGCTCGGGAACAGTCCTGTATCCTGGGGCCAGCCTCTATCTCCTCCACCCTCGGGACTATCCAGGTATTCTTTTTCTGTCATATCAACCCATCTTTCCTTTAGAAGCCATTTCTTTGGGAAGGCTTCCGGCAGCCCAGTGTCACAGTGTGGTCCCCGGCTCTAACGATGCTACCGTCCCCGGCTAGACTTGACTGCACTCATGTATGCTCGGACCGCCTTGGGATGTATATCGGCTCACTGTACCAATCGATCACATGTCAGACAATTGTATTTGCCTACCCTGGTCAGTTGTGATTTCTAAGGGATCTCATCCTCATAGAACAAACAGCTGTAGAGGTTACAGATGCCAGGGACGCATATGTATCCATTTCGTTCCGCTGAATACCGCGAGATAGTATATCTGGATTGCTCGGAGGCTGTAGGAGAGGAAGGGCACTGCCCACGGCTCCTCATAAGGGGAGGGGTTCGTATGCATTCGACGACCTTCACGTGGGCCTCGCGGTACGACGTGGCTTGAGAAGTTAAGTGCGTACCTCAACGGCCACTTCTCTTGCATGTCGGGTTCTCAATAACGAATACTGTTTGGAATACTTTGCTGAGGACCTACGCTGCCTGAGGAGGTATGTAGATAGACCAAATACTCCGGTCCTTCCGACAACGTTTCTCCTGTCTTCAGCTTGGAATATTCCATCGGGGGGAGAGAGACAATGGGCGTAATCACGGCGTTGATGGAGTCACGAAAACACATCATACCATCGAAGTTCCCAAACCCTGGTCTATGCTGACCACTTCAATATACTCTCAACTTGGAGTACTGAGGCAAAACCCATTGGAAGAGTTAGTGGATAATAAGGATTTCGTTGGCCATCTCCGAATATTTTATTCCATCCTGTTTGGGGCGAATGGTTGTGAAGAATTCATGGACTGGGAAAGATGAAACCTACGTGCTGGGTCTGAAGCCTTTGGAACCGAAACGTCCGTGGTTCCCTAGGGCACAGGTCGATTACCTCCATACCGCCACATCTGAATGTACAATGTTCTTGCACTCCACAGGCAGCCTCTGTAGAAACAGCTTCGATCATGTACACAAGCTGCGCATAAGACTACCAGCCCGTCTTCACAGCCCGTCTTCAACGTGAAACAGTTGCGAGTCTCTTTGCTTGACTTTCTCCCAATTCCAAGTGCATCTCCCGCTCAATAAACGCCGCCGAATCCGCCTCATCACATCCTCACTACCTTTGAGCATTAGATATAGCATGCACCTTTCCTATCAATGCCACAGACCTCGGAAACAGGTCCCATTCCGCGCTCTGCAGATATCGCTAAACCGTCAATAGTCTTTCGATACGTTGTCTTTGTTGGGTCCGAGATAGTAGTATCGATCATGAAAGACTAATTTTCAACCGAATTATTAGGCCTAGAACAAAGAGTCTTCTGTAGGCATTATGAATAGCATGTGTGAATCTTTGAGTTTATGAAAGATGACTGGACACTGGTTACAACTCCCTCAGGGTGGAAGGGTTTTGTATATCTTTGAAAAGCTTTATGATAGCCTTGTAGTCAGCGCAAAGGGAAACATGGATATATGTCTTATCTAACATGTAGCTATTTTTCCTACATATTCAGAGCTGTATAGGAAATGATATATCAGAGCAGTCTCTAGGACCTCAAGAAGTCCACAGTCCTGATAGTTCAGGCTTTCAAACAATGAGACCAGGATATCAGCAGGAGTGTATCGATCGTTATTATCTCATTCATGCTTTTTAAAAGGAAGATACAAGAGAAGGGGCCCAGAAACCCCCCCCCCCCCACTTTTTTTCAAGAGACGGACATCCTCTAGCAATGTCCTCACAGCTGTGAAACAATCAAGTTCAGAAACAAAGCAAAAAGATAGAGACTCAAAGAATCCTCCTTCGCGTGGGCTCGAACCACGAACCTCCTGATTAACAGTCAGACGCGCTAGCCAATTGCGCCACGAAGGATCTCAGAGAAGAGCAAATTGATGAGAGCATAGTCGTTTTTGAAGATACTTGAGTTATGCTTTGTCTATTCAGAATGGCTTTAGATTAGGGGTTTTGTTCCAAAGAGGCTTTAATGTGTGCAAATTTTCGTGGTGGTATAAAAAGAACGGTATCGATCACACTCGGAGGTAGAATAATACTTAGATTGCTATGTAATGAATGAGAGACTATCTAGCAAGGAAACCTAAGATTCCCAGGGTTCTTGGTCGATGTTGGGAGCTAGCCTACAATGCAACTGCAGGTAACATTCTTCTCATCCAAGTTCTCCTTAAAATGGGCCTGCGCCTTAACACCGTCTATATGGTCGCTTTCGTCTTCGATACGACTCCCTCGACGCGGTCGAGGTGGTACAAGGCTCGAGCTGGGCGTGCTTATCCAACAGGACCTAGCGCTGGAACCACTAGGGTAGGAAGGTTGTGATCTAGTAGGTTATGTATAACAGAATGGCCCTATTGTTAGGGGGCTGGCCTACGGTGCAACTGCAGGTAGGTGCCTAATAGGATATATTCTGAAGTTTGAAGAGTAAAGGAAGGGAGGTTGGAAGGGGGGGAAAGCAACGGGTCGATCAACATTTGGCTACGTTGTACAGCTCGGAAACGCCATTGTGGCCTGGAAATCGAAGCGTACAGACCGTGTGATGCTCTCTACAACAGAAGCAGAACACCACGCCATTTGTAAGGGCTGCCAGGTGGTGCGAAACCTTCTATCGGAGCTGAGGGTGCCAGCGAAGTTCATACTCGATTGCGACAACCAGGGGGCTGTGACAAAGAACCGCCCGACCTCCCATACCGTTAGGGTTAGGGTAGTTGCCCAATATCCAATCAGAGTGGCCGTAGACAGCGGCCCTAGAGAGCTAAGCTTGATTCTTCTCTCTGAGAATCAGTCTTCGATACAGGCTCTAGTAGCTGGTCAGAACTGAGAACTATTTCACCTCCTATTGTATCTACTGTGTATTGTGTGCTATACCTCGTCCGTAACTAGTGGACCTTCCTTCCAGATATAGGCCGGAGACCCCCCTTAAGGGGCCGGGTTAGGGTCACCGCGAAATGTCGCTATAACAGGTTTTTACCTACATATAAGCTATTAGCTCGGGCTTAAATACCTTATCCTAGAAAGGGTAATACGAATCTCATCAAGGGAATAAAATAAGGAGAAAATAAAAATAAAAACAAAACATTTACACACAGACTCCTCCGGGTGGGCTCGAACCACCAACCTCCTGATTATCTAATAACAGTCAGACGCGCTAGCCAATTGCGCCACAGAGGACTTTCTTGAAATGTGATTTTCAAGCTACTAGTTAAGATTTGACATGCAAAAAGCCAGACCACATAGCTTAGCTCTATACGTACATACGAGTTGGGAGCTCCATCCATAGTAGGACCTTCCATGGCGTTAATTAGTGTCAACGAAAGAAGTATTGTTACAGTTCAGGACACGAGAACCAAGCTTGAATTGGGATTTTTATTGAGTTGACTCTGTAGAGTTCGTATGAGAGAGCAAGGTGGAGATTTCTGTGCTCTCGTAGGTTTCATGAGGCGCAGCCTGCCTCCTGAACTAAGGAGCCGGACTCGAGGTGGGGAACACAATTTGGAAGCTGACCTCGTCCTTCGCCTCACACATCGAAGCTCTGAGTAAGTCAAATAGGTTTCGCTTGAACCACGTATCGGTCGAACCTAATGTTGCAGTGCTCAAATTCTCAACGATTTCAGCCTCTCCTCCCAGCACAGGTACATTCCCTAGAGCGTTCTGGCGCTACAGATATCGATCTCGTTTTGTTGTTGCGCGAGGAGGAAATGAGAGAGAGGAGAGGTCGGTGCCGCAGGAATGGCCGCTGAAATGGCATTGTTTCAGCGTACAGGAGCCCTTGATGGTGCAGATGCTGATGATATTGCTGAGTAGAAGCTGACTTTGCTTGGGCCAACTGCCTTGGAGTGCCGCAGGTTCTGTTGTTAGATGGCTTGTTGGTATACGGCTTGCTGGTAGGTGGCTTAGGGAGGGGCGCTCCTTCCTCACCACGTTGATTCGTCGCGACATGGTACCGTTTCATATCAAGATCTGCTGTATTTGATGCACTGGTGTTCTTGCAGGCTGAACCAGGTAGCTTAGGATTTGTCGCATTATGCAACGGAATGCCCAGGCGAGCAAAGTAAGTCGCTTATAGGGCCTGCTCCAACTCAGTCTTCGAAGAAGCAAACCCTCTGCGCAATTGCGTCTTTTGAACTGAAGTCATGCCCAAGTTGGAGAACTGGAAGCCCGGTTGTGTTACCATGCTGGACTTGGTCAAGAGTAGCCAGCCTCTCTTCACTTTTGATGCATAGCAAACAAATATTTCGGACTGTCATGGTGGCATCCAGGTTTTGGGAAAGGGGGCTGTGGGAATCATGTAAACTGGCATTCCCAATCGGGTGGTAGTGAGGCAGGCTATCACCAACTCTCAGGCTTCCAATGGCCCCTTATGCAATTTGATGAGATATCGTTGAATGTCGCCGGCGTGCAAGAGTTGATAGAGTGTTATATTTAGAACGGTGTGCTATGAGAGAACGCGTTTCCCACAACCCTACAGTTGGGTGGCCTCAGACATCGAAGCATCCAGCTCAGGTTTAATTACCTAGGTACGTTCCATATAGGACTTGCTCCTGATTACTCCTCGCAAACAATTCAAGCTCCTGGCGAGTCAAACTCTGTGATAAAGAGACACAGAGCTCCACGATTGCTTCCGTACTAACCTCGCCGAGGATTGCATGCCTATTTATACAGCATCGGCGGCTGGACGTTGCGTTAACGTCAGGCGCGCACTGCACAACCTCACACCTATAAGGATTCCGCTAAATGTATGCTAAATAAATTGTAAGTTCTTCCTCTAACATATCCTAGGATATTATTACACTAGTTTTTTTAGACGCTCCATCGTGTTACTTTAAAGTTCAAATATAGGTTGTTTATATTAATTAGCTTTTAAGATATTAGGAAAATAAATTTCGATTAGGTTAATAATTATACACTGGTCAAAAGTGCATTCTTATTATTAATACTTATTATTAAACTTTGTTTTTAGTAAAATTAATAAAACCCCTCTGAAAAATAAAACGAAACTTTTAAAGCCCCCCCCCCTAAAAAAAAACTAGAGAAATATTTTAAAAGTCCCCCTAAAAAGAAGGGGGGGGGGGGATACCCCGCGCAAAGCGAACGTCGTTATCATCACCATTCTTCTGAATACGTTAGAAAAAGGTAGATTTAATTTTTTAAATGGACAAAACTTACGCTGTTCCATAGCATCGCCAGTGGCGACGGCGGCGGCGAAAGCACCACTACCGCCAGCACCAGCATCCTTATCCTTGTCCCTGTCCTCGTCCCTAGCGTTGCCCTTGCCCTTCTTACTCTATAAGGAGTTAGCTATTTGCATACCGGCAAGTTATTAATGGAAGAGATGGATAGAACGACACGGTACGGAATAAGATGGAGGTGTATAAGATGGAAGTGTATAAGATGGAAGTGTATAAGATGGAAGTGTATAAGATGGAAGTGTATAAGATGGAAGAGATAGGATAGAATAGTATAAAATATAAGTAGAGGGTAGAGTATAGGGTATAGGAGAACCTAGGCGGCTCTTCTTCTTGTTCTTGCCCTTCTTCTTGGGCTCCTCCTTCTCCTCCTCCGCCGCCTCCTCCTCCTTCCCGTCACCTCTCTGCTACACCTAGTTAGCTTTTTGCTACCTAGATACTCTTGTGTAAGTATATACGAGCACGTTACTTACCCTCTTCTGTCCCAGGGTGGCTGGGGCAGGAGCGGCCCGAGCTCCGAGAAAGGCGCGCGTTAGGGCGAGCACTTGCCGAGCTGGGAGGCCCGGGGGGATAGACAGGGTTGCCCCGTCCACGCGCGTAAGGACGCCTAAACCATTAGTATATATCCTTCTACCGCCGAGCTCTATAAACACCCTAACATACTGGGAGGCGAGTGCAGTAGGGGCGGGGGCGGGGGCCCAGGGAGTTGGAGCTGGAGGTGGCGCCGGCGCCGAGGCGGGAACCGGGGCGGGAACCGGGGCAGGAGCGGGGGCCGGAGCGGGGGCCGGGGCGGGTCTCATATGAGGTGGGATGTAAGGTCGCTGGTGAGGAGGAGGGGCGGCCAGACCCTCGGTGTTCTTGTTCTGATATCAAGACTCGTTAGTGGGTAGTTCAGTACTACAGGATAGAGAAATAATAACGGAAGACTTACGTTGGTATCAGACATCGTCGTCTGCAAGCACGCAAGCTGGTTAGTTACTGACTCTGAATATTTGACGACAAGGGCCTACTTACATTGGACTTTATTTGAAAGAATCTAGCTAACCAGAAAAATTCAGCAAGCGCGTTCACGAGAATTGATACAGCGCGACGGAGGGAGCCACTTGGCAGTGCTGTCGCGCTTTGAGACCAATTAAAGGTGGATCAGTCGCCTGGCGTCGACATCTTTTGGTCAATCTTGACCAAATTATCGGTTGCGACACCGATTATAGAACAACTGGGTATCAATAAGAGCGAAATCGCGAGATATGGGGATACATACGTTGTTGTCGTGACGATGTTATAGCGAAACAGGACGCAGTTTGGATGTCAATGCGAATATATCTACCTATGTTAAGGTATGTACCCATGTACCTGAAGTACGTAAAAATACTCGAGACATGAGCAACTGTGCTGTACAATATGATTACCTATAATTCGCCCGGTTGCAGCATCCTCTGTGGCGCAATTGGCTAGCGCGTCTGACTGTTAATCAGGAGGTTGGTGGTTCGAGCCCACCCGGAGGAGCTTTTTTGTAATATCCTTTTTTTTTTTTCTCTTATAATTTTTCTTCCAAATACTAATATGAGAAGCATTTAGTGTTGTTTCTATGCAGTAACTTGTTGATGAAGAGTATTATAATATATAGCAATTAACTGGAAGTATAGAGAATGCGAAGACCTGGAAATTATTGTACATAAAAGAGAGATAATTTAACAACCTATCGATGCGAAGAAAGCTACAAACCAACTATAAAGTAGTATAGCTAGAACCTTTAATAAGACCTGAAGTGAAAAATAGTTGTATACCGATAATAATGAAGCTAGAATCTCGATGCAAGCGGTTTAAGGTTCTGTTAAGAGATATAGAGAAAGAAGGGAAGTGATATTAGCCTGGTCTAATGAATATTTGCTACACTGGAGAATGCTTCGAGACTCTCTCCAACCTCTATATTCCAGTCGTTGACTCTCCCAGCGTCTCCCTCAACCACTCCTCCGTCACAGCCGCCGCCTCTTCAGCAATCTTGGACCCCTTAGAGGCCGTAAAACCATGTTGCGACCCAGGATACAGCTTGACAACGGCATCGCTACCGCTACCAATCCACTTCATACTCATCATCAGCGAGTCGTCTAGTCGATATCGCCGGGTCCCGGCGTTCCTCGATGCTGGCCCCGCCGACATAGGCCGCGACAAATTTCTCCAGCATGGCGCGGTCGACCACGATCGACTGCGCGCCCTGGACGGCGGACGGCATGTTCATGGTCAGGTCGAAGGCGCCGAAGTTGAGCAGGACGGCGGCGAGCCGGTGCTGCGGGCGGGAGCGCATCAGCTGGAAGGCGGTCACGGCTGCGAAGTTCCCGCCCGCAGAGGCGCCGGCGAGGACCTTGAGCGGTGCGCCGAATAGTTCGGGGGCCTTGTCGACAAGGTGCTCGGCCACGTCGACGCAGTCGTTCAAGCCCGCTGGGAACGGATACTCCGGGTCGAGACGATAGCCGACCGAGATGCTTGTGAGCTGGCAGCTGTTTGCGTATGCTCTGAGCAGCTCGTCTGAACTGAAAGAGGGGATGGGGTGGGGGGCTGTTAGTTTGGACGATCTCCCGGGTATTATATCATGGATGGTCATATGAGGGGAAGACGCTCACTCTTGGTGAGTGCCAATGACAAATCCACCGCCATGGAGGTAGAGAAAGACGCCCCTGCTGGGTTTCCCATTGTCAGGTACATCAACCCGCACCGGAACATCGCGGCCAGGCTCACGGGAAGGAATGGTGGCATCATGAGCATTCGGGAGCTTGGCCGGGACAGGCATTGGACCTTTCCCCTCTCTGACCATCTGCCTGAGAGTCGCAGCCCCGACCTCGTACCATTTCGGATGCTTGTCCCTGTCTCCTTCGACGATTCGGTTGAAGTGTTTGGTACTCGCGTCTATTTTTTCCACCTGGAACTTTGCCGGGTTGATGTTGATATCGATATCGCTCGAAGTAGGCATTTCGTCGGCCACAACTTAGGGATCATAGTTGATTGAGTGAGTGAGAGCACTGTGTGTATCCAGATATGCTATTCGTAGTGAGACACAGAGAATAGGTCTCTTACATATATGTAAGCCTGTGCCACCCATCTGCATAACTGCTACTACTCTAACCCTTCCAGCGTGGATCCTGCTTTAAAGAAGAAAAAAGGTGTCGAAGCAAGGCCTCCTTATCTGTGCTGCCTTTCAGCCTCTTCCTCACCTTGCCTCTGCCTAGAAGTAGTCGCCACAATCCGTGGGATGCACTTCACCAAGAACCTAGCAAGCCGACGTATACATACAGTGCAAAATGCATTTATTGTTCCTTGAAAAAAGCACCAGTCCTTCAGGTAAATGATGTGATGGCTAACATCCTGACTATTCTTTTCTATAAGCCCCAGCCATAATGGTCGCCTTGGAAAAGGCTAACAAAGCCAAGTTTGAGATAATGCCCATTATAACAACGGACCTACCTGCCTGACCACACAATGCCCAGATGAATATCCTATCCACATCCTCATCGCTCTTGGATCGAAAGTATCTTGACTTCACTCTCAGGGTGCAGGTTTAAAAGGCCAGGTCAGGAGGGGTGGTGCTTGGTGCCAACAAGAATAATCACCTAGGAGAGTATTCGGCCTACCTAGGTAGCCAATATGTTTCCCCCATGTCGAGCCGGAGATTGAAGTTTCGATAGTGAAGGAAAAGAAAAAGAGAAGAAGGCGTTTGTTCCTCGCAACTGATGCATTGTCCACCTAATGGAAGTGTTGTTCAAAGAGTAGCTTAATCTTAGGTCTGTTAGAATATACATATGTACCTTGCAATATCATCCTTGTTGGCTGACTGAAACTCCGACTACATCTGTCAGGTTTCTACGCAGTGTTGACTTGGTGCCGGAAGTCATCTCTTAGCCATATGGTTTCTGCATCATCATTGCAGTTGTGACTAGGCCATCCTGCGGAAAGTTTGAGAGCCGCGATTTGAGTTTTGTAGGAGAGTTCCTGGTGATGTGCCGACCCTTCCAAGGTTCTCCCGGAGAAAATCCTACATGGTGGGCCCGCCGCTTCGGGCACTAAACTGTTAGCGTCCGCTCTGTGCAACGCCAACCCACACATATGGAAAAACTCTTCACGATATAAGACGACCTTCCAAACCAGTTTTCAACGAACAAGGCGTCTTCAAGACGCCCGGCTAGCTCAATCGGTAGAGCGTGAGACTCTTACGAGCCTCCGGTTCTGATAATCTCAAGGTTGTGGGTTCGACCCCCACGTCGGGCTCAATTCCCGGCGACGATTCATTCGCCTCTTTTCTTTTTTTGCCATTTCTCACTAGGTATTGGTGATGGGATGGCTTCCTTTTTGTACTGGTTTGTTAGAAGGGTGGAAGGGTGGAAGGGTGAAAATGAGGGGAGAGGGTTGGAGAGAAGGGTTGCTTGCCTTCCCAAGTATCGTCAAGTATCGTGAGGCAGCACTTGGACTGATCCGCGATATTGTGCCTTTGACAGCCAAATCGCCATATAGTCGTGACCATGACCCAGTCTCAGAGCCAAAGTCATTTATGCTTCCAACTAGCCCTCCGGCCCACACCATCGGGACTTTGTAGCATAGCTCCTTCTTCGGCCGGGTAGCATGAGGATATTTTGACAAGAGCTGGATATGCTTCGACTTCGAGGCAAAGTGACAGCACAGGATAGGTTGGCAGCACCATACACTGACAACTTTCCAGCCATCTGGAAGTGAATCATCCACTTGGATGCCAGCCAACTGGTCGCAGTTCACGAGCTGCTACCCTCTCGCCTCAGCAAATGCCACAACCGCCTCAGGCTCAATTGTCAGCGTGTCCAGTCGTGGACGGCCGACCGTGACTCGTGTGCGTGCATTGTTGACCATAAGGCGGCCAGAGCCTCACTTCAGCCTCCAGTTGCTTCTTGATGTGACTGTCCGTGAAGTTAGCCGCGTAACAACTTAAATACCTATCCATAACAATGGACAGTTATGCACGCTTGCACGCTTGCACACTCCTTTTTAATGGGCTGATACGTACTTGGCGACCAGGTGACGTCGGGCTGTTGTCTACCTCATCGCGGACGACACTCGACCGGGACCATCGTGCCGGGATACACTGGGGGTGGGGGGGGGGGAAATGGACAACAGCCTGCACATGATTGGAGCGGTTACCCTTCTTGGTTTACGTGTGTACGTACTGTACTGTATGTATATATTTCCTCCGAAGAACCTTGCCGAATCAAATTATACCTCATCAATGTTCCTGGGGAGAGTAGATAGGTAATAGGTAAGTTGACAGTGATATTATGGTAAAATGCCGCAGATAGCAAACGACTAGCATCAGCTGCTTCAACGGTGTGACTTGGCGGGGAGCGGCCTAGAAGGGGTGGAGGGGCTGGTTGCCCCGCGTGAACAAGTGGGATGAAGCTCCCTGGCTCCTCTCTATAAGCTCTCACATGCAGGCATCAGAAACTCTTTCTAGCATGATGAGGGGTGAACGACCGCCGCCACCAATGTACAAAACCCGCGCCAAGATCTCCAGACCTCGATCCTAACGATATTTGATTTCTCCTTGGCGAACTTGAATTGAGTCTTAAGAAGTCGATCCGTACCCATTTCACCGTGAGTTTTCCCTTCAGGCACCTCTCTTACCTTAATCACTTACGTCACCGTTGCATCACGAGAATTTAAGGTTCAGGGACATTCTTCTCGATCGACTTGTCTTCTCTAACATTTCCCATCGAATTCAGTGCTTCCATCGACTAATCGACTACACAACGCCGTGGTCCAACCAAATTTCACAATTTTTTTTTTTAAATTCTTCTAATCTCCTCCAATCCTAATCGCCATATTACAGTAGCACAAATATTTCAAAATGGACGGCAAATCTGTAAGTCATGCTCTCTCACACCCCGGCCGAAAATACCTGAAACGAAGACCGCGACTCACCACAAAATCCTTCTTGGCCTGAATAACAGAACAAATCCTTCGTCCTCAACAACATCAAGGACGTCTCGTACGCCGACCGGCCCGTCCCCAAGCTCACGTCGCCCAACGATGTCCTCGTAGAGATCGCCTACACGGGCATCTGCGGCTCGGACGTGCACTACTGGCAGCATGGAGGCATCGGCAAGTTCATCCTGACGGAGCCCATGGTCCTGGGCCACGAGTCGTCCGGCATCGTCGCCCAGGTCGGCGAGGCCGTCGAGACCCTCAAGGTGGGCGACCGCGTCGCCGTCGAGCCCGGCTACCCCTGCCGCAGGTGTCCCAGCTGCCTGGCCGGCCGGTACAACCTCTGCCCCAAGATGCAGTTCGCCGCCACCCCGCCCGTGCACGGCACCCTGACGGGCTACTGGGTCGCCCCCGAGGACTTCTGCAACAAGCTGCCCGACAACATGTCCCTGCAGGAGGGCGCGCTGATCGAGCCCACCGCCGTGGCCGTGCACATTGCCCGCCTGGCCAAGATCACCCCCGGCCAGTCTGTCGTCGTCATGGGTGCCGGCCCCGTCGGCCTGTTGTGTGCCGCCGTGGCTAAGGCCTTTGGTGCTTCTACCGTGGTGTGCGTGGATATCGTGTCGTCCAAGCTGGAGTTCGCCAAGGGCTTCGCCGCCACACACACGTACCTGTCGCAGCGCATCCCCGCCGAGGAGAACGCCAACAACATCAAGGCCGAGTGTGGTCTTCCGGACGGCGCTGACGTTGTCATTGACGCCACCGGTGCCGAGCCTAGTATCCAGGCAGCTATCCACGTGATCAAGCCTGGTGGTCAGTACATCCAGGGTGGCATGGGCAAGTCGGATATCATCTTCCCCATCATGGCGTTCGCCGCGAAGGAGGCCGTTGCCCAGGGATGCTTCCGGTACGGATATGGTGACTACAAACTCGCCGTGGAGCTGGTTGCCAGCGGAAAGATTCCGGCGAAGAAGATGATTTCCGAGACGGTGCCTTTTGAGAAGGCCGAGGAGGCGTTTGTGAAGGTTCAGGGAGGCCAGGTTATCAAAATGTTGATCGCCGGGCCGAACACGAAGCTTGAGTGAAGGATATATATGGGCTTGGATAGATTTATTAGAAAGCGCTCCGCGGTGGGCTTTAGTCTCTTGGGGACCATTGAAGTGTCCATGGGACAAAAACCGTTAATATTGAAGAATCTCCAGCATGATGGTTGAGTGATTTAAGTAGCTTTTGTAACTAACCTCGTAGTTCCCAGACGACACACTTGCTGCCTGCCTATATTAGATGTGTCACTTAGAGACACGATAGTAATGTGTCGGGCTGGATCCGGAACAGACGTTTATATCTGGCATCGGTGCCACCACACCTTGACTTCGGTATCCATCCATCGCTGGAGTCCGTGGGTTCTTCGAGTGGGAGACGCGAAGACGCGTTGATAGTCTAACTACCCGCGTACACATACCCCGTATCCAGGCGTTAAACTACAGGATCAGCCACCTGCAGCTTTCATACCGCCTGGGAGGTTTTTCACAATGTAGATTCAGGACATTGGCGGTATCGCCTACTTGATCTTTGAAGTGGGTGGGTCCAATATACCTAGCTAGGTACGTAGCATGTATATATAGCCTACGCACGCTTCGACATCAAGTCCCTTCTGGCTTGTCCCACCAGCATGTATTTGGGCAAACCGTTGGAACCCTTGCCAAAAGGATAGATCAGTAAGAGAGAGGACAGACACTATGACAAAAAGAAGAAAAAGGAGCAAAAAACCAATGTCCGGCACAGGGTTTGAACCTGTGATCTTCTGTGATACTTGAATGCTTGTAAGACAGACGCCCTAACCACTAGGCCAGCCGGACCTAGATAACACTTAGCGCTAACTCGGTAGTCTTATATCAGAGAGCTGCGGCTGAGGCTTCCGATCTAACATCACAACAACACCGATATTAAGGAAAATGCTCTCGTTCTATACAAGATCATCAAGCCTGGGTGCTTCCTGGGTGCTTAGATTTTTTAGTGGCACCAAACTCCTCTGGAAGGACTCTGGATATCCAATGAGTATATCGTCTTGGAGGCAGATCAAGCCATATTGCAATGATTTGTTGCGGGTACGGCTATCGCACAGCCGTACCTTCCCAGCTATAGCCTAGTATTAGGTCTTTCCTTCTAGTAGAACGTAGCACTTAGCTATTTCCTCCCTAGCGTGCCTCCCAGGGAGGGAACTTAGAGATAACAATAAAAATACACAAACTATTCAGATAAATCGTACGTATAAACAGAGCCCTACTAATACTAATCAGTAGTCGTAGGCACTATAGATCTGTAAGGTAGAAGAGATTAATATCTATAGATTTCCCTAATACGAATTACATCCTCTATACCCGTTAAGTGCTAAATATAGCGATAAGTTATCTCTACAGGCCTCCCTAACTATTAGACCTTTAGATAACCGTTGCAAAGACTAACTAAAGATTATAATATTCCCTATCCTTATATTCGTTGCACTTTAGACGGTAAGCGTTAATTACGCATTAATTAATTGCTAAAACCTTATTAATTAAGACGATACTAAAGCGCGGCGAAGCCTAATACTAAAGCGCGGCGGACTAAATCAGATACCTTGCTTATTTACCTCTTTCGCTTTAATCCTTTCGTTAAGACCTTTATTTTGCTACCTTTATTTTGCCTAATATTGCGAGAGCCGTAAGCCGTTAATTACTATTTCCCTTTACGAGAGTTATTAATTACTACCTTCCTTTATAACCTTCTATTATCTTTCTTTACAAGAGCCGTCGATAATCATAGCTAAAGCCGAAGAACTTATCCTTATTAGAGGATATTAGATTAATAAATTGCTCGAAAATATAATATTCGACCTAGTATACCGTAGCTATATTAACGCAGGACTATAGTTTATAAGCCCCGCGCTTAACGCTATAGAAGAGTATCTAATTATACGATTAGCGAGTATATTAGCAAGTTATACCTAGTGAAACTTATATAATAACGATCTATTCGTTATATACTGGGAAGATTTTGCAGCGTAAACCCCGGAAATATTCGAACGGCTACCGGCGCTATACCGACGATTACTAAAGAACTTTCTACGCACGTAAAGCGTATTTATAGGGCGAAATAACTAACTAGTAGCTCTGTAATTATATATATTAGTATAAGTAGAAGAACGACTATTATAGATCGATATAGAGCTTCGCAATATCCCTCTAGTACTAGAATCCTATATAAACGAATATCGTATAAATCTTAATACGCTAACGGGAACGTCGGGAGAGAGATAACTAACCCTATAGGAATAGTAGCAGTAACCGGCTAACCTGCCTAAACCGGCCTAACTAATAGATATACAGAATCTAGTTATACGACTATTGCAGCTAGGCCTATAGTTAGGCCCACCTTCGATACTATTAATACAACTATCGTCTTCGCGAAACCCTTACGGAAATATACTGCTAACGGTTAAGCAGTAACTAGGACTATCGCTAATAGATAGATAGAGATAAAACTTATATTAAAGATATACGCTATACCTAGCTAACGTATAGAGCGCAGGCACAGCTCCTCTGCTATAGCTATTACTAAACATTAAGTATAACCCTTATAAATTACTTCCCTTATAATAAGTTCTTAACGAACGGCTAGACCCTGTAAGGTCTATATAGTTCGTTAAAACCTTCTAGTATACTTAGAAGTACTCGGGGGACCCGTATAACCTATTAGACGATAAGATAAAGATATTCTTTAATATCTGTTATTACGCCGAGATTTAACCTAGTTAATTCTATACGGTATTTCCTCGAATGCTTAGAGATTACGCGGAGGCATACTACCTCTATTATATAAACAGAACTAATATATTTACGATAGCGTACCTAAAGATTAAAACGCACTTCGATATAGACCTTAACTACTAGTACTACTATATAAACTAGATAACGACGATATTCGTAAAAACGAGAATATAGAACCCCGATAGCAGTCTATACGATATTTTACGAATTATACTCGATAAGCTATAATTATACTAACGAGTACTAGGACTAGATTACGCGGGAGAGGATAACCTGCGGATAACGGTTATTAAAGCTTATAGAGGCGTACTAGAGCTAGAAATAGCCCTTTTTAAGCTAGTATAACTATACGAAGAGTTATTTTCGGACCTAAGATCCGTAGTAGAAACGTAAGTTAGTTATATTATAATAATTAACGTTATAGAAGACGCTTAAGATTAATACTATATCGATCGTCGATATAATAACTGCGAAAGACGAGTATCGTAAGGCTTCCCTAGCCGAAGCTTTAGTAATAGCCGAAGCTTAAACTTCCGTCGTTTTAGCAGAGGAAATAACGATACTTATAAAAATAAATTATAGAAGAAGAGATGTTTTATATATAAGAAGGAAGGATACTAGTTAACTAAGTATCCTATAAACGAACGACGTTCGGCTAAAATAAGTTACTTAACGTAATACGAATATAAAGGTCGCGAGGACGACTTTATAGCTTTCCTAAATAATTTTAAAGGTTATGAAATCGATAACGAGGACGAGGATAAATTCTATAAATGCGACGAGGAAAACGACGATAATAATCGTAATACTAAAATGCATTTTTCGGGTATTAATCTATTAGCTAACGAATTTTTTATCTATTAGCTAATAGGATATAATATCTTTAAGGCTAAAACGACCGTCGCAGCTAGCTAGTTCGTCCTAGTTAATAGGTATAATTAAACCTATTTCTAAGGAATCCTACTAGATACGGGAGCCTTAATAATCTCTACGGCTAGATATAAACAGGTCCTCGCTCTATAACGTTAAGATCTAAGCTATAAGATTAATATAACGACCGTAGGATCTACTCGAATTAAGTTTAGTAATAGCAAAGTTACTAACTCGATAAGTATTATAAAGGTAAATACTCTAATCGGACGTATAAAGTTTTATATTATCGATATATAAACGCTATTCTTACTCTATCTAGTAGATATAGATCGACTTAAAGTATACTATAATAATATTAAGGACGAAATAATTAGCTATAATAGTGCGATTACTATACTAGTGCTAAGGAAATAGGGATACCTATAGTTCTTCCTTAATAAGATAGCTAATACTATATACTTCCTCTTAGAGATAGAGATAAAGAGATTATATCGTCGGTTCGGATATCTAGTAATAGACCGGCTATACCGATTGCTTAAGAAGGCTAATTATCCGGATATTAATAGATAAGCTATAGCGGAGATTATAAAAGTATATTATTAATGTTAAATAAACGCACCGGCGTTAAAACGTTTTAAATTTACTCTGCGCAACGATTGCGAATTTAACTACGAAATCTTAGTTAACGTAATATATCTGCTTAGCCGCCTAGTCCTTTATATTATAGACTGGGCAATAGCGTTCTAGGGCGCGAGATTCCTAAAGTCTATAAGTATTAAAGATATATAGCAAACCCTATATACGTTATAGATTAATATATATTAGGGACTACTAGATATTATTACGTATAATACGGGTACGAACTTTATATTAAACGAATTTCGCTCGGAGGCGTAGATAATAGGGATTATATGTAAGTAGGTGCCTATAGAGGTATATTAGTTTATTAGAAAGGTCGAGAGGTATTACTACCCCTTAAAACGCGCTTTTAAGGTTCTATACGCTAACCTATACGGCGAAACGAGTGATAATACTATCCTATAGATAGCAGTAAAGGCTATAAACGATATTACAGGACCTAACGGACTAGTCCCTATACTCCTAGTTTTTAGCGCCTACCTATAAGTATCGTATAATTTACCGCTATCGCAGGCGACGTAGAGACGGGCAGAAGCCGTATCGAAGGCTATAAAGGCTTTTAGGAAAATAATAGCAGAGCGGTAAGTACGTAACGTACTAAATACGCGAGGAGGACCTATCGCTAATATAATATTCCTATTATAATATAACGTACGTATATAGCGAGAAAAAGAGGGTTGGAAAGGCCTATATAAAGTTATCTCTATCGATAGTTACGATATAACCCTAGATATACTAAAAGGACCTGCTATATTCCGATCTATATCTATCTAGCGATATTATAAAGACGAAGAAGCTAAAGCCTAGCTAGACCTTATACTAAATCCTATACAATTATCGTTACGGGAGGTAAAAGACTTTATTACTATTATATTTATATCGAGAAAAGAAAAAGACGATTACGCTCTTACTATTAGATTAAGGTAAAACGGGGTAATTATAACGCTTAGCCTGCCCTTTAAAGAGTCCGATAAGATAGAAATCGACGAACTTATTAAAAAAGGAGTTTTTAGATTCGAAAGATAGTTCCTAACGGGATATAGCAACTATCGTTTATTTAAATCCCGTATAATACGAGAAATTAAGGGTAAAACTATAAAACTATACAAGAAATCTAAATTAATTATTTAAGGATATAACGATAAAGAGAAAGATTCTATATTAACTTAAAGTCTAACGATCTAGCGTATAAGTTAGAGAACGATTATCGTAATAGCGCTATCGTTAATATATAAGGGTATATCTTTAATACTACGAGATATTACCTAAGCCTATCCCTAGTCGAAATCGGAGCTATAACGGACAATCCTTACAGAAATGCTAAAAGAATTTAAGGGCAGATATCTATAGGGCACTATTATTAGAGTCGTTAAACCTCTATACGGTATTACAGAAGCCGGAGTTTACTAGTTTAATACCTACTAGAAGTATTACCGTTAGAAACTTAATATAGAATACTCGATATACGACCCCTATCTCCTAATTACGAAGCCCGTATAACTATTTAGAATCGCGGGTATATAAATAGACGATATATTACTATTAGGTATACAGGTATTTTAAAATAGAGAAGACGAGGAATTATACGTAGCGAAACTATAGGCAAAAGAAAAGATAATACTAATATAGGGATAATACGTAGACTATAATAGCGCTCGTATAGTTATAAATAACGATAGATCTATTATAATTCGCTAGAAGGGATAAAGAGGTAAACTTACCCTAATCGATACGACGGCCGTTAATAGCCCCTAACGCTACCTAGAACAGAGAGCCCGGGGAGCGTATATAGCTTCTATTTATTAACTAGAAGCATTATACGATCTCTATATTACTATATAGGTATAAAGCCCTAAGAAGGAATACTATAAGCACCTAAATACGCGACTATTATAGCAAATAGATAATACCTAGCGAGGGATTAGGTATATCCCCCTAGACCTCTCTATAGCGAAACTCTTCGTTTTCGCAGATAGTTCGTTTACGAATAACTAGGATTTAATATCTTAACTCGGCTATATTATCGTTCTAGTAAATAAGGCTCGTATATAAGAACGAGAGTTTATATTAACGGGAAACGTTCTCTATTAGTTATTAATAAAATATAAACGCGTTACTAGGAGCGTCCTAGTAAGCGAAATCTATAGAATAGTAAACGGCATAGATATTAGTATTTCCTTAGCGACGATTATTAGAATAATTACAAGACGACTATCGTTACCTAATATACCGTTAGTTATTTATATAGATTCGTATAGTCTATACGAATACCTCGTAAAGCTTAGAATAACGCGAGAGAAACGCCTTATAATCGATATTATATTATTATAATAATTATATAAGGCAAGGGAAATCGACGAGGTTAGATAGATTAATAGAAAAGATAATCTAGTAGACGCTATAACGAAAGCGAAGCTAAACTCTATATTATAGAAGCTGGTTAAAAGTAACGAGCTTTATATATGCGTCGATAGTTTAGTAGAAAGACTTAAAGTAGAAAGACCTATTACTTCCTAGTAGGGAGGTAATATATAACGCGTTACTAGCACTTTCTTTCTCCTTTACTTACCTCGCTGCCGCTAGCTAACTATAAAACCTCCTACTTCTTTCTATAAACCTCCTACTTTTCTATTCCTTATAATAATTAATTCGATAGTTAGTATATCTTTATTATAGTTTTATTTCCTAAAGATATTACTATTTTAATCGCTACCTTTCCTACTACCTTTCCTATAATTATTTTAATAGCGACGATTGCAAAAGCGGCTACAGAAATAGCCGAATATAACGAAATTAGAGGAGAAATAGTAGATATCGAAGATATCGCGGCTGCCGCCCTTTACACCGCCGAAGCTATCGAGGCTACTAACGCGACCGCTATAGAAGATAACGATAATCGTCCCCTCGATATCTATAATAACTTAATAGATAATAACGATTACGACTTAGCTAAAGAGACGATAGTAAGAGTCGTATAAGACTAAGCGATTCTAAAAGAGAAGAAGAAAGGTTCTCGAGGTATTACCGACGCTAAACTTACTAACTTTAAAGCTAAAGCTATAGCCTAGGTTAAGATACTCTTCCTCTATAACGAAACTAGTAGAGTAGTACTAAAGATTATCGATAACTTTATATACTAGGATAAGCAGTTTTTATCCTATACGATAGTTAGAAAGATACGTAAGGATATCGAGAGAGTTAGAATAATAGAGGCTATACTAGTAGGATCCCTAAGTAATAATAGCTATTAGAATAACTATTACCTAAAGTATAAAATTATTACGATCGCTATAATAGTCCACCCTAAAGGAATCTCGATCCCCTATATCTTCTATAGCTATTATATTAGTAACGACGAGATATCGAAAAAATAAATCGACCTACTAACTTAGATTTAAAACTTTCTATATTAGATAAGTAACTAACGCGTATAACCTCTGTATATAAAAGGGCTAGCGATACCTTATCGAAGACCCGTACCCGTAATAAAGAAGCAGGCGAATAAAGATAAAAAGAATACTCTAGCCGCTACTCCTTATAAACGCACCCTACTACTAAATACTACTACTCCTAATAAGCGTACCCTACTACTAAATACTACTACTCCTAATAAACGCACTCTACTATTAAATACTAGATTAAACTTTAACTATACTCTAACTAAGATATCTATAAAAAAGCGTGCGATAATACTAGACGACGACGATCGTATATTAAAGGGACTAAAGAGATAGAGAGGTAAGATAGAGAGGTAACTTAACGCGTTAATTATAGAAAAGGAAGAAGGTTAAGAAGGGAGAAAGCTAAGGAGAAAGCTTAGCGTATTATACGATAGATTTTGCAATAGTTTTTAATCTTGCGATTAGCTTTAATAGTATTACTTACAGATGCTATAAGGGCGGATTTTAGATGCGTTAAGTTTATAATGAATTTAGTTTTTATTTTACGATAGACCTATCTTTATAAAAGAAAAGGTTGCTAGTATTGCGGGTACGGCTATCGTATAGCCGTACCTTTCTAGCTATAGCCTAGTGTTAGGTCTTTCCTTCTAGTAGAACGTAGTATTTAGCTATTTCCTCCCTAGCGTGCCTCCTAGGGAGGGAACTTAGAGATAATAACAAAAATATACAAACTATTTAGACAAATCGTACGTACGAACAGAGCCCTACTAACAGATTTCCTCCAAAATTTGGTTCACTCATTTACACGTCCCAAAGTATAGCTTACGAAAGCCTCCAGGTCTCAGATAGCTTCCAAGTTTGCCATGGAGCCGAGAGAGTCATCAGCTCACATGCGAAGCAGACTCGACAAAGCCAGACATACTCACTCCCCAGGCCGTCCCCTTCTCCCAGCCGTATTCACTTTTCTATCGTCTTCCTGGTAGTCTCCCTCGCCTCTCCCCTCCTCGCCGCCTTCTCCCCCGTTGTCTTCTCCACCAACATAGGAACAAGCGCCTTGAATACGTCGGTGTTGCTACCGCCACCACCATCTCCGCCCTTCTCCGCCGTGGAGCCGCCGCCTGATTCGTCCTGAGAAGATTCGACCTTGAACTCTTTTTCTTCTTCTTCAGGCTCAGCGTTGCTGCGAGCTGTGAACCTTTGCTGTGCCTCCTGGCGCTCGTCTCCGAGGGCGAGGCGAAGCTTCCTTGATTCTCGGCGGTGTGTTTGGACTTGGTGGTGCTGAGCCCTGATGCCTTGTCGACATTGTTGGGTTTTTTTTGGTTTTTTTTTTTGCTGTTGATCTTGAGGGTCTGCATCTTCTCGACTGGGGCGTCGGGGATGGCGGGTTGGCCAGGCGTTTGAGTGGAAAACGAAGCAGTCGTGAGAGATATCAAAGCAAGTGTAGGTGAATTTATTGTAGTGTTCCTGAAGTCTAATTAGCGCCTGGGCTTGCGCTCAAGGAATTCTCATGTTTGATCGTCACAATCTGTGCGTTCCTGGAAGCTGGTTGAGTACTGGGTATTAGGCAGCTATAATACACCTTGTTTGCACTTTACATCAAAGATGGCCGAAGCCTTGTTGCGTTCCTGTTGGTAAATCTGTTCCTTGGTCGGAATTGAACGGAGAGCCTGACCAGGAAGTCTACACCCAGGTATTTCAAGAACCATGAGTTGCCTGGTATTGGTGTTGATCACAGTCTTAAGATGAACGGGACTTTCAAGTAGAAATGTAGCCTGAAAACTGTTTCTATCCTTGTCGAGACCGTTGGTTGCCTTGATTCAAAATCCTGGAAAATGAGCACGAAGCAGACATCATATCAAAACCGACATCCTAACAGTTGAGCTTGAGACCTTCAAGTGGAATAAATATCTATTCAAGGTATGTATGTTGTATCCTCTATTGAAGCAGAGAAATCTACGGTGGCTGAGAAGCAAGAAGTGCCATCTCGATCAAAGATCAGTCCTACTAGAACCTTGGGAGGCCCATCGTGCCTTGCTGACCCGAAGATATGGTGTCTTTAGCTACCGATGCAACATACCCTTACCTCCTCCTATTCGACAGGAAGACAAGTGTTAACAAAGAGGGTTTCTACAACTCCACTCGAGGTTCATAACAAAGCAGCGTACATCAGGCACACAGTGTTTTTTCCCTTGTAACGGGATAGCCGACCATGCTTCACCAGTATCATCATGCCCACTTGGTAATGACTTGCTTGACTCGAGGCCATCACATCCAACATATCTTCCTCGCACGCCCCACCCTCAACCCACTCAACCAAGTCTGGGGTAGGTAGCAGAACATGATGAAGCGGAAATACCATGGAATAGCATCTCCGAAACTTTATTGTTTTGTCCCCTTGCCCGTCCTGCAGAGCCACAAACTCAACATGAGACGATGCTGCAGCCCGGCAGATTTGAGTACACGCCTGCCAAGCCTGATCAGACCACCAGAGTGCCGCATCTCCACTGGCGGTCGCCCTCTCCTATGTTTATGTCCTCCGTCGTTGTCCTGGTGGACATCATGACGACTCGTGGCGAGAATCGTAGCTTCGTATCTCAGAGTTGAACCTACATGCGATCGCAAAACGAATCCTGCTCAAATGAGCAGCCCATTGAAAAAGGTATGGGTAAAATTACTGTCTACTTAAGTAGTCAGTAGACATCCAAGCAGGTCATATCTTTCAAAAAGGAAAACGAGACTGGAGTATTCAACCATTTTCATTCTCCTATCTTCGGACCATTACCCCATACTATCATACACCCGACCACCTTTCTAACCACCGATCAGAACATAAGTGTGCTTTGTTGTTCCTATCCGTCCCCGGCCCTTTCGCCGAGTTAACCTTCCGAAAGTTTTGCTCCGTGCGCCCTTCGCTTTTCGTAAGATGATGACGACAAAAGGAATCAATTTGCAACATAAACGTGAAATCTCGAAGCAAACAGACAGTAATAAAAACAGGCTCGCTTGATGCTACTCGTAACCTTAGGGCCACTCCTAGCAGCATCGGGGAAAAGATCATCCGTAAGTTAATAGTGAAATCTGGCCGCAATGACTGAAGCCGATGTAAATTTGGCAGCTAGATCGCAATGAGATGGATAGTATGCTGTATGGTATATTGGGTATCATCAAACAACGCAGAGGCGATTAGTTTAGCTGATGAGTAGTTGATATGTTAGACGGAAGCATTTTAGCTCCGCCTTTAATAAGGGCCAATGGCTTGTTCCGTCTTCGTTTGGAACAGGCGATAAAACCGACATTGTCGCATTAGATATTACGTATAAGTCCGTCCAGTCGGCGGTCGTGAGGTTTGTGGCCGGTCTACGCGCTTGCCATCCAAATACCGCGGGCTTCGTCCGTCGTGGTAATGGTCGACCGGCTGCTGGCGCCTTCTCTCCTCAAATGCCGCTCTTTCTTCCTCGTCAAGAGAAAATGCCTTTTTCAGCCAGCCGAATGCGCTGCGCTTCTTCTTGATCGTCCGCGACGTTGCAGATGTATCCTGCGTCATCGTCGTAACGTTGCTCAGCATGCTCATGCCCATCTGAGACGGAGCATTGCGCTGATGGTAGCCGGGCCTATTCACTACTGTCCCAGCCGTATGGGGTCTCTGCTGGAGTGGGGAGTGGGGGCTGGCCTGTACAGGGCGGAAGTATTGGTGTTCAGAGGCGGGTGATGGAATGAGATTTGGGAAGGCGGGCGGGGCAAAATCGATGTTGCCGTTATAGCGTTTTGAGGCGTCGTACTTGGTATGTGGACCCAATTCGGAGCCGTATACGTGGTGGCCTGAAGGTTGCTGCCCGCGTGGTGACTCTAGTGGCGTATCTTGGGGTGTAGGGTATCGGGCATGTTGGAATTCCATCGCATTGGCCGGTGGAACGTGAATAGCTCTGGGAAGCTCAATTTTGAGGGAGACCCGATCCCTCAAAGATGTTTTGTGGGAAAGCCCGGCTCCCGGTTCTTGTGGTTCCGCCGGTTGTCTCTGGTTCAGTTGCAATTGTTGTCGATGAGGACCTGGGCTGTTTGTTGGTCTCAGATTTTGTTGCGGAATGATGATGGCGGATTCGCGCAAGCCCTCTTCCGAGTGCCGATCATCCTCCTCATCGACCTCGATGTGAATGCTGATTTCCTCTGGTGTTGGTCGTGGTGCTGCCAAGACGCGTGGGGATGGTAATGGCGCTGGAGGCACTGGCGTGTACGTCCTCGGCTGCAGGATGAATAGAGTATCGTCGTCCTTTTTATCTTCACCAGCCTTGTCCTCATCGTCTTCATCGTCCTCCTCATCGTCCTCATCTTCATCCTTATCTTCCCCCTCATCTTCCTCTTCGTTCCGGTCCTCTTCGTTCCGGTCCTCCTCGTTCTCCCTGGCTGAGCTTTCTGAATGATAATCATTGGATACATTTTGCTGTATCTCTTCCTCGACCTCCCCGCCTTGCTCAACTACAACCTCTGGTATTCTCTTCGAGCTCTCGGGAGGAGTGTATTGAGATGCAGGGAGTATTTCCCGCATTGTATCCGAATCCGTTGTCATTCTCTTGTCCAACTGTGCAGGGAAACCAAGGAACACAGGGCTTTCGGGTGCCTCGAGAAGGGAACCCATGGGAGTACCAAAATATAAGGTTTTGATTCGTGGGGGGACGTCGGCTTTAGTTTTGGGCGGTGATGGCGGCGGGGTGGCTTGCGTAGGGCTCTCTGGTGAGCGAGGGACTGGCCGACCGTCTGGGTCCGAGTACGGCTCCAGCGTGAACTAATTAACTGTCAATATGGACAAAGACACGGACCCGAGGCTTCCAAAACTGCAATCTACTTACCCTTGTTCGTCGACTGACTTCGCCAGCCTTCTTGTCTATTTCGACAATCGTCGTGCTAAGCCGCACCAGGAGTCCGCTGAGCCGCTTACTCTGTGATTCTAAGGCGGTGAATGCGTTGTGCCAGCCCTCGGTATTCCCTTTCATTGCCTCGAAGACATCGACCACATCAGGTTGTTGCTGGCGCCAGCGCCCGTTCTCGTTGTCGCTCAAGTACCGAGAAAATTGCTTGGTAGATCTAAGACCCTCGGAGATGTCGCGAATGGTTTGGGTATGGGCGGTGGATGTCCGCGAAAGGATGTGTTCAATATTGACGTTCCCTTCCACGATCTGCAGGCGAAATTTGCGGTTTTCCAGCATCTGCTCAAAGGTCTCCATATTTTCCATGGGCAATTTCAAAAGGTCCAGTCGGTCATCAAGGTCCTCAGTTGCGCGCCTTATATCCTCCAAAGCTGTCTCTAGAAACTCGTCTACCTCATCAATGTGTCCCTGAAGGATTGCAAGAACTTGGGTGTTGCTGTTGGCCATGCCATTGATGAGCAAGTAGACCCCGAATGATATTTGGGCCAACAGTTTCCTCAATTCATGGGATTTCTGCCCGGGCCGGAATCGCCACAGCCGATTAGGAGGGCCTTCGGACTTGTCTTCGCTGAGTAGCTTCTCCCGCCGTGCTTTTGCATCCAAGACGCTCAGTTTCGGTTTCTGATCGAGCCCGCCAGTGGTAGCTTCTTCCAGAGACTCGGCAAAGGCGTCCTGCATAGACGCGATCGGATGTAGAGGGATGTTGGGGTTACTCGAGTTTGCCGGTGCCCGCAATTCTTGTTGGGGTTCTTCTAGGCTGTCCTCTTCGTCCGAGGTGTCATCGAAGTGACTGATTGTGGTTCGATATGGGCTCCTCGCGTCATTTCGGCCAGGGCTGTCAGCCCGTGGGTCGGGTGCCAGATGCATTGGGAAGTGGTCGTTACGGCCCATGGGGCGCGAGACGCCGGTAGTGGTCATGGTGCACAGCAGGGAGTAATGCCTCGCTTCGATGCCAGCCTAGACCCGGCGTGTCTGTGACCATCGGCAAACGGACGTGGGGGATTCGATGGGATCGGCAGGTATGATCGTCGGAAAGAATGATGCAACTAGCAAGTTGGATACAGACACAGCAGCAGCCAAGGGCAACGCCAACACCAACGCCAAAAGCACACGCAGCCAGCCGCGCTGCACGTTCCCGGGAAACGAGGTTGTCGGTCACACAAGACAGGTGACAAAACGGCGAGTGTTGCACAAATCGAGGGGTAGGGTCAACTGTGTCCTCTCGGTGCCGATCATTCGGACTCGTCCTCTGTTGCAGATCCAACGGCGAGCATGTGAATGCCAAAACCAGTTCCAATGATTCCGGAAAATACGAGAGAATATCAGCAGAAGGCGTTGGTGGCCACAGACATCGTCCGCCGAGAAGACTCGGGTTATCGAGGGGCGACTAGCAGTCTATCCAGCAGAAGAGGATGCGACGATGATGCTCGGCAGATCAGTAAACACTCTTTCCCGATTGCTGAAGGCGGAGAAAGGGAAACAAGGAAAAAACAAAGACACGACGAAAAGCCGAATAAACGGCGACAAGTTGGTGTTTGATGACGGGGGTGGATTTCAAACCGATAGTCTGACCAAGATGGGACTAACGGGAGACCGAGGAGATTAAGGTTTGTATTAGTCGAGGGGCCGGCCACTGGAGAAATCTGTGCTAGTGGCCGTCAAGCGAAGGAGCCGAATCTATATATGCAAATTGAAGGGTGGCGGTTGGGATATGGCTTGTTCTCACAAGAGTCGTGAAGCTGGAGATTATTTGTGGTTTGGAGGGATGGATGGTGGCCAGAAGGGAGAAGGAGGGAGAAAAGAGAAAGAGAGCTTCTCGGGTGACGTGACGTGACTTTGACATTTACTACTCAAATGCCATTCCAGTGAAGAGAGGGGGGATGTTCTCGGCTGCGGCAGATAATACAATAATAGCAGTATGTGAGTTGCACACGTAAGAAGGGAGTCAGTCCTGTTCCTGACCCTGTGCCTGTGCCTGTGCCTCGTGCCTGTGCCGTCTTCTTGCAGGGAGACAAACCCACTCACTCACACACACATACATATGTATGTACACACATACGCGCGCAAGCACACCTTGCTCCACACCGAGATCCGATCAATGGTGTGGGTGCTATGCACTGTATGTATGTAGTTCGCTGCCGCGGTGTGGATGAAAGGGGCAGAAGCGAGGAGGTAATTGAAGGTCTGTGTGGTAGGTATGTAACAGTATGGTTGTATGTATGTATATTTTGGTCAGGTTGGTATGGATTCAATCGAGAAAAAAGACCGAAAGATCTCAATTTCCAGAAAGGTCAGAGCTGATGGCAGTGTTGTACTTGTATTTACTGACCCATGATGAATCTCGGAGCAATCTTTCGCTTTTGGGACGACACATAACGTGGTCGGACTTGAAGTGGACAAGCCTTGGTCCCATTGAGGGAAAAGAGAATGCAGGTTGGAAGGTGGTTGGAAGGTGGCAGGATCAGTTGCAGACGACGTCTGCAGATACGTTCCAAGGTTGGTTGTAGCAGGCGCTGGGGTTGGAGTTGGAGCGAAGCCACAAGCGAGGCAGAGGGGACCCCACTCACGCCCACTTACCCCCTGCCTGCCCTGAAAAAAATACAAAGGGCCAGAACCGAGAAAGTACTTCCCCACAGCATTTCCGCGGCCGAGTCCATTGATTGATCTGGTGGGGAAGTCACAAGTGAACTCCAGGGCTACCAGACTGCACTGACTGCCCAGACTACCTCCATAGTACCGCCCGAATGGCAAATGTCCGACCCTGGGGCAACAGGGCAGCAGGGCAGCAGGGCATGTGCCCAAGTGCCTAGGTACTTACCTAGATACCCATTTTAGGTACCTAGGTAGGTCCCTGGCTACTATTCCGTACGGAGTACCTAATATCCGTGGCGTTGTGCTATGTAGTCCCAGGTGAGCAATACTGCAACCTCTCTCAGACCTTCTTTACCTACCTAGGAAAATCCTTCAGGAAATCATCACGATCCCTATCGATCTGTCAATTGGACTAATTGCACAAAGCTCCTTGTATGATTGCGAATCCGTCCCTGAGCTAGAGAGGCTTGTCCATGGGTCAGTCTAGGTGCTTCTATGGATGGATCATCTTGATAAATACTAAAATACTCAGGTACCTAGCAGGCCCAGGTACGTACAGTATTGCCCCTGACACTTACAAGGTTGGTACCTACCTAGGTACCTAGCTACCTAGCTACCTAGGTAGGTACGTTAGCGTAGCATGGAATGGTGGAGACATTTACTTTGTATGTAGAGATGGTTCGAGCCCTCGGCGATCAGCACTGCCCGGAGCCGTGCTGCCGTGCATGCCGCGTCGCAAATCGTGGAGTGCCTCGGGATGTTTCCAACCCATCATGAAGATCATCTGAAGTCCTTCCCCCGTTGTTGAAGGTCCGAGTCATTTGGAGACGACTTGTCACCTTCGCGAGACCCGAGCTTCCAAGTTTCTCTCGCCGAGACCAATCCTTCTTTTACGAGCTCAATTCGGGGATTTCATCTATTTGAAGTCTCGGACATGGCATCCCTGGCCTCGGCTTCGGCCTCAGCCCCCAAGGCTCAACGCAGAAGTAAAGTGATCAACAGTTCTTCGAGTCTATCGGAAGACTTCATATCATGATGATTCCTATCCAAGGCAACCCAGTGGGTGGTAATTTGCTTCTTCATGACACATGTTAAGGAGACCTTAGTGTGGCACCCGTGGATCCGACGCAGTCATCAAATATAGGCTGACTGCAGCAGAAGTTGATTAGCAGACTGGCGACCAACAGCGACGTTTCTCCACTAGTCAAATGTTGATGCCACTGAGACAGCAGTTCTCTCACATTGGCCCGAGACACCACGGCGAACAGCATTTGGAGAGTATCTGCAGGTGTGGGAGCCTTTCCTCCTCCGCTTCGTATCATGCATGTTGACTCGCTAGGTCCGAGTTGTGGCTGATAAGGCAGAACAGGCTGCTGATGATTAGATGTGGTGTTCCTGATGCTGATGTATGCAAGATCTTGGACTATCGTGCTCTCACCACCCCGAGGGCATCGTCCAAATTTCACCGGACTCTCAACAAAAAAAGAGAGGCGTGGCCTGATGAGAAAAATGAACGAAACTTGAGTAATTGATCGGTCATTTACCGAAAGCCTGAAGCAGAAGAAATTGTCCGTTTGACTGGAAAACTTGGGAAGCAGCAAATACCATCAAACTCAAAGCTCATCATGAACCAAACTATTCACAACTTTGTCTAGAAGGGCGTGTGTGTGCTCTATAAGTCTAAGGGGAAGAAGGGAGGTGTATCTTGCAGCCGGAAAATCCCTCCCGCGGTCGTTATCAAGCATTTTGCCTCCCAAATTCTCAAATCAAAAACATCAACAAGCCTCGGACCAATTGTAACACAGAGAGACCCTCAGAAAGCTTGTCGCCCCGCACTATATATACAGTAGCGGGTGCACCAGCTGCAGTATCCGCCTCATCGCGTGGTTCCCTTCCCGTTGCAGGGCCTCGTGGCCCTCATGGCCCTTACGTACAGGTGCAGCTAAATCTGCCGAAGCGCTTAGCCTTTGCAGCTTCACAGGCCTCAACGCTTTACTGGCTTATGCGGCTCATTAGTAAAGACCAGGAAGAGGACAAAGGAAAGTTTGGTAGGTAGAGTATCATTGCCATAGGGAGGGGCAATATCGTGTTCGTGATCGCACATAAACCCCAAATCGACGCAAACTCCCGGTTTTACCTGTCCACTCATGCGGTTTTCTTCAACAAGGGGATCCGTTTCAAGCCTCGGTTGGTGTCTCGAATTCGGAACGGTCTTCGCAATACAAGCTGTAGTCTAACGGAGTGTTCTTTTGCTTTTTTTTTTCTTTCTTTAATTTCTCTCTTCCTTTCCAGCTTCCCAACACCCCCCCCCTTCCTTCTTCTCCTTTGCCTTCCTTCTTTTCCTCTTGAATCGATGAATCCAAACTCAATTCGGTCTTTCTCTATCTAACAACTGCGTCTCGTTCTCGTCAATTGGAGAACCGGAAGTTCGGCCGGAGGACGCACGAACGGGAAACAAACCCAACACCGTTGCGCATATCCGGGTTGATGACATTGGGACGCCGAACATCCAAAGATCCAATTTCAAGATGAGGCTGCAATTCCAAAATCCCTTCAAGTTCGGGACGGACCTGTGGGATCCTTCCCACAGGTACGAGACATCCTGGCTACTCCCTCCATATGCCTTATGCGCCTGTCGTGCGATATTCGTAAGTCTTGAAAATATATATATTCCTTTTTTTCTTCCTTTTTTCCCCCTTCCGAATTCACATATATCAGAAACACCGATCAGATATGTAGACCCCCAACTTTGACCAGCACCGATCGGTACCCGTCGATCTACCCGACGATCTACACAAAAAAAAAAGCCCACAGACCAACCGCAACCTCATCCTTACCCAGACAGTGGAGTACATATGCAACAAATAAAACAATACACACACAAAGAAAAGAAAGAAGAAAAAAAAAAGATGGCTGACTGAACACGACCAACAAACAGGGCCTCTATGGCATCTTCGTCGAGCTCTTCATGGCAGGCTGGTACTGCACGCACCCGAGCCTAGGCGGGTGCGCCATGGCGGGCGACAACTTTTCCTACTTCACGATCCTGACCTACTGGGGCCTAGCCTTCTACAACCTGACGGCGGCCGTCCACACCTTCACGTACGCGCGCACCGGCACGCCCCTCCTCGACCGCCTGCCCCGGCCGCTCCAGGCCCTGCACGCCTTCTACTACACCACCGTCACGACCTACCCGTTCATCGTGACGGCCGTGTACTGGGGCGTGCTGTACGACGGGACCTGGTTCGCGGAGGAGTTCAGCGGGTGGAGCAACACCAGCCAGCACGCGCTCAACAGCGTCTTCGCCTTCTTCGAGATCGTCGTCCCGCGCACCCCTCTGCCCCCCTGGATCCACATGCTCTACCTCGTCATCGTCCTGGCGCTGTACCTCTCTCTCGCCTACCTGACCTACTACACCAAGGGCTTCTACACGTACTCGTTCCTGGACATCCAGAAGCAGGGCTCCGCCGTCACCGCCGCGTGGATCATCGCCATCGCCGTGGCCGGGGTGGTCATCTTCTGCATCGTCAGGGGCTTGATGTTCCTGCGGCTGTGGCTGACGGAGACCAAGGGTGGGATGGACGGGCGGTTCGCCGGACAGCCCGTCGGGCAGTCCGTCGTGCTTACGAGCACCGCCGATGTCGAGATGGGGAGGTATAACAGCGAGGAGGCCAAGCCGGCGAGTCCGGTTAGTGTGACGGGTCCGCATCATTACTAAGGGAGGGGAAGGAGAGGGAAGTATGATGTGTGAAGTAGATGGGTTCTAGATTCAATTTTCTCTGTGATTTATTAAAGACGTGAATATATTTGTCTTAACTGTGCCTCTTGGATCGGCTAATTATTGCTAGATATAGCCCCTCTAATATCTTTATGGGTCCTACTTTATTTTTCTTTAATGATAGCAGCGTTTAACGAGCGCACAATGATCTCATAGAGATCTATGGTTCCACCGAACGATTAATTTAGCTGCAGTGTTACTCAGGTAGAATCATATACCCTCCTATACTTGACGAATCCACCCGCCAACCACATGGTACCATGCAGGTTGCCACCTTCCAGTTGGGGGACGATGCAGAGGACAGCCTCTCCCTTAAACCTCGATTTTATTCTGTAAGCCGGGATTTCCACTAATCCCCTTTTCATAGCCATGGCCAGGTCTATTCAGGAAATACTCGACGTATCAAAAGGGATGGCCGGCTCACTTTGGTAGAAGCATGTGATTTCAGGAGGTGCACGGAGTGGGCACGAAACGCGGTCTCTTACCTATTTCTCGCGAACTATTATAGGTCATTATAGATATAATTTACACCTGCTGGACTTACTCCCGGCACTCTGACACGGAGACCTTCAGGGATCTGCGCCACTCAAAAATCTGTAACACACGTCGAAAGTATTGTCTATACATCTCTGGTGGTGACACCTCTCTGGTAGATTTATTATTTATCCTGTACGAAGCGTCTAACACTTCAATGAAACACCCTTCCTAGCCTCTGACTCCCTGACCTCAAACATTACCTGGACACCCACAAAGAGGGCCGAGCATGCCGTGATGAAGAAGAGCATGCCTAACAGCGCCGTCAGTAATTCAGGACTTTGTCACACATATTCTACTTCCATCAAGAAGAAAGAACGGGAGGGGCGGAGGATAGATGACTTACCGCTAAACTCTTGGAATATTCCCCTAAGTATACTCTGCAATCCATCCAGGCCAAACGCAAACCCGACAAGGTTCGCCGCCATCAACATGAGCACGTTTGCTACCGCGCCTACGCAGCATATCATCCTGTACCGCCTCTCCCTGCCTTCGAACTTCTTCTTCGGAAACGCGATCCTAGCTACGGCTTCCGGGACGATGAATAGCACGATAAGCCACGCCCAAATGAGCAGCCTCAGCTGGATGTCGTGCCAAAGGGCGACGAACGTGAAGATCAGGAGGTACGAGAGGATGGAGCGGATCGACGACGCGACGGTGGCGAAGGAGGCACCACCAAGAGGGATCCAGATGTACCGTATGAGCCACTTGTTGTAGGACCTATGCCAGCCGCGCCAGAACGAAATGGTGGAGAAGTTGTCGGAGACACACCTCACCATGTTCTCGGGCGGATCGATGCCGTCGATGAGACTCCACAGACGGAACAGCCGCCACGGCAACAGGAGTTTCAGCCAGATGATCATGAGGTTATGATAGCTCAACAGACTAAGCTGGGCGGGCGTGTAACTGCTCCAGTCCGGGTAGGCCTTGGCGATGGCGCCGACGTAGATGAAGTGCAGCAACAGCTCCATGCACAGCAGGCACAGGAGGAAGCGCACAGCGTAGCGAATGGTGCGGGGCGTCTCGATGCTGTGCGGGCGGTATCGCAGTTGGCTGATGTAGTCATTGAAGGTGAGGATGGGGCCCGTCAGGTACAGCGGTGCGTAGAGCGCATAGGCGACGTAATTGCGGAATGTGAAGTCCTTTGCCGGAGCAGGAACTGTCACGCGGTCGCGCTCAGATAGGGCGGTCGGGTCGAGTTGTTTCTTCTTCATTGTCAGTCAGTGGTCTGCACGCGCAATTCTCCGGGAAGACTCGGCTGAGCCATATCCTTACCTCGATGGGGTTACCGCCCCGGTGGTCCACGCTCCAGTAGTAATCCAGGTTGAAGCTGATCAGCCTCAGGACGGTGATGTTGAACAGGACTTCCCAGCGGGACATGATACCCCCAAAGGTATCCAGCCAGGCGCCCCAAGCTATAAGCCCACTTTGCATAGGCGCAGTCCGAATCATCATAGGCGAATAGCCTGAAACCAGAGCCGCTATATCCTTGTAATGGTAGCCCTGGCATAGCTCGTTCGCAAAGAGCGTCCCGATGTTGAAAGCCCAAGTCGCATAGGGGACAGATTTCCTCGGCAGCCGTGTCGCGAGGCTGTAGTTGATGAAGAGGATGGCCAGCACCTTGAATATCGAGAATCCGTGAAGGGCCGCTAGGAAAATCATGGCAAAGAGGTAGTCGAAGGAGGCGCGCTGCTCGAGTCTGGCCTCGCCTTGTTCAGCGATGCTTGTCCGGCCATGGGTAGGGAGAGGCTTGAGTCTGTTCCATATTTTCCGGCAGAGAGGGTGGAAGACGAGCAGGAGAGCCATGTATGGGATATTCTTTCGGAAACTGCGGTACTGCGAGTCGCTATTGTCCTGCAACGATTCTTAGAACGGAGTCAAGCCAATTTCAACAGGGCCCGGGACAGAGGAAGCTTACAATCTTCCGGCCAGGCACCCAGCCGTCGACCAACAAGACCTGATACTTTTCGTAGCGCGGGTCGGAAGCTTTTCAATCCATCAGCATTTTCGTTTACAGTATCTAGTCCGGTACGAGAGTGGAAGCATACGTCTTGATACAGAATATGGTATCCATAGCATTAGGGGTACGCATATGGCAAAGACCAAGTAGTAGAAGAAGAACTCGGGGGTTTTCCACTTGGGCGGTGACGCCCTGCTAGCAATCTTCTCTTTCTGTGCATCTTTGACCCCATGTTCACCACGCGAGTCTATAACTGTTTTGTATGATGTCGTGGAAGAAGTCGTGAAGCGGGTATCGAGGGTGTCTAGGGAGTAGATACTCCGGAGGAAGGAGAGCGGGCTCATGGCGAACGAGTGGTATGGAGAAGAGGATGCGCGCTCGAAGTTTCTTCAGGTCATTGTTGGAACCATGCAGTCAATGGAATGTATAGTAGAGACTATGTCGTATTCGTTAGTGTTGTTGTCGTCGGGTTTATATCTCCGTCGCACGCTACCGTGGCGAAGGGTAAGGTGATGATGAATAGGGTCGATTCGGTCGGCAGTAATTGAACACGGAAACCGTAAGGCTGCTGGGCCTCATATGTACATAGTACTATGTAATCTGCCTATTTGCGCCCCACCAATCGGGAGGTTTTAGTTGATGGTGTACTAATTTTAGGGGATCGACAGGGACCAGTTGACCTTGGTGCCTTTACTGCAAAGCCCAAGGTCTAGGCCGTAGCCCCTGGCTACTTGGCATTCAAGACTTCAAGAATGGACTGGGGAAACAGGGGGCAGGTCGGAGGCTGTCAGGAGAAAAGAACCCCCCCCTTGCTTCTGCAGCTGCACGGAACCTTGGAAGGTTCGTATAAACGCCCCAGAAGACACCTGGGCATTTAAAACCCTGAAGCTTGCGTGGCCATCACGATGAACACGCGATCTCGCCCTACATACCCAGATACCTAAGTAGTACAAATTACTCCTGGGCACGGACACGGGCACAGGCACATGGACCTTGAAGAATTTCGAGAGCCTCGAGAGTTATTCCCTGGAGTGATCCCCCCTAGGTATGAAGCACCTAGGTACCTGCTAGGTAGACTTCCTCTATGTACCAACTCTGTACCAGTACATATGTGTGTAGGTATCACTTTGAAAGACAAGGTGCCCATAGCTGAATGAACTACCAGTCTCCTTAACCTTTTAGATCGCCCATACCTGTGGAGCTCAAATATCTCATGTGACCTTAATAGCAGTCAACAGAACCTCCTCTGGTTCACTCTAGCCCCTTATTCAATAGTACTAAATTTAGGATCCATTTGGTAACCCTTCTGCAACACTGGGAACTTCGATTAACTTGCTTATAATTATATGGAGTGTACTTATATACTCAATACTTAAATATGTAGGCTAAGTTCTAGCTGAGGGAAGACGAAGGGGGGGGGGGATAGGTGATTATTTTAGCTCTCTCCCCTTCTGTTTTGACCTCAGCTACTGTGGTCCTGCGTCAGTCATAAAGCTTGGGTTGTACGTGTGGCTGACACTATTTACAGTATGTCTCTCTTGAAGGCTGCTGTTGGATTGAAGTAGTCGCCACAAACCTTCACTTACGGTTATTGATTAGGAGGGGAATACATATGGTCAAAGTGTACCTTGGTAAGTACACATCCAAAGTTGCCATGATGTCCGTTGTCAATGTTCAACTTTGGCATTCTGAGGCTATCCTAAGTGATCATGTCATATGAGGATCCTTCTCAGAAATCTAGAACAGCCCACCTCAGCTCCCAAGATGGCTTGGGCAGCTGGCCAAAGACAGAACAAAGCAACAATTCCAGTGCAACATATCACTTAGCAGAGGGCAGAAAAGAGGAGGAATAAGCAAGGGCAAAAGTAAAGTAGTAGCAATCTTCTCCTTCATTCAGTATGGCAGACAGAGGGTGGTAATTCGCATACAAACCCACATTGACCAGAGGGAACACAGATTTGCTCAAAGCAGAGTATGGATTAAAACAAAACAAAATTACCCAAATAAAACAAACAAAGATAAAATAAAACCAAAGGCATAAAAGGAATACTGTGTTCACTCCATTGCAAGTGAAGAGAAGTCGTTTGCAGAATTGAGGATAATAAGGTCTATGGTGCGCGATAGCTCTCACTCTGCGGAAACCCACTTTTCCCAATTAGCTGTACACCCCCGTACGGGCCCGGTTATATACGTTACTATACTATACCGTCTATATACAAGCTCTATATAGGTAACGTAGTAGTCTATATAGTTATATACTACCCTACTATTTAATATATACCGCTATAAAGAAACGGGCTATAAGCGATAAGGTAGGAAGATCTTTAGCGGGGGTAGGCCTAGTATATAGGCTCTAATTAGCTAATAACTATAGTAGGTCTATAGTCTCTGCATATAGCTATAGGCTCTACTAGGTGCATACGCTATTAGGCTATATAATATATGCTTGTAAACGCTGATCAACACCCCCGCTAACTGACTGAATTATATATACATGGGTGTTCATATATAGGAAAAGTGGGTTTCCGCAGAGTGAGAGCTATCGCGCACCATAAGGTCAACTACCCTTATCCCCCTTCAGGCTTGCAGGAGCTTCACCCCACTCGCACGGGCCAACCTGCAGCCATCCCTGTCACTCGCGGAGCCGCGTCGGGCTTGACTTAAACCTCCACCACTTTTCGCATCATCGTCGCCGCGGCCCAGCTGCTAATAACTCATCTTCCCATCTTCCCACCTATTTCGGTCACAGTTCTAGCTGCTCAACCAAGGAACCATCGTGTTTCTGTTGAAGTATCCTCAATTAAATCCCCTTGCGCTCTTCGATATCTGGACACCGAGCCAGCTATCTTGTCTAACTTGACTGGCGCAACCTCCATCTGGCTCGACTACTCCTCGCCTCGTGCCACCTGACCGACGACCAAGATAGTCAAGATGAACGAGAAGGAGCTTAGCGAGAAGGTCCGCCTGCTTCAGAAGGCCGTGACTGGCTCTGAGCCGCCCTCCACCATCGTTGGCATGCTGGACGGACTCAAGAAGGCCGATTCGCCCAGCGAGCAGACTCTTAGAGTATGTCCAATCTATCTATGCTAAATTGTTAGCTCACTTGTCAATCAATTCCCACTTTCCAGCAACCTGCAAACGGTTGTGCATCATCTTTGTCTTGACCCACAATACAATCACCTTCTTCACTTTCTTTATTAGCGACCCCGCGTCCCAGACTAACATGGCGTTCTGCGACAGGTCACCCAAGCTGGTCGACTTATTGGAAAGCTCCGCAGCAACACCAACAAGGAGATCGCCAGCGCGGCCCAGGCTGTCGTCCACAAGTGGAAGCAGAGTGTCGAGGCGTCCAAGGCTCGATCCAAGATGGCCTCCCCCCGCACCAGCACCCCCTCCAACACTGCCTCTCCCGCTCCTCCTCCTACCCCGTCCTCCAACCAGCCCTACCAGGGCGATACCGAGAAGCGCCACTTCAAGGTGGACAAGGTCGACCTCAAGCGCACCTCGTCCGACATCCGCAACAACTGCATTGGTATTATGTACAACGGCCTCTCGTACCGCTCCACCGAGTCCGTCGAGGTCGTTCTCGCCAAGGCTGTCGAGGTCGAGGCTGCCGCTTTCAAGCACTTCAAGGGTGAGGGCGCTGAGTATCGTACGAAGATAAGATCTTTGTTCGCAAACCTCAAGGTCAAGAGCAACCGAGAGCTTGGTCGCAATGTAATGTCGGGTGAGATCTCCCCGGCCGACTTCGTCAAGATGACGCAGGACGAGCTCAAGTCCCAGGAGCACAAGGCTCGTGACAAGGAGCTGGAGAAGGAGAACATGAACAAGGCTCAGATCGCCCAGCCCGAGAAGTCCATCAGCGATGCCCTCACCTGCGGCAAGTGTGGCCAGAAGAAGGTCAGCTACACCCAGGCCCAGACCCGTAGCGCGGACGAGCCGATGACGACTTTCTGCGAGTGCCTGGTTTGCGGCAACCGCTGGAAGGTAAGTGAACAAGCCATTGGACTACCCTCTCTTTCTCGTGATGATGGGCCAACTAACTTTTCTTATAAAGTTCTCCTGAGCCCGAACGCAATGCCACCATCACAGACACAATTACCCCGGAAGCGTCTGCTCTCCGCTCCGTCTCCATCGTGGTTAATTGCATCTGCATTGTCGAATTTTCATGGAAAGGGTGTTTTGTGGCGTCAGGGAGGTATGACCAGGGACAGGATAAGCTGAGATACAGCAAGGGGAGTTCTTTGATTTTCCATTTTTTGAGACGACTCGTCGACTCAGTCCTCTACTTTGTGTAGGGGTTTGTTCTTCTGTCACCATTTTATTGAGAAGACATGCCTTGCTCTCAAGGCTAGCACATCGTGCATGCGTCCTAGATGAAGAGAACCCCTCATTTGAGGGAAGTAGTCATCTATAGGGGGCAGTTAAGACAGCCATATCCAGGTAGAATGATTTCACGTTCACCTACTAGGCCGCTCGATCGCCAATAGAGCAAACAAGTCCAGCTCCCCATGTTCTCCTTCGAGGCCCAAGTCCGCAACCTTCTTGTAGAACTTGCTCAAATGCCTCTGCCCGGAATCACACAGGATCGTGACGACGGTGCTCCCCTCTGGCAGGCTCAGAGCCGTGACCACAGAACCCACAAGATTCACAGCACTCGAACTGCCCGCAAAGATGCCCTCATTCTCCACCATCCATCGCGCCATCTTGCAGGCTTGCTCATCAGTGACCTTGACAGCGTCATCAATGAGTTCCCTCCCGGCCTCAAAGTTCTCCGTAATCCGGTTGATGCCAATACCCTCAACAATCGTATCAACCTGCTGCCGGCGCCGTGTCCCTTCTCGCTCGGTAGGCGAGTACATAACACCATACTTGACCCTGTTGAAAAGTCCGCTACCCTGCGGATCAGCCAACACAACCTTCACCTTATCGCCCAGCTTAGCCTCCTCCTTCAGATACCTCGCAACACCACTAATCGTACCCCCCGTCCCCGCACCAGCAACAAACGCATCGATATCCCCTCCCGTCTGGGCAAGGATCTCCGGCCCCGTAGACCGCATATGCGCAGTCCAGTTCGCCTCGCTCTCGAACTGATCCGCAAAGAACCCCACGCTCCCGTCCGCCCACACCCCCTCGTGCTCCCTGGCCCGGCGCCTCGCCAGATTCACGAAATGGCCCGTGCTCGTGATGGGCGCGACCTGCACCCTCTCCACCGTGGCGCCCAGCTGCCGCAGCAAGTCGCTCTTCTCATGGGACTGGTCGTCCGGCATGCAGATGTGGCACCTGTACCCCCGCGCCCGCGCGAGCGTGGCGAGCGAGATGCCCGTGCTGCCCACGGTGCCCTCGTAGATGGTGTCCCCGCGGCGGGGCACCAGCAGCCCGCGGGCCTCGGCGGTGAGGATCATGGAGAGCGCGACGCGGTCCTTGGTGGAGTTGCCGCAGCCGTTGAGGAATTCCGCCTTGGCCAGGACCGTCCGGCCTAGGATCTCGCTCAGCGCCTTGAGGCGCACCAGCGGCGTGTGTCCGATGGTCGCCTCGATGCCGTCTGATATGACGGGCTGGCCGGCGCCCGCGCCGCTGGTGAGGTTGTCGCTGCCATCGTCCGACTCGTGGTCTTCTAGCTGCACCGGGGCGCCGAAGAAAATGCTGCTGCGGCGTGGGTCGTACTGGGTGAGGATGGAGGATCCGGAGTTGCGGCGGGCTCGGGCCCGGGCCCTCTTGGAGGCTTTGTACCGCCTCTCGAGGTCCGGGTAGATGTCTTTGAAGCCGAGGGTTACCAGGATGCCGGCGAGGAAGGCGGCAGCTAGGGCGGCGGAGCCGTAGAGCCGGGCGTGGTTGTGTAAGTTGAGATTAAGAGGCATGGTGACTGAGGTTTAGGCTTGTCCTCTTATGAGAGAGTTTGCGATGCCCTTTCTTTTCCCCCTTCTCAATGTAGAATTTTGTTGTGAGGTCGTCATAAGCTCATGTCCATCATGTCATGCTGGGATGTTTCCAATTCTGATCAGGCCTCCGAAAGAATCAAGTATTATTCAAAATTTCGATCCCGTAGTTTTGTCTTCTCAATATTTCTGTGAAAATGCACCGATTGCGGCGTTGACGTCGTTGGCGTATTATGAGGATTTCACATCCGGGGTCTAAGTATCAGTCACATTCAATGCCGACTTTGAGAGAGAGCTTTAGCCAATCACAACTCCTTCCCACACGCCGTTGAATCTCCTCCCCGCTTCCAAGCTCCCGAGCTCCCGCCGGGCTACGGTACTGTGTACACGCATCCTTGAGCCACACTATCCCATATTTCCTCCTCCCTCCAGCAAATGGACTCGCCCATAGTGACACAGCTGTTCAGACAGCTCTTTCGGCATGGCCACCCGGCATGCCATACAAGGAGGAACCTCACCAACCTCGCCAGTGCCCTCCAGCATGGCCGACAGAGACAGAGACAGAGACAGCTCAGGGTTCACAACACCAGAGCTCTCTCGTCAGTTAGGAGGGGCGGCCTCTCCACGTCGGAGAAGGAGCGCCAGTGGCAGCAACGCAATGACACATTCCCCGCCGACAGGTCGGACGAGCTGGATCGGTATCCGATGGTCACGGCGCGAGACCTGAGGAGTTGTAGGGAGCGGCCGAGGAGGGTCAAGATGCTCATGCGAGACTTCATCGAGGGTCAGTCATTCCCAGTCGCCTGTTCCCGTTCTATTGTCGTTGACCTTTTGCTGACCGGCCAACATCTACCTACATCTAGACAGCCTATACAACCCACACTACGGCTACTTCTCCAAACAAGTAGTAATCTTCACCCCAGGCGAGCCCTTCGACTTCAGCTCCATCCGCGACGAGCTCGAGTTCCACGCCCTACTAAGCCAGCGCTACCGCGAGTTCGAGGACGCCCTCGACGAGAAAGAACCCTCCGACACGAGACAGCTCTGGTACACGCCGACGGAGCTCTTCCGCCCCTACTACGGCGAGGCCATAGCGCGGTACCTCTGCGAGAACTACCGGCAGACGACCTTCCCGTACCACGACCTGATCATCTACGAGATGGGCGCGGGCCGCGGCACGCTGATGCTCAACATCATGGACTACATCCGGGACGTCGAGCCCGAGGTGTACGAGCGCACGCGATACAAGATCATCGAGATCTCGGAGGGCCTGGCCGGCGTGCAGGAGCAGGCGCTGATGCGCACGGCGCTGGCGCGGGGCCACAGGGACAAGGTGGACATCATCAACAAGTCCGTCTTCGACTGGAAGGACACGGTGCCCGAGCCGTGCTTCTTCCTCGCCTTCGAGGTCTTTGACAACTTCGCCCACGACGTCATCCGGTACGACCTGCGCACCGAGGAGCCGCTGCAGGGCACGGTGCTGATCGACGAGGAGGGCGACTTCTACGAGTTCTTCAGCCCCGTGGCCGACCCCGTCGTGCAGCGCTTCCTGCGGCTGCGGCATACCGCCACCGAGGGCGTGTATCCCCTGCCGTATTACTCCAAGTCCGGGCTCGGGATGCCCCAGGAACCCTGGTGGAGGCGGGCCCTGAGGGGGTTGAGGGGGAGTGGTAGTACTCTCAGCGGTGGTGGTGGGAAATATAGCAGTGGGCTGTCCGGGCCCGAGTACATACCGACGCGGCTGATGGGGTTCTTCGAGGTGTTGGAGAGGTACTTTCCCAACCACCAGCTCGTAGCCAGCGATTTTCACTCCCTGCCTGACGCTATCCGCGGCCTGAACGCACCTATCGTGCAGACGAGGTATCAGCGGCGACCTGTACCTGTGTCAACACCCCTGGTAAGTTTACATATATACATTCATGCATACATACGATCTCCTTCCCCTTTTCCCCCACTGGGGCACACAAGTTCAGGACTATGGATGAACTAAAATCATACAGGTCCACCAAGGCTACTTCGACATCATGTTCCCCACCGACTTCGACACCATGGAGGCCATCTACCGCAGCGTCACGGGCAAGCTCTCCCGCGTCCGGTCGCACGAGGACTTCATGCGGTCCTGGGCCTTCGTCGAGGACTGCGAGACGCGCAACGGGGAGAACCCTCTGCTGAGCTGGTACAACAACGCCAGCGTCATGATGACATGGAATTATCGGAGGATGTAAAGGGTAGGCTCGCTACCAACAAGTCGTCATTCAGCAGAAGTCGTATGGGTTATGAGAAGGAAGAAAGGAAGTGTCCTTTTTAAAGAGCAGGCAACGATACCCCGGATCGAAGACATCGAAATTTGCCGTTGACGAGCATCCCGTTTCAGCCTCTATTCGAGACGTATTTGTTGTTTGTGTGACAGTTATATGTATATATTTGAATATATATATATAGTGATACACTGCACCATTCATATAATCTTCCCACCATGATACCTCGCTCAAAGAATGCTCACCACATACGTCCCTAGGTTAGAGCCACACATCGTAGCAAGTGCAATAGATATTGCAGGGTTAATCAAAACTTGCCCTTACGGGAACTTTTTGCTTGTATTATTGTTTGTTTTCCCTTGTTCTTCGTACTTTTAGACTTTTAACTTCTCCATCTCCGCAACCAACCACTCCTCAGCCTTCTTAACAGCCTCATCGATCTTCTCGGGCTGCGTACCCGATCCCTGGCGAGTCGGCTCCTTTCCGCCAGCCTTACCACCGATGATTTCAGTGACAGTGGTAGACCACTTCTCAGCAGTCACACCCTTGGAAGCGAGATCCTATTCAATTCACAGTCAGTCAACCAGTACTCTGATCTAATACCACCCACCGGCAGGAAAAGTGGAGGAAGATGGACTTACCGTTCCAACGTAAACGCCGTGCACGACGCCAGCATCCTTGCTGCCGCCAAACACATACACACTCCTGCTCTTGTCCTTGCTCTTGAAGTGCGCCATGACATCGCTGATGGCCTTCATGTTGGCGCCGATGGGCAGCTGGCCCACGAACCACTGGGCATCTTTGTTCTCGGGCTTGGCGAAGTGCGTCGTGACCGTGTCGAGGGCCGTCTTGCTCTCGGCCTTCTGGCGCTTCTTCTGCTCGTCCCCGACCGCCTTCTGCGTCTTGGCGAACGTCGCCTTGAGCTCCTCCTTGTCGAGCACCGACACGGTCAGGTTGTTGAGATCCACGCTCGTCTTCTTGACCTGGTCCTCCTTCTCCGCACCGAACGGCAGCTTGTCGAGCCGCTCGAGCCTCTCGGCGAACTGCTTTGCCAGGCGCTGCACCTCGTGCGCCCCATCGCCCGTGTACGCGACGATGCGGCGGATACCCTTGGCGATGCCGCTCTCCTCAACGATGACCAGATCCTTGATGAGGCCGGTCTGGTCGACGTGCGTACCACCGCAGAACTCGACGCTGATCTTGCGCCACTCGGGGTTCTTGGGGTTCTCGAGCAACGCATCGACGGAGACACCCACGGACACAACGCGGACAGGGTTAGGGTATGTCTCGCCAAATACGGCGCGAACGCCCTCAATCTGCTTTGCGGCGTCGAGATCCACATCCTTGTAGTAGATCTTGGAGTTCTGTCGGATGTACGCGTTGGACATATCCTCGATCTTCTTTATCTCGGCGTTTGTGACACCTTGCTTGTGGCTAAAGTCGAAGCGCAGCTTGTCCTCGTCGACAAGGGAGCCCTTTTGGTTGACTTCGTCGCCCAGAACCTCCCGAAGGGCGTGGTTCAAGATGTGAGTGCCCGTATGGTTGTTGCGAATGGGCTGGCGGCGCAGCTCGTCATATTCGCAGATTACCTTGTCTCCTGCCGAGAGGGAACCGTGGTCGAAGTAGCCAATATGCACGATGTAACCGCCATATTCTTGCACGTCTTCAACCTTGAACTCGACTGCGGGGTCGTCCACAAGGATCCGGCCAGTGTCGGCGACTTGGCCACCAGACTCAGCGTAAAAGTTTGTCTTGTCAAGCAACAGACCAAGCGGCGTCTCTGCCGGAATGTCCTTGGATGACTTGACGAATTTCTCGCCCGTAAATATCAACTCCACCCTGGCAGTGATATCTCCCTTGCCGTACTTTGGCTCGGAGTCTGGCCTTTGTATCTTGAGCTCGCTCTCAAGCTCCGCAATTTGGTGCACGTTGAGCTTGGGAAAAGCCTGCGCCTTGTCCTTGACCTGCTTGCTGGCCTCGCGGGCCTCTTCCCTCGCCTTTGCGATGTCGGCTTCGTCAGTAGGCTCCATACCCCGCTCCTCGGTCATCAATTTCGTAAGATCCTCAGGGAAACCGTAAGTATCGTATAACCTCCACACCTGAAGACCAGAAAGTTTCTTTATGCCCTTTTTGTTCGCATCCGACACGAACTTCTCAAACTGCTTCTCACCACGGTCCAGCGTCTTCGCGAAAGCCTCTTCTTCCTCATCAAGAATCTCAGCAATATCCTTCTGCTTTTTGACGATTTCGGGGAACTGCTCGCCCATCTGCTCAACAAGCGCAGGTAGGATCTGGGAGAAAAATGATCCGATTTCCGCGTTGAAGTACTTGCGAGCATATCGGGATCCTCTCCGGAGAACTCTCCGGACAACGTATCCTCTTCCCTCGTTGTTTGGCACCGCACCGTCGGCCATAGAGAAGGTGAGCAGTCTGATGTGGTCAGCGACCACACGGTACGCAGTGTCGATACCATCCGCATCGTCCTTTCCGTATTTGTCGGTATATGGCCTGGCTCCGGTAACCTCTTGTATCCTGGCGAAAAGGGGGGTGAAGACATCGGTAGCATAGTTGGAAATCTTGTCCTGCAACGCAGAAACAAGACGCTCAAAACCCATACCCGTGTCGACGTGCTTAGCAGGAAGCGACTTCAGGCTTCTGTCCTTTTGGCGGTCGTATTGAATAAAAACGTTGTTCCAGACCTCAACCACCATGGGGTCGTCCATGTTAACAAGGTGGGCAGCATTCCGGCCTCCCACCTTGTCGTAGTGGACCTCACTGCAGGGACCGCATGGGCCTTGGTCGCCCATCTCCCAGAAATTATCCTTCATGTTGCCTGGAAGGATGTGGTCCTCCGGTACACCGACCGACTTCCACAGGTTCTTGGCTTCCAGATCTGGCTCCAGTCCCATTTCCGGGTTACCCTCGAAGTAGGTGACATACAGCCTTTCAGGGTCCAGCCCATAAACCACAGTCAAGAGCTCCCAGGTGTAGGTGATAGCATCCTTCTTGAAGTAGTCGCCGAAGGACCAGTTGCCCAACATCTCGAAGAAGGTGTGGTGGTACGAGTCCTTGCCGACGTCGTCGAGATCATTGTGCTTGCCACCCGCGCGGATGCACTTTTGGCTGTCGGTGGCACGCTTGAGGGAGGCCATGCTGTCGGCTTTGTTGACAGTGCCGAGGAAGATGGGCTTGAACTGGTTCATGCCGGCATTGGTAAAGAGGAGGGTGGGGTCATTGTGAGGGACGACGGAGGAGGAAGGCACTGTAGGAGGAGGCCATTGTCAGTTCAATTGAGTCCAGAAACTTATGCGACAACAGTGTATGGAATAGATGTGTGGTACCTATCGTGTGCCCCCTCTCAGCAAAGTACTCCAAGAAGGTCTTGCGAACCGTGTTCGCGGTCCACTTGCCCTCGTACATGATGGGCAGCCGCGTTGCTGTGGATTTGGCTTGGTGAGAATAGAAGCGAACGGGTATGTTCGCGGACAAAGGCCTTCTGGATCTTGTTTGCGATCGCAAGAAAGCAGGAGTGGTGGGGCTGTTCCTTGAGGAGAGTGTGAAAGAGTTGGAGGGGGACGACCCTGTCTCTGACAATCGCGGGGTTCCGGTCGTGGAGAGGGCAGCAGCAGCTTCTTTACGCTTGTAGAGGCTTCTGGAATGAGTCAGGGTTGGTACAAGTAGGGGCGAACCCCTCGAGATGCTCCCTGGCTCAGCACTGAGAAACCTCCACCTTTGTGTTCTAGTACTGCCACTGCCACTGCCACTGCCTCTGCCTCTGCCTCTGCCTCTGCCTCTGCCACCGAGACCGCCCAGACTGAAACTGCGACTGCGATAACAGCCTCTTCGCAACAATACCATCGACGGGGATTTTCCACGGTCGACCAGCAAACAACACAACAATTGCCCACAAGAAAAGTTGATCTGTCAATTCATTCAAGAATTTCTCAATTCGAGATCCGAATTACCGAGGAACTGTGACTCAAGCTCGGGGTCCGTCGGTTCGGCTCTTTCTCTTTGGCCCTCTTTTTTTTTAACGTTGGCAGAACTGGATGGTTGGTTTGGTTTGATAGGAGTTGGAAAATCAAGGAAGATAAGACAGCAAGGGAAAATGATGGTCTCAAGCTTCCACGACGGCCGATCACAGGCCATTCCAATGCCGATTATGTCGGTACCAATGCCCAACACCAACATCGTCACCGATGCTAGCACCTACAACAACCAGCAACCACAACAGCAACAGCAGCACAGTTGCCGGAAAAGGAAAGCAGATACACAGGACACCAATAATGAACGGCTCTCCAAAAGATTGAGTCTTTTGAATCTAGGTATGTTTGGCTAACCTTTTTATTTATTTTATTGCCCATGCATTACAATCTTGCATACATCATGATCAGCCCATGCGGTCCTCCACATCCACCACCTCTCGACTCCGTTGGTGCAGCCGTCTGATTCAATTACGTCTTTCACAGAGCAAAATGGGTCTAAACTCTACGTCCCCGTCGAGCAGACGCAACTCCAATCTGCAATCCGAGGGTCGCCATCGTTGACAACAGCCAACAATGCCTTTCCTATTGTCCCTGCTGCCGCAGCAGTAACAGGCGACGAAATGATGCACCTGGACGACACCAGCCACAAAGTCTACATCTACAACCTCGACGATGAGCTCGCCTCCGAGTCGGAGCCCGACGACCCAGAGGGCAAGCTAGTCTTCCTCCCGGACGTCGAGAAGCACCTGCGCGCGAACCGCATAGTCCCGGGCATCGTCGGCAGCGACGCCGGCAGCGGCAGCGGCAGCATCCCCAGGCCCATCCTGCCCAACAAGGACGGCGAGCTGGCCGGCATGCAGCTGGTGCTCTACAACGAGGGCCCGTCATCTTTGACTGTCCCAGAGGAGCACGACAGCGTGCGCAAGGCCATCATCGAGGCGCGTGCCAGGGTCCGCCAGAAGCAGCAGGAGGAGAGGGAGGCAAGGGAGGTTGCGAACAATCCCCTTTTGAGGGAGAGGACTGCTACCTTTGCTACACCTGTCAGGGTGTCTCCCTTGACGGCCCCGGTGCCCACACCAGCACAGAATATGGGTGAGTCGAGTTACATGGCTCCGGAACCTCTAGTGAACGGTGATGGTGATGATGCGGATGCTATGGATATTGACTGAGGGGGCCGGGTCATGATATACTACGATACTTTTGCTCTTTTTTTATTGATACCCGTACATGATATCAGTACACAACGCTTCCTGCGACGTACAAGCGTGGAGTCTCCAGGATGCATTTCAATGATGGTATTTAATATCAAGTTTATTCATTAATTCATCGAGATTTGTTGAAAGTACAAATCGCTATGTTGGCTCCTCCATCCAGGGAAGATTCGAGTGTGATTGATTATGTTGTAGCAAGTGGCATCAATCCTGTTGCTGGTTCGGTTGTATGCGTAAAGGCGACCTGAACATCGCCTCTTCTCTTGTCTGGCGTCCCTTCAATTCCACCGAGGCAGACTTCTTAGAGCCACCCATTCGTCCCATACTGAGATGCTTTCCCTCCACCCAATCTGCATTTGTTTGTCACGGTTGCGAGGGTGCATCGTCAATTCAACCCATCCGGTCCCAGCTCCAAGAGCCCTTCTTAGTCACCTTTGTCACATCTCATCTACGACCTAAAAGGATTACTCGACCCTGTGTCATTCCTCCCCACCGGCTGCGCTGCTGCCGTTGTTGTCTCTGCCGGCGCTGCCTGCTGCTGCTGCGTCGGCGGGGGACCCGACGGTGCCTCGTAGTCCTGGTTCGGCGCCGCCTTGCTGCTTCCCTGCGGGCCCTCGTACATGGGCGGACGGGGTGCGTTGGGGTCGTACATTGGTGGCGGCGGCGGCATGTTCTGCATGTTGTACGAGGGATCGTACTGGTTCTGGTAGCCGGGCCGGTAGTAGTAGTTGGTGTTGTTGTTGCCGGCTGGTGGTGGTGGGTAGGCGTAGCGAGGGTCGACGCGAGCTAGTGCAGCGCGGGGGACGAGCCACTGCGATGGGGCGATGTTAGCTGTGGTTGTTCTACTGAAGATTGCGGGATGGTAGGTAGGGTAGGAGACATGGATGGGTAGATGGGGTGAGAGGGGAGATGAGATGAGGCGGACGCGTACCCTATGATATGCCAGCGGTGGAAGGCCCTTTCGTAACCTCCTTCTGGCGTGGATGTGGCCGATTGTCACCCACGCGGTGAAGGTCACTAACAATGTGAGGAAGACGACCCATTTGACAATGTAGCCATCCTGTTGAAATTCAGAATGTTAGCTTGAGTCCGTAGGCGTGTCTGTTGTTATCTTTGAATGGATAGAACGAAGTGCCTAACGTACCCTCGTGTACCAGAAAGGAACATCATTCTCGACGCCAAAGTAGTCGTCGTCCGTCGTCGTCCCGGACGTTTGCCGGTGTATCAGATATGGGGACATCTGCTGTGTATGGTGATGAAAATGGACTCGTGTGTTTTTTGTTGACCGTGGGTGGATGATGATCCTATCGTGTCGTGTGTGTTTGGGACGAACAGATGAGGAAACTGGTCTCACATGAAAAGAGAGCGTGAAGCAAGGGAGGTTCAAGAACAGTGAAAAGGGAAAAGAAATGCTAGATTTCCTTCTTGGACACACTTTATCAAATCTACCAATAAGTGCCTTCCGACCTTTGCATTCCTTGCGTGTTGCCCAGCTTTTGTATTATGTATACTGTGTACTATATCCATACAAGGGAAGCAAGGAAAAGGAGATGAGGGTGGGAAATCTGGGCAGTGCTGCATTACGACACGCCGATAGTGGCAGGCCAACCCCCCAGCCTCCCTCTCACCTTTGCCCATGTCCATCCGATATGTCTCGAGACAGCTGGAATCGAACATGAAACCGTGCTGTGACATCGCCCGACCAAGATCCGGTAACATAAACTGTAGCAAGGACTGCACTTACAGATACGGGCAAAGCCACCATACGGCCCGACTAGGTACTCTTATCGGTGATGCGATGCGAAATGGGGGAAATCGGGTGAAATTGCCTCGTAGATCCATTCATCCGCTGGTCTGGGGGTCTACCATAGTAGGTAATGATGAAAACGTAGGGCTGCTTGACTGACCAACCGAACCAACACAACTCCGCAAAAGAAAGTTGCGCAGGGGTCATTTCTATTCCCGTCCTACAGCGAGAAAAACAAAGACTTGAAATGCGATAGCTGGCTCTGCTCGTCCGGGTCCATGCACTGGAACCCCGGATACAAACCCAAATACGTACGAAGCAATAGAGCAGACATGAATCATGGATACGAACAAGGCAAAAAAAGAAGCAAAAAGAAACTAACGAGACTGGAACTTGAACCCAGGAGGGGGGTTGCTCGACTGTAAAGTTGAATTCCAAGTCGAATGTTTGGAGGTGAAGTTGAAATAAGACGAAACTAGAAGAATCAGAAACTGGAACCGGGAATGAGAATTGGCGTTCGGGTTAGCAGCAGCCTGACATACACACACTTTACAGTAAATTGTACCGTAAACTTCTTGTCTGGTTTCTTATTAGGCTTATATTATGCAAGCGCATGGAAGGCGTTGGTTGTTTGGAACACTACTTTGTGCACCAGTGCATGAGGCGGAGGTGGAAAGCTCTAGTTATTCTGAAAGGACATTATCTCGAAGATGAGGCCAAGGTTCCCTCCATTGCAGCTTAGCAAGTGGAGCGGTGATGTCACAAAGGGCATCGGGCCGAGAGGGACTTGATCAACAGCCCTTTACCTACGTTCATTCCGGTCTCCATCAACATTCGAGCCTCGGCTGGACGATGCGACTTCTACGTCCACCAGCGTTGCCACCGCCCGAGACCGCGCCGCCGCACTCCCTCCCACGGCTCGGCCCTGACGGCCGTCAGCCAGTAATCCGGATCAAACATCCAGACTACCCTCCCCCTACCGATGTCTTGATTACAATCCCTGCGTTTGACCCGATGCCCAGCACTTCCGAGCTGGTGGCGCGCGCTGGACGAGCAGCAGACGCCGGCCATCACGGAGATGGGCAAGGGGAGGCGCAACACCAGCTGTCGGACGCCGACCAGGAGGGCAGGTTCCCAGAGACAGAGCTCGAAGTTCCAGTTGGCCTTCACCATGGAACTATTCTGACCATCTGTGGCATCATCGCCGACAACGCCTTCGATCGAGCATTCCTTTCCTACGACAGAGAAGGACGTCGCAAGATCCAAGACAATTGGCATTATGACAGCATCCTTCCGCCTGGGGAATACTGGCTGCAAGTACCGCCTTTGCAGACAGATGGGATCACGATAACACATGCTGGAGGAGCCGGGGCCCCAGCAGAGGAGACCAAGAAGCCATACCCAATCATACCGTGCTTCGCAGAGTGGCGCTTTCCGCACGGCAAACTGCCCAGGTCATGGTCAAAGAGCCACCAACCTCCGCCGGCCCCTCAGGACAGACCACATTCACGAGCCATGGCAGCAAGACTCGGTGCCCTCCAGACTGTCGCATGTTCCTGTATAGTCTCTGGGCACCGCGCTGGTACCGAATCCTCACACATTGTTCACTCGAAACTTGGCGCTTGGTTCACCGAGAACGAGATGTCCCAATACAATACTCCCAGTCCTTTACAGACCGCCCAGATCGACCAGCCATCCAACAAAGTCCGTATACGTGCCGACCTTCAGGCTCTTTGGGAATCGGCCTACCTTACCATTGTACCCAAGCCTGTCTTCGTGGAAGCGCCAGCGTTTCAACCACCGACGTCTCAAATACCGCCTTCGCCTCAACCAGCATCAATGTCTCGGTCATCGGAGCCTACGACCGCCGCACCTGCGCCAGCTTCGTCAACAGCATACGCACTGGCTGTCCACGTGCTGGCTACGCCCACCTCTCAACTCGAAATAATTCCACTTTACCACAATCTGGCACTGCGCTTTCAGGAGCCGGGCAACGAGTTCTCCAGGCAGTACTTAGACTCCCGTGAATTCTTCTTTGCTCGCTTCGCCTGGTCGATCTTCCCTCTCCTGCAAAGCTTTCTCAACAAACAGCGCTGGATCGCCGTGCGTCGTAAACAAGGACAGTATAGCGACGTGCCAACAGGAACCCCTCCGGAAGTCCCTGAGTACGAATACAAATGGAGCATGCCTCAGCCAAGCAGCTGGAACAGCTCCCGAAAGAGGTCATGGTCACAGATATCCTCTGCTCGAGACGATGCCGCATGGGACGATGATGACGGTCATATGGAGGAACCTCAGTCACGAAAGCGGAAGCGACGGTCCTTTCCTTTCAAAGGATCGAATAGGAATTTGGACGAGGAGCCAGAATGGCTTGGGCATACGACACATAGGCGGAGAAAGGCACAGGCCTACGTAGCTGAGGTCGATGATGATGCTGATATGCTGCGTGGGCGATCACAAAGGGCACAGCCGTACATGGCTCAGGTCGATGATTATGAATTGCAACGGGATACACTTGATGGTTCGCCATCTTGGGGGGTAGATGGAAGCGGTGGAGGGGAGGAAGACGAACTACCCCGTGGCCGCAGGAGATATCGACGAACCGCCAGAAGCATCAGCCTGCGGCGGGAACCTGCTCCTGGTCTATCATTCTTATCACCGCCTGTGCCGAATCGAAGTAGTGGTCTTTCGATGCACACGGATGAAGAGGCTGTCGAGGGTAGCAGCAGCCTTGTCTTGCCATCAGATGGTGTAGTCACCAAGATTGGTCCCGAGTCCGTGGCTGAGGCAGAGGCTGCACTGCACGATGATAGCATCTAGATATGGTAGGTCAATTCATGATACCTCTATATTACGCTGGTAATTTACAAACGCTTTTCAGCTTTGTGAGAAGAGCATGCTTCTCCCAACCTGAATTAAAGAAGGCGCAACTTACCTTGACAGATGCTACTCGATTTATTGCACCTCTGCATCACTCTATCTCAGCCTCCTAGTTCAGCAAGGTCTGCCTTCAGGCTCCTGTAATAGAGTCTCGATCTCGTCCTCATAAATATCAAAAGAACGTCATCGTCTTACAGATTCAATCAAATAGCAATGTTTATGTAAAGTAGGAGGCCATGCCGTTATATCAGTCAGTCCAGCATATAGAAGCATGCAGTGATGTGGAGGAGTTGGGAGTCAAAACATCGATTCATACCTAGGGAAAGTACAGACAGAGAGGGCTCAGGACTTAGTCCCAAGATGCCAGATCACTGCCATTCTCAAGTGAAGCATATTACTGAGTGTGCAATAATGGCATGGAGCCTGCCTGTACTGCGTATGACATGAAATGGCAGTGAAAAGGGGTATCGAGAAACGGTCAGAAATTAGGCAGAAAAAAATGGTGCTCAGCAACCGCGTGAATACTGGACAAAACATAAAAGAGATAAAAGGGGGGAAAGAAATTTGCGAAAACAAAAAGAGAAGAGAATATATGGCAACATAGAAAGATAATCGAAAATGTCAAAAATGCAAAATAGTATGATGAGACTGGGACTTGAACCCAGGAGGATTGCTCCACCAGGAATGGTTGTTAAGGTTAACCTTAACCTGGCGCCATAACCAACTCGGCCATCTCACCGACTGTTGAAATTGGTTATGTACAAGATGATCATGTACCACCAGCAACTGGAGTTTACTTCGTAGTCCACTGCGTCATCTATCTCGCGGTTTATAGACCTTACGTTTCTTGAATATGATTACCGGTATTCTTCGTACCTGAAGTCAATGCCCAAAAAAAAAAAGAGAAGGCATGTTCATTGCTTAATCCTCGAAATGGAGCCTTCCAAGGCTACGCCTGATCATGTTCATGGATATTGTAATCACCTACGGGAGTGTGATCGCAGATCTCATCTCAATGGGCTTCTGATAGCGCAAAGTGTTGATGAAAGTATCCGACTCCCAATGATTGCGATACTTAATCAAGCGGGCAGTGGCTCCTATTTGCTACAAAACAATAGAGTCATTATGATGTCTATTTGGCTATAGAGTGGTAACTTGGGCCACATAAAGCACATTCCCCTAAAACACGGTGCCGTCGCTCTTGATGAGTATAGGGCTCGATTTAGTCTCCGGTCGATATTTTGCTGCGACCTCGCGCCCAGATTTCCATGTCCCAGCCTCGAGGAGTTGTGCCATACTCAAGTGAACGCCGTCGCCCATGCGAGACAGAATCCTGCTGTACAGAATGTCAATCAACACCAACGTCATGGCACGCCATTCGACTATAACATCATCTCCGGCATCGAAGAGTGGCAACTTCTCGCCAGATGCTTCCAAGCCTCGGGCAAGTGTCTCCTTTTTCAAGGATAGAACTCCCATATCGACGAATAGGCCGCCGTTGCGATATTCAGGCAAGGCGGTAAGAGAATCGGCGTGAACCCATTGCAACCCCAACACCCTTTGGAATGGGACCATCAACGAATATGTAAGCCACTGCGTAAGCTTATGGAAGGGTTGAATGTATTCCGCAACGTCATCGGACTTGGATGCTGCTGCCCCGTTCCGCAAAGTACTCAATGGCCATGCATCACCGATGGGAGTTCCGCCAATGGTCGTCCGATCTTTGGGCCAAGCAGGGATAAGAAGGGTCTGAAGGACATCCCAGAGAACAAGAATATCAAGATTCGAGGAGTCGCCAGCAGTCTTCACCATGTAATCTGGTATTCAATATTAGCAAGTGTCTAGACTTACAGGGCGCAAATGACAGAAGCTCTTACCAACAAGGTTGCCTGGACGGCCTTCGACCCCGAATACATCAGGATGGGCAAGTAAGGATTGTCCTAGGCTTCTGAGGAGGGCTGCACGAGATTCAACTCCCAACATAGGATTCTTGTCGGACACTTGAAAGCCCGCGGTGAGTGCACCTGTTGTTAGTTGTTCCAAGCCCTTCCCTAAGTACCACATGGAGTTAGTAAACAAGTATGCACCCACGAGAACTGGCGGTAATTACCATCGACAATGGGGATCTTTTCACCGGACTCAGAGGTGGTGAAAGCCAAAGAGTTGAACATATGAAGACTAGCCACCGCTATGCCTTCGCTCCGTTCGTAAACGTCACCCGTCTTGGGCTCATTGTAACGCCAGTGGTCACCCGCACCAGCATCCAAGAGCACTGAGACGAAGAACAGGTCGATAAGACGGCGAGTAAGCTCAAGATCATCACATCCTGCTTCCTTCCATTCCTGTATCTTGTTTGCAATACGCGGTACACCTCCGACCTCGAAATGCTGCCAACGCCCGTGAGGAGGGATGGTATCAAATTTGTCTGGGCCGAAATCGCGCTGGTGAGAAGAGTCAGTTTCTTGCTGCTTAACCAGCCTCGAGGACAGTTTGATCTCTAACCTTGATGACGGAAGCTACGAAGTCCACAACTTCATCCAATTTGTCTTCATGTAGATCGAAGTGGCTCAACTTGCCGGATTTGGCAACATCTCCCACGATTTTGGCGCGCTCTCTGATGGCGCGGAGAGACAGCAGGTACTTAACTTGAGAATCCATTTTGATAATTCGGAGGAAAACGCAAGTTGTGAGGAAGAATTAACAAACCCCTCCCCCCAAGAAAAATGTTCTGAAGTTTGCCGGTCCTGTATGATATATCTGTACTACATATCCAACCCCGCATGCCCGTTGATAGATACGGCGTGAGACACATTGCCAGAATATAAAAGGGTTAGGGTTTTCCACGAGTGCGTGCCCGTTCAAGGGCACCGACACCGGCACCGGCATGCCGAACGAAGCCAAACACCCAGACCAATTTCACCACAGGGTTAACGGACTTCCAAGAGACTATTAAGTACATTGCATGTCAATCTATCGATTCTCCACTTTCCGGTCCCTGCACCCCTGCAACGACGCTTCTCCGTGGCATGAGGGCATCACCAAGTTGACAGCTTGTATGACACATGCTTACGTGGTACGTGCGCCCAATGAACACCTGTGGCGCGTCTAAGTCTATATCAAGTGGATAAATTGATCGTATCACTCCTATTTCGGGCACTCAAGCACATGGTAGCGGAGGGACTACCTGATCGAACGGGTCCAACGAGATTATGCTATTTTTATGGGTGGATGGTTCGACAGTAGCGTCGATGGATAAGATCAGTAAACTCTTAGCTATGGCTGCTGTCCTCCAGACCATTCCGGCGCGGAGTATATAATCCGGTCGCGCCAGACTACGACCAGAAAGGGACATGATGAAGATCCTCATGTTCCTGAGAGACCGAGCATCCCCCTCTCCGGAACAGTTGTGATACTACCCATCATGAGTGCCATCGACGTCCATAGCTACCTAGGCAAATGAGAAAGGATAAATGCCGACGAGGCCCACTTACCGACGATGCGGGGCAACTTTGTCCCTCGCTCCCGGTAGAATTCTCGAAGGCATATCGCTGTTGAGGGTCAATTACCACCCCCCATTTCGGAAGGAATGGTGAGCTCTTAGGTGATGGGGCCGGGAGCTAAGGTGGACGATCGTGATATTAGTAGCTCTGGCCGTTTGGAGTAATACGGATGTCAAGTCTGAGACTATTTATTCCATTGGGAAGACCCCTATCATCATGACAAAGACCACATGCTCCTTGAGTCCTTCAGTCTATTCCAGCGTCCCTCATTCCCATCACTCCTTCCAGCAGGCAGACTCATTTGTTTGAGGTCTGAAACCCACGCTACCGAGTAAAACTGTCAATCTTGATTCAGATCGGAGCTTGAGCTTTATCGCAGAGATTTCTCTACACATATACACCATGGCATCAAACATTACCAAAACCAACACCAAGGGGGCTACAGTCCCCTTCATCATCGGCGGCAAAGAAATCGTCTCCCCCAATACCTTTGATGTCATCAACCCAGCATTAGGCAAGGCGGTCCACAAATGCAGTAGCGCCACAGAGGCAGACGCAACGGCTGCGGTCGACGCGGCCGCCAAGGCCCTCCCCGCCTGGAAGGCTATGGTTCCGACCAAGAGGAGGGAGATTTTCCTCAAGGCCGCCGAGCTGCTGGAGGCGCGACGGGAAGAGCTGGTGACCACCATGATGGAGGAACTCGGCGTACCGAGGATGTGGGCCGACTTCAACATCACTACCGCCAAGTCATTTACGGTGGATGTTGCCGGGAGGATAGTCACCATTGAGGGTAACCTGCCGACGCCCCAGGACCCCAACACTGGCGCTATGGTGATCAAGGAGCCGTTTGGTGTGGTTCTTGCCATTGCCCCCTGGTGAGCAAATTCTACGAAAGCCTCTCGCTTGCCTTACTTGGCGAGAGCCACTCGAGTAGATACAGAATACTAATTGAGCACCCAGGAACGCCCCCTACATTCTCGGAACCCGCTCCGTGATTTTCCCCATGGCAGCCGGCAACACAGTTGTCTTCAAGATAAGCGAACTGAGCCCCAAGACCATGTGGGGCATCTGCTCCGTGTTTGCAGACGCCGGCCTGCCCGATGGCGTGCTGAACATGATCGCCCACTCGCCCGCCAACGCGGCCGCCATCACGGGCCAGCTCATCGCCAACGAGCACATCAAGAAGATCAACTTCACCGGCTCGACCACGGTGGGCCGCATCATCGGCAGACTCGCCGGCGAGAACCTCAAGCCCGTGCTGCTCGAGCTCGGTGGCAAGGCGCCCGCCATCGTGTGGGAGGACGCGAACCTCGACCTCGCCGCGGACCAGTGCGCCCTGGGCGCGTTCCTGAACTCGGGACAGGTCTGCATGAGCACCGAGAAGGTGATCGTGCACAAGGCCGTGGTCGCCGAGTTCGAGAAGAGGTTCCTGGCCTCCATCGACAAGTTCTTCCCGGCCAGCGGCGAGGCCCCCCTGCTCATCAACCAGCCGGCGGTGGAGAAGGTCAAGAGGCTCCTCCGGGACGCGAGGGACAAGGGTGCGACGCTGCTGAACGGCGACTTTGAGGCCCGCGAGTCAGTGCCCACGCGTATAAGGCCCATCGTGGTCAAGGGTGTAACGGAGAAGATGGACCTGTACAAGACCGAGTCCTTCGGCCCCACAGTGGCGCTGTACGAGGTCGACACCGAGGAGGAGGCGTTGCGCCTTGCCAATGATAGCGATTATGGCTTGACGTCAGCGGTGTTTACCGAGGACCTGAGGCGCGGCCTGAGATTCGCCAAGGGCATCGAGACCGGGGCCTGCCATATTAATTCCATGAGTATCCATGACGAGTCCGCCTTGCCTCATGGTGGTGCGAAGGGCTCTGGATATGGACGGTTCTGCGCCTTTGGACTGGAGGAGTGGGTGAGGACGAAGACAATTACCTACCAATGGTGATGGACAGATAGCTGGACAAAAGGAAACCCAGAGAGATCGAGCGGGCGGCTTGCGTCATGAAATGAAGAAGATGCCGTGGGCCTGAAGGAGGAGGAGGTATGATGTTGCAATGTCGGCGTCCATGGTATCACGTCAGACGCATGACAGCCTCGGCATGGTTACATGCCGAGTGGTCTCCCATCCTATCAATATAATAATTTCGTCTGCCAGTCTGCCGGCCAAGGGCCCTGTTTTTGTGTCCCGCGAGATCTTCATCGGCACTGCGTCGGCATTTTTTGACCCTATGCAAGCATCCGTGATCCGAGGCGCAACCTCGGCCACGATTTCCAAGATCGATCTTACTTTTTTTCTGCTTCCGATCACCATTGGATGCAACTTAAGAAGTGGCATCGAGGTGTATCCTTGCAGGATGCTTCCCCGGAGGGCCGGGGCCGCCTTGAGAGCACCAAATCGGGGTTTAATATCGGAACAGCCTGTAGATCTGGCGTTCGGTCATCTCGCATCCAGGCTTGAATGCATGTCTCAGATTTACAAGTACTCTGTCAGACTGGAAGCCATCGTCATTGAGGCCTAAAATAGGGCGGCAGTGGGTCGCGAACCGGTCAGCTACTTGCACACATCTGCTGTCTTCCATTGGCGGGACCGACTTTCTGGTTCAGATTCTGCATATGTATGTTTCCCCGTAACTCTCCACACACATGCATCATCATCGACAGCCCTAGGGGACTTTTTATTCTTTGCTTCTGATCCGAGAGCCTGGGCATTGGCTATCCATTCTTTCTTCTGTGCTGCAACCGCACGGTCTTCCGCAAACCTTCGGGCGCCGCCGAGCATAAACACCTGATCGTCTCGCGCACACACACTCAACTTGATGCCTCGTGCTAGCTTCCAGAAGAATTCTGTCAAAAGGCAAAGATGCGACTGGTTTTTGTTTTTTTCGTGTGTGAATTACTACCGGGGAACACTTCCCCGTTGAGCCTCTATCTCCGCCACCCACCACCGATCCGCCGTAGCTGGACCGGTTTGAGTAAGTGATGGTTACGTTGTACTCGTGCAACGGAAACGAAGCCGTGGAACACCGATCTGGACAGCCCGTACTTGTCACGCGGAATATCTCCGAGATCTGACTGTTCTGGATCCTCTTTCTGGGCCAGACTGGCCAGGTCTGGGCATACGTACATCCGGTGAGGCTATTCGCGAGTGTCTTCCCCAATAGTGTCTAGCCGTATTGGAGGGCTGTCACCTGCTTGGCATGGCCTTTTTGAGTTCTGGCGTATCCACCGTTGTTATACCGGACACTGACCGATCTAGCTACGGCAAAATAACTAAGACCTTTTCCCAATAGACCCGGACTTTGACGAGGCGGGCAAACTCCACGCGCCGCCATTCTTTTGTCAACTTCCCATCGAGGCAGTCCATCATCCGCAACAAGCGGCAGCCGTAGCCCTCGGCCTTTCGCTTCCATCGCGTATCCAAGAAGGACTGTCCCACTTTGATATCTTAGGCCCCCGATGAAACTTGGTCTGACTAGGTAGATTATTTACATCAACCGGCTGTTGACCGCTGCCTCCATCCGAACAGCGAGTGAGGCGAGGATACGGCTACCACACCTGAGCATCAAGTACCCACCACCCACAACCCAAAATGACGTTTGCTTCTTCCATGCTAGATGAGGCTGAAAAGCCTCGTGCCCCACATCCCGCCCAAGAAAACGACGATGGGCTTCCTGATTCGGCGGCATGATCACTTTTTGGTGTTGAGGGGGCCGTGATCGTCTATCACATCGCGGCCGCTCTCCTGTATATGCCATCAGCCCTAAGCATAGACATGGGTCCCTGACAGGGCTGAGATGTCGGATTGTTGATGATATCATGAAATATATTCCAGGCACCATTTCTATGATTGGCTTACATATCTTGGAAATAGTGTAGATACTCACACCCCTTCCAGCTGGAGTGATGTAGTGAAGCTGAGGCTCCTAGAGACCTCCAGGGCTTAGTAGTCTAGTTCAGCTTACTCCGAAAGACCTCGGTGAGAACAAGTGGCCGGACTGATTTGGATGGGAAGGTGGGAGGGCTTGTTGGTGGGAGGGCTTGTTGGTGGGCAGGGGGTGAGCAAGTAATTGAACTGGGAGGTACGTTCGCATCGTGGAGAGGCCGGGAGCTGGTGAACATGTGTCCAGCAGCTGCGATGTGCCTCACCACGAAAGTCCGCCTATCACTGGACACTCTTTTTTTGGACTTCCAATGATGTGCTGCTGCTTTTCCTATTTTATTTTTTTGACGGGACTTCCGGGTGCTTCATGGAAACATAAAAGACGACATACACTCTCATTATCGAGCCTAAGGATACCTACCCATATGCCTTATCCTCTACTCCAACTTGAATCTTGTACCTATTCTATGGTGTATTACTATTCGTGTCTCTCCTCGATCGAAATTCGCGAAGACCTTTGCCAGAAATACTCTTTCTGGTCACTATTCCTTGTCTCCCACCTTTTGTTCCATCCTCACTTCCCTCCGACTCTACCATCTATTTCATCCTCAGACACACAAAGCCCTCTAACAAGAAACCTGTGCCCCTTCTCATCATACTCCTGGTGTTCTCGACCCAATGGCTCCAATACTCGAGAATTACTATGAGTATCTTACTCTGGGTCGTCTTTCTCTCGCAGGAACTGTCCTGGTAATACTGCCCCTTAGCAAATCCCTTCCAGTACTGTCTCACCACTGACACTGTTTGTTCTCACTCCTAGGCTATCACTCTATCTCTCGGCCAATTCATCTACAACATCTACTTCCACCCCCTCGCCCACTTCCCGGGACCTCTCCTATGGCGTGGCTCCAATCTCCCCAAGATTATCTCCCAGCTTCAAGGCAACATCCACCACCGTATGCTCGAGTTTCACCAGCAGTACGGCCCTGTCGTGCGTCTGGCCCCTAATGAGCTGACTTACACGACCGCCACCGCACTAAAGGAGATTTACGGCAACCGCAATGGGAAGAAGCCCATGCCGCCGCAGTTCTCGCTGGGTAGTCATGAGAAGAAGATGTTCGGTGCGACGAGCTTCATCTGGCTGGAGTCGCACCAGGAACACCATCACCATCGCAGGATATTTGCGCAAAGCTTCTCTGATAATTCACTCAAGGCTCAAGAGCCCGTTATCCAAGGCTACACGACGCTGATGATGGAGCGTTTCCGTGAGCGGGCGGCGAGGGGTGAGGCCATCGATCTGTGGGCGTGGTTCAACTTTTACACTTTCGTAAGTCTCGCCCCTCCCCTTCTTCTTCCTTCTTTATTCTTCCCAAGTTCGTACAAACTATGCAGCATGGCGGTATCTTTGGAAGACTATGAATCTCCTCGAGTCAACCCCGACCATTGAACTTTCTCTGGCTAAGCTGACAACAAGTACCATAGGACATCATCGGCGACCTCACCTTCAGCGAATCCTTCGACTGCGTCCGCAGGGGCCAGTTCCACCCCTGGATCTCCTTTATCTTCTCCAACCTCACCAACATGATGTACGCCCAGATGGTCACGACCATGGGCTTCCTCGGCACCTTCATCCAGGCCATAGTGCCGCGGAAAGTCATGGCCCAGGCGCACGCGCACGCCCAGTCCACAAGAGACAAAGTCGACCGGCGGCTCGCGCGCAAGGCAGACCGGCCAGACATAGTCAGCAGCATCCTGGCCAAGATCGACCAGCCCGGCGGCATCACGCGGGAGGAGCTGTACGCCGACAGCCAGATCCTCCTGATGGCCGGCAGCGAGACGGGGGCCACGCTGCTGGCCGTGGCGGTGTACTACCTGCTCCGGAACCCGGACAAGCTGGCCCGGCTGAGGGAGGAGATCCGGGGGAGCTTCTCGGACGAGGAGGAGATGGGGTATGCCCCCGTCTCGAAGATGCCGTACCTCCTGGCTGTCATCAACGAGGCCTTGCGGATCCACCCTTCCCTCCCCGCGGGCATCAACCGCTTCGTCCCGCAGGGCGGCGCCATGATCGACGGGAAGTACGTCGCTGAGGGCACCATCCTGCAGGTACCGCACTGGGCGACCTTCCACCTCGAGGAGAACTTCACGGACCCGTGGGAGTTTGTCCCTGAGAGGTGGCTGGACGACTGCCCCGAGCGGTATGCTGGTGACAACAGGGAGGTGTTTCAGCCCTTCAGCTTTGGCCAGCGGAATTGTATCGGGCGCGGCCTGGCGCTGATGGAGACGAGGCTGTGCCTGGCTCGGTTGGTGCTCAACTTTGATATGGAACTGATGCAGGATAGTGAGGATTGGACGGCGCAGAGGGTGTACTTGTTGTATGAGAAGAGGCCTTTGAATGTGAGGCTGGTTGAGGCGGTCAAGGGCGAGAAGATGTGATTTTGGGATGTTTTATGCCTTGCTTGGCGAACGAAATTATGGCGTTGTATGAAGGTTCGGATGTGTTATAAGGGGGTGGTTTACCCAGGGTGGGCCTGTGGTGGGAGGTTGTTTGTGTTTTTCATCAGAAGGCTTGGTGCTGAGCTGCCAGGCTCGAATAGGCACCGGCATTTTAGGTTAGTATCTGCTTCTTCACTGTTAGGATATTGATAGGATGCGTTACTGTGTAGGTATAGGTTCTATAAGAGAACACGACAAACTTTAAATCCATATCATTGTTGTGGTACGCCGTGTTGTTTTCTGAAATCCTTCAGAAGCCGGACTCAGAGAATCCCCAGCATGAGAATACCCATACCGTTAACGCATCCAAAGAACCCATACTTACCATAGCTCCACCTCAAAAACTCTATCACCCCTCGCGGACTTCTTGCCCATCCTGTCCTGCCGCTCACACGGTAGCAGCAAGTCCCAACACCCCAGCAACCCCCCAAGCAACCCCCCTCCCCAAGTTCCAGACCCCCCACTGATCAACAAGCCACTTCGCACCCTCCTCCCCCCTCGGCCCAACACCCTCCTCCTCCAGGTCCATCGCTTCCATCTCCTCCAATCCCTTCCACTCCAACCCCTTCATCTCCTCCGCCTTGCGCAGGATCCTCTTGTTGAGAGGGATGACGAATGCCCACGTGTACGGTGTGACAGATAGACACAGCGCGCCGGCCGCGAGGTAGAGGGCCCCTCTGGTGCCGGCAGAGAGACGGGTGTGGTAGTGGCCCGCCAGTGTGAGATAGAGTACGGTGGATAGGTTGCCGAGGAAGGGGAAGATGAGTTTGGTTACGTTGTAGCTGTTGGTCCACTGTCGTACCATTAATGGGGTGGGCGACTCGAGGAGGCGTGGGATTAGGAGGGTGGAGAGGGCGATGCTGCTGCCGGATGCTAGGGTTGAGATGAGGATGCTGGCTGCTTGGGTGAGGCGGATTGAGGTGGGTGGTGGGGTGGACATTGTATTGTGAGATGGGGCTTGGTCGCTCTTGGATTGTTCGGGTTCTTGATAGCAATGAGAGTATTTTCTTGATGTTGTAAGTTTTGCTACTTTGGTTTGGTGATAGGTTATTTGTTTGCGACGGGTGTTGAGCTGGGGAAGTTTGCGAGCAGTGACATCAGGGAAGATGATGATTGGTGTTAGTCATTCCAGGGACAACTTTATTGACATGTGCTACCCTGGCTGAACTGACAGGAACATCATGAGCTCCCAATGCATATGCGAGCCCAATGTCTACCCCGGAGTCTATATATGGAAGGCTTTGATAGAGATTCTAATATTGTACAAAGTTCGGATGCCATGTAATACACTATATCGTGTATAGACAAACGTTAAAATGTTTTAGCGGAGAGAGCTGATATGTAACAACAGCTACTCACTCACTCATTCATTCGTCCATTTACCGCACACTCTCACCCCCTATTCATTCCTTCCCCTTATACTTCAAATGATAAGTTTCCCACTCCTCGTCCGTGACCAGACCCGGTGCCCTAGCAACAGGCTCATCGCCCTTCTTACTCTTTGGGAAAGCAATGACATCCCTCACACTCCCCGTGTACCCCAGCGTAGCCACCAACCTATCCCACCCAAACGCAAACCCAGCATGAGGCGGGCACCCGGCCCTCAGGGCCTCCAACAGGTGACTGAAATGCTCAACGCCCTCATCGCTCATCTTCAAGACCTCCCGGAAGACATACTCCTGCACGGCAGCGATGTGGATACGCCGGGAGCCACCGCCGAGCTCCACGCCGTTGACCACCAGGTCGTAGTGGTCCGCCTTCACCTTGAGCGGGTCCGTGGCCAGGAGGTCGAAGTCCTCCGGCGTTAGGGGCGCCGTGAAGGGGTGGTGTGTCGAGCTGAAGCCGCTGGCGCCGTGCTGGCCCTCTGCAGGGTCGGAGGCGTCGTTTGTGGGTGTGAAGAGCGGGAAGCCCGTCACCCAGAGGAACCTGAAGCTCGGGTCGAACGGCAGCAGGCCCTGGGAGACGGCCTCGGCATAGATGTGGCGGCGCAGATCGCCGAGGGGTGTAGATCCGCCCTCGAAGGGCTTGTTAGGCCGGGCCTGGAAGATCACGAGGTCGCCTTCCTCGAGCTGGCCTAGGTTGGACAGGGTTGGGTCCGAGCCGTCTAGGAGCACAGTTGCTGCTTCGTGGCCTAGGGGTGAGAGGCCTGAAAGGGGCTTGCTCGCGTCAATGATGAGCGGGACGGCTTGGCCGTCGGAATTGTTGCGGAGGGGTTTGGGGAGGTTGTCCCAGAGGGACTTGACGAAATCGCGGGCAGGGCTGTCGAAGCGAAATACGCAGGCCTCTACGATGGGGTTCTCGAGGTAAGTTATCATGGAGGTGAAGCTATGGGGTAGTATGTGGTCGACACGTTGGATCTGCGCCACTGTTAGTTTTATTTCCCCTGTGATACTGCAACATCGGGTACACGGACCTTGTTGGGTATCCTCAGGTCTGGCTTGTCAGACCCATAGAGTGACATAACCTCCTGGTACGATATGCGCGGGAAGGGGGTTTGGTCTCTGTCTTGCGTCTTTGGATCAAGATAGGGGTAGTCTCGTGTGAATGGCTTTCCAGAATCCCTCCAAACTGGGCAATGGTCTCCATTAACCTCACGCACAGCCCAGTTTCTTCTGGTAGACCTGTACATTTTCCAGACTAGAGTCTCCACAAGCTTCATTACATCCTCGCCCTTGGCGAAGGACATCTCCAAATCCAACTACTGGACATTAGCACTGTGGTCATTACTGCGAGCAATGGGGAAGACAGAGAGGAGTCTTGATTTTACCTGTGTGAACTCGGGCTGTCTGTCGGCGCGGAGATCCTCATCTCTAAAACACCTTGCGAACTGGAAGTAGCCTCGTACACCAGCGGCCATGAGGATCTGCTTGTACTGCTGCGGACTTTGAGGTAGTGCGTAGGCATATCCGGGCCGCCTGGTTGGAACTAAAAACTCTCTGGCACCCTCTGGCGTAGACTTGAAAAGGACGGGTGTCTCGATATATTGGAAGCGGACCTCCTGGAAGAATCTGTGAGCGGACCGCGTCAATGCTTGCCGTAGTTGGAGTCTGTCCTGCAAGACATCGTCGAACCTCATCTGCAGGTGACGTGCGTGCGGTGGGAATTGAGCACCGTCGGAGATGATGATGTCCCTCGGGAACGGACTGAGCTCGTGGACCTCTTGGAGGGTGAGGTCGTAGGAGCCAATTTGTGTCGGATATTTAGGACCATAGTTTCTCTCGGATGGTTCAACCTTGTCTATCCTCCCTTTGAGGCACACTGAGCTCCAGGAGGGTACTTGTTTGAGCGCCTTGTGGAGGTGATGCTCCGGGGTATCCTTTTCCTCCCACGACGACTTGAACTGGAACTTGGGGCCCAAGTCTACTATGAGGTCCACAAAGCTCAGTTTCGACGAGATATCCCTGCGCTTGGAAAGGAAGCCATGAATGGTCACTACGTTTCCTTCCTTGAACATATGCGCTGGCGACTGATGCGGGAAGTCGACTATGAAGGATCATCATCAACAAGTGTGTTCTGGTTTGGTCTCGCGATGGGAGAGTATCACGTACAATATTTTCTAAATTCATGAAACTGTTCTGGAGAACCCTTGGCAGCCTTAGAGGAGGAGCCATTGGTATCTGCCAACGTGGCTCCTTCGTCATGAAAACCCCGTCTTTGCCTCTCACATAGACTCAGGTTTGCCCGTCGTTCTGCCCATTTTCGAGCGATGAGACCCGCTGCAGACTCACCAGAGCTACGTCCGGCCAGTGATACATGTGAGGTCAAGGGTCGCTGACATCGCAGCCCGGACCGCACAAGGCCATTCGCAGAAGGGAATCGCATGGATATGTCAGACTTCCCGAATGCAACAGGGCGCAGTGATCAAGTCGAACCTTGAAGAGGACTGTCATGAGACTGGGTGCTCGGGTTGGACTTGATAGGAAAGAAAAAGGTACATTGGAACTTGTACCTACGGAAATGGGCAGACGCCGTTCCGGGGCCGACATCATATGATTGGCTGGAAAAACAGTATGGGTCCACGCTTGCTGGAATCCCGGTTCGAAGCGTCAATATCTTCAGCGACGGTCGAGCACAGCTTTTTTGCAAGTTTTCCTCTTTTCTTCTTCATGAAGTTGATCCTTCCAATTCAATACAATGTGAGTAGCAACACCCTGATCTGCGCGTTACATGCTACAAGCTGTACATATACCTAGGTATATCATGACGACGATAACAGAAATGCTAATAAGAATTGTTGCAGATGATGAAAGCTTAGCGTGCTCCGTATGATCGATTCCACCTCTCGTCGCAGCCAACGCGCTCCCCTTGTGGGCTTAAGTGGCCTGGTTGTTGACGAGGGGACCGGATTCATGAAATAAGCGTTCGGCACAACCGACCTTGTTTAATCGGACGCCTTACAAGCATCTCTGACCCAGTTTTGGACATTGGAAGGATTGCTGTTATTCTCGACTGGCCGGCCATGTATGGATCTTTCAGTCTGGTTTCTGTTTCGTTCATCGTTTGACCCCGTCCCGTCCGAACGCGGGCAGTCACACCAAACAAGGGTGATGCTCAGCTGCCTTTGTGACGCCTCTTACCTGCGACTTGGATCCAGCTTTACTACTATGTACTACTACTATTAGTACATAGGTAGCCAGGATCTTGGATGGATGGTGGTTGGTGGCACGGGCATGCGACTGCATTTGCCTGCGTGTGCGAATAATATTCAGGACGACACGATGTGATGCTGGTCACCGTTGGACAGCTCAGTAGTTCTGAGCATCAAAAGCACCCCCCCCCCCCAACTCCTACCTACCCCTTTCCCATCCCCAAGTCAACAAGGAATTACTTGATCCTTACTTGTCACAGCGAGGCGCACAGAGGTTCCTGCTATGTTTCAAGACAACGAGCTACATACTTTGATGATGCCGGATGTCGGATGCTATGCACCAAATAGGCACCACAGGGTGTACAGGTAGAACATCAAATATGAACTGTTCTATATAGGTAGCCATAACATAACCCATAATATGAACGGCATACTATATATATATATATATACCTCGGTAGTCATACTAGATACCGAAATAGTTCATGAGATAACAACCACAGCTATTGGATTCAATTCTATCTACGTTGTAGTTACACTGCGCCAACATTAGAATATATATAGGGTGACAGTGACAAAGGTGACGGGCAAAACAAGGGTCTTGTCTTCGGGGCCAGAGTCAGTCCAGTGTGCTGACTACCCCGATCTGATCGTGCAGCCCGTGTTGCAGTGGCGGCCTAGCGTCACTATCCGTCAGCGCCCAACCGCCAAGGAGCAAGCAACCTTGACTTTCCAGACTTCCGTTTATCCTGACCTCATTTCACTTCACTTCAACCAGCCAGCCTGCCAGCCCAACCGACATCAACCCATTGACTGCACGTCGTGCATTCGACGTCGTTAACCAACCATTTTACTGTGCAAGCGATAGTCGCAAGCTCGCTTTGTTGTCCAGACTATCAGACGACTTCATACATAATTATCCTTTCTAGGTTATTGTCAACCTCGCTTACGTCGGCAGCTCGGGCGATTTCGTGTTGCGATTCAACCGACTTTCACCCATCCTCCACTCTCAACGTCAACTGTTCAACCCAAGGAACCCGTCGATGCCATGGCCGCTCTGTGAACTGCCTGAAGATCCCACTCCTGATCGACTTACCCTAGCCGACCGACCCCTTTTTTGTGCTTGGCGCATCATAGATTCCAACACATTGTCTTTGTCCGGCTATTGCCTCGTGTCGTTGAAGAGCCGCATCTCCGGGGGTTCAACCAGCTCGCTTCCGCCTATCCACCGCCCGCCAATTGCTCCTGTGTAATTTCCGTAACTTTCTGACGATCTACCCTTCCGCGCCAGCCTTGCAAACCCGCGAATACATACTTGCAACATCTACTGTCATTGACGAGAAGCGGTCAACATGGCAAGCTCATTCGAAAAGTCCGTCAAGGGCGCGACCAAGATTAAGGTCCGTGGCCCCTTGCTACCGAGCGGCCCCATGCGATGCGATGCGATGCGATGCGATCCCGCTAGATACATTTGATGAGAATTGGCGAGCAATAGAAGAAGCTGACGTTACCTTCGACTGCAGGCTGCGCCCCCCAAAACCAAGTACATCGAACACATCCTCGTAGCGACGCATGCCGGAGAGGCTGGGGTAGCTGAGCTCTTCCGGGCCCTGCAGCACCGGCTGAGGGACTCAACATGGACCGTCGTCTTCAAAAGTCTGATCACCGTCCATCTTATGATCAGGGAGGGGTCACCCGACGTTACATTAGCCTATCTAGCGAAACATAGGAATACGCTGGCTATGAGCATGTTTTCTGACGGTCAGTTTATGTCCCACGCGCGGAAGGTGGCCGTGGGCCAGGCTTCTACCGTCGGGAGGTTGCTGACCCCCCGCATACAGCCCAGACGCAAGGCCGGAATATACGACATTATGCAAACTACCTATCCGAACGAGCACGAGCGTACCGCGACACAAAGATCGATTGGGTACGGGGCAAGGAAAACAGACTTGAGAAGCTGTCCGTGGAGAAGGGATTGCTTAGGGAGACGGAGGCTGTTCAGAACCAGCTGAGAGCGCTGCTGGATTGCGATGTCGGTGCCCCATGTACAACTTTTTAGAGGTGGTGGCTGACGGGCAAATAGGTCATGGACAACGAGCCCGAGAACGAAATAACGGTTACGGTCTTCAGGCTTTTGGTGTTGGATCTGCTGGCGTTGTTCCAGGTGGTCAACCAAGCACTTATCAACATACTGGGTAAGAACCTTAAGTCCATACTGTTGCTGCTGCATCCTCTAATTACAGCGAGCAGGCCACTTCTTCGAGATGTCCAAGGTCGACGCGGAAAGAGCTATGGATATCTATCGCACATTCACCAAGCAGACAGACATGGTGGTCCAGTATCTAGGCGTGGCCCGCCAGTACGAGCACCACACGAGAGTCGAGGTTCCTAAGCTGAAACACGCTCCCGTGAATCTCGGCCGACAGTTGGAGGACTACCTGCACGATCCGGACTTCGAAATCCACAGGAGGCAGTACCTAGCTGAGTTGGAGGCCAAAAGGGGCAAGGGGGGGTCCAAACCATTTTTTACCTCCAAGAATGATTCTGCGACTAAGTCGACTTCCAGCCCCAGCAACACGCCATTCCCGAGCGTCAATGGCTCTTCGTCTACGGAGAGCAAACCAGCACCAGTATCCAAGGGCCCAGACCCGGATTTGATCGATTTCTTCGATTCGATAGAGCAGAACCAGACCACGCTGGGTGCGCAACCGGCCGCGGCGCCGGGGCAGGTGGGGGCATCGCCCTGGGGAGCAAGCAATGGTTTCCAACCACAGCCCACTGGTTTCCAACCACAACCTACTGGCTTCCAGAACGGCTTCGCACCACAGCAAACGGGCTTTCAAACGACAAACCCCTTCCAACAGAGTATGGGACCTTTCCCACAACAGCAGCAGGCACCACAGCAGCAGCAATTACAGCCATCATACACCGGCGCAGGCTTCGGTGGCTTCTCACCCCAACCTGGATTCCAGACCTCGTTGGCTCCTATCCCGCAGGAATCAGCAGTCTCTACATACCAGACGGGTGTATCCATGCCCAACCTGCAAGCGCAACAACAGACCACCAATCCGTTCAGACAATCAATGATGATGACGGGCCAGGCGACTGGCATGGCCCCACAATCTGTGCCGACAAACCCTCCGTCAATTGCCCCCCAACACACATCCACTAACCCCTTCGCTCGAACATCCCCAGCAGCTACCAACCCAGCCCCCTTCCAGACCCCACCACCGGCAGCACCTCTCCAGGCCATGGCAACCGGGACGAATCCCTTTGCGAAGAACTTCACCGGCTCTGCTCAGCAACAGCAAAGGCCAGCAACGAGTGCTGGATTGGCGCCCCAGCCCACGGGTGCGACAAACCCTTTCCGACAGTCGCAATTTGTCAACCATAACACGGGCATGGGCTGGCAGCACAACCAGCAGTCGATGGGTGGTGGGTTGGATAACCTACCGACGGTCCCTGTGTTCCCCAGGCCGGCGCAACAGGCTCCTTGGCAACAGTAGTGCTTCCCCTTGGTGCTTGAAGGAGCTGGAACGAGGTTATGGAAATTCGAGGAAGAGCATCTGAGATGGACCAGATAGTAACACGTACTTTCGCTCATCTGGCAGCATTGTTTTGTTAAGGTTCTGTATTTGCAGAGCGTGGCGTTTGGCGGGGCGTGCATGAAACGGGTCGCTTTGGGTTGAGGAAAGGTTAGTGGAAGGCGGTATTAGACGACGTAAAGGGGGCTTTGATAGGCTACCTAGTGTAAATAGCCGAGGAGGAGGAGGAGGCTATCGTTGCTGCTGCTGCTCAAAGTAGTCCGTTTTTTGCAAATCGGTATAGGTACGTTCAAAGATTGTACGCAATAAAGCTTAATGGATGTATGAAGACCGCTCCAAGGCGAGATTCTACATCGATTCCTCTCATTCCATCTGGCCCTAGAGATCTAAGCCTACCTTGTTTCACGTGAGTTGGATGTTTTGTGCATCATGGTAATCAACCTCATACGTGTCATCCCTTTCCATAAAACGCCGTCGCTATGCAAACCCCCCATAAGGACGAAAACGACTCATCAAACACCCCCTGCAGCGTCCACAGCCCTCACACTCAAGGTACCGCGCGTGGCCAGTCTTCTTATGCGGCGACGTCTCGTCCTAGTAGTCGTCCACCTCCATCTTGACAGTCACGGGCTCTTCCTTCTTCACCACGGGGCCTTGGAACTGCTGCTGCGCCTCTTGCTTCAAGCTCGCCTCGGCGGTCTCCCTGTCCGTCTCCTTCTTGATCTCGGTTGTCTCCCTCTTCACCTCGGTCTTCGCCTTCTCATCTGCAGGGCCATCAGCCTGGCCAGCCGCCAAGCCTGCACCCTCGGTCGCGACGTCCCGGAGGTCCAATCCTACCTGGCCCGTCTCTTTCTCGTCACCGATGAACACGGCCAGCCCGGCAAAGGCCTCGAACATGGACCGGGAGTAATACTCCTGGATGTCATACCCGCCAGCCGTGTACTTGTGGTCTCGCCGGGCGCCATCCAGGAAAGGGTTCTTGTAATCCCTCTGGAGCTCATACCTGCTCGGCTGCAGGTCCAACCTTCCGAAGGGATCGTATGGTCCCGTGTCGGCATCAGACCCACTGCCACTGCCACCCGCATCTCCGCCCTTCTTCTTCAACCCACGAATAGACAAACCCCCACCCGCCGCCGCAGCAGCCCGCCGCAGCGACGCCGCCTCGCTGGCAGCAAGCTCCTCCTTCCGGTGCTGCCCGCGCTTCTTGAGCATGACCCTGGCGGCCTGGCCCTGGGGCGCGCGCGCGAGCGTGTCGAGGTCCTCCTCCCTCTGCCGCACTCTCTCCAGCTTCTCCTCCTCCTCGGCCCGCACGACCTCCATCCTCCTCTGGCGCGCGGCCTCCTTCTCGGCGGCGATCTGCCTCCTCGTGCTCTCGCGCGCCTTCTCGCCCGCGCGCTTGTTGCGCTCGATCTCCGCCCGGTGGTGCTCCTCCCACTGGAGCAGCTTCTCCTCCGCCGCGCCCTGCGCCCCCGCCGCGCCGTACACCAGGTCCATCGTCAGCGACTCCACCATCTCGAGGTACTCGTTGAAGCTGGCGAGGTCCTCGAACTCGTCCTCGGTCTTGTTGAAGACGGCGGCCACGCGCCGCCGGATGTCGACCTCGCGCTCCACGCTCAGGTCGCCGAAGGTGGGCTCCCGGAAGGCCTTCTTGCGGAGCGTCTTGTGGCAGCCTATGTAGGGGCACTGGTTAGGCCCGTTCTCGAAGAGCCGGTCCACGCAGTTGTTGCACAGCGCGTGGTAGCATTCCGGGTTGATGAGGAACCGCATCGACTTGTTCATGTACCGGAGGGTCTTGCAGATCGGACATTGCTCCTCGCCGGACTGGTTGGTCAGGGAGGTGCTGATCGGGGCGGCGGAGGAGGCGGAGGAGGAGGCGGGGATTGGCCCCGTGTTGGGCTTGCGAGACATCGTGGGTTGGTCGGGGACGGTATCGGTCGTGCGTGAATGGTAGGTAGGTGGGTATTGCGAGAAGATGAGATGGGATGATAAGCTATGGAGAGGGAAACATCGGTTGGTTGGTGTCAGGTCTGGTCTTGTCTGAAGGACGAGACAAGAACTCGGCTCCACGGCTGAGGAGGCAAACGTGAACCTGTATGTATGTATGTATGTATGTATGTACCTAGGTATGTATGTGTGTATATGTGAGCGAGTGTGGTCCGGCGAGGCTGATAAAATGGGCTGACGCAGCAGTGTTCATTCAGGCGCTCCTGCCTAGAATAAGGTTGAGCTTTCCAATCCGATTGGCGCTGGGAAGACTGTTGATACAGGGGTAGCTTCCGTGGGGTAGCACTGGAAGACCCCACTAGACTTTTGCAAGCTGAACGATCTCCAAGATTCCATCATCATCAGCCTTCTCTTCAGATTCCACCGATTTCTGAGAAGCATTCACACTCAGTACAGCCACAACTCTTTGAATACAACTACCAGCTTTCAATATGACAGACAAAGGTACGTAGAGCTGCAGAACTTACATCGAGATCTTGCGAGAACCACAAATCGTGTCGACTATATCTGTTACTGGCTATATGTTTCTCGATCCGTCCACATACAGCCTCGACTGACCAACCTACCGTCTCTATAGAGCCCACCGCCGCCGAGGAAGCAGCCGCCCGCGCCAAGGAGAGAGCCGAGCAGGACGCCCTCCCTTACAAGTGGCAGCAGACGATCGCCGACCTCGACATTACCATCACTGGAATCCCCGGAAACTACAAGGGCAGGGACCTCGTTGTCGACATCAAGCGGCAGAGCCTTAAGGCTGGAGTCAAGGGGCAGGAGCCTGTCATAAATGTACGCTCATATACCCACCCGTCCTCACCCACCCACAAATATATATATACACAACAAATTTCTAAGTACTAACCGGGGTTTGTATCAACATGCAGGGCGACCTCCCCCACGCAATCCACGTCGACGACTCCACCTGGACTCTCACCACGGCGCCGGATGGGACCAAGTCGATCGAGATCCACCTGGACAAGGTGAACAAGATGGAGTGGTGGGCGCACGCGCTGGCCGATGCCCCCAAGATCGACGTGACCAAGATCACGCCCGAGTCGTCCAAGCTGTCTGACCTCGACGGCGAGACGAGGACCATGGTCGAGAAGATGATGTTTGACCAGCGCCAGAAGGAGGCCGGTCTGCCGACGAGCGAGGAGCAGAAGAAGTTGGACATACTCAAGAAGTTCAAGGATCAGCACCCCGAGATGGACTTCAGCAACGCGAAGGTCAACTAAGGAGAATGGCTGGCGAGGAAGGACTATCTGCATGGGCCATGATGGAGACATCACGGCGCACCCCTTGGCGTGGGGAGTGCATCATTGAGTTGGAGTTTGGGGAAAAGCTGTATGATACCGTTTATTTTCACGAGGCATGATCAAACTTATTAAAAAAAAAATCTAAAAAAAAATCTCAGGCATATATCCAAACAAGAGCCGTATATGTCTAGTGAATAATATTGCCCCCAGGGTGAGGGTGGAGGGCATCCACATGTATACATGTGAGGGGTGAAACGAAACGCCAGACCACGGGTGAAGACGAAGCTTCAGAGGTCAGGGGTCAGAAGGCCCATCATGATTTAATCTTGGAATTTCCCATACCGAGTATGCAGATTGGAAGACTGCCACTCAACACATCATCTTGCGACGATTTGGGTTCCGTACATACACTGGGGAGCTTGAGAGCCTCATGGGGCACTCCTGACTAGAGACTTACTGTGACGTCTGCTTTTTAGCAGACCGAAATACTGAGGACCTCCGGCAACCTTGATGACACAGATTTGATGATTTAGGCCCAGAGCTATGCTGAATTATGAGGACAACATGACACTGGAGCCCCCTCCCCCCAGTAACAGTGGTAGGACGTCTCTAGTGATCTGGAGACTCCCACCTGACCATCCACCTCTTGGCTAACCGAAAAAAAATCACTGCCTCGCCAGCCTAGCAGCCTTAAAACGGCTCATCCGCTTGCCACTCTCCTCAACCTCCTCGGGGTATTCTATAGCTGATTCCTCCTCCTGCACGAACCCACCCTGCTTCAGGATCATCCTGTTCCGCATGCGATGGTACTCAACAGCGGCTTCCTGGTGCAACAGCGTCGCGTCGAACTGGTCTGGCTCCTTCGCCTCGACAGGTGTGTCACGCTCCACGATCGTGCTGGCCAGCGTCTTGCCTTCCGGGCCAGTCGGTGCGGTCCGCACGTCTCCATCGTCGACGGTTTTATCGAGGAAGCGCGCCGGAGCATCGGCTGGGCCTTTGGGTCGAGATGGTAATGTTTTGGCTGCGAGCGGGGTCTCCGCGGGAGTGGTGGCTGTGGTTGTTGTGCGTGCTTTCTTGAAGCGGGAGGTCTTCTTGGGCTCGGCCGGTGCAGGTGCTGCTGGTGCAGCTGCTGGTGCAGAACTCCGCTCCACGATTGTGCCCTTCATGGGGTCGACGAACGGCTGTTGAGGCTCCTCGGCTGTCGACACTGGTTTGGTTGTTGTATCGGGAGCGACATCCACTGCGCTGGCGAACTTGACACCCTTCTTCTTGGGCTTATCCTCCTGGGCGGACTCGACGTCGCCCTTCATGGAGGACTTGGCCGGCTGGTTCGCCGGTGCTGGCTGAACAGCAATTCGCGCGATGCCCTCGTCGGGTACCTTGCCGTTGGCCTTTGCCTCCGCCTCCTCTTCAATCTCACGTGTCGACTTGATCCCCAGCTTCGCCTCGAGCTCCTGCATACGCCTCCGATACTTGTCGTCCACGGCTCGGTACTTGTACCGTCCATGCTCGTCTTCATCCTCGTCATCATCGTAGTCGTCATCATCATCATCAAATTCCATCTCAGAGTATTCTGAGTTCGAGCCCTCGTCGATCTCGAGCTCTGCAACGATGGGCGCGATGTCCGTCATGCTATATCTCAGCATCTCTCGGCGCAATTCTGCGTCGTCGTCGGACTCGTCCTCGGGTATCACCGGATCCGCAATTGGGTTTGCTTGCTCCTTTGCTTGCTGCATGATCTGTTCCAAACGCTCGGCCGTCCGCGTCATGGGTTGGTCGTCGCTCGCGTTTGGATCATGGCCTGGCTTTGTGTCTTCCGCGAAGGACACAGCCTTTTTCAGGTGGGGCCTCTCCGAGTCTGTTTCCACCACTTCATCTGGCTTGGTTGGCGTTTGCTGTTTCATAGGGTGTCCGTCTTCCGCCTCTTCCACCTCTTCCACTATTTCCTTGGGCGTGTCCTCAGTCTCTGCACCTCCCTTGGACTCGTTTTTTGACTTTTGGCTCATCTCAGCCAAGTCCTTCTCCTTGATCCCAGCCTTCTCCAACGCCTCGCGGATCTGGGGCTGCATATCCCCAGGCCTCTGTAACCGATAAGATTTGACATGATCATCATCATCTAACTCCTCAATGATGTCCGTGATAGGCAGTCCCGAGTCCTCATCCCTCACGTCCGGATTTACTACAATGCACGCCTTCTCATACTTCTGCTCCGCGATTTCGAGCTGCTTCTCCAGAGTCTGCACATTCTTGGAGACGTAGTCAATGCGTCTCGACAAGATGTTGATAATCTGCGACTTGGGCTTCGGCTTTGCTTCGCCAAAGATCTCCTTGACTTCCTTCTGGGTGACAACCTGGCCCTCAAACTCGTCGCATACCCTTTCCAGGTCCGCGCGGTCTAGAGGTTCGGGTATGGCTTCGACTTCCTCCTTCAGCTCTTCGTACTCGGCGTCGCACATGCGCCAGTGAGTGAGAGCCTTGCGGAGTTTCTCGACGTTTTCTTCAAGCTGGCGACGGTGCCGTTCCAGGTCTAGGAAATGGTCTTTGATGTTTGCGGTTGCCATTTTGAATTCACACTCCAGTGACACGGATTTGTGTGCAATGACTTTGGTTGCTGCAACGAAGCGAGGGAAAGGTTGTGAAGAAATCTGTGATGCATCCAGACGACTGAAAATTTAGGCTTATGTAAGTAATCAATTGAGGCTTCAATGTTACTGAGGATCACCCAAGCCAAACCCCCCCCCCCCCCACCGAAAAACCCTACACCTGAGAATATGTAGGGTTAAACCCTATATTGCTTACATTGATATACTCCTATAATCAAATCCAAGGTTCGCTCCCTCCCCTATTTAACTCCACGCCTGGCATATCACCACATTTCTGGGACATCCACTTCACGACATTCTTGGCGAATTCCTTCGTGTCATCAGCAACACTTCCCATGACAGGATGGGCATACTAACAGTGGACGTGATGCGGTGATGTTCGTGTGCGGCTTACCAAGGAGAAATTGAAGGAGAGCAAAATTCATCCGGTCTCTCCACAACGGGCCGTTTCAACCGGAAGCCATGGCCAGTTTCAAGAATCCTAATTGAGTCAAGTTGAGAATTCACCTCAGCAACCCCTTAACACGTTATTGAGTGTGAACCATCTCGTGGTCACCATGCCATGCGACCCGTTGGGTATAATCACAGCGCTATTCCGCCGCCTGGATAGCATCTCAACATATGCAATAAACTGCCAACCAAAGGCGGCCGCGGGTGCACAGAATAGCATCGCGTTGTGTGGATGCTTACCACCTTCCCAGCCTATACCCTTTAATCTGCATATATATGCCGCTGCCCCGTCCATCGACAGATTGACTGGCCCATCCTGGCAATGATCGCCAAATCTTCTGCTCTTGTGTCCGGGATGCTGGCCGAGAGCAATTGAATTTCCGTCCTATCAGCCACCATCGCTCTTTGCGTGCCGCCCACCCGTTTCCTCACGTCGTTTCAAGCCCCAGAGAAACCTTCCGGAAAAGGATGAGGCCCCGTCCGAATGTTACTATGGTCAGTGATATCTAGCTGCTGCAATCCATCGCTAGTCCGTTGCTTATCGATTGTGAGATAGATGATTTCCAGGACTAAGGCAAGGGCTATTGCCGCTCGAATAGGAGAGGTTGACTACAAGAATCTGGTCCTAGCTTATATATAAAGTTATATACAAGCTTCTTCCCCGTTTCCTGCTTATTTCGATCTGAGCTGGATCGTGTCGAGTCAAACTTGGTCCTCTACTGCCACACTCGAAACATCACCTCACCTCACCTCGCCCCAATCCACCACAAGACCAACAACAAGATGTTGTCCTCCGTCAAGACCGCCCTCTCCCTCTCCCTCCTCTCCCTCCTCGCCTCCCCGGCCTCCGCCGTGTCATGGTACTTCCTCGTCTACTACCCGGCCTCGGGGGCCTACTTCACCGAGTTCTCCGGCAAGATGGTGGTCCCCGAGCTTCCCGAGGCGGCGACCTACTACCTCTGGCCGGGCCTGCAGCCCACCGACAGCTCGGGCGTGTACCAGAACGTTCTCGACGGCAGGAGCGGGACGTGGTGGTTCGGTAGTGGCTGGTGCTGCAGCAACCCTACGCTGTCCTGGGGCTCCGGGTTCAGCACGTACAAGGGCGACGTCAACACCTTTAGCAACGTGAGGACTGATGACACGAACTGGACGACGACCGTTGTTCATGGGTCTACGGGGACGACGGAGGTGAACACGTTCGCGTTGAGTGATAAGGACTTTAACCAGGCTCTGTTTGCCATTGAGTTGTAAGTATTTCCCCCTGTATACGTAATATGCGTCTCCTATGATGTGTGAGGTGTCTGGTGCTGATATGTATTCGCTTTAGGTACGATGTCAGCTGGGACTTCGGCGCTCTTACCTTCGAGGACGTCACCATCAAGGCGGAGGGCAGCACAGACTCGTCGTGGTGCACGTCTAACCCTACCAACTACAACTCTGCTACTGTCTACAGCATCACTGGCGCGAAGGCTTCCGTCAGTGGTACCACGGTCACTTGCACCATCGAGTCGGTCGTGCTGGAGAGCCCTGCTTAAGATGTTGACGACAAGTCGTCAACTTGGTGGTCCCGGTTTGGGAGCCTCTCTAGGTGGGGTTTTGGCTGTACCCCAGAACTTGAATGTTCCTTCTGGTTCCCATGGCACATGTTACCCGAGTGAAAACGGATATCAAACAGCATTGTGGAATTCCGTTGTATATAGAGATGCATGCAATATGTAAATGCAGATATCCAATAACGCTCTAATGCTGATATGATATGAACAAATGTGACATTCTGAGAAGTGCAAGGGCTACTCAATCGTGATTACCATTTTATGACCTACTCACCCGCCTCGTCTCCTCGATGCCCTCGGTCTGTGCCCCAAGCAGGGCAGTCTCTTCGTCAACTGGCTTCGATGCCTCCTTCGGCTTGGCGGCCTTCGTCTTATGCAGCGCAGACCACAGCGTACTCGCAATAACAATAGCACCACCAAACAGACTCCATCCACCAGGCAGAACGCCCCAAATAGCCCAGTCAAACATCAGAGCAAAGATAACCTGGGTATAGAGCATCGACGTAGCCTTGGGGCTCTTATCCAGCGTCAGGCCCTTCGTCAACAAGAACTGCAAGATAAACCCAAGGAACCCCATGAGGAGCAGAAGCACCCACTCCCGCACGGAGTGAGGCTTGACGAAGCCGATCCCGGGAATAGCGAGGAGCGCGACGGTGGAGCCGACAGTGGCGACGAAGGCGAAGTAGTTCACGCTCATGAGGGCGTGCGCCCTGTTGCCGATGACGCGGATCGTGGTGTACGCCCCCGAGGCGCCGAAGATGCCGACTATGGCGACGGCGATGGCGATCATGCGCTGCGCGGACGTGACCTCGTCCAGGTCGCCTGAGGTGGCGTTCGCGCGGATGTGGTCGTCGACCTTGCCGAAGATGCTCTCCGGGTGGGCGATGAAGATGACGCCGACCAGGGCCACCAGGCCCGCTGTGAGTTCCTTGCGGGTGAAGGACTGGCCTAGGAAGACGGAACATGCCCAGGCTGTAACTATGGGGACTAGGAAGCGGAAGACTGTTGCCTCGGCCAGGGGAAGGTAGTGGACGGAATCTGGCGGGTGGGTTAGTTTGGTCGTTACTATTTCAAGGGGGGTTCTGTTGAAGGTTTTGGTCGGGGTAAGTAAACTCACAGTATAATGTGAAGAGGCCCATGAAGCCAAACGATGCACGCAGGACAAGCCACCCTCTCACTTCTGGGTTTCCGAAGGGAAAATATGGCACACTCCTCCACCACATGTAAAGTGAGCTTAGTATAAAGGTTACACCCATACGGGCAGCGATGATCTGGAAAAACAAGTCAATAAATATTCCTTGTTATTCTCACAAGGAGGGAGTGAGCTACGGACCTGGAGAGTATGGAAGCCAGCACCGCCCTGCTGCAGAAAGCGGGCAATGGCATCCATGGAGGAGCCGCAGACCTCAGAGAGGAGGATCAAAAGGGCGCCTTGGTTGTTTTCCCATATTGACCGCCAAGCACTTTGCTTGTGTTCTGTGACGGAAATCTCATCGTCCTCAACTTGAGAGACGTTGGCGGCGACTCCATTGGGCGCCATTTTCGGTATAGTTGATTGGACTGAGTCTTCCTGAAAACCACACAACCAATCGACAAATCAAGACAAGACAGAACGGCAAGTAACAACAGCACCTCTTGAGAAATTCTCAGGTATATAAACAATGTCAGACTGCTGACAGGGGCAAGGTATTAGAGCGAAAAAAGAAACCAGAGGCACTACAAAAGTCACCTGTCCGCCGGGAGGAAGAAAGCCTTGTGACAAAAATTTGATTTCGGACCGGCATAGGCGTGTCTCCACCCAGCTTTTTCTTATGCCGAAGACGAAAGCCGGCTCCGCAAGAGGGTAACAGCGGCGGCAAATGTACATGCGAAAGCCGAGACGGGCCTTGTTATGTAGTACGATGGACCTCTTGTGTTCCAAGGTTATTTTTGTATTGAAGATGGTGCTAGAGTGCGACACAAGACGCATGTTAGTGTAGTAGCCGTTGATGGTGTGTAGCCTTGGCCTCTCATCTTCTTCATGTAGATCCTGAGACCTGGTGACGACCAGGAAGCTGTGGTGTCACGGGCTAATGTAGGAGGAGAAGGCCGTGGGGGAGTTATATAATAGGGCTTAATATAGGCTGTGAAACACTGGGATTGCTTCTTGCGATGAACAATATAAGTTCACGGAAAATAAGCGGTTACCGGTATGATAAATCAATACGTTGCTAGATAACTTCAGTCCTGTACCCCGTTGTCCGCACCCCGCCACACCCGAGACTGCCTATTAGACGGTTCAGGCTCCACAGTAGATCGCTGAGGACTAGGCCCTTTAGATCCCTGCCCCGTCCCGTCGACAGGGCTGACGTCAAACTCCCCGGTGCGTGCCGAGGATTCGAGCTTCCTCTGTTACATGTACTCACTCTCCGTCGACATGCATTCATGAGAAGCTCGCAGGCCTTTGTCTTGTTTCTATGCAACATCATTCGAGTCGAAATATTTCCTACCCTGCAGGATTCTTCTCACCCCAAGGGGACTTTGCACACCCCGTGTGCTCCCCAACCTCGCGTTGATGACAAGCTCCCTTGGCCCCAAAAGGACTCTGGAATGCATCGCCAACCAGGACTTTGCAACCCTTATAAACTCCCACGTCCAACGGCCACCCGGCACCATGTTGCCGGTCCCAGCCCTGTCCTTCACCATCCCCAGCATCCACGATGATACGACCCTCGAGTGCCGGATCTATCATCCGCAATCTCTGGCCGCGAACCCTCGATCCCCACCATGGCGCAAGCACGCCGCCATCGTCGCGCATCCGTACGCGCCCTTGGGGGGATGCTACGATGATTCCATCGTCGAGATAGTGTCTGCGACGCTGTTGAGACAGGGTTTTCTCGTGGGCACGTTCAACTTCAGAGGCGCGGGGAACTCTACGGGCCGGACGAGTTGGACGGCAAGGGCAGAGAGGGGCGATTATATGAGCTTTGTGGGATTTGTGTATCATTATGTGCACTATCTGGATCCCTTTCGACAAATCCCAGAGAGTTCTACGGACTTGCCTTCTCTCCCGGCTGATCCTGCCAGCCAGCAGGCTGTTGAGGGTGCCGCGACAGAGCCCGTAGATCCTCCTGTCCTCCTTCAATGCGGGTACTCTTATGGCGCAATGATCACGAACCTTCTTCCGCCTCTCGGCGAGATTATAGAACACTTTACGGCTCCCAAGAACGCATCTGCTGCAGCGGACATCCGACTGCGAGCGCAACACCTCGCGGAGCAACAGAATGTCATACTGGCTAGTGCGCGGGCAGCTATGTTGCAGCCAAATAGCCCCGTGTCACATAGGAAGGCAGCGTTCGGTATACGTGTTGGAGGTGACGAGGACAAAAGACGGAGTCAAGAACACGTTAGAAGAAAGAGCTTTGCCATTGATGCGGAGGAAATGATACGCGCGGGCGTTGCGGAGCTGATGAAGAAGACGAAGAACCACCAACTACACATTCACAGGAAGAAGAAAGAAGCATCGAAGGAGCATGATAGCCCGGCTGCCAAAGGCGGAGAGGGACAGCAAGAGGAGAAGGAGCCAGATAATTTGCCTCCTGTGACAGGTCTGGTGCTTCCGAGAGCCGCCTACCTACTAATTTCCCCGCCTATCGGATGGGCCACGCACTTAATGACGCTGAATCTGGGCAACCCGATGTCCAGCCTGTTTGGAAAGTTCCCCAAGCCGGCCAGGGGAAAGGACAAGCACAAGGAAGAACCGGCACCGGCCACCACCGCAGCGGAGTCCAAGGAAGAGAGGCAAAAACTGATGGGAAACCCAACGCTCGCCATATACGGCGACTCAGACGTCTTCGTAGCCGTCAAGAGGTTCCGCGAGTGGGCTTCGAAGCTCCAGTCCCCGCCGGGGTCCAGATTCAGGGCCCACGAGATCTCAACAGCTGGGCACTTCTATATCGAGCAGGGGACGGCGCAGAGGCTTGCTGACGCTGTGGGGACCTTTTCAGGCGAATTGTTGGCGCGGAGTGAATGAGGCGTGAGAGTGGTGGGATAGTGGGACTCATGATAACGAGTATTGAATATGGATTAGAGATGATACCCTGGAGTTTAGTCGGAAATGTCACCATAGCATGGTTATTTGCTCATGCTCTCTCCACTTGCATGAGCACTCGGCTGTGAGTAAGTAAGTCGTGCAACGCTGAATGCCAAAGAGGAGTATCCCCGCGGGGTTCTCTAGATCACAGATATGGAGTACATTAGGGTTAAACAGCAGCTGCCCGTTCCAAGCATGGAGGAAGGGTTTGCTGCAAGTCCCCCCTATCTTGGTGGAGCAGATGATCATCCTTTTCACAAGGAAAAGCAGGCTGAACCCCTATTTTCGTCTGACATGAGTCCTGTTTGGCATGAGAGGTCATGTTCACATGCTTGTAAGCGCGCTTGTATGGTCTGCCGGTCAGTTAGAAGTTGGCATCCCTTCCCCGCGGGGTTTCCCAATTTCTGCTTGTGACCCGGGGGGGTCTGGGTCACTGGGCCTGAGTACAGTTTGGGTTTCGCGGGGTGTGCATGCAAGATCCATACTACCTCGGAAGAGGTGGTGTGAACACAGCCTTGTAAAACAATGAGGTTTCAGCGGAGCATGGCCGGCCATAGAGCGGGATGACTTATACTTCCTGTTGTAGATTGGCTCCCTCTTCATCCGTCGGCTCGATGTTCCAGCCGCACGCCGAACTGCGTATAGGAATCAAGGCCCGGAAGGATTTGATTCCCGGATTGAGTGTTGCCGCACCTATTCATGAGTAAGTAGTATTATGACTAACTTGATATGGGGGGGGGGGGGTCATAGAGAAGGCGCAGGCCGAAGGCAGTGTAAGTTGACTATTAGTCGGCTACATGATGAAGTTGATGAGATTGAATCCAGAAGGTGTATGGGCACGGCATTATCTTCGTCTCATGTCAGATTTACTACTCCCTTCGAACGCCTTGATCTTATGTGAGACTTTCATCCTTATGGGTTGGGTTGTATTCAAGGGCAGTTCAACACGTTGTCAGGTCTCAAACTCTAATGCTTCTGGTTGTGGCCCATTACTTCAAGCTCGAGTCTTCGTCACGGCAGAAGGGGGGGGGGGCCAGGTATCCTCGGTTCACTCCGTAACGCCAAGGACAATCATGCATTGTCACAAGCCTCGTTTAAGCACGGGTTTACAAATTGTTCACGGTGTATTACACAACATGAACAAGGGGCAGAAGGGGGCGGCGCATCGGGTCGGGGTGTGATCTGCCTCCAGCTGACCCGCCGATCAAGATGCAGTTAATAGTGTGATATAAAAGAAGCATAGTCTAGACCAGCAGTCTAGATCATAGGCGGGGTGAAGACTTGGTTTCGGGAAAGCCCTGGAGAAGTTCGGAAGACGGGGTAAGTCTAAATCTGGGGTCACGGGTACGTACATACCTAGGCAGCTAGGTGCTCACCTGGGCAAGCTCCAGGGCCCTGCGGTAGTGGCCTCCTTCCCGCCTGAGACGCGCCAATTGTAGTTCCAATACAGTGGCTTTTGTGGGGATCAGGTGGAGCTCCGAATGTACCCCAGCATCTGAAAGATGTCATTCCTGGGCACAAGGTAGCTTATTCCACGTCTTCTCATCATCATCAACAAATGTTACATGCTACATGACTTGCCTCTTGCAATAGATCACCGCCTCTTCTAGTTTCCACCACTCTCCTTTTCATTCCTGTAGCGATCCTTTCCAACTAGTTCCACTATCAATGACACATATTTCCTCTTATTCTTGACCTTACAAAAGTATACTCGAGTCTCGTTCCTTCTACGACGGGTTCCTTGTGATATTCTGCCCTACGAACACCCAAAACTTCCAGCTCGAATTCGCGCGACTAAGTATCCTCCATGGGTACCTAAGGGTTCTCCGAATACCCTCGAGTCCTTCCCTCAAATGTCCAAATAGAGAACATCTGCGACTAGATATTTTCTGTCGCGATGAGCGACCTTTTCCACATCCTCCCGTCCGTCAGTCTCGGCCAAGTCTCCTCCAGTCCGACCACCAATACCCAAAATGATGCTCGAGCAACAGCTCTCAAGAAATGCTCCTCTGGCACATCACCCGTACATTCCCTCTCGAGGTTCATCAAAGGTGCAAACGGATTTTTGTCCTCCCGAAGCGATGGAAAACCGGGGTTGGAGCACGAGGAGACCTGCGGGCCTGAGCAACGCAAACAGATCCTGGCCTTGCGCATGAGAAACGTAAGTTCTCTTGTATTTAACTGGCGATGCTTGGCGACCACTAAACCATACGCTATTTTACAGGCCACGTCCGTGTCACAATGGACCACGGCAGCAGAAGAACTCGATCTCCTCGAAGGGAACCAGGCCTGGAAATCTGAAGAGAATGGAGTCAACGGACTATACCGACCCGACATCATCCGCGACCGGATGCGCGAGCTGGACGAAGCCCGGATAAATTGCGACATCCGCCGAATGGTCCATCTTGTGAGAACTGCTCTGTCGCGTGAGCTGGGAAATATGGGTGAGATCGATCTATACCGGCATTCGTATATTGGAACAAAAGACCTGATCGAGCAATACGTTCAATCGGCCGTTGCCACCATCGAAGACTTGGTGGAGAAGAGCGGATATCCCGGTGCGCTGCCCGATGACTTGGATCACAATGATATTCTGGAAGCTTTTCTTCAAGCCCGGCAGAGTTTCGGCCGGTCGGCTTTGCTCCTGAGCGGAGGAGGCACCTTTGGAATGATGCATGCTGGAGTACTGAAAGCCATGTTTGAGGCGGACATACTCCCACGAATCATCTCCGGTGCATCAGCTGGCTCTATTGTTTGCGCCGTCTTCTGTACCACTACGACCGACCAGGTACCAGAGGTTATCAAACAGTTTCCCTACGGCGATCTCGCGGTTTTCGAGGAAGGGGAAAAGGAAGAGAGCGTGCTGACTCATGTCAAACGACTACTTACCGAGGGCTCTTGGTCGGATATCAAGCATCTCACCCGAGTAATGCGTGGACTACTTGGCGACATTACTTTCCAGGAGGCATATAATCGAACGAGGAAGATCTGCAATATTTCTGTCTCCACGGAATCCATATACGAGCTCCCGCGACTTTTGAACTATATTACTGCTCCCAACGTTATGATCTGGTCGGCAGTGGCCGCATCTTGCTCGGTTCCCTTTGTTTTCAACGCCGCTCCGTTGCTCGTCAAGGACCCGCAGACTGGCGAGCATATGCCATGGAATCCAACACCTCAGCGATGGGTCGACGGTTCTGTGGACAATGACTTGCCCATGACACGGCTTGCGGAGATGTTTAATGTCAACCATTTCATCGTATCGCAGGTCAACCCTCATGTTGTCCCCTTCCTAGCTAAAGACGACAGGCTCTATCCGGAACACGACGACGCACGATCTGGAATTTTTAGCGCATCACACAACTCGACCATGACTGCCACGCTCACAACGCTGGCTAAGGATGAGGTCCTCCACAGGTTGCATTTCCTAGCCGAGCTAGGCATCTTGCCAACTGCCGTTACTAAATTGCGCAGTGTCCTAAGCCAAAAATATTCAGGCGACATCACCATTTTGCCCGAACCCAACGTACAGGATCTAACCCGTGTTCTGAAGAACCCCACCGTCGACTTCATGGAACGAGCAACACTGGCTGGTGAACGTGCTACATGGCCGAAACTTAGTCGGATAAGGGATCGTTGCGCGGTAGAACTGGCAATTGATCGATCTATACAGATCCTCCGAGCAAGGTGTCTCTTCAGCCAGAGCCAAGTCAACCTGCGTCGGCTCGCCTCTGAGGTGGAAGGATTGTGCATTAACACATCCTTTGATCATGGTGTGCGTACAACTGATGCGTCTGGGCCTATCACTGTCGGTCTTCCCCCACTACCATCGCCCATTGCGGAGAAGGTTAGGCCCCGACAGCAGCGGCGAAGCTCTGGAAGCAGTATTCAAATACTCGCACGGCATCGCAGGCACCTTCTAGATATCGAGGACTCCCTCGCCGATGATGACGGAAAAGCGGGTGATCATAAGGAGTTGAGCCTTCGCAGAGGCGGCTCCAGCTTATCATTGTCAGCGGATAGACGAGCCAGCAAGCCCAAGCTTAAGAGGTCTCTGAAGGCTTTGTCGAACTCGGGACCTATTTCGAGCCCATTTCCTGCCCACGTTAGCGGGACAGACAATGACAGCAGCGATTTTGACTTTTCCAGGCCATTGGAGCCGCAAGAGATGACATCTGGGCCGGCCAGGTCCCCAGCTGCTGTTTCTCGATCCTTCCCGCGCCCAAAGGCCGGTTCATCACGTCGAGTGGACGTTACTTCTCCCACGACGGGCGGCTCTGACGCATCAAACCTTCACACCAGTGACGGGGAAGTCGACTCACGCACCGGAGACAACACGTCCGATCCGGAACCCTACTCGCAGGCCTGGGGTCCAGCCGAAGCGAACATGCCACACAAGGGGAGCCGATCGGATGATTCAGCGTACGACACTGAGATTGCAACAACCGAAGACGAAAACAAGAGGGCAAGCTCACCGTTTGGTGCGGCCCTTGCCGATGATGAGCAGGACACTACAGACGGTGGGGGACTCTGGGATTGACTCGTCGACGGGAGGGTGAGCTCCGAGGGCAGCAGTGTTGAGACGACGGGTCGCCGAATTCGAATTTCAGATACGATTGTTAGCAAGATGAGTTCTCATGAGACGTTGAGCCTAAATTCCGACAAGGATGGTCAGCCGACTGTTGAGATGCTGGAGTGGATAGACCCAGATGCGAGCGATTCACAGCATACGGCAGAAGGCTCTAGCTGGATGGACTAGCAGTTATTCATACATGAGATATACATGGTCAAAGAACAAACAGTATCAGGACGCGAGTCCTGAGATAGTTTACATGTGTATACAGGAGGTTGGGGTTTCATGATGTTGGAGAACATAACTACAGGAGTATCTAATTACATAGGGTATTACAGCGGGCTGGATCACAATGCTGGGCAAGGAATGGCATTTCAAGGCGTTTGACTGGGAGGGTTTTAGCTTAAGAGGCAGCATCTATTGCTACAGATACACTATACACCAACCGACCAGCATTGTAATCATTATTCGAAGTAGGCATCAGCCCGGGCTATGCCACAAACATGCATCAATCCCCCTTTGACCAAGCCTCACTCCCACGGCAGCCCTTTGTGTCTCTCTTTCTTTGTCTTGAGCTAATGTATGCGCAGCTGTCAGTGGCCATCCTCCCTCCGAATTCCGCACATGAATGAACAAGTCCCAAACCTAGAAAAAACTAAGACACATACCGGACGCGGCTTAGCCTACACGTCGTCTCCAACGGTTTTGGTAGACACAGACTTTCCACTCCTCTCTTCCCTTTTCTTTGGGATTACCCACGCAGCATTGGGCAATCGTCCTCAGGCATTCACTCTCGCCCACACGTACTTTTTTTTACATTCATACGAAGTCACGAACTTCCGTTGTTCTGAGGCACAGTTGAGGTGTGGCCCATTTCGACACACACACACACACCACATGAACACAAGAGCACACACCTGAGTACACATGCCCTTCGACTTCGACCGTATAATCGACTACCAGCTCTACCTGGCCACTCAGCAGTGCCTCGCGCCCTACCTCCCAAGGAGGAGAACCAGCAATGCCACCACCAGCACCAGCGCATGTACGGGCAGTCACAGCGACATAAGAACCACGAATAACTCGCCTGTGGCACGTGTATCTGGTGACAGGAGGCCATCCATCCTTGTCTCCCTCCTCACTCCACGGGATGCCCCCACTGACATCGGCAGCGGCCGGGAAGAATCTGTAAAGTCTCCTCCAGCCGGGCCGTTATTTGAGCCGGGATGTCGTTCGCTTGCTGATAATTTTGTCACTGCGCCTCTCGGTGGTCTCGATACACCGGTAGTGGCTGGAAGTATCAATGCTGGGCTTGCTAGAGGTAGCGGGACAGTGACCGAGGCTAAGACCGGAGGGGTTAGTGGTGTAGAAGCTACTATCCCGCCTGTTGGACGGCCTTATGCACCGAGAGGTTGGGATCGCTCACCCGTTGATGATATCGACGCACAAGTGGTGTCTGGAGGTAGGGGCGAGAGAGTGGTTGAGACTGAGGCTGGAAGACGTGTCACTGTGCCTGTTCCGGAATCCAACCATGCGTCTTCGACTCGTGGGGACCCATCCATAGACGCGTTCGTTGAAGAGGTTGGATATCATAACCTCCCTGGTACAGTCAAGTCTGGGGTGGAATCGACGCAACCGCGACCAGACGCAGCAGTGGAATCACAGCCTCCCCCTACACCACCACGGCTACCAGCAATGAGCTCCCCATCACAGCCACCAACTTACATCCCATCACCCCCCGGCCTCCCCCAAGGCCCCAACCAACTCTCCAGGATCTCAGCGATAACACTCCTAGTCGAAGACCTCCCCGCCACGAAACGCTTCTACGAGCAGGTCTTCTCCATCGAGCCCATCCACGAGGACGAAAACTCAGCGGCCTTCTACTTCAACGGCGGGTCCCTGATCGTCACCCTCTACATCTCGTTCGACGCGAGGGAGAACAGTATCCTCGGGCACGGCGTGCACATCGGGCGGATGAGGGGCGTGGGCAGGCGGTTCCAGCTGAGCGTCGCGGTGGACGATGTAGACGAGGTATATGCACGGCTGAGGAGGCTGGAGTGGGAGGGGAGGGTACTGGTTATCGGGGGCCTGACGGAGCCGTGTACGAGACCGTGGGGCGTTAGGACTGTGACATTTCAGGACCCGGCTGGGCATTGTTGGGAGGTCTGGGGGGGGGGGTCGGCGGTTACTACTAAATGGTTCATCTATTGATGAGACGCGAGTCTCCTGGTGACCTCAGATTGATCTGGCAAAACAAACTTGGAAGCGCAAAATGGATCTCCGTGTGCTTGAGACTCGTGTGTTCGAGCTTAGGATCTTCATGCAGAGCTGGAGTTGAGAGGACATAATTGGTGAGATTACCAAGAGCTATTGCTTTCGGCCGAGCGGTAGGAAAGTTTTCGTTCGGATAAGGGTATATCGATTTCATAGACTTAAAAGTGCCGAGCACGTCCATACGTGCATGTCCATGGGTAGCGTTGTAGTTGTATGGTGGAGATCGAAAGTCATATTACGTTACGATGCGATGTTCCTATTTCTTCTTCTCTATTTCTGTTGATATAACGGCCGCGCTAAAGGCTCAGGAATCATGCGTATGGGGTCTGTGGTTTGAACCCCTTGGGGATGCGGTTGAAGTGATGACACGATGAAGTTGTCACCAACTATAGACTCTATGCAGCGCCGTGACAGAAGCACTTGATACATGGTCCATTCTTTGAACGCGTGGAGGCATCCTAGCTGCAACGATTTCGATCTGTTGTAGGCTTCCATGTAGCGTCAGTTCCTTGATATCAATCGTCGCAAAAAATAATCCAATTGAAAAGTGATATAAGTATCTGGGTATATATTAATATAACATGTGGCTAGGGTGTGGGTAACGGTAGCATTAATATGCATAGCATGGCTACCTAGGTAGTTTACTGATCCTGTAATGTAAAACGCTGTGGTCAGCCGGTGCCCCAACAAAAGTGACACCGCATTTGTGACACGTCTGCTATGTGAACCCGCCAAGTCTTTTATATGATGGCCAGTCTATTTAATGTTATATCTAAGGTTGCTCTGGGACGATCGGGCTTGATTTCAAGACTACCGAAGGCTACATTATACCACGTGTGACCCAAGATCTCGGGACATATATATATTACCTAGGTACCCCCTTAGGTACTGAAACACAGACCACCGTTTGCCGAGACCATGCTTCCAGTCATCCAGCCAGACTCCGGGTTGCACACAATAGCAACGACACCAGCAATCTCCTCCACGTAGGCAGGCCTGCCTCCCCACTTCCTACCAAAGGCCGCGACCTCCTCCGAGTCCCACTCGCGCACGCCGGACAGCGGCGTGAGGGGGTTCCAGAGGGCCTGGGCGGCCAGGACGTCCTCGCTGCAGTTGCGCAGCAGGTCGGTCATGACGGGGCCCGGGTTGATGGCGTTGACGGTGCAGTTCTCGGCGAGCTCGCGGGCCCACGTCCGCGTCATGGCCTCGAGGGCGCCCTTGGAGCCGCTGTACAGCGTCAGGTACGGCAGGCCGCACTTCTGGCCCGTGCTGGAGATGTTGACGATGCGCCCGGACCGGTCGGTGGGCAGGTACGGCTTGGCCGCGCCCACGAGGAGGATGGGCCCCAGCACGTTGGTCGCGTACGCCCTGTGGAACTCCTCGGGCGAGACGAGCTCGACGGGCCCGGTGGGCATGGTCGCGGCGCAGTTGATGATGATGTCGATCTGGGGCTTGTGCGTCTTGGGGTTCACCGGGAACTTCTCCTTGCAGGCCTCGATGACCTTCTTCACGCCCTCGGGCGTGCTGATGTCGGCACGGCAGGGCGCCGCGGTGACATTGTGCTTGGTGGTCAACTCTTTGGCAAGCTCTCCTCCTGCCTTGTCAGACGACTCCGTCAGGTAGACGATCAGGATGTTGGCTCCCTTCTCAGCCAGGTTCTTAGCGATGCCTTCACCGATGCCTGTTTTTCCATCTCTGTTAGTCTGTTTCACTTTGAGAAGTGGGTTTGGGAAATGTCTGGTTGGTTTGATTACATACTGGACGGGCGAGCACTGCCGGTGACAATGGCAAGCTTGCCTTCGTGGATTCTTTGTGTTGCCATTTTCGGAGGATTTCGTCTAGTAAGGGACCCTAGTTTGCCAAGATATGAAGATGAGAGAAGTAGGTTTGCAGGGTCTTTTTATTCAGGGGCAGAGACAGCTTAAAAGAGCATTGCATAAAGATAGGTAATGCTACCCGCCCTGGTAACGGTTCTCCCGACCAAGCGGACCCCTCCGTGGATCAGGTTGTTATCACCAAATGTAAGGTGCTTGGCAAATCACTGAAAGTCACAACTCGGGGTGGATACGTGCTCAGCGCATCTGTTGTCAAGCGGTGAAAAGGAGAGACCAACGCCCGCTGTGTGCAGCACACATTACTGTACAGGAAAACTGGTTGAAGATCATGATGGTTCGAGAGGGTCATCCTTATCTGCTTCGCTTGCTACATGGAGATAACTTAACATCCTGGGGAAGCATGGCCGCATGGGAAGGTAGCATTGCCATAACCACACTGCCGGTTTGCTGAGAGGATACGTGCGTCAGAACCCTTGGGAAGTCTGGAAGGTGGAAACAGGAGTTTCAGTGCTCGCAGGTAATTACCGTCTGAAATTCCACAATACATAAGTACCTCAGTACCTGATATCCAATATTAGACTGAAATTCTTTGACTTGCCCAGCTTGCCTAGGTCTACATGTCTATGCACATGTCTGTCTGTATCTCTACCCCTAGGGTAGGGTAGCAGAACAGATTCCGATCGGGCCACCATCTCTTGGAGTCTGGCCAACGCTCCAACAGTCGTATTCCCTGGGTTTCTGGGGTTTCGAGATGTTTGTTGTTGGGTATTGCCACTGCATGATCAAGGTGGGTCCCAGGGGTAATGAATGGACCAAGAGTCCGCATTTCCTTCCAACCTTCACACCGTACCGCCCAGAATACCTTCAAACGCCCTGTTAAAATGCTCGCTAATACATACCTAGCTAGTACGTAATCGACGAAGCCACCGGATGTATGTATTACCATAGAGTCTCTACTCTCCTATGACGAATAGGCCAAGTACCCTAGGGTAGAAAGGGTTTTATGGGTTTAAACTTCCTGACTTATTGGCGCACCCGAGAGACCTATGCAGGCACGGTGGGGCGATCAACGTGTTGCGGGGGTCGAGCAAGATTGCTCTGTGGTATGGAGTGCGGAGTTCTCGCCCCGGAATATGGCAAAGTGCCATGCCGCGGAAAATCTTTCAAGGCCTTTACACACAAGATTTGTCGCGCGACTGTTGGTTTTGAATCTCGAATCCTAACCCGGATAGGCCCGCGGGGATCAGGGGCAGAAGTACTACTCGACACACATGTGTACAGTCGGAACTCGGAACAGTAATAAAGACACGGAGCTATGCATTACCTATCAACTTTGATCTGCAAAACCGATTAATTTCCAGTCGTCCGCTATTCGATCGTTGCCAACGGGAGTCCCCGACCCTGTGTCCACTTCCCTCTGTGCTGGCCACGATCTCCTTGTTCTCCTTCTCAAGCCTCACATGCAAGCTCCAGCTGCCGCGAACAGAGATTGAGTGAGTGGTGGGCAATCCGGCATCTAGCTCAACGATGGTGGACGAAAGCCTACGGGTCCTGCCGCTCAGCGGTCTAGCTCTCGCCATCTTCGTCGTCTCTATCGTCTGCCTCGTTTTGTCGACCATTTGCGTTGGGCTCAGAGTACACGTTCGAGTCTCCGAGAAGACTTTCGGGTGGGACGATGCCTTAATTCTGGCCGGACTGGTAAGCCTAATTGCGAGGAGAAGAAGAACTGCCTCAACTCCGTGTCAAACTAGAAGCAGTTTACCTAACTTGTATATTTCCAGGTTGTATACACAGTCGATGTTGCGCTTGCTTGTCATGGCGCCACAGTTGGACTCGGGACCAGAAACGCAGAGCTTAATACGTGGCTGATGATAGAAGGGGCGAAATATCTCATGCTGTGGATGCTGATCTATGTCACCGGACTTGCATTGATCAAGAGTTCAGTCTGTGTGACTCTTCTCCGGGTCGCGGCTGCAAACGCGACATACAAGATTGCGACCCTCTCACTCCTCGGCCTGATTCTTGCAACCTTTGTCGCCACTTTCATTGGTATCTTACTGCTATGTAAGCCAGTGTCGGCAAACTGGACTGGTCAAGGAGAATGCGCCGGGATGGGGACCATGGTTGGCCTCTCCTACATGTCGACAGCTTCAACCATTCTTACCGACCTGTCTCTCGCTGTCCTACCCGGCGTGATGGTGTGGGGTACCCCAATGAATATAAACCAAAAGGTTCTTATTGTGGTTTTGTTGTCATTCGGATCTATGTAAGTTCTGGAGTACCTCGATTCAATCTGTATGGAAGGTCCCGCAGTTCACTGACATACAACACAGCGCTTCCGTAACGACAATGGTACGGACGCCATTCATCTCACACTATTGGACACCCAGTGACAATCTAGATTGTAAGTGGTGACCGACCAACCAGGCGTAAACAACCCAAGCTAACCATATCACTGCTACCAGACTGGACGGGCTATATCGTCTTTCTCTCCAACATCGAGAGCGCTGTTGGTCTGATTGCCTCCTCGGTTCCCCCAATTCGCAAACTTTTCAAGAGGAAATCCACCGAGCCTTCAGATGGAGTTGTCGACCACAAGTCATTGGTAACATTTGGGAGCACACCGGTGCGGGCTGCCCAAAGGTTTCGGAACCCTACAGACCAGGGTATGAGCTTCGCCAGCGTCCATGCAGGCGACTGGACCCGACTCCAAGATCGGGATTCTGACACGTCGAGGGAAGAGATAAACGGCATCCGGGCCGAGTATAGTTACGATGTGGAGATGAGCAGGCTGTCGAGCGTAATGGAGGCGAAATAAGATAATCATTCTTAAGGTTTATTGTTGACTTCGGAGCGGGTATTAATAGAAGGCCAGGTAGAGCATGATTAAATTCTAGTCAGTCTACCAAAAGACATATTTCACATGTGTAGAGCCATTCGAATCTCCTACCCAAGGGAGGGGGCTGGTTTATCATGAAGTGAGGCCGGAAAGGTGACAAAGCTTCGCTAGAAGGTGTGTTACTTTTCGTTGTCCCATTATATCTACCGCGAATTTGTCATTGGCTCAACTCGGAAAGCGCTTGACAGTTCCATGGCATGGTTGTGTGAGCTATGAGCAAGATACACATATCCCCGGGGTCACGATGTCAACAACATGAAGTCTACGACCTTGGCTACACAGCTGATAATAAAAAATCATTGGATGTTTATCGCGTTTTGACATAAGGCTATTCCCACAAATCTCGGAACGTTTTTCATGTTGCAGGATTTAGACTTTATGATCACTTCGACGACCAACACTGGAGGATCCGCGAAACTTACTTGCAGGCCCACAAAGCTTATATAGCTCCGCGAAGTTTATATATTTCCGCCAGGTACGGTAGGGTGGGTACATACACAGTATCAACCTGTCAAGTGAGTGGTGCAGATGGCCAGAGGGGTTTAAGTCTGGGACCAACCCAGGAGTTGCATTGACGTTGAATATGACCTTGGAAAAGACTACCATTACAGTTCCCATACTAACATGGAACCTTGTGGTTAAATACAGTTATCGCACCTCCTGGTACTAAGGTCACTGCTGCAATGCGAACTAGACCAGTATCGTAGGCTCCCTAGACAGAATATCCAGGTGCTCAAGGCGAATTTTGCGGCCGGCCAGCCTCGATATTCGGCCGCAAGCATACCTAGGGTATACAATCACACAAGACATCCGCACGTGATCAATATACATAACTTTATACTCTGGCTTTCGTTTCTCAGCGATCTAGTCAAGGTCCGTTTGCAAGCATGCCACGACATATAAGCATGAACGAGGCTCAATGATTTCATTGATCTGGTTGACTATAGGGTACCTTCTTGGCCATAGCCTCCCGGGTGTGTCCATTCAAATATAGTTGACAAAGCTTGACTTGCTCCTATCTGTCCGTGGCAGCTGCTCCATAACAACGGCAATATCCAATTTTGACGGAATCTCTTAGGTATTCGCCCAGATTCCAGTGGAGTTCCATCACTATTCGCTCGGTTGACTCCCAGACGCCACAGCACGGATGGGCGTGAAGTATAAACCGGTACTCGGTAGTCGGCGATCGTACTTCAAGCAGCAATGAGACCAACCAAAGGTCCGAGATAAAGCTGCAGGAGATTTGCATATTTATCAACTGATCCAGCATATGGGTGGGTGGGTCATCGCGGAGTTTTGCTTGTTATAAGCACCGGAATGCTGATTACAGTAAAGTCTCAGGCATGCAGCAGTTTGCTGTGTAGTGTAGGAACGGCTCGGAAACTCTGATCCGATGATTCCGATCTTATGGCTGCAGTGCGGCTGGGTGTATGCGATTTCTCGACCCGATGGCGCCATCGACGTTGACCCGTTTCGGTGAGGTCGGCCGGCGGGACGTTGGTTTTCTTCTGTTGGTAGCCTCAACTTCCACTTGCCCTTGCTCTCATCCGCCAATGTAAAGAGGAATAGATGAAGTCAATGTGGAGTGGCACGGCGTCACTGCACTAAACAGTCGTAAACGTTTCCCATCGTGACATCCGGAATAAGACGTCGGCGCGTCCAGGAGGGTTCCCAATCCCAAGGGTTGATGTAGTTCAATCCAGACGCACAACAGACAAGAAAACCTTTTTCCGTTCCACCTTCTGGGTCTTCATTTGGACCCATTGTCCGAATAATTTCTGGCGTTGCTATGTTTCAGCGTGTCGGTACTGCATTGATATGACTGACCCAAATCGCCGAGAGTGGGGGGACGGGGACGACGCCTCCGTTGCGGGTCTCCCAACGGAGCGGTCTCCCTTGACAAGACATCCGGACTCTACCGCTGCGTACGGAATCAACGCCTCGCCTGCAGACACGGGCTATGACAGCAGCTCCGAGGACAGCTCCTTGCTTTCAAGGCATGGGGATGAGGAATCCTCCATCGAGGCACCCGTTACTCCCGTCAAACCTGAGGACCGAGGACCATATGGGAGCCTGAGCCCGAAGGCGATCTTGTGGATCATACTTCCTATGCTTCTCGGTAAGTGAACCTGGTCCCGATACACCCGCCTCTATACCGTTCAAGGCTGTTGGGTTCTTGAACTGACACACAGGCACTGCAGCTGTCTTCATTGCAAATGCAGATACCTCGATCGTGATGGCAACTCATGCCATCATCGCCTCGGAGTTCATGGCCCTCGAGTCGTCGAGCTGGTTGTTCACGGGCTTCATGCTAGCATCGACGGCGACGCAGACCACCTTCGGCCAGTTGAGCCAGGTCTTCGGCCGGAAACCGATTATATTGGTGTGCTATGCGGTATTCGGCTTAGGATGTCTCCTTGTCGGCACCGCCAACTCGATGGCGGCCGCCATCGCCGGCAGACTTCTGTCTGGGTCCGTCAGCGCCGGGACGAACGTCCTCGTGTCCCTTGTCATTACAGACCTTGTCCCCGTCCGAGAGGTCGCGTCTTGGAACTCCTACGTTAACGTCGTAGCTGTGATCGGACGGTGTGTTGGCGGGCCTCTCGGAGGTGGCTTGGCAGATATGATCGGTTGGCGAATGTAAGACATCTGCCCCCACCTTCCCCAAGACCCCGTGATATACCTATGTCCTATGTCTAACAACTAATAGGTCTTTCGTTGGCCAAGCACCCATATTCCTCATCGCAATCATTCTCTGCTGCGCGACACTGCCGAATACAAAGGCCAAGCGCCCTGGCAAGGGGCCAGAAGCCATCGAGTCCAAACGCAGCAAGCTCCGTCAAGTGGACTTCCTCGGCTCCGCCCTCCTCGCTGCCTTCTTGATCCTCATTCTACTCCCCATGGAGATTGGGGGTAGAAAGGTCGCCTGGTCAGATCCGTGTATACCCATACTTTTCGGATCCGGAGCAGTCTGTCTTGTCCTATTTGTGGTAGCCGAGAAATATTGGGCTTCCAGCCCACTGCTGCCTCTAAGTCTATTCTGCAACCGACACACTGTTGCGGCTTTCCTCATAATCGCGTTGCAACTTTCTGCGCAATTAGGGGTAAGGGTGTAGTTTGTCTTGTTCTCATGACTAGGCCGCTAACATGTTCACAACTAGATGATGTATTCAGTTCCGCTCTACTTCCAGGTCACACAGAAGATGAGTAACACCGCTGCCGGGGCCCATCTCTTGCCAGCGGTCATCGGAAATGCTGTAGGAGGCATAATGTCTGGCTACTTCATACGAAAGTGAGACTTCAACTCATTCTATAAACTTGCGGCTGCATTCGCTCACAACCTTTTCTTTTCGCAATCTAGCACGGGCAAATACAAGTGGCTTATATACCTAGCTACCTTGATGTCTGCGACTTCTTACACACTGCTGTTGCTGCGATGGCATGGTAGTACGAACTGGATAGAATCCCTATATATATTTCCAGGGTAAGTCCTATCTTATCAAGCCCCGCTGGCCTTATGATTTACTAAGCTCGACCATGCAGTGGTTTCGGAACCGGAGTAGCGCTGAGTGCCGTTTTTATCGCCGTGCAGGCCTCTGTTGACAAGGCACGTCTGGCTCCGGCGGTCTCGACTCTGTATCTTTGCCAGGGATTTGGTGCTATCGTTGGCCTTGCCGCTGTCAGCGCCGCATTCCAAGCTGGCCTGAGGAGCACCTTACAGAGCAGACTTGTGCAGATGCATCTCGATGCCGATTTGCGAAACGAGGTGGGCCAACACTGTAGTATCTCATGTTGGATGAACTGTCTGGCTAACATCTTTGCAGATCATAGCGAAAGCAGTTGCGAGTGTAGACTATGTTTTCAAGGCCAAGGGGGAAATCGCACATGCCGTCACGGAGTCTTATGTTGATGGTCTATGGTGCAGTCACATTGTATCACTTGGTGCCTCGTTGTTAGCGTTTGCATTGATACCCATGCTGCGAGAGTATAAGCTATAGCCAGATAGTTGGGTACCGAGACTTAAGGAATACTCTTTGATTGCCTATTCCGATAGTAAAAGAGCTTTGCAAACAACCCAGAATTCGCTACACCTTGTGGTGATGGGTGGAACTCAATTTTTTGAGGCCGCGATCGAACATGTGCCAGTGTTCCCTGGGCCCTAACTTCAAGCCTCACTTGAACCTTGCATGCTACCCAAGGGTAGCAACATGCACTATGTGCTTCATGTACGTAGTATATTCTGGAGACATTGCAACCAAATATTACCATATGTTCATAAAATTGTATTTCGTACTTTATCACGTAGTTCAACGCAGCCTTCGTGAGCGGCTCATCCGCTCACGAATAATTTCACGAAGCAGATGAGAAGCCTGACCTGACCTTCATCAAGGCGTTGTTCAGGTAGGCAGTCATTCGAGAACCGTTTCCCGTCTTGAAACAGGCTTGAGGGAATTCGTCGAGAATATAAGCTCCTTGCACATGGTTGTCGGCCGCCTAGATCCCTCTGCCGAGTCTTATATGGTGAAGAAGGGTGGGATATGTGTTTCGACAATGCTTCGTGCCAAAACACAGAGCAATAAGTGCCATTTTGTCGAGTGTGTGGCCAAGGCTCAGACTGCGACGTGCGAAGAGTGGGAGAGCACAGGGTTGCTCAAGGCAGGGACTGTAATGGTGACAATGTGTGTGTCCCATATTTCGACTTGTACACATCGCGCTGTGGCGCTGTGCAAGGTCGAGTAAAGAAGGCATGACGATGAGAATCCAGACCATGGAATTACAGAGCAGCCAGAAGCTCACCCGAACTCTGTCCAACCTCCCAGAGCGCAACACCGGCCCCACCAAAGGTATACATGAGTTCATCGTCAACCACATCCTGTATAGTGTCGAGAACATGGGATATGCCTTCGTTGGTCGGGAGATAAACTCTCCAGTGCCCTTCGCCGGGCGCCTTCTCAACGTCAAAGAAGTATTCCCCTTCATCGGTCTTTAAAATCCGTGAATCTGCCTTCTTCAGGCTGTTCAAGATCTCCACGGTAGTCACCGGCTCCCCGGCGCCGGTCAGGATGGGGAGCGGCGCATCGGAACCTGTGTCCTGGGGAATCTGCTGGGCGACATTGCCCGTCTTCCTGTCGATGAAGAGGACAGGGTACTTATACCCGTACAGGGGCATCCCCATAAGGAATTTCCGAGACGCCCACAGCGATTCTTGCTTGAACCGCGATGGGTACTGTAGTTGATCCATAGTATCGGCATGAGACGCCTCGACATATATCACGAGGTTCTCTCGCACCCAGTCCCCACTCGTGTTCGGGCCGGGCTGGCGGACCTGCCCCTGCGCTATGGCCTTTCTGACCGAGCTATTCCCCGGGAGGCCCGTCGCATTGTGAATCTCCTGGCCACCCGGGCCCGACATGTCGTAGGTCATGATGCTGAAGTAGTCAATATAGTGTGACAGCCCAGCAACAGGGTCAGTGATCAGGGCATTGTGGGAAGCCGTCATCTCATCGATGGGTTTCCGTATCGGCGGCATCACGAGGATCAGGATCTTCCCCTCGGCGTGCAACGCCCCTGAGACTGCCGTCAGGGGCGGCCCCAGGGCGTACGAGGCGCCAGACTCGAAGACGATGCCGTCGTACGACATCTTCGTCACGACGTCCATGACGGCATCCGAGAGCATCTGCCACCTCGTCTGGTTGAGCACGAGGCCCTGGTAGTCCTCTGGCTTCCAGCCGTCCAGGAAGAAGCGCGGCGTGATCTGCAGCGGTTTCGACGGGCCTTCCGTGCCCAGCGGCTGTTGCAGTCGCCTATACCATGCCTCGTCTTCTTCGCTGGGTGGACCTCCTCTGACGGTGTATAGGTCCTCGCCGTGGGCCTCATTGGCATGTACGGTGTACCAGACGGGGCTGACGATGTCGAACTTCTGCCGGTATTCCTCCACAAGCCCCTTGCCGCGTGAGTTCCATGGCGTTACGTAGCCCAGCACGGGAAGATTCGGATAGTGGCGGGGGCTGTGCTCCTGGCCAATTGGATGCTGTGCAGACTCATCAGGTTGGCATTGCACCTTAATTGCAAAGAGAGTGATCAGGAGGTAAGTGAGAAGGAGCTCAAGCTGACCCTGTCTTGTAGGGGTGGCCATGTCTCAAGTGGGTTGTCGAAGCTTTGAATCTATCCAAGTATATAAAACATGATATGGCCGATGAGACTGGGTTGCTTTCAGACAAGGTCTTGCAAGCGGATATCTGGTGAACTGTTAAAACAATGAACTGAAATTGACATATTGCTGAAAGGAATCCAAGGGGTGGACGGCCCGTCATGACACCAGTTGTCCACTTGAACCGGTGGATCAAAGTGCGGTAGGAGGGGGGAGGGTATCCACGCCCGATCTTGAATACCCTAACCCCTGACTCCTTTCTCGACTTCACAAAGGGGGTTCCAAGTTTATTATTGGGGGACAAATCCGGCCCGAGGTGCAGCCAATACTCACCCGAACAGGTAGTTAAACTAACCCACTATGAGTTGACGTCTTATGATGAGCCCCGTGATGATTGAAAGGCGGCTGTAGACTGATATAAGGGTGTGTCAATATCCCCGTTCTGCAGAAGGGTTTCGCTCAAAAGTGCTGTCTGTGTTGTGAAAAAAGAACAACATCGACATCATGTCTGCCTCACCCGACACCCCCTCAGATCCGCTAGCCTTTCAAAACCCCGTCATCCGGGGCTTCAACCCGGACCCGACCGTCTGTGTCGTCCCGGAATCAGGTGACACCCCGGCGACATACTTCCTGAGCACCTCCACGTTCGAGTACTTCCCCGGATGTGCCATCTATACATCAACAGACCTGCTCAGCTGGAAACTCATCGGCCATGCCCTAAACCGGCGCAGCCAGATTGAGCTGCGGACCGTCGAGCCGGGCGCCGGAAGCTGGGCGAGCACGCTGCGGTATCGAGTGGCTGAAAAGCGGTGGTATCTGGCAAATTGCCTTTTCCAGCGGTACAGACCAGCCAGTGATGTATGTTCCCGCAGTCGGCTTGAGTGGTTCAGCTCTTGTGTGTAAGTAGACGAGAGTATGTAGGCTCATATGTCCGATCTTTTTTTCTATTTAGGAGCGCATATTTCCTCGTGGTTTCTATGTCTATACGGACAACATTTGGGACGACAACGCCTGGTCGGATCCAGTCTATTTCGACGACCCCGGGTTTGACCAAGACGTATGTGATTTGCGCCCCCCCCCTCCCATCACCCACCCATTCTTCACCTTGGAAGTCTGACCAGCCACACAGCTCTTCTGGGATGACGACGGAAAGGTATACCTCTCCACCACCAGACGCATCTCCAGCCGGCCCCCAAACTCCAGGCTCAAAGACTTTGCCATCCACATAAGCGAGATCGACCTCCCCACGGGTCGGACCCTAACGCCACCCGCCGTGATCCGCCAGTCACCCCACGGCCTCGCGGAGGGCTCACACATCCTCAAGCGCGACGGGTGGTACTACCTCTTCACGGCTGAGGGCGGCACCGAGGCGGGCCACCAGGAGTGGGTGTTCCGAAGCCGCGAAGGCGTGTACGGGCCCTGGGAGGAGCAAGGGAAGCCATTGTGGTACAACGGCCCGGACGAAGAGGTCCAGAGGACAGGGCATGCAGATGTTTTTGAGGATGGGAAGGGGAGGTGGTGGGCTGTTTTATTGGGGGTGAGGCCGATGCGGGATGGGAAGGGGGGATGGTTGGAGCCGCAGCTCGGTATGTTTGGTCTCCTTCCTAGTCGGCTGTGCAATCGATCATGGATCTGACGTCTTGGTAACAATGCAGGGAGAGAAACTTTCCTGGTCAAGATAGACTGGGTTAACGACTGGCCTGTTTTCAACGAAGGGAAGAATATCTCGCTGATGACCCGGGGCCGGGATCCTCGGCCTCAAGTCAGCCCCGCGCTCGGCGAGGGCTCATCGGTGTGGAAGGCTGATCTCGACAGACAGGAAGTAGAGCTGGGCTGGTACCAGAAGCGTGAGTCCAGGAAACACGCAGAACATCGTTCTATGCTGACCATAGTGTCTTCGCAGATACGCCGATCAAACGGTCTTATTCACTCACCGAGAGGCCGGGCTATTTGCGTCTCTGGGGCAATTGCTACGATCTCTCCAGTCCTGAAGCGCCAGCGATGCTTCTCAGAAAGCAGTCTGCATACTTTCAAACATTTGAGGTGGCAATGGAGTTCGGCCCGAGGAGAGTTGGCTATGAGGCAGGTGTTGTGTTGTGGTGGAACCAATTCTCCTACGCGACTATAGGTGTCACATCTGTTGCGCTTCCCAACGGCGAAGAGGCTCAGACTGTGATTGCCCGGAAAGTAATCGGTCAGGTTGGTATGATCAAGGTACGTTGCAATAGTCACCCTTCCAGTCGTAACTAAGGTTCACACTCGTGCAGACGACATATCCTTTTTCATCGCGCGAAGAGTTCCCGGAGACAATAGAAACAGCGCTTCAACAGGTGCCATGCAAACTGGCTATCGCTTGTCAAGGGAGCAAGTACTCGTTGTCATTTGAACAATCGGGTAAGAAGGCCCAGAGCACTTGCTCAGCAAGAGACTTGACAATCCTGCCACCGGTGGGCGGTGCTTTTGCCGGTATTATGTATGGAATATATGCCTTTGGAAGAGGCGAGGCAGTCTTGAACCCCGCGGACTTCACTGAAATCAGCATCATGGGTTGAAAGATGGCTATGCAGTGAGAAGAAGGCCCACTTGAATTTTTGTTGAGGATGGTCCCAGGGCGGCTCCATCTGTGCCGGCAGAGTTAAACGCATCACAAGGTCCTTAGGGTACGACTCTGGAACAAGGGAAGGGATCGTCAGTAATCTGTACAGGCAAGATCCGACGTGCAACATGAAAATGAATGCCGGCTCGCCATACTTGGTCCGTAGCAACTCCCGGAGTTCGTTGTGGTCCAGCACATTAGGGTGATGAAGCCCCGCCACACGGTCTTGATCAACATAATGAGGCCCGAGTTTAGTCGAAACCCTCCAGTCGCACAGGAAAGGGGTCCTCGAGATTGAGTCTAAGCGAGTGTAACTTTGAAGAGGCGGCACGCAGCAGGTTGCATAATGTATCCGCTTGTGCGTATGTAGACCAGTCATGGGCTGGCAGGTTATGCGGCTTTGGTAAGCACAGCATATGTGAGGTTTCCCCATGAACAGCAAGGAGGGTGGCAATTCATTTTTCCTAGGGCTGATTCGAGTTCATGAAGAAACCGGTCAGAGTAGACCACGATGTTAGTGGTCACGACATTGCGCAGACGCTAAGAGAAGGGAACTACCTGCATCAAACCCCCAAGGACAAGCCTCCACAAGAAGAGGCAGCTAAAGTCCGGCCGATATGCCTTTCGACGTTGAAGATGGAGCGTACATGCATGCATACTGCTGGTGGGTCTCCATCGGATTGCCCCAAATAGAAGTCCCGAGCCTATTCTCCTGTCATGGTACAGTGTAGACCACAAATTACCCCAGCTTTACCCCACAACCCATGTCGACGACGGCCCAAACAAAGAGCAGGGAGGGTCCATCGACGACGGGCGAGATTCGTCTATTACCCTCGATAGCGAAGAAGCAAAAAGAAAGTCTGGCTCGATGCTTTTGACGGGTCGGCCGGTGACCACTCATGCTGCCACAGATAGACAGTTGGCCAAGGTCGCATTGCATCGGATTCAGCACCGGTCAAGTCTAAGTGCCAACAGACCAACAGAGACCCGAAGATATGCTCGGAAAGAAGGCTCGTAGGCTCGTTCTGGGGTCAATGCCACCCGCCCTTCGCCTAGCGAGAAGAGGAACTGCTGCTGTTTCTCACTGGAGCTGAGTGAGGGGAAGTTTAGGTTAGAGCCAAGAATGCTGGACCGGGACACTGGATTCGGCCGGGGAGCTACCAATTCCTCGGGTCACAAACGGGCGAGATGCTCCGATGGTATATGTGAGAGTCCCCGTGTCAGTGCTTAAATACAAAGGCTCAGCCCGGCCCAACAGTGTGTCATATTTCGAACGACTGCTAGCATTGATTCGTAGCTATTAGCCTGCACCATTCTTCTCTCGAGATCAAATCCGAAAGCTTTGTGCTGTGATATCTGCCGTTCTTATATGGTCGGTGTAATAAGCGTTTGACCGCCACCAACTTGAGGAACAACTTCAGCTCAGACAAGAGTTATCCAGCTCGAAAGTTGTATAATATGTCGAAAGCAGTCAGCAGACTAGCCACCTGGTCCCTCGCCTCAAGGGTTTCACCCAGGGCCCCATTATCGAGCCGAACAATACCAAACGGCAACTTTTTCGGCGCTCAGTGCAACACACGATGGCTCACTAAGCCTAGACTATTCCATGGGACAGCAAGCCGAAGTGATGGCCTCACATTCTCAGACACAGGTCGTCTGCCAGAGTTCAGCCTGAAAGACAAAGTCATCATAGTGAGCGGAGCGGGCCGAGGGCTGGGCTTGGTCCAGAGCGAGGCTCTCCTCGAGGCCGGAGCAAAAGGTGAGGCTTTCTTTTCTTTTCTGTTCTCGTCTTTCCGGAGTAACGGATGGGGAGTCCCGATCCGATTTTCCACCCAACTAACAAGACCTCCGCAGTCTATACCATCGACCGCCTAGAAGAGCCTGACCCAGGCTTCCAGCGCCTCCAGGAACGTGCCCAGGAGCTCGGCACCAGCCTGTCCTACAACCGGCTCGACGTGCGGGACAACATCAGCCTGAACGCGACCATGGCAAAGATTGCGGATGAGAACGGGCGCCTCGACGGTTTACTTGCCTGCGCGGGTATCCAACAGGAGACCTCGGCGCTCGATTATACCATGGAGGACGCCGACAAGATGTTTGGGGTGAACATCACCGGCACGTTTATGACAGCACAGGCCGTGGCCAGGCAGATGAAGAGGCTGGATAGACGTGGCAGTATGGTATTCATTGGGAGTATGAGTGGAACGGTTGCGAATAAGGGATTAATATGCCCGTAAGTCTGCTCTGCATTTTCAAATTTGCTCTTGCTCATCTCGGAGCCTAACAGGAGGCAGCGCTTATAACGCCTCCAAGGCTGGTGTGATCCAGCTTGCTCGGAACTTGGCGATGGAGTGGGGTCCGTACGGGATCCGGGTGAACACCATCTCACCCGGTTACATCGTGACCGCCATGACAGCGCCGCTGTTCAAGCAGTTCCCCGACAGGAAGGAGAACTGGCCAAAGGAAAATATGCTGGGCCGGCTGAGCTACCCAGAAGAATACCGAGGCGCAGCTGTCTTCCTGCTCAGCGAGGCTTCGAGCTTCATGACAGGCGCAGACCTTCGCATGGATGGTGGCCACGCAGCTTGGTAATGAGTTCGTGGTTCAGGCTTTAGGGGCTCTCTCGGTGGTTTTTCCGATGGTGGGTGGCTGTCGTTATGCCTCAGAAGATTGTTGCTTTGGTGTCTGAGAGACAGAGGGTTTATGAGGTGAGTGGGGAATTTGGAGCCATCAGTGGCCATGTGTATTGTTGGTGGTATTCAGCGTCCTGTAAACCCATGCTTATTCTCATATGCTCTCCATCTCCGCCCCAGACAGAGCTTCAGTCTAGCTGAATCAGTGGCTCCAGCGACCCCAGATGAGTTTGTGCCTACTTTCTGTCTCGAATTTTCGAGATTGGGTTCTAGCTGGCGGAAGATAATCCATAAGATCCCAACATACCTGGGACCATAAGACCAGTTGCAACATCCTAGCACCTACAATGCTAAACCTGGCAACGTGATATGACATAGAAGCGCTCGCTTCGGCTCCAAACACCGCGGGCCTGTTCAGCCTTAGTGTGCAGCTTGTAGCAGACAATCCCCGTCAAGTCAAAAGGCACAACTGCCCCTGTGTTTCTGTTGCCCTTCCCATTCCAAACCAAAAAGGCGTTGGCCAATGAATCGACTCCCGGTTGTCTTGACGAGCCTGCAAATGAGTTGTTGGACTTCACAACGGCTCATATCGTCAGCCGTATGTTCAACTCTTCCTTTTCAGTGGCCTGTCGTGCATGCTTGACTGGCAGACCCAAGAGAGGTTTTGTCCCTCCGCAAGCCCTCCGTATAGCTTCAGGAAGCAGCACCCCCAACAGGCTGGAACAGGCTTCTAGGCCCCAGCTTCCTTACCACACCTTTCCTGAGGTTGAACCGATTCTCAATCTCCTCTTCACTGGCGCCCCTGTCCCTCATGACAAGCACGTCGCGTATCATGCCCGAGGTGAGAAACCTCCGCCCCTGGCTGTCAGAGAGCCCCAAACTCTCGAACTCCTCATCGGCCTCTTGTTGGAGTCTCTCTCGAGCCTCGAGCGCAGCGAGGACGAGGTTGCTTGACGGTGAGGGAAAGATGGGCCCACTGTTATCCGCCTGCTGTAGTGGGGACGAGGGCGATGGCGGGGACGGCGGGGATGGCGAGACGGTCGAGGATGAGGAGTACGTCGGGTTCGGCTGGACGATGCCTATGTCTCGGAGGCGCTGAGCATATTCCGGGTGTATCATGGTATCTGGTGAGGCCGTGTGTGGGTCGGTGGCATCTTGACGGGTTGCTGTCGTACTTGCACGTTAGCATAAGCTTCGCTGCTCAGCAATGAGTTGCTACACACCCTCGTCTTTGGCATATGACGCTTGTGGAGGCCGCGCTCTTTGACTTGGCGCGGGCCTTGAAGCAGCAGCAGAAGCAGCTGAACCGGGAGGTCTATTTGGGAACTTGCGAATGGTGCTTTGCGCCGCGGTCTTGGATGCGCCGGAGCCCATTGTGAGCTCAGATTGCTTGTTGAGGCCTTTCCGCTGTCTGCTTTTGTTGATAACGAAGGAATGGAGTCGGATAATGAAGCAATTGGATCAACTTGCTAAGCTCATGAAACGTTGTTCAGGCGTGGGTGATGCTCCTCATGTCGTTACATAGTGTTATTACTAATGGCTAGCACATGTTAGGTCCAGTGATTGCCCTCCCGGCCCCCGCAAACCCCATGGGGAAACTTGACTTAGCCGTTCCGCTGTTTATTGTTTTTGTTGCCCAGACAGAAGTCACTGGGAAAGGCTGTATATCTTCCCCGGTCTATATACAATTTTGTTCAAGGTCGAGCAAATATTGCTGCTGGAAGGGGACGTCTGAAGATAAGAACAAGTGAGCCCGTTCAGTATCAGGGTTCAACCCTAAGTCGGCCAAGATTCATGACAATCGAGCTAATGGCTTCAATGAAATTGACCTATTTGTGGCAATCTAGCCCACATATCCTCTCTCTACAGGCTGTAGACAAACTCCGGGTTCTCCCTATCTGTCAGATCATAAAACTCCTGCCCCTCAATCTTGACATAACCCGGCTGCGCCCTGATCGCCGCCTTCTTCTTGTTCTGGTATCGACACCAGCAGTAGATAAAGCACACATCCAACAGGCTCACAACATAGCACACCACAATGGTGATCTCAGCCGGCCTGTACTGCGGCGCGTCCTTGGCCCGGAAGATCTGGGGCCCGATGATGTTGCCCACACAATAGCCGATAAGGTACATGGCCGCGACGGTGGTCTTCTTGGTCCAGCCGGCTACGTTGGTGGAGATGAGCGAAAGGATGGCCACGAAGGGCGTGGGGCTCGCCTGTGTGAGGTAATATCCGATGAGCCGGCCGATGCTGTGGTTGTTGTCCAAACATGTGATGAGTAGCATGCCGAGGATGGCCAGGATCATCCCGAAGGTGGAGACGAGGAGGCGGTTGCTGAGGCGGTCGCCTATGATGCCGGATGCGATGAGCGTAATGACCTGGATCGTGCCAAGAGGTGTTAGCAAGTAGGTAAGTCCCCGGCCCGAGAGAATGATGCTTGGCTTCCGAGAGTTTACAGGGATGAAGGAAGGCGACGAGAACAGCAGATCAAACGTACCTCAACAGCCCCGCCCGGTGTGCCCAGCAGTAAGGACTGCTCATTCGTGAATCCAAAGGAGACGATTAGCTGGCTGAAGAAGTTGCTGATTCCACCATTAGGAATATCGGCCACAAGGCTGTAAAAGACAAACGCCCAGACCATAGGATCAGTCAACGCCTCCTTGAACTGGTAAAACTTGAAATGCTTGTTTCCCACGCCCTGCTGGTTGACTCGGATGCGCTCAACGGCCATGATCCTCTCCTTCTCCGTCAGGAAGCGTGCGTTCAGCTGGTTGTCCGGCATGACGAACAGGAAGATGACACCGATGCAGGCGGTGAACAAACCGATGACCAGGAAGAGGAGCTGCCACGACTCGATGGAGATGGGGTTTTTCGTCGTGCCGACAGCGATGCCGTACGCAACGAATCCTCCTATAATCTGTCCCCAGCCATTAAAAGAAAACCAGATACCAGTCCGCGCACCTTGTTCCTTCATAGTATACCATTGGGATGTGAACAGTGCAAATCCTGGTGTGACGGCGGCCTCTATACACATGATTAGCTGGGTTTCCGAGCCTAAAATCGCGACATTTTGGAACCTTCGCGGAGAGGCAATCAGGGATACTTGCCGAAAACACCAAGGAAGAAGCGCACCGTCATGGCGCCGGCGAAGTTCTTGGTTGCTGCCATGCAGCAGAGCACCAGACCCCACATGATCACATTAAAGGCAGACCATTTCCCTAGGGGAAGGCGCTGCAGCAGGCGGTTGGTGGGATACTCCCAGAATAAGTAGCCGAAGTAGAACATGGAGCCGATCCAGCTGTATTCCTGTCCACCGAGGTGGATGTCCTTTTTGAGGCCCATAATGGAGGCGTACGACACTGTTGTCTTGTCGAGGTAGTTCAGGCCATAGACTAGACATAGGAGTGGCATCAGGTTCCAGTCGATCTTGCGCAGGAGTTTGCGCTCGTCCTCAGGGGTGATCTCGATGACCTCGCCATTTTCGCCCTCGAGGACCTTGAGCGCCTCGTCGGCGTCGTTATGATCTGCGTGCTTGAGGAAGTCGGTGCCGACTATCTCCTCCTGCCCGGGAGCAGTGGTGTTGACCTTTTCCGGGTCGCCGGGATGGTGGGCCGGGAGTAATTCGGACTTCCCGATGTCAGACATGTTGACGAGGCTCACTGCAGCGGGCCTGAATGATGGACGGTAGGAGAGTGCAGGTGAGGTAACATTGAATGGTAAGCAAGACAGGACAGAATGCCCTCACTTGAAGACGGGGAATTGGAGATGAAGTAATCCAGCTGTCTCTCCCACTCAACATCCATCATTAGGGATTGAATTATGTACCTAGTTGATGCGATTAGAGCGACTTAGACAGCTTATCTGGGTGCAGATCGTCACCTCCTGATTGAACGATGGGCCGACGGCAAGGGTTCAAGACGTCCTATCGGCGCTCATTCATGCCATGGGCCCCGGGTACCTGTCTATAGCAAAGTTCAAACCGATAATCGGCAAGGAGCTGCCGTTATCTCAACCAGCATGCATCATCGGAGGACAATGGCGATCTTGTATCCATTGAATAGCCTGAATGTTCACCCACGCATTCTTGGGGACACACTTGCCCCCGAAGCACCCTCCTCTAGATCTATAGGCCAAGTCTTTGCAGGATTCTGAAAGCCATCAAAAGCTACTGCGAATTGGAGAAGATGAGCCAGGTGAGGAGAACTGCCAGACCTCCAAGCCGTCCAGGGCGTGCGTCATCGAAGGATGTTGGACGTTGATGGATTGATTCTGTGTTGATTTGCCGGCGCTTGCCGGCTTAGCAAAGAGTTTATGTCAACGTTGAATGCTTCCCCACAAGTATGCAACACTAACATGATCACCGAAGAATAAGGTTGTGCTGTTGTCCTCACCTTACAGTGACCGAGATATCAGAACATTAGAAGATTGCTACACTACCAGCCATTTATCCAAACGTCAACTAATCAATACCATCTAGAAGTCCGCAGCACTCCAAGCCAGAGGCTAGAATACAATCACTCTGTCTTACAACACATGCTGAGCTCTTCACACTCATTCAACAGGCGTCCTCAGGCCCCCCCCCCACCGTTACCTTCCCCCCCGTTACCTTGATCCCAGTGGGGGATTACCCCCGACAGTCAATCCACGGTGCTATGGCTCTCTGTCGATGTCGAACACCGCGTCAACGTCAGGTATTTCTTGGGCATCGTCAGGCAGGTCAGCCCCCATCAACCTGGCTACTTTCGTTGCCTCGTTCCGAGCATCGCCATCCGCCTTTCTCTTTCTGTTCGCCTCGGCTCGAGGATCATAGCTCTTTGGGATGTCCTTTGGATTTACTCGTGGCAGCCTTGAGCCAGGCTGATCATGGTCATCTTCGTCATCATCATCGCGGCCTCCTCGTCTGAAAAATCCCGACAGTCTACCTATCAGGCCGGGTCTCCGTTGATCAGTGTCAGGGAGGCCCATAGCTGGGAAGTAAGTGTCAAGTCAGCACATAGAATTCCCTGCTTGCGAAAAAGGGGGGGGGGGGGAAGTGGGTGCGGGAATGCCATCTTACCTCTGCCTAACCTGGCGTACATCTGGTTCTCAATAACTCTCTTCTGGTGAGGCGTATCACCAATTGGATAGATCCGGTGACCCGCTCGGTACTTCACCTTCTCTTCGACATACGGCCTGGCCTTGGGGCGGTAGTATGTCCACGGGGTCGGATCTTCGGTGACAGGGTTCCAGAGCTGCCGCACACTAAGGTCCTTATCGCTCTTGATCCTCCTCTGCGTCTCCTCGGTCTGCAGCTGCAACGGCCACCGGTTCATGTCGAAGAACTTCTTGACCGGCCCGCGGACCTCGGCCTTGGCCCAATCCCACAACGGCGGCCGCACTTTCTCGTCAGATATATCGGTGCAGCTGCGAGCGTTACGCGCCGGCCAGAGCATGCTATCATTCCGCATGGCCTCATTGATGATATGATCACGGATGATCTGGATCGAGGCACCCGGGGACAATGATGCGTCGCGTTGTTTCTCCGGGAGAGTGCGTTTGACGAGGGAAACCAGGGGGTTGTGGTCCCAGCTGTTGTCTCTCTGATTCCAGTCGGCCAGGTACTGATACTCCTCTTCGGTAGCCTCGATAACTCTTTGCATGTTGGTGATCGGAATGGCGGCTTTGGTCTTCCACTCCTTCTCGAGACCATTCTCCGGGTTCTCAAGTTTGTGCATGTACCTGCCCCATCGGTATGCAAGGCATTGGAAGTAGTTGGTGACATTCCCACAGAGCGCCCGGGGAGGCTTGCCGTCTGTGATGACGTCGGCCCAGGATCGTAGGTCCCTGAGGCGTGGGGCGAAGACCATGTCTTCACACTGCACACTTGGGATGATATCGTGGTCCTCGTCCGTCACCTGCCAGTTGATGAGATGCTCCGGGTGACAGTCTAGCACAGGACGTTGCACCCAGCCGTAACATCTCCAGTCTTCTTTGTACCGGCAACGGCCCTGGGCCGCCAGGCGTTCAAGCCACCTCTGGGCGTCGTGGGCATAGAACTTCACCGTCTTCACGGGACCGTCCGCCTTCTTGTGCATGTATTCAAGGAGGTCTTCGACACTGACCTTGGTCGCATTGCTACTGAACAGCGGGTCCGAGATGTCGTCAAAGATGCGTCTCAGTCTCTCGGCGAATAGCATGTACAACGATGTCCGAGGCTTGAGCTCTTGGGTCATTTGCGTAGTGATGGAGTTGCTGAGGATGAACCGGAGCCAGTATAACTCCATCTTGTCCAGGTCAGTGAGTTCGCCGTTTGCGCCGGTAAAGTCTCTCCTCGGGTGGAGATCTACCACCACGTTGTTCCCCGTCTGAGGATCTTGGAAGACAACTGAGCGCTGTGTCAGGCCCTGATCCGCGTAACCTTTCCTGTACAGTTCCTCCATGTACGTCAGGAGCCGTCGCGGAGCTATGCGGAGTTCCCGGTCGAATAGCTTCTTCGCGGCTCTCATCTGCTTCAGCATGTCCTGGTGGTTTTCCGTGTCGGGATCGATAGCCCGCCAGACATACGGACCCCAGACGGACTTGGGCGGCGTCACGAACCCAGGCGCTGGGACAGCCCCCAACGGCGCGTCTGAGCCTCTGGCACCAAATTGCCCAATGAGGGACTCCCGCGCCTGGCGCAGATTATCACGCTGGTCACGCCAGAACTGCTCCATGGCCACCGTGAACCCCTGCGGGTCGTCCTTGCCGTCCGTCTTGCGCAGCTTGTCGGGCTCCAGAGCCTTGAGCGGCCACTTGCGGCCGAGCCCTGCCCCGGCGTCCCTGCGCGCCAGCCTCAACTCCTCAGCAGTCGGGGGCAGCACCAGGCGGCGCCAGGGCGTGCAGGCCAGCTGGTTCTCCATGTTTTGGAACTGCCGCAGTGCGCCCTGCAGCCCGGCACGGCGGGCCCCTCGCTCGCGCGCGAAGCTGACCGCGCAGTCCCCCAGCGCCGTGTAGCTGGTGATCCACCGGGTGAGCCCGTCGCCACCGTCCGGAGCGGGCTGGGTGTTGACCCAGCCGGAGAGGCCGCGCCCGCGGTCGGCCGCCACGATGTCCTCGTACATCCTGTTCTCGATGACGGCGATGTTGTCCTCGGGCGGGTCCTCGTCCGGCTCCAGCTGCCACCAGGCGTCCTCGGCCTGGGCGAGCGCCATCTGGTGCTGTGCGCGCAGCTCTTCCGTCAGACCGGCTTTTGCCTCCCTGGCCGTGAGCCACATGTTGTTGACGAGGCCTTGTCGCCGTGGCTGGTCTGGGAAGTCGCCCGGCATGATCTCGTCCCATTTGCATGCGCCGGGTCTGCCCTTGCCGCGCAGGATAATGGGCTGGTCGCAGTCGTACTTGAGCCGCGGGGCTGGCTTGCCCACCTGGTCTGGCGTGATGATCTTGGTCGAGAGGAAGGTGTCGTAGTGGTACTTCTCGAAGATCTTGTGCGCAGTGATCATATCCAGCAGGCGGTCGACCATTTCGCGCGTCTCCGGCCCGATGTTCAAGTGCGATGCATTGGTCTTGATGTAATGGAGATACTCCTCAGCCTCGGCGAGGTGCTCCTTCCAGGAAATATCCCGGTCGACATCCTCGTCGCAGAGGAAGTTCAGGAGGTGGTTCAGGCGAACGCCGAGGGCCGGAAGCCGCTGGCCCTTCCACGTGTGCGAGCGCTCCATGTCTTGTTGGGAGGGCTGCATGGGCGGGGGGATGCTTCCGTCGTTGGCTGGTGCTGCGGGCTGGGGCTGGGCTTGCTCTGATTCATTGTCCAGATCTACGTGCTCGTCGTATGGGGGAGACGGCAAACGCGTTTGTGCTGGGCGTGGCCGTTGGTGCGACGCTGGGAGTCGGAGTCTTTGTGCGAATTCGATTAAGTTCCTGGCATCATATTCGGCTTGGTGGACCTGTTGCTCTGTGATATCATCCTGCACGTTGGCGGTGTCTTCAACTTCAACTTCAACTGGCTCATGGTCCTAGAAGGGAGGCTGTCAGTCTATGTTCCGTGAGCCATGAACAAGATATACTAACATCACCAAAGTCAGACATTGGTGTCAGGCCGCCAAAGCTACTCTGCATCCGCCCCTGTCTCGGATTGTTCTGGACAGTTCGACGTCCCGCCGGCCTGCTCTGCCTCGCATAGTCCATCCGGTCATAGCCCTGGAATATCTCCTGTATCCCTGGGTCGACGAACCATTCCTCGTCGCCCCGCCATTCCCCGGTGCTGAACATTCGCGCGACATATTGGGGGAAGGTATCGGATGACCCGCCAATGCGGTTGATCACCTCTCTCCAGTGCGCCTGGGAGGCCTCAGTAATGAGTTCTTCCCGAACTATAACCCTATTGATGAGGTTGAAGGCGAATTCATCATCGAGCGGACGTGAATCTTGGTTATTTGCCATTATGGGCGGAAATATAAGTGCCACCAACGGCGCGGCTGCAAATAGGGATAGGACCTGAGGATGAAAATTGATTCAACAGCGAGTGAGCTTTTACGCGAATTCCAGTCGATATACCCACGCTGTTCTTGTCAACGCAGCCTCACGAGACGAATGAGCATGCAGTTGATCCTTACTTGCGCAATGCATAAGGATGAGGAAGCGAATGAAGAACAAGAAACTGGACTATGCAATGGGATGAGATAGGCCGTAGGACAATGGCCATGTCTTTTGTCGCTCCTTGCTAAAGCACTCAGGAAGATGACCGTTAAGCCCATCGCCTAGTCTGGGGTAAGGGACACTGACTTGGGCCTTGCGTTGCTGCCGCACCGTTCCATTTTCGGCGCATCACGAAACATCGACAATGGAGTGTACTTTTTGGAATAAAGAGGTGGCATGTTGACAATTGACGCTTTCGGAAGCATCCAAACAAAGGAGCAAGTCTGCTCGGGATGCTACACTGCCGCGTTTCTAGAAATCCAGGTCGCTTTGGGAAGGGCGATTGTTGTGTCTTTGTTCGGATAAGTCACTGCATCGAAAATGCGATTGACTGAATGCATCGGTAATTGAAATATTGAATGTACTTTCACGCTGCGGCATTTGGAGCCATCATTTGGACACTGAATGCGAAATAAATTCCGGGCGAGGTCACCCACAGGAGCTGGAAGACAGCGTCGCAGAGGCTGGGAGAGTATGTGCTCGACAAGTTCCATGCCAGCCCTTCCGTCCATCTCACGATAGATCGTGCTCAGAAGGAAGACATGCGGGGCGTAACACGTCGACCGCCTGCCTGGTCCTACATACCTCACTTCGGGGTTCATAGTGATTAGATCGGCCATCCAGGACGGTATACCCAGGAGGTCTGATCATCAAGCACAAGCGCAAGTCTGCAGACTTCTTCAGCTGGTGCAAAATTCCTGGAACCCGCGGTGCTCTGGCCGTGCCTCCATAGATATACTGCATATTCATTCCGATATGAGAGAAGGCTGGTTCCCAGCAAGACATCCCGAGGTCCCCAGTGCCAATAGCACGTGTCTCATGCTCTCCGTGAAACGTTCAAGCCCCAGCGAGCCGGTACTCCCTTTGTTTAAACTCTTGATTTTTGGTTCGAGTGTGAGGTTGTCTCAGTCCACTTCCCTGCATTCTTTGACATATCTCACACAGATTGTCTCGGCAGCAACCATGTAGAGACATGGTATCGACACTGACCCGACCGCTTGGCTATGGGCGCACCATATTCCCAGGGCGAAATCTTCATCAAACGCAGTGACACGGATGTGGCTGTGGCTCAGATGAAGTGAAACATCAGCCCTGACGGACCTTGATGTCGACACTTTGACTGGGAGGAGGTTCTCAGTGACTAACGAGACCCTGTAGTTGACAATTGAGAGAACGGCGACCAACAAAACCTGCCAGTTTGAAAGACCTTTCCAGACAGTAACTTCAATGCCCTCGATAGGAGTAGCCCAGCCTCGCCCTCTAAGCCAGATAGGCATCATGGCCAAGCACGAGCTCCATACCATGATCACCGCCTGATGCCACCGTCTTGATTGCGCTCCACACCATCGCTTCTCGAAACGCCGCCTCCGGCCGGTCCTTCAAGACAAAGTCAAACCATGTGAAGAAGATGCTAGCAAGCAGTCGCATGTATAGAGGCGCACTATAGTCGTACAACAGTAGACACCACTGACGAGGTCAGTGGGTGAAGTTTGCGTCACCCCACTAGTCCCTGGAGGAACATGAAACCGAGGAGGACAACTCTACTTCAGCCTCAACGTCTCACGGCAGTGGTGTTGAAATGATTGCATGGCCGATTCCAACTCTCTGGCGGAGGCAGTCTGCCTCTTGCGTCAGCGATCCCTGAATAAGTCCCGGCATCCTCAACTCTCGGTGGTGACAGGAATCACTCGAAGTGGCACCAAGGTCCGGCAGTGATGAAGCAAGAAGACCAAGTAGCACTCGAATCGTACTGTCATATGCACCCTGAGCGGATTCCTGATATGCCATCTAGGCACAAAAGGCAAAACAGATGAGAGGTTCTCGCAGGCGGGACTTCGGGTTCCTATCTTGGAGATCGTTGGGATCGCCGCCCGATCCATTTCCAAACCCGTGAAAGGCAAACCTGGGGAAGTGGCACTCCAATATCTTGGCTCTGATAAGGACGCCGGGATGATGCTTCAACTCGCGGTGCGGAGGCGCCGTAGACTGGGCATCTAGAATTAGTTCATAACACGTCACCGCCATTGTATTGGCACCCAAGTCCATGGGAAGTTCTCACGTATTTTCGCGTGAAAAAAAAAGAAGAAAAAAAGGATGATTGAGCTTGGCGATAATGCCACCTTCGTTAGGCCGTCGATACCAGTAGATAATGCGCAACAGTCGATCTCCCAAAGGATTCTTCCAGGCGCAAGAGGATAGCATCGTTGTAGAAGGGATCAGAGCAAGACTGTTGGATGGTAGGATGAAGGTTGGTTCATGCGTGTATGTGATAGTCTTGCAGGTCAGAAGGGACCATCCTGGAGTGGAAGCGCCGTATCCATGGATTACGAAAGGCTGACCTAAACCCCCTTAAAGTCGTACCTCCAAAAGTCCCTGGCACGCCCAGGTTGATCGTTCCGTGCTACCCAGACAAGGAGCTGACACTTCAACAAAAAAAAAAAAGACCGGACATGAAACGGCCACTGCTAATTTAGCAACGGCCAAGGCCGTTGGAAGAATCACATGAGTCGGTCCAACGTCCGGAGATGATAGCCGGAGACGGAGTGTATAAGGTAGTATGCATGGTTGGTCGATCAAAACCAGGTACGGCCGCAAACACCGCCCCCAAACTACTGAGTTGGGCAGGAGGTTAGGCATAGACGGAGCTGAAGAAAAGGGGTGCGGGATGCAGACAGGTTGGTGGAAGGGTTGGAATCCACCCCGGGACACACGCGAACTTTACGCGTAAAGTGGTTTTGCTGGTAATTTGGTGACATGTGAATGAATCACCTGTGCTGTTGAACCAAGCGGCACGGCAGCAACAACAGCATTTGCAGATCAGGGACCGCCGGTTGAAGAGGAAACTTAATTTCCAGTATCTTGGCCAAACATTGCGCGAGGATCAGTTCCGCCGTAAGAAGGTGTTGGTAGTAAGTTTATGATCAAACCAGGTGCCAATCCATCACCCGGCGAACAAACTTGGTACCTGTCTGTTCATCTCCTACCCGCAGAACACGGCCTTGATGGGATTATCGGCCCATTTATCATATGGAAAAATAACTGATCAGTGATTTACCCCTGAATCTTGTTTCGGAAGCCAACCAACTGGATTGCAACTATGTCAACAGTAGCAGCCAAACGGGGTGGCGACGAGGAGGATTCCATGTTCAGTCAGCCCTGTCAACGGCGCTGAGGCTCCAAGTAGTAATCGGATGAGGGGTTCACAGCGGTTTCTACGTGGTAAGACGGGATGATTGGATATCAGAATGTTTCGGGCTGATGAACCATATCGCGTAGCTAGTAATCTGGGCTTTGACCTTGATAGCACGCAGATAAAAATCTGGTTCCAAGTTCTGACCTGCATCTTTAGCTGCCGTTTGGGTTTGACCACCCCCTCCCCCAGAAACTGTATGATCGCCCCGTCTCGGTCTCGCGCGTGACGAAATCGCCATTTTTGGGAAAACCTGTTGGTTCTAGACAGGTGGCAAACCAGCGCGCCGACGGCATGCAACTAATAAATGTTAAAACACTGTACCGAAAAACGACGGGGGTCGCAGGGCTGTAACAGCTCGTGGGATCTGCCGCACCTCGAGAAGCACGACATCATCATCACGCATGGTGACCAGTCACCATCTCCAAGATCTCGTATACGACCTCTCACGCGTTGTGTCTCGGTATTGGGACCGTTGTTGAGGGTGCAGATGGACTAAAGCACGAATGCCAGCACCGGCCAATGCTTTCACTGCAAATAGTCATGCGATCGTTTAAGAATGTGGTTCACGATATTGAGTATTCAAGTTCAGGATGAGAGAACTCCATTCGGTCCCTGACTATACGCTCGTCACATGCAAGAGAGAGCGCGAGCCATTGCATAGGATTTCGTTGTCAACGCCACTTCAGTTGCTCATAGCAATTGGGCTCCGTGTCGCAGATACGGTTCGACTATCTCCTCAGCTAAGACATGTTGACCCATGCTGTCCTCCTTCGCATGGATGCTGAATCACAACGCCTCTACACCTTCACTTGAAGGAACTCCATGTCAAACATAAGAACTGCGAGATAGCTATGCCGCAGTACAAGAGCGTGGAGGTAATCTCACGGGGCCCAATGACAACTAGCCACTAGACACCAGCCGTCTCGGTGCGAGTTCCATTGGCGACTAGCAATCGATATTTCAGCTACGCCACTCAGCGACAACCTCGTCAAAGATCGACGTCAAGGTTTTGACTGATGATTACTATGTATATCAGCTTACCAGGTAAGGGAGGGGTCCTCGAACCCCGAGTCGAAAAGAAGAAGAAAAAAAGGAATGAAAATGCTCGTGGTCGGACAGCGAATAGATTCAGTTGAGGTCACACAAGCACCTAAGACGACATTGCGAGCAAAGGTTGGAAGTTCTGCGTCTGGACCAGATCCGCTTGCGAGACTGTCCTGGGGGAGCAAGCTGGGCGTGAGTTCGCGTCTTTCTCGTGACAGACAGGATAGCTCGCCCTCTACCGAGTGAGCGCCTGGCCTCATGGGCGGTCCTGCCCGTAGAAGCTTTTTCCACCACCCACATGCCGACCCGAACTTTGTACATAGGCGTGGCGTCCTCTGGGTCCTGCACAATCTGCGAGAGCTCCCTTGCACAATGTTGCAGTGCTGCCAGCATCCCTGTTCCAAGGCCCAAGTTGTACTTATGCACGCACTAAAGCAGATCCGAGTTGGATGGTTGCATGCGGAAAGAAAGCGCGTCTTGAACGCGTATGGCGCGTCATGCCGGCCAAATCCAATTCATATGCGCCGACCCAACCATTATCCATCTGATCGCCGACCTCGTTTTCGGATGTTCCATCTCCACGCAGACAATCAGGAGACGTGTTCCCAGGTGTGGAAACGACATGGTGCTGATACTGCAGCAAACAATGCCGGTAAAGCCGGTGTGATACCATGCCGCCGACGCGACGCAAAGGATTGCTTTTTGTGTTGCAGGTTCATCCTCGCCATCAAGCTTGTAAGTTTGGCAAAGAGGCTGACTACCCATTCACAATGAAGTCCCTATGAATACTCAAGTACGCACCTGGGCAGTTTCCATCACGGCGAAACATCGGTGAGCACCGGCTGTTGCCGGGAGGCCATGCGAGAGACCGAGACTCTCTCGCATCGTCATCCACTTCCTGCCTGCCGTCCGGATGTATCAGTTCAAGCCTAAACGTAAGCTCAAAATGTAAAGCAAGTGTGACAAGAATTAGCCAGGGAGAGTGAAAAGCGACAGAATTGATCCAACCAAATGAGGTCCAGATATCTTTGCCAGCTGTCTGATGCAAGGCCAGAGTATCAGAGTATCAGAGTATCAGTACAGGCCACAGACGTCGAGTTATGTACCTGCTGCAGTGCAACGCCGTGCGTATGCGTACTGAGAGACTACCCTAGGGTACCAACAAGGCTGGCTGGCTGGCCGTTTCGATACCATCAGTTGTGGGACGGAGCAGCTCAAATGAGGAGGGGATCACCGGCCGCGTTTAGTCACGGTGGCAAGGGCGACGCCATTGTCGCGGACCGTGGCCCACGAACCGGAGCGCGCAGAAATTCTTTTCTGCGGCGCGGCGGGGTGTTTTCCTGTCCTCTTCGGTACCGTTCACGCGGGGAACGGACAGTGCCGAAAAACGTAGAAGGTACGCAGTAGTGCAGTGCAGCAGTGCAGCAGTGCAGGAAGCGTAGACTCCGCAAGCCGAAATGCAATTGCCAAGTGTCAGTTCGTACGGCAGAACTATCTAAGTGGTTGCACAGATCCGCGAGGCTGAGGAAATTTGTCGGTGGCGGGTTTTCGATGCCTACTGAGAGAATAAGTTGGTGCCTTGCCCCTTAATATGGCTGGCCTCATCGCCTTGTCCGAAGTTGAGGTGGTAGTGTTTCGTGTTGGCTTCCGGTGCACTGGACGTGCCTATGGCAGAAACAGGCGGTATGATACCGCCCATCACACCGCACAGTGACGGCCGTTGCATCGATTAACTTTTCCGTGCCGCGTTCTTCCTATCCCCATCATGATGGGTCCCCCTCACTAGTGGAAACCAACGCCTACATAGCACATACATATGAGGAGATAAGCGTGCCGGCTGGCAAGGACACAAATGGCATTGGCTTTGATTCGCTTGGTACAAGAAATCTTCAAAGCCAAATCCCCTCATCTGTGCAAGTCACAGGCCACAGTGTGCCCCAGCTCTACATACCTAGGTAGATAGGTGGTAGCTCGACAACAGGGCATCTAATGCAGCAAGGGGTTGGGGAGTGCGAATTTCACCATGCGCTACAAAGTCCCTCGGACACTGTACCACCCAGACCACCTACCTAGGCCTGCTAGGTAGGCAGTGCAGGCAGTGCAGGCAGTGCTAGGTGTGTATGTAATTCGTACGTGCCCAACTCCACAGATTGAGACGAGGCTGCCAAATTTCAACACTGTTCGAAATCGGGTTCGGCGTTCTCAGGCCGCGTGCACTGTCTCTTGAGTCTGCAAGCGGTGACGAGGCTCCACAAAAGTTATTGCTTTGACCCTGAATCCTGATTCAAACCACAATAAAATTGTCGGCCTCGCCAGTTACCGTAGTGTACTGTGGCAGTGTGTTACTAAACGATGCCAGTGGATGCTGGCCAGAGGTGGCACAATTGGTCATAGCAACACACAAGTCTGTGCTCATCAGAGACGCCAATTAGGCTTGAGTTGCAGAAGTTGAGCCGCGTCTTGCGGGCATGACCTTGAAATTGATGAAACTTCATCAAAGCTTGGGGCCTTTTTTTCCCTAATCCATGGAGCTTTGGATCTGGTCTACCAGCCACCACGGTTCGTGTCTCCTGCAGTTGCTCGAGTCGTATGCTAAGTTGTGACAACCAGACTCGGTCATGGGTCCTGGTCGTGGTGGATCGACAGGAGATGTGGGCATTGCTCGGAGAAAACGTCCGAAGAACAGAACACAAGCAATCGATTCAACGAGATCTGATGAGAAGGCAAAATGGAGCCAGTTCATGCAGGGAGCGCTAGACACGCCACCGACCAAAAGAAACAAAAACAAAGATAAAACGGCCACGAATGCAAGCAAGTGCAGCACTTTTCAGATCTTGATCACCACAGTAGACAGTCGAGATGTCCGTGGGAATGTGGGGCGATATTTGACGCCACGCGAGGCTGAAAAATAGGAGCACGGACGGCCCAAGTAGCAAGGTACCAAAGTCACTTTCCCATCTTGATTAACATGGAAAAGATGTTGTCTTAAGGTTTTCCCATCCCCTGTCCCGATCCAATTAAATACCCAACGGCTCAATTCATCTCCTTGATTTCGTAGTTTGCAGCCATTTTTCTTGTTGTTGTTGATCGATACATATGCGTTCGCGATGCTATCGGTTCATAAGGTAGTGGTCCCCTCACAGTCTCCTCCGGACTGCTCCGTCAAGCGAGAGAGACCCACGGTGGCTGTCTGAAATTTTTCGGATGAGCACATGAGCATGACTCTGCCGGGCCACCGCTTTCTACCGAAGAAACAACCGGACGGCCTCGGAAGACTCGTTAGGAAGCCCCTCGGAAAACACCCATGGGTGCCGAGCACTGTGAGATCCGGCACAGTGAAATCAAACCTAACCTCTATGTAAGCAATTTAACTGGCACGGGATTTCGGTCAAATCCCATGCTTGCTTGGTCACAGTTCTAGGCACAACCAGGAAAGGACAGGGAAGGATTTCATGAGGCTTATTATGATTGTAAAGGCTGATGAAGTAATTGCAATTTGTCAAGAGCAGTTAGCTATTCAGGCCTCAACAATGCAATTGTTGCCAATCCTGAATTAATCAGCCTTCGAATTTCTGGGCACAAAGGTAGCCTATATTTGCTGGTCTTTGAAAGAGGCAGTAAACCGGTAATGGCCTTAGTAAGATACAGCAACGTTCCATTAGCTGGTCACTTCCAAGGTTGGTTGAGTAAGGCGGGGTTGAAGCTCACCGCTGGCCGAGTTTCTGTGAGTCAGGCGGCTATCGTGAAGTTCTAACCAAAACAGAGCCCATCTACGCACGTCTTGAAGAATAAAACAGCCGTTTCCCCAGCCTCCCACATTTTCCAATGGGATTGTCAACATATATCCAAACATGGAGGAGATTAATTTCGACGAACATGCAAGGTCCCGTTTCCCCAATACCGATCTAAATGTTCGTAAGGGGGTAGGCGTGTCACTAGCGGTGGGTTAGGGTCGATGAGGGGGTACCTAGGTACGGAGCATGGCCGTACAACCCCACATTCCCAGCAAGGAATCGAGCACCAAAGAGGATCCATCCGGACCTTCTGGGGTTGGAAGCATGGCGATGCGTTGGCACAGAGACGAGTAAGAAAGAGAATGGGGGGGGGGATGGTCCATCTGCTGCGAGGGCCGCTCCCACGTGCAGTAGCGAGGAGTACGGTTTGTCTCGCGATCGCTGTCTGCCAGTCAATTTGCGGGCTGCCGCTCGATGCAGTTACGAACAGCTTGCATGCATGGAGATCGAACGGCCAGAGCAGAAAGGAAGATTCTGGAGAGACCTTGCTGCATGCCTAAGTTATGTAGGTGGCTCGAGCGTCCCGAACAAGATGGAGCCGAGACACAACAAATAGTCTTTTTGTCCCTGAGATGCACGCCATTATCGTCACCCACCGCCCTTTACGAGCTTGTGTTTGATATCTGCTTCTGGAAGGCTCAGGGATTCGAGACATCGCGGACCGGAAGGATCTGTGTGTGTCTTGCAGCTCGCTGACTATCATGAAGATCTCCCCTGCAGCAAAGCCTCTGTATGTACACTAAAAGCAGTTCCTGTCTAATGGGCTGAGTGAGTGGGCGAGTGGGGGGTGTTATTATCGTATCCGTATCATCAAGAACTCAATTCATGAACCCGTGTTGTTTCTGCCCAAAATATTCTATTAATATAGCATCAGAAAGATATCCAGCCATCCGGGTGGCTGAGCTGAGAGATGAGTCCACAGAGGAATAGGAGGGCAGATAGAAGTTTCAAGAGTACAGCACAGTATAGTTAGCTGTTGAAGCCTCATTGGTGCGCCTGCTGTGGTACCCGGCCGTTACACAACATTGGTGACAAGTTCAGCTGCGATTATAGTAGATCGATCTGGGCTGAACCGCGCGCAACGGATACAGCAACTATTCAAACCTGCAATGGTAGTTCTCTTTAGTTAGGAATGTCTTCAACTAATGAGTGAGTTATATTATTTCGGCTGTGCTACATGTCAATACGGCCCTTGTTGGCTCCCGAGGTTTGCTAGTATTGAAACGCCCGGACGGTTCGACAAGCTCACATCAGAAGTACCTCAGTAAATCATAGGGGTCGACAGCGGGTGCCGGTGTGACCGCTGATCTGGGGAAATCTACATGGTACATAGACTTCGACATGACCTGTCATGTGATTGCAGCATAGAGAGTAACAGACGCTTGAGCAAAACTGCTTCTCCTAATGATGCAGGTGGATGACGACAGAAACAGGGCAATCTCTTATGGCTGAAGACCCTGAAATCGTGATAGCCCCAAGGACCCCGGGACAAAAGACCCTGATGAGCGCTCTGGGCTCTGTCCGCCGGGGCGAAATTCACTATACGGCGGTGGTATGTAATGACGATGCAGATCAGCATCTCTCCCGCAAGGCCTTTGCGTAACACAGCCTCACTAGACAATGTATTGTCAGTGGGCTGCATCAGACATCTCGTCATAATGTAAGATTTCGCTTTGCTTTTCCTATGAAAACCACGGGCACGGGGCGGCTTGACAACCCGCAGTAAGATTCGGAGCGCCCAATATGAAAAGGAGATGTGCCCACACTCTGTCCCGTCAGGGAGAGATCTATAATAGGTACGAGCGTTGCGCTGCATCAGTTTGATTGATTGATTGATTGATTGCTTGGACGGAATTAGCTGCTACTATCAACATGTCAAACCAGTCTCACAACAGATGGTTGCAAATCATCAACGATATCTGACAGACGCTGGCCAACCATTCAGATGTCGGTTGTCTAAACGATGGTTGCACAACATGCAGGCCATCTAATGGGCTGCGGGATGAAAATCCATGTTTAATTGATACCAAGAAAGCATTACAGCACATCTGATCTTCTTTAGACGTATTTGTATTTGCTAGCATGTGCCTATGCAGCAATGGACTGCTGGATGTGGCTTGAAAATGCCATGCTTGGGTACGCCCAACGATGAGCCTGCCTGTCGCAACCATGCTGGCGGCTGTTGGTTGAGAGGCCCCGGTGGCCTTCTGGATACCTGGAGCAGAATGGATGCAGGTATACCAAGAGGTGCCCCTCCCTCAGTATGCAAGTAATCCCAAAGGCCCGCGAAAGGCCTGGGGAAGCTCGCAAAAATGGGACCAACTTTGCAGGCTATCGTGACAGCAAGGGGGGCCGTTGTGTATTTATCTCATTAGAAGACCTACGTCGTGAACATCAAATTGCATGCTTGCCAGAACGTCACGCGTCGGATTGATTGCGGCTCCAGTTGCTTGCCGAAGCTCCGTATCGCGCAGGCTCGCGTTTTGTGTCCTTGATTGGGCTGCTGAGTTGGCGGGATCATCCCAAGAAGATTCCTCATTGCTTGCATCTGCCTGCCAGCTTTGCCAGCTTTTTCACCCCCTTTCCCCTATGGTTGCAGCTGAGGCGGGTTGGTGGGCTATATTACCTCCCAGGTCGGTCGCTGACCCATAGGCGAAGGGAAAAAATCCGAAAAGCCAATTGAACCCGGCCTGGTCGAGTGGACCGAGACCAAAGGGCTTTGCTTGATAGGACTCAAACGGGATGGGACAACAACCTTGGAAAAGCCGGGCAATTTACGCGTGCGGCGCGGTCGTGTTGTAATCACCTGTAATGTGGCGGCGTTTCGTGGCCGTGGGTGCCGTGTCATAGGCCTACTCGGTTCTCTGTCTGAGTTATGGGCGCACTTGTTGGTCGATCGCAACATATTTACAGGGCGTTATGAGGTGCGCATTCAGTGCGTGTAGCCGACGAACACGGCCAACAACTCGTCATAAGGCTCCCTTACTGCTTTGTAACTAGAAGATGCTGATCATGAATATCCAAATACCGAATTCAAATAAAACCGAGTTCAAATCGATATGGCTGTATTAGTGATGGTCCACCAGCCTATGTAGCAGGCCAGTAGGTCAGTCGCCTCAATTTCAAAAAGCATTGATGCACTGTAGCCATCGTAGCTGGGAAAATGCCAGCCCGGAAGCCCGACCAATTTTACGTTGGTGATGGTTGTCACTTTTCTCATTACAATACAAGCGGAGCTTCCTCAAACAGCCCCAAAACAATTATTTGCCGGCTTTTATTAGAACGGTCTTGGGAACTCCGTTATTACCTGCAGGCGGCAACCCATGGGGGGCTGCACGGGTCCTTTTCACCCCTGAAGAGCATCTCCCTACAGTGATTGACCGTTCTGCCGTTCTGTTGCCAATCGCCCCATCACTGAGCGTCTGGAATCTCCACCATTTCGCACATCTCACATATGCCATAGTATGTGAATACGGTACACTAGCATATACGTGCATTTCCATCGCGAGGGCCCTGTCAATTGCCAATGACGCCGCCTGCTGCCTGCAGCTTCACGGCTGCAGGTGTCCCTGTTGCCCGCCCGCAAGCCGCGGCTGGCATGTCGGATTTGAGAACAATTCCGAAGATCTTCTCGGTGGTTTTTTGTTGTTTGGTTTTTGAGTTTCTGCAGCACCACAAAGGCGCGCTCAGCGAGCGGTCAAGAACAATTCACATTCATGCAATGCACACAAACAACAACAAAAAGAAAGAAAAAATGCATTTAGCGGCTGTCTACGGCTCAGGGATGAATGTCGACCTATATGACTGGCAAATAAGGGACAACTTTCTAGGTAGCCATTGTAACATACATTGTAAATGTACCATCTTAGAACTATCATCGGAGCCAGTCAGGAGAGGGACCGGTCAGGAGGCGTTGGGGATCTTCATCTACCGCCTTAGTTTCCACCGAACTATCTTCAATATTGTAACATGGAGGTATCCGGTAGAAACAAGGCCGGAAGTCCAGAAAGGAGGCGTACTCTAAGCCTCTATCGGTTACCAGCCATCAACATTGCATGTGGCAAGTGGTCCACAATCCTACTCAAATCCTCTGTCGAAATGTGTGGGGGAAACTTATAACGCTGATGGCGACACGGACACAAAAACACACTTTGAGGCAACTGTCTACTACGAAGGCACTGGAAGGCTACTCAACCGAAGATGTGATATTCACCGGTGGCAACTCGCAGCAAACATAGAATGCTCTCGGACATGGAGCTGGATAATGATCAGAGCTCCTGTATTCTCTTTTGAGTGTTGGCCCTGCCCGCCTGTCTCACTTTCACTCTTTAATTTATTTGTAATGCTGCATCTCTGGCTCCAACAGTTCTGGCGCCATCGCCTGGAAACTAGGGATCTCCTGGATGGAAATTATGGTGTTTTAGGCTCAACTTGTCGGGTGCCCAGGTGATGAGATAGTTGCGTCTACTTGCAGTGGGGTACATCCGTACAGTACAATACCCCAAGTCGCGAGATTCACTCTTGTCCAGTCCTGACCAGTGGCTAGGCGTGAAGGTTCACGCTCCTCGCGCTTCCTGGCGGGCCGGCCGATAGAAGGACCCTTGTGGAAGGCGCGTGTTTTAAGCTATGCGTTCCCTGTTTCTGTTCTGCCACGCATGGGCTGATTTACAGGCCAAGGCCCAAGGCAGAGGCACGATGGCGTTGCATGGATCAATCAGTCAATAGCACTTTTGTATGTGTGTTGTTTGGAAGGAATGATTCTGCCCCCAGCTTGTTGCACCACAATGCGGTTTCCATACAGACAGAGTTAAATGAGCTTGATAAACAACGGCCTAACCGTATCTTACGGAAGCACATGCACAGGTTGATTCAAGATACTAGGTAGGTAGGTAAAGCCAAATCTGTATGTAGTAGATAGATACATACTGTGCTCCAGACGACAAGCTTGGAAGTAGACAAGCAATTGATCGAATCGAATGCCAGCCAGTGCCACACAGTGGCGACCCGCAGCACAAAATTGGCCTTCCGGATGGATTCAATATGGAGCTCAACGTGCTGCAACTGCACGCATACCGCTCTCGCGTACTAACCGCATAGTACACATAGCGGTCAGTTCTGAGTCGCCTGTTCCTCTAACGCATCTTGTCCGGATCTCCTGATGACATGAAGATGAAGATGAAGACTGGGCACCTCTCAAGAGGAGCACGGTATGAAAATACTTGTACTATGTATTTAGGTACGGACCTTTGATGGGCACAGACGGACACACAGACAGGCAACATTATGATAAGCATGTGGGATGGCGCGAACACAAGTTGCTGCTTGCTTCTCAACAATGTGAACTTGCAACGCTCCATGTCAGCCGTCCAAGCCGTCGTCTCGCAGAGTGTATCCGTAACAGTACACAGTAACCTGTACTATAGTACCGTTCCGTACTGCTTGCTGGTTGGGGGGCCTGGGGGGGGGGTCGAAGTTGACTGGGGTCATAGTTGTTGGATTGCTACTATCGCATGCCCATGGGGTCGTCCTAAGCTCTGCTTGGCCTGTCTCTTCCCTTGCCCTGTTCTCACCCTGTTCGTGCCCTGTTCTTGCGCAACACGAGCAGCTGCAGGCTCACATTTAACCTGGAGTAGCCACCTTAGCGGAAGGGAGAGAAAGGTACCTCTGCCATCACTGCATTGTGTGGAGGTACTTCCATGACTCTAAGCAGGCTATCTCGCTTTATGTGCGCCGGGGTCCTGGGAAGGGAAAGGGCAATCCCGGTCCCTGGCACTACCTGGGACCTCTATCCTTGTCTGCACGTCCGCCAGGTTGGGTATAGCACTGTGTCCGTCCAGCAGCCAGTATTGGGGGGTCCTCCCTGTTCTGAAAAATGCAGCTTGGACCTCCTAGTCCAATCCTGTCCAATCCCTCTTCTTGTCGACGTCCCACCTCCTACACCTACACCTACACCTTCTCTCCTTTCCAAGCAAATATCTTCCTCTCCTCTCCTCCTCCTCCCCTTCTCTTCCTCCCTCTCTCGCCATCCGCCATTCATTCACATCCTACCTCTCTCCCGAACCAATCCTTCCAAACCGCCATCTCCCTTTCTTGACAACGTTGAGAAACAGGAGGGAAGGAAACCAGAACAACCACCCTGGGCACGTCGACACCCGCTGCCAGCTGCAATTTCCAGCTCCACCGAAAAAGACCGGACCGACACGACAAGGTGAAGAGCCTTGCAGGTTTGCAGGAGAAGTCGAGACATCATTGGGTTTTAATAGGGCATTAAAGAGGAATTAAACTCCCTCTTTCTATACTTCCCGAGATCTTTCTGAGACTCAGTTCATTCTGCATTGTTACTCGGCATCCTCGACCCACTGGAATTCTTCGGCTCGACGACGACGAATCCCAATCTCCCCCGCCCCGATCCCTTCGCTTCGGTTCGACAGCGAACTACCTTCATTCCGACGAACTCCATACCATCGACCCCTCAACTCCGTTGTGAGGTCACCGGTCCACGGAATCAAGGTCTCCACCACGAAGGCTAGCCGACCGACTGTCGTATTACCCGCAGCGATTGTAGCCAAGCCAGTGTACCTTTTTGGTCACAGAAAGAGACGGACAGAAACACCGTTCAGGACAGAGGATTACGTTCTACATGATCTTGTTCACGGTGAAGCTTGAAACCTTTTCAAGGTGTTGATAGGGAGAGGTACGTTTTGAAGAAACCACTACCACCCAGGCCTGCCCGCGTGCCCTTGCTGTTCCTGCATTGCCCAATCCTTGGCTAGACGAGACTGGCCGTGTCGCGAGTCTCGTACCTGCATCATCAAGTTCCAGCACTATTCTCCCTTTACATAGTCGCAATGGCAGGCGGCTCGGTCGCAGCTGTCGGGCCGTCCAATCTTGAGAAGACGAGCGAGAATCTAAATGTGGCACGCTCCCTTTACAGGTACATGCCTACGGGTCATCCTATCGCCAATCAACCTGACCAATCTTTCGACCCTCAACTGAGGTAATCGCGTCTCGTGGGAAACGTTAATTCGTCGCTCCTACCCGGCCTCAGGAATTGTGTCATTTCGTCTGTCTTGCCAGGCAATCCACCGTGGCGGTAAGGGATCCCCCCATTCCCAAATTCAAATCTCCTTGAGCACATAATCCCTTTTCCCTTTCATGCCTGTTGGCGAGGTGGGCTGTATCACCATCGCATGGATAATTGGAGCTTTGGGTGGGAGACGAAGGCCAAGGGCTTTGCGGAAGGGCCTGCTTGTGCAGCAACCTCCTCGGAGCCCCATTGTTCGAGTCTCCCATTCAAAAGTTCCAATGGCAAATAAGGCACGGCTTGGAGGCTCCTCTTCATAGCCAGTGTACCTTCATCATGAGGCAGCTCAGTGGCGTACAATGCTTGTGTGTGGATAACTCCGCATGCCATATCACAATGTTCGTCACTGGGGACAGGTGCCTTCCAGCCTGGCCTTGTGTGAAATTGAGCGAATCAGAAAAAATGCCCGAGAAAAAATAAGAAAAGAAAAGACTCCCTTCCGCCCCCTTCTTTCCGGAGAATAGTGGAAACACATTGTGGGCTGTCTTGGATTTCGTCAATGAGATCTTGTCTTGATTCACCCCTGAAAGATGAGAATCGAATTCGAGGCTGATCAATACCCTTGTCGGTGATTTTAGAGCCGTGCAGCAGCAACGCAGCACAGTCGACAGGATATTATCCACTTTTAAAACGGCCTGTGCTCCCGGCCACTTCTTCAATCCCATCTTCCAATTTCAACCACATACATCCCTTCAACGTGGCTCTCGACTTTCCATCTCTCTCTCTTTTGGCACCAGCCATTGTCACTCATTTTTCAACCATTCTGCCATTCATTCATTACAATCAACACAACCACATTCATTAATACTAATAATAGTCGACTCGACACTAGACGACTTAATAGTCTTAGGACACCATTCACTCCTTAATCTCGACGGCGACCGACCTGTTTTAATTGCCCACACGCAGTCTTCAACGGTCTCAACCTATCGACGATATCAACACACCAACCAAGCTTCCTGGGGAACTTGCAGATATTCCAACTTCCGAATCCATCATCACATCTTATCCAATCCGATCCCCGACAACCACTCCGATACAGTCAAACAAGATGGCTCCCCACTCCCAACCGGTTGAGGAAGTCTTCGAGTCCGAGTACCCAAAGGCCCACCCCTTTTCAGCAGAGCGAGCCGCCAGCATTGTACATGCAAGGAAATGGGATGCAAAGGTCGACAGGCAAATCACAATCGCCCACGAGCTTTCGAGGCTGGCAAGCGATGAGTATCTCGAAGACATTATGCAACATGCCAGGCACATGGAGGTGGGTCTCTTGTCTCCCCTGAATCCTTAACTACCCCAAGTCATGCCAAGGAAACAGCACTGACCATAATGGCACAACAGGACGAGACATTGCCCGATGCCAATCTCATCGACATGCAGCGCGAGATCCAGTGGTTTATGCGACCATATCTCATCGACTTCTTGATCGAGGCACATGCTGCTTTCTCTCTTCTGCGGGAAACGCTGTTTCTGACCATCAACCTGCTTGATAGGTACTGCTCCAAGCGGGTAGTCTATAAGCAGCACTACCAGCTTGTCGGCTGTGCAGCACTCTTGATTGCTGCCAAGTACGGCGACAAGAAGGACCGGGTCCCCCAGATCAACGAGCTCAACAACATGTGCTGTGGTTTGTACGACGCAGGCATGTTCACGCAGATGGAGATGCACGTCCTCAACACTCTCGAGTGGAACATCGGCCACCCGACCGTCGACTTCTTCCAGTCCATCATCTGGGCTGACGAGCAAGACGACCGTGAGGTCAGGGACATGACCGCCTACCTTTGCGAGATCGCCCTCTACCACCGCGACTTCGTCTCCACCAAGCCGTCCATCATGGCCCGGGCTTCGCATGCTCTGGCACGAGCAATCCTTGGTCGATCCGAGGTCAACGACGGAGAATGGGACCGTGATTGTCGGGAGACGCTGCTGGCGTTGTCCCAACATCTGCACCAGCCCTCCGTGACGCTATCCCGCAAATACTCGTCGAACCACTTCTCTCGTGTGTCCACCAAGCTCGCCGACTTCCTGGCACAACAAGCTGCCATTCAGCGACCCCAGGTCAATGGCCCCGCGACGCCTCCTGCCGAGTGTGGCTCTTCGCCTCAGGCCACCGACATCTACAGCACACCTCACAAGGGCCACGGTGCCGCACCAGGTGTTGCTGATGGCTACCTGACACCACCAATCACCCCAGACGGTGCCTCCTTCGGGGTCAACGGCCAACTTGAGGGCTACTCACAGCTGCCACAACGGTGCCCAGTCACTCCCACGCCACCAACCCAGGTCAATGGGTTCCCCCGACCTCCGCAAGCATCATCACAATACAGCGTGACGTACTTTGACGGGCAGCACAACGCTGCGGCCCGTTAGAAGACGGCCCGCGATGAGGCCCTTGCGGGCTTGCGAGATCTTTCCATTGTATCATCACCCTGTCCACAACAGTATGGACCAAGGGTATTTCATCTCTTCGTCAGGCATACCAAGTGTATTGGAACCCACAAAAAAAGACTGCATCTGGAATTGGAATACCAGCGATCATGGCATTTAGCGATTTTGATTTCATCTGCACATGTTTACCCTTTCTCGTTCCAAGACTTTTACTTCGATTCGGCATGTCCACATTTTTTATTACTACCCGCCTACCTCACAGTGGGTTTATGGTGAGGAAGGCTATTTATACCCCCAAACCCACAACCGGTTTCAAAAAGAACAACTGTCTCATCCTGTACCCAAAAGAATCCAATTGGTTCTACATATGGGTTCCCAGTCAAAGACAAGGCCTGGCTGTTCCGTTTCTCAACAACTCGACAGACTCAGAAGACGACATTTTCACCGGAGGACTGGAGACGAGGAGCGAGACGATACCCCTAAGTCCTATCCGGGAGCAAGGGTGTCGCAGCACCTCGGTCGACAGCTGGGTGGATTTAATACATGTCGGAGATTCTCAGGAAGCGAGAGGACTTCGGAACAGCGGGACCATCTCCCTCCTTAATCGGGTCGGTAGACCTAAGTTCAGTTTAGCCCCCGGATAAAGGGGATGACACGGGCACTCGGCCGTCTTGAGGGAGCCTTGGGTTGCCGCAGGAGCCAGACAGAGCATGGAAACAGGACAGACTGTAGCTGCTGCTCCTGGAAGGAAAAAGGGGAGGATTTCTTATTTTTCTTGTGTACTACGGCGTGAGGAGGAGCTTGGGCTTGGGAAGGGATGCCACAACAACAAGGCGATGATCTTGGAATATTTGGGCGCGCTCGTTTTACAACACATCAAGCCATTGGACACAGCACAACAACAAGATCCCCGATACACACCCCATGATGCACACCCCCTTGCAAAATATGGCTATAGCGGTAATCTATATTTGAGGGGTAGCGAGGGATGGCTGCTATAGCTGTGTTCTATTCATCGAAAAAATGAAGAGAAAAAAAAAAGAGAAAAGTCTCTTTTGACAAAAACTGATGATGCCCTTGAGTGAGTGAGTGATTGATTTGATTGGTATCGTGTTCGTCGAGTGTCCGCAGGAAAGGCGGAGATTGGATGCTCGTGAAGTTGAATTGGCCTTGCAGTCGGAGATTGTAAGGCAGTGTGGCCTGTGCGGGCCCCTTCTCCCTTTCTTCCCGGCCAGACGGTACCTTCCCTTTTAGGAAGCCCTGTTGCTATTCAAGACTTCTTATTGGCCAACCCGTCTCCGAGATCTCATTTGCCCGTTGTTCCTCCATCCCTGCAATGGATGGATGCACTTGCAGCCTTAAGGGTTTCCAAGGTTGCTGCTATGTACAATGCCATATAGTTTCAAATTTCCTAAGGGGCTGTGGACGTGTTTGAGGCTGTGGTTTCAATGGTCCACTGCCTTTACGTACTGTCTGTCACCCCTTCCTCCTCCCATTTGATGAGTCGGCTGATTATGAGCAAACAGCAGGTTGTTTGCGAATCATCAGTCAGCATGGAAGGAGAATGCATCACCTCGTGCCCACAAATATCGAAATGTTCTTGCTGACGGGTGTCCAATCACCTTGCTTTTTTTTCCCCTGCTTCTTCCGTGGGAAAGCACAGGACCATTGTATTGTTTCTTTGCGTCTTTGGTCCTGCAAGGCAAGCCACTATGTGAGCGGCACAGCCAAAAATGGAACAGGGGACTTGGAAGATGGATGGAAGGGGGGGAAAAAAGAAGAAAAAAAGGCAAACGCACAAGCGAGCTGCAGCTACAGGGAAGCTTTCGGTCTGCCCGCTGAACCACCACGAGATTGCGTTTCCGTGCTTGCATGCGTGCGTGCGTGCATGCATACGTAACTTCATGTGTGATTTGTATATGGTAGCACTATATGTACACACTGTACCCAGGTACGTGTACAATTACGTCCTAGGTAGGTAAGGTATGTCCGGTAGGTATCATATCATGGTAGTTGCCTTGCTTTATGCCTCTTAGTGCACTGCACGGCTTGATAATCTTGATTCGAAAGGTCGTGATGGCGAGGTAACGGCAAATCGGGTGGTGAGATGGCTGTTTGAGGTCTCACATTCTGTCTTGATCTGAGAGTATCTAGTAGATACGTGGATACCATATAGGAGATATTCACTGCAAAATGCAGGAGGGCGGTGGGCCTCATCAGGCCATCAGGCCATCAGGCTATTCGGCCCCATTGATATCATTTCCGTGTTTGTTTCTGTTTGTGTTTTCTTGCTTCTTCTCTCTCCCCCTAGCTTTACCCCTTCGGATCCGGTCGGGGATTTCAAGATCGGGGCCATCTTGAGTGCAATGGCCGGGATAATTCCGTATCTGATCGATCGTGAGACCTTGGAAACCATGGGGCTGGAGGGGTCGTCTCCGGACTTGGATGGGTGACTGTGAGCACTTAGCCTCCGGAAAGGCGCCGGTTGGGATCATCTATGGATGGGTAATGCCAATGCTCAATGCTCCGTTACCCTCATGCCTCCTGGACTTCTACAGCCTCTTGTTGTCTCTCTCAGGGCTCGCTCGCTATGGTGTCACGAGTTGGATCTTCAACCCGTTTGTTAGCAAGCTTTGGATGACGGATGTGGTGGTGAGCTGAGGAAGGGGCATGGTCACTATCCACAGACATGCATGTGGTCGACAACGAGAACCTTTTTGAAGGAGCTACCATCAGTGTTGAAATCGGTCGAGAGTTGTTCCTTTTACGCTTGACGCCTCTGAGATTGGGCCTCCGACCATGACCACAGCAGTGAGTGAATCAACAGTGGCCGGAAGCTACCCATCTACATTAATTCAAGACTACACAACTCATTCTCCTCCTTCCAAGGTTCCTTTCTACACAAGTGCAGCGGCCAACTATCGAGCTATAAATCATATGTCAGCCTTCAGCTATTTCAACTGTCGACTACCTCAAGATCCAGCTCTTTCGACTTTCAGCCACCTTCACCTACCCTGACTCCTGCCCATCGACCCGAGCCGACACACGAAGCCCTGAAGATTCTAGAAGACACAATGGCTACCAGTTTCCAGTCGGAGTTCTACTCCAATGTAAGCGCACCCTCTATACCTAGGTAGTTTATCAGTCACGACTTCTGTCTAACCTCCACAGTTCATCGTCATAGACAACACAGATCACGGGCTCGCCTACCTAGACCTTGAAAAGGACGGCAGCCTGGAAGAGACCATGAGAAGAACTAAGATCCGCCGCCACAAGCCAATCACCATCTTCGACCTGCCAAAAAACGTGTGCGCCAAGATATGGAGCTATGTGCTAGCCACTTCTTAGACCTCTGTGTCGGAAATCTCACCCACAATCATGGCGAAGCCTTCTTTTTAAAGATTTTGAATGAGGGGGGGGGGGGCATGATTACTATGATGCTATGCTTGGCGATCGGTGCAGATACGGCTGGAGGCTTTCCTAAGAACTCAGAGACAACGGATCTGCCGCCATGGGCCATGATAAGGATGTTATATGTATGGACTACAGTATGCTGGATCGCAATGCCTCGGCTGTCCCGAAAAGACTGGACGAGCAGGTGCTCTTCAACTCCGACAGGCGGTAGATCTATGGATCGAAGAAAAAGGATGAACGGGAGTGCTGCTCTGATGGAGAGTGTGAGCTTGGAAGTGGAGAGGTTGAGACAAGGCTCTGCTGATGAGAATGGTCCGCTTGCCCAAAACATATGGGGAGGAGTTGCTCATATTTGGTCTTTGAAGGGTTGCAAAGTCTCCAACATCTTTGCTCAAGGCGAATCCTGTCTCCATGTAACAGTTTAATGTAGGATCTTAGGCATTCTAGGAGGGGGGGAAAAGAGTCTCGTGGACCTAGCCATGTTTAGCTTTCTAAGCAGATGTGGATGCAGTATTCCCACAGCAATCATTATGTTCCCTTCTTTTCTTTGAATACCAGGAAACTTGCATGGGATCCTTGAGTAAGTGTTGTTTCCTGAAGGTCAACCGGAACACGAAAGTTGGCTGGATTCTATTCCAACCCAACAGTAAGTAAACAAGCAAAGTAGCCATCAACAACCACAGCGACGAGTCACCCAGGCAACGAAATCAACCATGATGAACTCCAGCGATGAACCCTACATCTACTTCTCCTTCGAGCGAGGTAACTAGCACTTCCTTCCCGTCCTTCCTTGCAACCTTCCGACGCGACTGACCCGCCCACACGCGAACAGACTACCGCGCCTCGAACGGCAAGGTGCGCGACCAGGCCGTCAGGCTCGTCGACGCGGCCAAGAAGCTTGCCGCCAAGAACAGCCACAGCAACGACCACCTGGTCGGCCAGGCGCTGCACTTCTTCCGGAGCCACAGCCACCCGTCCGACGAGTACTACTTCTACGGCGCCATCTACCACGAGCTGCGGTGGCCCCGCAACCGGAAGGCTCGACAGGGCGGTGGGGGTAACAGGGTCCTTCGGGAGGCTTACTGGGAGATGGTGGCTGAGGTGAAGAGGGATGGGAAGCTTTAGAGATGGGGCGCTTTTGCTGGTGCTTCTCCGATCATCGCATGCTTGTGTGTTGGGCTGCGAGGTTGGGTTCAGGCTGCGGCGAGGCACCTCCTGAGAAGTCGTTTGTGAGATTGTAACCGAGGTGAAGGGCGTGAAAGTACGGAGCTCTGGAGGTACAGTCAACAACCTCCATGGGCAAAGATCGCCCAAGTACTGGAATCTCCAGTAGATGTTTTAACAATATGGAGGCAGCTTGAAAACTTCCAACTCAAGTAGAGTTGAGGTCCAAGAACCCAGGTGCCAGCATGAAGAAGGCCAATGAACACCAAATGGCAAGTTGTTTACGACGATGGCTAATTTCCACTCAGTTCTTGTCCTTTGTGCTCTACATCAAATCCGTGACCACTCTACTGCTGAATATATATATGGTACCTTACGGATCACTACGAGGCTTTTAATGTTTATTCAACCTTGAAATGGAATCAGCCAATTTCGGTTGACAACACAGAAAACGATGCTACTCCCACCATACTTCCTATCTGTTACGAGAACACACCGGGTTATGATACTTGAGAAGTTACCTGAATGATTGCGTGATACCTCCTGGCTCCTGAGAGCCACATCATGACATAATCTCCATCCCAGGATCAGTAGATAGATGCTTCGGTGCGTACATCTCCCGGTCTGGTGTATCCTAAGTGTCAATGTAGATAGAGGTAGTCGTTATGCCCCTTTCCATGTGCAGGCCCTGGAGCTCCACACAGTATACGAGTGGCAGTAGTACCTTACTTTGCTCTTGACGTGACCCAGTCCAGGCCGGGGCCGCTGGTAGTCTGGTTGTCTATGATCCCAGAGATGAGTACGGTCCGGATAAGGCACTGGCGAGACCATCTACTAGGGTTGTGATTGGTGCGATCGAATAGATGTTGATTGCAACCAGGAGGGAACTGATATTGGAGTCAAGTTCTCTATTGCTGCTTGTATATTGGTGGTAGGGGGATATATTCCAAATCTTGCTTTTGTTGAAGGATGTATTTTCAGGAAAATGGAAATTTCATGAATGGAACATCTACAGACTTATTAATACAGGATGCCGTCAAGTTTGGATGTTAGAGGGCACAGAAACCAAGTCGAAAGTCACCAGGAAGGAGTCCTGAGAGAAGTCTGGAAGCGAAGCATGCGTTTCTAGTATTCCGGTGCAATATTCAGACTTCTGGAACGTCTACCGCCCCGTTGTACCCCAGGACCCGAGTAGACCTTTCCGGCACACTGGCTGGTCTCCCGAGGCGGCCATCGGCTTGGACCGAGAAGAGATAGACAAAGGAGAAGACGATGGCATCTATGACGGCCTGTTGGCAGTAGTAAAAGAGGTCGACTTGGTCGGGTCCTTGGCCCTGATGTGTGCTGGTCAAGTTGGGACTTCTCACTTTCTCGGGGGACGGCCATGCTTTAGCACAAGTGGGCTCTCATAGTAAATAGCGTTCTAAGTCCATCGCACTGAGATCGAATTCTACAGAATACGGTTTGCAGTCAAATGTGAACATATTCCCTCCCCATCCTAGGGAACACTGCCGGCTCACCTTGAACATGCTCGCTTAGCATTTGCATGGCGTACTTCCTGTCTTCATCCCAGGGGAGCAAAACATGATGTCCACTTCGCTATACACACTTCCGCTGGGTAGTGCAACTGAGTTTGGGATACTTCCAAGGTTGGACTTGAATGCATGGAAGGAAGTGTATGTAAAGGTGCCTGTCCTGGATCATCGACTTGCAGGCACCGCAAACATCATTTGAGCAGGGTCTGTAGCAATATTAGGTAAATCATACGCGAAGCCAAACATCATTTTTCCCGAACTTCCCGAACTAGTGCATTCGCTGGGACTTCAAAGTGGTAGCGACTGCTCGCTCTAGGACTGTCGCAGCATGATGGTCACGGGATCTCCCCGAGGTCTCCGACCAAGACAAGAATACGCGGAACAGCAAGTACAAACATACTTGGCAGGGGAAGGAGATTTTAGGTTTCGATATGACCATGATGCTGTACCACTGGATATGTCAGTGATTTCTAGCAGAATCTTGAAGGGGAGGGGAGAGGGGGGGGGCAAGGAGGAGGAGGGATGTTGGCAACCATCCATATCTACTCCAACTCGGCACAGGCATCATCTCGATCCCATGCTCCCCATACATACATAGTAAGCAGAGATATAAGCTTTCACATGATAAGAAGCCAGGGACGCACGTACGCCTCTTTACTCGAGCCGGTACATTTTCCCACACAAACACACAGTGACCGCACTTCAATGCCACCAGCCATATTCCAAAGGTCAAATTCTCATTTCCCATCCTTCAAGCACCACCAGCGTTGAGAAGTACAATAGTATATTGCCAGATAAGGGAAAGCGGGTATGAATAGATAAACGGAGGGCCCTGGAGAGAAATTTTATCTTCAATACATGAATGCATGCATGTATGACTGACTGACTGACCGACCGACCGACGCGCGTTCGGGGCCGCGTCAGATGGGACGCTGCACTGTCGTCTCTCGCCAATATTGTCACGCTGCTTACCTAGTCATCATGTCCAAATTAGTCAAACGGATGCTGCCTCGACTTTAATCTCCACTGGGTACCTAGGGTGGCTCACAGTACAACGGTAGACGGCCCAGTGCCGCGATATCCTTCCCCTGCGTCCCATCAGTCAGTCTCGATATCAACATCATAGAACGAGACGGGACGAGGCTGGCATTGCATGATTAGTGTCTTCCGGAGGCATGTGTGCGGGGGAAAGCCGAAACCTGCCTAAGAAGCAGTCGTACAAGCACACAGTACAGCAGATGCTCGTGAGCGATAGATCGATGCCCTGACTTTCAAGCCCCTCGAAAGGGTTCATCAAGTAAATTGATTTGTGGTATCAGACTTTTCCCCCAAGGGCCCTTGCTTCCCTCTACCGGGGCTCCTACACACTCTCTGTACACACTCTCTGTACACCTGCCACGTGAAAGCCGATACCTGGTATCTTATCATCCCTCTCCTCCTTACCGAGGCCATAACGAATTCATCGATACCTCGTTGTGCCGCTTTGTGCATAATTTTACCTCCCCAAGAAAGCTCCTTGTGTCAAACCTCCTCCCCAATGCCGGACGGCCATGCAGTTGCGATCAAGTCTTGCCTCCTTCCCCCAAACGCCTCGGCGCGAAGTGGTAACTCCCCAGCGCCGTTGTACCCCCATATAAACACCAAAAACACATGGTCACCCATTGCGCCGCTGTTGGCCCGATGGCCAACAAATGTGAGCTTAATACAAATGAAATATGCGAAAATTTGTTGCTGGCAGGTAGATAAAAACAGATGAGATTGTCGAAGATGTGTTGGTAATAGATGGCCATGATGGTCTCGACAATTGCTGGCCAATGATGAGTCTATCATTGTTTTGCAGCGGATTATGTCGAGTTCGGAAAATTGAGTAAATATTATAAGTTTATAACCCTTCGGGGGTGGGTGATGTCATTTGCGCTCCTAGACGTGAGGATGAACTCTAAGACGACCATTCGACGGGCTAGTCCTTTGGCCGAGTATGGTCGTGCAGGTGACCTCCAGAGCTCGGCCCGAGCACGAGGCGGGTACAAGCGGTTGCTCCGTCACGAAGGTGTTGGTGGGAGTGATTGCTGATCTCCGCTATGGCCATTCAGGGGAAGGGAGGTCGGCGCGAGGGGTCCTGAGGTGGCTGGAACTGTTGTCGCCTTCCATTCTCACCGCGTGCGGCGACCCATTCGGCGTTTCCGCTCTGTCGCCCGGGCAATTCAGCAGGAGTTTTTGTGTCGTCCGAAGAGGACGGTGCTCGTCGGCTCGGCTGCGGTGCAGCAGGGGTGGGTTCGACCTGTGTTGAGCCAGGCACGAGTTCGGTAACAGCTTGAGTGATAGAGGAGATGACAAAGCTCCGCAGTTCACGGTCTTCTCGTGCATCTTCCTTCTCCAGTCTGAAGCGCTCCTCCTTGCTTATGTTCGCCCTCCGGATGTTCCTGATTTCCTGCATGATGTATAGCATGACTTCCTCGGGACATCGAGTGCGCTGAAGTGCATACTCACTCTTGCGCACATATCGTCGAGTAACATCGGTCGCGCCGTCGATTGAAAATGCAATGCAATATGACATTTTCTTGCCCCAGCCCTCTGAGTAGAGTCGTGGGTTATCCCAAGCCTCCTCGCAAGCATCGACATGGACCCATCGCTTCTGATGTTCAGAGTAGACCTCCGTCCAGATGTGGTCCTCGGCATTCCATACCCAACGTACACGGCCACCGACGGCACGGCAAAGCATGCTGAAGCAGTTGGCCCACTCTCCGCATCGGCCTCTCCGGGTCTGCAGTAACCGCCAAACATCACTATATCGCGGGAAACGTTCGTAAGCTCCGCAGGCGGCATTGGAGCATCGGTATAGTTCGACGATGAGCGCACCGCAGGCATTCTCATCGGGAGTTGGCGCTGTCTTGCCTTGTGCGATTGTTGGAGATAGGCATGCTGGGCATGGCGGGTTGTTCACCCATGTGAAAAAGGATCGTTTGAACCATCTGATCGAACACAGTCAGACAATAGCTCTACCTTCTGAAATGCAAGCGATGGTGTAAAACATACCTAAGCAGTGCTCGGATCACACAATCTTGGTAGCCCCAGTCAGGTTTTCGACCGTCGCCCATACTCTCTGCCTGTGCTTGTAACACTTGACATTCTTCCTCAGCCTCTCCGTAAATTCGATCTAACGGGATAACTTGAAGTGCCTCGTCAAGCAGACCAGGGTTCTCGTATTTCGTTGGCGTTTGCGAAAGCGTGACCATCAAATTCCTGAACCTTTGAGATTCCTTATCATTTGCTGCCGGGGGTGTAGGTACTTTCGGAAGGTTACGCAATGAGGTGTATGATGGAGGGGTAGAGCCAGAGGAAGTTGCCGGTCGTGAAGGTGAGGCGACCGCAGAGGATCGCAAGTTGGCCGATGAAGTGGTCTCTCGAGGTTGTGGTGTGCCTTGTCGGGACCGAGTGCTAAGTTCATTGAGTCTCCTATCCCTCAGCAGGTTCTCAAACTGCAATCGCAAATCGTGTGCCCAGGCCTCATCGTATTGGTTGGGCTGGGACCCATTGCCTCGACCGGGATCCATATTGATGTTGGTGTCGGGATTAAAGCAGTCCTTGGCTGCAGTGCCGAAAGCGACGGGACTTGGATCACTTTAAACAATCGGCTTGGATTTGGAGGCCGATGGTGAGAATTTAAAGCAATGAGCAACTTGTCGTCATAAATGCCTACAAGGTAAATATCGTAGTCCCAGGTCGCCACTTGGTCTCGTCGTGCAGGGTTTCCCGCTTTTCGTCGTGTCTAGGCGAAGTCGTTAGGGTTCCGATCCCTTTGTTACAACCAGAGTTCGTCGTCGCTATCGTCGTATTCGAAGTGTAAGAAGTTGTTGCTGGCTAATCCTCGATCGCCTGGTGACCAAGACCACACACTCGCAGTCGCAGCCTGCGCAAAAGAGCGTAAAGAGTTGAATAGATGCAGCGGGGGAGAAGGGAGAGTCGGAACAGGGAGATTGGAGGAGGTGGCGGAGGGCGGGATATGAAGAGAAGATAGATGGGTTGCCAATGGAGATGGAGTGGAGTAGGCGAAGAAAGAATACGGGGAGTGGGTGTTGTAAAGACAACAGACACAACCAAACAACCAGATAACCAGACCCTTGAATTTTGGGTTGGATTTGGGTTGGAGGACCAGAAAAAGAGGGAAGAGAGGTCTGCGTGAGAGGCTGCGTATGGGGGAGAGGTAAGATAGGTTAGGTATGTACAGTACGGTGTTGAAGAGGCGTGGAGAGGGCGTGGGAAGGCGCGAGGGTGGATGAGAGCGGGAAATGGCAAAAAGTGGTACGCAGTACGTAGGAGTGGAAAGCCAAAAGTGGACTAGCTTGGTGACAATTGCGTGGACGTCCACCTCATTGACAATTTGAGACGGGCGACCCTGGGCGACCTGGGCGACCTGGGCAACATTGGGCGACTGTGCGGAAAACTAGGAGTCAAGCTCAATAGGGAAAAAAGGTGCCTGGCAAAGCCAAGCCAGGCAGCCTGGCCAGGTGCACGTAATACACGTGGAAACTGGACGGGGGTGGGATGGCAGGCTCACAGTGCTCTCACAGGAGCATTTCATGGGGGGCCACCTTCGGCCAGCTCGGTGGCCTCTGGGGCTTTGGCGGACCGGTCCAGTTGCGGGCCACCTCATCACTGAACCGATCAGTCAGTTAGGAACTCAGTTCAGTGTGTTGCGTGTCAGGACCCCCGGACTCATCGAGCACCTGGACGCGCGTTCAGCGAGACGGGTGGGCCAATGGGACGGGGCCATTTGAAAGACGCTGGTTCCGTCCGCAGCGGGTTGGTACAGATTTCAATGATGAAGGACCAGGGGGACAAGGCAAGTTCCGGGATTCAAGACAGTGTCTGCAGTTGTCTGCAGTGTCTAGTGTATAAGTTCTATAATTATTCTTTCTTAAGGTGATTTTTTGTTCAATTGGGGAATTGGCGAAGTGGTTCAAGTGGATGAAACTCATCATGACCACAAAACAAACCATCCCCAAAACAGATCCGCCGACAGCTGTCAGCCACCTGCCACTAATAAAAAGATGGTAACTGCCTTATGTACTGTACTGCCTTAGGCACGGATCCGTATGTACCAGTTGACCTAGGTACCTAGGTATTTTTTCTACGGTAATCTGTAAAATCTTTACGGGAAGAGGCAGATCCCCCGAAATGACGCCATTAGCTAAGCATCCATCCCGTCGGCACATGCCCAGTAATTTCCGGCCGTGGTCTCCTCACTCTCCTCTCCCTTTCAAAAAACAAATGACCAGGATGACGAGGCTCGGTTCTTGGCAGTGCTCGAATTTTCTCCGAGTCTTGCTTCTGCATCACATCGCATCGTGGCTGTTGCTGCTGCCCAGTCAGCCCAGCCCGCAAGCATAATCAAGATCATAATATGTAGTGTACATATGTACATGCATGCATACACAGTTTGCGCCTTACCTACCTAGGTACTATGTTGAATAAGTACCTAGGTACCTAGGTAGGTAAATGGTAGGGACATCCACAATTCTTACAGCCTGCCTCGCACCAAAAGTGGATATTATTGTGAAAAGCCTGATGTCAACCTCATCATGTTAGGTCAACTGGTACTAGGCGGCAGGAGACATCACCACTTATGTAAGCAAGCTGAGCCTTCAATGTTGTCCAGATGTCTTCGGGAGTTTTCTCCACAGTGCTCAACGTTATTTGGAGAAAAATTCCAGACTGTCCACACTGTGCAATGACGACCATCTGGTGATGCCGGATCTTATTTCTGGCGGGCGGCGCTCTGATCATTAGTGTACACCACAACTATTTAGGTACATAGTGAGGCTCCATCCAGATGTCTCAAGTGGTTTACATAGATTTGGAATGGCAAACATATGCTTATTCAGTACAGCTCCGATTACCCAAGTTCATATCAATGATTACATAGTAATCTAATCTATTTCACTACCTAGGTATCTTATGGGCATACGTGTGGTGTATATACTGAACTCTCCCAATTACCTCCAGTTAACCCCTGCCCAGCTCCGAGGGCGTCAGGCTGGCCCGCGAGCACGCACCGTTATACATACACTACATCGTTTCCACGGAGCCGGACTTCACTTCTCCGAACAATTCCGGGCCCAATATTAATCCGGCCCAGTCCGCGTACTTCGTACTTTGCCCGTGGTACTATATTCCCAGGGTTCATTTGTCTGTACGAAAAGCAGCGCGAACCTCCAGGCAAAGTTGAATGACGAATCCAACCGTGCCTCACGGACCTCTGGCGTGCTTCAAAGTTATTAAGTCTAATGAGTTTAACAAAGTTCATCCCCATATGCTACGCGACCGCCTGTGCGGCTCCTTTGGCTGGCGTAATACTGCAGGCCTGTACAACTTTGACGCGCCATACCGGCAACAGTATATGCCAATCCATCTATCAGTTGTTACCTGTGAGTGGTACGCGGCAGGTCCTCATCAGGTTCAGGTCCCGCCGATCACCAACAAAAGAAAACAGATAAGTCTAGGTATATTGAATTGGAGGACGGAGTGGGCCTGGACCGAAAGAATGAACAGTCCTGGCATCAGAAAGGGAAGGGACAGAAAAAATAGAAAGGAGAGGGTCGAAGACTCTGTTGATGTGCTGGCCCTACAGCAGATTATACGTGTAGGATCCATATATGGGTAGAAAGTTCAATGTTCTCATGAGCCCCTTTCTGCTCTAAGCGTTGTTGATGTTTCCTGAGGCTTCCCCCAGGAGAAGGAACAAAACACAGTGCCTCAGTGTTGCAATCTCGCACTATCAGTAACAGGAGAGAGCTTGCGCGGCCTTGGCTTGGCAGGTTGCGTGTGCGCCAAACCCCCGGCCCAGTCGCCACCCCACACTCGGAGTCAACAGCCAAATCGACACTCCAGGCGGCTGGTCCGTGCACCTGTCATCCAGCCGTTTGGGAATACAATATACTGTAAATAATACTGTAGAATGTACTGTGTCAGCCGGATCGAAGACCGCCCTTGTCAACTTTGTTACACTATCCTTCTGATATTGATTTGGAAGATGCTTGATACTATGTATGTACATGTATCATGCATTCGGAACGCGGCATGCAACTGTCCGCAGACATTGACAGTTTCAGTAGTATCGACGATGAAGTATATCGAATCCGGAGACGCTTTTCACCGTCAATTCGTCATGCTCGGCAGGAGAATTGCGCGGAGCTGTCTGGCTCCCCAACAAACTTACCTCCCACAGGCACAAGATTCAGCTTTGGGTATCCTCGATCAAGCAGGTCGACTATTTCTGTCGTCGACTGGTGGGGGGAGGGGGGGCACAACCCCTATTCGTGGTGGTATATCACAGCACTCGGCAGCTGCCCCGAAGCCGTCCCCTTCTTCGAGGATGTTGACGTAAAACGCGGCTGTCACGTTACTTTCTGGGGATCCGGCCCAGCTTCCGCAATGGGCACCGGGATAGCTGCGAAGCAAACGTGGTTTTGCGTTGCGGATCCTCACACATACCTAGCCGGCAGCGTGCACACCGTCTCATGCGTCGACCTTCCCATCTTGATGAGGCCAGAGGGCGCATGAGCCACGAGCTGTATGCGGGTCGGCGACCATGCGATGCTGTCGTTTCCCGATGGGCTACCCTGCGCCCCCCCCCCCCTCCCAAGTGACGACGTTCTCGAACAAGGACCTTCAGACGGTCAGTCTCAGATAAACGTCAGTCAAACTAGGACTTCGGTTATGGAAGCCGCACTGCATGACTTTATTGATCCCCTAGAGTACCCCCTTTCTGAGTCCCGACTGGACATATCCCAGATTCAAGGACTCGTTGCCGAATAACCGATCGCATCTGTCTAGATCTGCTTGGATATCTAGATACCCGGAAACTAGAATGAAAGCCACGCACTGCCTTCGGATCATGTCCGAATTCATGCAGCTCACAACTCTCTGGTTTTTTTTCTTTCTTTTTCTCTTCCTTTTTTTCCCTCAACGCTCCTCTTCCTGAGACCGACATCGATGTCCTTCTCATCATGAGGCTCAAGTGGTATCCACTAGTCTTGTAAGTGACCGACGGCTTACCGCGCAAACACACGGTATAGGGATGTCACCCTTAGTAAACAACCACGTAACACTTGTGCTCAACCCTCCCTCCCCAAAGGACAACGACGACAAAAATCTACCTACCAATTCTTACCAGGTACAAAAGCCACGTGTAGATGGGACACGGTGGTCAGACCAGTCAGACCTCTCGGGATGTCAGCTTGTTCAACGACGATCTCTCAGCTGTCTGCCGAAGTAACGGCGAAGCTATCGAACAGTGTTGACGCGCGTCTCTCTATTTTTCTTCATCACATGTAGTGTATTCGTGTAAGCCGAGTCCCCACAACGGGACGATCCAACTTTCTGGGGCTGCTAGGGCTGATCCCTACCTTAGGGAAGGGGCGGGTCAGTCAGTACTGCTGTCATTGCTAGACGTCTCAGAGGAAGTACAAGCGGAAATGATTCCACCTCAGGATGTGTCCTTCTTCCAAGGCTTCATATAAGGATCAGCATGAATGCCTCGAGGAGGGTGACACGACATGATGGTCAAACGAGAACGAGACGAACGAACTAGACGAATTTTCGATATGACCACAATGACAACGTGATCCATGAGCTGAGCTCCATACAGTGCTTGGGTCGTGGTTGTGATCAGCTTCGATCTCTCGCTTGTGCAAGATCTCAACGGTCGGCTCGTCATCGTCATCATCAACGTCGTCCTCTTCGTAGCTGGAAAACTCATTATTAACAGTGCTCCATCAAGATGATGACGCCCCCGTCACGCATGGAACGTGGAGAATGGGAGGGCTGAACCGGTAGCTTGACCTCCTTGCATTGCTTACGCCTGACACCCAGTGGGATGGGAATAGCCATCTTGGTGGCAGATGATGGTGGTGCGGATGGGAAATATCAATGGTGTATTGATCGTCTGTTGGAAAGGATCGGAAGCCTACGTTAAGACAACGATTTGGCAGTCTCATACGGCGAGACTCCTGCCGAATGATACCTTGAGGCTGTCCAACAATCCATACTTGGTGAACATGATCGTTGACAGAGAAACAGTCAGCGAGTATACGTGATCTGCGGTTTGATGTTCGTGGTAAGGCAGAGGGAAAGTACCACAACGGCTACGACCCAAGTTGAACCCTGAACGAACACTGTGAAATAACATTGTCCCCACCGCTGGTCCCCAGGCTCACATCCTTTGCACTCCTTGCCTGGGGCTTTTCCGTCTTCTTTTCCGGCACTTCGAAAGGTCACGGCATCTCGCCGGTAGGTATGCAATCATAGCCAGACTCCACTCTGCCATTGGAGGCCCACGAGGCGTAGTCGGCTCCACGGGGCTCGATATATCCACTGGCCATGCAGCCGTGCTCCGGTGTTGATCAGGTCCACAGCCACGACTGAAGGTCAAGGCCACCAGAATGCCGAAAGGGTGTCTTCGGGCGTCACCCGGGCCACAGTGCACCTTCGGTGTCTTGGAGGGATTCGAAGAAGTATCCGCCCATCTTCCCCAAGAGGTCTTCTCAGACTTGGTCAGAAAATTAGCCGGTCTCTTCCACGAAGTCATTGTCAGCGTTTGTGCTGGCGGATGTGGGAATAATGGCCGTATACACAACAATCTGGCGCTGTTGTGGTTCATTTTGCCTAGGAAATCGGACTGAAGTGCAAAAGGAGAATCCTGTTCGAGTCGATGTAATCACAGGACAAACTTTGACTCGCATGAGGCCTGGATCATCACCGCATATAATGATCAAGAGCGGGCGGCTTAGTGAACTTCCTGATCGGCACTCATATGTACAGGAGGATCAAAGGATCTGACGTGGAGCCCCTTTTCCATGCCATTGCTCATCCACTCATCAGCGCGACCTGTGCAACCCACGAGAAAGCATTTCGAATTGGTTTAGGCATATTTGCAGCCGAAGATATTCCGTGGTTACCGTGAGAATTCCTGCTGTGCATTGCATCCAGAGTGTTTAGGTTGTTAAGACGGTCAAACCGCATGGCTAGGAGCACAGGCGAGGAATTCTTCTGCCACTTAAGGTACTTGAAGAGGGTTGTTCGAAGAATTCTGGTGTATTCTGCAGATACAACTATACATAACCCCCTGAACTGTGGGGGGTTTTATGTTATGCTCCTATCTGCCACTCGGCCATATTGCAGTAGGATTACCGGACATTTCTCTGCATAGACCTACAATTCCCAGCCTCGAATCAAAATTTCTTGGTCCCCCCTTGCAATCTCATGCGCATATTCCTTCCTCTCCACCTTGCAATGGTGCAGCGTGACCATATTCTTCCCCACGGACCTCCGCCAATAGTTAGTGCTCGGCGGTATGGCCGACTACGTCGATCTCGCGGGAGTTGTATAGGGTGTCATTCCCTCCATACAGGAATACATAGTTTGACTAGACTCTTGATATTCTCTATTCCACTAACTAGGGATGAACGGTATCCACCGATTTGTTGATGGCCGTCATGCCTTAGATGAAGGACAACAACGTTCAAGACCATTAAGCATCGGCATCACTATCACTCGTCACCAGCATCATGACAAACAGTTCCTCCTTTGACCGACTATCCTGTCCACTATATTCACATCGCTAAAGGTCCACAACAACGGAAATCATGGTTACTAGTACCTACTGCTACAGTTCCTAAAGCTGTGGCTCGGCCGTGCTGCATTTTACCCAGGGATCCTTGTCTCGGTTACATGATTGGTCTTTCAGATAACCGTATACTCGCCTGCGTTTCATTTCCATCTCATAGAATGTTGTAGCCTTTTATCAGGGTGCTGTTATTATCATTTGGGTTGGGCGTACGTTACTTAGTTCGATAGGGCCTCGGGACGAAAAGAAAACATATTGAAACTGATAATATTCGTATATGTAGCCAGCCTGGGGGTCAGTTGATTGGGCCAGGTCCAGTCGTCAGAGTAATTACGAGAATTAATTGCATTACAAAAGGCTAAATGTGCTGACTTGTGTATTTATGCATATTGTCACTTAATGATGAAGCGAAGTAATGAGTATTTCAGGAAATTTCTCTATACTGACAGCTGGGAGAGTAGTTATACAAAACCAACTCCTGGAACTTGGTAATTGATCGTTCCGAGCAGAGTCTGGCCTAGTAAAGAGCTAACAAAACTCCATGTAATGGTCTGGATTGTATTGGAACAGGGAGGGACCTCTTTTCCATGTCTTTACATATATTAGTTTACATATATTAGTATGGTGGTCGAAGCAAATGCACTATGGATAATGGTGGTTATGGAAGGCTTTTACGGACTCGGGAGGCAGGATTCGGCAAGAGGCTCAAGCAGACAAGTCCTGCTGCTTTCAAGACACGCCGTAGAATGGGCAGATAGACATTCCATCCCATGATCAGGTCTTCAACGGTCGAGGATAGTGCAATGTCCGGGTTATGGCTTCTGGGGGTTTTAGGTATCTATGTGATAGTCAGCCATTTTGGGATTTAGCTCTGCCCACGTGCTCATGTTTATTCTGCTCGCACTTCTCAAGATCAAAAGGACACTGTTGTTTAATAGTTTTTGTATTTTATTGATTACCTCCATACGGGCAGGACCTTCCGGAGTAACGACAGCCGTTACCCTGCATGTGGCTTTCAATCTATGCCGACTCGGCTGGGGCAAGGTGAGCGCCATACAGCATCAGGTGTTTCAAGGTTTAAAATGTTGAGCACAACCTTGGAACATGTTCGTGGACTATGGAACATACCCTCGGACATTTTGTGATGTGAGCCCTCTGGCTACGATTTCACCGCCAATCTCTCCAGGCCTATACTATATGTCAGTTCGATTCCAATATTGTTGAGTGCGAGCCTGCAAAGTATCAAGGCTCAACTTGAGGATTGATTTCATATGGATATCTCAACCGATATCCCATCGCAGATATCAATGCAGCCACTCCGATCCCAGAACGTATGCCCAGGGTTTGGCCGCCTCTGCTGGCGTTATGCTGGCGTCATTGTAGTGTTATCGTTCCAGAGTACAAGGTAGGTAATTAAGAAAACCCGGGCTCCGGTTGCGCCGTTGGTGCCCTTGACCAGGACGTTGCAAGAGTGTACTGGCCGTGATACTCACAATATATATAGGAACAGGAGTGCATGAAATTGAAAACGAAGCTACCACCACCACCTATTACTACGCGTTCTTGATCACCCGATGGGATTCTCCTACACTACTAGCACTAATGTCGGTGAGGCTCTGACATCCGAATGGTCCATCAATGTCTAATTTGGTATCAAACCCGGCCTCTTAGACCCCTTATATGTACAGACTTTTCGCGCCATGCGTGAGGGATTGACCTTGTTCAGCACAGACGTGTAAGGTCTGTACCTTCAGCTAGCCAGCTCACTCGATTCATCTTGAAACTGCCCACAGCCTATACGTACAAGCCCAACTCACTCCTCCACATACCTCGCCGGCATGTCAACATCCCACTTCGGCCTCTCCACAAGCGCCACCTCCAGCTGCGGGACGCCGCCAGCAGCCTTCTTCTTGCCGCCGCCCGTCTTGGCGCTCTCCAGCGGCACGACGCCCAGTATCGGCCGGTATTTGTACGTGTGCCACCACTTCCTGCGCTTGTCCTCGGCGCCCGAGGCATCACCCCCTTCGCCGTCCGACTTCTGCTGCTGCCGTTTGCGCAGCTTCTCCAGCTCGCCGCCCTCACCCTCCTCCTCGTCAGCGTCATCGTCCTCGTCCTCGTCCCCGGTTCCGTTCGCCTGTTGTTGCTCCGCGTCCGCCATGTCGATGTCCACCCACTCGCCCGTCTTTCCGTCCCCGGCGATGGACATGCGCACGTGCTGGGGCACGAGCGCGCCGACCTCCGTCTTGCTGCCCGCGCCGGTGTCGCCGCCTCGCTTGCGTTTCCTACCCTTCTTGGGCGCTGTTGCGGTCTGCTCCTCCGGAAGGTCAAGAGAGATGTCGAGCATGAAGAGGAAAGATGCACCATACATCCAGATCCGGGGCCCTTGCCACACGACGCCCTTGATCAGGTCACGTGTCGCGCGGATTTCCTCGGGAAGTTTCCAAACAGGATTCCTCCGTGACCACCGGGTGAGTGATCCTTCTGAAGGGTGGAATGTGTAGATGCGCGAGGCGGTTGTAATGGCGAGCAGGATGTAGTCGTCTTGTGACTCATCGCCCTCGTCCCGGAGTCGCGGTCCGAGGGCTTCTTCAGAGAAAGACAATGCTACTGGTGCATGCGAAAGCCTGGGGAAGAGGGATGCCTTGGGATTACGGATCCAGCGCAGACCGGACGCAACTTCCTCCTCCTCATCTGAGGAGTCGCTGGAGGTTGAGGACGCATCGTCGTCTTTCGTCGAGTCAGCGCCATTCTGTACTTCGCCATCGTGGATGATCCATGTATCGACATAGCCAGCCAAGTCGGCGGTGGCGAGGATGCTGCTATCTGGCGAAAATGCAATATGCGTAACGCGCCTGTCGTAATTGCCCAACCCGCCTAGTCGGATGTGCTTGGGGACGTTTCTCCTTAATCGGGACAGCTTTGCAGGGTGTGGCTGTATAGTGATTTGCGCATCATCATGTGTTATTCTCGTTATGCGGACCTGGCTTTCTTCCTGAATCCAGCAAAGCCATTGGCTGTCCGGGGAGATCTGAACAAGAGTAGCTCCTGAGCTCTCAACAGCAGCAGGCACTTCAATTTTTCGAATCTTCATTTCTTCTTTGGGGTTCGAGCTTGTGGTCAAATGGAAGGCCTTGATGGCAGAAACGGTCGAGATCACAAGGATAGAACCGTCTTTGCTGATTGAGGCCGAAGTAATGTTCGATTCACCCTTGATGAGGATCCGACCGAGCAATTTGCGATTGTTTTCCATGCTTTGTTCGACATCTTCGCTATCCAGGAGGTCCTTCATCGGCCGACGAAGTTTCCAGATGTGCACTTCTCTATCCCACCAGCTGATAACCAGGCGTGCTCGAGGGGCGCTTTGCAAAGGAATCGCGTGTGGCAAGTGAGAGAGGGTTCGGTGGTTCTCAACTCCAGCTTGACGTAGGGGGGTGACGACGGGAGTCGCATCGGGTCCTAGTGAGAAGTTTTAGTAAATAAAAAATGTGTCTCAAAAGGAATGAACAGTCTAACCTCCAGAAACGATGACGCTCATTCCCTGGCCTTCGAACGAGGCCATGGTCTTGACGTCGTGGTCGTGATATTTCCTGTAGAATACCCTTTGCCAACGAGAAGAATCACTCTTCATGGGCCGGTACAGCGCTGTGCGACGATCCATGCCTCCACTGATGATGGACAATCCATCTACACTTGTTGCAAGACTTAAAACGTCTGACTTGTGACCCTGTATTCTCTGCGCCTGGGTGTAGGTCTTTCCATCCCAAATGCAAATCTGACCAGTCGAGTCTCCAGAGACGATATCGCCGTTCTTGAGACACTTGACAGACCAGACGATGATCTCCTTTGCACCACCAATGAGGTCCTTGCCAAGAGTCATCTTGCGCAATAGCTCTCCTCTTCTCAGGTCGTAGACTCGAATGGTACTATCGGAGCAGCCTACAACAGCGACCTGTCGGGACTGGAAAGCAATGCTGACCATCTTGATGTTTTGCTTGGCGGTCTTGACCAGGACTCGCTGGAACTGAAGGTCGTCGTCATCGATTGAGTACAGCACAATGCTTCCGTCCATCGTACCGGCAACTAGCCTCTGGGGTTGGTTGGTCTGGGCGACGGCATTCTGGGTGTCCTTAGGAGGTGCTGGTTGGGCGCCCAGACACCATATATCACCATGTTGTCCACTGGCATGTTTCTTTGCGCGACCCTTCTCAAGATCCCATTCCGTCACTGTGGTGGTGTAACCAATGCTAAACAGACGAGACTTGCCCACAATGACAGTGCCATCCGACAGCACCTCGTCCTCTCCCGTAACCCAGACGAGAGCATCGACACTCCTGTCTCGGCCTCCACGTAATATAGTCTCTTGGAACCAATTGCCGTTCAACGGGTTCCAGATTTCTATGTCGCCGTTGGCTCTTCCGATGGCGAGACGGGCCTGTCGTTTGGCGGAGAGCAGGGGGTGGGAAAAGGCGACAGCATTGATGGGGGAAGCTGGAAAAGGAACGAAACGGCAACGGTGAATATCCATGTTGGCTATGGACTATTGGAGGAGTATCTGTGCTCCTCTCCCTATTATCTCCGGTCTGCTGCGACCGTGGAAATATGTTGAAAGGGAGTTTCTGCGACAAGGAGTTGCAGATTGGATCAACTTCAACTTCAACTGGTCGCATAGAAAATCCAAAACTTTTTTTCTGCAGCTTTGGAGACCCTTGAACTGGAAATTTCCCGGCAGGCAACCAGCACGGCAAGGGCGGACAATGGCAGGCAAAGTACGTGTCCCCAGCATTGGTGTTAGTGCTAAGCAACCCTGCCCCCCACCAAGTTCCAGCCCCACACCTACGCCCACGCTGCCCACGAAGCCCCACGTTGTTGCTCATCAATTGCAGCAGTCAAGATGGATTGGAGGGGCAGAGGGGCAGCTTGCTGCTGGTGATGAATGCACTTCCAGATTCTTATGTACCTACTTTACCTCTGTATGTACCTAGTCAGACATTCTCAAGGGCCAAGATAGTTGGGAACATATAGTCTCCAAGACAGCCTTTATCCTGTCGTTTCATTGCTATGATATCTCAGTAAAGAGTTAACTTGATTGTTCTAAATACAGTTACTTTTGTAAACTGCATAGTAAATGCTAGATCTTAAATGCATCCAAATGTCGTGCTGCCGTGACATCCGAACTCCGATTGCTCTCTCTAACTTTTGTCAGCCTTAAGTCCTGAAGTACCCCTCATCAAAGTTACTGCCGCGTATACCCACTATACACCTGCTCGATAAAGGTGAAGATCGCCTGCACTTCGTGATAATCAATCGACCAGAAAACAACTCTGGAACAACACAACACAACACAACACGACAGTCAAACCCAAACCTGACCTGTGCCATGGCCTTCAACAGCTCGTCGCCCTATCCAGAGGGCGTCATATCCTTCCTGGATACCGACCTCTACAAGCTTACCATGCAATGCGCCGTCTTTAAGTACTTTAAAGATGTACCTGTGTCTTACGCTTTCACCAACCGTACCCCAGAAAAGAAGCTGTCGCATGCCGCATACCGCTGGCTTGAGGAGCAGATCACAAGTATGTAAAGTTGTATTTGCCCTGGAATCTCGCAATTACCAGCGAATAACTGACCGACTAACGTTCTGTTATTTGCGCGCAGAGCTCGGAAACATCTCCCTCCTCCCCGAAGAGCTGCACTTCCTTAAGCAACACTGCGCTTACCTAAACCCCGCATACCTCGACTTTCTACAAGAATTCCGCCTACACCCCCGCGAACAGGTCGTTATCAAGTTCATCCCCGTCGGAGAAGACACCGGCGCTGCCACCGACCTCGGCGACGTCCACATCGAGATCAAGGGAACATGGGTCGACACGATCCTCTACGAGATCCCTATCCTGGCCCTGACTTCTGAGGCCTACTTCAAGTTCATGGACAAGGACTGGGACTATGAGGGACAGGAGGAGAAGGCGCACGAGAAGGGCGCAAAGCTCCTCGAGGCCGGCTGCGTCTTCTCCGAGTTCGGCACCCGCCGCCGGAGAGACTACCACACCCAGGCGCTGGTGTTCAGGGGCCTGGTCCGGGCCAGCAAGGAGGCCGAGAGCAAGGGCCTGCCGGGGAAGCTCTCCGGGACGAGCAACGTGCACCTGGCCATGCGCTTCGGGATCCCGCCCGTGGGCACCGTCGCCCACGAGTGGTTCATGGGCATCGCCGCCATCAAGAACGACTACGCCCACGCCACCGAGGACGCGCTGCGACACTGGGTCGGCTGTTTCGGCGAGGGAGTGCTGGGAATCGCGCTGACGGATACGTTCGGCACGCCTGAGTTCCTTAAGGCCTTCAACAAGCCCATCGAGCGCCTGCCGGATGCGCCTGCGGCTCCGGAACATAGGCCTTCCCTCGCGGACAACTTTATAGCGGCTTCCAAGGACCTCCTCGCGCAGGCTGGCCTGACCGAGGGCAGCCCCAAGCCCAACACGTATGCGGATGTGTTCACCGGTGTGAGGCAGGACTCGGGTGACCCAAAGGAGTTTGTCAAGACCATGCGGGACTTTTATGACGGGGCCGGTGTCAAGGGCAAGAAGGTGATTGTGTTCTCGGACTCGCTGAACATCGAGAGGTGTCTGGAGTACAAGCAGGTCGCCGAGGAGGCCGGGTTCCAGCCCACGTTTGGTGTTGGCACCTTCCTTACCAACGACTTTGTCCGCCTTTCTGACGGCACAAAGTCAACGCCGATGAACATCGTCATCAAGCTGAAATCTGCGGCCAATAACGCGGCCGTCAAGATCAGGTAAGCAAGCACAACTGCGTTTTTGACTTGGACTTGTTGTCACGGGCAATTTGGTTGAAAGCTAATTTGCGATTACAGCGACAACATCGGCAAGAACACAGGAGACAAGGAAACTGTGGAAAAGGTGAAGCGTGAGCTCGGTTACGTCGAGAAGGAGTGGAAGGACGGCGACGAGACGCGGAGATGGGGTGCCGATGGCAAGATCCAGGCTTAGGAGGCCACGCAGCTAGAGCGTGTGCAACTCCAGACCATGGAGAAAGATTTGCAACAGGAGGCGCGTTGTGATTATTAGGATACCACTTGATAGATCGATTTAGACGGAAAGGGCGGGGTCGGTCCCAATTGAAACGTTTTACTGGCGCATTTCTTTGCGAATAAATTGCAATCCAATTATCATTGGATAAGGGTATCTAATACATCTGTCTACCTTGAGTAATCCCCAGCCCCAAGTGCCTCTCTTTTTCTTTTGTTCTTTATATATCCCCAACTTCGCTGACCCGTGTATCAACACTTGACAGGTTTATTGAGCGGTCTTTTCTGGCCTCTCTGTGTTCAACCCTCCAGCCTCGAGGGGTGTCTGCACGGTTTGCCCTTCGTGTATGTACATCGTCATCACCTTGGGGCCGGGGTAATGCCTCTTGGCGTGCGTGAACCACCACGCAGCAGTGAGAGCAACGACACCGACCAGGATCACGCTGTTGTAGTTCATCGCTTCTGCTGTCGTTGGGAGAGCGTATGCTAGAAGAAAGAAAGCGGTTAGTCTCGATATCGCAACATATATATATATCTCGGGGATTAGTGTATAACTCACGGAAGCAGTAAAAGATGTTAAAAATGGTAATGAAAAGAACAGCCGTCAAGTTGATAGCATTGCCCCATTTGCCCAGGCTGAACGCCCCCACAGGGAAGTTCTGGCGCTTCGTCAAGACGTTGCACAAGAATGGGATGGCATACGACACGGTCGTGAGGATGATGAAGGATCCCGTCAGGTCGACGAAGGCGGTGGAGCTGCCCAGCGGGATGGCGCCGAGGCCGGTGGCGAGGACGGCGACGAAGAGGGTGGCGGGGATGGGGCAGGACAGGCTCTCGCTGACCTTGGCGAAGAAGCCGGAGAAGGGCACGGCGTTGTCGCGGGCGAGGGCCCAGTAGATGCGCGAGTTGGTAACGGTAGTGCCGACGCAGCACAGCATGGACGAGCACCAGATGATGAAGAGCAGGCCGAACTGCGCGCCCACGTTCTGGCTCCCGTCGCTGTGGGCCGTCGCCTGCGCGTAGATGCTTGCCAGGGGGTAGGTGTTGATGCCCGTGGTGAGGACGCTCAGGTCCGTGATGGCGTACGAGATGGTGATGGCGAAGACGAAGGCGTACAGGAAGCCGAGGCCGATCTGCAGGCCGATCGCCTTGGGGAGATCCTTCTTCGGGTGGGGAAGCTCCTCGGCCATGTGGGTGATGGCATCAGGCGTGCCAATGGTGAAGGAGCCGTTGAGGACGCCGAGGAGGAAGGCGATGCCGCCCTGCCAGCCCGTGGTGTTGTTTTCCTTGAAAGAGCCCCAGACGAAGTAGTTGCTAGCGTGCTGCTTCGGCATGGCCGCGATGACGATGATGGTGACTATACCGCCCACGATGACGAAGAACATGCCCGCCGTCTGGGTGTGGGGCACGACCCGGTTGACGAAGACGACGACAGCGACGCATGACCATAGGATAAGGAGGTATGCGACATACACGTGCCATGCCTCATAGGTGTAGGAGTCCTGGTGATAGACCTGGTAAAGTGTGACGGAGACGTTGGCCGTGATCTGGAGGAGCGAGGCCAGGTCGAACATCCAACCGTAGAAGTTAATCCAACCCACGAAGAAGCCCACCGTACGGCCCCATCTCGGACCTGCTGCTATCGTTGCCCAATGATAGACACCGCCGGCGGTGGGAACACTGCTGGAAAACTTTGGTGGAGAATTAGCATTTGAGTTTCCTTCATTTGCTTATCATGAACAGCGGCCGCTGCTCAACAAGTGCTGACTGGCGCGCAGTTCTCCGGGGGGGGGGGTGATGTCAGGAAAAGGGTAGGGATGGGGGCACAGGGGTAAGGAGAAAATGATACACACCTCTGCCAATCCAAGGCCAACGAACGAGTAATAGAAGACTGCAACGATAAGACCGAAGATAAGGCCAGGAGGACCGCCATTAGCTGTATTTGGGACCGATGTCAGCACGAGTCGTCGATGTCATTGTAACAGGGGCAGAGAGGATGGATGTGGTTCAGCATACCGATAGACACAGAGATGGAAGATCCAAGAGCAATCCAGGCGTTGTCGACCGTCAACGCGATACCCGCCAGACCAACGAGTCCATATTGTCTTTTCAGTTGATCTTTGTAGCCACTGGCGTTGATAACGGTTCCGTCCTCGACGGCAGCAACTGTCTCATCTTCAAGTCGTCCGCCGTTTTCCGGGCTGATCCCGTCCGGATGCTTCTCCGGATACTCTTCACTCATTTTCAAGCTCATGGTCCTGGACCAGTCTTCTCGAGGGCGTGATGGGATGGGTGACACGGCCACTGGCTCGCCAGGCTATTGGGTCCGTCTCAGGGGTATTTGTCCCGACTGGTCGGTACGGGAAGATAGACTCGCAGGAGGAAAGACGGGAAGAATGGTGACAATAATGAACAAGAACGAGAAAGGAAGGGGAAGCATGCACGGTGATAATATGTATACGTCTGAACCACCTACAAGAGCCGGGCCATGGTCCTAAATATCAGCACTTAAGCTCAAGATTGGAACCCCAATAAATGCCGACACTCGATCTACCGTCAAATCATGTTTGGTAATCTTCTTGATCAACAAACAACGGGCCCTGGCTTGAACATTGTAGCAGCCTATCCGGAAGGGGAAATCATGCGACTGCAGATAAGCAAGTGAGCCAGGAGCCGGGGGGGTTTTGACAGTCATGTTTGACATCAAAAGCCGTTGTAGAGACCCAGCAGGCCGACACAGCGCCAGAGGGGGGGGGGGATTGGTACACTACTAACAATACCAGGCACTGGCATGGTTTTGGGTTACATCGTTATCTGAGACTCCCGGCCCTGGCAGGTTCGGAGTGGGAATCAGATCGGCTCGATTCTTTGAACAATTCCATGGACACATTGTGGGGGAGACCTTGCAGACGACACCCCGTACGTAGTAGCACAACGACATTATAATGCCGTGTCTTGTATGGTGGATTATGATCGGTTGATGGAGAGACAGACTATTTCCTTCGTATTTCCTTCGTATTTCCTTGAGTCTCATGCTGTCTGTGATCCCCGTCAGACGCTGGAGATACTGCAGGACCGTGTACTGGCTGACTGGTAAGCAGCCGGAGCCCTGGAGGGCTTACACAGGTTGCTGCTGGTAGTGTACTAGGCTATTGGATCTGCAAGCCCATCAATGCAGAAGATGAGATGAATAATAAAGTGACGTCGAAGGAGCCATTGGGGGAAGCCATTGGGGGATAATGAGAGGATGTGGTCGCGGAAGTCGGTTTTGAGTGGAGGATCGGCCCCGTCGTTATCACAATATCGTGAACATTTGGGGCTTCATACGGCTTATCAGTGCAAGAGACCCGCTCACGATAAGATAGAACCCCTGCCATTACACATTACACGGGTATTGACTAATTTCTACTTTATTTTGAGCCTCAACCACCGACTTGCAACATTTGTCGATGCCATCAACATCTCGAAGATATATCAAATAGTCAAGTCACTCTAACGGATCCGATGGTCATCAGTCAATCAAGTCGCAACGCTTAGAGTCAAAAAAGTACCTTGAAAATTCAGGTGAGAAGCTCTTACTTCGTACCTACTTCGTATAAACAACTGTCGTGGCTCAAGTTGATAAGCTTTTGAGAGCGGTTGGATATCAATCAGGTTTCTTGATTCGAGGTTGCTGCTATGCAGAGTATCACAGCAAGTCTCCATCGACCGTATCCCATTCACCAGTCGCTATTATTGGACCATCCTGACCATCTAGAGAGTAACTAATTGTTCGGGTCATGGTTCCCTGACTTGTTCCAAGTCGATCAACCATGTATGATCACTTCACTCCACTATTGACATGAATACTACCCGGCCCCGGTTTTCGGCGACCGAGAGACATTGGGCTTTTCTTTCCGCGGAAGAAATGACATACTTTCCCATAGCAATCTGCTCCGCCCGTGATTCGCCCATCAATTAATCTTCATTACGCTTGAGTCTGGATGAAATATCGTTGATTACTTCAAGTTTTTCTTCACTAAATATCCTAGTATACAAACGGACCGAGCCTGATACAAACCAAGCATTGTACTGTTTTGATGATAACAAGCTGATCAATACTGATCTATATGGCCTGGATACCAGATACGGACGAATAGTGCAAAAATAACAACCCTTGGGAAGCTTGGACCACTAACATATCGTCGTTCCAGAATCGGGTTGGACTACATGTCTAGGTACTTAGGTGTGTACCTAGGTAGTATATGTGGTCACCGCATCTGATCATAGGAGTCACCAATAATACATATATCATTATCGAGTCGTTTCCAGACATCATAATCAAAAAGACACAGGGATCAGGGGAAGAGCACTGTAGACGTGCTCGAAACAAACAACGATCCTGGCCAGGATCACAGTAGAGACAGATTCCTTTTCAAACTGAATAGTCCGATAAGATATGACCATTGTTGTCCATGAGAAAAAGAACACCCAAGTAGAGCGAACTGCACTTGGAGAAACACCCCTCGGGGTACCTAGGTAAGGGCAGACTATCTGTGAGAAGCGCAAAGGCCATACTGTATATACGATCTCACTTATCAATACTGAAATATAGCTTGACTTCCACCTCGTTACTCCACCCCGGCTTCAACCCCATCTCATTCCAGGCCTTCTCGACATCAATCTCCAGAATCGCATCAGACGTCTTGCTGACAGAAACCACATGCGGAGGGATGACCTGCCCCTGTATAGTCGCCACAAAGTCATCAGCCAGGTCCATCTCGGGCAGCTTGGAGATGTAGATGCCCAGGACACCCAAGGCCTTCACGCTAGTATCAACAAGCACCCGACCGTTCTCCAGCAGATTGTACTCATTCGATACGATAGCAGCGGCGCCTGTCATCTTCCCGATAAGACCCAGGTTGGCCACATACACGCGACCCATGCTCTCGCTGTCAAACGGCGACAGCGGGTACGCAGTGAAGATTTCGTAGCCGCGGACATCCAGCGAGACTGTGAGCTTCGACGCGTGGCTGCTCGTGTTGACCGCGGAGGTGACGAGGCCACTGGTGTGAGCACGGACGACATAGTGTATGGAAGGTAGGACGCCTGAGAACCGGTCAAGGGGGATGATGTCCGTGAGCGGTCGGGCTGAGATATTGAAGACGCCCATGATGGGTGTCCCGGTGACAGCCCTGCCGTGGTAGCAGCCGACTTTGAGCAAGGATTCGTCATGGTAGCCGACGTACTGATCGACGCTGCGACCTAGGACGCTTGGCCGGAATATGACGGTCTTGCCACGAGGGGTGATTCCGGTCATCTGGTTGATCAGATCGACGTTGTGTTGGCCCGGGACATCGGTGATGTAAATTGGTCCTCCACTAACACAACGAGCAGCAGCGTGCAATCCAGAGTAGTCGTGTACAGTCTGGAACATATCCCAATCAGGGAGGATGTTCAGATGTTGTGTAAACAGACTGTTGTGCGCATTTGCCCAGATGTGCCATGGATGGGAGGACGGAATCTCGGGGAAGAAGTCGTCAGAGTTCCTGCACAGAATGGTGGGTCGGTTTCGCGGCAGCTGCGAATAGAAGAGAATTTGGGGTGTCTGTGACATGCATGAGATGGACTTGATACTGAAGTGGCGCAGAGACGAGATTGTCCATGCGTCCAGATATTCGGTGATAAGTTCTCGGCGGGCTTTGGCAGAGACCCATGTATCTGTCATGAATTGTGCGTCCGTCTTGACGCCATCGATGCCGCAATCCGAGAGGAAGCGGTAGAAGTCATCATAAAATTTATGAACATCCTCCTTCCCAACAACCGTCATCTTGCCGCCTAGTGGGAGCCATCTGCGGTTCTGATCCTCACGCTCGATGACCTCGGTCTTGTATTTCTTGGCAAGTTCCCCATCAGGCGACAGTCCTGCCCAGTACCCAAGTAGAGCATGCCAAACAGCCACATGCTGTATGTTGGGATGCTTTGACCTGATTTTGGTGACCACATCCTTGAGGCCATTGGGGAAAGCCTTGGGCTCGGCTTGAAAGTCATTCCATCCGTACTGGAATTGGCCTTCGCCACGATAGTCGATGTTCTGCCAATTGTCATCGATGATCAAGCTTGTGATCTTGATATTGTGCTTAGCCAACTCATCGACAGCATTGAGGACTTTCTCGTCGGTAAGCCTCTGACCGAGCGCATTCCAAGTGCAGAAGCCCAGTCCATCGTACCAATTTTCCATCCACTCTGGCTTCACACCTTCCTGAAGGGCCTTCATCTCCTCATCGAACTCTCCAGTTGACTTTTTGCTCGAAAGTATCATAGCTCGGGCATGGTACATGACAGCCGCATTGGCACTCTCGAAGTTGTGGCCAACCGCCGCCAGAACAGTCGCAGACTCCTCGTGTTCACCATCGTTGCGCACATGCAGCTTCACATTTCCCGACTCATCGCTGCGGAATAGGGTCATGATGTTCTTGCCACTGACGGCAAGAAGGACAAGATGCTGTCCCTTTGCATTCACGAATGCAGAGAGTATAGCGTCCTTGTCCAATTCGAACTTGGTCTTGCCGTGCCTTGGTGCGAGCCATGGTGCCCAGATACGGATCAAGGCGAACCACCCGAGGAAGCCACCCCATGGCAAGCCCAGGTTCACATCAGCAAAAGCAGAGTCGTCCCCTTCAGCACCTTGGACTTTGGCCTCGAGAGACCAGAGACGTGTCCCTGGACATTGGGACTGGAAGGATTTGACAGTGAGGGTCGGATCATAGCCCTTGAGAATGCTTTCGAAATCGTCTGCAAGAGCCGATGTCGTCAAATCGCTGCTCAGAATGACAACTCCATCACCCATGCCCAGCTCGTCTCGGATCCATCGCCACTGCTGGTCAGGGCCAGACCGGAATTTGATGGTGAATTTCAGCAATGACTGAATGGATATGTCGCCTTCGAATGCGGAGCGGGTTATGGAATCACTGGTCTTCTGCAACGTAGAAGGGGCCTTCTGAGTTGGTGAGAGAATGGTCTCATTCCAATTATCGTCTTCTCCCGTTGAGTGCCAGAGAGCGACTTCCCATGGCTGCTCGGCCTGATCAACAGGGACCTCGAGGACTGCAATAAAGGCAACCTTAGGTTTCTGAACTTGAGTCATTTGACCAAGTGGTGGCCAGATTGAAACGGAGGCCCCCATCTTCTCCAGGTCGACGGGGGGCTTCTTCTGCTTCGGTACGTGGTAGATCAATGCATCATAGTCTTCTTCAGGGGCACTCATATTGGAAGAGGGTTGAGAATTTAAATTTGGTATGCGGGATGGGACCTACAAGGGCAGAAAGGATAGAAAGAGACGTGAGGGAAAGAAAGGGTGTAATGGCTGGAGCTGATTTGGAAGAAGAGAGCTCCTTCTCGCCATGTCATCAAGAGAAGAGGAGACTACCTAGGTGTGATCTGTTTGGGTACACTTGCGCAGGTTTCCATGCAGCAACTATGCAACTCCTCTTTCCGTCGTGTTCATCTTTATGTAAGAGGTCCGTCAAGCCTGACTTACGGAGCTGCGGCCAGCATTCCGGTGTCCGGGTGTCCGGGGCGGCATAAGATACCTACCAGTGCTGGGCAGCCGGCCAGCCAGCCAGCCAGCCAGTCAGTCAACCAGAAGTGCGAGACGTTAGACCAGCTGACTACCTGGGCAGTTGAGGCATCGATTAGTACTTAAGTACCTTGGCAGAGTGGCCCAGGTGGTGTACTTGACCGTACCACTACTTTGTACAGAAATACAAGAGTACGCAGTGACCAGTTGACATCAGACATCAGCCACCCTGCCCCTGCACCTTCTGCGCTAATAATGGCCACCATGACTAATCAATCCGGCCAATCAATTGGCTCCCAAATGTCGGGAGTAATCGGGCGGGCCTGTGCCTTGTGATTCAGGCCAGAAGCATTTTTCAAGCTCCAAAGGTTCGCGGCTTGCGGCTTGCCGGAGAGAAACGTCGAATTTGTTGACGATAAACGCCTCATCCACACCCTGCCCCCCCATCCGTCTACCTTCATATCGCCGGCCTCCAGGTACCTGCGCCTCCAATACGGTCATAAGGGTGCAATTGACCTCTTTTCGTATTTACCCAGGCCATTGGCACATCCTCACGATGGCGTCCCGGAGACTCGCTCTGAACCTTTCCAAGGGCCTCGGCCGGAGGTCATTTCCTTCGGTGCCCTTGAGACGAAACTTCGCTACCCCCGCTGCCGCTCCCATCAGGACCCAGACCACCACCCTCAAGAATGGTCTGACCGTCGCTACTCAACACTCTCCTTATGCGCAGACCTCGACCGTTGGCATGTGGATCGATGCCGGTTCCCGAGCCGAGACAGCAGAGACAAATGGCACCGCGCACTTTCTTGAGCACTTGGCCTTCAAGGTATATTATATACTTGCCACCAGTCGAGAGTTGGCTTGGAGGATCTTTGAGGGATCTTTGAACAAGGACAGAATGTTGACATTTGTTTTCCAAGGGTACCGCCAACCGGACGCAACAAAACCTAGAGCTCGAGATCGAGAACATGGGTGCCCACCTCAACGCCTACACCTCGGTACGTCGTCATATCACAGAGTCTTGACACATGTATAGCTCGAGGCTGTTCGGATCTAACAATACTTCAGCGCGAGAACACCGTATACTTCGCCAAGGGCTTGAACGAGGACGTGCCAAAATGTGTCGACATTCTCGCCGATATTCTTCAGAACTCGAAGCTCGAGCCCTCCGCCATCGAGCGGGAGCGCGACGTTATCCTGCGCGAGTCCGAGGAGGTCGAGAAGCAGATTGAGGAGGTTGTCTTCGACCACCTGCACGCCACTGCCTTCCAGCACCAGCCCCTCGGCCGCACGATCCTGGGACCTAGGGAGAACATCCGCGACATCACCCGCACCGAGCTGACGAACTACATCAAGAACAACTACACTGCTGACCGTATGGTCCTTGTTGGTGCTGGTGGTGTTCCTCACGAGAAGCTCGTTGAGATGGCCGACAAGTACTTTTCCAAGCTGCCCTCCAAGTCCCCCGAGACCCACGCCTACCTCCTCTCCAAGAGGAAGCCCGACTTCATCGGTTCTGATGTCAGGATACGCGACGACACTATCCCCACCGCCAACATTGCCATTGCTGTGGAGGGTGTCAGCTGGAATGACGACGACTACTTTACTGCTCTGGTCACTCAGGCTATCGTTGGCAACTACGACAAGGCTCTTGGCAACGCGCCTCACCAGGGTAGCAAGCTCAGCGGCTTCGTCCACCAGCACGATCTGGCCAACAGCTTCATGAGCTTCTCTACAAGCTACAGCGACACTGGGTAAGCCGTTTGATGGAATTAAATTCGAAAAATTGGATTACGCTAACATATCATAGTCTCTGGGGTATCTACCTCGTTACCGACAAGCTCACCCGCATCGACGACCTTGTCCACTTCGCCCTGCGCGAGTGGTCCCGTCTTTCCCAGTCCGTCACCGAGGCCGAGGTCGAGCGCGCCAAGGCCCAGCTCAAGGCCTCTATCCTGCTGTCTCTGGATGGCACCACCGCCCTGGCTGAGGACATCGGCCGACAGATCGTCACCACCGGCCGTCGGTTGAGCCCCGGCGAGATCGAGCGGACAATCGATGCCGTCACCGCTAAGGATGTGATGAGCTTCGCCCAGCGCAAGCTCTGGGACCAGGATATTGCCGTTTCTGCTGTTGGTAGCATCGAGGGCCTGATGGACTACGCAAGACTTCGGGGTGACATGAGCCGTATGTTCTCTTAAGCAAAGGGGAGAGAGAGAGAGAGAGAGAGCAAAAAAAGAGTGCGGGAGAAGGACCGAGGCCGTATGGAAGAAAGGGGAAGAGGCGGTAGCGTTGGTTGTATAATACCTGTGGAAACACCGGCCGAACTGTACTGTAGTCGGGGGTAGACATAGAATCGACGACGGATGGTCATTGCACCAAGAAAAAGAAATCTTCCTTTTGTTTTTTTGAAAGTCTTGGTTTTGGTGCCCCTTTACTTTCTCTGCGTGATTTACCTGTGATGCTTAAGTGTATATTTGCAGGTGAAGAATGTGAACGGGACGGTACCTTCACGTTAGAAGCCTTGACGTTAAACAGCCCATAGCTTCTGTCGGTTTCACGAGTGACTGAGCATCAATGTTTTATTTCCTCAGCCATGGCTCTTGATCACACCTGTACTTGTACCTCAGAGTTCCCTTGCTCCCCTTCCTGTCCCTCAGAAGTGTAGGGCGGAGGAGGCAGCGAACTATCACCACCCCCTTCAACCCAGACCTGAGCCAGCTCCTTCTCGATCTCATCCCTCCTCGCCTTCCATTCCTCAACCTTGGCCAGCCTCTCCCGCAGGTCCTGCAACTCTCGCTCGACGTGCATCTTCTCGCGCTCGGTGCCGATGCGCTCAAACTCCCACTCGTCGCCGTTGTCGCCGACGCCGAGGACGAGGTTGAAGGTGTGGTATTTCTTGAGCGAGGCCCGTGTCGAGATTGTGATGAGCGCTGTGGGAAATATGTCAGGAAGCCGACGAAACGAAATGAAATGGAATGCCTTAAATTAGGGACGATCGGGTTTGGTCGCTTATGTCGTTTAAAAAGGAAGAAACGCAAGAACAACCAAAAATAGGACTTACTGATTTCCTTCTCCTTGCACGTCTCGTACAGGATCCCCTCCACATCGCTCGACACGGCACTCGTCCCCTCATCGATAAAAGCATACTGCGGCTCGTGGTACAGCAGCCGCGCGACGGCCATGCGCTGCTTCTCGCCGCCGCTCAGCACGTCCTTCCACTCCTTCTTGGTGTCCCAGCCGCCCTCGCGGTCGGGCAGGTAGCCCAGCCTGGCGGCGTCGAGCACCTTCTTGAGGTCGTACTCGCTCTTCCTCTTGTCGCGCATGTCGGCCTCGCCGTCGGGGTAGATGACCTGGTCGCGCAGGGTGCCCACGCTGAGGTACACGCGCTGGGGGAGGAACATGATGCCGTCCTCGCCGACGGCCTTGGGCCTGCTGACGAGGCCGCGGTAGACGGGCCACAGGCCGGCCAGGATGCGCGCGATGGCGCTCTTGCCGACGCCGTTGGGCCCCGAGATGAGCAGGTGCTCGCCGCGCCGGACCACCAGCGACAGGCTGTCGATCAGCTCGTCGCCGCCCTGGGGCCACAGCGCCGGCGCCACGACGGGCACGTTCTCGAACCGCACGCCGTCGAAGCCCTTCTGGATGGTACCCTGGACGTCGCTCAGCGAGTACAGCTCGTTGGGCCTGCCGCGGGCGTAGTAGGCGTCGGCGTGGACGCGGTGCAGCGTCGAGATGAGCGTGTACACCCTGCTGGTGTACCCGGCCAGCTCCGAGAGGTCCTTGATCGAGTACATCATGCGGCCGCCGGCGTCGGCGAGCGAGAGCATGAGCCGCTTGTTGGTGATAAAGTTCTTCATGCGGCTGCGCTCGCGGCCGCCCTTGCCACTGCCCGTGTCCGCGGCCTCGAGGAGCTCCGAGGCACCGCCCAGGCCGCCCCATGCGGGGAGGAAGACGGGCAGGGAGGAGAGGAGGTAGCCGTAGGCGCTCCAGCTGTATTTCAGGATGAAGTCCTCGAGGATGTTGTAGCGGATCTTGAGCATGTAGATGCCTTCCATCCAGTTCTTGAGGGACTTGAACTCGCGGTTGAGGAAGTGCTTCTCCATGTCTGCGCCGCCGTAGAAAGCGACCTCTTCGGCATTTGCTATCAGACGGGCGTGTAAACTGCGGAAGTCGCCTTCCTTTGCACCCTCGACAGCCTTGAGCTTGCCGAAGGGAGGCGATAAGCGCCGGAGGATGGATGCAGTGAAGAAGTAGTTGCTCAGGAGCCCGGTCAGGGCTAATGGGCCAAGGGACCGGTAGAGCTGGTAGTTGAAGACGCAGATATCGACGAATGGCTTTCCCAACGATGAGTACAAGTTGGCAGCAGCAGCACAGAAAAGAGTTAGATCTTGAGTGATATACTGGTCCGCACCCTGGCCAACACCGCCGTCGAGGTTTGACAACTTGTAATAATTCAGGTTGTCGTTTAGATAGAGGTCATGTATATAGCGGGTTAGTCTCGTCCGGAATGCGATGGAAACCTTGGACTCGAGGAACTTGATCATTGCGTTGGTGTATGATGCAAAACTGCCCAGGCCACACCACTTCACGATGCCCAAGAGGAACGATTTACCGTTTCCTGCCACAAGATCGCGTACAATCTCACCGTCGAGTCGCGCAACGACCAAGGAAAGATACGTCCGCAGCATTAAGAATACTCCATGGCTGACAAGTAAGCCGGCCTCCTTGCTCGACCACCTCGGTATCATGATACTCATTAGACTCAAGAACTGGTGTAGAAAGGCCAGGTTAAGCCCTGGTCTTGTCTGCGCGGAGGGAACAGTGCCATCCCCCAGCCCGGATACCCGCGGCGGGTTCAAGAATAACCGACGATGCGCATCGAAAGTCAAGGGTTTGGTGGTATTGATGACGACCTTGGACGTCCCATCCTTATAAGGAACATATATGGTCCTGGATCCGTCCTTGTTATGCAGCCACGAGTTCGTGCGTACCAGCTTGAAGCCCTGCTCCTTCTCTGCCTTCCTACGGTTCCACGACCGCCGGCTGCCCTCGGCGCCGAGTATGATAGAGGAGATGAGTGCGAGGGTCGCGAGGAGCCGGGTGGTTCGTGAGGTCTGGCGCAGGCGGGTCTGGATCAGGGTGGTGTATTTCTCGACAAAATCACGAATGGCTTGCTCGGCGGCTGAGTGCCGCATGTTGGACTGGGCGGCCATATTTGGTCCCGTGGGGGAGGAATGGGGGAGGTTCTATTGAGACAAGCTGCACGGATGTGCCATCGGATATGGCCGGCGCAATGGCGATGGAGTTAAGGACCTCGGTCGGACGGTCAGCCAGCAGTAACGAGGGTGTTACTGGTTAGGATATAGCTTGGGATACCACAGGAGCGGAGCGTCTTCGTGTTCAGTCGAGGATAGCGATCGAAGTATTGGGAGAAATTGATGATGCGACAACCTGAGGATGAAGCTGGAGTTCTGTTGAAGAGTAAGTCATGTTGTATTGTTGTCCCGATGTCATCGGGGTTCAAGGTTGCGGGATGCGCTTGGGGTTAGATCTTCTTGTGTAAGTGGCATGTGATTGTCGCTTGCTGCTCCCTTGCCCTCTCTGCCTTTTTTTGTGTCCTATTCCCCAGGTTATGACTGTTACAAGGCCCGAGGTTCTCCAAGTCCGGGGAAATGCCGGGGTCCCAAGTTCCCCCCGCTCCAGGTCGAGCTACCTTAGCAACTTAGGTACCGTGTGTACCTTTCAACATCGTTAGGATTCTGATCGGGACCAGCGTGATAGAAGAATTATTCTGAAAACTACGACATATATTGTACCACCACACGTGGTTGTGTGTTGGAGTTCGGTTCAGACGCTCAGACAGCCATGTGGGTTTTGCTTTGCTATTGCTCATTACTTCTGATGGCTCTCTGAATCTCGTATCTTCTGCTAGTACTGTACAGTGTACATGCTCGAGACATGTATTATTCAGACGTTCTAAAGTCGCAAGGACATTGCCAGAAGTGTAGGGTAATAACGTCAAGATTGCCATCAAATCAGTGGCCTGTGACCTATCTTGGCTTGGAGGGGTGTTTCATTGTAGGGTCTCATTACAAGTCAGACAGAAGTGTACAAGAAGAACCAGCAGACAGTCCAGAGAACATGTCATGCATCTCGAAGTCTGTCAGTCTGCAGTCCGTCAGTCAGTCCGTCAGTCTTGAATCATTCCGATGACAGGTTCAAGGGTATGGAATGTCAAGATCATGCCGGTAAAATGAGCGCACGGCAGGTTTTCCTTGGATGTCACTCTATTCGGCGGTAACAGAACCAATCAAGACGGGTCGAAACACCCATGGACCTTGGGAAAAAGATGTGAGAACAGGCTCCATCCAAGGGGGGCAAGGTAACTGTGAGTTGCTTTTCCCCCTACAGCGGCAGACACTGCCGTAGAGACGCCACAATGGACCATAGTATACTCAGTAGGCTGGTAGGTATATCGTAGGGCTTCTTGAAAAGGATTGCGACTGGTTGTGTTGGTCATCTCAGAACCCAAAAGTAGGCGTGCTAGGAAGGGCCTAATTCGTTCCCCCAAGCACAAAGGTGGGCATTACTTGAGACACTGGCCTCAGCTTCCCCCCCATTTGAGGAGGGCCATTTGATCTGATGCAGAGCCTCCATCCACCTGCTATGGTACTGTCCACACACACCTCTGCACCATCTGCGGGAGGAACCTCGGAGTATGCAAGCTGCAGCTGCCAGCAACCGGATGCGCCCTTCCAGCAGCCCTAAAACACTTGAGAACCAAAGGTTCTACAGCCCCAAAAGGCCCCAAAAGGCCCCTCAAGCCTCACAAGCCCCGAGAACGCCTCCTTTAGCTCCTGTTACCCGCCGTCTCCGCCGTGCGTGAAACAGTAAGGTTGGTTGGTTGGTTGGTCTGGTTGGCTTGGTTGGCTCTACAATGTGGATTCGTGGATTCGTGGGTTCATGGGTTCATGGGTTCAATAGTTCGTGGGATTCGCGGGATTCGCATTGTTGAACGAAACGCCTTGCCAACTGATGAGACGAGACTGACTGAGCACTCGTAGCAACGTGTCAGACGCAAATACTGTGAACAGACAGAGATCCGAATCTTAGTCCCCATCTTAGCCCCCTGATTTTCAGGACCCTTTTCAATTCCCGCGGCCCGAGTTGGTTGTGCAGACAGGGCTGTCTTTTTTCTTCCCATAATTGCTTGTGGCTCCTCATGTAATTATGTCCTGCTCCTTTTGGGCTCCTGGCCTACCGGAGACTTGAACTCCTGGGCTCCTGGGACTCCTGAGCTCCGTTGATGTGGTTCGGTTCTCCTGGATCTTTGCATGAATTCGAGCACCAAAACTGCTGGAGCAAACAGGACCGGACGACCATCGGCGATGATAGCATCCAATGATCTGCTCTGCCTGTTTCCCTGTTGCATTTACAGTGTACTGTACATACATATATACCCAGGTACCTCGGTACATAGTACAAACCCACGATCTGTACATACCTAGGTACCTACCTACCTAGGTACCTGGGTAGTAATTGATCAAGATTGATTATCAGGCTACCCATTACCTCGGCGCCTATGGAGTGAGTGCATTTACTTCGTAAGTAGACGTGGCTCATGGAGCCTCGAATAGAATTGAATATCATGCCCTGGTAGGACTCTGGAGCATTCCGAGCCAGTTGGTTGGCAAGAAAAGGGACCGACTGTCATCTCGACAACCTCGGGAGCTATCAATCAATCAATCACCTGGGTAAATCCAATCAATCATCCAATGCCCCCAGGTGCCCAGTGTGTGCCAGGTGTGCTGCTACAGTAGTAGATTAAGCTTCTGCAATTTGCGATTTAGGTATTCCGTGTTAGTGAGCCGGCCCCATAAATCCAATTTGGACGCTAGCGCTGACACCCGAACCAATCAGATGCCCTCCCGCCCGCCAGCTACAAGCCGGCTAGGCGGGTTTGGGCCTGATGCTCTCCTTTGGCCTTGGCTCTTGCTATCTGTGCTTTAATCTTACTGCAAAATCCACCTGCCCACCGGGACTGCCTTCCCATCGTCTCTAGTTCTCTGGCTCAATTTCGCTTGCGCTGCCCGACTTCTTCTTCAGCCTCCGATACCTTTCTCAACTTCCACAGAGCACAAAGCTCCCTCCTCCATCCTCCTTCCCAGATTCTATGCTGGCGAAACAGGCGATGCGACTTGCGACTCTCGCCCAAGCCTCAACCTCTCCCCCAACCTGAGAAATATCCCACGCCCTCGTTGCAGCGAGAATTGCTTTCCAGGTATCTTACCTAACGACGACATCATCTGCCCTCGACCTCCTTTTGGCGGCCCGCGGCATCTCATCTCCCGAGCGAGATCCCCCTCCACCCCCTGCTCCTGCTCGTACCTGCGAGCTCGAATTTACCAACCCTGCTGCTTCCACACCGAAAAACACGTCGCCCAGTCTTGCAACCATCACGATACCCAAGTTTCCGACACCACGGCGTCGAAACGTTAATCTGACTTGGGAGGTTGGACACGGTGGGGTGCCTCAGTTGAAGACGACTTCGACAAGAGAGTGGGTGACCATCTCCCCCCCCCCTTCTCCCAGCTTCTATTTATGGCGCGTCTGCAAATATTCTCCCATCTCGCTCCTTCTTCATATCGATTTGCGAGGTCAGGTACCAATCTAGCTCTGAACGGCGCCACTACGGACCGCCCCGAGCAGAAACTAGGCCGTGGCTCTCGCAATTTCGAAGGAATGAAAAGGCAGGAGAGGGACAGCATGGCTTGCAGAACCCAGTCAATTTGTCTGCGCAGATGTTTGCAGTCGACTAATTGTTGGCTACACATGTTTTTTCTTCTTCATCAAATGCTAATCATTTCAATCGCAGGCTGAATCCCATTTGCCCGTGCAGATCCTACCACCAAGTTCAAACGACGACATGTCCCGGGACATAATCGAACCACAGCACAGTTCAAGAGATAAGGAAACCTCGTCGTTGGAAGAGACTTCTTCTTTCAAGAAGGGTCGTCTATTGAAGGTCCCCTCGAAATCTTCGTCTCAGAAGCGTCAGGCGTCGACGACCTCCACGGGGCTCAGTGGTGTAACTGTCGGTGATTCCAGAGATAGTATCAGCGGACGCTCCAAGGAGTCCAAGGCCAGCATCATGGGTCGCCGTAGAAACGGGAGTGTGTCTAGCAACAGATCGGCTGTTGAGACTGGTCAGACGGCGAATTCTGCCAATCTGGCGCCGAACTCAAATGCGCCCGCACAACAAAAAAAGAAGAAGGGTGGTTTGTTGTCACTCTTCTGCTGTGGCGTACCTGAGCATGCAAACGCGGTCGACAACGAGCCTGGCGATGTTCCAAATCACAAGGTCGAGATATTAGGCCCGCGGCCAGCCACGGCCAGCCGAAGGGCACAAACTCCGTCAGAGCATACTGCTGCTAGCAAGTCCCAGCTACAAGAGAAGGATGTTACGCAGAATCAAAGTTCCTCAGAGGCGTCCAAGGCCATGCGGGTATCAGGCACTACCACCCAGGACCAGTCTACCCTTGCCGAAGAGTCAAAACCATCGACATTGAAAGGAAATGCGCCAACAGTGACAGTTGAACCGCCCCGCCTACAAGAAGCTGACGCCGCTGGCCCAGCCTCTCAAGCCGAAGCTTCGAAAGATGAGGAAGGCGATGTTGAGATGGGAGATCCGGCGATTGCCGATGCAACGGAGCCGCCACAACCTGTGGAGCGGGAAGACCTTGAGACCCTGCCTCCCCCTCCTGCTCCAGTGCCAGCTGTGCCTACTCCACCTCAGAACGACGGCCTCCTGGTTTCTGCACCGGATCAGCCCATGCAGGATGCCCTGTTGCCACCAATACAACCAGACTTGAAGGGAAGGAAGTGTCTGGTTCTCGATTTGGATGAAACATTGGTGCACAGTTCATTTAAGGTAGCCACATCCACGCCCTGCTGATGTGCCTGTTTCGGTAGCTAACAATGACCAGATACTGCACCAAGCCGACTTTACGATACCTGTAGAGATCGAGGGCAACTACCACAACGTCTACGTGATCAAGCGGCCAGGTGTCGATCAGTTCATGAAGAGGGTAGGCGAGCTCTATGAAGTAGTCGTCTTCACGGCCTCGGTGTCAAAGGTACGTTTTCACATTACAGCTTCTTCTCGGAGCTCAGCTAACCAGGTACAGTACGGCGACCCCCTACTAGACCAACTGGACATCCATGGCGTTGTCCACCACAGGTTGTTCCGGGAAAGTTGCCATAACCATGGCGGCAACTACGTCAAGGACTTGGCCAAGATCGGACGAGACCTGAAGGACACGATCATCATCGACAACTCCCCTACATCCTACATCTTCCACCCCCAACATGCCGTACCCATAAGTAGCTGGTTTTCCGACGCACACGACAACGAGCTCCTAGACTTGATACCCGTCCTCGAAGATCTTGCCGGATCGACCGTGCAAGATGTCAGCCTTGTCCTTGATGTTACTCTCTGAGAGAGTTGAATCCTTTTTCTTATATGTTCTTTACACTACCTGCTACCTATGACACCTATACCAAACGCACTTCGATCGCCGCAAAGCGGGGCGATACAATTATGTCACGTCAGAGTTTTCGAGTTTTGCTCATAGCGGATGGCGTTGGGAAGTGCATCGCCAGTTGCGACTGGTATAGACGTCTACTGTTTAATGCCTATAAATAACAAGGCTCTTGCAGCGATGTTCTGCCGGCCGAGCAAAGAAGCACGCGAGGCCCGGGGCGCGGCCTGTCGGTGAAGAGCCAACATCTCCTCCACCGATATCATGTGCGCTCTTGCTGGGGGAGGGGGGCGTTTGGAAAAATGCCGAGGGTATGGGGAGATGGCCGGATCGGAGACGCCAGAACATGCCATGAGCACTTTCAGTTCGAGAGAGGGGGGGGGGTGGGCCGAGAGGAGCTGCTGATATGGGGGAAAGAGAGGTTTGGAGAGGACACCCCGGCCTCTGCTGTCTTTGATTCACCAGCAGGGGAGCATATTGTTGTTTGCAAAAGGAGGAACCAGCGAGCAGGCGGCATTTGGCACTTTCTGAGGCTATTCCTTTTATTTACTTTTTTTATCTTTTTACATGTTTCAGCCATTGGAACTCACCGACGTCTTTTATTTCATTTGTCAAATTCTACACACCACCACCACACCCACATTTACTGTTGTTTGCTTACGCCCTTTACATATACAAGAGAAGTTGTCTGCGAGCAGACAGGCAGGCGGGAAATATTATAGTGTTGAGAAACCGGCCCTGCTCTTCTTCCGTTTGTCTTCCACTTTTGTGTCTCTTGTGTCATTTACTTCTGGTCGCAGGTTTGGGGGCGCACACATAGGGGCGGTCCTATCATGGGCCTTCTCATCAACAACATAATGATAGAAGAAGGTGCCCGAGGATGAGCATAGCGGGATGATGAAGAGAAGGATGAGAGAGAGAAGAGGATGGGAGTACTAGGAGGGGAAGTCAGCCATATGCTGAACAACGATGGGAGGTCTTCCAGGGCCGAGATTCTGGACACAATACAAATGGTTTTATCAAGGAGTCCAGAACAATCATAACCAACCATACATACATTAGTATTACAGTGAAGGCGATAGGGCGATAGGGCTAAGCAGGTCTCTGGCGTTTAGAAAGGCAGCCAGTCAACCAATTCAATCAGTCATTGGCGGGAGGCCGTTGAACCACCGAGAGCTTTACCATTTTGCAGATCCCCATGTGTGAAGGCCCAGAGGTCCCATAGTCAAGATGGGTCCCATCGTCATATGCCATTATCCATCTGGTTGCAAGGGTGAACCTGGCGGCCGAGTCGGTCGATAGGGTCGATTGCGATAGCTCCCTTCCATAGTCTGGTAGATCGGATGAATTCTGTCCGGAGCTCCGTCCTGCCTGCCCAAGTGGTCACCTGGGCAGTTACGGGTGAAACGACCAATCGGTTGGGTAAGCGCTTTGACCCCCCGGACCTGGTTGACTGATTGGTGGTTAACCTACTGGCTTTGGTGCTTTGGCTATCAATTGAGAACACCTGTCACTGGGGATTTTTAGGGGGCCGAAGCAGTTGACGTTGAATTCGAAGCTCCCAATCCCATTATCTCCATCCACGCGCGACAGTCAGAGCCACCACCCCAACAGCGCAACTAAACCTTTTTTTCCATTCCTTCGACACGACAATTGAACAATCACTTCTGCTGTTTTTCATTCATTTATTCTTTTAATCACGCTCAATCAGTCAAAATGGTAAGTTGAACTCGCCGATCACGACTCTCAATGCATCCATCCAGCATCTAGCATCTGCGCCTGCGCCCGTCGCGACGACGGTAGCTGTGCAAAATCCAGTGCCCCGAGGCCCTCCTCCTCTCCCGGCCTTCCCTTACTTCCCTACTACCTGCTCGCTCGGTTTACGAGAGTGTTGTTCCCGGCCCCATAGCTAACAATGTGGAAAACAAAATAGTCCTCCCCAAGGCCCGCATCCCCCGTCAACTCCCCTCCCGCCTCCGGCGCCACCACTGCCCGCCCTGACTCTCCTCCACCACCGGGCGGTGCCCGCGCCGTCATCCGCAGGCGGGCTGCGGCGGACCAGAAGGAGAAGATTGCCAATGCGAGGCCGAACAGCACTCGCGCTGCCGGCGCGGGTGGAAGCAGCAGCACTATGCTCAGTATGATTCCCCGAACCCCACATCAACACCAACCCCGAACGTTACAGACGTGGTGGAAGCAGGAGCCCTCTGGCTCTGCAAAATAGCTGCAGGATTGGCTTGTTTGCGGAGATAGTGCGGTTATAGGATGGGAGGATGAATTTGTGGCGTGACGATTACTTGTTTGGTATGAAAGGCTATGAAAGCTGGGCTAACAAATTCGCGTCGCAGGGCTCTACACCGACGAGTCTCCCGGCCTGAAGGTCGACCCCGTTGTTGTGCTGGTGCTGTCTCTGGTCTTCATCTTCAGTGTCGTCGCTCTTCACAGTATGTTTGGGATTCCCACTGTCGACCCGACAGGAGGCATATTTGGTCCAGGCTAACGTTTAAAACAGTCATTGCGAAGATGACCCGGAAGTTCTCGAGCTAGATGCTTGGGCATGGATGAATTTAGTTGCGGAACGATTGGGGACAAACAATCAGTAACTACGGAAACGTGGTGAAACGACCAGGAACAAAAAAGAATAGTGGTTGCCTGAGCCACGCAGGGCTGTGATTATGGATGCGAGTGGATCGGATGCGAGGAAATGATACCGCCGTTTAACTTCTGCAGCAGGTCACGCGGCGGATGAAGTCCCATGCTTAGTTAGGATCACAAGAAGCTTTATTTGGGGCGTCAGTTTGGGGGGGTTGGGGGCACTTGAATTGGAACCGCACTGGGACATGATACATAGCGGACGATGGTGTCTCCCGAGTGCCCTCTGAAATTGTATGATACGGGTGGTCTAGACCATTATAATGCTAGGCGTGTTTCCCTGCCATGGCTTTTTCGTGATGCTATTCTCGTCGTGCTTGTACTATAGTAGAACATATGTCTGTCTGGGTCGGCCGCCCTGTAGCTGTCATGCTCACACGTGCAGCGTGCTGCATGCATTCTATAAGTACTTGTCAAAGGCTCCGCTTAGCGTGCCAGACGCTGGGTGATTGGTCGTCCAGTGCGGTATCAGAAACAGCGCCACATAAACGTCGTCATAGCTTCATAGCCGGGACCCTGCAATGGGAACAGTGACGACCACCGAGAGAATAGTGGGAGACGAACATGACATGAACTTCGAGAGGGAAGCTAAACACAGAACAGCTGATGGTCACTTTTACACGCTTGTAGTCTTCCGTAACCCTTCATAGGGTGTTTTTTCAAGACTTCAACCAGACTGACATCGCCAGTCTCGGTCTGTCCTGTCTTAAAACGTTATTTGTTGCTTGAATTACAAGCAGTACCCCTCTGCAGCTTCTCACAGTTAGTCAGTCACTCCTCCGTTAGTCGGTCTCTCGTCAACCTTCCACCTATGGGCTCATCGGAATCTTGAGTTACATTTCTGTTTCATACAGAGTCCTTGGGTTGAACAGAGTCACTATGGTCGAGAAAACCAATACCGGAAGCTTTTCCAATCATCCTCCCCCGCGCCAGGGCAGAGTCGCCGATGCCTTCAGTTTCGGAGGGGACGGGGCCAACAGCCCGTTGGACCTAGGCGCCAGCGAAGATGCGCCCCCAGCATATGGCGAGCTGTATGATCAGCTGAATTTGTCCCAGGCCGGGTTCAATGCTGGTGCTGTCGTGACAGGTGAGAAATGAGCCACAATCCTCACCTTTTTCTTCTCATCTTGAGAATGGTCCCGTGCTAAAGCCCCTCATAGACGATGGACGAGTCAACATCAAAATCAACCAGACCAACCGACGGCTGGCTGATCTCCTGGCCCCAACGCTGAGGAGCCAGCTTCTCCCCTCGGAGAAGCCCTCCTCACAGCCCCTCCCACCGGCCTACATACCACCTAGTCTAGGTGGTCAGCCGGGCCAGACGCCGCCCCCGAAGCTCAACGTGGTCATCCAGATTGTCGGATCACGCGGTGATGTCCAACCTTTTGTCGCCCTGGGTAAAGTTCTCAAGGATACCTATGGCCACAGGGTCCGGGTAGCAACCCACGGCACCTTCCAAAAGTTCGTCGAGGAGAATGGCCTCGAGTTCTTCTGCATCGGAGGCGACCCCGCCGAGCTGATGGCCTTCATGGTGAAGAACCCGGGCCTGATGCCCGGCATCGACGCGCTCAAGAACGGCGAGATTACGAGGCGCCGGCAGGGGATCGAGCAGATTGTGCTTGGGTGCTGGCGGTCGTGCATGGAGGCGGGCGACGGTCGTGGTCCGCCGCCCGCGACGAGTCAGTCCAGCGAGCCCATAGGGAATGATTTCACTCTTCCTGGCGACCCGGATAAGAAGCCGTTCGTGGCGGACGCCATCATTGCGAACCCGCCGAGTTTCGCGCACATTCACATCGCGGAGAAGATGGGGATCCCGCTTCATATGATGTTCACCATGCCGTGGTCGCCTACGAGGTCGTTCCCGCATCCTCTGGCGAACATTGAGAGTACGAATACTGATGCTGTCATGACTAACTATATCTCATTTGCGTTGGTTGAGATGATGACATGGCAAGGGCTGGGCGATGTTATCAACCGCTTTAGGACGAAAGTCCTGGATCTCGAGCCGCTGTCTCTTATCTGGGCGCCGGGCATCCTCTCTCGGCTTCATATTCCAACGACATACTGTTGGTCACCAGCGCTAATTCCAAAGCCTAACGACTGGGGCCGCGAAATTTCGATACCTGGGTTTTACTTCCTCGATCTGGCGACTGCTTATACCCCTGAACCCGACTTGGCTGCCTTCCTTGAGGCTGGACCGCCTCCAGTGTACATTGGCTTCGGTTCAATCGTGGTGGATGATCCGAACAAGCTCACGAGGATGATCTTTGATGCCATCAGCATCTCAGGAGTACGAGCTTTGGTTTCCAAGGGCTGGGGCGGTCTGGGCGCAGACTCGGTAGGTATCCCGGAGGGTGTTTTCATGCTCGGCAACTGCCCCCACGACTGGCTCTTCAAGAAGGTGTCCTGTGTTGTCCATCATGGTGGTGCTGGCACCACCGCGGCGGGCATCAAGACCGGAACGCCGACCGTCATCGTGCCTTTCTTCGGAGATCAGCCCTTCTGGGGCGCTATGATCGCAAAGGCGGGCGCTGGTCCCCCGCCGATCTCGTATAAGGACATGAACGCCCAAAAGCTCGCCGATGCTATCACGACGGCTTTGCAGCCCCAGACGCAGGCACGGGCGAAGGAGCTCGGCGAGAAGATCCGGCAGGAGAAGGGCACTGATCTGGGTGCCAAGAGCTTCCACGACTTCCTTGACTACGACAAGCTGAGGTGCTCTATTGCGCCCAGCCGCACAGCCGTCTGGCGCGTGAGGCGGACCAGAATCAGATTGAGCGCCTTGGCTGCAGCTGTCTTGGTCCAGGAGCGTCTGATTGAGTACACGGATCTGAAATTGTGAGTGCTGCCTTTCTTCGCTAACTTTGGTAACGTTGCTTACAGACATTTAGGTATCGGGCCCAGGAGTACGACACCGAGGAGCAGCCTTGGGATCCTATCACCGCGGTAACTAGTGCCCTTGTGGGTGATGTTGGCAGCATAGCGATGGCGCTTGGTGATATACCGAGAGATTGGTACAAGGCTGTAAAGAAGACCAAGAGTGGGACTGACACTCCAAGCGGGGATAACACCACGGCAACCACGTCCACCGAGGCCGCGTCTATTGCCACTCACGAGGCAGCGTCCTCCTCTCGTCTGACCCTTCAGTCCGATACGGCGAGCACGACGTCTGCTCAGCCATCCACATTGACGGGCCTACATGAGAAGAAATCCGACGCAGCAAGTTCCAGTGACCAAGACCTCTCAACACAAGGACAAGGCACGCCTCAGGCTCCATCGGTCGCCTCACCAGAATCCTCGAAACCAAGCGGCTCCAAGAAAGAACCCACACAGATCAATGTCGAGGCTGCTCTCGGCCTTGGTTTGGAGACCACAAAGGGGATCTCACGGGTCGTCGAGACGGGCTTCAAAACGCCCATGAACTTCACCATGGGGTTGGCAAAGGGATTTCGCAACGCCCCGAAGCTGTACAACGACGACACCGTCCGCAAGCAAGAGAAGGTCACTGGTTTTGGCAGCGGGTTCATGGTGGCGTGGAAAGAGCTTGGACTCGGCGTCTACGACGGCGTGTCTGGCTTGGCGACGCAGCCGATCAGAGGAGCGCAGAAAGAGGGCGGAGTGGGCTTTATCAAGGGCTTCGGGAAGGGTATTGGGGGCCTTATACTCAAGCCTGCTGCTGGTAAGTGCATGCTTTTTCTTCTGGGCTGAGGTGTCCAAGTGGTGGTGAAATGCTAACTCATCGCTTCTATAGGTGTCTGGTCAGTGCCTGCCTATATGATGAAGGGACTGCACGCTGAGGTCAGGGCGAAGTTCCATCATAGCGTGGAGAACTACATAATCGTCTCGCGGATCCTGCAGGGCCAGGATGATCTCCGGTCGGCCACGGTTGAGGAACAGAACGATATCGTCCTACGATTTCACTCCAAGAGGGATGAGCTGAAGAGCTTTTACATGCTCAAGTACAAGGAGAAGAACCCGTCAACCGGGGCAGTACAAGGCGAGGCAACAAGGGCAAGGGGAAGCCAGGAAGAAGACCTCGAGCCAATTCCGGACTCACCGCCGAGGACGGGTTTCTGGAATACGGGAAGTATGTCATCCGATGAGAGGAAGAAGCTATCTGCTCTCAAGGATGCGTGGAAGAACAAGAACGTGACTGGTGCCGCGGCGGCGCTCCTCAGTCCTATGAACCAAAACAATGCTTCTCCTCCCCCTGCTGCTGCTTCAAGAGCCCCAGCCCCAGCCCCAGCCCCAGCCCCTCCCTCACAGCCAGCTACATCTGTATTCGAGCCAGAGGACCCGGAAATGGAGCGTGCCATCCGCGAGTCCGTCGCACAGACGTCCCACGGCGATGAGAATGAGGACGTCATGATCGAGGCGCAGATCCGCGCGAGCGTGAAGGAGATGCGGCGCATCGCGGACGAGACGCGCAGACAAGAAGAGCAGACCCGGCAGGCGCGGGACTTCAAAGAGAGGCCATCGGCATCTGCATCATCTTCGACATCAACACCACCACCACCAGCGGGAATGCCCGAACTCCCTGCGAGGACGAAGTCCATGGAGGATGGGACTCGACCTGGGCTGCACAAGGACATCACGGATGAGGAGTTCGAGGAGCTCGTCGCGGAGGCTGTCCGGCAGAGCATGATTGCCCAGACGCAGGTGGGTCTTGAGGGTGTTGGGGGTGAGGATGAGTACCTCGCGATCGCGCTGGAGGAGTCCAAGCGGAGTGCCTCGGGCGCCGGCGAAGGTGGTGCTGGGGTGGATGATGACGAGGAGCTGAGGAAGGTGCTTGAGGAGTCGCAGAGGGCGCACCAGGAGGACGTCGCGCGCAGGACGACGGAGAAATCTGAGGAGGAGATCATCTTGGAATATGTTAAGAAGCAGAGCCTGGCTGAGGAGGAGTTCCGACGGCAAAAGGGGAAAGGGAAGGGGAATGAAGGGGGTGGGGAGAAGGAGGAGGAGGAGGAGGATGATGAGGACTTGAAGAGGGCTCTTGAGGAGAGCTTGAGGGTTAGTGGGAAGGGGGGCGGGCCGTCTTCTTCTGCTTAGAGGGGGTTTTTGCGCTGCTGTGCGGTGCGGGTGTTGGAATCGTGATAGTGAATGCGTTGATACTTTTGCTTGACTATGATTCTGTTTTGTTTTGGATTTGGTATACAGATGATATCCCATTATGCAGAAAATGTCTTTTGCGGGCGGGGGGGTTTTTTCTTTTTGGCTTTGCAAACCTATTTTTCTTTCTTTTGTTCTTCCACCCATCCTCCCGGTTTATGAGATACATGGAGCCTTTCAGTTACACTGGTATAAGTGCCTCCGCCAGTCCTCTCCTCCAACAAACAAAACAGCCTTGCTGCCCTGTTCTCAGGCGGGAAAGACAGTCTGGCTGCTGGTCCGGTTTAATGATGGCTTGGCTCTGTCCGTGATGGTCAGAATGGGAAGGGAGTCTACACTTATAGTCTTCAGGGAAACGGAGACGGATGTCAAATAATGGTCAATACCAGGATAAATCGTATTAGGTTAACATATATTGAGTATTCAATTTATTCCAAGGTTGATTAAATAGGGGTACCCTAACCCCCACGCCAGTCTTTGACTTTACACATAACTACCTAGTAATTGCAACACCTTGAAACTTATAAGAGAAGCATGGCCGTTGCATATGCTGTCGTGATGCCGTCGTCTTATGGATTTCAATAAAGGGCCTGTAAAGGAATGTTTTGTCTCAAGTGTAAAAATCGATTCCAATGACGAGCCTATTACGTCGGTCTTTAATGAGTGTTGTCGTCATAAGCTTCAGACGAGGTTTACTGTACTGTACCTATTTCGAAGTGTGAAGTGTGATGCGGACAATATTCTTCTATTATTTACCACATTGGGTAAACTCTGCACTGCATTGTTTGTCTGTACTTGATTAAGTACCTAGGTAGTGATGTCCCATCTGCCTTCAAGAATCACCGCGTCAAGTCTAATACGCAGCGCATTCAAAGCTCCATCACACCTGACTATAATACCCAGAGCAACGATGGCAACCGGTACGCATTTCAACCCCTCTGACCTAAAGACCCTGGAAACTGACTTGGGAACTATAGGGAAAGCTGATAGCAAGGAGCTGCAAGCCGGCTCGTTGTTCGATGTATCCCACATCACAGCGGTGGTGACTGGAGGCGGCACCGGCATCGGCCTAAGTAATGCTGACCCCCAGCAACATTGCTGCTGTTCCAATCACGACGCATATGGAGACTGACATTGCCAAAGTGATTACTCAAGCTCTCCAATCAAACGGTGCTAGAGTCTATATCGTCGGACGTCGAGGGGATGTCCTCCAGCAGACGGCCAAGATCTACAGCACCGGTCCTGGCAGCATCCACCCGCTGGTGGGCGACGTGAGCCAAAAAGAAGAGGCGATCCGCCTGTCCAAAGAACTTGAGAGTAAGGAGCCAGGTGGGATCCAGTTACTTGTAAACAATGCCGGGATCGCAAGGGACGTCGACACCAAATTTTGTGAGTGAATGGCTACTTCACGCCATCGCGTTGCATTCCTCATGCTGGCTGGTGTACTAATTTGATATTCCAGCCGCAAATGGCCAGCCTGATAGCAAGGATGCCAAGGCCATATCAGAACACTTCCTCAACACTAAAGAGGACCAGTGGGCAGACACTATGCGGACCAACGTCGCGGCCCAGTACTTCGTGAGCATGGCCTTCCTCCCCCTCCTCGCCAAGGGAGGCACCAAGACACCCGGTTTCTCCTCGCAGATCGTCAACGTGAGCTCCATCTCCGGAGCGCTGAAGGGTACGAGCGGGGGACAGTTTGCCTATGCGACGTCCAAGGCGGCCTTCACCCACATGAGCAGAATGCTGGCGACGACGTTCAAGGACGTGCCTGTCCGGGTCAATGTCATTGCGCCGGGGCTGTTCCCCAGCGAGATGACGGCGAATTCGTCGGGGGAGGACAACAAGAGCCAGCTGGACGTCAAGTCGACGAATCCGGCTGGGAGGACGGGCCAGGATTCTGATATGGCCGCTACGATCTTGTTCCTGGCTGGGAAGAGCGGGCTGTTTTACAATGGACAGGTCCTGTACCCTGATGGCGGTAAGTTCAGTCGTCCTTCGGGTTTCTATGCTGTAGCTCTATGTGCTAAGGTTCTGGATAGGATCGACTCTTATTAATCCGGCTGTTAACAACTGAGTGTGGTCATCACTGAGATTCGTGGGACTATCTACGTCGTGGGTAGTTGATCAATATCAAGCTGGTGGAAACTAGTATAGCATAACATCTCATAAACTATAGGGGAAACAGAGAAATAAGGTTAGTATGTTAGCTATAGGGATCTTCTCAATCTATACATACCTACCCTAGGTATCAAATAGTTGGAAGGTATACCTAGGTATACCAATGATTCCAAAATGACTGTGTGGCGTTCCCTTTATTCGCAGGCAGTGAGAAATATGGCCATTCTGCGTAAGATACAACATGTAGCTCTAAACAACCCAAGCCTATCGGCCGGTTCCAGAGTTCCGTTGAAAGTCCGCGACAAAAGGGAGGATTCAGCCTGAGGTCGATGGGGCCGGACGTAGCAGTCGTTCCGTAGTCCGGCCCCTGACCAACCAAGAGTGAGCCCTCGATCTTCGATGTGAACGGAGGAATAGTTGTCGCGGTCGGTCAAATTCATTGGTAATCTTGTCTCTTGGTATTGTGCCATGCCGCACGGATGAACTGATCCGCTTCCAGAGCAATAATTTTAAGACAGAGTAACTCTTACACCCATGAACTACTGACGAGGGGCAGAGCCGTGCAGAAGTTCAACAGTACATTACTTCCATCTCACCGAACAACTTGAAGGCTGGAAATAGCTATCATCTCTCAGAATGGCCTCTTCCACAGGAACCATCCTCATCACTGGCGGTTCAGGCAAAGTAGGCTCTAGCCTCGCCGACCTCTGCCAGTCTTCCTCAATCCCCTATCTCCTGGCCCACCGGTCATCATCCTCCTCTACACCCAGCACTGGCCACCCGACAGTGAAGTTTGACTGGACGGATCGAACCACGTGGTCGAGCCCCTTCACCACCAGCTCCTCCAAGACCTCGCCCATCACAGCCGTGTTCCTGGTAGCCCCGGCCATCTTCGACAGCTCCCCCATCCTAAACGACTTCATCGACCTGGCCAGGACCCAGCACGGCGTCAAGCGCTTCGTCCTGCTGAGCGCGTCGGTCGTCGAGGCGGGCGGGCCGTCGTACGGCGCGACGGCCAAGTACCTGCAGGACCTGGGCGGGCAGGGCGAGATCGGGTTCGGCATCATGAGGCCCACCTGGTTCATGGACAACTGGTCCGAGCAACATAACCTGAGAGGGCCCATCAGGGAAGAAGGCAAGGTCTACTCGGCCGCCGGCGGCGGCAAGATCCCGTGGGTGTCCAAGACGGACATCGCGGCGTGTGCGTTTCAGGCGCTCACGGCGGAGAAGGCGCCGAACGGGGATTATATCATCCTTGGGCCGGAGCTTTTGTCTTATGGGGATGTAAGTCTGGTCCGAAATCTGCGGGCTGTCCTCCCTCTTCTGCAGTTCCTTTTATTTTCTATATTCTTCTATACAACATTATGATGAAGTGAGATTGGTAACTGATACGTGATATACATCAGTGCGCTGATATCCTGACCGAGATCACTGGTAAGAAGATCATTCACAAGAGCGTTACGGCTGAAGAGCTGGCAAATAACTATATCAAGACTATGGGATTGTCGGAGGTTCACGCGAATTTCTTGGGGGCGATGGATGTCATGATCAAGAATGGGTTAGAGAACAGGTTGAATGATGTGGTTTTGAGCGTGACGGGCAAGAAGCCTAAGACGTTCAGGGAGTTTGCACAGGAGCATCGGGATGCATGGGTTTAAGACTAGAAATATTCAAACGGAAGTCATATAATGTTCAGTTTGAAGCATTCATTGAAAATGATATGAAACTTGGAAGCAAATACCCAGAATTTATCGCCCCAGTATTCGTGCTACATGCCCTCTGACGAAGCTTAAGCTCTATATAGCAAAGGTCACCGAGTCGGTGCGTATTTGGATGGTGAAGACTTTGATGGTAAAGTCTTGAGAACTGTGGAAGGAAGTTGAGTCGTACATGTGAATGACCTTGTATCATCCAGTAATATTTGTAAACTCTATAGGAAGTCAGTGACATACTTGAATTGCAGATATTCCATGGCCATGTAGTGTCATCCGCTTCAATATATGTTACAGTGACTCGATATAGTGACTATTTCAGCTAAACAAGTGTTTTCTAGCTAATCACATTATCTCGTATACTATTATTATGCATACCTATATGTATATATATATATATATATACACATAATCCCTTGCTACGAATCCAAGAGCCTGGTCCAGACAAGATCTTCTTCTTTCAAATAGAACCCAATTCTTTCTATCTTCCACATCACACATCCAGTGGTATTTCGGAATGAAAGATCATCTTGACATACTAGATACCTCGGTCAGGCCACTAACTAATACCCTAGGGTACTCACTCACCTGTTACAGACATACAGAAGCATCTTCGACGATGAGCAGTGCAACATATCCGGCACTCAAGGGCTCAATGGATAAGGCAAGCCAAGATACAATAGACAGCGAGATGTCAGCAACTCAGAATGATGAGTGTCCCACCCTATCAGGAATACAGAGCATGTCCACAGTCCAAAGCACGGCAACGGACCAGGAAGCGGACGATAACCCGGTCTTCAAACCAACACGAGAATTCAGGCTCGCCTTCACCGCGCTGTGTATACTCGGCCTAGCCTGCGCCTTGGACGCAACTTCTCTCTCCGTCGCCCTCCCCACCATCAGCACGGCACTAGATGGTACGGCATTGCAGGCCTTCTGGTCAGGGACTAGTTTCCTACTGGCCTCGACTGTTGTCCAGCCCACAGTAGCGTCCCTGAGCAATGCCTTTGGTCGCAAACATGTGAGTCCCTTCCGTCTTTTTTTTTTTTTTTTTTTTGCATGTTACAGATACTTATAGCAACAACAAGAAGAAGGAACGTCACCAGTTACTAGACAATGAGAAAATGACTGACTAAATTACAAACCAGCTGGTCTACATGACATGCATATCCTTCGCAGCAGGTTCCCTCATGGCCGCCCTAGCCGACAACTTCAACGTCCTCCTCGCCGGCCGCACGATCCAGGGCATCGGCGGCGGCGGCCTCCTAGCCCTGACCGAGGTCATCATCACCGACCTCGTCCCGCTCGCCGCCCGGGGCCAGTGGCTCAGCGTCATGAGCGGCTTCTGGGCCATAGGGACCGTGTCGGGACCTCTGGTCGGCGCCGGGTTCTCCCAGAACATCAGCTGGCGGTGGATCTTTTACATCAATTTGCCGGTCATCGCTGCCGGGGCCGTGCTCGTTTACCTCTTCTTGAACCAGACCAAGGTCCCGGGCGACGTCGGTGGCAAGTTGGCTCGGTTCGACTGGTTGGGCAGCGCGCTGTTCACGACTAGTCTTACCGGGTTTCTCTTTGGGTTGACTACCGGGGGAGTCATTTATGACTGGAGCTCGTGGAGGGTTCTCGTGCCCTTGATCATTGGGCCCGTGGGGCTGGTGGTGTTTGGCTTTTGGGAGTTTCGACATGCCAAGGAGCCGATTATCAATAAGGGGATTTTCAACAATTGGGATATGATCGTGGTTTATATTATGACGGTGTTCCACGGGATGATTCTCTGGTCGATTCTTTACTTCCTGAGTAAGTACTACACTCCCTAGGTACAAATCTGGGTAGTAATCATCCCCCTAAGCCACCACCACCACCTAATACCTACTCCCACACAGCATATTACTAACCCCAATCCACCCGAACAAACAGTCCTCTACTACCAAGCCGTAAAACTCTTCCACCCCATCCTCTCCGCCGTAGCCGCCCTCCCCGAGACCCTGACCATCGCCCCCGCCGCCCTCCTAGTCGGCATAACCGCCTCCAAAACAGGCCACTACCGCTGGTCCCTCCGGGCCGGCTGGCTCCTGACCACGCTAGGCGCAGGCCTCCTCCTCCTCCTGGGCCCCTCGACCCCGGCAGCAGGCTGGATCTGGCTGAACGTCCCCGTGGGCGTCGGCACGGGGATGCTGTTCCCGGCCGCGTCGCTGTCGGTCCAGGCGGCCAGCCCGCCGCGGCTCAACGGCGAGGCCGCCGCGTTCTTCAGCTTCCTCCGGACGCTGGGGCAGGCCGTGGGGGTGGCGGTCTCCGGGGTGGTCTTCCAGAATGTGTTCCGCGGGAGGCTGCTTGCGGTGCCTGGGCTGGCGGGCCTGGCGGGGGAGTACTCCCGCGATGCGACGGCTGTTGTGGAGGTCATCCAGGCGATGGAGCCCGGCGTGGTGAGGGGGCGGTTGGTGGAGGCTTATAATGGGGGGTTGCAGGCGATTTACATGAGTATGATTGCGTTTGCGGGGGTTTGTCTTGTGCTTGCGGGGAGTGTTAGGGGGTATAGTCTGCAGCAGGAGCATGTTACTAGACAGGGACTGGTTCGGCAGGGCGATGGGCTTGGGGGGGATGTTGCACGTGGGGATATTGAACTTGAAGATCATGGAGGGGAATAACTGCGAGAGTTGTGTGTTGAGCAATTGATCCCCTGAAAGGAAGCCAAATTGGTTGGATAGGGATGAGATGATTGCACTTCTATTAGCTTTATCTAGCATTAACTTCGTTGATCTATGTATGTATATTTCGATGCACTATAGCCGTATAGCTGGAAGTGAGAGTGAGTCTTAGAGTAACCTGAAATGCCAGTTTATAACAGCCACTTCTCAGGATCAAGTACATACAACCAAGCAAGTCTATTTTGTAATACACCGGGAAAGTTGATGCGTGAAATAGTCGAGAGGAGTCATATAAGCCTGCGTTTAATATTATGGCTTAGTGGTGGATGCTTTTTATAGTACAACTATCAAAGTATCATTTTCATTTTCTTAAGCCAGGTCGTTCAATCGTAACCTCATGAAACCTCTATATGCGTTGCGTAAAGTAAGGTAGACAGTAAAAATTAAATAATAATGACTGGACGTTTAATAGTGCTCGTAGAGCCTAGTAGCCCGCTCGTTGCCCACCTGCACTATAAACCCAAACACACCCTACCCATCCAAACAAGCAGCAACTTGATGCCCATGAGAGGATCTCCATCCATTTCCAGGATCAATCTCCCAGCGCACCCTAGCCTGGAGTGCTCAAATGCCCTTATCAGCCTCCCCCCCCCTCCTTGCTCCATGGTCCAATCAAGGCCCGTGCAACTTCTCTCTCAGATAAACAACAGCTGCGAACCCAGCGCAGCACTGCGTGCTCATGTTGTGGCTGCACCACGGGCACTTGACACAAGTGGTCACCTGCCCGGACACGCCCAGCCTCTTATCCCGGACCGTGTCCTCGGGCCGCGCCATAGCCTCGTACACCCGCGAGGGCATGTCTTGGTAGAATTTGCAGTGGCAGCACTCGACGAACATCTTGGCGATGGGCTTGAGGCCCGTCGTATCAAGGCTGCTGTGCCGGGGGCAAGGTACCGCTGGACCCCCCGAGGGGGCCAGATGTGGTGGTAGTGGTTGTTGTTGTTGTTGTTGTTGGAGCACGGGTTCTGCCGCCGTCGCCTTGGGCTGTGCCAGGACGAAGGCTCGTGGGGCTAGACTGTTGCTGCTTGTGGGCAGCGGGTTGGTGCTACTGGTGGGGGTCTTCGCCGTTGGTGCTCGAGGTGATGATGGTGCCGCCTTGCGGGCTTCGTGTAGGTATGCGGATGCTGTGGTCGGTGTTGAGAGGAAAGAATCGGGGTTTTCAGACTGAGTGGAAGACGAGAATCGATGGTCGACATCGATGGGTGGCAGGAGTGCATGACCCGGCCGGCCGGATGCACGCGGGGGCAGGGATTGGTGAGGTGGGCTTGGGAAGAAGCTGGTGTCGGTGACGGAGGAGACGGGCGATATGGCCTCCGGAGCGGCCTGCTTCTTCGCGTACCCCGAACTCTTGGTGGTCTCGACCTGGATTCGCTTTAGCGTCACTTTCGTCGCCTTGTTGGAATCTTGATGATTTTTGTCCAGGGTGAACGGCCCAACATCCGAGCCCAGGTCGTGGACGGACTCGGACCTCTTGACGTCCAGGTTTGTGAGCGCGCTCGTGAAGGAGAGCTGGTCCGTTTCCAGCGGCGGCTTGCTCCGGGACCACGGCTCGTCATGGATGAGGGGCGACTGGTCGGGCAGATCCTCAATGAAATTTGACCTGTGTGCGGTCTGTTGACTAACCGGTTCTTTTGAGCTCCCTTTGGGGGGCTCGGCATTACCCTGCAGCGAGTTCGCCTGGGTGGAGAATTTGCTAGATGAACCGAACACCACTTCGAGGGGACGCTTCATGGCTGAGGCGTTAGTCATATGCAAGGACAGGAGCGGAAGCTTTTTCAGGTCCTCGGCGCGGAGGTTGCGGTTTTCCTTGGAGGACTGCGGTCTCGAGGTGTCTGGAGTGGTTGCTGGCGAAGGCGGCGCAGATTCCGAGTCGGGGTGTGAGGATGAGGTAGAGGCTCCTGAGTCCTTGGTATCAGTTGCCGTTTGAGGCCGTTTGCCTGCATGATGCTCATCGGATCGTCGCGGTCCTCTTGATGACGATGGTGGTCTGTCACTCGTACGAGGCCTAATTACAGGATGGCTTTGTAGAGGATGGGAATCGTGGGAAAGAACGGGTGCGCTTTCCACCTCAACCACAAATGTATCATCCGAAGGGATCCGGTGGTGGGAAGGTTTGGTGTCCATGCTCATCGAAGACCGGAAACCAGCCTTAATGGTCTCCTTCAAGGTTTTCTTTGGGGGCGGCGACGCAGGCCTGGAATCCTCCGCCGGGGCCGTCTGAGGGTTCACCTTGGCCTTCATCGAAGCGGACAAACTCGCGGTAGGTGAGGGCGGCCCGTCAGCCGGGGGCGTGAAGGGACGCTCGAGGAAACTGAACTTGTCGTTTTCTTCCACTGCACTGGTGTCCGGTGAAAGGGAACCCTCGCGGACGGATTGTGGTGGGATTGCGACCATCGACGTCGTCCTCTTCTTCCTTCGGGAATTCTTCCACGACAGAGGTGGGAGCCCTATCGCACCTCGCCTTTCATCTATCGGGGTTGATGTAGAACGACTGTGGTTGTCACGACTCTGAGCCCTGGACTGGGACTGTGGTGTGGCTGAGCCATCCCTCTGCCGGCCCCGACTACCCTTTGATAGTGACAGCAAGGACCGTACCGTCGTCACCGAATCTTGCGAATCCCGTCTCTCCAAGTAAGGCTGTGAGTCCTGGGAGGATTTGGAGGAACCGAAAAGTTTCGAAACAACGTTGGAGAAAGAACCGCTTCGTTTCCTACCATGCCCCTTTGTCGAAGACGTATGTTTCAGGAACGGGGTCTTGGACGCTATAGGAGGATATGAAACCGGTGGGGCTGTCTCTCGCCTTTTTGGTGGTTCCGTTGATGGCGGCTGAGAGGCTTGGTGTTGTCGTGGCATCTCTGGTTCTGACCGCTCTACTGAAGGAGCCCTTGAATCCTTCAGCCTCCTCATGGTCGCATCCCGTTCTCGTTCCAATCGTACGCCTCCAATGAAAGCAGGGCTTCTGTTAACAGTGTGCACGGACTCTACCGACCCTTGATGAGACGACAGACCCAGAGGTTGTGGCCTGGTCGTTCGTGATCGTGGGTCCATAGGAGGTTGGTCGGATGGGTGGTTATCCTCAAAGCTCGTACGGTCCAACAGCGGAGCAGACATGATTCGAGGATTCAACCCTGGTCGATTATCCATCGCCGCCGGAGGTGGCTCCTTAGTCAGTCTCCTTTTACTCGACTTCGCCTCCCTTGCCGCACCGTCCCTCTCCTTCCTCCTCTTCCCATAGCCGTCCCAGGTTGGCGAGTGGCATATTGAAGAGGTGTCTGACTTGTCGTCATCTGAGGGAAGAAAGGTTACTGTCTTGACTTGGGGCGACGCCGCTGCCCTCTTCATCGATGGCAAATCGTCTCGATCTGCCGAACCTTTTTTCGTCTCTCTCGAAGAGGCCATTTTCCTCGATTGTGTTTGTTTCGCAGATTTGTCCTGGGTCGTCCGTGAGGAATGTGGTGGTTTGGAGTGGGCCGAAGGAGGCGGTAAAGAATAATTTCGGACCGTTGACGTTCTGCGATGATCATCTGGTGGCTGGGAAGTATCCCGACGGCGGGTGAGCAGACTGGATTTTACAGGTGATTCGCTGCGGCGACCTGAGCCTGCCGCGTATGGGTTTTGTTGCATTCTTTCCATCTGCATCAAAAAAGCAAAAGTCAGAGGCTCATGGTCCAAAGCAGAAAGCCCTTGCTTTTGCATCGCACTCACTTTTTGTTTCCTCTCCATCTCGAGCATGCGCTGAAGACTTGCGGCTCTAGAAGGAACTTTATGGCTCTTGCCCTTTTCTGGGTTCGCCATGGCTGGGAAAGTGTAGCGAGAATTTGCAGGCTGTCTCGGAAGTAAAGGGAGGCAAGCGAATGAGGGGGCCACCAAGCACACTTGAGGGCGACGCCAAGTGATGGAGCTGCAGGTGTCAGCCCAGTCCAGGCCGGCTTAGCCACGCAACTCGGATCGCAATGATTGCAGGGAGCGGAGGGGGGAATTCGACGGTGATGCAGCTGTCGCTATGAGCCAGAGTGAAAACGAATGTGGTCGGAATTATAGGTTTGGGTATATGTAGTGGTTTGGGTCCCTTAAGACCGAGGTTTCGATATGGGACTGCTTGCTTGAAGCAGCACGGTTACGGATGGTGAGCACGGGGCCGAAAATCGCCGGCGATGGAGGTGAGGTGAGGTGAGATTAGATGAGGTCAGCGTTTAAGACGGGAATGACTTAAGCCTCACGCGCCTAGCCGGTGGAGCAAGTAAGTGAATGTTGGCTGCTGGGGAAAAAAAAAGGTGTGGTGTGGTGTGGTGTGGTGTGCGGTCGTCGTTGGTTGTTGATTGGTAGTCAGAGATGAAGTTGTGTGTGTGGCACGCCGTGTGAACTCGTAGGGCAAGTCAGGCTGGACGAGGTAACATGACCATTGACTGTGAGAAGCAAAAATTTCAAAGAAGAGAGCTGAAAAATGGAAGTAGTAGTGAAGGTTGGTTGTTCCTAAGCATGTAACCTCTCAAGAAGGGAGGGATGACTGCAGGGAGTGGAATGAGTGAATCAACAAGCACGTAAGCTTGTGACGGTGATACCCAGGAGTAACAGAGAAAGCCGTAGCAATCAGACCGGAAAAGCAGCAATAAGTTGGGATGGAGGTGTGAGTGAAGGTAAGGTGAGATATGTGGAGAGGGGAAGAGAAGGAAGGGGGGAAAAAGAACAAGTGAGGAAGAATTAAGCAGTTCCGATATTCGTCCAAGAAGTCATCAACTTACTAAGAAGGTGATGATGATGATAATGATGATGATGATGAGAAGGATGGGATTGTTTCGAGTCTTGACCCCCTTGCCTGCACTCCAGAGTTTTGCCTTCATCAGAGAGGGTGCAGGATGCTACTGTACTGTATTGTGGTACTGGTACAGGTACGGTACGATGCTACGAAGCTACCTCTCCACGCCCTCAACCCTTTGTGGCGCTTTTGGTTGGGCTGCTTTGAAGTCTTGTGCTCGCGCTCGCATTTGCCAGCAGACCCAGACCCAGGCCCTTTTTCTGGCCTAACAGCAGTTGTTTGGATGTCCTTGAAGCCGGTCGAGGCTGGGGGCGAGAAATTCGATACGGAGTTGAGGGGCCACTGCGACAGTGAATGCCGAGGGGAGAAGAGAAGAAGGGGAAGACGAAAAAAACCCAGAAAAGGAAAAAGAAGACTTGGTCCTTCTGCATGTCTGCATGAGTGACGCCGAAAGGGTTTCCCGTTGCGGTCCTAGTCCAACAGATCTGCACTGTTGCCATGGACCGAAATGGAAGGACGAGAATGAAGACGAGACCGCAACGTGAGAGAATGGGAGGCATGAAACAGCGTGCACAGCCCTGATGGTACCTACTCCGCTACTGTATAGCTACCTAGGTATCCGTACCTACCTAGGTAATGTGCATACAGGCAGACAGGCAGACAGGGCCATACATACAGGGCACAGCAGCACAGCAGCAATGCACAACCAGGATAGCATAGCCTGAACGAGCAGATGAGCAGATAAACAACAGCAGGGGGACAATAAAACCAGCTGGACTTCTAGCAGGCGTCCACGTTGCTGCTTGCGGACCTCTGCTAATATTTGATTACACTAGTACTAGTACAGTATTGTGCAGTGTTGGGCGCGATAATAAATGGAGACAGGACAGCGGATTTGTGCAGACACTAACTGAACCAAGCAAGAAAAAACCTGTGGTCCTCTGCCAGCTGTCTGGGGAAGATGGATCTACCCCACCATATGCACGGTCGCCATGGTTGGGAAGAAAACAAGATGCTCAGTTCGGAGAGATGCACGAGCACCTCTGAAACCCTCCCTGTCGTTAGACAGAGTTCAGCCATCTGCCCGGGCTGCCAGGCTGCCAGAGCTGCCAGAGCTGCCAGGTAGTCCTTGTCAGTGTAGAGTAGTAGTGCCAGGGCTGGCTGCCAGGGGGTGGGTGGGAAGACTCCGGCTGTGGTCCACGGGTTGCAGGGGTGCAGGTGTGTGGTTGTGGGTGGGGCTCGGCCGATGCAAGAGAGAAGAGCTGAGGCTGGAAGCCCCGTCAGGGGACATCCTGGATCCCGTGGACCCGGCCCAGTCTGCCGTTGTCACCGAAAACCATTGAGGCTTCATCCTTCCAAGGTTCCAACGTTCTCTCTTACTCAGTACCGTGTACGGAGCCGTAGACTCTTATGTTCCTTTCCCGCCCAATCATTGTGACCGCTTATCCATCCCGACCGACAACTCATCGACCGACCTCTCGATTTACTATGGGCGATAGTGTACAGAACTCCGTACCAGAATACCGAAAATTCCGGCTGAGCGGCCGGTACCAGACGGATGGGGCTATTCTCGATCCGCGTCCAGACTGCCCAGACCACCTGGGCATTCACGTAGGGTAAATGCTGCCTAGGTATGTATAACCATGGCATGATATGGTTCACTGATGACCATCATATGCACCAGGTAAGTCCCATCGACCATTAACAATCCTCGGCAATCCGTCATCTGGGAACACGATCGGGGGATATTCAGGGATTTCTACCAGACAGATCGGACAGCCAGGCCACAGGCCACTTTTTAGGCGTTAGAAATGATAGTGTACATATTCACACACAGTACCACGAGTACATATATGCCTAGTGTACCTAGGTAGATACGTGTGTCCCTTACATTCGATACAGACCCCGTCAACCCGTTGGCGACCCCACAGGTGCAACTCACAAAATGCAACTGGCAAGATTGTGCCCGAGCCAAGAGAGGCCTCGTGCCCATCCTGAGACGGTAGCTTTTTGCGGCCAGAGGGTGGCGAATCCATCGATTGACACCATTCGCTCCTCTCATTGAGGCGACCAGAAGGACTTCACGAGAGCACCTTGTCAATGTCACAGTAGTCTGAAGCGAGGCGGCCTGAGCGGGGCCGTCGACGACGATCTCCCTCGAGTCTTAGGTCTCAAGTGCCGATTCCAAATTCCCGCCCTTTCCCGTGCAGAGGTATCTTCGCTCGCAACACACATACACAGTGCAGCAAAAGCCCAATCCAAAAACGCCAAACCACGAATGCTTTTCTAAGTCGTTGGACACCGCATCATGGGCTCCGGTCGTCTAACATCATCATGATCCTGATCACCGTCAAGAGGCATCCCACCACTAGGTTCTTGCTCCTCCCTACGCCTCTCCACCTCGTCCTGGGTGGGACACATATGGACCCAGATCTCCTCGCCCGGCCCCCAGGTCTGGAGCCCAAACAACGGTTGTCCCCTGACGTCCCGGGGCACATGATCCCCGCCTCCCGCCTGCTGTCTCCTCTGCCGCCTCCTGGCCCACCAGCCCTGCATTCTAATCTGGAGCTCGTGGTCGATCTTGAGCCTGGCCGCGATCCACTTTTCATCGGGCTTGTGTGCTGACGAGATCTGGGAGTCCGGGTGGCTCCTTCTCAACAAGCCCTCGTCCACCCAACCGCTGGTATCGTACGTCGTCGTCTGCTGAGGGGGTAGCACGAGCTTCAGAAACTCGAGCGACGGCGCGATCGTCAGGTAGATACCCCTCAGCGGGTGTATCAGTGTTTTGACGAGGTTGGACATCCACTTCGGATACAAAACCGCGAAGTCAGTCTGTGACAGGTGTGTAGACCCCCGAACTGTTAACATCCAGCACAGAGCACCACAGTCCTTGGCCTCCTTGCAGATCCCATCAATCTTGCTGAAGTTGTCGTTCCAGTGCATGAACGCCTCAGATCCGATCGACAGCAGCGGCTTCGTGATCTTCTGCTCTGACTCGGGCTTTACCTCGGGCGCTGCCGGGCCCCAGGCGTCGAGTAGGATTCCCTGGCCGATCCAGTGGAAGCGGTCATCGAGCCGGAGTATCTGGACGGTCGTTGCACCACCAAACGAGTGGCCCATCGCCGTGACATTTTCTAATCCTAAACTGTCCTTCCAGTCCGCCCAGTCGATGCCGTCAAGACCCCTCGAACTCGACCCTCGATTCGGTTTCTTCCTCAGATTGCGGTGCTTCACGGTATTATTAGGGTCCCCAGAATTGATAATCTGCAGCACCCGGAAAGCCTCCTCCACCTCTGCGAGCCGCATCTCGATTTGCGCCTCCCTTAGTTCGTGGTCCACGCCCAACTCATTGTGAGGCGACGTGTCTAGCGCATTTTCTTTTGGGAAGATGTAGTCAACCATGTAACTCTCCACCCGCTTCGGCTTCTCGTCCTTCTGGGCACCCATGGATTGCTCCTTGAGTGCCGCCTCGGTAATACTGCCCTCGTCCTGGCTCAGTTCGGGCGAGTTCCGATCCGGTGGCACGTTGACATATGTCCTGGCCCCCGACCCATCTCGATGCTCCATGGCCACCACCACGAAGCCGTAGGACGCAAGATCCCCACAGATTGTCGAGCACATCGTCCGCGAGCCTCCCAGGCCGTGGCTGAAAATCACCACCGGAAACTTTGGCTTCCCGCTCTCGGTCGTCTCCTGCGTGCTCGTGGGGCTCTTAGTGGCCAACCCGGCATTCCTGAAGGCAGGAAGTTTCGTAAACATACAAGTGAAGGCCATGTATGTCGTCATTGGGAAGTTAGGCACATTGTAGAGCTTCGAATAGCCCTTGCAAGTGGGTACACGCGGTCTAGGGAGCCAAGGAGGCCTATGTTCGGCCTTGGGATCTGCATTTGTCGGATAGAATACTGAGAAGAGGACAGTGTCAAGCTGGAGTGCGTGTCGGTTGTCGCGTCTGATGTGCGAGAAAGTCCTTGGCTTCTCAGCGGGCAGTTCGATCTCGAGATATCCCACGCTGTAGGGGCCCGTGTAATATGGCAGGGTGTGCACAAGATTCTCTCGCCATGTCTTTGGTGGGAGTGGTGGGAGGATGGGTTGTTTGTCTTGCGACTTTTGCCTTTCGTGTTCCTCCATATTTTGGCTATATCATGGAGATCAACTCCATTGAACGAAAAGCAAATACCTAGGAGGATTCCTGGGTGCTCCCCTGGAGCGGGCTGTCCGAGAAGTGCAACACTTCAAGAGGCCGAGACTTTATGAACAGTCAATGGTCCCGACGCAATATCGCAATGCAATCAACACCGGCATCGAAAGGACTGTTTTGCAAAGAAGTTGTGTAACCTCTTAAAGAAGCAGATTGTGGCTTTAACCAAACACTGTTCCTGAAAACCTGACGTCATTTCCAGGGGTCAGTGGTTTATTGTTCCACTGTCCCGGATCTTCGTCCACGGACCTTCAACTCCGGACCCGACCGTCTGGTGACATGGGCTTGCTTCATCGATGCTAATGCGGCCTGACAAGATACTGTGTCATCCCTCGAGCGTGATTTGGGACTTGACACCGACATATGGCATAATGCGGGCTAATGGACGGCGACAGGAGTGTTCAGCACTTGTTCTGTCATGGCAATGTCCGCGACGGCGACGGCGACAGCGATAGCGGCAAGCTGATCTCGGATGCCCGCAGATGCAGTGCGACTGAGATGAGTCTATCGACTGGATGGGCTCTGAGGTTCCCTTTCGTATTTTGCTAGGATTACACGCACGGCGCCCGAACACTCTTCCTTGTCGTTGAATGCAGCTAGGCAGGCCCCTTCGTACGACATTGTGACAACCTGATGACACGGGGATACGGCCTCAAGCTGACCCTCTGCGTAGAAAATAAGTGCTCTCCTTGGCCCAACTTCCAGAGGACGTATTTGAGCAGGGTTCCCTGGGACTTCGTATAAGCCTTCCCGCATATAGGCACCACCCAGAGCATGATGTGACGTCTGATTCCGATTGTGGACCTGGTGTTGTTGGGGAGTGATGAGGTATAGTTGAACATGTGAAGAGATAGAAAGATAGAAAGAGGAAATAAAAATAAAAAGGAAAATAAAAAAGGAAAATAAAAGAAACCTGTGTCATTTTTGCGGTATAACAGAAGGAAATATAGGGGCTACGTCAAATATGTAATAGTATATGCAAAAATATGGGCAGCGTTCTAAACGGGCGCATACGTATAGGTAAGGGGGACGTTACTGAAAATCTGTCCTGGGTATTAACCGACATAGTACGAAGTACCAGGCCATGACTACCTCCGAAGGATGTTGATAATAGAGATTAACTAGCAGGCATTTGGTCGTCAGAACACAAAAAAGAAAATATAACAAGGCTGCAAAGGGCTTCTTATCCAAGTATCGCCCAGGGCTGAACAAGTTTTGAAGTCCCCTGGCTTCAAGGCTAGCGAGTTGCCTATAGGCTTCACTCAGGCCCACGACCGTCCACTTGAACGGCATCTAAGATTCACATACTTCCTCACACCAGCTGATGCTGCGGGCGTAACATTATGCATGGGGTAGGCCTTGACCGAAGAGGTCAGAATATACCGTCCGACGGTGACCATTGGGGGAAATGAAGGAGGAAGCCAGGAGATGCATGAGCTGCGCCGCGAGACGTGGCAGACCTTGATGGTGAGAAGCTTCCGCTTGGTGTTGCACAAACCTCATCTACTGCAAATACTAGCTGCCGCAGTTGAATGACGTGCATCAGATGGCACCGGGTTCGACAAGCATCCTGTCCATGTTACAAGTGTTGTCAGTCTGACATTCGTGGGATGTCGTTGAAGGAACACGGATGTTTTTCAGGGCGAGCACAGGCCAAGCCAATCACTGGAAACTGCCTAGGTAAGTACATACACACCAAATTCCCGGGGCGGCACTGGGCGGCGCCGGGGAAAAGCAGGCTGGCATATTGATGGGCCTGATGGAGGGGGGCCGCTACCCCGCCTAGGATCGACATGTGGACCCTTCTCGGCACTACCGCCGCGCCCCGAAACAAATTGATGACATGCGACGGCCTAACCTTACTACGACATCACACAACCAACTACGGCCAAACGCTTCTTGACCAGATAACATTAACGCCCAGCATCACGAGAGATCCAATAAATTTATCGAACCCCGCTCGTCGAGAAATCAACAAAGATCGAAAGAAGCTGTCCGCGACGCCAGCCACGAGCTCCCGCCAGCTTCGCTCGTTCTACCACTCACATCTGTTGTCATGTCTGGAGAACTCAAGGACGATAGCCCACCTCCACCTCTTCATGTCGAGGTAGTGGACGATAACCCCACAGAACGACACAACGGCGATCAGAGTCCCAGTCTGAAAAACAGTAAAGGATGGGACGGGAAGCTGCGTGTGCCGGGCCGAGTTAGCCTGGCCAACCCTGAGGCTCTGTCTGACCCAGATTACTCTGATGAAGAGAATATCATCCAGGGAGAGGAGTTGGAGGCTGATGAAGGTGAACAAATACCTAGCCACACAAGATCCATTCCGTTTGGTTCTCCAGTGTGAAAGTCCAGGTAGCTGACATGGGATATTAGACCTCTTCGATGACGAGGACCCAGATACAGACGAGCTCATATCCATAAACTCCCGGATACAATCCATAACCTCCCTGCGACTCGACCGCTTCAAGAAGGTCGTGCGTCTATGTCTCCGACAGAACGGTATCACGCATATTGAGGGACTAGAATGTCTTTCCGAGACCCTGCAAGAACTTGACCTCTACGACAACCTCATCGGCCACGTCCGCGGCCTCGACTCGCTGACCAAGCTGACGAACCTTGACCTGAGTTTTAACAAGATCAAACACATCAAACACGTGAACCACCTGACCGAGTTGACCGATATCTTCTTTGTTGCGAACAAGATCAGCACCATCGAGAACCTCGAGGGGCTGGACAAGCTGCGCATGCTGGAGCTGGGGTCAAACCGCATCCGCGAGATACAAAACCTGGACTCGTTGAACAACCTCGAGGAGCTCTGGCTGGCCAAGAACAAGATCACGGAGCTGAAAGGGCTCGGCCAACTGCCGAAGTTGAAGCTGCTCAGCATCCAGTCCAACAGGATCCGCGACCTGTCACCTCTTGAGGAAGTTCCGACCCTAGAGGAGCTCTACATCTCTCACAATGCGTTGGAGTCGCTAGAGGGCCTTGAGAACAACACGAAACTGCGGGTGCTTGAGATCTCCAACAACGAAATCACCAGCCTGAAGGGTGTCGGGCCCCTCAAGGAGCTGGAGGAGGTCTGGGCGAGTTATAACAAGATCGGCGACTTCTCTGATGTAGAGAGGGAGCTGAAGGACAAGGAAAATCTAGAGACCGTCTACTTTGAGGGCAACCCACTCCAGCTCCGGTCCCCGGCTTTGTACAGAAATAAAGTGCGGCTAGCACTGCCCCAGATCAAACAGATCGATGCTAGTAAGTTCGATGTTCCGATGCTGAGTTTCTGTCTCCCATCTGACCCTCAAACTAGCTTTTGTCCGGACATAAGATCCGCCATAGACTCCAGAAAATCTGGAGTTTTGAAAGGGAACGCAAAGTACCAGGCAGAAATCGCACGGTCATTCCCTGTCATCTCATGATGCGATGGAGCATCTGGCTCAGTGAGGGCACACCTCCTTTCATGGACGAATATTACTCGTTGTATGGAGAATACACTAGAGATCTTGGGTCGTATTTGCCATTACAATTGGCATGAACCCTTACTAGAGTGTGGAGTACGGTTTTTCACGGCAGGATAGTATGGGAGAACTGGCTGTATTGTTATGACCAGATACAGCATCGTTGGAAGCAATCCATGCCGTTCATATCCTTGACATCATGTTACTCTAGCGAAACGCAACATGCATACCAGGTGACAGAATCTGGCTAACCGGAACAGGATACTGAAATTGGCGAACGCTGAATTGAACTGAAAGATGGCGATCACATGGAGCAATGAGCACTGAACGATCCATGGGGACCGATATGTTAGTTAAGAAGGCGGTGAGCAATTCATTTATTTGCTAGAAATAGTTCGTCACCATTGGTTGCATTGTTCTTGCCAACGACGAAGATCCATGCTCTCGACTAAGACAACGCGTCAACCCAAATGCTCAGTCTTGCTATCACAACCGCGGCCAATACCGCGACTGACATAGCCGGCGCCATCCTCCCCGCTTGGCACTCCACGTGCCATCCCGCACCCGACGCCTCCCTTGCTTCTCATCTGGCTCCGAATCCGACGAATCATCACTCGTTCTACCCTTCACAGCGCTCTGTTTCGATCGTGGTTGCGGGGCTGGTGATGGACATGTTCCGACGAGGTGCCAGGGTGTGATATAATCCTCGCCATACTGGTAGAAGACGGTGGTTCTGGCCGGCCTTGATCGTCGATTTGGTACGTTTAGGAAGAAGGGGCTCTCGTCCTCCCTGATCATGGGCATTCTCTTTATGCTTGTGAGAGAGGTCCTGGGACTGATGGGCGGTCTTGCGAGGAGTAGTGGTGGGGGAGAGAGAGGCCGCTCGCCTGTAAGCTTGGCCGGTGCTGACATCGTGCTGGGGAAAGCTTGCCTCCTCTCCTCTTGTCTTGGGCTGTTGTCTCTCATTATATTTCGGTGATTGAGGGTTGTTTAGTGTAATGATTTGCCCTTGTTCAAAAACTCTGTTCCAAGTAAGTCCTCGGAGAGGAAGAGAGAGTTGCTGGATGCTAGTATTCACTGCCAGGAAGGAGAGCAGGATTGGCGCAGAGGAGAGGACACTCTGAAGGGAGGTGCTTATGAGAATGTACAGAAACACTCTTCAGACCCGATAAATAGCAGTGAGGGCGAGGCTGCGATTATATATTGAGGCTCCACTATTAGACAATAGCTCGCTGCGGGATGCTTTAGAGTTCCAGAAGGACGTGTGGGGATAGACAAAGAAAGAGGCGGCTCGGTCTGATGGACAGGATAGGATCCATATCAAAAGTCAGCTGGGTGGCCCGCGGTACTTATTGTGCAGACGGACATAGGAAATATCACAAGGCCCTATTCTAGCCTAGCGCTTCGGATAAACCGACGACGGATTGTATTGGGAAATACGGCAAAGCAAACTGCCCTAGGAGCTGAAAGTGACAGCCCCACGACCACATTCTGTGACGAGCTGAGACTCCAGAGGTAACTCGTGCACTCGCAATAATACACAAAACCGGCGGCGCCTGCTGCGTCACTGGGAATACTGGTCATCAGATGGTCTGCCCAGGACGTAACGCGGCCACGATCCCGCCCGCCGGGGAGGAACATGATGCCATGATGCCATGATGCCATCTTGTGTGCATATGTCTAGTGCGGGCGAGCTGAAACCCCTGACAAACAATGGAAGGCCACGGCTGTGGCTTCAGCCGGCCCTTTCCATAGTCGCGGCATTGAAACTATCGATTTTCTTACAGCATGCGTATTCTTATTCAGCCCTCGGGAACTCGCCCTGGCCCCCCAGCCCGAGGCCCTGCGCGGCGTGTGACGGGGTAAGGTCGTATAGGTAATGCCTTGGTCCTGAAACGGCGGCATGCTGAGAGATCACTGGCTGGAAGTCTGAAGCAGTAGATCCCTTCCAAGATTCCAAGGTTCCAAGGTATATATTTAGATACCTACCTAGGTAGAAATTCCTTCAATGTCGTAAGTGAGGGGAGACCCCAGGACAAGACTATGAGTATCAGGGTTTCGCAAATCAGGGTTAGGAGTTGACCCTGGCGCGCTGTATCTTTCGCAGCTTCCCAGGGTTCTATGTTTTCCTTTCCTGGTGCTCTTCATGTCCCCTACACCGTAGACAACTCACCTGAGCAAGACGACATCCACTCACACTACAACCCGGCCTCCAGCTCTTAATCGATTGTTCACTTCGCACAAACATTCCCAATGAAGCATCACTAACAGCATGCTACGCCGCCAACTGCTGGCAAAGACGACCACATCAAGGTTCTTCAACGCGAACCTAACTCATCAGTACGCACCGGACCTGCTCCAAAGGTGGCGACGACCTAAGATTGGGACAAGCTATGGACTTCTCAACCTGGGTGTTTGCCTTAGAAGGCATATTCATATCCCAAACTTCCTCCTGCCGCCCGTAATCTTCACCGGTCTCGTGATCGCTCTCTATATCTGGAAGAGTTTCATCATGGTTTCGCTGCAGAACAAGATCATCTATGCCCCATACCTGCCTCCAACCGCACGGTTCGAGAAGATCTCCGACTGGCAAAGGAAGCTTTTCGGAATCGAGTGGAAGGAGCTCCACATGCGATCCATCGACGGGACTGACCTGGCTCTGGCTGTAGCGAGCGTCTCATCGGAGCCTGACCACGTAGAGGTCAACCATGACGGAGTCTCTCACCATGTGTATATTCTCTACCTTCAAGGTCCGTTGATGTGAACCGATATGTGGATCTTCCAACGGGGCAGCTGATTATCCAACCTTAGGAAATGCATCGTCACTTCCACCAAGGCTGCCAGACCATTCATGGATTCTCAGAAATATCAGGGACGAATTCAAGAACCGGTATCCCGAGTGTGGTAAGGTCCGCTTCACACAAGTCGGGCTTAGCTATCGCGGATATTGGACGTCTGCAGGACGGCCGAATGAGATTGGCATCAATCAGGACACGATCGCGGCTACGCAGTGGATCTCCCAGCTTCACGACAATACGTATCATGGCAGGGATGAAGACGGCCAGCACAAAGTGAAGCCGATCTTCATCATCTGGGGCCAGAGCATTGGGTCCGGGTTTGCGACCAATCTTGCTGCGTCCGGTGTGATCCCGGCGCAATTGGAGCCGGCGGCCTTGTTACTCGAGACTCCTTTCCTGTCCATCAAGGAAATGCTTGAGACGATTTATCCGGAGAAATGGCTGCCTTACAGGTATCTACACCCATTCATACGGAACCATCTCGACAGCTACAAGAACCTCGGTATCATCGCGGAACAGCGGAAGGAGAAAGGCCTCCGTCTGCCTCGGATCTTCATCCTGGAGGCTGGCAGGGATGAAGTAGTGCCTCCAAGGCACGCTGATGAGCTCAGGAAGCGGTGCAATGGGTTGCATTTGCCGGTTGAGACGGAGGTGGTGCCTAAGGCGTTTCACAGTGATGCTATGATCGGAAGGGTACACGTCGCCGAGTTCATCATGAGACAGACGGCGAGGGTCATCGGGACAGACTACTAGCAGCAGATTCTAGGGGTGGACCTGGGAAGTACCGAGGTCACTGCGGTTGATCGCCAATAAACAGACCATAGGCTGTATTATTTTTAAAAACCTTAGAACTGCAGCTGAGCTTAATATACAAGCCTGTCAAGGAGATGTCAAGGAAGTAAGCTCCTATCACGGCACTCAGGATCTGCTATGGGTCGTCCGGAACTACCTACTCCACTAGATACCGAGGAACTCATCGAAGTCTCATCTCTGAACAGCACGAGACGGATACATAGTAGCGTTCTTGACATTCAGGAGTGCACCCCCACTCAAGCCTCCTACGCTGTTCACCCCTAACCCTAACTAAATCACATGCAGTGGCGCGTCCTATCAGTCCTGAATACCTACCTAGGTATTTCAGATACCCGCCAAAGTAGTTGTCGGATGGCCATCATTTTTGACCACCTGCTACAGCATCGGCTCGATCACGATAGTTTCCCCTCATTAACCTAGTGTCATTATCAGGTCAGGCTTGCAGGTGTTCCCTTGGCTCTAGTTCTCAGTCCAAAAACATCGGCTGTCAGGTCCATGCCAAGATCATCCCAAACAGTGCGATCTCGACCAACAACTCGGCGTTGGCATGGTATCCAGCCATGTCTCTCGAGGTTAGCTCAGCAATTCATTCACCAGAGGACCTGAAGAGGGGCCTCGCCGCAGAGCTTGATAAGGTTGGCATCAATAGGAAAACAGCAGACGAGGAGGCTTTGCGGAATATTCTGCGGAGATGGGCGCAGGACCGTTCAGATCTGTCACCAAACGCCTTGCTTTACCCCGTCACGGTTGATCCATCCAAGATTGGGTACGGGTCCAAGTATGACCCTGACAGTAACCTCCATCAGAATGACGATGCAACGGTGTTAGATGAGCCCTCGCCTCAGTCTGCCGAGGAAACGCGTCCGGACAGACTCACTGAACCAGTGGGCCTCGGGACTTTTGACAAAAGGGGCCGAGCTGTTCTGAAGCTTATCCAAGAGCTTTCGCGCAACGAGGACCTCCAAGTCTTCCTGACACGGTTGTCGGGTGCGCGCAACTCCCAGGGGGAAGAGCACCCCGTTCATGGATCGAGTTATAGTGACTTGTTGGACATCACGGGCCAGCTCCTTTTCAGCGACTTCTTGATACCCCGTGAGAACATCCTCGAATCGACCTATACGAAGTGCGATGTGGTAAGGTTCTCGTTCTACGCTGGATGGCTGGTTTAGGACACTCGCTTACCGTCCGGTGCTATAGGCTATTGCGATTATTCCATCGCATCACCTCCTGAAAGATCTGTCACAAAGAACCGGGGATTATGGTAATCCCCGCAATATGGTCATGTGTTACTTTCTTCATCGCGCAGTTGATCGCAACGTCGCAGCTTTGGCCCATTGGCACTTCGACTACGAGAAAAAGAATAGCCATATCCAAAACAACCCCTGGATTTGGCCTGCACAAGTCATTGAAAATTTACTCATATTCACTGTGGGCTTTGCACAGAATTTGGTCTTCAACCATCGAGCATGTGTATATCCCGAACATCCTCCGTTACTGTTGTTCGGCCAGTTGTCGTCAGCGTTTGAGTTTACTGGGCAGACGCAGGGAATGCAGAAGTACGCCGCCGGACTTAACTCCTTGTTGGATGAGGTGTCAACCAGGCACCTCTCGGACGCTCTTTGGCACCTGGAGAGCCCCGAGCATGTTGCCAAGAACCCACAAGGATATGTTGCCTTGTGGATCGACGACTATTTGCAGCGCATCAGTGAGACTGAAGGAGAGGGGGTTCTAGATCTGCAGGATGCAAGGGCTGTCGTTGATATATGCGCACAGTTCCATGAAGGCTTCCGCAGGGATGACCAGTAAGTCTCACTTATACCATGCTGTGATTCAATCATGCTTACATTCTCATTGAGACTGCTTTCGATCTTTTGCGGGCAATGGAAGAACAGTCGGTTCTGCCTTGCGCTTGTTCTGCAGATCTTCGAGGTTCTGGAAGCTGGCGATATCTCTGCAGAAACAGCTAGATCATGGTATGAAGGTTTTCATTTTTCCCCTATGGAAGAGCTTCGCATCCTTGAAATCATGGGCGGCATTGAGTATCCGACATATGAAGCGACACCTACAGAACCCCGGCTTGTCACTAGCAACATGAAAATTGAGAACATGGTGCCCATCAACGCAGACGAAATATGCCGAGTATTTTCGGAAATGGTAATCAGAGGTTGGCATGAAGAAGCTGTTCGATTTCTTATGAGGTTTGTGCTTCGGAACCTGGGATCTGACGCCAAGCACCACCTTCGTCCTGGATATTTGTTCCACACATTGTGGCTTCCGTTCTTCAGCCACACCCTGAATCTTCATCGGGATGGAGATAGCCTGGAATGGCAGAGAATAGACCCGATCTTCAGGAACGCCCTTCTAAGCGTCGTGGCCATCTACGCGGCGGGCATAATCGGGCCCGAACCCAAGAAAAATGTGCTTCAACGGGCGAGATTGACTTGTCACTGTTTTTCGTGCAAAGTCATCAACAAGTTCCTGGCCAATGAGCAAGAGACCAGACAGATATTCCAGATTGTGATGTCACCAGTCACATGTGGTCTCTGCGTCTCACGCTGGGCTCTCCGCCACATCACTTGTCAACTGGGCCATGCCGACCGTGACTGTGCGTTCCATGTCCGCGACACGAAAGCCGCGGGTCCGGTCTTGGTTCTCCAAAAGAGAGACAACCTAAAGGTGTGGGAGAGGTGGAACCAGAGGAGAGACGAAGGAGGGAAGGAACTTTTGCAGGTTGTAATGACTGAATACTTCCAGGAAATAGTGGGCGGTGAAGCGCAGTACGAGATATGGAGGGAGCTGAAGTTCTTGGGACGGGGTGCCCCGCACCTGAGAATCCCCTTCGTATTAAGGCACCCTCGAGAAGAAGTCCAAAAGACACTCTCTGAAGTGGTAGACTCAGCCGGTGATCAGCTCATAAGTTTCACCCTGGCCATTTTTGCCAGAAAGGACACCGACAAACATGAAGGGGCGACACTGGTATTCGTGACCTAATGAAGCTGTAGAATGGTACCAAGATAGCCGCCCAAGAGCTGGCGACCTTCTTTAGCTAGGGCTTGATGAGATTATTCTATAACACCTTGCAGTTTCGAGCCGAGATAATTTCGGAAAGGACGTCTGGAGACGCTTTGGTAAGCCCAACACCAGTGAGCGTCGAACATTGATGGTCTGAAATGCCTACCAGTAAGAATCCGCAGTTTTTGAGGGATTCAAAGCAATACTTGAGTTGGGAGACTCAGTGGAACTGGAACATTGTTGATTACGAACCTTTTTTTTTTCTTCTGCCTGATTTCCGTGTTCGCGTCAAGAAGGACAACTTCGTCCTGCTACGGTAAACCCCACGCCGTTATTAAATGTCGTTTGGAGGGCTGCTGTGTTCAGGATGTTATACAGGGCTTTTGGCGGTTTTTCTTTGGGGGGGGGGGCGCTGGATCAACATGCCGCTTCCATCTGAGATATCAAGAAGGAAAACTGATAAGTTGTACAGTATTCATGTGCTTTCCAACATCAAAAGAACTTGGGGAAGGGGGGGGTGCCACACACCGCTCCAGATGTCGTCAAAGCAATCAGCCTCGTCCCGAGTCTGCCCGCACCAACCCTGAAAGGTTCCCAGGTTCCCAGGTTCCCTATCAGCGCCATTCGGTGTGGGAGTCAGCTCTCATCCCTTGCTTTACGACCTGTTACTCACTAATTTCGTAGGTGTCACACTTGAACGGATGAGTCTTTGTCCACCGAGAGTTTGAACCAATCAAGACTTGTTCCTGGCTTTAGCCCCATAAATAAGTCACGTGCTGACGCATCCAGAACGCGCTCGTACCCAAGTACCTCGTCTTTTCTGCGACGCGGGTTGGCTCGGACGTCTCGCGTCTTATCGCCATCCCAGGTTTACCTTGGGGGCGACCAGGCATGGCACTGATCACAGCCCGATACAGAAACCGACCCGAAGGAAGTATATAATGCTCACGCTGCCTCCCGTCCGCCTCGTAAGTGCGAGGAAAATTTCCTCCCCCTTTCGTTTTCTGCCTGAGGTAGGTTTTCCCCCCCTCTCCATCCATAAAACCAAGCAATCAATCAATTGCAAGTTGTTCTTTCTTCCATTTTATCATTGTTTCATCCATATTTCTTTTCATATTTCTTCCCATCTCATCATCTGTCACAAATATTATCTGGATCCGATATTTTAGACGTTCGTTCACACCTTATTCAATACCCGAGCGGCGAACTGAAATCTGCATCGTGATAACCCAATGACACCGGAGAGGAGGGCGGGCCAAGATGTTCTCAAGGGGAAGTTCCACCAAGCAGAGCTTCTCGAAGAGCTCTAAGCATTCAAAGACGGGCTCTTCATTTAGCACAGAAGCCGGTGTCTCGAAACGTCGCCATGAGCCTCGTCGCCGACCAGCAACTGCAACGGCTGCATCGACCGCCGACTCGTCCCCGACCGTAGGATCAAGGTGGGTGCTTCCGCAACCTCAGTCACTAAATGGTGCTATCCCTAACAATCCCTTCATTTGTAGTGGTGTCAGTCCCATCATAACTCTCGTCATCGGCCACGAGCATCGCATCTTCGCCGCCCATGAACACGTCCTGTGCAACTCGCCCTACTTCGCGACCTACCTAAAGGGCAGCCCATTCACAGACCCAACCAGACGCATCGCCCTCCCCGACGAGTCCCCAGAGATCTTCTCATCCGTGCTCGAATACCTCTACAAGGGCGACTACTACCCGCGCCTCGTGCACAACAAGAGGCGAAACTCATGGGAGATCGAGCAGCCGGGGCCGGCCGAGGCAGACGCCCGCAACCCGGCCGACTCGTCCACCGTCTACCACCAGGACGCCGGCGGGCCCCTCCTCAAGGACACGGTCATCTACTGCGCCGCGGACCGGTACGGGCTGGAGGAGCTCAAGCGCGTGGCGCTGCGGAAGCAGGGGCTCCAGTCCGGCATCCAGTGCAGCACGATCCTGGCGTCGGCGCGGTACGCGTATGCCAACACGCCCGATACGGACTCCAAGCTGCGGGCGCACTACCTCGCGCTTATCATCCGCAGCCGCTCCACATTCAAGAAGAGCGGGACGATGCAGCTTGAGATGTTCAACGGCGGGACGCAGCTGTTCTTCGACCTGTTCGTTGCGCTGTGCAATCACGTTGATGATGTGTCGTCTGGGGCGCAGACCACCCCGAGGAGCAACCGGTTTGGTTAGAAGATGTGTGTGTGTGCGTGCGTGCGTGTTTGTTTTGCTTTCAGTTTTGTGTGTTTCTTCTGTTCCCGATTTTCAATACCCTCCTCCATTTTCGTTTGGAAAAATCCACCAAAAAGAATACCCCCTCAGCATCATGTCACTGCTTTGATTTAATGAGTAATGTTTTCCTATTTTTGGCCTCGGGTTTTCTGGATTTCTTCATGCGCTTCTTTCATTGATGTATTGCTGGTCGGAATATCTGCATCTCAAGGACCCTAGACAGGCGAGAGTGCAGAGGCGTTGGTTTAGGCGTTGCCGGTTCCGGGAGCGCGAACGACTTGGTTGTTTTTCCATTTCATTCACGAAGAACTGTATTACTATTTACTCTGTTTTTTTTATGAAGAGAAGGCACACGATGGCAGACGGACAAATTGGACGACGTTGGTATTAGACTTCATGACTGGGGGGAATTACTTATGCCTTGCCGTTGAGCATTTCAGTGTCAACCTCAACATTTCAACGGCAGGGCCTTTGCTGGAAAACAAAATGGGGTTTTCTTCGGGAGGATACTGGAGGTATCAGACAGGCAGATTGAAAAGCGAAAACCGCCTGTATTATTACACTTCTTGACACTCATTTAAAGAACCATTGCTCTGGGCGGTCTCCAGCCACGATAGTGGAGTTACCATTAGCCAGAGTCTTGGGAAAATTGATTCTACTTCTTATAATAATGAATAGCTGCCCCTGAAATAACGAAGGCATAAGTGATCATTGCGAACTGAAAAATGCACCCTAATCACAACTAAATTTGGAAGAACAATGTTTCTCTGGATTTCACCACCCGTCGCAGTGGTTCGCCGATTGCAATAGTGAAACCCGTGGTCCTGAGGCACACACGCGCGCGCGCACACACACACACACCGGGGGAAAACATACATTCGCCATCCGTGTTCTGTCACACGTTACCATCCGTCCGTCCGCCCTTCCTACTTGACAGTCGCATGATGACTCACGCGATAAGGAAAACTCATGCGGTTGCATGCAGTTCTGGCCTCTGTCGCCCCGTTCCCGTTCACTACTCTTCACGCTGCCGTGAACAGCACATGCAGACCAGACTACCAGGGATGGCCCGCCAAGCTAAATGGATTTTACCGCCGTGTTCTCCTGCACGTCTCATTTCAACAAGGATTGGTATTTTTCCTCGGGTTAATTGATGGAATTGGCCGATTTGAATGGTATCTTGACTGGGATTTGCTTCCCGACTGGCAGCGGCCCCTCTCCTGTGTACACCAACGCTCCTCTTTCTGGAAAGGGTCCCAGCACCTCGCCTTCGGATGGATAGGAAATCAGTAGCCGTTACTTTGCGATGCATCAAACGCGATGCATCCCCAAAGCCCTTTATCAGACACCTTGGGCAGGCAGCATGTCCGCAATGATGTATTTTGCCTTGCCATTATAGAGTCCAAGTTATGATGGCCAACCCCGACATGACGCCTCGCCATTCCTGTTCCGTCAGGGTAGGGAATGGGGCATCAAAAGTACATACGCGAAAAACCGACATCGCTCATACTCCTGTGCCAGGGAAGGCATCGCCCTTCTTACTAACGACTACGAACTGCTTCTCACGGGCAATGTACCCTTTCATCAAACCCTGTTGGTAGATTTCTGGTTAGCTTTTGGCCATCCCCAAAGTTTGATATTTTCTGCCAATAGTAAAACCCGGGGCTGCCTAAGGATGATGGCATGCCCAATGAACTCCAAGCTGCAGTAAGACGAATGCAAACAGGCAACCCCGGATGACAAATGATGCTACCATGTGACTGTTCTTGGTGATACAGTACCAAGCTAGTGTGCAGACTCGTCTAGAGGGCAAAAGAAGATCGAGTATCGACTCACCTTATAGATCATATTAGCGATATGGCACTCTACTTCGTCCGAGTCAATTTGCTGCTTGTTGCCTAAGCTGAGGGCAGCCGTAAACTCGACCAGCGGGATCCTCGTCCGGCGGACAGGCGTATCAGACGTTGACTCCTCGAACCCGCCTGCCAAGAAGGTTTTCCGTAGAAGGTTGCGCAGGCATGTGTCGTGAGATCTCTCGAGCGGTAGATAGATGCGTCGTTTCACGAACTCATCCTCACCCTTTTTGAGGGCTTCGTCGAAGGCGTGCAAGTCGCCTTTCTTGATGCATCGGGCCAGAGGTAGGAAAATCTTCTGCAGGTGTGGGTACGGCTTGAGCAGTTCCTGCGTTGGGAGTGTGTGGGTGGTGAGGAGATGACATGGAATAAGGTAGGTCAAGATCAGCCTAGAAGGTGGTCAGTCCTGAAGTGCTCTCAGAAAATCCTGGGGACAATTGGCTCACTCCTTATTCCGATGAGCGTCTTTGTGGCAAATCGCCAACGCCTCTGCCAGACGTTTCTCAGCCTACTGCAGTGTCAATATCGCACCTCTATTATCGAACTTGAAAATCATACCTCCATATAGTTCTCCTCGAGGAAGAACAGAACGCCTTCATAGTACTTGAAGGTGACTTGCTGAGATTTGGGAAACTGGTCCAGTTGTGGCATTTTGCCCTGATATGCGTGCAGATTCCTGAGGATAGTCCTGGACAGACTGGCCTGATTCAGCTTGAAGTATGTTTTGAAGAGAAGGTTGATTATATAGTAGATTCCCCATATTCTTGACTCCTCAATTGGTGCCCTGCGTTCATCCGTTAGCTCATCTGTTAAGGAGAGGACTGACGATTTGCACTCACCGGTCAGTCAGGCATAGGGAGAACAGCCCGTTCAAGTGGCGGGCGCAGTCCTCCAACTTCTGGTGCGCCTCCATTTCAGGATCAAAGTCATCTCCAAAGGTAGCTGCTGCGTGGTCTGCCGAGTTCGCTCCCCGCTCATCATCTGCTTTGATGGCAAAGACTCTCAGGTACTTTCCAGCCGCGTAGAGGCACGGTATTGTCCAAGCTCCGAACCCAAAATTCTGATAGCCACGTTTCAGCAACAGTGTCATGTCCTTCCAGGCCTCGTAGACATTGTCCCATGAGGGTTTTCCAGGAGCGACGATCTCGCGTTGAACCGCGAGGATTGCGCCTACGGCCTTCCAGTAGGACAGGTAAACATCGGTCCAGGCGTCAACCTCATCGGTCGCGACTCTCAGTGGTGATGAGACATTCTTGAGGTTGCGTCGAATGTAACTCTTCGCATCGTGGTGATTTGTACTCTTCCATATGATCTTCAGGGTCTCTGGGGGCAGATCTGGCGATAGGGTCTGAGCTAGCTGGTAGCCGTTTCCCTCAGCAACGGCGGTGCTGAAGTCTTGGAAGATGAAGTCCATAATGAGACTGGAGAAAGAAAGGTTATGTTTGAAAGTCAAATTAGATCAGATCGCAATTTAACACTGAAGTGAACAAACGGGACGTCTTCATTTACACAAGAGTCACTTGTGGGGGTGAAAGTGATCCTGTTATGCTGTATGTGCCTGTTTGCCTTTGGTTATTGGGTACGCCAACAGCTTACGGAAAGAGCTCCCTTGTCGATAACAGAGAAAGTAAGCGTCCAGCTGCTTGCCGCTTTCTGCCAGCTGGCAGCCTAGCCGTTGCACCGTGCATTCTCTTGCCTCGAAATTTAGGCAGCCAGTGGGTGGGTCCAACAATGAACCAATCAGAGAACTAGGGCACCACCACCAAAAATCAATCTCTGAACCGCCCCGAAATTTCTTCGACAAACTTGCTGCGACCGGGAATCTCTTCTACTTACTTGCAGTCAACCATCAACCTCGACAAGGACGACGAAATCAATCAAAGTGAGTATATATGTTCTAAGATTGACTGGTACCGTTTCAATACTGACAATACTTGCGCAGATGGGTAAGCAACCTTTCTGTTTCTATTTCATCGAATCGAAGACCTGGGAGCGAAAATTGCGGCGCACGACAACGAATACTGCCGACAACAATGGATCACCTCGTTGAGGTCGTGGACGACGCCCTTCGAAGGACCAACGAGTCTGTAAACTGGGAACGATTAGCCAACCAGTCTTCAAAGCGTGACCGCCCACGCAAACTCGAAATTCCACCGATGAACGAGCATGTAAAGATGCATTGACGACCCACGATCTCATCGTGATGCGTGGACCGATCGATGGAAGTCATGGGGATACGGATGCGGCCAACGAGCCACGACCACCATTATACTCGGCCTCGCTCGACATTCGACTCGCTCTCTAGGATCTTTGTTGGAAACGCCTTGTCAGATGGATAGGCCGCTAACATTGCTGCGATCAGGTCGTCTTCAGGAGTACCAGGTCATTGGCAGACATCTGCCCACAGAGACCAACCCCACCCCGGCTCTGTACCGCATGCGGATCTTTGCCCCCAATGAGGTCGTTGCCAAGTCGCGATACTGGTACTTCATGCGCGGTCTCAAGAAGGTCAAGAAGGCCACTGGTGAGATCGTCAGCATCAACGTGGTATGTGTAATCACTGTGACCACGGGAAGACAAATCCAGGCGACATGAGGAGGAGATGAGGCTATGCAAAAACAACGGTAACTCAAATTTATTAACCATAATTCTGTTTAGATCGCCGAGAAGCACCCTCTCAAGGTCAAGAACTTCGGTATCTGGCTCCGATACGACTCGCGCTCCGGTACCCACAACATGTACAAGGAGTACCGCGAGATGTCCCGCACTGAGGCCGTTGAGGCTCTCTACCAGGACATGGCTGCCCGCCACCGTGCCCGCTTCAGGTCCATCCACGTACGTTCCCATCCGGCCCAGAGAAGGAGCATTGAAAAGTCGCATGGAAAACTAACAGCTATACCCAGATCCTCCGTGTCGTTGAGCTCGAGAAGGCCGACGATGTCAAGCGCCCCTACATCAAGCAGCTCCTGACCAAGAACCTGACCTTCCCCCTGCCCCACCGTGTCCCCAAGGCCGCCACCACGAAGATCTTCAGCGCCAAGCGCCCCTCGACCTTCGCCTAAATTGGTGGCTTTCGTTGTTGGTTTTCTTGAGTCAATGGAGATTACGTGAGAGTAGAGGAGGGCCTTTGGTAGTGACGGCAACGAACGGACGGCGATACCAAAAGCGGTCCGAGGGTTTCCCGGTGTTCATAGGGATTACGGCATGTCATTAGCAATTGCTCTAAAACGGTCATGAGCAAAAAGGAATGGAATGAAATGCAAAACAAACAATTTCGTGTTCGTCACGCCAAACTTATGGCTCAATTCATGATCGAACTCAGCGATTAGTGATCATTGTTTTTGCGGCCGTAATCAGTTGATATACAGGGTGGTTTCTTAAGAGGAAGAAAGTGGTCATGCCACTTACCTTTCCATACTGTATACAAAGATCTTTGCAACCAAAAGAGATGTTAGTATATAATCTACAAGAGCGTCGTCCTCACTCCCACTTGCAGAGGGGGTTTATGAAGGCTTCCGAATGATTGGAGAGGTGCTTATTTTTACAGGTCTCCTACGTCTCCTCGCTACTCGGCGAAGTATGGTTTATATCGAAAACCACACTCGCATCATTCACGAACTCGTTCCAATAGCTCCAATCCATTGTGTCCACACCCTGCGTCCCACCAGCCGACAATGTATCCATCGGCGTCGAACTTAGATCTCCAAAGTCAAGTGCCGCGAATCGGGTGTTGTGGTCGTTTGCAAGTATAAAGCCAGGCGCCGTCGTCGTCGGCGTTGTCGATAGCGGGTCTGCATTTGTGACCATCTGAGCCCCTCCCATGTCCGGCACATAGCCCATGTCTTGTCCTAGTGGTATTCCTGTTGGACCGGCTTCTGTTGCTGGGTTCGGTGGTAGTGGTTTGGCTGTGTTCTGAGTCGTCGATGTCGCTGTTGTATCGTTTGATGGTATGTGCGTTTGTGGTGGTGGCAGGTTGACTGTGAGGTCTATCATCGGCTGCTGCTCAGTTTGCGCCAGCTCCGAGCCCTGCTGAGCAGCGTTGACCTCCTGGCCCTCCTCACTGATCACCAACCTCCTCATCTGCGCCTCAGCCCTCTTCTCCCTGGCCTTCCTCAGCAATTTCTTAATAGGCTTCCACAGCGCACCCTTCCGTGAATCAGCCACCCTGTCGCCACACCTAGTCCACATGCGTTCGACCGAGCTCCAAGCCCTATCGACCAGCGGACCCTCGGTCTGCACGCACAGCTCGGCGAGGGCGACGGCCAGCGGGTGCCACTGCACGTACCCATCCTGCCACCACATGAACCTCTCCCGGAACTCGACGGGGTCCACCCCCGCCGAGATCGGGCCGAACGTCTGCAGCTCCATGATCGCCACGGCCGTCTGGAGCATGTGCTCGCGGCTCACGCGCGGCTTGATCGTGGGCTGGCGGACGTGCCAGGGGTATTGGATCGAGAGCCAGTAGATCAGGGAGGCGATACGGATGACCGAGGTGGCGAGTGCGAATTGGAAGTGGTGGCTTGTTGAGTGGGTGGGTGGTGTGCTGAATTGGGACTCGAGGTGTTTGATCCTTTGGACTAGGTCTTCTTCGCTTATTTGTGGCTGGACCAGCGATCTAGGTGAGGTGTTGGTTGGGATAGTGGTCGCCGTTGGTGGTGCTGTTTCGTGGTTGGCCTTGGAGAAGCGCAATTTCGGCCCGTGGATGTACAGGAAGAGATTGGAACAGCTGTAGGTACAGAGGCAAAAGGTGACATCTGTGGTGCCCTCCCTGGCTAGCTGGGAGAGAGGGACGGTGGTATGGGGACCAAAATCCGAGTCGTTGAGGTTGGTGGGTGGCAGGGTGTTGTACTCTTCTTGCCTGATCATCGGCTCTGTGCCCCGGTCCTGGGCGGCCCGGACGTCGAGGACTATGATTTGAGACCATAGCCTCCGGCGCATCTCGGCCTCGTATGGCGAGAAAGCAAGCCCGTCGCTGTCCCGATGGATGCCGATGGCTTGGGATAGACGGAGGACTAGGGCGAGCATTGCCCAAGAGGCACGAGACTGGCCGTGGTTGCGGAGACAAGTCTGTGTATACATGATCAGCCAGGAGCACGGGAACTCACGTGAGAACATATGATGATATAATCCTGTCTGAAACTTACAGAGTAGAGAGTGAAGGCCTGCAGGGTCTCCAAAGAAGTGCTGTTGAGATAGTCCGCCCTTGCGAGGGCATATTCCACAGCCTGCCTATATTGCACAACTAGCAGCCCGCGGTCCTCGCCTAACAGCGCCTTACAGGTCTCTGGCTGTAGACTCGTTACAGCAGCGAAGTACATCGCGAAGAACAGTGCCTCAACCGTCCTGCTTAGTGGCTTGTCAACCGGGCTGGCTATGAACCCGTTGAATGTCTCCTCGATAGTCGGCCTATGCAGGATCTTGATTAACGGGTCGACATTGCGGAAGTATGTCTCACACAACCGCCTCATCTTCTCAGGGGTGGGATGAAGCATCCCTTCCCCGGCGCCGGCAGCTTGCGCATTTCCAAACACCGCCGGGGAGGTGACGTAGTAGCTCGGGCTGCTCTGGTAGCCCTGGGACACGGACTCCGGTGAGGTCTCGTCATTCACACCATCGCCGTCGTCCTCACTGTCGCTGGGCTGCTCAAGCGCCGCCTTGATGCCCTCCACCTCGCTGGAGAGGTTCGCCCAGAACTCCCCGCTCACATACTTCGCTGCCGGGTCATCCTTGGACACGGGCTGGGCGGTGGGACACCTCTTCTGCGGGTTTCTAAGTTCAGACTCGAAGGCCTGTTGGGCCGGAGTGATCGTGGGATGCACGCCGATACTGTCAATGGCCTCAGCAGCACTGGCCGAACCCGAATCCGAGGGTGGCGATGGCGCCGCCGCCGCCGCGTCCACCCCCGAACGGGAAGAATTCGGGTCGACCTGGCCGACGATGGCTTCTAGCTTGGCGAGTCTGTTGAGGAGCTCATGGTTCTTGCTCCTCCTCGGCGCCCTGTCCTTCTTGCGCGAGGGAAAGATGCACTCCAGCCCGCCTTTGATGCAGTGAGGACAGGGGTACGTCTTGCTGCATCTGACCTTGCGCTGGCGGCAGTTGATGCAGCTTAGGGCGTGGACGACGGGGCCTGCGGCAGTGGTGGCTTCTTTCCCGGCTGCTGAGGAGGCGGCTTGGCGGGCTGTTGGTATTGTGCTCATGTTAAGCTATCAGCACCCCTTGGTGCAACATGGAATAGGCGAGGGATATGGGGGTGTTAGGCGATATACGAAGAATGGAAAGAGAAGAAGATCGTTGAACTAAAGTCTGACATGCAGCTGAAAGGGAATGAACTATTTCATTGTGCCGGAGTGACTGTGTGATTATCTTACGATCTTACGCTAAAGCTATAGAGACGGCGGGTCCGCACTTTTTGGGTGCTGATGTTCCTTCTACTCATTTATGATGATCTCTAGCACTCAAACGATATCAGGACGCATGGGATGAAATGCTCGTGATCTGGATTTGAACTCATAAAATCTTGGGGCATCGTGACTCAATCAAACACTCACCACCTCATCATGACTTCACCCGAGCATACTGGGCAACTAGTCACCATCCGGACTACCACGCGGATTCTCCCGCCCAGCTCATCCCGCCCGCACATCACCACACCCCATCTCCTTCTCCGTCCCCTCACCGCCTCCGATCTTGAAGCATTTTATGCCCTCAGGCGACAGCAAGAGGTCATGCAGTGGTCGACGACGGGCCGCATCGACGAGAACAAGGAAGACACGGCTGCCAGGCTCGCCGTGTCCTTACCGCCGAATGACACCCGGACGTTCAACTGCGCCATCTGCCTGCGAGGGACGGGTGAGTTTGTCGGCGTGGGAGGGGTGCTCCGGGTGACGGGGGAAAAGTTGACCTTTGGCTGGCCGGAGGTGGGGTATATGTTGAGAAAGGAAGTCTGGGGTAAGGGCTTCGCTACGGAATTCCTGAGGGCTTTCCTGGTCATGTGGGAGGAATTGCCCAGGGAGGTGGTTGAGAGGAGGGTGGACGTGAGCTCCCTCGCGAGGAGGGATGAGGATGGGGCGGCGGAGTCTGTGCCTGAGGAGTTGATTGCTATGATCGATGCGACGAACGGTGCCAGTCAGAGGGTTCTAGAGAAATGCGGGTTCCAGAAGTTCTTGGTGTTTGAAGAAGCCGATACTCATGATCCTGGGAGGATGAAGGAGTCAGTCGCATATCGATATTTGCCACAGGATAAGAAGACTATTGGTGCCTAGATAAATCCCACAGAAGGAACGAGACGCGGATCCACAGAGATTCACGCCGGTCTACTTTGCGTTAGTTGAAGCCTACTATTCTTGTTGTTTGCTGCTGCCTCAAAAATAATCGGACATTTCGTAGACGGACATTCTGTTGAGGCCGCGATTCCTCCGAGAGACTAAAGTTGGACCGTATATCTACACGATTTGTGTTATGGCAATGACATAAAGTCCAATCCTCTGCCACTTAACTCAAGCTCTAAACCCTTCAAAATACAGCATTCGAGTGATATTGAAAGGAAACATAAGTCACCATGCCCGAACTCCCTGCAACGACGATTATTGCTGCTTCGGCAGGTATCCTTGGGTCAGCATGGAACTCAGGTAAATAGGCTCTCAGTCTCACCATGGACAATGAATTGACACATATGCAGGCGGACAAGCCATGATGTCCATCCTCGCCATCCCAGGCCTCCTTTCCACCACTTCCCCGATGTCCAGTCAGCTTCTCGCCCAGCAATGGGCAGGCATCTACAACCGGGGGAAAGTGCTTGGCCCCCAGACCGCAGTCATATCCCTCCTGGGCTATGGCTACCTCATGTACGACCGCAGCAGCAGGCTGAACAGCGGCTGGGGAGATTACCTTTGTGCGATGGGGCTTACCATTGGGATTGTCCCGTTCACCTTGATTATCATGGACCCAACAAACCAGGCTCTGCTGCGTGTTGCAGAGGGGTCGAGTAGCTTGGGCTATGAGGCTGTGAGGGAGCTGCTTGTGAGGTGGAAAGGGTTGAATCTGATTAGGTCACTGTTCCCGATAGCAGGTGCACTGCTGGGCTTGTATGGGCTCGTCGGGCCGCAATAAGTCACACTGGTGTTTTTTTGGAGGAAACGGCACGCCGACAACATGGAACAAGACCTGTGTGTGTGGTAGTAATGTGCATTTTGTGGATTTCAACAGAGGGAAGAGAGAGAGAGAGAGAATAAATTGGGAGGCTGTAAATGGAAATGAAAGTATATGGATAACAAGCAATAACAGCAACACCACAAGACGACCGTGCGTGTTCATTGTATTGAGTATGAGTGAAACCTAACCAATAAATATATGTCCTCATTAATACTCATATATATATATATATATATATTTAGTAAAATCAATTTTCGAAGAAGAAAACAGAGTAATGTTTCATCAGCAAGAGAAATGCACTCAGTTGGTGATGACATAGCTGCATAGGTAGGTAGACCACTGGTACAGACAACCAATGCCCAGGTGGAGTTTTCTCTCAGTGTGTTGGTGGAGCACGTGTTGCAGCCCAGCCTCCCGCGAGTGACGCTGTGGATATCCACTAACGTCCACTAACAGCCGCAGCTGGTAAACGGGAATGATCCCGAAGCCTTCCAGCGCGGCGGGCGGTGATTTGGCTCCTCTGCACATCACCGCACATCATACCGGAGGCAGCTGCCAGCTGTTGACCTGCACATGCTGCAGCAAGCTCCAACTTCCCATCTTCCATGTTCCAAGTCCGTCCAAGATTAGAACCGGCTTGCTGTCAACCTTGCACACAATCCCGTCTTGCCCTTTGTCGTTTGGTCTATCTTCCGTCTATCCTATCTTCGTCTCGTCTCGTCTCGCCTTCTGCGGGTGCCCACTTCTTGTAAATATTCTTTCTTAGGTATACACAACATACTTCAGACAGACAGATCCGTTGTCCGACATCTGCAACATCTTCCTGCAATTCAATACAGATTTGGAGAGCTCAGAAGCACGCCCGATGACAGGCCTGTGTTTATGTTCATCGTTGACAACTACTCCGCACCCGCACCCGCACCCGCATCCACATCCACATCTGCCACTGTTTCTTTCTCTGTTTTTGCATCCCCCCGCCCTCATCAGGCTGATGTGAGCAGCTGGCAATCGCGATGGCCGCCGCCACAAACTCGAACTCGAATTCGGGTTCCAACTCAAAACAGAAGCCAGTCGACCCAAAGGAATTCTATGGATATCTCTACGAGGCGAACAAGACCCCGACAAGAGTCTTGGATGCGCTGTTGCGTGCCATGGGACAGTATATTGTGAGCCGCTTCTTATTAGCTCTCCCGTCCGTCGTTGGGTCGCGGGGTATCCTTGGTTCCTCGTATGGCGACTAACTTCATGGCCTTTGTCCGCCCTTCCAGACCGATGAAATAGGCGACAAGCAAGACCGAGCGTTAAACCCCACCAAACTTGCCGCTTTCTACAAGGCAGTAGGAGGTGACTACGACCGTGAGTCTTTCTTTCTGCCGCCCAAAACATATCATGGATGTGACCTGGAAGGAGGGCAAGATCTAGTCGCAACAGTACTTGCTAACGACAAATCATCCTTTTCCCGCAGGCCTCTTCATCAACGCCCCACATGAATCTATCTCCTACATTTGGCAGGTCTTCGGCTGCCAACACACTCTACAACCGACCGAGAATGACTTCGAGGCGCCCACTGTGCCCGCCCTGACCCTTAGAGGCTTTGTGCGCTGGGAATCAATCCAAGTGCTATTGTCACCGGAGGAGCACGTGCCCTTTATAATTTACGCCGCGAAGCACTGGCACCTGAAGGACCTTGAAACAGGTGAACCCTTCCCAGAGGACATCCCCCTCGAGGCGTTTCCTACAGAGCCGGATCCAGATATCAGCGCATGGCATGCAGCCTGCGGCGACAGGTTACGGCAGGAGGCAGCTCCCAAAGATGGAACTCCCAAGGAGGCAAATCCCAGGGATGCAACTTCCAAGGAAGTTCCCAAGGAAGCGCCCAAGGACTCGCCCAAGGACTCGCCCAAGCCGGCAATCCCGACTGCAGCTGAGCGACTGAGGGACGCATATTCGCACGTTCCAGCGCCAGGAATGCCTCCAGGCCCTCCTCCTCCAGTTCGGCCAAGACCGGCTCCGGCGGTTGGATCAGATTATTTCAATCACCGCCCCGCGCTTTACACTCACGTTGATCCAGGCCGTGCTGCGCGGTATCCCCGCAGCACGCCGGTGCGCGCCTCTCCAGAGCGGGTTGATAGGTCTAGGAGAAATGGTTCATCAGCCGAAGACATGGCCCGCGAAGATCGGTCACGGCGACGGTCATTCTCGGATTACCCGTCTCCAACGGAACAGTATCCATCAGGACACCTTAACCCTGGTGGCCGGACCGTACCGCCCAGGCGTCACTCCCATCCTCGCGGGCACAGCAGTGACGACTCTGATTCCGACGGCACCACGAGCCCGCGTTCGAGACGAAGTTCTGGACACCATGCACCGCCCGCCCGCGGCCCCAAGGTCGTACCGCGCTTTGCACATGTGGCTCCACCCACTTCTCCTAGCATTCCTCCAGCCGTGCCAAACGCACCGCCTGCGGTGCAGATCCCCAGCATAAGAACAGAGGGTGGTACCAAGATACGGCCCGATGACCGAGAATCATCTGCATCGGGCGGCAGGAGGAAGAGCTCACCTTTTGTTGAAGGGGCGAGGGACTGGGCAAAGGACAAATTTGACAAGTTCTCAACTATGCTTCCAGGAGGAATAGGAGGGGTTGCGGCAGAGAAGCCCACCCGAAGAAGTGCAGGGAGTAGTGGGAGTAGTGGGATCCCCCTAGACCGGCTGGACCGGCTGTCGCGGGATAGCCTGCCAACTGCGATGCACAATATGAGCCGTGAGTTCTCCTACGAGGGCAGCGAATCAGAGTCCGATGGAGAGCGCGAGCGCCGGCGGCGCAAGCGTCTCCGGGACAGGGAACGGGAGAGGGAACGGGAAAGGGAGCGGGAAAGGGACCGCCGGGAACGGGAAAGGGATGTGTATGAGCGGGACAATAGGGATCGGGTGTCACGGCGTAGTCGAGACACGCCGGACTGGGATGATCTTGATCGGAGGGATAGGCCGCGGAGCAGGAAGGATGAGTCAAAGTACCTCAGACGGCCGGCGAACCCGCGGAGAACGAGCAGCCATGCTGACGTGGACAGATACAGGCATGAGGCGTTCGACCTGCGCGATCGCGATAGGTATAGCGACGAGCGGAGGCGGAGAGTTGACGACAGGGACAGGGAGAGGATGCCTAGTCCGGTGGTCAAGGGGGTTGGTGGGAGGAGGTACCCCGCTGAGCCGACTTGGGTGGATGACTGATGAGTGGATGGGTTCAATGAATGGGATCAATAGATGGACATATGATGTATTGATGATTGATGATGATGGTCGGGCTTGGATAAACGCACACGGCTTTCGAGTTACGTACGCCATGAGCGATGAGAATAACGGATCAAGATCGGATAATCTCACGGATATGTGTCATGAATTGGTTGGAGAGGGGGGGGGGGCGGATCTAACGACTCGGAGTCTTTTTTGTCTTCTTCTACTTCTTCTACCTGGTATATCTTTCTGATAGCGTTCTGTTTTGATAGCGTTGAATATGCGTGTGGCTACAGGATTTTGGGTTTCTTTTTGGGTCTTGCTTTGAAGGAGGGGATGATGGGGTGTAGGGACTCATACACAAGGTAAACCCCATTTGCCGCCGGTGGATTGGGAACATCTCACGAATTCCCACTCCGAAGCACGAGCTGTCATCACCCCCAAACACTTTGTAAGACGTGCATGCGAGATTTTCCAAGATGATCCTGACAAGTTGCGATCCCCGCCATCGCAGGCGAGTTGGGTCTGCCCCTGCTTACCATATGCGAGCAAACATGCGACCATACATACCCGTGACGAGCACTACGGAGCGCCATTAGTCGCTCTCTCCCTCGGTCAAACCTGTGAAGGCCGGGAAAGAAGAGCCTTTTGGTTCTTTTCCCCGAAATTTTGGGATACTACCGGCGCCGGTCAAGCCCACCCGGCCAAGACCCGACCTGCTCAAATGTGTGTAGGAGCAGAACCATTGGACGCCGGATGGCGATAAGGAAATCGAATGAAACTCTGCAACGCAACACGTGAGGCCCGTTTACGTGGACCGAGTGAACCGAGTGGAAAGATTGTGTGTGTGTGTGTGTGTGTGTTGTATGTATGTGTTGTGAGTAAGTGAGTGTATGTATGTGTACAAGTCGGGCCGGTGAGGAAAAGGCCACCCCTTCCCCTCCACCCCCGGAGGGGGCGCGCTTGTCTTGGTCAGTGAAAACCCCGGCGATGAGATCCTATTCGGCGCCGCTATGGGCAATCTGGAGGGCCGCGAGGACGGCGGCCAGACGGCCATGGCCGGCGGCCCCACCTTTCCACCAGTCAGCGGTGTGTATGAGTATGAGTGTGTTGGACCGGCCGTGTCTTGTCACGTCTGTGTGTTGTTTATCTTGTCTTGTCTTGTCTGAATCAGATATGACAGACAGGTTTCATTTGGGGGGGGGGGAAGGGGGAAGGTCTTAATTTATGGCGTGTTATTTAATTGTTTTATTGATTGACCGGTCAGCAATAGGGCAAGGCAAGGCTGAGGAGCGGAGACAGAAGGAAAGAAGAAAAAGAAGGCGTAATAGAAGGAAAAGAATAAGGAAGAAGGAAGAGAAGAAAAAAACAGGGACTGGCTGAGTGACCGTGAGTGACTGACTGGCTGATGAGATCCAAATGCGTGCTTGAAGGGAGAGGGGCCCGCATGCCCCGCCCGGCCTTCCAAGCCGGGTTCAGCATGGACGCCGGGGATGCCTCTTGGGCCCCCCTTCCATGGAGCTGTGCGCGATAATGGTGATGAAGCAGATGATGGTGATGAGGCGGTCAGCTGAGGCTGGGATTCCTGGGGTTGAGTTGTTGCATCGTCCGTCCGAGCGAGGGCACATACATACATACCTAGGTAGTGTACATTATGGGTAAAATTGAATGACATGGCGCGCTGGTCGGTGGCCACCCAGGAAAACGTCGGCCACCGATTCATTTCCCAGCAAGGAGTCGTGGAAGGAACCGGTTGGCTTATGGGCTGCACGTTGCCCACATGCACGTTGCTTGCTGTCTGGGGCTACGCAGAGAATGACATGGAAGGCGGGCAGAAACATATGTCCCAATGGTATTTGATTTGAGGATTTGAGTGGTGGTGGTGGTATTGGTGGTGGTATTGGTGGTGGTGGTGGTGGTGGTGCCTTGTCAGGTACACAGTAGATGTCCTAATGTTTTAATGTCCCTTGTAGATCCCATCATCGAAGGATAGGGGGAGGGAAGATCAATGCTCTCGCCTATACTACGGACCCGTCTCGGATTCTGCCTGAACTGATTGATTTATTGCACCTGCACGCCACGAGGTCAATTAGTTCAGCTGTCGTGTCGCCCCCCTCTCTTGGTAGAGTCAATGAAGACCCAAACGCAAGCAGAATCAAGGAACTGCCAACATGTTCTATATGTCTGACTGTATGTCTAACTGACTGACTGACTGACTGACTGACAGTCTAGCCCTTCGGTCAGACAGTCGTAAATATATGGTTGAGATGACGAATGACGAGGTCAGGAGGACGCTTCGCAAGGCCGTGAGCCACTGGAGGAGAAGAAAGAATGTGCCCGAGCGAGCTGAAGTTAAGGGTTTATTGCTTACCACCTACCTAGGTACCTACTTGAGTATGTACTTGTGTTGTATAGTGATTTCCCTGCCGGCTTGAATCATGCTTCCCGTTGCAAGCCTTCTGTACTACCGTGTGGTAGTGCCCGGGTGATGGTGGTTTATAAGTGATGACCAAAAGTGCCCAGGTGTGTGGTCAGTACACCTGGGCAGTCAGTGTACAGGCACGAAATAAATGCATACATACTTACACACATGCTTCATCATCATACTAACCAAGCCCTTTGGAGTTACCAAGGCCAAGCTCTGAAGAATTTTCCATTTCCATTCCTGTTCCTGACTCTTGATGATGATGAGGAATAAGCAATCGTGATTCCTAGAGAAGGGTGTGCTACTACAGTGGACTACTGCTGCAGCAGCGATGATCCGGCAAGGCTTTGCTGCATGTGAACGGTGGCATTGAAATTTCGACGGGGACAGAGAATGCTGCAAAGGCCCAGGCCGGCACATGGCCTTGTAAGCATTTAGACCCCTGCAGGCGCATCAATTGAGTGGCTGCAGGTGTACCAGAACCCCAGTGGGGTTTGAAAGACCTGGGGTGGTCCTGGTCCCCCAGGGCTACCTACACTACCTACTATGTAGGTATGTATGTAGATGTGTGTAGGTACCTACATAGTAGGTAGGTATTACTTATAGACAGCACAGTACATGCAATACATTTAGTACCCTCATCTCCTTGTCCGTGCCCACTAAAAGACCGCTAAAGGACCTCCACTGACAAGTCACAAGTCACAAGTGCCCCCCGTAAACCACCCCCCGTCCTGCCCGTCCTGCCCGTCCGTCTCACCTGTTCAGTTGTTCGCGGTCCCCTAGCCGGTCCCACCTGTCCCGGGCTGTCGAGACTCTAAAACCAACCGTCCTGCTCCTGCTCCTTACCCCCCTGTCCTTTACCCGTCCTTGTCACTCCTGCTTCGCTTCGCTTCGCTTCGAAACCTCAACCTCAACCTCAACCTCAACTTTCATCTCCCTTTTCCCCTTCCCTCTCAACAAAGACCAACTGACTGACCGACGAAAGTCAGACAAGGCAGCAATATTCCCACACATATTCATACCATCTATTGAATAGCCTTCAACAGCTGCTTTCCAACACAATCACTTACTCGCACTTACTGTCACTTACTGGAACACCACTCGTTATCACCGTTCTCAATTCAAATACAATACATATAGTACAGTACAGTACAGTACAGCACTCCCCAAACAACCGGCAGGCACTACAACCTCCGGTTACGGGTTCCGTGCCACCACCTTACAGCAGAACACACATACACAACACACATTCTCGACGGCCATCAGCGCTTCACTGCCAGTTGAAACCCACAACCTCGCCATCATGAAGGGTCGGCCAATCGACCAGCTCGTTTACGAGCACATGTTCCCCAAACAACGGTCTCAGGACCCCCAAAACTTCCACGCCCTACTGCAACGTCACCTCATCCTCGAGGTCCGACAAGAAGTGCACTCCTTCTACGGCCACCTGGACACCTGTGAAGCCAAGTACCCCGGTCTCGACTACACAAACCACATTCACCGTATCCGCCTTAGCAGGTGGCAATGGCATCGCCGGCTATTTCGAGCCTTTGACGCCTTGCGCCTAACACCTAACGAGATTGCCGCCCTGACCAAGTGGGAAGGCACAAGGTGGGCCAAGGAGCGGTACGAGCGCGAGCAGAACACTACAATTCCCGACACCGCGGCTGACGGGATGCGCCCATGGGTCGAGCCCGAGGACCGGACCGCCACGCACGAAGCAGCACGGCAGATTGAGGAGGATATGTCCATGGTGGAGGTCGACGATGCGGAAGAGGACGACGATGATGATGAAGAAGATAGCGAGGGAGAGCTGGAGAGCGTCGGCATCGCGCTGAACGAGCAATTGCGGGAGCGGGTAGCCGCGCGGAACGCGGGTGACCTGTCCCTACCCGTGGATGAGGCATGGGAACAGTGGTTTAAGAACGCGGTAGAGACAGGCGAGATATCATACATGAGGGAGCGCATCGCCCACGTGTCGCCCCAGGACCTGTTTCCTCCACGATTCATCGACGCAGCGAGGGCCGGGAGCTGGCACGAGATCCCAGAGTTTCTGCGGGATCTGATCCGGGACGGTCTGCGAGCCGAGGAGAACCGGCTGAGAGGCCGTCCCATGGTCACAGATGCGGGAATCCCAAGGCCCTCCATTCCCGCCGCATACAGGCTCCTGTCACCACCCCGACCACCCGTCTCCCACAGCGCCCGCCGCTCTACAACGCGCAGCTCGTACACGGGCCTGCGGTTCCCCGGTGCTTACCAGGGGGTTGACGACGGCGGCACGTCTCGCACGCAGCGCAGCGAAGCTTAGTGGGAATGTGCGGATGCGCCGGCCGTTGTGATCACAGCCCCTCGCCCTGCGCATATTCGGCCGCGGAGCTCGCTCTCTTTACCAAAATATGATATCCCTTCCCTACACAGCTTGAGTCCCCGTCGGCCACAAAATAAAGGACAGAATATGGTGTTGAGAGGAGGCGAGGCGCCTTCTGGGTGGAATCCCTGGAGAGACAGTGGTGGACTTGATTTCGCTACGGAGACTTGGGGCTCGGATATGGAGACATGGTACTCTGATACTACGTTGGTTGACTCGGATGCTTGGAGTGAGACGAGTACGAACTCTTATGCGTACGGCCTAAATGGGGAGTCGCTGAACTACGACTCGTCTATTTGGAACGAGATCCTGCCTGGTTCCCCACACCCAGCAGACGATTATTCCACTACCTTTACACTACTCGTTCTAGTCGATCTCCCCGTGGCGATGCCGCGACCCATTCGACCGTGGATGAAACACCCGATGGACCAGCTCCTGGGTCATTGGGGAGCGACATCTCAGTCTCTTAAAGCCCAATAAACACGACTTGGAATTTCATTTATTGTGTGTTGTTTTGTTAAGTTCTTTTCGGTACGGATGAGAACAGGGCGGCATACGTGGCTGGCCCCTCCTCCCCCTTTTTTTCTTCCAAACTTGATTTCCAGGGTCCACTTATTCCGTTTGTTTGGCATGGCGCGGTAGAAAATAACCCGGATTCTTTCGCAAGGAATATGATTATCATTGCAGTCCGTCGGGGGAAGTCGAAAAGGTCGGCTTCTCTCTGAGTCTTGGTCTCTTTCAGGAGTGGTTTTGGAGGAGGAAGGGGGGGGGGTTATGCGTTCACATGTCTTCTTTTGGTATGTTGCTCAGCGGTATTTGCTTTAGGAGGTTGTGTGGAAGGGAGCGGTTGAGATGAGAGAGGAGGCATGCTTGCGGGCCAGTTATTAAGTTTTATTCTTCCTGGTCTTCTTAACTCGTTGCGTTGGCTGTGGCTGCAGCGTGTGATGTGGTGTGGTAGCTTGGTAGCGGGGATTGGATCGATATGCAAAATGATATCAGTCACATCCATCCATACACACACACACACACACACATACACATACAGGACACGCATTTCTACCGTCTTTCTTATTATTGGATATTGTCGTGGGATCTACTTCCATGAGTGGGCTTCCGTGAAATGGAAGAAGGGTATGGGGTCTTCGACTTGTATTTGACTATACTATGGCGCCGTATGTGCGGATGTCATAATTGAAATATAATATTCTCAACATGAGGACAGAGTTGGTCTACCATCAGTTGAAGCCAAGATGCGTGCGTGCATGGGCGACAGTGGGATGGACAAGGTTGCCACAAGTGTAGAGCAACAAAGCATCCATATGGAAGCATATCAGGAGACTGACTGGCTCCATGATGCACACATATACATGAGAGTCCTAAGCTAAGGGAGGGAACTCATACCCCTGCAGACTGGTTGGGCGAGTGGACTTGACGACGAAACACCTTCGGGTACACCCACAACCCAATCACTTGGTTGCTTTTAAGTGGAAAGACAAGCGTAAGAGGACAGAGAACACCTCTTCTCCCCCTGGGGGAGGGGAGAAGGGCGAGGTAGATGTGAGCACAGCGCTTCAATTCAAAGCAATAAAGCAATAAGGACTTCCGAAGCGCATCACCATCACCCTGTTGAGGAACAACCTCCAAGATATACATACATACTTACTTAGGTATGTTCTTTCGACATGGCCACACCCACGGTAACAACAACCGAGATGAGGCGGCCCGTAGTCACCTGCAGAAACGTGCCGAGACTCGACAATGGGAGGAATGTTCAATCCCAATAATCAACAAGGATGTGTCCTCCACAGTAGAGAAGTTAAGAAGATGGCAGTGTAATTCTTTTGAAATTTTCTCCTCCTAAGAGCGGCTGGCAGTCAGGCTCCCCATGAGCCAATATTCCCCGATCACATCTCATAGAAAGTTTTTTCTGTCTTCCTCCTTCCCGCCATATGACCAAACAGGTCAGATTAATCTCAACAGACAACAGAACACCACCATTTACCACCTGAGAACCGTCCCAGGCAGTCCAAGCCCCGAACCGAGATACAGCAAGATGCATCAAGATGGGGTGTGGCAGATTCGCAACCCTACCTAGTAAAGATGTCCTGTCACGGGAAGACAAACATTCCCTTGATGGTGGTGGTGCTGCAGGGTAAAACAACAATCATAAACGCCCCCCTTTGTTTTCTTTCGCCCGACCCTCATGAGCCAGCCCCAAACGCCACGCTAGAACGTCGCACAATCAAGTGCGTAAAAGGACAGAACGGCCAAATGGCAATAAAAGCAGTCCTCAATCATGTGTTCTCGTGGAAAGAAAAAAAAAAACGAAGGAAATGCTGACAAGGACAGAGACGGGCCGATAGAGCCCAAGCGCTAAAGCACCCTCTGCCCATATGCACCCTCGAAGACCTGACCAGGGATTTTCAGCGTCCTCAGCTCGTTTTAAACTCGCTAGTGGTTGCTGCAACTTTGGTCTGGTCCACAAATGCCTCCCATGGGGCCGTTTACTTGCCCTGATTCTCCGCAAGGTGGCTCCACTCAGGGATCTCCTTGATCTTCGACCACATGTACTTCTCGAGTTTATTAGCGCTCTTAGTGTACGGCGTGCCTTCGCTGTTGTATTGACGACAGTTCTTGAAGATCAGGGTGGCATCCTTAGTAAAGTCCTCCGGGGTCGTGTACTGATCCATCTCGAGCTTTTGCTCCATAGTAGAGAGGTCCATAGGCTCCTTGATGACGTCGTAATAGTCGTGGACATCGTCCTTGTTGACTGGCATGAGGAATGGCCAGGCACTCTGGTGGTTCTGCATGTCGTTGAGGAGATGCAGGAGCTGGCTGTAGTTCGGGCCGTGGCGGGGCTGGCGGGCCAGCTCGTCCATCTCGGGCGACCAGCCAGAATTCTTGATCGCCTCGATCTTCTGCGGATCAATGGCCGAAACGCCATTCTTCCACTGCTTAGGTGGCTGATGGATGATGTGCGACTTCGAAAATGCTCGGATCTTGGCCAGGACACACTCCTTCTGCTTCTGGAGCATGCGAGGGACCTCGAGGTATCGGACTCGCTCAAGCATTGTACACTGCATGATAGTGCCTCCCTCGTAGTCCTTGATGTAGCCCATCCATACAGATTTGTCCAGAGTGATTTCCTTGGTGAAACCCTGTTTCTTGAAGTAGCCGATAGCATAATTATCGGCATACGTGAGGAAGTGCATGATGGGGCTCGTGGACTTGACATAATCCTTCAGATGCGCCATAAGATGGGCACCGTAGCCCTTGACTTGCTGGTCAGACGAGATGGCGCAGAAAACAATCTCGGCAAACTTGCGTTCATTGAACGGACGATAGGTAATGCCGCCCACGACCTCGAGAGGCTTCTTCACGATCGCAATCGACAAATGCGTCCGGTCATACACAAGCCGAGCAATATAATCCTTGGGCATCTTAGGCAACTGCTTCTGGAAGATACACTTCAGACCAGTCAGGATGATGAAGCTATCCTTGTCGCCATCATTGTTGACGACGCGGAACTGGATGTCGCCGGCGCGCTCCTCGAGAACGGCAGGCTGGGTTGAGAGAAGTTAGCATCGCTTCTTCAGTATAACAGGGGTTAATGTAACATACCTTCTCGGGGAAAGGGATCACTGGTGTCTTGGGTTTGGGCTCAGGCTCGGCCGAGTCGTCGTGCTTAACGCGCTTAGCAGCAGCAGGAGACGTAGGGTCCTCAGCGGCCTTGCGCTTTGCATCTATCACACCATGTAAGCTTCCATCCAATGCGTACATGTATGTGGGAAGTTAAAGTTGGTGGAAGGGTCAGGTCCGATAGTGCCAGTAGCGGTGACTACCACATCCAGTACCTAGAGAGCGGTTATCCCACTCTAGTGCACATTGGGAACTGGCAGTCCCAACCCTTCCACCATTTAAGCCATCCATCGCCTGAGGAATTGAGTAACTTACTATCCTCCTTCATCTTGTTCAGGAACTCGATTTCCTCAGCCTCAGTAGCAGCGGCAGCGGCTCTCTTTGCCTTCTTTCTAGCCTTCTTGGCCTGGTTCTTGGTGAGTGGTGCTGCAACCTCCTCAGGGGATGAAACCTCCTCAGGAGATGCTGGAGACTCGTTGACAGGCGCAGGAGCGTGCGTCTCGTTGGACGTGGCGGCAGCAGCAGCAGCAGCGGCAGCTTTCTTGGCCTTCTCCCGCTCCTTCTGCTTTGCCTTCTTGGCTCGGTTCTTCGCTGTCTTGCTGCTGACAGCTTCCGTACCCTCCGTCGACGAGGTTGAAGATTCTGAAGTCGCGGACGGAGCGGGTCTCTTGACCGGAGCCGTCAAGGGCTGGAATTCGAGATCTTCGAGGTGAGGAAAAGTGATGTCTTGAACGTCACTTATACCAAGCTCAGGGTGAGGCTCAGCCGCTGCAGTAGCAGCTGGCTGAGGATTGACTGGGAACGACTCTATCGCTGCAGTCGGGCCTGACGCGGCAACGTGATTCGAGATGGACAGGTTCTGGATCGCAGGAAGTGTAGTCGAGGCAGCGCTACTTGCTTGAAGGGCAACAGGCTGAGACTGGATGATAGGAGACTCGTGCGCTTGAGCACCGACCGATGGAAGGGGTTGGGGGTTCTCGAGCGCCGAGGCCGCAGGAGGCGCAGAGACGTAGAGGGGCCCAATAGGTTGGCCGGGAGCGGGTGTGCGAGGAACAAGGACGTAGCCAGTTGGGACGGCAGGTCGGCCGTGAATGACTTCAGACTCCCAACGCTGGTAGTCCTGGTCAAAAGACGACTCGCGTTCGCTTCTCGTATCGGTGGTGTCGAGAGTCGTTGGCTGGGTGGTCTCTCGGCGGGTAGTCGCTTCGTGGCTAGTGGGATGATAGACAGTGGGAGGACGACCTGCTTCGATGCGACGCGAGGCGACTCCGGGTGGCGCGACGGGCGCGACGGGACCAGATTGAGCGACTTGAGGGTAAGGGTGCACCGACTGGGTTCCCTGAGGTGCATAGACTTGCGATTGAGATTGCGGTGCGCAGGACGCTGTTGATGATTGCTGGATCAACCTCGCCTGCTGAGCTCGCCACTGTATCACTTGTTGAAGTTGCTCAGCGACAGGTAGATGGTTCCAATCTTCCAACGGTGGAAGTCCACAGCCATTGTAGCCTTGAGAGCCACCTCCTCCCCAGGCGCCTCCACCTGCTCCTGGACCTGCAGACATGGCCCAAGCGTCCTGGGGTTCAGGAGATACGCTAAGCTATTTGGGAATTAGCGTGTGCCAAGCAACAGGCAATGTGGCAGCTTCAAGATCACCCTTTGCCTGCCGGTGATGCTTGACCTTTGGTGGTGATGTGGATGTGCTTTCGTTGTTGCTTCGTGTACCTGCTTGCTTGTGGTGATAATTGAGAGCTCCAGCAACCACCTTTCCTGCTTCATACTTTTGGAGTTTTGCTTGAGAAAGAGCCAGCAAATACATACCAGTTAGCCAATCAGCCAGCTGAAAACTCGATTTCGGTTTCAAAGGCATCTTCCACCACAATCCACTTCTCTGAACGCCGTACCGACAAGCAGGCACCGCCTTTCACCTCTCCATCAATCGTGCTTACCAGACAGCTTCATGGATTCCATGGATTCTAAGCTTGTTGAGGTCTGGCAAACCGCTGCTGGAAACCCCTTCCTCCCTACCATTGGCAAGGGCACCCAATTCCTTGTCGCATTCGTCCTCCTTATCTTGGGTCTTTCTGCCTTTGGCATTTTCGCACTGAGTAAGTCAATTGACTCCCCAACCCAAGTTGCCTTTCCACTTCCGCATGGAGCTCCCAAGCTAATCAACACGACCTCAAGACCGATCCCTTCTCAACGTGCCCGTCATTGGTATCCCGGCCTCGCTGGCTATCGCGTACGTCTCTGGCGTTTTTATCCTTCCGATTTACACTCTGCCACCCCAACCCAGCTGACAATCTTCCCCAGGTACGGAACTGTCTACATGTTCTGCGCGGTTGGCGTCTACGTTTGAGGTCCCCAACGCCCTTCTTCTGAGATACCCAAGGACTACGAGGTCGTAGCGGGCGGCTTCGGGTCTTGTACCATAGAACCAGCATAAAAGCACCTTTGATTTGACAATTCTGCGTTCACAATTTTGCGTGTGAAACTATCTTCTGTTTTTGGCGACTTGACATCCCCACTCATCACAGCATGGAGACTCCTCACCTCACTCAAACTGGCCCCCTCTTCAGGGCGGTTGCCAGCTCGACTAGACCCATTCAGCAGCTGCTGAAATGCATCAACTTTACGAATAAGGTACATGTGGAGATCACAGAGGAGGGTATCAAGTTCGCGGCCGATCAGTCTCGAGTTATGCAAGGTCAGTCTGCGTTGCCCATCTCGAGCGTATCTAGAAAAGACAAACTGATCAGAGAGATACAGGCGTCGCCAACTTGAACAAATCCCTCTTCACGAACTTCACTCTGAACATTGCCCAAGGCGATGACGAAAACGAGACCAACCACCCAAGCTTTCAAATCTCCCTAGCCGCCTTCCTCGAGACACTCCAAATCTTCGGCGCCTCCGACGCCGCAGCCCGCCAGGCAAAGGCCGACGCAGACCCCTACCGCAGCAACCTCCGCAACTACCGCCCCGATGCCTTCAGCAACCAGACTCTCGGCATGACGGGGACATGCATGCTCTCGTACGCGGAGGAGGGCGGGCCCTTCAGCATCATCCTCGAGGAGTCAGGCGTCAACACGACGTGCAACCTGAACACGTACCTGCCCGAGGCGCCCGAGGACATCCCCTTCGACAGGGACGACGTCGCCTTCAAAGTCATTATGCAGTCGCGCTGGCTGCTCGACGCGCTCATGGAGATGGCGCACTCCAACCCCACCAGGCTTACCATCATGGCGTCGAGGCAGGAGCCGTACCTGCGCCTGTCGTGTGTCGGGCCCCTGGGCGGCTCGAGCGTTGACTTTGCTAAGGGCCGAGACCTGCTCGAGACGTTCTCCGTGCGCGACCGGTGGGTGCAGAGCTTCAAGTTTGACATGATCAAGTCAGCCATTGAGGCGATGCGTGTTGCTAGTAAGGTCAGTCTGCGGGGTGATGGACAGGGTGTTCTTAATTTGCAGTTTATGGTGGAGATGGAGGGCGGCGGTCTTAATTTCCTGCTCTTTACATTCGTGCCTTATGTCACAGCAGAAGACGACGAGGAGGAGGAAGATGTGGATGAGGCAGAGGAAGAAGAGGAGGCTTCAGGTTGAGGATTGAGGTCTCCTCGTCTGCTGTGCATACTCCAAGGGCATTCGCTTGGTGGGATTAAACTTTCTTTCGTTTTACATCATTACGGTCAAGTTGAAGGGAGATTACTGGCGAGACGAGCTAACACATGCTTTTGGTAAAAATGCGGCGTCATAGTGAAAAAGAAAACGAAAGAAAAAAAAAACATCACGGTTTCCCTTCTGACCTCTCGAACGCGTCCGACGACACAGAATTGTTAATTGATTGTAGTGGCCGCATTTTCCCCTGCTTTGATTAATCATATGCAACGGTTCGGTGACCCATAGCTATTCGACATGTAGCCCTATATTCTCATCTATATCGGTGAGCTGTCTTCAGCTAGGGGGGGCTCAGCATGCACACGAGTAAGCGACACAGGGCTGCAGTAGGGCAGGACTATCAAAAGAAAAGGGCTGCAGTGAACATGAAGTGAACCGCAAACGCCCAACCAACATATCCAAGTTGGTCCACAAGCCTAGGCATAAGCTTCCAAAAAGAGCAGCTTATACTAGCTTCCATAATCGACATGGATAATTCCCCAAAAGAGCCGCACGTCTGATCCCTATTGTGGCGGGGAGATGATGACACCTCTCTTGTGCTGTGACTCCCAAGACGCCGTCAGCTTACACGACCCTGGCTTCGCCTCGAAGTCCCCAACTAAGGATCTGCTACAAGGCCGGCTAGGACCAGCCCTCTCACCACAGCAAGGACGTGTTGTTGGTTGATATTGGAGGTGGGTTATGATCTTATAGATAGATCGTGAGGCCCGGGGGAAGGGAACCACATCATCACGTATTCTTCTTACCGAATAGTTTCCTGGATCCACGTGAAGGCCTGTCTCTTACTCAGAACTCTCCCATATATACATAGGTACGTCAACCGTTACAACAATGAGCGGTCGGAACAATACATAGAGAGAAGCAGCGGTGAGTCCGCAAGAGACCACAGATGAGAATATTGCTCAGGTTTTGTAAAGGGTGCATTGAGCTTGTAGGAATACAAACAGGAGCGACATTGGTACTTCCATGTACTCAACGAGTGCCTCCAATGTTCTTTGTGGAGAGGACCTAGGTACCTATGACAGGGGATATAACCGGGAGGGCTATAGGGACGGCCCTATAAGCCAACATGCCTGCGGCTCATTCGGAAACCTTTGCAGTGGAAGGTGATGGACAAAGTAGAGCCAGGGCGATAGGGTGCGACACACCTACCTAGGGACTTTCTGACGTTTGCTGAATTCCGAGCTAGACAGCTGGGGGAGGGGTTGAGATACAGAGCGCAGATAATTGGGGGCTCAGCTGGAGCACCTCTTTCACAGGCAGAAGACCCAATGACATCTCGCCTCTCAGTGGGTTTAATTCCTAACAGTAGGTGAGCACACGTGCCATGATACATTGGTCCATAAGGGCGGGCCGGGGACTTCTTACGGGAATGACGGGGGGTAGGCAGTTTCGGACTTCTTCCTGGCCCACTCCTATACTTTATGACCTATGCAGGCGAAGGAAGAAGGCCTTGCTTATCAGGCTGTCAATCCTACTCACTCGGAGGACAAAGTATCGGGAAACCGGCTCTCAACGAAGTTCCCTGTTGATGATTTGTACCTGATCGGCCATACCGGCTCTTTTTATATCCCATTTCCTTTACAGGAACATCGGTGGGAACATATCCCTGAGCGTTGAGGATCATCGGGCGCGCAGTGGTGATCCTTACCTTCAACTGGTGTATTCTTGACAAAACTTCTGAAGAACAGCCCTTGGGATAGCTCCTACCAAGGGGACCGCCGAGATCTCTCCTTGCATAAATATATCCGTGTAGCTTAGGTTGACCTTGGCAACAAGCAGCTTGGATTCTGGGAGGACTCAAGGGAGCAGATCAACCCCCGCCCGTGCCTGGCATTGTGTGTACGTTGGTTGATGGCAATGGAGTAGGATGCTAGTCTTTTGTCTGGAATCCTTGGCCTCGCAAGCATAACCATGATCTAAGCAATGTGTAACCATTGTAAGTGCCATAGCTGCGCTGCTATTTCGAGGGCGCACGGCGGCCTGTTTCGGGAGGTGGCCCAAACGGGCCGAATCTGGAGAACACTACCCCAGCCTCGAGCCGAAGGCCTCTCTTGATACGGATTGGAAGTTTGTCTGGAGGAGGAAGGCATCCTGGAGATGCCCAGAGATAGCAAAGGGGAATGGGCCAACTCATACAAACAAACCTCTCATTGAATTGTCGGCCGAAAGCCCTCAGAAAGTGGCGCTTAACGCTACGAAACAGCCGCGGAGAGACGTCGCCCGCGGCCACGACCAAGAGCGACCCGATCCATCGCCCCCGGTGACTTGAGTCTCCCAAATGATAAGTGTTTGACCTCGGGGGTTGACCGGACGGTTGAGAGTTGGTCGAGGAGCTTTTCGGGACAGACTATGGGCGAGATGCTAAGGTGGAGCTGGAGCGCGGCAATAGGGTTCTGGTCCAAGATGGAAGGTCGACGCCTGGGGCCAGCTTGGTAATGAAGATGGGTGCGGTTGGCGCTTAGTTGGAAGCGCCAGTCTCCACCGCGCTATTGAGCAACCCGTGGGGGATTGGCAACGCAGCTTGGCGGCACGGGAAGGCAAGGCACTTGTAAACTGATTGGCATTAGGGTGCTATCATGAGTGGAGTGATATGTAGTGTATGGAGTGGGTTCAATGTTCGATCGATGTTGTTGATGGTGATGAGGCCCGCACGAACGACAAAGATATATTGGGTTGTGTATCTAGTGTAAGACAGTTGAATGTTGGGAGGCTTAAGTGCATACCTACCTAGGTAGGTACAACAGGACAGTACTACAGATATGGTACTACAGGTATGTGCCAGGTGCACACCTTGTGTCCCCCCTCCTCAAAAGCGATTCTAACCCTGATGAAGCACCTGGGCAGGGATCGACCCCTCTTCAGATTGGGAAGGATCGATCTATGCAAAGTGCCTACCTAGGTAGGCAGCTAGATATTATATATACCTAGGTAGACACTCGTATCAGCATGGGACTATTGCTATTGCCATTTCCAGTCTAATGCAACTCGAGAGTTGCAAGTTTTCAGGAAGGCACAAGTGGGAACGGTGATGGAAAGTTGATGTCAACTGTCAACGGTCTTCGAATGACCTACCCTACAAAGTACCTAGCCAGCCTAGGTAGGCATGGGTTGGGGCTCTCGCAAATTCCCTGTCGAGTACAGCCTCATTAGACTTGTGCGTGTATGTAAATTACCTAGGTAAATGCAACAATCCTTCCTGCACGTCGCTTCACCTGCGGAGATTGGGCAGGTTCTGCTTTGCATCGGAGCCAGCCGACGATAAGGCAGGAACACACTGGAAGAAGCATCGCAATTTCAGATGATCGCTTCAAGCATTATTGGACATGGGCCAGATGCCATGATCCACTTCAACGCACATGAGGTGTGTCAATCCAGACTCCAGTTACCGATCCACGGCCTGTCAGTGCGGCCACGCGTGGACTTGCTCCAGAAAACACAGACCACACTCAAAATCCTAGCTTCCAGACACCCAAACAGGGTGTCTGACCCAGGCTCTCAGACTCAGATCTAGATCAGACTTCAGAGATTCACAGCCAGGCCAAGGCCAGATCCAGTTATGGTCACGAGTGGACAAATCGCGTTTCAGTCCACCTCACCTTTGGCCCAGCCCATCTAGTCTGCAATCGCACGAGTAGACCTAGATGGTAACTGACGGCAAAGAATTCATCCTTCGCCCATGGTGATTGAGCAGCTTGGCCCTTCAAGCCCAACGTGTGGCCCCAATGGCCCCCAAATCATGTCGGCTGAGCTCGCAAACAATCCGTGTCTGGGCTGAGACTTGAGTTGATCGATCAGGACCTGCATGCGAGTCCTCTTCCTCTTCATTGTCCGTCACGGAGCTACCATTTTGTCCTGGACGGGTAACCAGGAGAGGGCCAAAGCAAGTGTCCAACACATCCAATAGGCCAACACGCGAAGGAGGGTTGGAGGTTCGCTCCGTACGGTATTCCGTACAAAATGCACAAATTCGCCTACTGGGAATATGCAACTAAAAGTCAATCCTTTGGGAGACAGGCAAGACATGGCGTCACGGCGCACCTTACACAACCGGCTGACCACACTGGGTAAAGAAAGTGACACTCACTGACGTTGACAGGGCTGTATCTGCATTTTCCCGTTGTGGCGTGTAGGCGAGTGCAGGCCTGGTACGGCAGGCCAGGTCTACAAGCGTCGATTCATTTTCGTGGCCATGGCGGAGCAGGCACACCTGCTGCAAATACTAACTAACCCAGGCACACAAATCCAAAGCCTTGACCAGCCTCCACAAAATGCATCCGTTCAAGGGACCCGTCCGAGTCGGACCTGGTATCCACACATGGGTTTCCCCACAGCTGAATTGAGGAGACTGATAGACGCGGCGCGCCAAGGGACAATGCAATTGTGCTGGTATCTTGCTTTTGCGTACACCTACACCTACTCAAACAGTTGTTCTGGCCGTCTTGTTCGATCCCGTGCTCTTTCTCAATACAAGTAAGGGCTCAGCGCTTATCAGTCTTCGCGGCATCGAAGCCTGTGAGTCGAGGGAGCGAGGCTTGTAGCTTCTTCCCCTTCAGGCAATTGCCCTTCGGTATTTCGGGACAGACATCGCTGCCGTTGCGATTCCACCTTGTTGAGGGTAACATCTGAAGTGGGATGGATCACTGGGAAAGCCCGCAAAGTCCGCCTTGTTCTGGTCCGATTTCACTCTCCAACCTTTCTCCTGTTGGGCCTTGCGTAGCAACAGCACTGAGTCAGTTTTTCTAGCTCGAGGACACGACGAAAACTTATAAGATGGGCCGCAACACTCAAGTGGCAGGGCCAACAGGCGCGTTATAAATATCCAAAAGTTTCGCGGGGCGGAAAAGGTCGATCTTCGGCAAGACATGCGCCTTGCTCCCGTTCAAGCCACCATGCAAACCTACCACGCCTTACCGCATACGGTAGATTCTGAAAGCTGACGGGGCAAGCTTGCGTGCTCAAACCCGCAGGGAGTGGATGACGGTCATTCTCTTGTCATCAGTCCTGATATCCATGGGGCCAGGACGATCCACCTTCCGTCATCAGCAAGCGAGACTTCCTCGAGATCGTCTTGCTGCCACTTTAGGACTCTCACCTCATGTGGGAACAGACATAGCTCACACACAAAAGTACAGTAAAATGGTAGCCTACACAGTTCTGGGAAAGGTTGCTAGTCAAGCGACCCACCTAACGGTTGTCAGCTCCGCCTCACTGTAGGTGGGCTATCGATGCTCATAAGCTACATATCCACCGTCCCCGATGTAACAATGCTGCAATCGTGCAGGTCCTCATCATCGGACGGGTCGGGGAGGTTGCAGGGCTCACAGGCAGGCCGGGGTGTCTGTACTACACGTACGATGTAACCCAAGTGTAGCTGGGATGATTGACATACCTCTGTGTATCTGGGATACAGGGTAAAAGAGAGTGGCGTCCCACTTGCACTTCTCTTCCTTGCCTTCTTGAGTTGTAACCTAATCCTCGCCGCTTTCTCACTCCCATCCCCCCTCATTCAAATCAACAGGTCTCTGCGACTAAACTTTCTCATCAATTATACCCCCGTTGTCACTTAGACCTAGGTGAATAGGGACGTCGATATCAACATTCGGGTGCGGTAAATAGAGACACCCCGATTGTGGCCCCCATCGTCGTTGTGCTGGGAACCCTATTTTGGCCCCTCGCCCTCTTATTATATTATAGGTCTGCCATGTGACGTGGGGCCCCTTTGGCGGCTTCTTCTCTTTTCCCTCATCCGACCCCTTCAAATCTTCAATCTACCGCATGCTAGGAGGACGGATATTCAAGTGAGAGTGGTGAGGGTGTATCTGTTGAGCGATACGGATCCGTATGCGAGGATGTCCCGGACAAGCTTCAGTATCCGCAAACTTATCAACCAGCGGCGGACATGGCCCGACGAGGACAGTGATAACGAGGAGACCTTTGAGTGTTCCAGCGCCAAGACGATCCGACTGCAGTATGAGTTGGAGCAGTATCAACAGCAGCAGCTGCAGAAGGATGTCCGTCACCATAGCAGGGGGCGGTCATCCTGGATGGGCAACAACTCGTCGCCGAGGAGGAAAGGCCACAAGAGAATCCCCAAGCCCATCGTGGTTGTCGGCCATCATCACCACGGCAAGGATATTGTGGTGCACAACGGGAGTGCTACCAAGAGGATATCGACGCCTTTTCCATTATCCTCCTTGACGGGACGCACAAGCCCCGGCACACCAGAGTCGCATTCCTCGTGCAGCTCTTTGTGCTCCTACTGTGGTGGTGGTGGTGGTGGTGGTGGTGGTGGTGACTGCAGCCAACAACATCAGAGACATGATTCCAACTCAAAGAGTGCTGCCAGCCCTTACTTTGATACTCGCCTTTCAACACCGACGATGACGGGAGGATTGGTAAGTCCGGGTAACGCTCTTTGTCTGGCCACCACCACGACGCCCACCTCGGCGACAAAGAGATCTCCAACAAAAACTTCAACGATTGTGCAATCTTCTGCAGCCGTCTCGCTAAGTCCTTGTTTGCCTCGTGGCAATCATGGCGTGGCATCATCTCAACCGACACCAACAACACCTACACCGACGACCAACAGGAGCCATACCTACCATAATAAGACACCCACCACGACCACACCTGCCCCTTTTAGTATCACCACTCCCAAGACACCCCCAAAAGCAATGCACAACCATGAACACGCAGCTGAAATCGTAAAAGCTGCTGAGTCATATACATTGAAACCAACCGTGGAAACAGGAGACGCCAAGAATGGAGAAGCCGGAGGAACAGAGACTCTGAGGGCAATGCAGCCCTCATTGCAACTACCGGTTGACGACGATGACACCTGCGAGGGATTTATCGGAGGAGAAGATGAGGAGGAGGACTGTGAGACTATCCCGGATAATGTCCAGCAGTTGATTTGGCAAACGGACGAGGCCTTCAAGGCCGTTGGCACGGCTCTCGCGGAGGTGAAATTTGCGTCTCATTCTCAGCCGCAGCCGAAAGAACTGCAAGATCAAGTGCAGCAGCTTCAACGAGCATCGTGTGTTTTGCAGACTCAAACGCCCGGCCTGGATAACATCGCGCGGATACTGCCGCCTACCACACACCAAAACCCTGTTCTTCGGACCCGGAACATCCAAGGAGTAATATCCCCCATCTCGCCCACATCAGGCCGGGGAACTATTTCATCCACTCCAAGAAAGTGCACCAACAAATCATCACCGCTGTCACCGTCTTCCGATATTCTGAGGTCGCCCACCCGAGCATCGTCCATCAAGAAGGCCAAGAGGAAGTCACCTTCAAGACCCAAGACCCCCCGTTCAGCGACAGCGGCGCCGTCGACACCAGGCATCTGGCCCGACCTACCCTCAACGACTCCGAAATCAAGCACGTTTGGTCCATCAACCACGAGACAGGTCAGCAACAACAGCAGCAGTGGACACCGATCTTACCACTCCTACAGCCGCTCATTGTCGCGATGGAACCTGAAAGCAGACAACGTCACCGAGAAGCTCTTCAACGGCTCGCGTAGTCGCTTTGGCTTGCATAAGATCGAGGCAGATGAGGTGGTCACGCCCAGCCAGGTCCAGCAGTACAGACAAAGCAGGATCGCGAAGGCGCAGGCTGAAGCTCAAGCCGAGGCATTGAAGTCCAATTCCAGCGAGTCACTGCGTAGCAATGCGGGAAGTATCGGCGGTGGGAACTCGGATGCAAACAGTAGTGTAAACACACCTGTTGAGCCGTTCCATCTCCAGGACCTGCCGTCGAGGATCGGCAACTCGGGCGTGAATCTGAACGTGCTATCGCCTGTCGTTGAGGTGCCCACGCCCAGGTCATTCACGTTCGAGGCCGAGAAGACCACCCCTCGGGATTCGACGGCCTGGGTAGAGCCGAAGACCCCTACCATTGGGACAAAGCAGGCGCGACAAGAACAGACACCTCTTGCGACCCCTCCTCCAACCCCTCCACAGCCATCACCAAGCGCATCTGCTGCCTTTGCCGCCACACCAGCTGCTCAAGATGTGTACCTCCACCCCACCACGCCCACTAAGACACCCACACGACTGACTCACAAGCGTGGCAACTCTTCAAGCTCACGTATTCCCTTCCTTCCCACCATTCCGGAGGTAAGGATCACGGCGCCCCAAGTACACAAGGCCCTTCCCACACCTCAGTGCCAAGGATGCACTCCGTCCGAACCCCAGGCGCAGCCTCAGGATGAATCTGGCACCACCACAGCTACCATCACCAACTCATATTTCGAGGAGGATGACGAGCATATGTTCTTCCAGTCGACACCTTACACCAAGACGATGCCCGCATTCCAGCACGGACGGATCAGGTTGGCCAAGGCAGACCTCGTCGACAACGGGATGATCAACTCGTTCGAGTCGAGGCTGCTGTCCTCCCCGGACGAGGGGCTCGACTGGACAGCGTTCCAGATGGCCATCCTGGGCGGCGCGGGGGACCTGCTCAGCGACCCGTGCGATTTTCTCTCGCGCGACGCGCATGAGGACCTGGTCGACGACCTGTGCGACTGGTGGGGTGGGTGCGGAATGTCCCTGGATGCGCAGGGGACGCTGGTAACTGCGCAGGAGGAAAAAAGGGCCATGGCTACGCCGATGATTCTCTACAACCCTGTCCCTTACACTGTACCTTTCCAGGTAGCGGTCAACGCACCTGGAACGGCCGCCGGGTCGTTCTACGACCCATCGCGCAACCACATCTTCAACGGGGACTCATCGGAGGGAACGACAACAGCCAGGTCGAGCGGCGTGCTCAGCGACGAGGAAGAGATGTTGCAGGTGCAGAGCATGCCGATCCCGCTCACGTCGGAGCACCCGTCCGGGTTCTGGAACACGCGGCCGTTTGACGCGAGCCGATTCTTCACGGGCGAGGGGTGCGGGCTCAAGAGGTGGACTCTCGAGGGGCACCCGAAGCGCTACCAGGGGCCGAGCATCGACGTCACCAAGGCAAATGCGGTCCAGAGCGGAGAGGACAATGGCCTCAAGCCTGCGCCTGGAAACCATGGTGGCGGGTCGATGAGGAATGGGAAGGCTGGGGTGCGCGGAACGACGAGGGAGAGCGTTGATAGTCTTCCGCAGAGCCCGATGCTGGACCTGGTGATGACGACGGCGGTGGATGGGAGTAAGGAGTATGTGCCTATGGGGTATAACCTTGGGCATGACCTGGGGGATTTCCTCAAGTGGGAATCGGAGAATGTGTATGCAACGGCGTTCTATGGAGCGGATTGAGAGACGAGAAGGGGAAGAAAAAAAAAGCATGAGAGTGGTATATGAAGAGCGTTGTGGGTGTCTGGGGGGGGTGGGGGGAAGGGAGGAGCGATTTTTTATGACAGCTTCTCTTGCTCTCTTTTTGAGATATATCACCAACCATATGATTAATGAGGAGTTGGTGCCGGGGGTTGATGAGCCGTCTTCGGAGGATTTGGAAGGTGGGGAGAGGGGAAGCGAGGAAGGGAGGCGGAAAAGGGGAAGCGAAGGGACATATCATTATGAGCAGCCCTGCATGATGGTGCCTTTTTGTTAGCTTGAGCATAGAGTGTTCTAGATGAAGATGTCAATATCACTCATTATATACAAAGGTGGCCAGAGATATATCGTGTCAGAGTCACAAGCAAGCAAACAAGTCTTAGTGCAACCGATGCCTGTGACACGGGTCTGATGAGCGGCCGCCTGCAAGGCTTGGTGGTTAGAAGTTTCCTTGTCTAGCCTCAGCCCTACATACATACTGTACTAATTATTTTGGTACACTACACTACAGCCTGTCAACTTAAGCGCCACGTGTATGTACGGCGGCTTCTCCCCACTAAAGCCCGGTCGATCTAGCGCAAGTAGCTTGCAGAGACCACTGAACCCCTGCTGGAAATTTCGTCACTCAACGGTCAATCAGTCAGTCAGTTAGTCAACGCGTCTTGGGCAGAAAGACGCGACTTCATAGCTCTAAATCCACATCCACATCAATGTCGCCGTTATCCTTATTACCTACTTATCCACTTCACAATTCCTTTCCCTGAACCGAGCTTAGCGATATCTAATATAATTTGTTGGCCCAGCGGGAAACTTACCAACCAACCCAACTTGAAACCAACCCAGCCAACCAACAAAAATACTTAAGTACCCAACCGAGAACTTCCTCTATTCATCTACCCAACTTCGCAACAATACCAACCCAAAGCCACCCAACATGCTCCGCCGCCCACCAACCGTCCTCACCCTCACAACCGAAGATGTCAAAGCCTACGAAGACCGCTCCGAAGCCGCAGCCTTCAAGCGTGAGACGGCTGCTGCAGCGGCCCTGCACCACCACCGCCGCCGCCAACACCAAAACCAAAACCAACACCAACACCAACACCAACACCAACACCAACTCACGCGCGACGTGAGCGGGATGGACATCACGGGCATGACCACCTCCAGCTCGGAAGATGACGACCTTGACGACGACAACTCCGAGGCCGAAGTGAGTTATTACCCCAGTGCCTTCGGCCGGGGCTACCAGAACCAAGGGCAAGATCACATTGACGGGCCTACCAGCCCCACTCAGCGGGGAGCCCTGCATCGGGGCGGTGGTATACCACACGGCGAGGAGATCTACCTTAATGAGGAGGGATCCTATGACGACACCGACTCGGACGAGGATGGCGGGTTCGTAGAGGACGAGGACATGGCCGACGAGCCAGCCGGGCACGAGCAGGAAGCACCAGGCGGCGTGGCCGAGATGGACCTCGACGCGGCGGTAGCAGCAGCAGCAGCAGCAGCAGCCAACACCACCTTCGACGGCGCAAACAGCGACGACAACCAACACCCCGAACCACCGCCCGCGCCGTCCCGCATAACGAGAGCCACGAGGACAACAAGCAGGGAACCCCCCGCGCCACAACACCAGGAACAGCAGCAACAGCTTCTACAACAACAACAACAACAAGAACCAGCACCGCCATTACCACCACCCCACACGGCCCGGTACACCCGCACGCAGGCGACGCGCCGCGCGCCCTCCGGCAGGGCGAGGGGTACTGTTGCTGGTGCCGGTGTGGAGGCGACCACGCCGACGCCCATCGCGCAGGCTCAGCGGGATGCTGCCGACCGGGCGAGGGCCGTTCGGGCAGCGCAGGCGCAGGCGCAGGCGCAGGGACGCGGTGGTTCCGCCATGGGTACTCCCGATGCGAGGGTTACGAGGAGTCGGGATGAGAGGATTGGTGTCCCTAGGGGTGGAAGACGCTAGGGGCGTTTATGGTGGTCTTGATGGGCTGGGCCTGGTCCGGGTCGGGGGACGGCTGGGCTGAAAAGGTATTCTTGACTGCCATTACCGTGAAGGGAGAAGAAGTCAGTCTATCTGTCTTTCTTTTCATCATATTTCATCATATGGTATTGAGACTTGCTTTTGGGAGATGGCGTGCGATTCCATCGACGTCTTCCTTCTCTGGTTCAGCGATGATGGATGGACACGACGGAATGTACCACGGTCTGGATGGGATATCTGGGGTTGGTTGGGATTTTCACAGCGGCCTAGCATGGCTGGAGTTCACTGGAGGGATTGTCAGGATATAGTGCCGTCTGTTGGATACTGTAGCGATTCTGGATGAGAAGAAGCGCCTTGTCGAGCTGAGATGAAATAACACACAAGGAACATCAAACCTTCTTGATGTCATTTGCTGGTCCGAAATATGACAACGCACACGACGAGTAGGGCAGAAGGAAAATAAATGAATACCCTGCATTTCCATGAGTCCATTACTATCTGTGGGTAATCAGCCCTAACGCCATGCTATCTCCGTACCTGTACCTCCCCCCTTTTCCATAAGAGACCAGACCAACCCAAAGATACAACAATAAAAACAGTACCACGTCAATGAACCCTAAACCCTGAGCTCTGAGCTCTATACCCTACCGCAAACAGAATAGGAGTTGATACCCTCGAAGAAACTGAAGAATCTATTCCCTCACACAACGAAGTGTGAGCTTGCCGCAACAACGATGGTTTCATGGACGCCCGAGACACTGGGCCACGGCGCCTCAGTCAGACTTCTACCAGGAAATATCAAGCCTCTCGATTCTCGGCTTTTTTTTTTTTTTGCGATGTTGTGACGAAGATCGGGGAGTCGAACGAAGTGGCAAGAACCCCCTTGCTCAACAGGCCAAACTTGCTTCTTCTTCTACCAAGTCGACTTGGTCCTCGTCCTCGGCGACTTCTTACTGCGGACAGGCTGGGGCTCAGAAAACGTTGAAGCTAGTCCAGACATGAGACCGAATACGTTTCCGCTTGCGACCAGGAACTTGCCAGGCTTGCCGGAAGGATCTTCGGCCGTAAAGACCCCCAAAGCTCGCTCCAGCCTCCGCTCCGGCTCCGTATTCGTCAATCTGCCCAGAATCACAAGGTCGGTTTTCTTGGTCTTATCAGTTCCGACGAAAAAGCTCGCTCGACGAGGCAGTGAAACCCCATCATGATCAGAAGACAACCGCCGTTTGCCACGTACATATGGTGTAGCAGTATCCTAATCCCGTAGCTTATCACCACCAGAGGACGGTGGCGGTGGTGGAGGCTTGGGCCTTCCGCCAAACAGGCCGCCCGGACCCTTGTCCTTGTTTCCACCGCCGAGCTTCAGCTTAATAATCTTCTTAGGCTTATTATTGGAAGGCTCAGCTGACGAGCGGGAAGCCACTGGTGAGGGCCGACGGGAAGGCGATGCCGATGAGCCCTTCTGTGAATTCGAAGGCTGCCGGGGTAGCCCGGAAGGCCTGGCTACGATGCCGCTGGACGTAGGCGATCCGGAGCTGTTCGGCGACGGGCCCGTGGGGAGAGGTCTCCGGATCTTGCCGTTGGGCAATGGTGTCTTTTGCTGTGGCTTTTGCGTGTTGGACGAAGAGCTTACACTGGGAGTAGAAGTGGATGAGCCCATGGAGACGTCGGCGTTGGCCGGCGTCGAGCCTTTTCGCGACGGTGATGCAGCGGCAGCAAAGGCCCGCGCAGCCGGCGTGGCCACAATAGAGTCTGTAGAACGTGCTGCATGACCTGAAGAAGGTATGCGCGCCACGCGCCGCCGCCGCTCCTCTGTGAATTTGTTGTAACGCAGGGTCACAATCTTCCGTGGGCGGGAAGGTCCTGCCTGCGTCTCTGTCTCACCCAGCTTGCGCTTCTTGGAAGTCTTGGCGACTACAGGCTTCATACTGGAGCTTGGGCGAGCGTGCTCTGTTGCCGGCGCGGCTGCCACAGGCTGAGAGGTAGATGGGGGTTTTGAAGCAGCGCGATTCTGCACAGCGATACTATCGCCCTTCTCTATTGGATGAGGACGACTAGGTGTCGCAACAGAAATGGACGGCTGCCGGGGCATGGGAGCAGGCGAGGCCCTTGGTGACTGCATGGAAGGTCTCGATGCTCCAGTGTGCAAAAGCTTGATGAGTTTCTTCTTGGGCTGTTCCATCGCTGGATCAGGGGTAGAACGAGCTTGTGGTCCCGTCGTCCTTGGGGGCATTTCCAATACCAACGCCGGTCGTGGTGCCGGTGCCGGTGCCGATGCCGATGCTGGTGCCGCCACGGCTGCTGCGGCCGGTGCGCTCTCCTGTGGTACAACTTCATCACGTTTCCGGCCCAAAGACGTCTTATGAGTTCGCTTGAAATCCATGACGAGTGACTGGAGCACATTAGCGTATAGGTCGAGGTCAAGACAGGAGATTGAACTTACTTTACCCCGTTGGTAGTGGCCCTTTGTGACTGACCAACGCACCGGGTACTGCATCGTGACGAGCATCTCATCCTCCGCACGGAACAAGATAGAGCATAGCTCCATGAGGTTCCTCTTCTCAGAAAGTCCGATGACTGGGGAGTCAATGGCCTTCCACATCTCCTTCTGCAGATCCTCGTTGTCTTGCAGGGCCTCCTTTAGAGCCCGCAACGCAGCAGCAATGTCATGCCGCCGTGCTACGTTCGACTTTCTTTTCTGGATGATCGCGTCGCTGTGCTCGACTATGAGACCGCCATTGTCCTCTTCATCAAGCAAAAGATTATCGGTATCTGCACCATTCTCACCAGACAGGGCAGCTTGGTTGGGCTTGGGGACGGACTCAATCGCACGGTGATCGCCTATGTCATATTCTCCAAAAGCGATAGATGCAAGGCCACGAGTAAAGGCTTTGAAGAGTCGGTCTCTCACGAATGGTGACGAGGAAAGACTCATGGTCGTGAACAAGAATTTCATGAGGACCGGCTTCAAGAAAAGACCGAGTTCGATCATGCACTCGAACGCCTTGATCTGGACAACGTCCAGTGTGTCGGGTGTCAAATATTGCATGAACTCAACACCGTCGATCGGGATGATGCCAGACTTCATCAGCTTGACCTTGCAGTCAAGTGCCGTGCGGGTCCATATGTTTTGGTACGAGCTGAATACCTCATCCATCGATTTGTAGCGGTCGATCTGTTCCAAAGCCTTCACCACGAACGACTGCATCTCAGCATCCAGCTCGCCATTGTTGACCTCGTCTATCTTGACCCGCACCATGCTGATTGCAAGTGCCTCGAGAAGCTTCGCAATGTAGAAATGATCAGAAAAGGGATTCTCATCGTTATTGTTGTAGATGAGCTGATCAAGGATAAACTCTCGAGCCTCTCTGGGGCAGAACTCCAGGTCGCCGCGAACCCTCGCGACTGCTGCCGGAATTGCTGCCTGGACATGGTAGCTTTTCTTGTCGCTGAAGTCGTTCGGTCGCGGTGTTGACGTGTCTGGGTAGCAGTAAAAGGCCTTGAAGACGCGTAATAAGTGGTGCATGCCGCGGAAGTTGTTCGCACGCTCTGCGTGGCCAGTCAAGGCCTGCGCCGCCATGGTTCGGATTCCATAGAAGTAGCGGTCATCGTACAAGGTCCTCAGTAGAGTCGTCGTCTGAATGTTGCTGGGTTGATTGCGAGTTAGCTGCAACATGGACTCTACCTGAGCAGCAATATCCCTGTCCTGCTGGAGCTGAGCGACCGTCATGTAGACCTTGAGGTTCGTGTCGAGGTAATAGATCCACTCGAAGTCACAGTCAACTCGGATCCACTCATAAGACTCCTGGTCCATCTGTTGTTGCTGATCCTCGTCCCAGTCTACGAGCTTCCACGAATCCATGTCGTCTGGACTAAGCAGGACATCACCGAACATGTTGAGCGTGTGTCCCTTCTCATCATCGTCGTTTCCATCTTCGTCCTGTCCATCAAGATCGCCTCGGCTAGCGCCTGGAGCCTTCGTGTGCTCCTTCTCTCGCTTCTTTTGACGGACTCTCTTGATCCTCTTGTACTTGGTATTGTACGGCATTGCGAGTCGAGAGCCCTTGGTAGCTGCAGCATCCAGCTTCATCTCTAAGCAGTGTTCATATGGGGTTCCGTCAGCCTCGTGGACTCGGAATGTCATTGGTCCAGTGAAGGTGAGAGGAACTTCAGCAGCCAAAACAGCCTGTCGCTCTTCGACCACATCCCTCCAGAAATCATCCCTCTGAAGTGGATGGGGCTGTTTTGCCCAATCCACTTGATTCTGCACCACAGTCAACTCAACCTCGAGCCTCTTCTTGTTAAACCTCTGCGTGATGTGGAGCCTAGGACATCCAGAGCTATAGACCCACTGGTCCCAGAAGCTCTCAAGTCGCAGACGTCCTTTCCTCTCGCAGTTTCTCCTGAACTGGTCCGACGAAACCACAAAGTTTGCAGCAAACGAGTCGGGAGCCTGCATCGCGTCTCGAAGTCGCTGTGAAATCACCCGAACCACTCCAGCGCTGTTAGATGACTTGAGGAGTCGTCGGTCTAGGATGAAAATCACTAGGGGAGCCTTGAGCGTCATGAATTCCATCTCAAATTCGCCAAGGTGCAAGTAGCGTCCCAGCTCATGCAGGGACGGGCGACCATGATCAACTTTAGTCAGATGTTCTGCCGCCGTTCTAATCTGAAATCGATAGTAGTTGTTGCCGCAGAGCTGCCGGAGATAGAGGTCCGTCATGAAGTATGCGAGGCCTACCACGATCCAAGTATCAGTCCATTCATTGGGGTTGATGAAAATGCCGAAGTACTGGCTTGCAAGAGAGTGCACGAGCTTCCGCGTAGTTTCGACTTCTGTGTCAATTATATCGGCGGGATACAGGAGCCGGTTACTGCACAAAGAGAATGCCTGCATCGGGACGATGTCGTCTACCATCTCTTCCACGAAGCATATCTTGTAACTGTTTTCGTCATATGGATATTTCGAAAACGTCAAAGTGAAGAAGTCAGTTGCGTGGGCGAGCGGCTGACATGTGTTGCGGACCTCGTCGCTCCGACCAGGCAAGCAGTATCCATGGACCTTGACGGCGTTTCCACCGAGCTTGACCTCCTCTTCCTCGGCTCGAAACGCTGAGTACAAATCAACATCCTCGAACGGGCCAACTGCAAAACCAATATGCTGGGCACCACAGTGCTTCGCATTGAACGTCATAACCTTCTTGCTCACGTCACCGTCTGGGTCTTCCTTCTCACCGACAAGTGTGCCGGAGCAGATGGCAGTCATGTCCAGCAGCTTATCTTCTTCGGTTGTCTCAAACTCGCGGCGAGGCTGCTGGCTTCTGGTAGCACCGCCGTTTGTCGAGTCTCCCGGATGAGAGGCTAAGGGCTGCTTAAGTGCATCTCCGACAGTGCGTGGGAACTTCAGCGATATTTCCCACTTCTCAATCCTGGTACGATCATCCACACAGGGAAAGAGAGAGCTAGCGTAACCAGGCTCAATTGAATGCCGAGTATAGACGTGAGGATACTGAGTATCGCCTGCGTCAACGCCGACAAAGTGCAAACCGTCCCGTACCTGGGTGGCACGGAAGGGGATAGTGATCTCGAACTCGTTAGGGTTGAGAGGCTTCTGTGGGCCGGACACGCCAGGAGTCTGTACAGGCTTAAGTACAATCTTTTCTGGACGCAACCAGACTCGCAGAGCACCGTTGGCAGGCTGACAACCCTTGGTCTCCCGTCCGGTCATGGGCAAGTCTCCTCGCAGCTTTGGCTGCATCGGCTTCATGCGGTTCGATCGCAGGTGGTGTTGGTGGGCATTCCAAGTATAGCCTTCGGGGGTGTCGAGGAACTCATAGGGGTCTCTGTAGGTAGCCTTGACCTTCTGGTTATTGACTGTGATTTTGTCTAGGTCGATCTCGCACTGGCGCGCGTCGAGATTGATGTACTCGAGGTCATCGTTGGTAATCTTGAAGATCCTGATGTAGGTCGTGCCGTGGAATTGCTTTCCTCGAAAATTTAGATCCAGCTGGACGTGTTGCTCGAGGATGGTGTACGGTTCGTAGGTGACCTCCTCGGCGGGAGCAGCGGCGCCATCGTGCGCGGAAGCCATCGCATAGTCCATGTTGTCACCTGGCATCGTGGCCGGTTCGACAGAAACCTTGTGGGTGTTCGGGTGGTCAGTTTGCTAGCATTCGCGTCTGCAATTGCGCAAACGACTTGGACACGCTCCCCCAATCCTCAACCACTTCTCGCCGGGGCACCCGTGGCAGGTGCCATGCACCAGATCGCGGTCGCGCAGTTGTCGGATCAAGCACTTGTCGTCGCGTCGCGTGAAATACTTGGATGAATGGAAATGCCGATACTTTGATGGGTCAACACGAGGATGTCTACTCGTGAAAGGCGTTATGTTCGGTAGGAAGCAACGTTTAGAGAGTGGCGCAAAATAGTTGGAGGGGCAAGAAAGCCAGCGACGGGTTGTGTGTGAGCTTGGTGAGCTGCGATATACCAGACTTAGCGTCACGGGTGCACGGACCATGTTTAACTCGCTTGTACAGGATACATACTTAGATAGCTTATCTACCTAGGTATCGAGGCGAGGAAGAAGAGACACTGTTGTTTGGATAATATAGTTGCTGGAGTGTCCTGTTAGATGACACCTTGATACCGACAGCGACAGGTATCAACAGCAATACTGAGTAAAGGTGCTGTATTCGAAGCCTCAAGCGGATGTGGATCAGGTACAACTGGAGGTTGAAATAGTCAGGGCAGGGGTGCTAAAGTGTCAGCAGTTTGCAGGGCCCACATCAAAGCCAGCGGGCCTGTCGGGTCAAATATACCAATACACGGTACCCCGTATCGGTTGGTCTAATTACCTAGGTACCTAGGTACCTCGTGGAACCGTTGGCCCTGCTCGCTTGCTGGCTTTAAAAGTTCCAGCTTTCCATTCTGAATCTTGCAAAGTATACCTTCTTTCCCTTCCTTCCTCTGCCCTGCTACCCAAGACTTTCATTCTCTAGGAGCATCTGCTACTACTAGACTGCCATAGTCTTTCAAATCAGCCTTCGACGACAATGACCATGAAGGGGGACGTATCTCAAGCCAACTTGGCATGCAGCACACGAAGCGACAGTTTATGGCCTCGGAACACAGTCATGAATGAATGCCACAGTAGTGGTATCTTTACTTGGTATTATTCCAGTTTCCCCCTCCCCCCCTTTGCACACTAATATGACCGGTTCACCTGTTACCCTTGAAAATGCTCCCAAAAACAGCGAAAATGTGCTGCTATCATACCCACCAGTAAGCCCAAACCACAGGGTCGATTAAAACACCATAGCAAACTCTCGCCTTCCGCATGCCAGCTCAAAAACAAGACCTTACTAACAACACCTTCAACCCCGATGCCTGGACCCGCGCCTGAGACTTCGCATTCGCCGCGCTCGTGCCTTGAGCATATCCTCATCTCGAAACTCCTCTGGCAAACTAAAATCATGCTCCTCGGGCTCAGGGATCGGCTGTCCCCACGCCAGTACCGTCCTCCCGCGTCGCCGCGACTTATTGAGTGCTGCGTCGCGCTGCCACGATTTCTTGAAGAAAGATGTAAACTCCGGTTGTGGTGGGGGCGGTAGAAGTACCGCTACTGGTCGTCGTCGCACAGACTTCGCGGCCAGTCGTGATCTCGCCATGGCTTCCTCGTGCAGTTGCTTAGCCGCTGATGCATCAACGTCGCTCATGTCCGGTGGATCACCATCGCTTTCCTCCGCCTCCTCGTCATCCTCCTCAGCTTCTTCCTCGTCCGCCGAAACTTCCGCTACTTCGTCTCCGTCCTCTTCCTCTATATCTTCATTGTCCTCCTCATCTTCCCCCGCCTTAGAAGAACTTGTCTCTTGTGAAGCTCTGTTCTCTTTCGCAGCACGATCCTTCTCAAGTTTGAGCCGCTTCTCCTCGGCAGCCCATTTTGCAAACTTCTCCAGCACTACTTCGCATTTTTGAACGAAGTGCGCCCGAGCAGGTTCGAACTGCCTCTTCTTACTTTCCGTAATGCCGCTTACGCCCATGGTCTTGAGCCAATCAGGCCCTCTGAGGCCATCCAATAGTCTGATGACCTGCGCCTTTTCGTGCTGGGAGCGACCCTTCTCTGCATTTCGCGTGATTTTCTCATTTCGAGACTCCTTTCTATGTGCAGGCTCGTAATATGAGTCTGGCAGCGGGTCGCTCAAGGTCTTGCCCTTGTATTGCGACTCTAGCCAGCTCAAATCAATGGTTTGTGAATCGTGAAGGTTGGTAAACAAGTCGTCGCCAAATGCACGGATTGGGAAAGTGGAGGGGGCCGGGTGGGGCTCGCGGTGTGGTAGCGAGGTGGAGGCTGATGACGGAGAAGAGTCGACAATCACAATAGGGGTTTCGAGCATCAGGACGTCTGCAAGCCGAACTTTGAATTAGCTGCACTGCCGCCAACTCTGGAAGCAAATCAATTGAAGAAGAAAAAAGACGCAGAGGAGAGGACGTACGATGCTCCTTGGGTATATTGCCAATGACTTCGTCATATTCCGGGAAATAAGCTGACAGTTCGCTCTTGAAACGGACGCCCTCTTGCGACCGGAGCTTGCGCCCCTGATTGTTGCTGGCCGCCATGTCGGCTGAGCTCGGCTGTAGTCTATCCAATTCATGTTTAATCCCATTGACGACCTTCTCTTGATGTTTTGTAAGCGCAGAGGAATTGTCCTTTGCCGCCGTCGTGGCGGGCAACCTGGGCGCAGGCGCAGTGGTTGTATGGGCAGGGGCGGGCTGCGGTGCAGCAGCAGGTGCGCTGGCAGGCTGACGCTCGTGTGGTTTGGTAGGGGGTTGTTGGTGGGTCGCTGGGCGCTGGTGCTGCTGCTGGTGCCTCGCATCGACGTTCTCGGGGAACAACCTGGCCTGATACTGGCTCTTAGACGGTATCTCGACCGTGATCTTGGCCTTCTTGGGTGATTTGAGGTCGTATCTGAGGTTTGTCGCGTCGTGGAGGCGCTTTAGAGGCCGGCTGGAATTCTGCTGGTTGTGGTGGTGCAGGCGCGTAGCGGAGGCGGTAGTGCGATGGGGATGATGCGGATGGGCATGTGGAGGGTGGGCAACAAGACTGTTGCTCTCGGCTCTACGAGTAGAGCGAGTGCTGGTTGCAGTCATTGCCATTCTTCTCGAAGAGGCTTGCCCCTCGCATGTTTCGCCGGGTCGGTCGTTCTGATGGTTTTTCTGTCGTGCCAATTGAGAATCCGATGGCCCGATTGATTGAGATTGCGGCCTCAGCTGGTCTGGTGTGGGAAATTTTGCGGGTGCCTGCTTCTGGGCTGGGCTCTGGCGTCAGACCTCATCAGTCTCCAGGTGTTTAGCTGCTCCTGAACTGAGGAAGTGCCACCTGCTGTTAGTGCTGCTAGTTTGGGGGGGGGGGCGCTTTCGGGCCTATCTAGGCTAAGGTACCCAGCTCCTCCTCCTCCTCCTCCTCTTCAAAGCCACTTGAATCAATCACTCCCTCCTTCTCCTTTACAAGATGTGCACGAGTGTATTGTCCCTGTCCTTCATTTGGAAAGTTAATAGTGAATTGACAAGGAATCTAATTGTTATTTTCTTGTCAAGTCATTTCTATTGCCTCCTGGCATATCCTGAAGATGCAGACACAGTCAACGAATCATTCAGCATAAAGCTCACCCAGTAGATTCATAAGCCTAGGCACCACCGTAATTCAAGCAGTCCATCCAAACTCCAGACTCCATCCTGCAGTCTGAATTTGTTTTTTTTTTTTTTTGGTTCAACGTTGAGTCATTTCATAAATACCTGGTGCTGTGTTTGGTTCGGCCCAAGCTCCGTTCAATGACGGCAAAATTGCAGATCATTCGGCCGAAGTCGATGGAGCCGCATGCTTTTTGAACCCGAACCCTCAAGTCAGAGTGCATCAACCGACTTGACAAGGGGGGGGGTGGTAATACCTAGTCTGACGTACGGATTATTCAGAGCAGAGCCACTCTCCTCCTCCTTCTCCGCCCTGGAACCAAGACCACGGCGCCTGGGGTGCCCGCAAACCCGCTTAATTGGACTTGCAACGGCGCAGTCTTACTATGTATAGATTGACGATGGACCTGGAATAGTCTTGGCACAACTGACGCCACGCCCAGCACGCCAACGACCCCAGTCCTAGCAGCCCTATGAGTACGCTGTTCAGGTTACGAATTAAGGCTGTGTTGTGCTGTACATGCGTACGTACTCCAGGTGTGGGAAAGTTTTAGGAGCTAAGGACCGTTATTCGAAGGTTTGATGATCGTTCTACTCCTGTTTTTTTGTTGCTTGTGTTTCTCGGTAGTTCGTCTTGAACCCAACTTCTTTCAATACCTTTCAATATGTGACTTTCTTTACATATACCGGGCTTTCCTACACTTGCACCCATCGAATGAGAATACAACAAGACCTACCTAGGTACCTAGCAGCTTGGCAACCTAGGCTCATCATATTTTCCGAACCATGACGGAGGAAACGCATCTCCAAACACATGCGCCGTCAGAAACGAAGACGTCATCGGTCGTCTCGCCACATGAGAACCCCGGTCCAGCAAATCATCCTCTTCCGACTCCTCCACACACCCCCTCGTCACTTGGGCAGACTAAAATCAATGGACTTGATAAAGAAGACAAGTACTTCTCCAATATGCATGGGCAGAGTGGACAAGATACGGCAGCCACCCCTCCAAAACGATCCAAGAAAGAATACATGGACTCCCTCGTGCCCCCGTCAAGTGAGGAGATCTCGAGGATATCCCAGGTACAACTCGCTAGGGAGCAACAGGAGAAGCGCAAATCACGCGAGAGGGCAAAGGAGCAGCGCAGGTCAATGGAAGTCTCAAGGTCCAGTTTGGATCTAGAGTCTACGACCAAACCTCGTCGAAGTAGTATTTTCAGCCGCCATAAAAAGACGGACAGCACTGCACAATCTCCCCCTCGCAGCAAAAGTGTAACTGCAGCCGCTGTCGCAAGCGCCAAGGCCGATGGGACGTTGCACGGTGTCGACGACATACCGCAGCACCGGGCAGCGACGCTCATACAACGAACGTACAGGGGCTACAGGACGAGGAGGGAAATGAAGGGCCTTGGGCTGGACGCTGATACACGATGGACACACGCGATGCGCGAACTGCAATTCCGCGAAATGACCAAGCCACGTGCAAGATCAGAAGATGGCCCAACACAAGCATTGGCAAATGCGACGGATAGAGACATGTCGAGCGCGAAAAAGTTAAACCCAGCACGGTATAACTGGCGCAAGGCGGCAGTCATCGCAAAGAGAGCCGGCGCTGATATGGATGATGACTCCACGAGTATCTCAAGTGATTCGGACTCGGATGCGGACTCGGGACTACTGAACCCTGAGAAGAGGAAAGCGGCACATCAAAAGCGGGAGGAGGCTAAAGTCAAAAGGCGGAATAATGCGCGTATGATGGGCTTGCAATACTTCCTGGAGATGGTCGACCTCAAACACCGGTATGGCTCGAATTTAAGGCAGTACCATGAGCAATGGAAGAATAATTCGGATACAAGTGAGAACTTCTTTTATTGGCTAGATTACGGCCAGGGTCGCAATGTCGAATTGGCCACCTGTCCGCGCGAACGGCTGGAAAGGGAGCGGGTGCGGTACCTCTCGCGGGAGGAACGTCAGTACTACCTCGCCATGGTCGACTCAGAGGGCAGGCTTTGCTGGGCGAAGAACGGGCAGCGTATAGATACGACAGAGAAGTGGAAGGACTCCATCCACGGCATTGTACCATCTGACGACCCAACTCCCCCCTTCAGGCCGACGTCCACGGATCCCAACCAACCGAAATTATTCCCTTCAGATTCTAGTGGCGGGGGCAGCACCAGCATTGCCAGCGGGGCTTCCGAGTCGGAACTAGAAGCCGCCCGGGCAGCCAAGTACGCGTCGCCAGGCTTCACGGACGCCAAGGGCGTCAAGAAAGTAACGCACATCTCCGCCTCGACCATCTTCAACACCCTGCTGCGCAAGTCCGTCCGGAAGAACACGTGGATCTTCGTCGCCGACACCAGCTTCCGGCTCTACGTGGGGATCAAGGACTCCGGGGCCTTCCAGCACTCGTCCTTCCTCCAGGGGTCGCGCATCTCGGCCGCGGGGCTGATCAAGATCAAGAACGGGCGGCTGACGAGCCTGAGCCCGCTGTCGGGCCACTACCGCCCGCCGGCGTCCAACTTCCGCGCCTTCGTGCGCAGCCTCAAGGAGGAGGGCGTCGACATGACCCACGTCTCCATCAGCAAGTCCTATGCCGTCCTCGTCGGGCTCGAGATGTACGTCCAGACGCGCCAGAAGGGGAAGAAGTTCCTGCAGAAGGCGACGCACAAGAAGGACAAGGTGATACACCCGGAGGAGGTGCAGAAGCGCGAGGAGGCCGCCAAGGACAAGTCCCAGAGCGCGGAGAAGGAGAGACAGTTTCTGGAGAAGCAGGCCCAGGAGGATAGTAAATTGAGGGAGGAGAACAGGGCCGCTATGAAAGTTATGCAGAGGCTGGGCGTCAATCCTACCGTGCCGGAGGGGCAGAGAGGGGAGATGGAGAGTGAGAGGCCGTCGAAGGCAGAGGGCGGGCTCCCCATGCCGACAGTTGAGGAGGGCAAGACGACTACTTGACGAGGTGATGTGTACGATCTAAAAGGTAATTATGGGCGAGGTGTTTTGTTGCCTCAGCGACCTTTTTTTTTGGGATATCTAAGCGGGCAGGCGGCTGGCTTTTTTTCCTTGTTTTTCTTTTCTTTTGCTTGTACGATGAATGCCCTGACATATATACCCCAACCGAGCCTGGTGCCAGGCTCGATGATGATCGATAGCTGAACTTGTATTCATAACAATGTCAATATGGCACTAGATCTCTCATCTCATTTAGCATTCGAGACACTGCGCGGGCTCCACGGTGCCGACCCTGCAGCCTCTGTCAACTTTCCATTACCATTAAACCAGGTTTAACTCTGCCCGTCATTATCATTACATTCTTGTGAACTATATACGCGGAAGGGGGGGTATACAACAAGGGCAAAGCGGTGCCCTAAAAGAAAGAAAAACAATGCAGTATGCCTGCTCTGCAAATTATGTTCAGGAGAATAGGAAGTCCTTCAGTACAGGAGAACCGGAGAACTCTGGGTTCAGTAGAATACAGCTAGAAGAGAGAGCCATGGTTAGCATTGAGGCTTGAACCATATGATTCCATGCCGACTTACTTCAAAAAGTATTGCAGCCCTGCCCGCCTCTTCTCGAGGAACCTGGGCCGGAACTTGGAGATGACGCTCTTGGGCGGTAGTGCCGGCACCGCGGCCTCGAAGTTGGGAAACGTACGGATGAGCTGATGTCGGAAGTCGTCGAACTCCGAGTATCTCTTCCTTATGTTCATAAACGGTCCCTGTGCAAAGAAATATCAAGCGTCAGCAACAGCGTCCTGGTCGGCCAAAGCGCGCCGCCTTTCTCGCCTTCTGCCTCTAGATGCGCAAAAATACTCACACTCAACGTCTCAACCCGTATATTCCAGACGACGAACGCCCCAATGTTCGTGGCGCTACCATTCACAATGACATAATTCGTCACCTCAACGCTCTTGGCCCAGCACGCCCTGTTCCGGTCCCGACCGTACGACGTCCGGAACTCATCTGAATTCCGCTGGCGCTCCGTCGGCTCGTCGTCGTCCTCCTCCGCCTCGTTGTCCTGCAGCGTGATGGCGCCGGGCACGAGGCTCTCCGCGGAGTGGTTGTGATAGGCATGCGATAATGCGCCGTTGCCATAGCCCGAGCTGAGGGCACCATGGCCGTGCTGCCAGTATGGCGGTGACGTTATCGAGGGCGAGGTCATGGCTGATGTCGCAGTGGTAGTGGCGTCGTCATCGTCATAGTCATCGTCGTCGTGAGAACTACGGTGTTCGGATTCGGGAACCGGTTCGAGAGTGGATAGAGGTGTGGAAGGGCCATCGTCATCATCGGCAGCAGCAGCAGCAGCAGTAGCATGTGAATTGCTTTGTTCTTCGTTTGGCTGGGCGTTGTCGTCGCCGTTCACACCTGCCCACTCAGGGGCACCGACGGCATGTGTGTAGTGCTCGTTGCCATCGGTGGTGACATCCTCCTCACTTCCGTCATGCAACGGGTCGAAGGCCGGAAACTGCTCCGTGCTAACGCTATCGTCATCGTCGGCAACTGATGTCGCGCGCTTCTTCGGCGCGACGCTGCCATTCGCGTCCCCGTTCGCATTGCCGTTCAGGCTGCCATTGGAGACTGGTCGGTGTTCCGTCGCCGACGCCATGGAGCCATGAGAGGGAGGCCAATTAACGTCGAAAACAGCTGACCTCTACGGGGTAGTGGGGTGGTCGAAATGCACTACAGAGGCTTGCTTGACAAATAGGATAGGGAAGGGAAGGAGGGGATGGAGAGGGGGGGCCACAGAGGGCTCTGGTGTGCTTGTCGATAAGGAAATGTTTCGAACAAGCGCAGAAGTAGGACAAAGGGATTCCTCGAGTTTTGCGCATGTGGCAGCAAGTTGAATCGAATCGAATCGGACTAGCCAAGCAGCCCGTGGGGCGTTGTCGGGGGCGAGTGGGCTTACGTATGCCGGGATCAGGGGGTGCGGATGCCTTCAGGGGGCAGAGAGTGGCACTTGTAGCCAGGATGTAGAAGTATCGTAGGAGAATGATTAGTATTAGGATTTTTGAACAAGACGAAGTTATTGTCGAAGAAGCATCAGGAGGTATTTGCACTTCCTTCATTGGAATGCATCTCCTGCTGGCTGCTTGCTAGGAACTTTTGGTCGGGTTTTTCGGTGCAATGACGTTTTGGGGATCAGCACTTACCTTCACGTACACTACCACACTACCGGTGCTGTGCAATTGTTCCAGAAGAGATCGGCGCACGGTCCATCTGCGGTCCAACGTTGAATATTCAGGGTAAGGGTTCCAATGTACAAGGCCGATAAGGCCAGATCAAGATATGCAGGCCAGGAATGAACACAACCACCAACCACCCTGAATGGCATACAGGGACATATCTTTTGGTCCCAGTCGCACCAGTCTATCAAAGTTTCTATGCACTACACTATAGGTTCGAGTGTTGTGTGGTTACACGAAACATTGAGCTTGATATGCCCCACAACTCCCTTCCCGAAATGGCAACTCATCGACCCTCAATGAAAGCCTATTGGCTGAGTGGACGACAAGGATGTGGCTTCTTCTGCAGCACGCATAACGACATCTCGAAGCATCTCGGTGATCCATGGCATTCTTTATACATATTCTACCCTACAGAGTATCCAACTAGGAGTACAGGAAGTATTGGGAGTAACGATTCACTCCTATCCCCACTGTTCGCAGACACTCTTCGAGGTCGGCGCCTCTGAGCACGACCGATAGCACAGGGCAGACACAGCTATCTGAGTATGAGGTACTCAGGTGGACAAAGAGAAATGACACTCAACAGACTGTCTATTGAGAGTTCTGATACTGGGTGAATTGGAATTGCAATTTTCTTCCCGGGGACTTCCCGTTTATAGGGCAACTTTGAAGATGCTATGATCCGGTCAGATCACCAGATCCATTAAGCGAGAAGCTTCCATCTGGTCGAGATGACCCGTGGACCCTCATGTCCAAGGTCTGGTGGGCTATACACTGGGTCATCTCTTTGCTCAGGCCCAGGACAACCATCAAATTCGACTACATCCGCGTAAAGTACCCGCTGCATACTAAGTACGCAGTCGCTCAGGGGCAGATTCCCTCTCCTACGAATCTTCCTAAACTTTAGCGAGAGATATGGAATTATACAGGTCCACCCTCCCTATGTCCTGGTGAGAAGGAAAGATGAGCAATTGACACCCATTCAAACTCGGGAGTGACCTTCATTAGCCTTGGGTACCGCGAGATGTGTCTTACAAGGTCGCCTGTCTGCTGGCTAGGACGTTGTCGGACTCTTCATGTATGGTTCCTTCGACTGGGTTAGAAGTATGTGTTGGGTTCCTGAGTGTTCGAAGAGGGCCATTCGAAGAAATTGCCACTCGATTTAGTAGCCTACCAGGTTGGAATACAATGAACTGGTCAGGTTCTTGCTCCTACGCGTGACAATACAGTGGCCACGGCTACCAACTCCACATGGTGGGTTTCGAAAGGTCGAGACAATGATCTGGCAGACTTAAAGGCGTGAAGGATCTAAGATGGTATATTGGTTGGCAGGCTTGACAGTAGACAGTAGGGGGAGTGGAGTGGGAGCCTTGGAACTCGTGCCAAATCGGACCTCAGGCAGTTCCCAGAGATGAGCGAGTGTGAAAGGAATGACATAGGTAGTGCATGAGGAAGGGTAAAAGTATCAAGACTCTTACTATCTGCTACATATGCTGAGACTTGATCGAGTCCGTCCTTCCTACAGACAAACTGCTCGCTTCTGGCAACATGTGCCGAGCGACAGGAGGGTGCCATCGTCAGTAATCCTCCCGGCTTGAACGACTTCGACTTCCTTAGGGCTCATGGGGATTATAGCAATCTATGTGCTATGTTTGCATAGGGTGCCTGGCTGTCAATGGCAATTCGGGTACTCCGGAGAGGCCACCTACATGATCACACTCTGCAACCAAAGCGGCAGGGAAGACATCACCCTTTGTGCATCTAGACGTTATTGGGAACGTAACGTGCGTCGAGGCGTTTGGTAACCGAGCGATACACATGGCGCCAGCCACGCTGTACAATTGTAGTACGCCGTTGAGACCGACGAGAATGTGGAGTTGCTGGACAGGGTATACGCGAAACGTGTTTGGGATATTGATAAGGCGGTGTTCAGATGGACCCTTCTCTCAATCTCCCTGCATGACATGACACGACTTGTTTCCTACCTTGCACCGGGTACTATTCATCTGTCATCTTGTATTCTTCTTGGATGTAAGAGCGTGTATCTTTTGTCCGACCGGGTTTTCGAAATGACGATAACCGACGGAAGGGTCCAGTAACACATGCATCGAGAAGTCTGGGCTTACTTCTGTTGTCCAAATCCCAACCTCAAAACACTTTTGTTTACGCCTCTCAACTGCTGTGATAATCCGTACTCACTTTAGGTGTGGTATATCAGGTAACTCTCGATGTTCAGGGTTGAGTAGCCGCACCGAGATCCTCCCAACACAACTGGCTGCCTTTCAACCTGTTCCGTGCAACAAAAAGAGACATCAAACTTGCGAGCTGGCAGTGGCTACTCGTGCATACATATGTCGATGGGGACTTGCAGACGCCAACTAAATGTTGTGGTAATGCGGTGATGTGGTGGTCATACAGTGGCGATTTGAGGGCACCGATCACCCGTTACCCCCAGCTTCTGCTTAGTTCCACACGATGAGCACCGATCAACAGCTGCTTTCATTAAAAGTGAGAGGGTCCGATTTGCCCAACAGCCGCTTCTTGCATCTCAACGACATCTCCACACCTCCGCAGCGGCGGGGATGGGGACCAGGAGACAGGGGGGCCGTCGCATTTATTGCTAATTATTATTGTGTATATTGATTTTGCGGTAAACGAACGAAAACAAACCTTTCTATATAGAAAAATGAATAACTTCACGGATTGGGTTCTCGTGTCGATCATTGAGGTGGCGTCTCCAGGGCGTTCGGAGGTAAGACATCCCATCTGCTTGGCCCATCCAGCCCCTCAACGTCGCATTCCCGGCAATATCGATATTGTTTCGTGGGGTTTTTTCCCCCTTCTGGCCCTTGTGCGGCTCAGCTTTTAGCCCAAGAATCGCGCCTCAAGCGATCCATGTTCCATGCATGGTTACATACCTCTTACTGTATCAACGGAGAATCCGGAGAGAGCAGAGAGACAAGACATGTGATCCCATTTTAGCTGCTTGCAGCTAATGCATTGTTCATCCGACCTTTTCCTTTACGGACCGTAAGCTGGACACGAACGAGGCGACTCATCGAATACGAAGTTCGTTCCAGGCTTCCCCGGCTTGACCAGCCACCTCTGATATCTGACAGCAACAAGAACGCCGTCATGGTAAGCTGTGGTGGTGAATCACTAGCTTGACCTTGCATATTTGGAGAGGGCGGGGGAGGCTCGTAATGGATGAGACCAGGGGCAAAACAAAAAACAAACAAAAAAAAACAAGCCACCTGCCGACTGGCTGGCGTCTATGCTAACCGTCTCAACCTGAGGGAAGGAAGAAGCATGTTCAAGGGAAAGTCTCGGGAAGCAAAAGAGCTACATCGCTCCCGAGATTCCATCTGCACTAGCATCTGCTGCGGTACGACGGCGTATGCACTCTATTTTAATTTCAGCAGCCGTACCAGCCCCGAACAGGCTCGTCTCTTGTGTACAGAAACAGGCAAAACATATCGCCTGTGAGAACTGATAGAATGGCACCGAGGATTGTAAATCCACCCCATCCAGCATCCCACTTTGCTCCCGCATCCTCACCGAACAGAGGATCCCCCCCCCTCCCATGGCACGAGGACACTATCCACCAGCTGTTTCTCAGTCCGCTTGTTCGTATGACCTGAGGTTACGTAGACTAATGAATTCGACGGGTACTGATAATGGCAATCTATTTCAACAACTCGATTTTCCGCGGTGATGCGAGTGCGTTTGGAACCGAGCTTCCTTCATGTCCGGTATCGTATGAGGTCGATCATGGAGATACGCAGGGATTAAGACTCCCCCACCCCTTGCCCCAGTTTCTTAGGGAGCTTTTATCTTACCCAATCAGAACTTCCAATTGCAGTATCTGCCGGACAATATCTCGGATGTCTTCATGGAGTCTGAGCTCGCCAGTGCTGCCGCTTCCCCGTACTTTGCTACTCCACTATCTCCATACCATGCACTACCCTTCTGCATGTGCATGCAGTATCCTGGGCAGAGCTATATCTCTGGGCAAGGATCAGGGTCCCCCAGCAGTCAGACTCCTTTTATTCCTCGTCACAAGGCTCGGGTTGTTGAGGGTCCTCCTAGAGTAGCCTCCTCTTCACTTATATGTCTCTCAACCGGGAGCTGTGCCGTTTCCCGTAGATCTTGGGCGACCGCTGATACTCCCTGTCTCCACTCGTTGTATTGTCGAAGTAGAAAAGAAACCCCCTTCGAACTTGTCTTGTGTTTCCTCGCCTCTTTTTGTACACACGAATCTGTTTGTTTTCTGTATTCTGGGTCGTTTGCGTCGCCGTTGTTTGCCCAAAGGTGTAAGTAAGTCTTTTATGGTGGTCCTGGATGGCATGAAAATCATTTCCCGTGACACATCCACACCTCTCCCAGTCTATACCACCTCCAGATTGAATTTTTCTTCAAGACTAAACGAGATCCGATCCAGGCTCCGACGTACATAAGTTTCTTTCATCTCCTCATACTCGAGCTTCCGAATAACAGCATATTCGCAAGATGCCTTCGCTCAGAACAGCATTCTTGGCCGCCGCCGCCGCCCTCGTTGCTACAGTCCAGGCAGACTACTACATCCAACCGGACAGTGTTCCCCCTGCCACAAGACGTAGGTGACCTGCCCAACGCACGTATCTCAGCTCAGCTCACGATGCTCACAAATTCACATCTAGAGGGCTGGTGCGCCTCCGAAACCAGCATCTGCCCTGCCATCTGCGAAGACCAAGCACAAACGGGGGCAAAAGTGAACACCTGCAATGCGGTTCGTCCAAACACATTTCCCTCTCCCCCTCTCACCCAACTCAGAAGTAGTCAATAGTAGTAATCCGGAGACAATACTGACTGTTTCTTACCTTTTCCCACGAGCAGGATGTCCTCTCCTACGGCTGCCTCTGCGCCGACGGCACAACGCCCAACGTCTCTGAGTACTCCCTGACGCTGCCGTACTTCGTCTGCACAGAATGGGGCAACCAGTGCGTCACGGCGTGCGGGCAGAACAACACATGCTCCGCCGCCTGTCGTGATGACCACCCCTGCGGCGCCCAGCACCCCAAGATGTACAACACGACGGCGACGGCGGCCTCCACGACCGCTAGCTCGACGGCAGACAGCACTGCCATCTACACGGGCCCTGCCGGCCAGACCGGCTCTTCTAGCGCGTCCAGGAGCCCCTCGTTCGAGATGGCGAGGCTGTATAGCACGGCTGCCATGCTGGGGTTGTTCAGCTTGGGGTTTGCTTATCTGCTGTGAAGAACGACCTCAGGGTAGAATTGTGTTGGTCGGGTGAGGGCGGTGATATCAGGGTTCGGCGGCCCTGATACAGCACGAGCACAGCACTCACGTCTACTTCAACAACGGGACATATATGCCCATGGCAATATGCCCACGAAGTCCCGAACACCAATCTGCTGTCGTTGGAGTCTCATACATACTCACAACCGAACAGTCTAATGTCTAAAAATCATGTGCACGGCGTCAGTCAGCCAGTCATACGTTCATTACGTCGGGGTACACAGGCATTATGGAATAGGCGTTTTTGTTAAACCATCATTCGGGGGGAACTATGCATCAACACGCGAGCATGAGCATGAGCATGAGCATTGGGGATTTGTCTTTTGCATGCTTTATAGATTATGCATTTTGGCTGTCAATTGTTTAGCGGACATGTACATGCGAGACGAGCATTGAAACAGAAGGATTTGAATTACTTGTGGAAACATAAGAGACCCCGTGCTTTCTTGACAAGTCTGGAGGCAGACCCTATCGTGAACTGCCAGGTACACGCTATGTGATGGCTGACCTTGACGATGCGCATGTCGTCGCGGTACCCGAGGTATCGTATCGAAATGACAATATTCTCAGCCTTGGATGCCCATCCATCAATCCAAATAAGGCTCTGATGCAAGAAGAGTGATCATAATGGTGATGGTCGTCATCATGCATGAACCTGGCTACCTTCCAAGTATCATCTGTTAGCATTTGGTTCAGGGTGCAACTTTGAGTGGTGGGATTTGGCTTTCACATGTCAGTGGTGAAACGTCTTGTCCAGGTGGCCTTTGCAAGACGGGGACGGCGAGACGGCGTGACCACACGGGTTGCACCAGAGGTCCTCGAAATTCTCGTGTTTGCAATCAAAGAACAAACCCCCTTGTCCACGGTTCCCCATGGCATTGGACGAAGTTCTCATGAGATGGTGGCATTTAGAGGATATCGATTAGAGACGGTGAAGAGGTACAGGTTTTCTAGAAGCCCGACCCCGGCCAGATGGTAATGCAAGAGTAGGGATATCCCTGTCTTGGCGTAGATCCCCACTATATCACAGTGGTGTTTGGGACATCTGACATACTGAGCCTTTGTAACGGATAAGTTAACGAAGAGAACTGTAAAGCGATGTATGGCGATAGGGAGAAGGGACAGGCGACGGAAGGCACTTCGAGGGGTTTTCTAAGGCCAGTTTATTCACTTTTATATCCATGCTGATCGAATCTCAAGCTACTTCTCTTCCCTAAAAGCCGCGAATCCAGGGAACGTCAAGCATCAGCGATGTGGGACGGCCGCAGGGGTGGAAATGAATCTAGATCTGGCCAATGAAGCCTGACTATCCAACCTTTCGAATTGGGGTCTTTTACAGGTTGGCATCGACTGCAATAATCTCTCTCTTCTCTCTTTCCCTTTTCCCACACAGCTCCTTTCAACACTGCAACCTTACCTTCACTCGACGGTTTCCTCTTTCGAAGCATGCTGGTCAGATCGTGAATCGACGATACTCCCGCCCGCCCAGCTGCTACTCGACTTGACCCGACCAGACTCGATTCGCATCGACGCTTCGCTGCCTCAATCTGGGAACCTGCAGCAGATACTATACGCCATGGCTCCCAACAACAGCAGTTCGTGTCCCCTTTCGCTATAGCCCCACCAATCCCAAAAGCACTGCGCAACCTGCAAGAATCCCTTATCCTGTGGCTCCCATCATCAGTCCAGTCCAGTGTCGTGGCACCGAGAGCTAACTCGAGCCGTCATGGTTAAACAGAAGAAGCCGCCGCCGAGTGCGTCTCGGAAGATGCCTTGCAACATCTTAAGACGTATCAATACTCCGCTGTCGACAAGTCGCCCGTCTCCTATTACATCCTGCGCCCATACGTACGTCTCAGCCAACCTAGCCAACCCAATACATGCACTTGCGGCCCTCCCTTGGCCGAGCCAGCTTGCTCTCCACGCTGAAGTCCCAGAGCTCATACGAAAACTCACCAGCTAACAACATCTCTCTGCGCGACAGTGGAACTGGGCTGCCGGTTTACTGCCAGTATGGCTGGCCCCCAACATGGTCACCCTGATCGGCTTCTTCTTCATCTTGGCCAATATTGGTCTCCTCGTTTTGTTCGTGCCAGACCTAGTAGGACCGGTAAGTCTGCCCTTTCTCCTGAGGCCAACGCAGTGAAGAGGGGCCCAAGCCGAAGCTAACCGATGCGCTGCAACACCCACAGGGGCCATCATGGATCTACTTCAGCTTTGCCCTCGGCCTCTTTATGTACCAGACCATGGACAATATAGACGGAAAACAAGCGCGCCGGACGGGGACATCCAGCGGTCTCGGTGAGCTGTTCGACCACGGCATCGACTCTTTGAACTGCACACTCGCCTCCCTCCTCGAGACCGCCGCCATGGGACTCGGCTGCTCTAAGACGGGCGTCTTTACCGCCCTTTGCCCTTGCATCCCCATGTTCTTCTCCACCTGGGAGACGTACCACAGCCATACACTGTACCTGGGTTACATCAACGGTCCGACCGAGGGTCTGCTCATCGCGGCCTCTATCATGGCCCTGTCGGGGATATACGGTCCTCAGATATGGACCACGCCCGTGGTTGAGGTTCTGGGAGAAAACTACACCTTCGGCTATGCAGACCAGCTTGGCGACCTTGCTGTGCGTGATGTCTGGGCCCTCACGATCATAGGAGGATTGTTCGTCCATGTGCCTGGGTGCATCAAGCACGTGGTCGAAGCCCGTCGCAAGCAGAAGCTCCCGATCGCGCCCGTGTTCCTTGAGTGGACGCCCATGCTCGTCTACACGCTCAGCATCGGGTTCTGGCTGTACAGCCCCCACTCGACCCTGCGCAGCGAGAACCACCTGGTTCTTTTCTGCCTGACCATGAGCTTCGTCTTCGGCCGCATGACCACCAAGATGATCCTGGCGCACCTGACGCGCCAGCCATTCCCCTACTGGACCGTCATGCTGTTCCCGCTGGTCGGCGGTGCCATCCTGGGCAATCTGCCGCGGTTCGGCCTTGCCCCGGTGTCGGCCGGTGTCGAGCTCATGTACCTGCGCGGATACTTTGTGTTCGCGACAGTGGCTTACTCCCGGTGGGCGTTCCTGGTTACGGGTGCTATCTGTGACTATCTGGGGATCAACGCATTGACGATCCCGGCCGCGAAGACGGCCGAGAACAGGAGGCGAGAGGCGGCTGAGAAGAGGGGTAGCTTGACAAATGGCACGACTGCCAATGGAAAGAAGGCGCAATAGGAGCACGTCGGGGTGGCTGTGATTGGTGGAAGAGACGTCACTGTTTTGTCGTGGCGGAAGAACCAGAAAGTGCGGGTTGTCTGAACCATAGGGTATCGTATATCCTTCATCGGTACCATCAAGCGATCGACACAGCATTCTTTAGACAGTCTAGAGCGTTGGTAAGGTCTCCTGGGGGAAACAAAAGGCATGGGCGGGACAGGGGCAGGGGCAGGGGCAGGGGCAGGGTTGGGCTAGGATACGAGCCGAAGAAAAAAAGTACCGTATATAATGATATTGCATCGAGGGCGGCGTTGAGATGGCAACGGGCCGGGGTAAGGCCCTCGAATTTTTAGAATACAAATGCATCGTTGCATTGATTAACCTGTAACAAACGACCGAGCCCGCGGATCCTACTACTGTTGTCGGATACCACCAATTTCTGCGCCTACCACCTCGACCTGCTCGATCTTCCCCTCCGCCATCCGGACGACTACATCCTTGCCGCTCCTCATCACGCCCCTGACAGCGTTCAGCTTGTGCGTCACCATTACGACGGTGTGCCCGTTGCGAACAAACTCCTCGCTGATGATATCATGTATCTTGCTCTCAGTCACGGGGTCCAGAGACGAGGTGACCTCGTCGAGAAGGATGATCGGTCTCGCTCCTGCCCGTTCGGAGTCCGAGTAAGGCTTCGTCGTCGACAACGACGACACCGGATCGCACAGGATGGATCTCCGCACAAGTGCGCGGGCCAGGGCGAGGAGTTGCGTCTGGCCCGCCGAGAGCGCCGGCAGGGACGAGAAAGGTCTACCGAGGATGTCTTCTTCTCTTTGTTTACCTTTCTGTCCTCCTCCTCCTCCTCCTCCTCCTCCTCCTCCCCCCATCATCATCTTATTGAAGGCGGTCTTTTCGATATCTGTATTAGCCCCGACGGCCAGAACACCCCACAGACCCGTCCGCTTCAGCGCCGCGACGAGCACGGCCGGGCGCGCCCTCATCTCCGGGTCGAGGTTGAACTTCAGACTCGCGTGGGGCATGAAGAACGGCTCCTGGGCGACGGTGATGAAGGCGTCTTGCCGGATTGTGCGCCTCGAAACCGGGGCGGTGTCGATCTCGTCGACGGTGATGACGCCGTCGGTGGTGTTGAGAAGCTTGAGCAGGGCGAGCAGGAGGGATGACTTCCCGCTGCCGGTCCGGCCACATATGACGACCGTCTGGCCGGCTTCGATGTCTAAGTCTATATTCCTCAGCGCAACGGCTGTTGGGTTGTAGGCGGCTGTTACATCCTTGAGCTGGATCCTCCCCCGCGCGGGCCAGTTGTCCGGCCGGCGCAGCTCGTCATACTCCTCCTCCTCACCCGGCTTGTCCTCCCGGGGAGTCAGGGCCTCGACTTCCTTCAGCCGCGCGACAGCGCCGAGCGAGATCTCCAGCTCAGTCCACGACTCGACCAGCCGCAAGAGCGTAGCGTTGGCCACGAGGATCATGTTCAGCGCGAGACCGACCTGGCCACCGGTCGTAGACCCCCGATGCGACACGGCAAGCCGGACGGACGCCACGGCTATCCCGGCGACGAGCAGGTCCAGCACGACGCTGAGCCACCTCTGCAGACAGAGGAGCAAGTAGGACGGCCGCTGGTACCCATCGAGAACACCAGACGCACCCTCGCCGTCGTGCTGCCCCGCGACGGCACCCTGCCACCCAAACGCGCGGATGGTCGCGGCGCCCTGGACGGCCTCGAGGAAGCCCGAGACGATGCCGGCGCGGGACTCTAGCTCTAGGAGGCGCAGCTGGCGCGACGTGCGGAGGTATACCCTCTGTACAAGGTAGACGACCGCCGCGCTGAGGGGCAGGGAGAGGGAGAGTGTTGGCTGGGAGACGCAGAGGAGGATGGTTTGGTTGAGGAGCTTGAAGGCCTGGACGCTGAAGGAGGAGGCGGCTGGGGCAAGGGTCTTGTCGATCAGTTGGATGTCCTGGCCGAAGCGGTTGAGGATGGTGCCTGTGTCGAGGTGGGAGAAGTAGAGGAGGGGCGCGGAGAGGATAGTTGTTAGGAGGCGGTGGTGGAGGGTTAGGCCTGAGGTTGGGGCGACTTTCAGGATGGTGGTGTACATCATCCCGTTGGTGAAGAGCCAGGCTATGATGAGGAGGAGGAGGTAGACTGCCATGTATAGGATCGTGGATGTGTGGGTTGGGGTGGAGGTGGGTTCAGTCCAGCGTTTCAGCCAATATTGGGGGATGTTGTTGAAGAATGAGCAGGAGGCTGTGCAGAATATCATGGCTACGATGTTGGCGATGCCTGCGGAGGTGAAATAGTAGCTGTATAGCGAGAAGTCGCCGTTTCTTCGGGAGAGATCCTGGGCCGCTGCGACACTCGTAGTGCTTTTGTCATCACGAGCCATATTATTCTTCTCAGGGTCCTTGATGTCTGTTTTGAGATCTCCGTCGTGGGAATGGATGATCTTGTCAATAAGAGCGTCATCCTTGCGGAGCTGCTCCCATCTTCCCCTGTCTTTGATTGTACCGTCTGCCAGAACGATAATATCATCAGCAAGGCCAAAGTACCGCGTTGCCGTAGTGATCCAGAGGACCGTCACTCGGTTTTTCCGAAGGATCCCAGAAGGACCCAAGAGATTCTCGACGACATGAATTTGAGTCTTCTCATCCAGGGCATTGAGGCTATCGTCCAGTATCGCCATATCATAGCGGGAGTATACGGCGCGAGCGAGTGCCACCCGCTGTCGTTGGCCTCCGGAGAGGTTCATACCATTGCTTCCCGCCATTGTAGCATCGCCGTGTGGGAGCAGTTCTATGTCTGAGTCTAGGCAGCATGCCCGGACTGTTGCTTGATACCAGTTCTCATCAAGGCTTTCATGGTCGGCGGCCGGGCCGCAGATAACCTCTCTAATGCTCTGGTTCGGCAACCAGGGTGTTTGCGCACAGTATGCTACTCGCCTGGGCAACAGTCGAACGTATCCCTGTGAAGGCGAGAGCTCGCCCAGTATCGCCCTCGCAAGCGTTGTCTTGCCTGAGCCCACGGGCCCAGTGCAAATCGTGATGGTGCCTTGACGAAGTTCTAAGTTGATGTCTCGAAGAATTGGTTTGTTCCCTCTGGCGCCTGAAATAGTAACAACACTGAGTTGGGCATCCACGGGGCTGTGATGTGCCGTGATGGCCGGGTTCCTTGAATGTTTGGACATATCGACTGCTCGACTTGGGTCATTATCATCCAATAAATACTCCTGGATTCGCTCGAAGCTCGCGTAGGAAACAACAGCCCTGGGAATGATGGTCATGATCATATTTGCTGGATGGGTGATCATAGAGAGAACAGCAACCGTGGTGAAAGCAGTCCCTGCGTCCAGCACTGCCCCACGAAGCATTGCCAGTCCGGCATATAAGACGATTGTGAGGACCGGGGCAAACATCCCCAACGCGTTTGCTGCAGACAAATTGTCAGAAAGCTTGCTTCATCCTGGATCAACGGAGGTCGAGGGGGAGGGTGCTTGCTTACCACTGGCGTTGTACGCAACCATCAGCCATCTCACTCCCCTTGCAGCGTCCATCTCCTGTCGGCGGAGGTCTTCAACGTGGTCTACCATAGCTTCTTGGAATCCGAGCATTTTTATATTCTTGATTGATGCCAGCATAGAGCTCGTGGCCGATATGCGCTGCTGCGTTGCTGTGTTCCACTTGCCCTGTTCTGCTTTCAAATGCTTCGTTACGTAGCGACTCATCTGCGAGCAGACTGACTTCTACATCAGCAAAAGGATAACAGAGTAAGGAAAAATAGAATTTATAAGGAGCAAATACTTACAAAAGATGAGAACAAAAGGGACTGGCCACAGCCATCCGACTTCTCTTGCCAGTAGCATTGTACCAACAATGACCTCGACGAATTGGGCCCATGTCTCGTGGAACATCTCCGCTGACTTCTCTACATTGTTCATATCGTTGCTAATCAATGTGACCACCTTTCCGTCCTCACTCTCGCCGTTACGAGCGCTGAGAACTCGATGGTGGAGAAGACTGACCATTGCGCCCCTGATCATGACTTCGAGACGGTTCAGGCGGTGCTTGTAAATTGAAGTGGAAACCTGATTATGGCATGTAAGCAGGAGTTAAAGCATGCATCCAGTATGAGACCTACTGCCATGCCCATATAGATAATTGACGCAGTGACCACAATCCAGTACCCGTTGAGCCTTTCATCCTCCTCAGGTGACGATGTGACGAACCGGATAGCCCGGCTTATGAGTAGCGGCTGTGCGAAACGGAACACAATCACAAAGATTCTTGGAACAATGGCCGCTAGGAATGGTGTTTGGAGGCATTTTAAGAGTACACGAGGTACAGTGGCCCCATCCTCTGGCTTTGCTACGATGCATTGTCAGCTTAGAGACAGCTTCCAGAATGAGTGGTGGTAGGAGCAGACACGAACCTCTCTGATCCCAAACGCGCAGAATAGTCTGTCTTATATTCCTAGAGGACAGGTAACGGTCAAGGAGAGGGAGGTCGTCCTTCTGAAGGATCTTGCGATAGCCTCGGACAAGAACTTGGTTGATCCAAAGGAATAGAACGCGCCCAATGGGACCCTTAGTGGCTTCCGGTGGCTCACGTTTGTACGCATCGAGAAGTATGTCTCTCTTGCTTAGACATTCCGTTGTCAGGATGAACAGACCATCGTATCCATCCATACCTGCCCTTATTCTTCCGAATTTTACCGGGAATGGTATCGGAGCAGTGACCCAGATCACAGAAAAAACGAATTTAGCTAACCCGTAAGTGACGACAAGGCCGGATGGACGGAGTGATCGTCGCTGTGCGCATGCTGATAGCCAAACCAACCCAGGAGATGCAACGAAGTCAAACGTGATTGCGAGGTCAATGGCTGTAAATGGCCAACCTTGAATAACATCTTTCACTCGCAAAAGCACCAATAAGAGCCGCCCAACAGCATAAATAAGAAATACGACCTGGTTGCAAAAGTGAGGGTCAATGCAATCGTTCTCCAAACTTTCTTACTGGGCAATGAATGGTTGGCCTTGAAATAGAAACAAATACCTACGAATTTCCCTATGTTTTTCCAATGTTTCTGAACCTTGACTGTTGAGCGTCGTAGTGGACGAAGACTGAAGGGTAGTAAGAGGAGGAAGATGACATTGCAAGCGACTGAGAGGAGCGGCAGCCACAATGTTGTTATACATGAGGAGGACATCATACTGGCAGGGTCACTGGTTCCTATCAGCCTTTGGATTCTTACAGAGAAGGGGGAGTATTACGTGAAGAGAAAGCCCTGACGGATGAGATTTAGCCAGTTGGCAAACGAGGGGTCGGAATAACACATCCCCGACTAGACGCACAGTAATCTGTACCCCTGTCAAACCACAGCCTTCTCACCAAATGGACCAGTAAGAAATGTTTAGAGTGAGATACGCTGCTATTTCTCTGAACTGTATGGTTGATTGGTTGAAGAGACTGTCTGTGAGGGTGCAACTGCTGCTGTGAAGGAGTGAAGGGCTTGCACAATGTGAGATACCGGAAGGGATGTTGATATATGCAATTATATACACCTTTACAGCCACGCTGCACTCACCGAGCAGTGATAGATGATGACAATATGAAAAGAAATCTAGGTCGACTTTAAAAATTGATCGATCTATATAACTAGGTACTTCTTGTTGCAGCAGCCAGCCCAACGCTGTTCCAGGATCCGTCACTCTGTCGGCAACATTCACTATCCCATGCCGGACACCTAGGTACTTCGTATATACTATGTAATGACCCTTCCACTCTTTCAACTTCAGTAATCTAAAGGTGATATTCCTCGTAATTACATCGGCCGTCCGTAACCTTATGATAAACCGTGATAACAAATTACACTTCTTCGAACCTCTAAAATTTGTGATAATGGGAACCTTCTTCATTATCATAGTCTAAAGTTGTGAAACTAAAGAAATCCCTTCCATGGATAAATCCTCCAAATATTTATATCAGTTAACCTCTATTGTCGTGGAACAGGTCCAAGTTTTCGCGTAAGATTCATGCACAAACAACATGCGAATTTGGTCCCCATTCCTTGGTCTCAAGGTCCGATTGATAAATTATTTGGTCAGCTTGATAGTATCAATGAGTATTAGCATGGAAAATGGCCACGAATTTCCCTCTATGTTTTCCAAGAGGTGCTCAGGACCTCATTCGGTTCCGGGCTGATACCAGATTGTAATCTGATCATAAGCATGCCATTTGTGTAACTGTGAAGTGATTTCTCCTATAAGCTTCCGTATGAAATCTTACTAGCTCTAATATCTTCGTAATGCGTCTGTTGCCAGAGACACTATATCTAGGTGGTGGCTCTCTGATTTCCTATATCAGCCATCTCAATACCCTAGGGTACACACCGAGCTCCTTGCCTTGCATGATCTCCCCTGCACCCGGTTCTCTGTCGCTATACCTACATCTTCACTCGGCTTGCTATGACTGATATACCAATATCACATTGTCACAGCGCCTCGACCTGCAAAGTCTGTCCTCCCCGGCTAGTTCGACGGCTTACTACTTCTGACTTTCTATCACGACTTTCGTTCCTTGTTTGCTGAATGCGGATCTCGATGCTTGTCAACAGACCCGAGTAATTTCCCGGTCCAATGAGTGCCATTGACAGAACTCCAAGGACAGTGCTCGTGATCTCTTACCCAGGGATATTCGTTCTGGCGTATGTGGCTAGCTAGCGATCCTGCGGCCGCTGAACGCCTGTATAATGCGGAAACTTGGTTCGAGTACAGTCTGAAGCCATGAAGTGGAGCATGTGAGCTATTCGGAGCATGTGTCACGCGACTTGCGTATTACTCACTTCAAAATCGCATAGCGTATCACTTTAATATCTTCACGATCCGTGTGTCACTTGGCTGAAGCCACTCAGCAAGCTGATCACTAAATATTTCATCACTTGCACTAGCTGACAGATTATATCAATCCAATAAGCAACTTGATCACTCACGTCAGCCAGAGTCCAAGAAAGTATTTCAAATCACATCACATTTCGCAATCCAATCTTCCTGTAATCGGAACCTTTACAAGAGCTGGAGACCCCTCGCTCAAGGTTCGTGAGTATAAATAGCCATCTTACCGTACCACAAAATGGGTATCACTTGTCTCGAGGCCGCTCACCTTGCCCTACCACGGTGTTCCCTTGTGATTACTGAACGATACAGGAACCCATTGATATAACACTCACACAAAAAACAGAACAAAGAGCCACTATACTACCCCACTACCGCAACAATGACCTCCAAATCTTCCGACGGTCCAAGGGCTGTACACGACGAATATGAATTCATCGTCGTGGGCTCAGGTCCAGGAGGCGGGCCACTTGCCGCCAACCTCGCCCGCGCCGGACACAAGGTGCTCCTTCTCGAAGCAGGCGATGACCAGGGTCAGAACCTACACGCGAAGATCCCCGCCTTCTTCGGTGTCTTCGAGGAAGACGCCTCTCAGCGCTGGGACTTCTTCGTCAAGCATTATGACGACCCCAAGCAGGCCGCCAAAGACCCCAAGATGACCTGGCAGACACCGGACGGCGGCGTCTTCGTCGGCACCGATCCACCAGCTGGCTCGAAGCAGCTGGGGATTTACTACCCCCGTTCGGGTACCCTCGGCGGGTGTGCCGAGCACAATGCCCTCGTGGGTGTGCTTCCTCCTGCGTCGGACTGGGACTATATCGCAGAGATCACCGGCGACAAGTCCTGGCAATATGACAACATCCGACCTCTCTTCCAGCACCTTGAACGGTGTGGATATCTGCCCCCAGACACACCAGCCCATGGCTTCCACGGCTATGTCGAGACCAACTTGGCCGATGAGTCTACCGTGAAGGCTGCTGACCCTATCATAGAAAGGGCGCTTGCAGTCCAGGGGTCAGACGGTTTGATCCGGGATATCAATTCTTCATTCCCAGAGAGCAAACCAGGCGTGTACCTTCCGGCCATGACAATGACTAAAAACGGTCGTCGGTCCAGTGCACGAGACTATGTGGTGGCAACCTCGAACGCAAGGGATGAGCATGGCAACAAGAAATATCCCTTGACAGTCAGCACGCATAGCCTTGCCACTCGTGTCATCTTTGACGAGTCGCAGCACAGAAGCAAACCTAAAGCCATTGGAGTCGAGTTCCTTCAGGGGAAGAGCCTTTACAAGGCCGACCCGAGGTTCAATTCGAAGTATGCTGGCATTAAAAAGGAGGCGTACGCATCCAAGGAGGTGATCATAGCTTGTGGAGTGTTCAATACGCCGCAGCTGCTCAAGCTGAGTGGTGTGGGACCCAAGGACGAACTTGAGAAGTTCGGCATTGATGTCAGAGTCGATCTGCCGGGCGTGGGAACGAACCTCCAGGACAACTACGAGTTCAGTGTCATAGGCCAGACGCAGACATCCCTCTCTCCGTTCGCCGGAGGGACAGGCCTCACTGCCGGGGACCCTCTGTTCAGGAAATGGATCGATGGTGGTGGCCCATATGCCAGCAACGGGTAAGTTTGTCTTGATCATAAAATATCGAGTCTGGAGGCGATTTGCGTTCCAGCTGCTGACTGAGGACTTTTACCAAAATAGAGTTGCCACAACTGTTCTTCACTCGACCAGTGTCGCGGATGATCCAAAGACACACCCAAACCCGGACATCCTCATGTTCGGAATCGCTTTGGCCTTCACGGGCTTCTATCCAGGATTCTCCCAAGCCATTGCCACCAACCCAGATGCCTGGACGTGGGATGTGCTGAAGATCGGTTCCAGAAACACCGCCGGTACAGTGAAGCTCAGGTCCAAAGACCCTCGCGATGTCCCCGAGATCGACTTCCACTACTTCAAGGAGGGCGGGGATAAGGACCTGACGGCCATCTACGAGGGCGTCGAGCTCGCCCGCAAGATCGACGATGGCGTCAAAGGCTTCTCAGAGAGCACACCCGGTCCGGATGTCAAGACCAAGGCACAGATCGAACAGAGGATCAGGAACGAGGCCTTTGGTCACCATGCCTCTGGAACATGCGCTATTGGGGCTGATGATAACAAGGCGGCTTGCCTGGACTCTCAGTTCCGCGTTCGTGGTGTGGACGGCCTCAGGGTTGTGGATGCTTCTTCCTTCCCTCGTGTGCCGGGCTCATTCCCAACCTTGGCCATCTATATTCTGGCTGAGAAGGCCACCGCCCTGATTACGGGTAATAAGATCCAGGGTGGTGATGACAAGGTGCTGGATGGTGTTCGAGAGTTGGAAGTGCTTGAGGAGGATAGGCACGACAATGCTATTGTGTTCAAGCAGGCCCTGCTCTAGGGAGCTCATCCTGAGGATTTACCCTAGAGTATAAGACACTCTTTAATTACTGTTGTTATCTCCGAAGACTGCAAGCATGCTGTCCTGAATACTTGTGACCCTGATTTATGGGGGGTCTTGAGTCAGATTCTCCTGTTATTATCCAGTGTATAGGCTAACTTGGTAATTCCGGGTTTCGTATGTCAAACATTGTATCGCTTCTGGTTATCATTTGATGTTACTTCTCATGACAGTTAATACTTACACAGTATAGTATTGGGAGGGGGTGATCCTCCAAAACTAGCCCTAACCCTCTGAAATCGCTGCCAACATCAGGGAGCCAGGGAAGTCAGTCTCTGAAATCAATACCCTCTAGGCATGAATTACAGCTTCTAAGTGTGCATAAACCTTGTGGCAATGAAATTGTATCATGAGAAATCTATCCTATGATCCCCTATCATCAAATTCCGTCGTCAGCAAAGTGATTGTGGGTCCTCAAAGGCACTGGGCAAAAAAACCTACGTAGCCATTGGTCAGCATCATCTTGTAGGATGACTTCCCTGGCGTCCACAACATTTGGACATTTGAAACGAACCTTGCGCCCATCCACATCACAGCGCCATTCTTCTTCTGTGTCTGAACCACGCCGGAGACACCATGGCATCTCTACATATGGCTCTACCACCGCTGGGAAGCCCTCTGGGCCTGGCCCTGGCATTCTCAGTGCTCTGCATCGTACTCTACGTTGTTAACTCGTATATTGCCACGCCATACCCGAAGGGCATTGCGTTGATTAGGGAGCCGCCAGGCGCGAAACGCTTCAGCTGGAGGACCAGACTAACGTACTATCTCGATTGCCCTTCATTGTTCAGAGAAGCATATCATGAAGTGAGTTGTCAGGACCCTGCCACCGATGGTTGAATGACCCCTTCCAAGGCTTGGTGACCCCCTACCCGGACCTCAACCCTGATTTGTTTTGCAGTACGCCAAAAAGGGCAAACCAGTCATCATCCCCGGAATTGGTGCCCGGGCAGAGATCATCCTGCCCACCAGCTCCATGCGCTGGGCTCTGTCCCAGCCCGACGAGGTCATGAGCGTCGGTGACGCCTTTGCGGAGATTGACGGCGCCTACTACGGCCTGGGCACCGAAAAGCCTATCATCGACGGATGGCAGGGCATGCTCGTGAAGAAGGACATGAATGCAGTGCTCGAGAACATCGTGCAGGCGATGAACGATGAGCTGGGTGTGGCCTTTGATGAGTACCTCGGCACTGACACCGAGTCGTGGACGGAGATCGACCTGTTGGCCGTGGTTCGGAAGATCGTGAGCCAGGCAGCGAGCCGCTTCACAGTTGGGCTGCCGTTGTGCCGGAACAAGGCCTATCTCGATGCTAGTCTTGAGAGTGTCGATAGACTTGTCATCAATGCCGGTGTGTCCACTGGCGTGCCTCCGGTTTTGCAGCCCATCGCTGGGAGGATGTCAGGATTGCCGGTGAGACTGTCTATCCGCAAGATGAGGAAACATTTCGAGCCGATCTATCTGAAACGTCTCGAAACGCTCAAATACGCAAAGGATGACCCGAATCACGAAGAACCCCAGGACCATCTGCAGATGATGCTGCGTTATGCAGAGAAGGAGCGGCCTCACGAGCTCCAGGATCTGGACTTGATGACGAAGCGGTTAGTTGTCGCGAATTTCGGCTCCATGCACCAGACCTCCATCCAGGTGACCAACATGCTCCTGAACATCCTCGGATCAGACGCCGAGTTCAACACCATCGCGGTGCTGCGGGACGAGGTATCACGGATCCTGGGCCCGAACGAGGGTCAAGGCTGGACAAAGGCGAAGGTTTCCAACATGATAAGGGCCGACAGCGTTGCAAAAGAGACACTGAGGCTGAATTCTTTCGGGGGCCGCGCCATCTTCCGCAAGGTCCTTGTCGACGGGGTTGTCACTGATGGTGGCATCGAGTTGCCCAAGGGGTGCATGATCAATTTCATGAGCCAGCCAGCCCATATGGATGAGGCGACTTATGAAGACGCGCAAAAGTACGACCCCTTCCGTTACAGCCGAGTTCGTGAGGCTGCTATGAACGGGGAGGGAGAGAGGGATGGAGGACAATCCAAGGGCGGCTCGCTGAGCTTCGTGTCTACGTCACCGGATTACCTACCGTTCAGCCATGGGAGGCACGCATGTCCTGGACGGTTCCTGATTGATTTTGAGCTGAAGATGATCATTGCTTACGTACTGATGAACTACGATATCAAGTTCCCGGATGTGTATGGTGGCAAAAGACCGGAGAACCGATGGGTGACGGAAGCGTATTTTCCACCTGCCGGCGTCAAGATTATGGTGAAGAGGAGGAAGGCTGTATGAGGAAATTCCTAGTCAAGTTGACCACAAGATTGGCATCGAATATTACCTTTTTAATCTTCATACCGCCTTCAATCTGGATATGCGCAGGGGTTGGACAAGATTGTGAAAACTATACTCGAGAACATTACTAGTAGAAGCATCTGTATATGAGTCCAAACTCCAGGCTTCTTTCTTCCCCAGAAACTACCCTAGGGTACCTAGGTATATTGCTGTATACCGTTCTTAACGGGGACAATGCATATCCCAAACACTGGCGTACACGAGCAGCAGTCACGCTAATATAGTCATCTAAATGGAAGGTGTTGGCCAGGTCGTCGTCGATTCAGATGGAAACAGCTAACTAGAGTCTAATGTGTTTCGATGTCGTCTTCAGAAAAGAAGCCACGATCAAGCTGGCTTCATAGCATTGCTAATTATTTATTTATTCAGCCACCGGCAGAACTTCCGTGCCTTTCTGGGTCGATTCCGGAACATTGGATGAGCTCCAGTATACCTTTTTCACATCAAACTTGGCCGCATATTAGTCTTATCGAAACCCACTTATTATATTCTCAGTTCAAGAAACCGCCCGACACAGGGAAGTCTTCGAACTGTATCATCTGGGAGAATCAGCAAGGCTCAACTGCTGGGTTCTGTATCTTCCGTCGACTCGCAGACCCGATTATCCGTCTCTTCACGATAAAAATGGCAACGCCGACTCTCCCTCGATACATCTGGGGACGCGACATGCTGGAGGACGAATACAAGTGCTCGCTACACACGGTGGCTGGACAACGCTGCACGACTGTCAACCCGCCAACGATTGAATGTCGTACATGTGGCGCCGCCCATTACTGCAGTGATGCGTGTCAAGAATTGGACGCGAAGAGTGGCTAGCATCGCTTTTTAGACTTGAAGATCCAATCATTGGGGGTGGCAGCAGAGGTACACCTTCCGCACCATCTGGCATTGGAGTCGCGAGATTATGCATCAAGAAAAGCTCTTGACCTGCTATTGGCCAACCCTGGTGACATCAACAGGGCGATGATTCCCGCTCTCTATTACCAGTTGCGTCAGGAGGAAGACGCGCTCGATTTCATCGCAGAGGCATTCCAATTTCCAAATAAGACGAAAGCCGAAACCTACAATCTGCTTACCACCGAAAGACCTTCTCTGGAGCAGGTAATATCCATGGCTGGAGCCGGGCCGGCGGGGCTGACGTACGCGGCCGTTGTCACACTCATCAAAATGAATCGCTACCGGGATCTGGGAACCATTTGCCAAAGTTATCCTCGAATGGTACTCCCGAAGATGCCTGTCAGCAGTATGGACTCAGTCGGCAAGCCTGTTACAACCGAAGAAGCGGTGGAAGCCAAGAATGACTTCGATACTTTCCTTACTGCCGTTTTGAAGCGGCAACCAGATTTTTGGCCGGCGCTTTTGCAGGACATTTCTCGCTTTCATCACTTTCGCGAGGACTACATGGCCGGTGACCCTAAAGCAATCGAACATTGGGAACACGATGCTGTCTCTCCCAGGGCACCATCTATCAGCCCCTGTTCATTGGCTTTCCCGGCGTGGGTAAGTGAATGCCACGAAACATAGAGTCCCTCCCCTCTCATATGTTTCTAGAGTGCCGAGACATCTTCGGTATGGGAGCAACACAGGCTATCTCTTAGATCATATCTCGACACTCCTCATTTTCCTCTTCTGAGCAAATACTAACTTGCTTCTCGAAGTGGGCTGCTAGCGCACCTGCGCCAGTAAGTTCCGCGGAGTTTCTGCTTCACGTACTTATGGAGGAACACGGATTTCATCTTCAACCACATGCCCAGTCTTGAATATTTGGTCGCTGCACAACAGGGACACTTGGGGCCTCATCCGTCGGGGTTTCGCGGTCAGGCGCGGGCTGGGAAAGGTGTTGAGCGGATTAGGTTCTTTAAAGAAAAGGAAGCGAAGGGTTTTGTTTTTTGTCCGGATCAGCGGAGTCGATTGAAACTGCCGGAACTCGTGGCATCAATGACTGTATGAGCAGTTGAAGCTTGTACGTTGGGCCATTGAATAGGTGTCTTTGAAATTCGATGTTGTCCGAATAAGCTTTGAGGGAAAACCCACTTTCGAAGGTTGGCCTGTGCCCGCCGTTGAGATCCGGGGAAGAGTAAAAGGGCCCAAGCTTCCCGGGGCCCCGAACCTCGGCTTCATCATGTCGAGCTCGGTTCAACCAGTCTCCCCATCGCTCCATCTCCACCTCCACCTCCATCTCCAACGAACAACACCACACCCTCCTCCTCTCTCGGTGAAGACTCTTCCATGATAATACCCATACCGCCTCATCCTCAAATGCACAAATCCCCTCCACAGCCTCGGCCCCGGTCCTTGATCCCCAGATGACCAACCCGACCTTCGCCCAGGCGCAGCAGCGCCTGGCCGAGCGCCGCCAAGCACGCGAAGCCCAAGCACGCGCCCGCCTCGCCGCCGAGACATCCGCCTCCGAACTGCGCGCCCGCATATCCTCCCACCCGTCGCCCCTACTCCGCAGCCTCGGCGGCGGCGCCCTGTCGCTGTGGGACACGGTCTCCTCGCGCGAGGGCACGCGGCCGGCCTTCCGCGTGGGCCAGGTCGACGCGGAGCTGCTGGACGAGGAGCTCGTGCAGCTGCTGCGGGACCAGGTCGGCGACGCGCTGAAGTACGTTGGCGGTCTGGGGAGCAATCTGAAGGATGACTGGGCTGCGGAGATATTGTTGGTGTTGAGGGCTGCGCTGTTCAAGTTGACGGTCTGGGACCATGATGCTACGTATGGTGCCGCGCTGCAGAACCTCAAGTTTACAGATGCGAGGCGGAGTGGGCCGGTGCTGGTACCGCCGACTAAGCTGCAGAAGTCGTTGTATGGTCTGGTCACGGTCGGGGGCAAGTACGCTTGGACGAGGCTGGAAACTTGGTTGTTGAACCAGGATAACGGATTTGATCCGCCTAGTCCAAGGGCGCAGAGGCTGTCGCGGCTTACTTCGGTGGCGGAATCAGTCCATGCTGTAGCAGCGTTTGCGTCTTTCTTAGTGTTCCTGTTACACGGACGATATAGGACGTTGCTGGACAGGATACTACGGATGAGGCTGGCACCGCCCACGAGCCAGGTCAGCCGGGAGGTCTCGTTCGAATACCTGAACCGGCAGCTGGTCTGGCACGCATTCACCGAGTTCCTGTTGTTTGTCCTACCCCTGATCGGCATCAACAAGTGGCGAAGATGGCTCAGCCGGACCTGGAGGAAAACAAGGAAGGCCATCTCGGGCGGCGCCGATGCCGATGCCGATGCTGAGGAGAAGAAGGGCGAGTTCTCCTTTCTTCCCGAGCGTACATGTGCCATATGCTACCAGGACCAGAACTCCGCCTCGTCAGAGCAGGAGATCCTGGCGGCCGCGGCATCCAGTGGTGTCGTCGGCTCGGCACAGACTGATATTACGAACCCGTACGAGACTATACCGTGCGGATGCGTCTACTGTTTTGTATGTCTTGCTACGAGGATAGAAAGGGAAGAGGGCGAAGGGTGGACTTGCCTCCGATGTGGAGAAGTGGTCAAGGAGTGCAAGCCCTGGAGCGGAGACGTGTTGGAGCCTCCGATCAGGTCGCCTACGACCAAGGCGGTTATGTTTGCGGATGATGTAAAGGACGCTCCTACGGAAACAGGGAGTTCCCAGGCTGACTACGTCGATGCTGTTGAGGACATGGCCGAGTCGACATCTACCATTAAGGCACGTAGCAGTAGCGAGGGTTCTGACAATAGTGGCTCTGAGGAGTACGATGAAGAGGAAGGCGAGCTGGGTAACGATCTTCTCTAGCTTCTTATTGACGTAAATATATAACGATGCCCCTTTGAAGATTAGTCTGAGATCGTACGCATATCACACGTCCCGACGTATCCTTCTACCTTTCTTCACCTCCTGTACTATATTTGGCATTGATCCCGTGACTCACAGACCATTCGACTACATATGCATGCACACTATGTATGTTGGTTCACAGCTGTGCGCCGAATGAACCATGTCAGCATGTATGGTCATGTCATACTGGGCATTGTGGAGCTTGTTGGTGCCCCCTTCTTGCATCATGCAAGATGTGTGGTGCTTGAACCAACAAGTCAATGGCGAGTGCACTGGAGTCCAAAAATCCTGCGCAAAACGGTACTGGGGCCCAGGATTACAAATATGCCGTCAACCTCCACATTATCTGTAGTTGCCGTCGCCAGCTGGCATAACGAGTCCTGGCTTACGTCCCCCTCCCCTTCCCTCTCCCTCTCCCTCTCCCTCTCCCTCTCATCCACATCCACATCCACATCCATATCCCCGTTTCTCTCAGTCTATTAGAATATCTTGAGCCCAATCATTACGATGTCTTCCACTCAACCCATCATAGTCCTCGTCCCCGGGGCTTCGACTCCTCCCAAGGCATATCACAAACTCGTCAGCCTCCTAGAAAGCCCCCCATACAACTACACCGTGCACATTCCCGCGCTCGCCTCTAACAACGGCGCCCAGCCCCCCAATACCTTCGAGGCCGACGTGGCGGGCGTGCGATCAGTAGTCGAGCCCCTTGTCACCGCCGGGAACCAAGTCTTGATGGTGATGCACTCGTACGGAGGCGCGGTGGGCTCGAGCGCCGCCGCGGGACTCAGCAGGAAGGACAGAGAAGCTGATAACCTTCCAGGCGGCGTGGTGCATCTTCTTTACCTCGCTGCGTACATGCTAACGAAGGACCAGAGCGTGTGGGACATCATGGTGCTATGTGGTGGGGATAGTCCCGAGCGGAAGGCACTGGTCGATTTACGGGAGGACGGCACGTGGCTTCCTAAGGATGCTGTATGGGGGCTGTATCACGATCTTGAGCCTGAGGACCAGGAGGAGCAGAAGGCTGGAATTACGCCACAGTTTTTGGCCGCTTTGATGGGCAAGGCGACGTATGAGGCCTGGAGGGATATCCCGAGCACTTACGTCTATACGACCAAGGATCGTTGGGTGCCGCCGGCTTTTCAAGTGAGTTTCCCTCGGGTTGCGTGGCGGAGCACATGTGTGATATTAATTTCGGGCTGTAGGATGCCTGTCTGGCCAATGCAAGAGATGCGGGAGTACATGTTGATGTTCGCACATTTAATTGCGCACACTCGCCGTACGTAAATCATCGTGAGGAGATCGCTGGTTTAGTGGCCAAGGCGACGGGCTCCTTGCAATAGGACTCGGAATGCGTATTGTAGAATATTGAACAGGAAGGGGTTTTTACTACTGCTGGTCATCATGAGCACCAGCAATCCCATGTTTTCATATGAGGCCTTTAGGTACGACTGAGGGTGTATACCTAGGTATGAGAGGGATTATGTCTAGACATTCCTGGGACTATAGAAATACAATCCGGGCTGTTCCCGCAGAACCAAAGGCAGGCCTTGCCGAGAAATGGAACGTAAATATGTATAGGTATACCCGCGCCTTCATACACCTTGCATACTGGCCGTAGTCCAGACCGTTGCAATATAAGGTTCATGCAGAACTAGACATATTAGGCACACGACATATTGCTACCTTATCGGCGCCAAACGCGGTCCCAAAACCTGCTTTCCAGGTCCTCAGTAATAAAATACTGTGAAAGATGTAGCCGAATTGAAGTCTAGAAGATTCGCATCATGACGCTCGGAAGAGAAAGGCCATCTGGGTGACGATACCAATCAACCTCGGGAGTAAGACACAGTAATCACATTTTTACTGGCGCCCTTCATGCTCTCAGCTCATCGAGCTTGGGTGGAGTGGTCCAGTTGCAGGAAGCACTTGAATTGATCTCATGTATGCATTAGGTTAATGTCATGTCCAGTATATGGACGTCTGGCTGGTATGATAAAGCAGTTAATGAGTCCATCCAAGGCCAGAAAGCTTCAGATATATGGCACCATTCATGGGATCACATGCCAACTATGCATACGTACCTAAGCTCTGAAAGTCCTCTGGAACGGTCGCACCCGTTGCTCCCATAACAATAGACCCCGCTAGAAACAGTTGAGGGCTGGGGTCGTTCAGGCCGCTTCAATGTTATCTTATCACAATCGCCCCCTGTAAGTCTCCGATCGGCAGGCCCTCCAACTGGCAGTGTCCACCGGCCAACACTGGCACTCCATCAGATGATACAAAATACACCCCGATGGCATCCACCTGCTTCCAAAGTTTCCGATCGCTCTCCACCAATTGTTCAACGCACGGATGACTCGTCTGCTACTCACCACCAGAAGGGGGGTCGCCTAAGAACTTTTCCCCCAAGAAGGAACTCGTCGCTCTCACCGTTCTCGAAATAAAAACACTGCCAATAACAATCCCTTTATGATGCGACCTTCCCAGCTCTAGTCACGCCTGCGAAGGTCCAGCACCAAACTCATCCCCGATATGCCCTCCTTCTTCTCCTTCGAGCAGGGCAACGAGACGCGTCCGCGCTACCCAACCGATACCTCGCCCTTGCTCGGCCGCTACCGTGCCGTGCCGCGGCACCCCGAAGGGAGAAGCCAGCGGAGGGGGAGCCTGGGCTTACTGACGCGCGAATCATGGCGCGGGAGCGTGCACATCGGTTACGGCGCGTCGGCGCTGCTGGCTACGGGCCTGGACGACGATGATGATAGTGATGATGACGATGATCCATATGGTGATTATGATGACGATAGGGGGAAACGCTTTATGGCGTGGTGTCGGAAGAGGTGGAAGGGGATAAATGACCTCTGGATCACGCCCACGCAAGGTGCTGTGAAACGCGTCTCCAGTACTTGGTATTCGCGATGGTTCGTGCTCGTGGTGCTCCCAGCCGCGTTGGCTGTAGGCTGGTGCTCCATACCTTTCCCTCAGTATCCGCTGAGTGATGACGACAATGGCCTTAGTAGTCCCGGAGACGATGGTGGTCGACGCAAACTTCCCGGTCACGGTGAGGCAAAAGTCCGAGTCAACTTCTGGTTCTTTCTGTTTGTCTACTACGCCTTTTACAGCCTTACTGCATTGATCTGGATCACAAAGGTATTCAACCTTTACTCTCTGAACTGGTGGCCTTCGACGCTAGGCTTTCCGGTCACTATCTGTCTCATTGCGCTTTTGAGTACCGTTGGCCCGATCGTGCTGTACTATATACCCGAGGCGCGGTTCTTAACGGTGCACAACACGGTATGGATCACGTGGACGTTCTGCATCATGGCCGTACCTGTCATGATCGCGAGCATCATCCTACTGACGAAAGACCGACACATTGGACTGCGACATTCCCTTAGCGAAACACAGCGCATATTTACGTCCTCATGGTGGGCGGGAGACGACGACTTCGGCTCGTCGGAGACTAGGGCCAATGGCCGCCGGCGTCCTGAACACCCCTGGAACGAGCCGGAGAACGCGCTGAATATCGGGACGGCCGCCGATCAACCAGCCCCTACCAGGAGGATACCCGTCCGCCACAAGCATCGCTTCTTCCCGGCCTCCTTCGTGCGCTTCGTCTGGTTCTGTACGGCGCTATTCATCGGACTGCTCGCGTATGTGATAGGGGAGGCGTATGCCGAGGTGTATCTCCGGACGCTGCCGCACAACAGTTTGGACACGATAGTGTACGTGTACGGTTGGATCTCGACGGTGTGGCTGCTGGATGGACTGACGGGTTGGATTCTGGGTGGGAATCAGGGGGAGAGGGTGGGGAGTTATCCGTTGAGTTGGGTTTTTAAACTGTTCGTTGCCCCCCCTTTCCCTGTGACCGGGCAAAACTTGGCTGACTCTGCAACAGATACTTCATGTTGACTTACCAAACATACGTCCGCGCGCTTTACGCCCGCCTCCGCTCTCCTAGCCAATTCATCCTGCTGCAAGTCCTCTCCAGCTCGAGCCTCATCATCTTCACGCCCATTCTCCTGTCCGCGCCCTTCCACTGGCTCTTATCAGTCCTTGGCATGACCTCCCAATCATACGCGGCCTACCAGAAAGTCGGAGTCCGTAACGTGTTCATCCGGTTCCTGGCAGAAAACGCCTCGATGCTGTGCTTCCTAGGGTCGGTGGTGACGCTCCACTTCGGCGCCAACAAGCGCGTCTACCCCTACTTCAGCTTCGACGAGGACGACAAGTCTATCAGCGGGGACCCCTATCAATACACATTCGAGCTGACTTTCTACGCCTCGGCCGTGACATGGGCCTGTGAGCTCGCTGCGAGCTTCATCGTCGCCGGCCTGATCAAGTGGATCTATGGCGTCAACGTTGTCGCGGAGGGGAGCCTGGACCTGGCGGTGTGGCCGGAGTTGTTGCCGACCAGTGTTGTGGTTGTGCTGCATGTTTTGCAGAATATGTTGTTCTCGATTGTGAGACTGCAGTTCAAATGAGGCTGCTATTGTCATTACTGGTGGTGGTATTGGTTGGTCACGAGTGTGGAAAGCGGAATGTTACCGACCAGGAGCATGCTCGGCCCGACTTGCCTACCATGGGCGCGTGGGGGGCAACTGCGTGGAGTATCTGATATCGAGACTTTTCTCCGCCAACTCAATTCTTCGATCTTGCGGTGGAATGGGAGATGGTGTGGTCGGTGCCGCGCCAAGCGTGGCCTCCCCCAACACATACACATACACATACTCCGACGCTTAGCCGGTCAGCGTTGCGGTTCCACAACATATCCTCTTGGTCACCGACTTTACGGGAGCGGGGGTGTTCGGAGTTCCTAGCCGTCTTTTTTTCCATCCTTTTTCTTTTTGCCCTGCTTCGCGCTGTCATACATGCATGGCGGACAGGTGGGTTCGCATAATGATACCCCATACTCCCCCGGATTGGGCTTGCATGTTAGACAGCATATAGTTTAAAAAATCTTATCAGCCGTTCAACACTACATGCCGGGTGGCTCTGCAGTGTTATGTACAATATTAATACTTCCCGGGAATGGGCTTGGCTTGCTGCGAGTACCCGTTTCTTCGGAGGAAAGGACGGTAGGGAGGAGATAAGGGCATAGACCTCGTGAACTGTAATTACTTGGTGGTTTTCAACGAGCTTCAACTCGGACTAGTTGGTGATGATGATTCCTTGGCCCGTCAAGGATCGTGAATGGTGCCTGAGGCTTGCCAATCCATCCTCTCCAACTTCCATCTTAGCCTTTGTGGGCGGCTATGAGTAGCGTGTAAGCCAAACAACCGCCACGGGTGTGGGGATCTTTCCCTTGACAGGTATCAATATATGCAGATAGGGGAAAGAAAGAAACAAATGTTTCGGGCCATTGCAGTGTTCGCACACCGGCGGTGTGCCGTCATAGATGGCAGAGATTGTTCTATCGTGGGAGACTCGGACACCTGCAGCTGTTATCATGCAGTACACACGCGAGGTGCTCCCCCCCATGTACCAGACAAGACACCCCTCCTAGAGACGGCATACCGAGCACTGGGCCGTGGCTATTTGGCCGGACGCATTAGAACCCTTGTGGACAGGCCGTAAGCCACAACCCCCACCCTCTTAGTAAAGCCTATTAGTCCTTCATGAACAAGTGGATGGATGAGGAGTATCATGTTATTCCGACTTAAGGCACTAACTAGTACGGGAATAGTTACATCGACGGCGAGAGTTTGAACTGCGGTGAGAGTGACGACTTTTTAAGTATAAGGGGGTCAAGTTGCATATAAAGTACATGTACCGGAGCAGCTCCGCCCCACCCGTGAACTTCGACATATCGAACCGGGCCGGCTCGTATGTACGGCGCTGCGCCGGGAGGATCCACACCCCGGGCCCGGCGCCAATCGTACTCGGGAGACAGCGGAGGAACGGCTGGGGCCGCGTCGGTGGACCTTAAGCAGGAGCAAGATGCTCCGACATTCCCGGGCGCGTCTTCTCCACCGATCGACAACGGTGGTTCTTTAACTTGTGGCTGGTGCCCTGAAGAGACCTTCCTATAGGAGCGGATGTTCTCTGTCGAAGCGAAAACGGGGAAGAAAGGGAAAGAAAAAAAAAAAAAATAGTATGTACGTAGCAAGTGGGCTGCTGTCTGTCTTCTTGACATGACCGAGGGTCATGCATGTGCATGTCTGCTTCTTTCTAACTCATGCAAGTTGGAGATCCCCTTTTTTTTTTTTTTTTTTTTTTTGCTTCCTTCCCCCTTCTCAAACTGGCGGTGAGTCGTCAACAAAACATTGAGAAACATGTACTGTCTGGCATCGAATGGGCTGTTGTGGCGAGTCATATCGTGTAGAGGAGAGATCGGAGGGGGGCGCTGTTGCAAGGCTCATCCTCCCATTCCTAACCATAAAGCCATATAGAACAGAAGCTACTGCAGGGCGAAGTGGGATTTCCGGTCGTTAAGATCCTTGATGGCTGTGAGGAGGGACAAGGGCATGGAGACCATATCCCGTATCCCTCGTCTCACATGTCATGCCATGCCATACATCAAGACCGACTTGTTTCCTGCGCCGTGTCAGAATGTCTCCCAGCTCTGCGTGATATCGATAAAACTTCCAGACCAGCTCATCTGCTACGGGGACGCCTCACAAGACTAATTCTCCGGGGTCACGGGGGTTCGGTGTTGTTGACTAAGACGCGAATGAGGTTTGTAATAGGGAGCCTTCAACCTATCACGGCGAACATTTGAACTGGCTGGCATAGTATGATGTGCAGACAGTTCTAGACCAAAGGCCGGGCCAAGACCTGAAACGTTTCGCTCCCAACAGTACCATCCAGTCAGACACCCGGGCGAGGCCTGGGTTGAAAGCGACCGGACAGGGTTATATGAACTGATGCAAGCAAGCAAGCCACGGGAGATGCTGATAAGACAATGCGGCGTGGTACGTCACATACGAACGACAAGCCACTACCTATCGTTGATGCCGGACAACCGACTGGTCGCTGGTTTGTGATAAAGAGGATTATCTGATGGAGGGTGCCTTGATGGCCTGGGTATAGGCGGCTTACTGTGCTTTTGGCTTTGTGCCAGGCAGACAGTAATTAGGTAGTGGCTGCGGCGTCAATGTAGGTAGCGGAATTGGATGGGTAGCCCTCGTATCCACGTAGACGAATCGGACCTGTCAGGCTGCAAAATGCCGGGGTAAGGCGTGGGGATGGATGGTTGTTTAGAAACGAGAAGTGTATGTACATACAGACATACCATAGTATGTAGTGTTTTTTTCTTCTAGATTACTTTTTTTGCCCTGTGTAGTGCGTAGTAGTGTGGATGTGATGAACTGTCACAATGTGACTGACACACAAGCATCGTCCCTGAGAATCACTTGTTTTTCTAGTGGCGATGGCTACATATGTATGAGATGACCCACTCCCACCACACCCCGTCTGCCTACCAACCCTACAGTATCTTACAGTACTGTCAAGAGTCATCGACAGGTACGGAGAATAGACGCGATAGCCTCATGACACACTCACCACTATCACTATCACTATCACCATCACTATCACCACCACCACCACCACAACCACCATCATCAGCATCATCAGCATCATCATCATCATCATCATCATCATCTATCAAGAAACATCCAGGCGCCGACAAATTGAATCTTGCAGGCAAGGGATGATGTGGAAGGAGGGCAGCTACGGTAGCTACGGGTAGTTACGACTACGGTAGCTAACCTATTACATACCTAGGTAGTCAACGGGGAATACAGGGTCGCAGCCGGAAATGCGCCTTGCCGACTGCATATAGACAACCAGACAACCTAATGTAATATAATATGCAGTCCTGCCCAGACGCGCCGCAAAAGCATGTGGCTACGGACATACGTACCTACCTAGTCTATTACATGGTCTCCGATCGGAAAACGTGCGCAAGCTCTAGGCAATATAGGGGCATGTTTACTGTATTTGGCACACCGAGAGTTCTCCGTAGAATGACATGGCATGAAGTGGAAAACAGATGAGTCTGTTGCAGGTGTCAAGGACCATCGAAGGCATCGCAGGCATCGCAGGCATCAAGGGTTGAAGACGAAGTGATAGATTTCCTAGGTAACCTTGGTAATTGTTTAAGTGGTTTTCTTATCGATACGTACCCAGGTTATTGTCTTCTGGTTGTACCAGCCAGCAAGCACCGCCCCGGGCGCCCAGCAACAAGTGATAGGTGGGGCAATGGCCGAAGAACTTCAATGTTGGAGGGGAAAACCTGGTGGGGTAGGAAAGGCTGCTTCCCACAAGCTTCAGATGTTACCATCTGTTATTACTGCCAAGTACCTAGGTAGGCAAATACTGCCATAAATATGTACATGTACCTGATTTGCACCTCCCAATCTCCTTTTTGCAGCGTTGGTGAGAGAGTAAAACTTCATCATACTCGAACTATAAAAGTACCATAGGTAGGTACTTACCAGTTAACCCACCTGAGCCAACCCTGTGCCATTTCCTGCCCCTCCCGGTTAGCCTCGTCTGATTTTTTTGGGGGGTGGTTTTTTTTTTTCTTTTTTTTTTTTTTTTTTTCGTCTCTTGACTTTCCTGCTCTGCAAATCTTCAACTACCTGTTTGAAAGCTCTTCCACTTTTTGCCTGGTGACTGATCTGATTCTTCTTGGTAGCACTCATAAACTACTTGCAAAAGTTGGAAATACTACTCCAACTATCGACTGGATCCTAGAAGGTTATACCTCCTTGTAAGCAATCACAATCTATTTTCTCTACAGGTTAGGTACGTATTACTTCCTTGGGTCTTGGTATGTATGGTGCAGGTACCACAGCACAGCACAAGTACAACAAGCACAAGCATACAGCATACGGCATACGGCATACGGCATACAGCACACAGCACACAGCACACAGCACACAGTACAGTAGATTGCCTGACAGCTCGTCCTACGCTACACATAATCACCTCTCTAAACCCCCCCCCCCTTCTTCTCCTCCCCTAACGGCTGGTTACCTGCGGGCCCTGTTTCCCTCATTCGTGTTACTGTCGCCATATTATCCCAGCTGCAATACCACGGAATTACTCACTTACATGCATGATAGTAGTACATGCGTACACCCGGACCCTTGCGACACACATACACACCCACCCACCCACCCCCCTTACCTCCTCCCTACGTATCAGCTCTAGTCTGACGCCGAGCCGACAGGGCCCTCCAGCTTGATAACTACCCCTACTTCTCACCACAACTTTTCTCTCTCCCTCTTCTCCCCCCTTTCCTCCCTCAACATGACATCCGCCTCCGAACCTATAGGCAACCTGGCCAGCAACCCAGAAGCCTCAACCACTGCCGATCATGCCTCGGGACGAGAGTCCTCCTCCTCCGCCTCCACCGCCGCCGAACTCGCCAGTGCAAAGATAAGCCTCGAGAAGTCCCTCCGCCGCTTCCCTGACTTCCCCATCCCCGGCATCAACTTCCTGGATATTATGCCATGGTTCCTCGACCCGGCCGTCCATGCTACTCTCCTCCGCTCCCTCGAGTTGCAGCTCCTGCACTTCGGCGGGTCCGACAATGCCATCAAGCCCGATGTCGTCATCGGTCTCGACGCCCGCGGCTTCCTGTTCGGGCCCTCACTGGCCTTGAGGCTCAACGCCAGCTTCGTGCCCGTCCGCAAGAGGGGCAAGCTGCCGGGACCCTGTGTCACGGCTGAGTACATGAAGGAGTACGGCGCAGATTACTTCCAGATGCAGGAGGATGCTATCAAGCCGGGACAGACTGTCCTCGTGGTGGACGACATCATTGCTACTGGTATGCCAGTCCTGATTACCCCTCCTTCCCCCTTACAAATTTTCCAAGATAGGCAAAAGCCGAGGTTTTGCGGCTCCGGGTAGCAACGGTTCCACTGACGGATTTCCTCATTAGGTGGTTCCGCCGCGGCCGCTGGCGACCTGGTCAAGCAGCTTGGAGGCAAACTGGTTGGCTACCTCTTCATCGTCGAGATCCCCTTCCTCAAGGGACGCGACAAGCTGGGCCACGTCCCTGTTGTGACTCTTCTCGACGTCAACGAGTAGATCCGAACGATCGAATGTCACTCGGAAGCCGATATGATAAAGAGAAAAAGAAAATCAAACGGACAAATGGCCTAGCCGAGGCTTGTGTGGTTACACCAGCTCCTCGCGTCTAACCGGTCCGAAACACCCGACGGTCGTCTTCTTCCTTCATCTCACTCGGCTCCCGAACATGGCCCTTTCAACCGTCTGCATGATTTCCACACGCCAATCTTCTTGCTGGTCTCAATTGTTGACAGATTTTTGCTTCGCGAGAATTCATTTCACCATACACGTTACAAACACAACAAAGCGACAACAGAGAAGCCGAGGGCAGTGCTTGTCGCCGACGTGATTTCAATGTCCAATCTCCACATACGATAGTCTTTTCTCACAAGAGTCGGGATTAGGGCTGAAAGGGGATACTCAGATTATTCTTGGATGCTTGCAATGAGTACGTGAATTTAGACCTGGGCGTTTGATGGTATCAAAAAAGTTTTGTGATGTTGGGCCTTCTGAGGGAATGGATTTCCCACCAATACGTTCTTCCACGTCGAAGTATGATAGAGTTTGGCTCCTGGACAAGGCCGAGATAAGACGACCTTGCCAGTACAAATCAATCTTGTCAAATTGATTTTTCGGAACGATTCAAATCGGCATGTGAATATGATAATTCTTCTCGCAAAGGCTGTACTCCAAGGCGGCATGTGCCAGTTGGTTTGCCGGCCAGTGCGGACCGAGGCAGCTCTCCCTTGGACGAGAATCCCGGAACTTCCCAGAAAGGGTTGTTGTCCTAGAGACGTCCTCGTAGCCATGAAACTCACCCAGATCGCCTAGCAACGATCCCCGTGCAGAACCTTGCAAGAGGGGGGGGGGAGATGATGCCGCCGCTAAAAACAAGGCTGTTCACCTCATCTCGTAAACGCAAGACCACAACAGCCCAACCAAAACCTTACCACTTGTTCCCGGGGAGAAAAGTGGCGATGGCGTGCTACAGCTAACTTTGAACTAACAATGTTCGTGCATCGGTTTGGTGAGATCTTAACAGAAGATGACGACTTCCTTGAAACGAACAAAAAACCGTTCCCGAAGGGCTCCAAGGGTTGGTTGTTTTTCATCTTGGCGTATGCCGAAGGACCCCTTTTGCCTTGAAAACATAGCCATCGATCGCTTCTTGAGATGCCAGTATCATGCCTGAAAAGCCCAGCCACCCCCTTCTTCTCGGGGATTTTGAAATACATAGGATAATTGGCGTGTCTCCAGATGGATGGTATACTGTTTACCTCGAATGTAGGTATCCTGGTTTTTGATTTCTTGCCTATTTACCATATATCTTCAGATGCTTTATCCGCTATATGCCTTGAAAAGAAAAACACACACACATGTCTTGTCTATGCAAATATAAGGGGACACACCATAAAATGAAAAGTAAAGGAATAAATTGAGACCGACCCATAAGTGCTTCTTCGCCGTGAAAATGCTTCTTTCAAACAATCCGACATCGTCTACCCTCACACCCCGCCCCCCCCCCCCGCACTTATGTTTCCTTGCTCGAGAAACGCTCTCCCCTTGTCTGATGATATCTCTCCTCCTAGAGGAGGCCCTACCTCCTCCTCGTCTCCCCATCATCAATGACAATATTCCCGATCCTCGTCCCGTCACTCTCAACGGTATACCGCCTGCTTATACCCACCGCCACCACGTCTCCAGGGGCAGCCAGCCGGGCATAGGCCTCCCCCCCACCTCCAATCATCACCATGGGGATCGGGTGCCGGCGGAGCACGCCGCTGGGGGTGCGCTGTTCCTCTGCCAGGAGCGGGCGGGACAGCATGGCGCCGTCGGCGCCGGTGGGCACACCGTCCTCTTCGTCGTCGGACACGATGATGACTAGTTGGAGGGACGTGAGGGATGGCTTGTAAGCGGGTATGTTGGCCAGCTTCTCGCTAAACGTGCAGGCCCCGCGACGGATGACGATGACTTGGTGGTCTCGTGGTGCCTCCTCGGGGAGAACTTTCTCACACGCCAGCCCGGCTGCGAAGATGGTGCTCCAGGGTAGCAGCTGTGATGCGACAGGCCCGAAAGGGGGTATATGGGCACCAGCTGGGATGTCGACGGGTGGTAAGGGCGCGGCGCCAATGCCGACTGGTGTTACGGCTGTTGAGTTGAGGAGGATATTAAGGGGATGTCCGTGGGTATTCAGGAGGTCCAGAGCAACGTTGGTGTTGCTGGGTGAGCCGGGAATAGTAGGGGAAGAATCCCGCATCTGGTGCCAGATTTTGCGGAAAAGGGTATTGAGGTTGCTGGCGAGGGTAGCTTGTGACGGGTTCTCCGTGTTGGGGATGGAGTTATGGCCGTGTTCGGCGCTGAAAGGTTTGATGTCTTCAAGTATGTCCTCATCAGCCGAAGCGGATTGCCCCGGTGAATCACTATCCGCGTTTGTTGCATTTTCAACGTGCCCTTCTTGCGAGGCTACGATTTTTGGATTGACCTCGACGGTGGTAGTAGTATTCTGAGCTATGCCCACATGATGGAGCTGATGGGTCTTCACGGTCTGGAGGTCCCTGACGAGCTTGAACTTCGTATCTGTTATATCCGCAAGCAAAGCTCGATTGAAGACGACGTTCTCGTCGCGACCGAGTCCAAAGCCATTGACTTTAGTCACTCTCAGGTCCTTTGTGCCTTCGGCACCATTTTCCAAGCGCATAGTCAACTTCAATCCGGCGAGCTTGTTCACCCTTATGTGATACGTATCGATCCGTTCGAGATTGGTTGCACCTATAATGGAGTCGAACATGCCGTTCTGGCCCACCATGCCAAACTCAAGGTGTAGTTCTGAAAGCTCAGAGACCTTGGCGCAGGTTCCATTGTCTGGAAGCATTGTTGGTGGCATTGTCCATGGGAAGTATGTGTGATTGTGCTTCGCCTTGTAGGTCCCAGCTTTGTCGCCTGCTTCTATGCCGGCGTGCAAGTTGGGTGTCATGTGCAAGTCAAGCAACCGAGCAGCGTGGTACATATTTGGCCGTGCGGAGATGCCAGAGCCAGTCAAAGGTAAGGTCTCTGGAGGGATAGGACAAACGTTCCTGAACTCCTCGTTGTAATAGTACAGAGCGATCTCTGTTGTGGCTGCAGGTGAAACGGGCTTCGTCTTAGTAAACTTCCTGGCCTTCCTCGGTATGATGAGAGGATGGCCTTCAGTGGTGAAAACGTAAGCAGCGTCTAGAGAGTTTAGAGGATGACGGTCGTCGTAAAGCAAGTACAAGTACTTGGTGGTCTCTCCCAGGAAGAAACTCTCCATGCGATCGGTCAACTCTCCAGTCACCACGTTTTGGATGCCGGCGAAGCCACACTTGGTCCGACAGCGCCTGTTGATGTCGCGGAGGACCATTTCTCCGACGTAGAGATACCACGTATCCTTGGTGGCGCGGTATAGGTGATATGTGGACTCGATGAACTCCGGCCTTAAAGGCCACCAGCCTAGACCGCCTTCCACTTGTTTCTCTTTAATAGACCAGCGTTCAGGCAGCGCGGCATACTTAGTCCACAATGCGGCATGGAGAAGGTTTGTCTCAATGGCCTCATCCAGCTCCCCAGCCAATGTCAACAGGCCAGGATAGTAGGCGCCAAGACTATCAATCCACTGAGACGCTTGTGAACCCGTGAGCAGGTTCACGTTAACGTAGTGGGGGTGGCCAGTCTCATCGTATTGGTGGTGCTTAATGGCGGCATGTGCATGGTGCCATGCATCAAGGAAAGCCGCAGGCGAGTTTTGCTCCTCAGTCAAGGGGAGCCATAGCTCGTTCGGGTCGAGCCAAGAACTGTCCGTGATAGGCCGTTGGGGAGTGGTCATATTAGGAAGCTCATGGCCCGACAGCAAGATGTGCGATTTCAAAGCATACTCGAAGAAGCTGTCGGCACCAGCACCAATGACAGCGTGGCCTCCAATCCAATTGCCGTGTTCCGCATCAACGCCAGCACCGATAAGACCGATGTCGCTTCTCCTGTTCCAGACAGCCCAAAATGCGCGCTTGGCAATCTGCTCAAATCGCGGGTCACCAGTGAGCCTGCTCAGAACGGTGAACTCCAGGACTAAGCTCCCAGCACCAGCACTGCACGTCTCCGTGATGTCAGCAGGGCCTGGGGCATCGGCGCATGGAGTACCGAGAACGTCGTAGAGGGGCGAGTTGGGAAAGAAGGGAATCCCATGGCGGAGGTTCACTCGTGGGTACGGCATTCCAGTGCTGGTGTAGAATGCCGGCAAGAGGCGCTGTGCAAGATCCAACGCTAGCCGTAGCAGTTGTCCATCATACTTGAACCCGTTGGGCCACGATATGGGTGGCAGCTCCAAGGGGTCATCTGTGCTGGTTTCACCCAATGGCCTCGGATTGTACCCATTGATGGGCAGTTCTCCCACGGCGAACAGATGTGCACTGAGGAGACCACCCACACCGCGGATCACGGTCTCGAAGACCTGAACCTTGCTGTCAAGATCAAAGCCCCTGGAGCGTGTGCCCTGCCCAGTTGGTCCAGCTCGTCCGTCACCGTAGAGTTCTACCAGAGCTGTCACACCATCCTGAAAGTCGCGTAATGCTTTCGCTCCGGTATTTTTCTCGTCTGGCGATGCTGAAGCCAATATAGCGAGAGTCGAGAGAGTGTCAACCAAGGTTACGGAGTAGTTCCCGAGGACGTCGTTTAAGCCAAGGTTGTTCGGATTCAGAATGTCTCTCGTCAGGGGCGCGCATGTGACCGGCCGTAGCTGTGGCACATGCAAGTCAGCAGGGAGTCAATATGCAGCTCGCCTAAAGTCAACGCACCTCATCTTCTGGAAAAGCCAACTTCATGTAGTTGTCAAAACCGTGATAGAACATGTCTACCGTCTCGTTCCGGAGCTCTGCGATGCGGTCGGGCCGCATCGCCTCGGTTGGAACGAGCCATGTCAAGATCAACAGCGCGATCGATATTAACGACGAGAAAGCATCCATGTCCGGCAGACGTCACCTGCAGCAGACACACGTACAATGGAGAGACTTCATAGGGTCTCCTTGGTGGAATAGAACGTCCCTGGCGGGATAAATACGGTCGGCTTCTTTCGTCACTGTCTCGGTCTGATATGGGCTTTGCTCGCAGTTCTGCAGCTTGTGGCTGCCTTTTTTCAGGCTTGCTGGCTGTTTTCAGGTGCAAGATATCTATACGCAAGGTAATACACGTATTGAATCGTCGTGGGGTGAATTGGCCAACATGTGATCGACAGCCGAATCAAGAGATACTGGATGCTGTCATCTTGGTTCCCATGTGTGGCTGGTGTCTTCCGTAATGGGTGGTGCATCAGCCATGTGTGGCTTGAGTTTAGTAAGGGCCCGGACTGCCCGGCTTCCAGTTGCTTTTCCGTTAATGGTTCGTGCACTACTGTAGCTTCACCGGAAACCTTCCGCGCTCAGGGAGAGACCGGGGACTAGTGCACCTCCAGGCTCCAGGCCCAACCAACCTACATCCAGTACTTCATAGGCGGTAATAAGGTATCCTTCTTTACCGTCTCCTCCGAGATTTGATTTATACCTCATGATACAGCCCCCAAACTCTCGGCTGGCCATCTGGCGCCGCATTCGCAAATCTACATTGGCGCAGGTTCTGCAGGCTACCGCACACACACTCCACCGGCACTGTTCAGAGGAAGTGTGGTACAATCTTAGCCCACCTCCTATCGCAGATTACACTACAACAACCTCCCATGTCCCATGCAGCGGGCCGAGTTAGGCATCTGAAAACCTTAGTCACGGCACGGTCGCCAGCCATTTGGCCTATCAACATGCCTTGTCCACATCTGATCTCGTCACATTAATTTCCTCTCCCCTTCGCACCTCCTGAACAGCACATCGACATGCGTGTCAGCGAAGCACTTCCATGATCCAGGCCATCCTCTCAGGGCCCACACCATAGGTCGAAATTGAAAAGTATGAGGCGTCACAACAGCCCGGACTTAGGGCACATTCATTGTCCGGGGCCGATGATTACCTTACCTAGGTAGGGCCTTTGCCACTTCTGAGATCCGAATCTATGAGTCAAGGTACGGTACCTGCGCGGCTCAGGGCAGACCGCAGCTTTACTTGAAGACCGATTGCCTCTTCCATCACTGGAGTGGGGTCCCCATATCAACTGTCATCCGGCGCGCTACGTGATACTGCCAGTACGACTGTAGCACAGATGCTGTGTTGCGGCGTAGATAAGTGCACAAATTCGGCCTACTCCGGTCGCGGTTTTCCAGACATCCTTCTCAGCGAGGGAGCTTCCGCCGCAAGTATTGAAGAGGCTTGCATGAGGTATTCAGAGTTTATGGTGGTGGTGGTCAACCACGCAACTTGATCATCTACATGTCAGATTGTCTGGACCGAACTGAGATACCTAGGTAGGTACCTTCAGGGTTCCCTGTCTTCAGCTGCTGGGTCAAGACCACCCTCCCCTGCAACGAACCGCGTCTTCATGACGGCCCAGATCCGTCTTGGCTGAGGATGTAGCCGGCCGTCTGAACCGGAGATGGTTGAAGTGTTGCTCAATGCACATGCTAGAAATCTGCTCACCACGCTTATTTCATACGAACAAACAGGCCTCGGCCCCTTGAGATGTCCTGTTTGTGGTGTTGATTGTGGTCGACCCCTCTACCGTTCCCCTAAAATAAGGTGTCGATGGTGGCATTTAACGTCAAGGAATGAAACCCTCACCCTTCTACTACAGCGGCGTTTGTTTCACCTTGAGCCACCCGCCCTGCCGCGGCCGCCGTTTTTGACCTGTCAAGCGATCGGGTTGATTCACCAACAACTTGACCTCTGTGGCTACTTCGCTGTCGCCGTTCTCCGACGCACACATGACGTCCGCTTTTTTGGTGTGGCAAAGGAGGAACGTGGCGGGCACTTGGCCCCCAAAATACACTACAAATGCAGCAAGGGTACGCTGCGTCTTACGTGCGTGGGACATCAAAGACCACTCCAATGTAACGGCCGACGTCGTCCTGGGCGCTAATACAGCGCGCCCGTTCACCGGCCAGCAACTCACCTCCACAATCAAACACACTCTTGATTGCTCTCTTATCAGCGTCTTTGCCTGCAGCTCATGGTACCTTTTTGTCCCATGCGGGCCAAGACCATCAGCTTGTAAGGCCTATCTTTGTCGAGTTCACATCTGCGTCCTGCCAAACCCAACTGCAAATACACTCAGCAAACGTTCGTGCGGCGGTGGCGGCAGCCACAATATGCAGAGAATATTCTGTGACGCAAGAGAACGATCCCACCGGCCGACGTCACCAAATACACTCTGGCCCTGTGTGTGACTCGCCCGGATTTTTTGGAGTGTGGCAGGACTTGCAGCACGCATATGCATATTATTTTTGGCCCCAACATATGTACTGCAAAGCGTTGAATGCCCGTTTTGGCGTTTTCCTGTTTGCAGTCATGCCTCCGGTGGCCAGCCACTCAGCACTCAATCCGCCTCGATCAGCTGCAGAGTGCCACAGCATAGGCCCTTCGCTTCCAAACTGCCGGGACGAGCGCTGACCAAACAGATGCGACGTCAGGCGCTCAAACTAGCGAGAGAAAAAGCAGAACAACCGCGAAAGCTAATTTGGAAAAACAGGTGGTCACCGTTCCTCTCGTCGTGGGGTTTCTCTTGACACTGCCTCGCAGACATCCACTCCCCGCCTCCCCGTCCCACTCCAGGAAGCTACCTCTTAATGACGGGCGTGGTTCAGCCCTGCTAGACTGCCCCCAATCTGGGGGAGGCGGGGAGTATTCCACAGTAAGGTATTACTTTGCGAGATTGTGGGGTTCACCAGTACACCGAGAGGGTTCCTCTGCAAGCCATGCCACGCTGGCCACGTATACAGACGTAACAGAGTTCTGTCGGCTTTTCTTTGTGAGCTAATTGAATGGTTCCCAATCTCGAATAAATTTGCTATAGGCAACTTAGACGCTGCTGCGCAGCCACCGGACAGCACCTTGCCCAAAGAGAGTGCTTAGTCGGACAGTTCGGGTCGGTTTCCTGTGGCTAAGATTGGCCAGCGGGATGGAAGTCAATGCACACTACCATCCTTCATCCCAACCCCAGTGTTGTCCCAGAGGTTGTTTCAGCCCTAGCAGGTTACTTCCAAGAAAAGGTTTCCTACATCATGTCGTGGTACGGCAAGGTGAAGAACTTACACTTAACATGATACAAGGCAATCCCTACTACCTTCACGCCCTGCTCACTCACTGCAACGCCGATCCGACGCCTCCAGAATGTCACCCCTTGCCCCCTGCCGGAAAAGCAAATAGTACACTACACAAGCTTCTATAGTGCCAATTTACGCAATCGGTCCCGAGCTCTCGTGTATCGTCCAATGTTAAGCGCAATCGGAGAGGTGGGTACCAGGGAGTGGCCTGACCACCTGGGCAACTTTGAACGGCCCGGTCGAAGGTATCCATGGTTTTTCTTCTTTGAACGGGTATCACGTTAGACCCCCCCCCTACCCATGTACATTTTTCTCAACGCGTCCTTCTCGTGATGACCGGTCGCAAGGCAAATTGCTGGCGGACTTTTACCATTAATCTTATGATAAGTTCAACTACAAATTCCAAGGATCATGCCCCAATACATATTTTATACATTGCATACAATCGTGACTATGAAGTAATAACGTAGGCGTAATGTACAAAACTCGAACCCCAAAATTCCCTAGGATGTGACACAATCATCTGGGCTATCTATGTGTGTTAAAGAGGTTAAGATATAAGTGACAGGAAGGTATCATAATAATATTAACGAACAGACAAGAAATGAAGTAAAAACCAAAGCACGATTGGGAATCTCTAACATAAAGCCACCCAAGCAAGCCAAACAAAATACCCTGGGTAAAAAGCACAGATACCACCCTGAAGTACCAGCACCAGAACCAACCAGCCTTTTCAGATGGGGGGGGGGGGGAAGAGAGGCATTTCTTTCTCTGTAGAAGAAGAAGAGGGGATATATACCGTTATAGCCCGTCAATTCAAAAAGAACAAATAATCCCCAACACAATGATGTTCCAAATAAAATACAGAAGGGGTGAAAAGAATGAAGAGTGAAGTGAAGTTGCCGAGAGGACATCAAGCTCTAGAAAATAAACCAAGACCACCCAGGAAAGCAACAAGATGGATAGGGCTGCAACATCGACAGCCCCAGCCATTCTTTCCGATATTGTCGTAGTATCCTCGCCAAGCCAAGGCAAGAAGAAATCCAAAAATGATGACGCGACGCGCCAAAGAGGGGACAGTGCAAGCCGCCCCTGATCCTCGTCCTTTACAGGTGGATCAAACCCACTTACACACCCGCATACTGGTGTCCAGTCTGCTGCTGCTGCTTCATCATCTCACCACAAGCCTGCCTTGCCACGGCCGCGCTGCGCTGGGCGTTGACGTCAGAAGAACCCGTCATCATGCCGTTGATGGTGGGCAGCGACGAGGACTGAGGGCGGCTCCGGGGGAGGTGCTCCTCCGGGTAGTCGCTCATCTTGGCGTCCTCGGGCTCCGGGTCAGGAGTGGGCTCGAACGGCGTCCGCTCGAGGCACTCCTCGATGAGCCTATCCTGCTGCTCTTCGGTGAGGGGCTGCGGCTGGGAGCCGAGCTGCTCCGCCATCAGCGAGTACGACGAGGCGGCGGACATCTCCCTCCTGTGTGCTCCCCCGTAATGTTGTTGTTGTTGTTGTTGTTGTTGTTGTTGCTGGTGCTGGTGCTGGTGCTGGTGCTGCTGTGGGTGTCCGCCAAAGTGCTCACTGGGGAAGTGGCCATACCCGCTGCTGGCACTCACGTTGAAGACGGGCGGGAGCCTCTGCTGAGGGGGCGCCGGGCCCCTGGAGCTGGGGCCCGAGGTGGAGCCGCCACGGAGGACGTGTCGGGCGGGGACCTGGACCCTGCGCCGGCGCGCCTTGGACGGCGCCTCGCGCTGCTTATCCTCGAGGCCCTCCTTGACGAGCTCGGCCTCGATGTGGTTCGTCCGCCACTCGAAGGATGGGTTCTGGCGGCCCTGAAGGGAGACCTCCTCTAGGAAGAGGCGGTGGATCTCGATGTAGCGCATCTCTTCCCAGCGCTTGTATGCGCGGAGGAGTGCGGCTTTCTATTGGGGGGGAGAAAGAGAAGTTTCGTTAGTTCAATCGTCCCTTGATGTGAAGAAGTGAAAGGGGATGGTGAGGAACTCACGTCGCTTTCAGGCCAGCTGCCATACTTCATGACGCCCCTGTGGACCCTCATCTGCAGGTTCGCCTTGAGCTGCGTCTTCTTGTCGTCGCTGAGGTTGTCGGCCTCGGGCCCCGTGAACTCCCTCACGATGTCCTCCCACATGCCATGGCCCTTCTTCTTCTGCCATTTCCTCCTGATGTCCCACAGCCGCTTGAGATCGTCGGGCGTCTTCTCGTCCAGCGTCACCTCCTCGGCCGGGGTGTCGGGATCAGCCCTCCCAGACCCGTCGAGCCCGAATCCCTGAGACAGCGGCGGGCTGGACGACTGCTCCCTCTTGACTACCTTGCCGCGGACCCTGGGCTTGCGAGTTGGGTGCCTCTTGACCACGACGGGTGGGGCGCGGGTGAAGTTGGTGGGGGAGAGCCGGGAGATGGGCATGAGGTCGCGCCTGTATGGTCCAGGCTGAGGTTGCTGTAGGATAGTGGCCATGTGCGTATGAGTACTGGGTGCCAGAGGCCGGTGAGTGTAGGAGTTGCCGATATCCGGGAGGCTAGGTCTTTCCATCATTCCATAGGAGTTGTCATGCATCGCATTGTTGAGGTAGTTGGAATACGAGGAGATTCCATCCTGCTCCTGTCCTACAGAAACGCTGGATGCGCTGTAGTGACCGAAGTAGGGGTTCGCCTGTGGTGGCGGGAGGGGGTCCTCGTGTCCGGGAGAGTGGTGGAGGTAGAGCATGTCGTGAGGCGCCTGTGTCACTGCTGTCTGGACAGCCATGGGAGAGGACGCCTGGGTGGTGCCACCCAAGTAGTCTGGATATGGGTACATGGTGGATGTGTTAGGAGGGGTGGGTTGTTGGGAGCAAGATGAATCCTGTTGCTGGTGGTAAGGTGACTGGATCTTGGATTGCCTGTGCTGCAACGGAGGTGATGCGGCACTGGACACTGGGGTCAAGAGGTTGTCGTCGACAATGGTGGGCGGGCTAAAGTGTGAGACCTGTTGGTGTATGTGAGTGGCATGAAAAGTTGGAAGTGTCTGGCTATATATGCTGAGGCCAACTCCTCAACACACAATCTCAGATATGTGGAGGGGACTGGAATAGCAACAGCCAGAAGAATGGGTAAGGTATGGTGGTACTAACTGTAGAGTATGAATCTTGGTTTGGGTCCTGGTAGGCAACCGTGGGCTGTTGTCCGTTTGGACAGGAACCTTCTGGCAGGGAGGCTGTACTTGCGCCTACCTGGTTATGCGCACTCGGGGCGAGATACTGAGGACTCGAGGCCATATCGATGAGGGCTTGCATCCGGGCGGCGGTACAGTCAATCCTCTTGTATCTGTCGAAGGGATCTAGATTGGAGACGATGTCTACCCAAAGGAAGGATGATGAAATGCCGGCTGTTGCGAGTGGTCGTCTAATGACTGCTTCTGATCTGATGTGTGTTATGAGCAAGATAGCAACAAGAAAAGGGCGGTTGGTTGTTATATGCTCGAGGCTCGACAAAGATTGAAGATGGTCATGGCCATGGAGGTCTTTGAGGAAGGTCAGGGGATCTATCTGGATTTAAAGAGAGGCTCGCCATGGGGTCCTCTTTGAGCTACTACTGGGATGGTACGTACTCTGTGGATCTCGTCTGCTCACATTGCAGTAGATACCAGTGGCACAGGTACAGCTGACATGGATATAGATGGTATGTGGGGATGAGACAAGCTCTGGGAAGACTTGTCTGCTCAGCAAGGGTCAGAGTGTGGTCGAAGTAGAACAGGGGTCCGTATGGGTACGTACTCCAGCGACTGAGATGTCACTCCCAAGGAAGTCATGACCAGGGTCATACAGGTCTGCGAGATGGAGATGGTCCAAAATGAGCGAGATCGTCACTGTCTATCAGTGAAGCGAACCCCATGGATACTTGGACGGTACCGTTCAGCCACAGGGTAAGGCTCATGATGTGCATAATAGCCGCTGGATGGCCTGGTGTGTCACTGCCAACGGTTTTTACCAGAGTGGGATGGGGCTTCCCAGTGGGGGGGAGGTAGTCCTCTAGTTGACCGAGTGAAGTTGAGGGGCGGAGACTCTCGAAAGGCAGACTGGCTGCAAGGTGAGAGTGAGAAGTGGGAGAGAGGCACAGGCAAGGAGGTGTGGATCAGGGATAGGGCTTGATGTCTGCAGCTCGACAGCGCCTAATCACGAGGGGCAGTCTGAGTGGAGGGAGAAGTAGATAGGTAGAGAGTGTGTGAGAGTTCGGGGGGGGGGGGTGTGTATACACGAAAAGGTTCCAGGCATGGAAGCAAGCAGCAGGGGAGGGGGACCGGTATTCTGACAAGGAGTTGTACTTCCGGCAAGGCACATCGACTAGCAATGCCTCCGGCCCGACTGGGCCACATGCGTTGTACATTTGTGAATTGAAGAACTTCTCTTGGTACAACCCCTGGGTCGTCCCCTGGTAACTGGCATTTGGCATTAGGTCCGTATGTACCTGTGCCCAGACTCTTCGCTTTGAGGGTCCTGGGACCAATTTCAAGTACTGTACTGTGTGCTGTAACTGGGAAAATGGATTTTGAAAAAAGTGATGCAAGAGGCGTGATTAGCCGCAATTTCTGTTGCTGTCGACGGGACATAGGAAATCTCTGCGCTCCATTCCTACTAGATCTCTGATCATGCCGAGTTTAACCAGCGCCAGGGTGGAGGATTATCCGTAATTACTCCACTCGAGAAACCGGCCAGGCAGGCCAGGAAGACCCTCGACGGGAAGGATTAGATCGCAAAGGAAAAGGTGTCGATAGACAGTTTTAGGTCCCAGTCTGATTCGGAAGCGAGTTCGGGAGCACACCCGCTCCCGAGTTCGTCAAGAACAGAGAAAAAGTGAGCGAATGCGGGAGTCGATGTGGATGTGGATGTGGATGTGGGTTCCCTTAAACATGGATCACCGATGTCCCAAACCTTCTCTATCAAGACAGATTTGCGGTAGATTAGAGTCTCTTGGTCTCCATCTCCAAGCACCTGATTTGACGAGGCCAAGTTCCATTCCTCGAAAGAGTTCTAGTAAAGAGAAGCAGTCTCGGCTTCCAAGGGTGTCCCTAGTCGAGACGGAAGCACGGCATTTATCTGACCCTGGGTACTTCATGCGCAAGGTGCCATACACAATCTGGTGAAATATGGGGATTTGTAATGCCGCAACCCCGTGAGATGAATGAGTGAGCAGGTAGGCACGGGCCTGGATCTGGTTGGGGACCTCTGGAAACGCGATGTTCAACCTGCCATTGCCTGACCAGCAATGAGTTCGGCGTAAGAGGGGTATGTGGTAGCTAAACGAGGTGAGGCAGGGATAGTTCAGAGTGGAACAGAGGAGGGAAATGAGAGGCGGGTTTCTCTCCGCCGAAAGAATCTGGAGTCCCTTTTACACAGTCGACGTGTAAAAAAAACCACCAAACTCCACTGAAGGCTACTACGGCAGCTCGGGAGGCTATATCACTGGACGGTATCCGACAGGCAGGTAAACCCGCGGGCACCTGGCCGTGTTCAGTGGCATGACGGGCAGTGACTGACTCAACGGAAAAGAGCCAAAGAATATGACTGACTGATCTTGGCTTGGACAGACAGCAACGGCGTCAGTTAGTCAGTCCCGTCAGTCTCTCCGGTCCAGACGTTCTCCGGTACAAATCCGATGTCAGGCAGCAAGGGCCGCAGAGTGCCATTGGCTGGCTGGCCGACTGGGAGGAAACGTGATGGAGACTGACGGGAAGGATCAGGCATGTATGTAAGGACGGGGAGAACGGTTAAAGGCGCTAGAGAGTGGGTGAGAGAGAGACATTGCGGGACGAGGAGATTCGCTCAGTCCATCGGCAGCAGAGAGTGAGACAGGGGGTCCAAAAGAGGAAGACCCTGGGGGGGAACAGATCGCCGCCGACGGGAAGCACGGATTGGCAAATGGCCCCAGCTGGCCTGTGGTGATTGATGTGAACTCGGTAGCGTCAACGTCGCAAGCCAGGTGGAGATGGAAATACAGATACCCTTGAACCTACTCCAGCCCCTCGTACGGATACCGGGGGCGTGATTCGATGATTTAGGTACCTAGCCGGGTGACAAAGTTGGATAGATCCGTGTGGGAGAACCTTCACCCCTGAAACCTGGCGTGATTAGGAGGCATGCTGATTTCACGAACGCGTTATCGAGCAAACGATTGGTGTTCTTTTTTTTTTTTTTTTCCTTTCTTTCTTTCTCTTTTCTTCTCTGACGTGACTTTGGCTCGGGGTTCGGGATACATTATAACGGGGTACTCAATTGAGTGTAATTGAAGCTTTCTTCCGGCGAGCTTTGATCATAAACAACGGCAACTACTGTAGTGGCACTGCATTGTGGAAACTGTTGTCAGTTCCATTCTCTTGGGTTTTCTACTGGATCTGTGGATGTTCTCCATCAGTTCATTCATCATGTGGCGGGGCATTGACCGTTGAACGCGGTGAGGATAATTCAGGCACGGGCACTAGGCGCAAATTAAGCGCGGACACAGCCATCTTTGTCCCAGCCATCTCCGCGGGGTTAAGGATAAAGAACTGGGACTTAATGGTCGAATCGATCATACTAAATTCTAGTTTAAGCCATACGGATGGATTTGACCTAGCAGACCTAGCCGGAATCCTGGATGACGCGGTCAACGCTAGGTCTGCCTTACAACTAAGAGACGCCGCTTGCGGAATCCAGCTTCGACTGTAGATGCGCCAATTTCATCTCGCTATCGTATAAGCCACTTTCCCGAGTCATCTCGCGCCGAGCACTGGACTCGGCCGAGAAATTGGCTGGACGGGGCTGTGAGGTGTTACGGTGTTCAAGGGGGACGAACCAGACTCTGGGAAGAACAAATATAATTTGTATGGTCCCCGTACGGCGTGCATAACATGATGGGACGGCTTGAAGGGGACAAAACTGAGCACAAAATGTACGCAGGCTGCTTAATCTGACAATGGAAGCGGCACACGTAATCCACAGTCCAGCACATGGACCTTACCAAAACGGGTTGACTGACGCGATCTCGGTTATGTGGTGGACACTGTCGATGAATCCTCGATCGGAATCTCCTCAAGATTCGTCAAGATTAACAAGATAAGCTCCGCTTGTTGATTCTCGCCTGGGCACTTTTACGCCCAGATTAGGAAAACGGAGGGTTTCCTTGAGCAACACACTAGACTGGGATGGGCATGGGAGGAAGAGGATCAACATGGCCTGATCCCTTGCCGTGCCGACGCCAACGAGCCACCAGAAAACATATCGAGTTCCGAAGTCCCGAAAACAAGCGCGCCAACAGAGGGAGATAGATACTTGACTCGAGTTCGTAGATGTTGAGGGCTGATATCTGCCGACCCCTCCCCAAAAGCGATGATCAAAGGGTTGGAAAAGATTGGCGACGGGGCCATATTCGCTTACTTCGCTTCTTTGGTCGAAACAGGACAAGCAGCCCTTCGAAGCCCGCAACACGTACTACGGCGTGAAGTAATGATTGTAACGTGTGCCATCCAACTAAATGGCTAATGCACACAGGGGCTGGCGCAGATGAGGCCAACCCCCCCAGTGAACATTGAAACTTGTACATGCAGCCAAAATGGGGTCGTTTGGGGGCTGTATGCGACTAGTTGGGCCACTCAAGATGCGTGCCGTTCCGTCGGATTCCGCTAGTCTCTGCTTGGCTTAACCTCATGCAAAAATGCCAGGACCCCCTTGTAACGCGCTGGAGACGTTCTGCCAGCTGGAAGCTCGGAGCACAACAGGTGAGCGCTTAATCCGGGACGACCACCACACTCATTGGCAGTGCAAGGCGATAGGCGACCCATTTAACCAACAAGCATCCCCCCCCCCAACCACATGTCAAGAATGCCTGATTATTTTCCACTGGAGCGCGTCAAATGTCTGATGTTGGCAATCAACCTTGCGCCAGAAACGCCAGAAGGCCGAGGGGGGGGGGGAGAAAGAGAGAGATGCAGTCGGGCCGGTCTGGGTGTGACGTTGACGAACCCAACGATCGACGGTACCGAGGATGAGGACAAGCAGCACCCCATTAGGCGGACTTTCTGCCTGTCTTTCTGACTGCATCCACTATCACTCTTGGTTCTGCATGCATCTGGCCCCCGGTTCGGCACTAGGCCCAAAGGCAATGCAATGCCCACTCGGCTGAGTTCATCCGTGCTCTGCTGTCTCCAGAGCTCACAGACCGGACAGACAGACAGACAGACAGACTAACGGTGAACGCCCACCCTTCTGTCTCCTGTTCTTCCCTTTTAGTCACGTCTTGCAATTCACTAATACATTGAAACACCACTTTAATCATCCCCAGTTCATATACTGTTCAGTACACTGCCTGCCGCTCTTTTCCCGAGCTGACTTGTGGACTTTTTGACGTGTCCCGCATGCACCACCCACCCGGTCCAGCTTTGCGTTCAGACGTTCCCTGTACCTATCCCTTCCCCCGTTTCCCCTTGACCCTTGACCAATGGACGAACGGTGGGTCTACATAGATAGTGTACTGGCTGACTGACTAGGTACACAAATAGTGGTTCACCCAGAAGCCGGCCCGTTTTGCTAGGCCGGGTTTACGGGTCTCAGTTGAGCACTGATCGTGCCCGGGGCCCTCTCTTGCGCCACTTTCTAGGGTGTGTAGTGTACTTATTCCAACTCCAAGGGTCCCTGTTCCGCAAGGCTGTTTTCACCCACGATGTCCTTTCCCATTTTGACGTCTCTACATAGCAACCCTGGTCCGCCGTTGACCCCGACCGCTCCGGTACCCACTTGCTCATTAAAATCACTCGCATGGGGATGAAGGCAGGTGAGAGGAGCCGAGACTGTCCTGGGTACACACATATGCAGAGGAAAAATAGACTACCCACTATGTTGTCAACGGGATAACTACTCCATCAAAATGGCCCCCAATATCCAAATCCCACTGATCCACTAGGTGCAAGGCTTACTCCTCTTGAGACATCGAGCTTGACGTTGACGATGAACTGTCATTACGTTTCTCTTTCGCTATAGTCTATTTCGGTTCGAATGAAACGCCTAGACACCACAATTGAAATAGCAATAGGTCATTCTGAAGGGTTCACTCTGCCTCACTTCGTCAACTTCGCCGCGGTCTCCTACATGCAACCGCAGCTGGCGCATGCCCAGCCAGACTAGGGATGGGAGTGGGAGGGGACTGCTTTTTGGACCGCTTGACCTTGCGTTATTTCAAAGCGCCTGTCCCAAGTTCTTGGGACCATCGATTGGGACTGAACCACCATTCTCAGGGCCCCCCCCCTCCCTCCGGCTTCACGGCATCGCGTCTGTGTCCTCGCTGTAGGACCGCGTCTATGCATGCAACATGACCCCTCGGACCGGCCTTGTTTGCCGAGCCAACGGGCCATTAGCCCCTGGTTGCGGTTCCATGATTGCTGAATGATTTTGCAAACGCGAAATGTTTTCGGTGATGCAAGTGGTGGTCGCAGGGCCTTCTTATGCGTCCCAGCGCTTCCGCCGCGCCGGGAACCAACCGCCAGCCGCCCACTGCCGCCACTGATACCCACCCGTGCCCTGGTGAAACTGACAGATCGTCCGAGTCGTCGCCAATCTTTACCAAGAATTCTTTCATTTTTCATTTGGGTGAATATGAACGAGGTCAACGTCGGCTACCAGGTATAAGCCGTTTATGCGGCCGGGATTGCACCCGGAATTGGCTTCCGGCTCCACACGTATGTACAGCAAAACACTCCGCGACGAACCACAGGAAGGCCAACGCACCAGACCACAGAGGAACTCCCCGAATCACTCAATCGAGGTTATTGTCCCACAGAAAAGTACCAGAAATCAGTACACCCTCACCGGGGAAATAAACGTTAAATATGAACCGTACCGACAGGGGGCCTTGTTTTGTACTGCTTGGTACTTCGTGGGTCGAGCTGCGAAGCCCACTACGACGTATTTACCTAATCACCGATTCTCGTTTAGAGTCAGTGGAGCTGTTCCAACCAATCCACAGATGCAGTTTATATTTAACGTTTATTTCCCCAGTAAGAGTGTACTACGGAGTACGGAGAAATCCTGGTAAGGGAACTCAACGACCACTACCACCATAACCCACCAGGAGCCGCCTGTACCCCCCCCCCTTTCCCTTCAACATTACCCTTTGTAGCACTCGATCTTTTCCGCTCTGTTTGGCCAGCCTCTCTTTTTATACCCACCATAACTCTGATCTTCACGCTATCTCTCATATTCAGACGCCGATACGAGAAGCATAGCCGCGGAAGCTACCATTATGGAAGTACACACCGCTCAGCTTCGATGTTGGACCAGTGATACTACTCACTATTGTCTTCCGGGGCTGGGGCAAGGATATCCCAAGGCCCTCTTCACCATCGAGACAGGAAAGACCCCGCGAGGTAATGGGGACCTCGTATTAAATTGCACCGACGTAATCCCTCTGGGTCAAGCGTAGAAGATCTCTGATATCTGATATCCGAACGAGTGCCAGCCCAATGGTCATTCGCTCAGTTCACCACGCGAACCAGCCTTTGTCGAGTGGAACAAAATGGAGCCACCATGTGCTCACTGTCAAGGTACACGCCATGTGTCCTTCGGTCGACCCCCTTCTCGAGAACTTCTCACTCCTTGGTAATCTCGGAAATTCCAGCTATCAGATCCTTCCTCCAGCCTTGATACTGGGTCAACCCCTGACACATGTCCGCCTTACCAACCTACTTGTCTTGGACATCACTTAATTCCCATTGTCCGACACTAGCTCAACTCCCTCTGAGAGGAAGGAGAAAATGGGGATCAACTTTCATTCCAAGCGAGGGAGGATTCCCGTAATCTCAGATCATCTTTTGAGGACTCTGCTCAGCTCAAGAGATATGTGACTTGTTCCTTGCTGGCTACATGTGTTAAGGCTATGACGACCAGCCAACAGCCAACGGTGACTCGGCTATAATGGCATCCGCCTTGCCAGGCAGACTACAGGGGAACATAGACCAACAGGCCCACTAGGATCGCGGTTACTTCGTCAATGACGGGGCATTAAAGAACGGTTATGGCGTTGAGTCTGAGTAAGGCATACATTGCGCTAAACGTTGTCCTTGAGTGACAAGACCACGTTGGTAGCTGTCTACTAGGATTTCATGCCCTTAATCTCTGCAATACTCGACTGAAATTTACTCCCCGAGGATGGCATGATACTCGTTGTTCTCCCCTGAACAGCCAGAGGCACATGGGAAATGACAGGGTTGCGCAGGAACAGCAGCATGCTGGTCCTCAAACGTCCCTACCTTGCATTCGGCAGCTTCCCTTCACCTCGTGCAAGGGCCTTCGGGCTGTTGGTGGCTGGCCTCGATCCCTCCAGCACCAGGAATAACCCCTTCACCTTGCTAATCAAGATAATCTCCTTTGTTGGTCGCCACAGCCGTTGAGCGCAGACACACCGTCCACTCTGATCTGATTCAGGTCTGCAGCCTCCATCGCGCGAGGGCACCACGCGGTGAACGCTAGTGAAAAACTGCCAGTTGGCGCGTGTATAGCGTCTGTTTCATCCCGACGTGTGCGTTATGCGGCGTGATCATGGAGACTATCACACAGTCCATGATGAAGCAGGCGTGGGATTGGGCCAGTTCCGAATTGGTAGTCTGTCTTCCAGCACTCCATCTTAGGGTAGAAATCCAGGCTCTGGGTCGCCGGTCATGTATCTGGTACATATGGTACAACTCCACGCAATGAACATGTGCAAGGCCATGTAGGGCTTCCCCAGCAACCTGCGGCAGGGTTTCCCTCTGGTAACGTCCTCCCCTCCCCTTCCCCTGGATACATGTTCAACGTCCCTTCTCCCCCGTCAAAAAAAGACCCGTCCTTTTGGAACCTCCGCGGAGACAAAATCCGCCATCGACCGATAAAAAGCCACCCAAAAGACGTGGGATGACCCCTTCTCTCCTCTCCGCTCTCAAGGCGGCCGCCGCTTTCCCCAGGCAAGCAAAGCGGTATGCATATGGGTGTCCTGTAACCCGTGCCTCTTTAAGTCCCCCTATCCCCGGACCAGTCCCACGCGATTGTATTTTGCTGATGCTATGACTGCTGACGGGATCGCCTATGGTACCGCACCCGCGCTGCGCCCTACGACCACTTGACACCCACCAACAGACCACATAATGACTTGCTGTGCCACAGACACGCTGCTCCGACTCGTGGAGATCCCCACCCCCCTCTTTTCCTCCTTTCAGATATCGTATCCCTCGTGTTCGAGAGCAGCAAAACGCTGTTCTTTGATGCCGTTGGTAGATGTGGAGAGAACATCATGTGCCGGAAGGACTCGGCATCAAGATCGAGATGACAACCACAAACTCCCCAGCCAACCAACAAGCGGAAACAAACACTTTCAACGGTTGAAATCGAGATCCAGGAGGCTTATTTTGAGAACGACATGCTCTCTTGCTCTCTCTCTCTCCCTCTCTCTCTCTCGCGGGCGCTTGTTGCGCTCCGCTTCTTCTCCCCTGCCGATGGACCCGCCTTTCTTCTTTGGCTGGCCGAGAGGATGAATCCCCCTGAATGGCGGCCATGAAGCTGGCTTAGCCTATGTCATGGGCCGGGTTTAGGGCCGGGTTGAAGCCCGATGAGGCTCAATTGTCAAAAAATTTCTGCTTCAGGCATATTTATAGTAGCCTTAATGCTTTATATTCTTTTTTCCTCTTGGAAATTACGCCTTGGGCTGTGTAAGACCTCCCAGGGGCTATTATCATCGTGACATCCTCGCTCATGTCTTGACTCTCAGACACTATATGTGTGGGAATAGCCCAGGGAGCCGGGGGGGGGGGCGGTGAGATAGTCTAATGTTTGCACAGAATACTGGCTGCCCACGGAATAGGCGGCTAATAGGCCAACCAGACACGCCATAAACCGGTTACAAGTGCTTACTTTGCCTTCCTTGGATGAAAGACAGCTATATTGCACTGCCAGGCTCAGCCCTGGAATTGAGTTCTGACAGTTGCCAAGTTCTCACACCCATCTTTCCAACTAGCGACATGAATGTGCACATGTGAGCACTTACGTTGAGCCTCATGTACTACCTAGGTTGCAATAATTGGCATCGGGACTTTGACTTTTCCATCTCCGAATATTGATCTCTCTGTAGAGCACCGGGCCTCGCCGTCTACCACTCTTGAAGGCAGGGGAGCTGTTCACGCCACTGCTGGGAGCATAACGTGCTGTCGTCCCAAAGATTGCGAAGCGAAACTCTGAATGGGTTATTATGGGCAACCCAAAAGCCCTCCTTGATTGTGGACCGCTACCGAGTTGCCGGGCGGGCCATTTCCGCGCATGTGGGCACCTGGGCATATTCCCTCCTTACACTCCATAATACACGGACGAGCTTTACTGGGTCAACGTCTTTCCGGGTCGGACCCGGGCAGACATAAGCGAAGGTGTATACATAATGATCTACCACGCAAGACGATGGAAACCGAAAAACCACAACAATGTGTCCAAGCATGTAGTGTACTGGATCCCACAAACGAGGGACATGTCACAAACAGAGTAGTAAGTACGTCATATGCTGACACAAAATATACTACTGGCATGGTATGTAGTGTAGAGAGCAAAAGCAAAAGTGGGCATACATAGATGCCAGGGGCCAGGCACGCTGGGAGGGCCGGTAGTTGTTGTCTACAGTACAGTATGTATAATGCCCCAGTCCTTCGGCATGATAAAACACTGGAGACAGCAAAAAGACCGTCCCCAGGTATCTGTGGGCCTGGCAGTCAACCCCTGCATTGGATAACCGTTCGCTGTCAAGTCTCAACGGTTTGCCTTCCCGGCAGTGAATAGACCACGTACACTACATACATATACAATGGGCCCCCCCTGGCCTGTCTGGCTGGGCCCTTGACGGAGTGGAGGCGATACCAAATCTCCTAGTCATTGAGATTGTCAATGACGAGACGGGCCGTTGACCAAGGTCCATATAATATAGATCAGATCACAAGTCAACTGGGTGACGTTTCTACTGTATGTACATTAATCCCAGCCCACCCCCCTGCCCCTCCGCCCCCTTCGAATTGCTCGCGGAATCTTTCCCCAGTGGAGAGGGGGACCACAAAGCCCTGGGGCAAGCTTACCTACACTAGGTACATGAATAGGTCCTGGCAGGTCGAGCCCCCTTCATGACAAAAGTAGGAGTCATCATCAGGGAGCACTGGGCGTGGGGAATCTGACAACGGCTATGCATTTCCGCGCCAGCATTTTTCCTTCACCGTGGTGGACCGCCGGGAAACCCCAAAATAAAGGGACCAAGTGTTAGAACTTGCATCCTTAGACGGCCTTAAGCCCTATTTGTCGCTACTCATCTTGCCCGGCTCCACCGTGACCCAAGTTGTCGGGTTCGGCTGAAGAGATAGGATCCAGAAGGGGGAAGAAAGAGGGGTGGATTGGATGCGAGGGAAGGGTGTGGGGGGGGGCAGGGGGGAAGAATAAGCAGAAGGAAAAACAGGAACATGAACAACTCACTCTTTGCTTATTACTGCCCAGGTATATTACTCGGCTATGTATGTGTGTATGCAGCTGCTCCTCTCGGGTCGCCCCAGGTACAGTACATACATACATACCAATTACACATGTGGGACTCGAGCGGCCCAGTCGGGACATGAGGACCAAGTAGTGTACCCCATTATCATACATAAAAACATGTGCGCGACAGGTCATCAATCTCAACGGTCGTTTTTCTTTCCTTTCGAAAAGCTGGGCGGCATCTTTGACCGCCTATCCAGGCGGGCAGCCGGGGGGGGGGTCCCCGGCGGATGGAGACGAGGTTGCAATACCCCCCTTCCTTCCTATCCCCAAAACTTGGAAGCGATGTCGATTGCGGTGTCGTAGGGTAGTAGAAGGGAAAAAAGGAAGGAAAAACGACGAGTACGGTCAAGTGTGGGAACGATATCGGTGTGGTTACCCTCCGACCCCGATCCCGGGAAGTGAATCCTTCCTACCGAATATATACACTGGACATGCAAAGCGGGAGAACTCCGGTGCGCTGTCCAGGATTGGGATCCTGAGAACACCCACCCCATGCCGGTAGTATGTGCAAGGGTTAAGGAAGGAAAAAATAGAATATAATCGAGAGAAGGGGGGGGGGATGCAAGGATAGAGAAGAGGAAAAATCAAGACACCGGTTAAGGGTAGGGGGTTGTTAGCAAAGCAATAGAAAATCATCAAATTCAATCTTCCTCCTCAAAGTCAAGACTAGCCTCCTCCGCAAAGATGATGCAGTACTATCATCACGTACGCGTGGCCAGAGGGAGGGGCAAGGGGGGGGAAGGGGGGGGGAAGGGGGAGAATATAGGCAGTATGGGTGGTGATGTCAAATCCTCATCGTGAACGATCAAATCATATCGAATACAATCCCATTCACCGGCCCAACTATCCCTCCGAGCACGTCGGGATTGAAGGAAGCTTCATCTCATGCTTGATAAGCGCGGTTTGACAGAAGGCAAACCAAACCACCATGCCTGCACCTCACCTGTTTTACACCACACACATATACACATGGGGAAATAGCTCGGCGACTTACCGCGTGCATGGAAATCTTTCAGGCCAAAACCTTCAGGGCGTGCAATCAACGACCTCTCCTCAAGCTCCCCACACCCCGCTCACCGGCGCTAGCTTCACCTCTGTCTTCAGCGCGGCAAACCGCGTGCAGCTCACGCCGTAACGGTGTGTGGGTGGGAAGCGGTCGGGGCCCTGTGCCGTAGTGATGCGTCTTCCCTCGCCGCACTCCATGTACTGATGTACTGTACCACCAACACACTACCGCTGCCACGCCGCTCGATCGACCACGAGGCCATCGGCTTCACATCCCACGAGGCGGCGTAGTGCGCCGATGGCACGTTGGAGCCCAAAAACAAAGATAGCCCTGCATGCTATTGTTAGAAACCACGATACGTCAAGTCCACATTTATCTTGGCGACAAACAAGGAAGGCAGGCAAGCAAACAGCGATGATGACGATAATGTGCGAAAATAGTGCAATTAGCTAAGTCTGTTTCGCGTGCTCCGTGGCTAAGGGGGTATTTTCCACGTCTGCATCCGCATATACACAAACACAAACATCATCATAACAATCTTTCCAGCCCCTCTCTCCCCTGACCTACCTGCTCAAGTAGGCAGGTACCGAAAATAGTAGATTACCAGCCAGCCGGAGAAACCCAGAAGGGTGAAGGAAGAAGAAAATGAAGAAGAAGAAAACGTGCTGGTCCCAATCGATATGCACCTCGTAGTCCCAGTCTCATAAATTCCAGTGCTCAAAAGACCTTGCACCATGAAGAATCGTGTGTTGCATCCCGGCCCGTAATTTTTTATCGAACCCCCGTTGCCATTGTGAATCCTACCATGCAGACACCTCGTGTATTCGAATTCGTAGCTCGCGGTCTCACCTCGACCGAGTCTGTCTAAGAAAGCTATTCTCCCGAGAAGCATGCCTGTCCTGGCCATACCAGTCATGCTCGGCTTCCTCAAGGTAGTTCTCTTAGATGCCAGTTTCCTGCCTCCTGGTGGCAAGTGATAATCGCAAATGTGTGATCGGAATTCCCTGTGATCTTTACTCTGCTTCCGTTGTGGCTCCGACATCAGACATGCCATCAAAGGTGGCTTCCATCAAGTTGTTGAAGAATTTGAGCCACCTCTTGCTGTCGGGCCGTTGATCGATGCTCAGCAGTAGTATCCTGCAATGTTGTATCCAATCTAGGGACTAACGCTGCTTGGGAAACCTGCACCCCTAGAGACCCGGAGCTCCTTTGCTCACCGGGTGTTGTTTGGGAGACTGAAGTTTCCTGGATTCCATACACTTGCTCAAAAGCCTGCGCTGCGTGGTTCATGAATGTTCCCTGATGGCCAGACGTTCCCTGTCCCGGGTCCTGGCCTGCTCCCTAAGCGCCCATCTCCGGGACGAACGAATAATTGAAATCCATAAGCCCGTCCAACATCCAGTGCTGGGGATCAAAAAAGTCATAGTTTGTTGCTTCGTAGTTTGATCCATTGAGCCCGCCCTGGCTAGGACCGAAGCCCGAGCCGCCACTGGGCGTCAAGGCTCCGTTGGCAGCGGTGAGTAGGTTTGCTGGCAAACCGTGTGCGCCAGTTGTCAAAGGAGGATCAAGATGTGTCGATGATGCGGAAGACTGGTCTGCGGAATCTGGATTTGTTGGTTGTTTCAGCGCTGCGTGCCCTCCGTCAGCAACGGATGCAGTTGGGGAGATGGCGGGTTCACTTACAGTCGAGGTTCCCTCGGCCCCGAGCTTGGTATTCCTCTCTCCAATGCCAGATGGAGTCATACACAAGGCTCATACTGTGCCTGCAGCGCACTCGCAGCTGCAGGCTGTCATCTATCTCGTGAATCGAGTCCTCATCATGGTAAGATTGCTTCTTGTTATCAACGCGAGCGCCGTTCCATATTTGAACCATGAGCTCAGCCAACCGCCAGTTGAGGTCATTCTGGACCACACTGGTAGATCGAATGGCTGTGATGGTCCGATGGAACAGTAAACGGCCTCGTTCAAAGTCTATCGAGTTGGCAAAGAAGGAACGCATAAGCTTCAGCAGAGCAAAGCCGGCAGCGACCAGCATCTGCTGAATATAATTCGTAGCATACTGCAGAATGTCACCTCCACCGCGGGGGTCACGAGGAGAACTGGCTTCGCTTTCCAAGACGTAGTCCAGAAAACTACATGTGGCCCTCCACAGTCCCATCAGGTCATCCATGTAGCCAGGCGTGTTGTGGGAGTCAAAGAAACCCGCGAGTCGAAGATGGAGCCCGGCAGCTCTGAGATGAAGGTTGACAACCCGAGAAAGATTACGAGACATGATGGAAGCCTGCAGCTCACTGAACTCGCGTCGATAGACACGCATCAGCATGGCTCGATGCTCGTCACCGGCGACACCTCGCGGATCGCTGGCATTGCTGTACATCTCCTTGGAGACCTTGTCGCAGAATCTCTCGATCTGTAGCCTCGCCTCAAGTTCTTCTGACAGCTGAAAAGGCCCTGACTCCCCAGGACGGGTAGCCAGAGTCCAATCATACAAAGTTGATGCCGGCTGACCATAGCCGGTTCCAATGGTCTGGGCCACAACATTGCAGACAGCCCATGTGACTACACGGTCATGCAGCTGTTCGTTATCCAGGTCGATGATGACCCGAGAGAAGTCGTTGATATGATGAGGTCGGTGGAGACCGATGAGTGTGGCGACCTTCAGCATGACACCGCACAGGATCTGGGTCGGATCCGAAGATGAAGTGCTGGTAGGGAGGGGCCATGTGCAGAGAAGGCAGAGTGCCTTAACGACATGGTGGCTGCTAGGTACTTCTCCTATTGTCTGCCACAACAGACGAGTAAGCGGCCCTGAGAGTGCGCCAAGAAGGGCGGGATCGAGATGGTAGCGGCGGGCAGCGACTGAGATGATGACCCAGTAGAGTAAGGGGTGTTGGACATAGTACTGATCAGGAGATTGGGCAGGGTTGAGGAAGGGGATGAACGGGTGGTAGTGGGCGAAGTATTCGTTGAACAACTGAGACTCGGCGTCTTCAGTCAGCCGCACGTCCTCGAGCTCTCGACATATACGGGGCATGCTGTAAGAGCCGCCGCGCTTGAGGTGCAGCAGGGAAGAGACAGCCTCATCAGAACCCATGAGCGAAGGGTGCCTGGTGTGGGAGTAGACGCTGGCAACGACGGGAGACTGCAGCTGTGACTCCATAGGGTCGTCCTCGTCCGGAATAAAGCCCTGTGCTCTTGCTTTTGAGACATTGCGTCGCAGTTTTTCTATTTCCCTCTCCATCTCGGCGTGTTTGCTGCGCTTGCCGATGCGCTTGAAGTTGGACTCGATCTTGCATTCCAACTTGAGGCGGACGCATCTTGAGCAGCTCGTGAAGGGGTCTTGTACGACATCGCAGCGTAACTATTCAAGAAACAAAGGGCCGTCGATCAGCAACTGCTCGTGTACTATGCAACTTTGAAAAGAAGAAACCCCTTTGCGAAACATATGATCGATGATCGGATGCAGACGACGACAAGCAAGGCGACTTGGAATGGATAATCGGATGGAAAGGGATGAACTTTAGTTCTGTAGGGGTAGTGGACTTGACTCACCTTCTGTTGGCGACACTCATTACAAGCCCTTTTAACACCTGGTTGTCTCTTCTTCTCGTGATGGTCTCCCATCATGTCGTCGTCGCCATCTTGGCTCCCTGGACTGCTCCCCATCATGCCCACGGAACTCCTCTTCCGTTTGGCACCGCCGTTGGCACCGGCACCGGCACCGACACCGGGGGCATGTGCAAGGACCTGGCTCCGGACGGAGACGGGACTGTTCGGGCTCATGGAGGAGGCCGGACCGCCATTGCCGTGAGCCTGAGCTTGTGCCTGGGCTTGAACTTGGGCTGCCGAGGCTGAGGCTGCGGCGCCGGCCCCGGTGGCAACAGAGGTGTCCATGCACGGTGACGACGGAGGGGGAAAGGAATTGGGTTGGCGGCCAAGAAGGATATACAGATAATTGGCTATGCCTGTCCGCTACCGCTATCGCAATCGCAGGCGGAACCGTCGCAAAGTCGGCGAATGGATCTAGGCGGGCCGGTGTCGCGATGGTGTTGCGTCGACTTGCGAGTGAATCAAGTCGGTCATGAGCAAGAACATGGGGCAAGAGACTCAGGGCCGGTAGCGGAGAGTGCGGGGTATCGGTATATAAGAGAAGCAAGAGCGTGCCGTTGGGTGCCTCGTTTGTCTAGGCTCTTCTTACTCACCTTTGGCCTTGGGCACTCCTGGCACTTCAATCTTCTTTACCGTTCCTGACTTGCCTGACTGTCAAGGGTGGCATCAACCCGAAAAATTGTGAAGCGCACCTGCCCGCTTTTTCGACATCTAATGGCGGGGCTCGGGGCAACGACTAGGGAATATCATCGTGTGATTGGCTGGAGATGTCGTGGTTGCGGGGCCGATAAGGAATGGGCCCTACGATAAGCTCCTTCAGAGGCTGGGGTTCCTGTTCCATGTTGGTAGAAACGTACTATGTTCGTACATAGGCACCGCCAACATTCCCCCTTTGAGTCATTCTATAACATCCCATTCCACTAAAAGATTACCAGTGTGAATCTGTTACAACTCGTTTAATCTTAGATTATCGGTAGGACCTAGATGTATGGTTCGGTTGTTAATCTATGACTAAATTTCATGGTGTCACTGAATGGTCACATGTGAGAGTACAGATACTACCAGCATGAACAGCCACAGACACTTATGACACCTTCTATGGTCTAATTCATACTGTGACCAATAGTCAACCTGGAATGAAAGAGGAACAACACCTTTGATAGCATTGACCACAGTATACCTATTCCCGATTACTTGTTCGCCTTGTACTTCAAGCTATTCAATGTTGTTGATGTAGGCGCTTACATAATTGAGAGGAACCTTGATGGCATCTGGAAGTGGAGCTTGAGATCCCTTTCACTGCCTTCAACCTCCAACATACTTACTTAAGTACCTAGCCTCAGTTTGCCTACCATTCAGCCGTTCAAGCAGGCACAGCTGTTTCACAATGCCCGAATCACGGAGCTCACAAACGGTGATAGGCCGGCCACTGATCAAGGGTCCTCTCCGGCCGTTGCCTGTCCAGATTAACCCTCCATCCTACACACAGACCATCCGTTCTAAAGGCGAAGTAACCATCATGAAACCGGATTGGGAGTCGGATCCATCGAGTAAGCCACTTCGAACCTCTTTCGTCAAAGCTATATCTACCCAGGTACTCACACAACTTAAGACAAGGTCAACAGGGTGACTGTGTGTTCCACGACTCTCCCCCAACCATTTGTCAACCCGCCCAGCATATTGGGCAGATGAGAAGTCGTGGCCCATCAAGAAGTCCCTTAGCAAAGTTGGCTCCTAGTTGAGCATCCGACCCACTCGATACGGACAAGTTTCGGACGTTGGACCTTACCCGTGCGGCTTTGTCCGAGGGTGTTCGCCAGGTGCCGGGGAATGGTATGAGTTTGCCAGGTTTGACCTGTGGAAACCTTTTGAATCTAGCTAAGGGAGCCTGGTATACAGCCTAAGATCAAAATAGTGAGTTACACAGGGTAGGGGATGAGGCAGGTTGGGAGAAAAGCTATGGAGAAGCTATGACTCCAGAGAGGAAGTCGTAGAAGACGAGGATCTCAAGACATCACCCCAGAGGTGCCCCCTATGCAGGCTCATGCAGGAGAAATGTAGTAAGCTATTTTACAACTCCGTAGATAGTGGTAGCTACAGAGGCCGATATCGATGGATATCGATAGCAAGGTTGATGACAAAGTCCCCAGCTACCTCTACCTACCTAGAGCTGGCTCCCATTTCCTCGTCGGCTTGAACAAGGAGGACACTGCTTGCCTAGGGAGCCTCTAATCATAGCTTGAAGGTATACAAACGTTATTACAGAATGGAGCTCGAGACTCGGGAATCTATTCAGCCCTGCGAAGGTATGGTAGTTCATTGACCGTCTCGAGAGCCCGTCAACCTACGAGTCTGGCGAGCTCTTTCTGCATATTCAGCTGCATACCTCCATCTTGGCCTGACAAGACCTGACGATGCAAACTTTCACCTGCGAGGGGAATCACAGCACCTTTTGCTTCGCTATCCCATCGCATCATCATCACTTGGGAAGAACCTACAATATCACCATCGCAAAACAACTCTTGGAAACCAACAAACTCAATACATCGTCCGTGGACCCAAAAGGCATCACCACCCTGTACCCTAGGGTACGAAGCGGAGAAGCCCGCCATCGAGTACGTCAAGCGCTCCAGCCCTCTTTCACATTCTCATCCCCCCCTGAAGTTTTGATGTGCTCTTGCTAATCCCATACCCAACAATAGCATTGTCTTTGTCCACGGGTTTACTGGTCATCCTGAAACGACATGGACACTAAAGAATGCAAAGCAGGGTCTCTCCAGTGACCAGAGAGTCGCACCCGAGCCGAGTGAGCCCAGTGGTGGCGCCTCGATGCCCTCAACAACACAGCACAAGCGGACCTTTGATCTCATTACTAAAGGGAATAGCGGCCATGAGAAGCGATCCTTCAAAATACCTCGACTCAATATGGATCGAGGTCGGCCATCCCAGGAAATACAAGAGCATAAGGGTACTAACACCCCTGCGACGATCCCGCGACGCGACATCTTTTGGCCCCGAGACCTGCTCCCCGTGACTGTTCCTGATGCACGAGTCCTAACATAAGGATATGACACCAAGATTCGCCACTCCTTTGTTGGACCTGCCAGCCAGAACAATGTGGCAGATCATGGCTGGGACCTGCTCTGTGCTTTGGAGGAAGTCCGCAGAGACAATCCATCTCGGCCCTTGCTCTTCATCGCGCACAGTCTTGGGGGCCTGATTACAAAGATTGCTTTGGTGAAGTCGAGAGAGTCCGAACATGTGAAGCAGCATCTTCACCACATCATGACCGCCACTGTTGGGATTCTGTTCTTTGGTACGCCGCACAGTGGAGGTGACCCGTTAGGCCCCGGAATTCGCCGAGTATTGGTGGCATTAGTAAGTGGTTTCTCTTCAACTTGAACACTAGCATCATTGAAACTTTGATGCCAGGAGGCAAGTATCTCAGGGAGATCAGAGACAGCTTTCTGGGTCTGGCTACGAAGAGCAATTGGACCATCTATTCGTTTCAGGAGGAATACGGCGTAGGTGGGCTCGCCGGAAAAAGAATTAAGCTGGAGTTCAACCTCATTCGTGGTTTACCTAGTACCACCTCTTCTGACTACATATGCGCAGGTCGTGGAAGACGAATCATCCCGTCTGGATTGAGACGACTCGCCACATTTCAAGCAACCATATGGACATGGTTCGATTCACCGGCATCGGTGATAATGAGTACATAAAATTCAAGTCAGCAATCGATATCGTGACGAATAAGCTCAGGTCTACACGCCGGGCAGACAAAGACAGCGGAGCTGAGACAGGCTTCAAAACTGGCCAGGACATGGATTCTGCAATGGATCTGGAACTTCCTGTGCCTCAGGAGAAGTTCCAACCTGAAGCGCGAGAGGACCTGAAGAGGCTACTTTACTTTGACGAGATCGACGCTCGTCTCCTAACTTTAAAGCCTGCGTATAAGACGACATACCAGTGGATACTGAAGAAAGATAAGTACATTGAGTGGTTGAGCGCGGAGAGACTCAACGATCATCACCGGATTCCTCTGGATTAAGGGCAAGCCAGGGGCCGGGAAATCGGTTCTGATGAAATACCTCACCGACGACGCTGGGAAAACGGCTACCGCCAACAAAGAGATTCTCGTCATATCGTTCTTCTTCAACGCGCGTGGAGAAGGTGGAGAAGCTAGAAAGGTCGACCCTCGGTCTCTACCGGTCTTTGTTATGGCAGCTTCTTTGAGAATTGTCGAAGAAACCCAGACTGTCCTGGAACTTCTAAACAAGAATGCCCAGCGTTTCATACATAGAAAGAGTTGGCAGATTGAACTGCTCAAGAAGACTTTGGTGACCGCTGTTGAATACTTCAAGCGTGACAGGGAACTCCGTCTCTTCGTTGATGCACTAGATGAGTGTAGCGATACTAAGGTCGCTGATACAGTGTCGTTATTCGAAGAGTTGGGCGAACGAGCAGTCGAGCATAATACCAACCTGCGCATATGCTTCTCGAGCCGCTACTACCCCACGATCACTGTGAAGAAAGGCAAGGAGATAAGGCTTGACGAGGAGGAAGAGCACAGCCTTGACATTGTCCGGTATATCAATTCACAGTTGAAACTGGGGGCATTTGGAAAGTCTAAAAAGGCGGATGAACTGAGGAACAACATTCTTGAAAAATCAGCAGGCATTTTCCTTTGGGTGGCTTTAGTTATCTCAATGTTCAACAAGGATTATTCTGGTGGTAATGTGGACGGTTTCAAGAGGCGCCTGAACGAAATTCCTCCAGGCCTGCACGATTTGTTTGAGATGATCGTCACAAGAGATGAAGAAGACCTGGATAAGCTTCGCCTCTGCATACAATGGATACTCTTTGCGATCCGGCCACTCAAGACCAAAGAGTATTTCTTTTCTCTGCGAGAATCCAACGAGACTACAACCATGTCCTCTTGGGAGCATGAACACAAACAGTCCATTACGCAAGAAGATCTGCATCAGTTTGTTATCAGTTCGTCCAAAGGCTTCACGGAATCCACCAAGACGAGAAGCAAGAAGAAGGATCCAACAGTCCAATTCATCCACGAGTCTGTCCGGGATTACTTCCTATTAAAAGCGTCATACGGATTGAAAAAACTCTGGCCGAGGGAAAATGGCTTAAAAACCTTTGCTGCTTTCAGTCACAATGTCTTGAAAACTAGATGCTGTGAGGAGATTGGCAGAAGAGGCCAGTATTATATTCCCAGCAAGATTCCTGTAACAAGGAACCTTGAGCCAGCACATCTCGAGAAAACAAGGACACTACGGCAGTTTGTTTAGACCGATTCACCCTTTCTAGAATATGCAATGAACTATGCACTGGATCACTCTGATGCCGCAGACGTCGATTTTCCACAAGACTCTTTTTTGTTGGAAGAATTCCCTTTGCTTACTTGGGTAAATTTTAAGACTTTTTCAAGAAATTCAACAAGTACCGCTATACAAATCTTGGAAACATCATGCCTGATTTAAGTAGACTTAAACGGATAATGCCCAGATTTGTGGAAAGTCTGCTGAATATGGGTATAAGCATTGGTGAAAGGAATAAGGACGGCGAGACAGCTCTGTCGCTAGCCATCTCAGGAGGGCACGTGGATATTGTACTGTCACTTCTGGATAGAGGGGCTAAGCTCGAATTGAAAAATCGTACAGGAATTACGCCGCTATATCAGGCAGCTACAGCTGGGAGGGAGGACATGGTTCAACTTCTTTTAGAGAAGGGGGTCGAAATCAATACGAAGGACTTTAAAAAGGGTACGCCACTACATCGAGCAGCTGAAGCTGGGAGGGAGGACATAGTTAAGCTTCTCTTAGATAAGGGGGCCGAATCAGATATTAAGAGTGAGGGAGGCGAGACGCCGCTATGTCGAGCAGCTTTTGGTGGGAATACGGGCGTAGTTAAGCTTCTCTTAGAGAAGGGGGCCGAGATTGATACGAAGAATCAGTCTAAGAAGACGCCGCTAATTATAGCAGCTATGTGGGGGAAGGAGGGCGTTGTTAAGCTTCTTCTAGAGAAGGGGGCCGAAATTGAAGCGAAGGATCAGTTTGGCAAGTCGCCGCTCAGTCGGGCTATAACAACGGATCAACTGTGGCAGGAGAAGGGCGTAGTAGAATTGCTTTTGAAGAAAGGGGCAGATATTAATACGAAGGACAATGAGGGCAAGTCGCTTCTCCGTTTGGCTATATCGGGGAGTTACAGGTCTGCAGTAGAACTGCTTTGGAGAAGGGAGTTAAAGTCGACGAGGATGCAAAACTAATTCGGGAGATGGGGCAAGACACCTATCTGAGTGAAGTTGACAAGGATATTTTAGCACTGATTCGGGAGAAGGGGCAATATGTCAGCTTGTGGGTATGGATGTCCTTTGATTGCATAAGATTCAAAGGTATTTCGGGGTTCAAAACTTTGGATTTCAAGATTCTTAAATATAAGCTATAGGAATCAAGAGCGACATTTTGATGCCCAGGTGTCGAACCACTATCTTATGACGTGTTCAACATGCGAACTGTACCATTGGACAAACTGATATTGTCTTTCTATGCTATAGTTCCGAGAACAAGGTCCACGGCTTGAAACGAGTTTAGCCTGGCTACCAATATGATATGTCTCGCAAGTGCAGACATCTCAAAGGTGCATATCACACATGTACACATCACAGGCTATCGGGCATCTCAGGAGAAAGACACCATGACCGCCATCATGGTCACAATATAAAAGCCCTTGACTCGAGCCAAATCTCCAACTCCAGAGCTTGTCGCTGTCGAAGTAGGCGAACTCGCTGCAGAAGTGCCTTTCACAGCCGCCATGTCCGGATTCGCGGCAAACACACCACCAAACGGCCCAGAGGCAGGCGTCACGCTCGTGTTCACCAGCGAAGCTGCGTCCCTGTAGATCTGGAGCTTGGCCAAGTCAGGTTCGTTGATCACACCGGCCATTCCATGGTCCTTGCAATGGTTACCAAAGCCTGGGCCGTTTTGGGAGCAATAGTAGACGATGGGGTTGGTGTCGTTGACTGTGACATGGAAGACGGTTGACTGTTCACATATGTGCTATTAGTTTCTATTTGTTTCTCTATGTTCAATCTAGACGATATCTTCATGGGGAACACTGTGTCAGGCTCACATTTTCTGTCGCCGAATCCTCCTCAACGAAGAAACCGGAGTAAAACCCTCCTCTCGAAGCTGGCTGACATGGTCTGTTGTAGTCGCCCATAACGACGCTTCTGTTGTGCGCCTTGAAGTGGAACTCGAGGATGTCCCCAACATCTGCAGTAGTGTTGGTCGGGTCGAAGAAAGGTGCATCAGCTGTTGTCCTGATTATGGCAGTCTTGGCCGTGGCAAAGAATGATCTTGCCAAGCTTGAGATGACGACGAATGCGGTGATGGATCGCATGATGGATATTTGGATGATACGGGGACTTGAAGATTCTAACGCACTGTCACTAATAGGTAGGTGGAGTTGTTTGCAGTTGACTAAGATAATGCTTGCAGTTTGATCATAAAACAATAGAAGAGAGACCCTCCCATGAGTGAGCGACAGTTGGAAAGACTCGAGCCAGGCTATATCAAGGCCCTTGTCTCCCACATCCTACCCACAGGCCCTGCAAATTGGGCATTGGCATGCGCATCACCTATGTCATTTGGTATTACAACTCTGGGGTTCGACGTTTTAGGGGTTGATAAGTCACTTGGACAAGCCAACGAGCTGCCGACTTGATGCCCACATGTGTGGGTGTGCAACACACTCAGTGTATTGTAGAACGGCCAAGCGTAAGGGTATGCAGGTAAGCTTACACCTGCAAACGTCATGGTATTTATATAGGGAAAAAGTGATGGAAATAAAACGACTGAGGTCATTGTCTTATTCCGTGGGCTCTCTTTTACGTGTTCAATGCTCGTGAATTAATAAACCAGACCCGAATCACGACATTAGTGTTCACGAGTTTCATAAGTGGTGTTGTCTAGGGTTGAGAGGTGCGCCTGAAGACCCATCCCTTAGTCTTCAAGTCCAGGCATTTTGCAGAGCAGAGGCGTACTACGACTGTGAATCTCGGGAAAAAAGCCAACCATAGATAAGTCCACCCGTCCTCCCTTTTGCTTTTCCCTTGTCTTTCTTAGGGGGTCCGGGACTAAGGTTTCTACAAATTCGCAAAATTTTCCGAAGCTGTTCTTTACCGCTTGAGGAAGGGATTTATCTGATGAGGATACGGCACTTCATCCTCTTATTGCTGTTTTCTGTTGCAGAGCTTGCACACGTATTTCCCGGCCGGAATTGTATTGGATCAGACTGGGATGGATCCTGGGGGTTAAAAATGCCGTACCCAGGTACAACATATATATATACGACGAAGGTTGAAGGAGGCATATGGTATCGATTGCATCTGTAGCCTCGAATCACTCATTTGTATCGTCTTTCACTGTCGTGCAGTTGTGGTCGCTGTCAAGAACAACCTTGAAACGGCCATGGGTTTAAGGAGGAATTAAAGTGCTGGGATGCTGGGGTGCGTCGATGTAACCATCAAAAGTGGTCCCCAAGATTATCTGATTGATCTGATAAGATCCTCGTTGTTCCGATATCTCCGATCACGAAGACGGGGACTTGATGGGCTTATGCAGGGGTTATATCGTACTATACACGTGTTGAAGGATTGTCGCTATCCGAGGTTCCGAGATGAGTTCCAGTGGAGTGGAGAAAAGGAAGAAGGAGAAGGTATATCCCAGATCTTGACAGCGGAACCCCGGCGTTGCTCGTCCAGTTCTCCCTACGCATAAAACCGTGTCACCTCCCTCTTACCAGCATGACTTCCGGACTACGCAATATGTTCCGGTGCTTTTCTGTCCATCACTCACCCTCTCTTTTCTCTCGAGCCACTCCTTTCAACACGCCTTTCAATACCATTGTTCACCAGCCTGTAATACTCAACGTTCGTCGTCATCACGCCTCTGTCTCAAATCTTGGAAGCATCATGGGGTCTCAGTTTGACGATTCGTCCCGGACTGAGCCTTTCAAGGTTCTAATTTTGGGTGGCTGTTATGCCGGCTTGTCTGCGGCGCTCAACCTGATCGATCTATCCGAAGGCCGCGCCGCTCGCCAGGGAAACGGAGCCATACCCGCCCATGATGGCAAAATCCCCGTTGATATCACCATCGTCGATGAGAGAGACGGTTACTGTATGTTCTCAAGTTATCCATTCTGTGAATTCCTTCTTTGCATAAGCGTCTGTTCGTAAAATACGGGTCGAGTCGAGAATAGTCGAGTCTTGTTGGCGGAAATAACAGCCCCTGAGCTCGGGAACTCACCCTCTTTTCATATGGACCAAGCTGCAATCCACTCCCAAGAAAAAGAGAAGGAAAAAGAAGAGAAAAAGAGAAGGAAAAAGAAGAAAAAAAGAAAAAAAGAAGAAAAATAAAAAGAAGAACAAACCCAGCTGATTCAAATTTCAGACCATCTCATCGGTTCCCCGCTAGCCCTGGCAAATGAGACCTACGCCGCCAAGGCCTGGGTGAAATACGACGACATCCCGGCTCTCAAGAGCCCCAAGATCCGCCAAATCATCCAGGGCACAGCCAAGAAAGTCGACCCAGCCAGCAGGCGCGCCACCGTCCTCGAGACCGCCACCCAGACCGAGCGCCAGCTCACCTACGACTACCTGGTCGTAGGGACGGGCCTCCGTCGCGTGTGGCCCGTCGTCCCGCAGTCCTTGACGAAGAAGGAGTACCTCGTCGAGGCGGGCGCGCACATCAACTCCGTGCAGAATGCGTCCGCCGGCGTGGTGGTGGTGGGCGGTGGCGCCGTGGGCATCGAGATGGCGACCGAGTTGAAGATCATGCGGCCCGAGACCAAGGTTACGCTTGTGCATTCCCGGGACAAGCTGCTGAGCTCCGAGGACCTGCCTGATGAGTGCAAGGACAGGGCCGTCGAGCTGGTGAGGGAGGGGGGTGTGGAGTTGCTCTTGGGCTCGAGGCTGGAGGGGACTGCGGAGGTGAAGCGTGGAGATGACAGGACGGTGACGGAGGTGAGCTTCAATGACGGCAAGAAGATGGACGCCAGTGTTGTCATCATGGCTGTCTCCAAGCCCGTGCCTTCGACAGATTTCCTCCCTAGAGAGGCCCTGGACGAGGAGAATCTTATCAAGGCTCGGCCGAGCATGCAATTCCCAGTTGGGGTGCCAAATGCGGATTGTCATTTTGCCGCTGGGGACGCTATCAAGTGGTCGGGCATTAAGAGATGCGGTGGTGCCATGCATATGGGCTACTTTGTGGCGCATAACATCCACGAGATGATCTTGGGGAAAATGCATGGTGTTACGCCCAAATTCCTGGAGCTTGGGGAAGTGCCGCCTATGATTGGGCTGGCAGTGGGTAAGAAGGCTATTTCTTATAGCCCTGCTCAAGGCGTGTGCTTTGGGGAGGACGTGATGAAGGCTTTCTTTGGAGATGACATTGCCTTCTCCATTTGCTGGAATCACATGAAGCTAGGACAAGCTCACGGCCTGCCCAAGGGCAGTGTCATTGAGGGTTGAGGAATCAGTTAGAAAGGCATTTGCATGGACGGCGTTGTTGTTTTGGGGGTTTACATCTATAGACAAGACTTTTTGACTAGATCTCGACAGCTTTTTAATTAATCACTGTTGAATTTTGGATACCAACCTGAGTTCAAGACCCATAAACTTTTCATATATACATGTCCACGACCAGCCACTCTCATTCACATCTTCAACAAATTACAACTTCGGCACCAAGCCAACCAACGTCCCGCCCACAACCTTCTGCTTCCTCTCCCTCTCGTCCTCCGCCAGCGGACAAATCTGGAAGAAGCGCTCCCGAGAGCACCTCATCAGGGCGCCCCTCTTATGCGGCAGATCCACAAACATGTCCAAGCCAAACCCATGCACAAGATCATACGCCAGAACCGTAGAGTTCGTGATCTTGGGCTCTCCAACCACCTGCATAGTGCGCGGGTCATCCAGGAACAAGTAATGCATCAAACTCCCCCACCACGCGCCCACGCGGTACGCACCCCTATACTTGACATCTCCAACCAACACCTCCCTCCCCCGATCAAAATCCAACGAGTTGTAATACGCGCCCACCTGGTCCTCCCGCGCCCAGTAAAGCTCAAAATAAGCAAAGAAGACCCCATCAAAGGCCGCCAGGACCGCAAACTTGTGCGGGTCGGCGTGCATCCGGGCCAGGTACTCGCGGTGCTGGTCCACCGAGCCCGTCAGGTTCCACCCCTGGCTGACGCGCGGGTCGTTCTGCCAGGCGTGGAACAGGGCCAGGTGCGCGGCGTCCGCGTGGTCCAGCGCCACCATGCTGAAGCTCTCCCCCAGGTGCGGCACCCACCGGCTGTAGATGGTGCTCCCCGGCCGCGGCTTGGGCGCCCGGCGCGGGTGCCGCGCGAGCACGGGGCCCGGCTCGGCGGACATGACGTGGGTCAGGGCCGGCACGGCGCACGTGGCGTAGGGGGTTTCGGGCCCGTCTGAGGGGACCCAGACGGAGCGCGCGCCGAAGGGCGAGCCGGCGCCTTGCCAGAAGGATGCGCGGAGGAGGACTAGTTCCTCTGGCTGCTGCGCCTTGTCGCTGTGGGCGTCGTCTGGTGGGTGGTCCGCTGCGAGCATGGTTGCGCGGAGCTGGTTGGCTAGGGAGGCCTTGCCTTGTCCTTGTCCTTGGAGAGTCAGGCGGATGAATTCCTCATCTGGCCGGATGGTGAAGAGGGCGTAGACTACTAGCCATGCCTGTGCGAGGGTGGGCGCGGTAGAGCCGTCCCAGGTGAGAGTGGAGGATGGAGAGCGCCGGGCTCTAGCCCATGCTGTGTTGTTGGACTGGGAGGGCCTCTTGGACGACTTGAGGTCCTCGGGCTCGCTGAAGGAGAGCTTGTCGCTGTGGAGGGGATCAGGGGGAGACTGGATCTGGTCCTTGGAGTTGGCGGGTGTTGTGAGCTGGTACAGCTTGGTTGATGATGATGACGTTGGGTTGCTGGAAGATGCGGTGGTGAAGTACGGGGTGAGGTACGGGTGCGGTAGCCGAAGGACTGGCTCGGCTGAAGGCCAGTCTGCGAGGGTGAGGCGTGCCATGGTCTCGTGTCGTTACTGCAGATGCTACACCACAACTACAACTTGACCAACGATACTAAAGACTGAAATGCAGGTAGGCAGAGATAAGATAGGGGAAGACAGAGCATTGCCTCGCAGAGAGTTTCTATCCCATTGCTACCCACCCATGAGACCCCGATTGATGAATATCAGATCTTAAATAGCATCCACGCAACCTCCACCTGCGTGCAGCATTACACATGCCTGATAAGCTGCATACCAGGACAGCCTCGGTCCTGAGCCCTGCCCGACTGGATCACGATCTGCGTTGTTTTTTCTTCCAACCCGAGTTCCATATCCCTTCCGCACTGCTACTCCGTGATTGACCTCGGAGATAACATGAAATCCCAGAAGACTCAGCGTCAACTGCCCATTCTGAGCGACTGATCATCAGAATGCATGTAGATCATCCACCATCTTCAAGGGCTGCCACCAATCATGCTGAGGAATGGCCGTCTCAGGGGTGGATTCCCAGTGCATAACGACAGGGAAGGCCTGCATAAGGCCGGATCAGATAACGTTAGTCGGACTGTCTCCACCATCAACGGGAGATCTGATAAAAAATTTGCCAGACTCGTTTGCTTCTGTGCCGATCTCGCTGCTCCAGAGTGGATTAGCATCGGATCAGATTATTTTTTTGTGTGTGTTGTGTGGGCTGAAGCGGGGATATGTTTCAATTTGTTGATCCTCCCAGACCCCCAGGTTTTCCACCACCTCCATGGTGCAAAAGTCCAACATGTGATTGTGGTAGAGCGCACTGTTAGCTGGGAGTGGCCGGCTCGTCTGTAGGAAGTAGCAACAAGCAAGTACTCATCGGTCGATCCCCGTTGATTTTGACGAGCCGAGGAAAACAAAAGTCAAATATCCAAAGCCAGAAGAATCCGTGTATCATCTAGGTAAGTAAGTACATATCTCTAAGAGTAGGTATTTTTCAAGGTCCAACGCCAGAAGCAATGCCACATCCAAAGCCATATAATCCAGAAGCCTAACACGCCCAAAACAACCACCACGTCCATGTCCACGTCGTTCGTCTATTTTCCACCCGGATATCTACAGCTTCGCCTCCCTGCCCTGTTGCTTCTTCAAGACGTCCTCTCCAAACTTGGCTAGCTCAAACTTTCTCACCTTGCCGCTGCCCGTCAGCGGCACCGTAGCGGGGATCCCGCCCTCGCCCATCCAGAATACGTGCGCAGGGGCCTTGTGCTTGCCCAGCCTCTTGGTCACCCAGTCCCTGACCTCCGTCTTGGTGAGATGCGTCTTGGTGTCCTTGGACTTGCCGTCCAGGAACGCGCCGACTACCTCGCCGTAGTGCTCGTCCTTGATGCCAACCACCACTGCGAGGCTGATCGAGGGGTGGGCCATGAGGCGTTCTTCGATCTCGAGGGGATAGATGTTCTCGCCGCCTGTGTCCATATCGTTAGCCATCATCGAAGCTGATCTCCGTGTCTGTGGTTTCAAGAAGTGGCTCACCTCGAATAATAATATCCTTGAACCGCCCCGTAATGCTACAATATCCATCCTCATTAAACACCGCCTCATCACCCGTATGCAGCCACAACATGCCATTCTCATCCCGAGTCATTACCTCGGCCGTCTTCTCGCTGTTATTCCAGTACCCCGCGCAGAGCTGGTACCCGCCCATCCAGAGCTCGCCCCTCTCGCCGACGGGGAGCACATTGCCATCGCGATCAACAATCTTGGCGTGCGCGTGCGGCATCACCGTGCCGACGGTGTTGAGACGGGTCTGGATCAAATCATCGGTGAAGGCATTGAAGCACGTCGGGCTCGCCTCGGTGAGGCCGTAGCTGGACGTGAACTCGGTCATGCCCAGCTTGGAGACCAGCAGCTCCATCAGGTAGCGCGGCACGGGCGCGCCGGCGATGATGCCCGTCCGCAGCCTGAGCTTGGACGCGTCGAGGGAGGCGGCCTCGGGAAGGGCGAGGAGTGTGTCGAACATGGCTGGGACGCCGTGGAGCCCTGTGCATTGTTCCTCCTGGATGGCCCGGATGGTCGCCGGGCCGTCGAAGACTTCGGCTGGGTAGACGATCTTGGCGCCGTGGGTGATGACTGCGAGGAGACCGAGGACGAGGCCAAAGCAGTGAAAGAGTGGGGGAGGGCAGCAAAGAACGTCGTCGGTGGTGAGCCGCAGGCGGTCGCCGATGAAACGGGAGTTGTTCACAATATTGTGGTGGGTGAGCATGGCGGCTTTGGGGTGGCCAGTCGTTCCGCTTGTGAATTGGAGGTTGCACACATCATATGTTGAAACCTTGGTCTCTTCCTTGTAGAGTTCGTTCGGGTCCTGCTTGCTACCCTGGAGGATCATATCCTCATACGTCTTGTAGCCCTCGCTGTCGCCCCTGACGATAAACACCTTCGGCGCATCATCCTTGGCAGCCAGTCGTGCCAGGAGTGACTCGTTATTCGTCCTCCCAATCTTTTTGGTCGTGAAGAGGACCTTGCAAGCCGTGAACTCCAGTCCGTATATGGCCTCGGACGGCGTGTACGTGTTGTTCAGAATTACCAGGATGGCGCCGATTCTCACCACTGCGAAGAAGACGGCCGCATACTGCTCGCAATTGCCAGCCATGATAGCCACCCGGTCGCCATGCCGAATTCCCTCGGCGAGTAGTGCTCGCGCGATGAGACTTGACTGCCGGCGGAGGTCGTCGTACGACCAGCGGGCTCCCGTCCACGGGATACTAAGACAATCTGCTTCACCATTGTGCTGACACTGTAGCTCGAGCAGTTCTCCAAGAGTGAGGTCGGACAATGGAGGATCGACAGGACCGTGAACAATCGAGAGGCGCTGGTGTTTAGCAACGGGCTGTTCTATGGCGGAGGGTAGAGTTTGGGTGGCCATTGCAGGTGCTGGGCTGAAAGCGTTTTCAAGCCTCCGAAAGATTCCAGCGAGCTCTTTATTATTGCGATCCGTTTTTGGCTTGGGATGGCGTCGACGGTTTGCAGAATGCTGTCTATAGCCGCGCTTTGCCTCGTTGTCTTTGGCCACAAATCCAACATCCTGAATAACAACTTCCAAGATTACTCAAGGCCCATGGAGACAGGGACCGAGGGGCTGCTTGAAGAACTGGGCCAGCGGCAGCGTTGAAGCAGGATCCACCGACATGAGGGCGACTGTATGTACGGAAAACTGGACCCTGGTCGACGGAGCAAATATCACTCTGCGTCATTTCCCACGCAGAAGAATGAAGGCGACACACCATCTTAATGCTCTTCCACCAGTCACGACCCTTTGAGGCTGCTCCTGCCCCTGATAGCATTATGCACCCGAACACTTGGGAAGCTGATTGCCCAGCTCGCCTTTGCCTGCTTGGCACGGAGTTTTTTCTAAGCTGCTAAATGCAGTTAGCGAGGTGATGTGGGGACACGAAAGCGTCGTAATGCAGAAGATAGTGCGCTTGACGAAGCACTTACAAAGTAATCAGATGATCTGATAAGATCCTGCATCTTCATCAGTGCAGACCCTTGTTCCCGCCTCCTCCGTCTCGCAAGGGAAATTGTTGCCCGATTTCGGTGGTGGAAATTGATGACCTTGACTTTGTTCAATAAGCGATGGAATATGAATTATGACCAAGCAAATGTCAACATGAACGCGAGCGCGAAGGAGACATAACTCCTCTCCACACCACTATCAACTAGCGTACGACGACCCAAACACGCTATGGCTAGCGATGATTGTGAATCAGGCCCAATGGCCATTTCTTGTCGTAAAAGAGAGTATTGGCCCTCGCTGTTTCGGTCTCAGAATGATGATTGCTGTGACCTTCTGGCAGCATTTTGTGTCTGGCTGACCTGCTGCCGGGAGCCCAGCCGAATCCAGGCCCTTCAGAGACGCCACCATCCGCCTAAGGCCCACCGTGGCAGCGTGGCTGGGCCAGTTGCTCACTGCACTAGTGCAGCAGTGCAAGCATAAGCCCCTGTTGGGCCCCGGTAGGTGTAAATTGTGAAAGGATGATGATATGCAAGATAGTGATAAAATGGATATGTATATACAAAGTGTGTACTCGCTGGAAGCGACAATTAGGGCCGTCTTAGGCCGATGTGGCAACAAGGCAAAGGGTGTCAGTCGCATTGAGTTGCTTTCATAAGACGCGTCCCTTGACCTGTCTGAATTGCGAAACCCTCACGTCTCTCCACATAGCAACCGCAGGTATCGCAATCAGCAGGATGCACAGGCCGGCAAGGAGCATTCGGCGCTGAGCAATGGCGTACGCCTGGATGATGGCCTCTCGCACGGGAGAGCCCATAGGATAACTCAACTGTACGTGTAGGTTCTCGTAAATTTCCTCGGCTCGGTCCCTTGCGTCGTCGGGGAGAAGTCTCAAGAGTTCAGTATAGACGGTATTTGTCCATATGGCTCCGGAGACAGAGTTGCCAATGCCCGAGCCAATAGCAGTAGACAAGCCCAATAGGGCGATCAGGGAGGCAACCTCGCCGTGTTTAGCGACCGACATGACAGCCATCTGCTCAGTTACTACCAGTGTGCTGCCCCCGAAAGCCTGTACTATCTGGGGCAGAACCACCAGGAAAATGGGCGTTGACGGTTGCCTAAACAGCACCATCAAGACACCACTCAGGATGAGCACTGGCACGGCGATTAAAGCGAGCCATTTGAAACGGTCAGAGAACCTGATGAGCCATCCTGCCACGAAAGCCCACAGACCGCCAACAATGATATACGTGTTGGCCACGTAGCCAGCTTGATAGACAGAAAGCTGGTGGACAACTTGGAGGTATGATGTGAAGTAGCCATCCCAGCAATAGTATGAAATGAATAAGACGACGGATAAGATAAAGGAGCCCATGACGTTACGAGAGCACAACAGCTGGAACGGCACAAAGGGCTTCGGGGCGCAATAATACTCGAAAAGAACGAAAGCGACCGTTAGAGTGGAGCCCAGTACCAGCATAAGAAATATATCAGGCGACCACTTGCTGGTAGATGATCCAGCGATGGAAAATGGTAGTAGGATCAGGGTCAAACCACTGCCCACGAGGAAGACGCCAACGGCTGCAGAGGATGTTAGTCGTGATCATGAACTTGGGAACGAGGCACACTTACCATCAAATTCAACAGCATAATAGCAAAGGGCTTCTGACCAGCTTCGTTCACTCTTCGGGCTCTTCAGGATCCCAAGCCTCCTTGCCTTCCGGGTGTTGGACTCGAGGATACCGAAAACAGGAAGAGCAACCAGTGGTGTAAGCACAGCAAACAAGGCAAACGCCGTCCGCCATGAGCTATGGCGGAGGAACCATTGAGCTGCAGGAGGCCCCAGGAGGTTCGTAGCTATGGCCGGAGACCCAGTACAGGCAAATGCCAGGGCTCGGTCCTTGAGCGACGAGGTGTCCGCGATGATGATCTCCAGGATGTAGGAGAACCCGCTGAAACCAACCACACGGAGAACCTGGGCAGCAGCGTAGGTCGTAGCACTATTGCAGGCTGCCATCAGAACCAGACCAAGCGTTGCCATGACTGTCATTGCGGCTAGACCTTGGGGACGACCCCAGGTATCGATCATTTTGGCAACAGGCAGCCTCAACACGCCGCTAAGGATGAATGAGGCGATTCCAATAGCTGGGATGAGCGAGTGTGCTGAGAAGTCGCTGACGACGAAGGGCAAAAGGTTCAATGTAGTCTGTTGCTCCATAGACATGCTGCAGAAATTGAGAAAGATGAAGGCATAGGCAAGGATGAGGGCGGATCTTGTCCAGACAAGTGTGACTGCGTCGGCTTGTTGTACACCATTTTGAGCCTCTGAGTCGATAGAGCCTTTGGAGGAGTCTGTGTCGCCTGGGACTGCTGGATCATAGTCGCCAGAGGTATTGGTGTCACCATTTGTGCCATAATCTGTTCTGTTGCTCAGGAGTGGCTCGTGGGCTCTCACATCGTCACCCATATTTGGTAAGTGACCGAAGCTGAAGCGCCACGGGTGATCCGGTTCACATTGATGTTTGACAGGACAAGACGAAAGAGGTCGCAAGTTCGCGAAATACGGAAGTATAAATGCAAATTATCTCAATCCCTCATAGGAAAAAAAGGACCAACAGCCATAGTTGATCGAGTCAGAGAGCAACCAGTCGACCTGGCGCGGCCCCACGTCGTGCCGACATAGCCTGGGCCCTGTGACATACTGTGGGAGATAGCATCGAGGAGAGCTATAGCTGAAAATTGGGTGTTCCGTTAAAATTGAAATCATGAGAAATTTATGGGTTTCAGAGGATCCCCACTGGTTGAAAGTCCATCATCATGTCAGAATGACTTGCCAGGGTGCTGAGTGATGGCTTTCTCCAGACACACACACACACAGTAAGACACGGTGCACTGCAGTAGCTCGATCAGATAAACTCAATCCTGCCCCTGAAACATTGGGGTTGATGGCCCGTGCTTTGCGGCTGTCTCCAGAGGGTCCACAGTTCCCCGCGCCTTGTACGGACACCTATTGTACTGTACTGTCAGGACTGTGTGATGTTACCAGATGGCCTCACATCAGCCTTCCAACACACCTCTCTCAAAACCAATTGGACCGCCTTGAAAGAGGTTGCTGTCATACAAAACGTTGTCCTCGTTAGTCTGTGTCATATATATATATATAATTACATATCACAGCATGAGTGCAGCAGACATCCAACCGGCTAGATTCAGCCAGCATAACCTCGCTCCCCGGTCATGCCATGTGTTCATGCTCGGAGCCAGACCTTATGTCAACCACAAGACGTGGCAAGTCCTGTCCAGGTCACTCAATTTAAAGTGCCACAGCACTTCCAGGTTTTATACATGGCTGGAAATACCATAACTGACCAGCTCATAGCTCTGATATGTCCAATGTTTGCAACAGCCCAGGTGCCGCAGCTGTTGAAACAAGGTGCTAAGCTACGAAGATATTGACATGAACGGTCTGCTTCGGCTCGGAAGATGGAACAGAATTCGCAGCAACACTCATCCGGATAACTGCTTTTGTGTGTGTGGGAAACATGGCATTACGTACCACAAGATCTCTGAACGAGGTCACACAGGGTTGTACCAGCGTCCGGGCCAACTTGGTCGGGCCGGTTTACTCGGAAGCTTGTACAAAGCAAGGCGGTCAAACAACATACGCAAGTAAGGGAAAACAAATCCAATTCCAATCCCTAGTGGAGGGAGGGGGGTGTACATACAAGAAAGGAATAGTTTCGGATCCATTCGAAGGTAAATGATTGTCCCAAGAACCCCTCTTGGTGCGCCAGGGGGAAGGGGAAGGGGAAGGGGGAGGCGGGGGAGGAGGCAGGCTCACAGTCCTCGAGAGTCACCAAAGGCTAAACAATGTTGAAGAGGTAAAGAATTTGTGGGAAGCTTGGAACCTTTGGAACACAGGGAGAACTTGATTATATGTAGGTACCTGGGCGATGGGACAGGCAGCCCTACAGCCAAGATGGCTGTCTACACCAACCAGGTGCCGTCTAGCTTACCGGTCAGCTGGAGAAGCCCTACTGCAAATTATCGGAGTGATATCCCCCGATATCTCTCCACATATCAGACCTATCTAAGTAAGTACCCACCTGGCTGCAGCCTGGTAGGTAAGTATCTCGTTCTTCAATCGCAGACACACTGAACTGACTTCCAGTTCTAGGGCACCACCTGCACCAACTGCTACCTTGGTCTCATGTCTCTTTGTCCATCCCTCCTTCACCTTAAATTTCTCCTCCCAGACACCGTCTCATCTCTCTTTCACAATGTTGTCCTTCATCATCAATGCCGTCAATCAACCCCGACTGATCGTGGACCGCCTCTATGAGAACGTCACTCAGCTTTCCGCCTTTGAAATCATCACTGGCTATGGCTTTGGGTCTCTAGCTACCCATGGCTGGTTGGCCTGGATGATTATCGTCATTAGTGGAACTAGTCTTTGGGGCCTTTTGTGCTCCAGCGCTCGCTTCAAGACCGAAAAGGCCATGCTCCAGCGCTTCGGCTACATCGACCGGGCCTCAATGGCTAGAATGACCAATGACGATGCCCAAAGGATTCTAGAGTACATCATGACTTACGAGTTTCCTCTACTCTACAAGTTGTCATTGCAGTTTGCGATCTTCAAGGTGAACCTCCTCCCGTTACCAGCTCAATGAGACCGAAGAAATCGACTGACCACCTCTAGACCTACGGCTTCTCCACTGTTTCTACCCTGCTCGCAAAGACCAAATCATTCTCCGACAGTTCATCAGCTCCCAAGCGCTATGAAGACACCACTGTCATCTTTGGCGAGTTCTCCCTCAACCCGCCGACCTCTGACCGCTGCGTCGCTGCCATCGCTCGCATGAACCACCTCCACAGCCCCTACAAGAAATCTGGTAAGATATCCAACGCAGACCTGCTGTACACCCTCGCTGTGGCCGCCATGGAGCCCATTCGCTTCATGCGCCTCTACGAATGGCGCGCCCTCAACGACATGGAGGTCTGCGCTATTGGTACCTTCTGGAAGAGCATCGGCGACGCCATGGAGATTGAGTACAAGGGCTACCTCGCACAGGAGAGCTGGGCTGATGGCATGGAGTTCGTGGAGGATATCACGCGGTGGGCAAAGGGCTACGAGGTCGAGGCAATGAAGCCCCACCCTGACAACAAGAAGCTGGCGGACGCGCTGGTTGGACTGCTATTCTTCCACGTCCCTGTCTTCATGCGCCCGTTTGCCTTGCAGATTCTGACGGTGCTCATGGGCGATCGTGTCCGTGAGGCTTTCATGTATCCCGAGCCAGGCATCTCCGCCGCCTTCGTGGCTTTTGGTCTGCTCAACGCTCGACGCATCTTCCTTCGGTACTTTTGCCTCCCGCGTCGGGGTCCCAAGAAGTTCTTCTCTGAGCCGGACCCGCAAACCGGTCGTATTCACCACTTCGATTATCTCGTCTCGCCTTACTACAACAAGCCCACCTTCCGCGCCCGCTGGGGACCGATGGCGATGCTGCTTCGTCTGGCTGGAGGAAAGGTGCCCGGTGAGGCGGGCACACTGCCCGATGGGTTCTTGGCTACAGATTTAGGCCCGGCGAACAAGATGGGGAAGGGAATGGAGGATATGGAAGTTGATATAGCCCGGATGAAGAAGAGTCGTCCCTCAGGCTGCCCTTTTGCTGCCCGGTGTTCTTGAGGATGAGGTTGGGTTTGACGGTATGTAATCTTGTTGCTGTGAAAGTCTTTTTGCGTTGGTGGCGAAGGATGGCGGACTAACAAAGCTGCCTGTATTATATTTCGATCGACAACACTTCTTTTACATTGGAATTCGGGACCAAAAGGTCCTTCATCTATCGGATTCTCTTCAATGAAAAAGAAACGCATGATATGATCAGACCGTGGAAGCCGGTTTCCCACCAGTCATTTCTCCGTGACATCTTGGCCTCAGCGCCCGGCTAGCTCAATCGGTAGAGCGTGAGACTCTTACGAGCCTCCGGCTCTGAATCATCTCAAGGTTGTGGGTTCGACCCCCACGTCGGGCTCAATTCCCGGCGACGATTCATTCGCCTCTTCTTTTTACCTTTTTGGCATTCTGTGATCATGGTTGTGTGTGGTGGTGAGTCGTGACCCCCTGGCTTGGTATCCACCATCTGACAATCAATTGTCTTCCCGAGCTTCATTGTACTTGTTAGTCCAGCTCCACAGTGCTAAAGGGCGTTTATCCGGAAATTGTGTTTATGAATTGAGTGACATGGTTGACGTCCATTCGGAAGAAGCATTACCGCATTTATACCATGGATTAGAGGTAGGATGCGAAAATCCGTCTTTCACAGGTTAGCCTCTACGGATTTAGATAATGAGAAATATTAGGATGTTTCTTAGGAAATATTAAGGGCTTAAGGCTTTCTCTAGGTTATTAGTCATAAGTTATCCTTATGGAGCCGAACACTCTTCCTACTTGATGTAATTCTGCTATATCAAATATCGAGATTAAATACGAATGGCCCGGGGTCGAACATTGGAAATGGGCGGAGTAGTAGTGATACTATCAGACCCGACAATAGTATGTAACCCGCAGGAGAGGTGACAGTAATATGATATCTTACTGGGACTTTACTGATAAATGCCCAGGTGAGTGTCCATCTGACTGGGCATCGTCTTGTCTGATATCCATAACCATCCAGCATGCTTAGAGTAACGAATTTCCTGGGTTTGCCAATATCCGTGCACATTTCGAAGCTGGCTGCGTCGACATTCGATGATTTCCGAGGTTCGCAGACCATAACGACCCAGCTCGAGGAGGCTGTTCTCCCATTATCTTCACATTGCTCACCGATTAGACGTCTTGTCAGATGTATGCTCTGCCCAGGGCGCCAGGGACGCAAAATAATCGCTGGCAAAGTTATGGCAGGGCAGAGCGATGTCGAACCCCCTGAGTTTGAACGCGTCATGAAAGAAGAGAGCAAGACAGTCCTATTTTTCTGGATACTTTAAAATGTGCATGATGCAAACTCAACTAAACTATCATGTTTCATTTATGCAATACTGCGTGTCGCTGTAACACACTTTGGCGGAGATCATATACGGTAACAGCTGTGTTTTGGAAGTTTTCTGCCTCTGATTCAATCCAAGTCTCATCTTCTGAGTGCACCGTTGGCTGGTGGTTAGGGGTGTTGGATTGGTGGCTGCCCGTCGTCGTAGAATCCACCCTCTACTTGCTTCGCATGCAGCTCGTCAAGATACGGCAACAAGACGTGCTCATATAGGTGGCGTCCCTTGTGTCTAAAGGTCCAAGACTGTCAGCTATATGTATCCCGGGCCCAGGGGAAAGCCATCGACTTACCCGGCTAGCTCATGTTCCCAGCTACGAATATGGGAGGCCAGTTTGCCCGGAATGCCTGGCTCCTGGGCCACCTCTGCCATTGGCTCAATGTATGTATGCACCATCCAAACAACAGCGCCTGACTTTGGCAGTCGCCGAAGAACTTGTCTCTCCTGTCGGAACCAGATCTCGGAGATATCACTGACGGGACCAGGGGGTTTCCACTTTCCGTAGCTAGAAGTTCCAACACCAGGTCCCCGAATTGTAGGATCCCAGTCATCTTCAGGGCCCATAGTGAACTCTGGCCAATGGTACTCATCTAGTGATTGCAATGTATCAGATCTAAGTGTCAAGGCTAGGGGAATGCGGTGCATGGGATTGGGGGTTTATACCGTGGATGCTTATGGCGGTTGCTGTGTAGACTGTTAGCGGAACAGCTATAAAATTGTGAAGTATGCAATCGAAAGGCTTACTGTTTCGCTGAATGGGACTGTCGACCTTGAGCTTCGACAAGAATCGATCGAGTGGGCGCTGCAGCTCCTCTGCGTAGTGAGGAACTTGGCCGTCGAAATGGAGATCTGCCAAATTCTTGCCGAGTTTGTCTTTGATACGCTGGCCGCCGCCAATGCCCAACATCATTGCGGATAGACGGTAATATTGATCGTTCACGGGAAGCAGAATGTTGATGTCCGCCGGTTGGATAAGGCCGGCCACCGTCAAAGGATCTTCCTTTGTGAGGTCGTACGACGCATCCAAGGCAGGCATCTCGATCTTCAGAATGGCTCCCATCCTGTACCAGCCAAGAGTGTCATTTTCAGAGCGCTCAATGGTGTAAACCTGAGGGTATCGTCTGGAGAGGAACTCCCCCAGATCTTGACAGAGCTCATGGGCGGCGGCTTTGGCAGGTGGCAATGTCTGCACAATCTTGTCACCTCGGTCGGCCAATCGCTGAACCTTGATCCGGTGATAGAGTGGCCAATCTTTGTCAAGCTACGAGTTGTGTTAGAGGTGCTACCACTTGGGAAGCGACCAGGAATGGTGAGAGTGATAGTGGAACGACGTACAATCACCCAATCGTCTGGGCTGAGCTTTTTGACATTGATTGTACTGTCCACGTCAGCTTTGCTTCTCTGTATTGTTGTAACTGTCTCGAAAGTTAGCCATACTGCCGTTTGTATTCGTACCCAAATGCCCTGTATCTTGGGCACTCGGTCTTCTCCAGATGAAAAGTCCTGTTGGGGGCTGGCTCGGGGTATTCCCAGGGCTCTGCTCAAAAAACTCTGAATTAGCCTTGGGAAATGTGCAGGTCCAGATGTCCCTCAGGTGCTCACTGACTTTCGACGACAGATGCGGTCTGGCTTGGTTGGGTCACAGACCGACCACCAAACCAATTTGCAACGCCCCAGAGGCAACAAGCGACAAACAACAAGGCGTATATGGTGAATCTGTCCATATTGAACTCGAATTCGGCTAGAGCTGTGATGTCAGATTGCTTCCTTGACTCATTAGACGGAGTTCAACTGATGACCATGTCTAGTCAGTCGGGCATGCACCCAGTATTACCCAGGGCACCTAGATACTTGCTACTCTCCGCGTCTACAGCATGAACCTGAGACGCCATGGACAGATTCAGCTGATGAGAGAGCCGTTACTAATGTCCTATGTCCCACTACCCCTGTACATGTATAAATAGCTCAGCCCCCGAAGTCCCTCTGTCTACACGCCTTCAATGTAACACACTGTCTCACTCATCACTACCTCAACAACATATCATTGGCTCCTCCGTAGACAGCGTCGCTATCGTGGCGGGGGAACGGAACGGATATAGAGGGGCTATAACAATGACGGCTCTCACGGCAGTCCATGCCTGAGTATATCTTCTCTCATCGCCCGGTCGACTCAGTCAAGGTTTGGAGTATCTATAGACCAGTCTCGGCACCCCTAGTTTGACGCTCCCCGTTTTGTGGAAAGACGACATGGGAAAGCCGTCCCGATAAGAAGTCCCTTGTGCGAATACTACAAGACCAAGACAGACGCAAGATTAGTTGTCGTTATCTATTGGAACCTTTGACATCATAGAACTATGGACGCCGAGCTATCCGGTAACGAGAAGGCTCAGGAGATACCATCTGATGCCGTAAGTCTGACTTTGAGTGTGCAATTGTCTGCGCGAGATGGCACTAATGGACTATTCGCTTTAGAATTCATGCGAAAGAAATGGCACAACTTCAATTATCGAATTGTCTGAACATGGCCTCCACCGTGGACTCAAATCCCACCATATCCAGCTGCTTGCAATCTCGGGTGTCATTGGGTCAGGTAAGATGGCACGATGAGTTCCTTGGAAGGAGAAATTCACTGTCTGGGTTTGAGTAGAGGTCCACAGGTGCAAGCTGCTGATGTTATTTAATTTCAGGTCTTTTTGTTGCTAGTGCAGGTGCGCTGAACAGTGCTGGGCCAGGTGGCCTCCTCGTCGGCTATTCGGCATGGTGTGTGTTTCTCTTGTGCGTTGCGCATGCCACGGGCGAGATGTCGACGCTGCTTCCGGTGCCGGGCTCATTTATCACTCGTGAGTGCTGTACTATCTCATAGCAGACAGTGACCTTGACACTGACATGGCTGGAGACATCGGTCGTTTCATCGACGAGAGTGCTGCCGTGGCAATGGGCTGGATTTATGCATACAGGTGAGATCACCCCAACCTACTCAACATGACGAACGCTTCTAACCTGGTTCCTTAATTGTAGCATGTAAGTGTGTCTTGCGTAGAGGATGCCATTCTTGTCCTATACTAATCTTGGATGTTCTTTTCTTCACTTAGGATGTAAGTTACCACTGATACCAAACATCACACAAGCCAGCCAATTGCTCACCGTTTTAGGATATTCGTTGTCGCGGATTGCACAGCCCTGACTGGATTGTGGTCGTACTGGTTCCCTGATATCAACCCTGGTGTCTGGGTAACAATCACGCTCGTCGTGGTCTTCACCCTCAACTGCCTCGCAGTCAGATACTTTGGCGAAGCTGAGTTCTACGCCTCCATCTATAAGATCTTTCTTATCATTGGGTTCCTCATATTCGCCTTCATCGTTGTGTTGGGGGGCAATCCGCAACATGATCGAATTGGATTCCGATATTGGAAGGATCCCGGCGCATTCAATGAGCAGTACATCGGCGGTGGCGGGGGTAAATTTCTTGCCATTTGGGGTGTCTTCAACGCGGCTGCTTTCGCGATCGGAGGTCCGGACCTGATTGCCAATTGCGCCTCAGAGACCATCAACCCTCGCAGGAACATTCCCAAGGCGGTGAAACGCGTCATCTACAGACTCATCTTCTTCTTCATTCTGTCTGTATTTGCGGTTGGGCTCCTCGTTCCATACAATGATCCCACCTTGCGTAAGTCACTTGTTGCGCCTGAGCATCGTTTGCTCGCCGTCTTAGCTAACATCGCTAGTCACGGCCCTTGCTTCTAAGAATGGAGTCACCAAGTCACCATTCATCATCGCCATGAAGCGACTGAAGATTAAATTTTTGCCAGACCTTTGCAATGCCGTTATGTAAGTTTGTCCAGACCAAATATGAGCCAAGCTTCAGCAGGCTGACCAGACCTCGACGCGGACGCAGTATCACCTCAGCCTGGAGTTGCACCAACTGTCTCCTGTTCCAAGCATCAAGAACCGTCTTCGGCCTAGCAAAATACGGGCGAGCTCCTAAGATCTTCGCAAAGACAACTAAGAGTGGAGTACCAATGCCGGCTTTGCTCCTATCGACTGCAGTTTCTTCACTCGCATTCCTGACATGCAACACTGCATCAGCTGTTGTTCTTGAGTGGTTCATCAACCTTGGTTCGACCGCTACAATGATTGCATATATCTTGATAATGGTAAGAATGCCCATGTAGAACCACATGGAGGAAGCTCGAAGCCTAACGGTGCTGATAGTTGGCGAACCTGAGGTTCCATCAAGGCTTGAGGGCGCAGGGTGTCGACCCGTCAACTCTACCCTATAGAAGCAGGTTCACTCGTAAGTCACTAGTTCCTCCCCTGGATGTACGTACCCTAGGGTACAGATCATGAGTTCTCATAACGTGGGAAAGCATATTGCAACTACTTTGGCATATTCTGGGTCGGCCTAATTCTATTAACCAACGGCTACGGTAAGTGGACTTGCGCCTTATTGACATCTCTCCCAATGCTAATGGCATGCATAGGCGTGTTCGTTAAAGGCCATTGGAGCTTCTCCGGTTTCTTCACAGCTTATTTCACCCTGGTATTCTTTCGTAAGTGTGTCGACTAAGCCTCAACCCGAGTTCAGACAGTGTTGACTAACCCTGATTAAGTGGCAATCTATTTTGTTTGGAAAATTCTGAAGAAAACCTCATTTATCAAGCCTGGGGACATGGACATCCAAACTGGAATAGCTGAGGTTGAAGCCCACGAGAGATCGCTGGGTTATAAACCCCCGGCTTCGCGGTACGAAAAGTGAGTTATGATAACCAGCCACTGGACTATAGCCACATTCAACACTGACTTTTATGCAACAGGCTCATGGACTGGCTCTGGTAACCGAGTATGGGGAGGAGATGTGTCTCTTTCTGTAGCTCATGTTTCGTTGCTGTGTTAGCAGAGCTCGCTTTCGATAGCCCATATATTACACGGTACACCCTGGGGCACTCGGGCAAACATATGTAGTGGGGTCAATATAAACGCATGGTCTATAATGTAGGCAGGTTAAGACTTAAAAAGTCGGTCGCATACTTGCAGTTCGTTATTGTTGGAAGCTCCTGCGTGAGCGGCACTTTACATATTATTCCTTCCAGCCATAGCCCCCCAGGTAATACTATATAGACCTATAATCGAGGGGAAAGATATACGTCTGTATGCAGCTTTTTACTATGCGGCTTGAAAGTTGCCAAGATTGGCAGGACTTTGCCAGAAACATCACGAAGCAGGGCACCGGAGGTCTCAAGGTGCATCCCTACAGTGTGTTTCGGAGCATATTTTGAACTGAACCGAATAAGAGACTCGTTTTAGAGACTCGTTTTGAAGAGAAATGTCTTCCTTCTTGAATCAGCCAACTGTTCCGTCCCTAGGCATATATCCTTGACCCTGTTCCACCATGCGAACTACCTAAGAAATAATTAGCATTCGCAGATGAGGTGGTAAGTAGACCTGGAGACCTAGTCTCGACGTATCTCGATTGAAAAGAGCGAACGATCACGCCTTCTTCCGACCAGCCTCCGCAATCCATATGTCAGGGTAGTGTCCCTACGGTAGTACCCTTATGTACCTGAATAATCGTAAACAGAGCGGGGTTGAACCCCGCACAGCAATCGCCTTGGAGTTAGAGGTAAACCTTGGACAAATGGAAAGGAAGTGAGAAAAAGGGGTTGTAAGAACAAAATATTACATCCACGGAGAGGAGAGGAAAGGACAAACCCCAAGCCAGGCAAGCCAACACACACTTGGTCCTTCCACGGTGGGCCTGTCTTTCTCCACAGTGCTTGTTAGTACCCTGGTACTCTACGATGTCGGTTAATCGGCCGGGATAGAGGATCTGGGGTTAATGGACCTTAGCAGTTCTACGAGCAGGAAAAGTCGTCGTGTGCAGTGGGGTGAGTCAGATCGGTTTATTAATTATCAGTTCCGTCCCGTACCTCTCCTCCATCCACCCTTTGGTACCGCAATTGATATTCGCCCACCTGCAGAATCCCTTTTCTGGCCGATAAGTCCCGCATCGCCACTCGAGACCTACAACTTCACCTGGTGTGAATCTCGTGTGTTGCTTTACGATGGACGAATCGACGCCGTTGCTTCCGGACGAAGCGACCGATCCGACCCCAAGGAACGACCAGCTGGAGCGAGTGCCCAATAAGGACCTCGTGGAATTTGACCCCCATGGCGACACCGAGAACCCCATGGATTGGCCCAAGGCCTACAAATGGGGAATTGTTGCATTGCTAGCCTTCATGGCGTTCAACGTGTATGTGATTTCCGTCGTTACGTCGCTGGCAAGCCCGCCTCTGATTTTCAACCCTCAGGACTTTCACATGTATCTCAGTAGTGCCTATCGCGGGCAGGATCGTGGACGATCTCGACCATGGACACCCTTCCAGCTCGGCTGGCATCTTGCTAGTGACCATTTGGGAGCTCGGCGAAGCCGCCGGTCCCTTGTTCATCGCCCCGCTCTCTGAGGTATTTGGGCGATATCCTGTTATGAACGTTGCGAATGTGCTCTTCATCACGTTTACCATGCTCGCTGCGCTGAGCCAAACGACGACCCTGATCATCACCGCGCGTGCTCTGACGGGCCTTGCCGTGGCGTCCAATGTGCTCAGCCCAGCCATCATCGGCGACATGTTCATCTCGGAGGAGCGCGGTGCGGCCATGAGCATCGTCCAGCTCGCTCCTCTCATCGGGGGGTCAGTAGGCCCTGCCATTGCCGGCGCAGTGGCGCAGACCGCTGGCTGGAGACAGACCCTGTGGACGGCTGCCGCCCTTGCAGCTGCTTGTGAAGTCATGTTCCTGACGTGCTTTCGGGAGACGTACAAGGTGCCCATCCTCAAGCGCAGGGCTGCGCGGATGAGGAAGGAGACAGGAAACCCGGCCCTCAGAACCGAGTTCGACACCAAGGATGGTGGCGGCCACAGCTGGCGGGTTATATGGGACTCTGTGATGCGACCCTGGGTCGTGCTCGGGAGCAGTTTCGTCCTCCAGATCCTCTCGCTGTTCGGGTCCCTCGTCTTCACCTACTTCTACATTATGTCGACAACCTTGCCTTCGATCTTGCAAGATCGTTATGACTTCACGCCTGCTGCCACTGGTCTGGCATTCGTCACTTTTAGTGAGTTATCAACACCGGGACTTTCACAATAACAGATGAGCATCGACTAACGTCATCCAGGCATGGGTTCTGTGATCTCTGTGGTGATCTGCAATTTCACTTTAGACAAGATCTATATCGGACTTCGTAACAAACACAAAGGTGTCGGGCAGCCAGAGTACCGCTTGCCATTAATCATAATCGGGAGTATTCTGTTCCCCACCGCCGTCCTTTTGTACGGCTGGAGCACGGAACTGCACTTGCATGTATCCGTGCTTCTCGTGGCCGTGATCTTGCTCGGCTGCTTCCTGATGCTCAGTTTCCTACCTTTGATGGCTTATGTCGTGGACGCATTTGGACTCTACTCGGCCTCGTCTGTCACCGCTGTCATTGTGACGCGGTGTCTCATGGGCACATTCCTTCCTCTAGCTGCACAGCCTCTTATTGAGAGCTATGGGTACGGCTGGGGCTTCACAGTGCTTGCGAGTATCAGCGCTGCCACGATACCAATACCACTGCTTTTGTTTAGATATGGATATAAGTGGCGGCAGCTGTCCAAATACTCAAGAGAGTAAGGTTAACGATAGTTATAGGCATGAAGATATCTGATAGGTTTGGTGATTATTCCGGCGAAGGGCGCCCGGGCGTATTTCCTTTTAGACACGTACATAGATATCATAGAATAGAATTTGCGGTCCTATGGACAGATAAGGGTATTGACAAGAGATATCCAGGACCTTGAAAGATGGATACGTAAATAGTGTGATTTAAATTAGCTGATAGGACAGTTCCAGTGCCGACTGTGCAGCGTTCTAGATGTTGATGAAACCTGAAGTCCGAATACCCATCCTGCAGAACTTAGCTGGCGCAACCACCCGAGAGCTGTAAGACATTTTCTCAGTTACGCAATGTATACCCCTTATTCAAGAAGAACTCGCACTGTATCCTCGCATCCGGATCCTCGACTGCCTGTATCCCGCCGTATGTAACGTCCAAAACCTCGAAACCAACGCTCTCACCCTCCGCCGCACTTCCAGCACCGTCACTAACGTAGCTCGGCCAAAACGGAGCCTCAGCTATCCTCAAGGGGTTTGGGTCCAAAGTAGTCGCAAATGAGATCCAGTAGCTTGACATGATGGCAGCGAAGGTGTGGTTGTTAGCACTGGGCCAGCCGGTGATGTTGCTAGCGAGGAAATCACTCGTGGCCCCATGGAGTTGGGTGCCCGCATCAAAGACGAGTTTGAAGACAGCTGAGGAATTCGAGGTGTGATCGACAGCTGAGGTTGCTATTTGATAGGTTGGGCCTATGATGGATGTCAGATGGACCAGCCTGATTACCTCACATGCAAGTCTTTGTCAACGTGAGACTTACAATTGATAATTGTTGGTAGGGTTCTATTCGTACGTACGATTTATCTGAATAGTTTGTGTATTTATTGTTGTTTTCTCTAAGTTCCCTCCCTGGGAGGTACGCTAGAAAGGAAACAGCTAAGTGCTACTAGCAGGAAAGACCTAACGGGAAGGTACGGCTATACGATAGCTGCAATACTAGCAGCCTTTTCTTTTATAAAAACAGGTCTATCGTAAAATAAAAACTAAATTCATCGTAAACTTAACGCGTCTAAAACTCGCCCTTGCGGCGTCTGTAAGTAATACTATTAAAGCTAATCGCAAGACTAAAATCCATCGTAAAAGCTATTATATAATACGCTAAGCTTTCTCCTTAGCTTTCTCCCTTCTTAACCTTCTTCCTTCTCTACTAATCACAACGTTTAGTTACCTCTCTATCTCTTTAGTCCCTTCGACGTGCGATCGTCGTCGTCTGGTATTATCGCGCGCTTTCTTGCGGATATCTTAGTTAGAGTATAGTTAAAGTTTAGTCTAGCATTTAGCAGTAGAGTACGTTTATTAGGAGTGGCAGCATTTAGCAGTAGGGTGCGTTTATAAGGAGTAGCAGTATTTAGCAATAGGGTGCGTTTATAAGGAGTAGCGGCTAAAGTACTCTTTTTATCTTTATTCGCCTGCTTCTTTATTACGGGTACGGGTCTTCGATAGGGTATCGCTAGCCCTTTTATATACGGAGGTCGCACGCGTTAGTTGCTTATCTAGTATAGAAGGTTTTAAATCTAAGTTAGTAAATCGATCTATTTCTTCGATATCTCGTTATCGCTAGTACGATAGCTATAGAAGATATAGGGGATCGAGATTCCTTTAGGGTCGACTATTATAGCGATCGCAATAATTTTGCACTTTAGGTAATAGTTATTCTAATAGCTATTATTACTTAGGGATCCTACTAGTATTACTTCTATTATTCTAACTCTCTCGATATCCTTACGTATCTTTCTAACTATCGTATAGGATAAAAACTACTTATTCTAGTATATAAAGTTATCGATAATCTTTAGTACTACTCTACTAGTTTTATTATAGAGGAAGAGTATCTTAACCTAGGCTATAGCTTTAGCTTTAAGGTTAGTAAGTTTAGCGTCGGCGATACCTCGAGAACCTTTCTTCTTTCCGTTTTCCTTTAAAGCCGCTTAGTCTTATACGACTCTCGCTATCGTCTCTTTAGCTAAGTCGTAGTCGTTATTATCTATTAAGTTACCGTAGATATCGAGGGGACGATTATTATTATCTTCGGTAGCAGTCGCGTTAGTAGCCTCGATAGCTTCGGCGGTGCGAAGGGCGGTAGCCGCGATATCTTCGATATCTACTATTTCTCCTCTGATTTCGTCGTATTCGGCTATTTCTATAGCCGCTTTCTACGATCGTCGCTATTAAAATAGTTATAGGAAAGGTAGCGATTAAAATAGTGATATCTTTAGGAAATAAAACTATAATAAAGATATGCTAACTATTGAATTGATTATTGTAAGGAATAGGAAAAAAAAGTGGGAGGTTTATAGGAAGAAAAAGTTTTATAGTTAGCTAGCGGCGGCGAGGTAAGTAAAGGAGAAAGAAAGTGCTAGTAACGCGTTACGCGTTCCCTACTAGGAAGTAATAGGTTTTTCTACTTTAAGTCTTTCTACTAAACTATTAACGCGTATACGAAGCTCGTTACTTTTAACCAGCTTCTATAGTGCAGAGTTTAGCTTCGCCTTCGTTATAGCGTCTGCTAGATTATCTTTTCTATTAATCTATCTAACCTTATCGATTTCTTTCGCCTTATACGATTATTATAGTAATATAATATCGATTATAAGGCGTTTTTCTCGCGTTATTCTAAGCTTTACGAGGCATTTATATAAACTGTACGAATCTGTACAGATAATTAACGGTATATTAGGTAACGATAGTTATTTCGTAATTATTCTAATAGTCGTTGCTAAGGAAATGCTAATATCTACGCCGTTTACTATTCTATAGATTTCGCTTACTAGGACGCTCCTAGTAATACGTTTATATTTTGTTAATAACTAATAGAGAACGTTTCCCGTTAATATAAACTCTCGTTCTTATATACGAGCTTTATTTGCTAGGACGATAATATAGCCGAGTTAAGATATTAAATCCTAGTTATTTGCGAACGAACTATCTGCAAAGACGAAGAGTTTCGCTATAGAGAGGTCTAGGGGGATATACTTAATCCCTTACTAGGTATTATCTATTTACTATAATAGTTGCATATTTAAGTACCTATAGTATTCCTTCTTAGGGCTTTATACCTATATAGTAATAGAGAGATTGTATAATGCTTCTAGTTAGCAGATAGAAGCTATATACGCTCTCCGGGCTCTCTATTCTAGGTAGCGTTAAGGGCTATTAACGGCCGTTATATCGATTAGGGCAAGTTTACCTCCTTATCCCTTCTAGCGTATCGTAATAGATCTATCGTTATCTATAATTATACGAGCGCCGTTATAGTTTACGTATCGTCCCTATATTAGTATTATCTTCTCTTTTGCCTATAGTTTCGCCGCGTGTAATTCCTTATCTTCCCTATCTTAAAATACCTACGTACCTAATAGTAATATATCGTCCGTTTATATACCCGCGATTCTAAATAGTTATACGGGCTTTGTAATTAGGAGATAGGGGTTATATATTAAATATTCTATATTAAGTTTCTAACGGTAATGCTTTTAATAGGTGTTAAACTAGTAAACTCCGGCTTCCGCGATACTATATAAAGGTTTAACGATTCTAATAATAGTACCCTGTAGATATCTGCCCTTAAGTTCTTTTAGCAGTTCTGCGAGGATTATCCGTTAAAGTTCCGATTTCGATTAAGGATACGCCTGGGTAATATTTCGCAGTATTAGAGATATGCCCTTATATATTATTAACGATAGCGCTATTGCGATGATCGTTCTCTGGCTTATACGCTAAATCGTCGGACTTTAAGTTAATATAGAGTCTTTCTCTTTATCGTTATATCCTTAAATAATTAATCTGGATTTCTCGTATAGTTTTATAGTTTTGCCCTTAATTTCTCGTACTATACGTAATTTAAATAGACGATAGTCGCTATATCCCGTTAGCGACTATCTTTCGAATTTAAAAACTCTTTTTCTAATAAGTTCGTCGATTTCTATCTTATCGGACTCTTTAAAGGGCAGGCTAGGCGTTATAATTACCCCGTTTTGCCTTAATTTAATAGTAAGAGCGTAATCGTCTTTTTCTTTTCTCGATATAAATATAATAGTAATAGAGTTTCTTACTTCCGGTAACGATAGTCGTATAGGATTTAGTATAAAGTCTAGCTAAGCTTTAGCTTCTTCTTCTTCGTCTTTATAATATCGCTAGATAGATATAGATCGGAATGTAGCGGGTCCTTTTAGTATATCTAGGGTTACGTTGTAACTGTCGATAGAGATAACTTTATACGGGCCTTTCTAACCCTCTTTTTCTCGCTATATACGTACGTTATATTATAATGGAAATGTTATATTAGCGATAGGTCCTCCTCGCGTATTTAGTATATCTTGCACTTGCCGCTCTACTATTATTTTCCTAAGAGCCTTTATAGCCTTAGATATAGCTTCTGCCCGTTTTTACGTCGCCTGCGATAGCGGTAAATCGTACGATACTTATAGGTAGGCGCCGAAAACTAGGAGTATAGGGACTAGTCCGTTAGGTCCCGTAGTATCGTTTACAGCTTTTACTACTATCTGTAGGATAGCATTATTATTCGTTTTACTGTGCAGGTCGGCGTATAGAACCTTAAAAGCGCGTTTTAAAGGGTAGTAATACCTCTCGACCTTTCTAATAGACTAGTATGCCTCTACGGGTACCTATTTATATATAATCCCTATTATCTGCGCCTCCGAGCGAAATTTATTTAATACGAAGTTTATACCTATATCGTACGTAATAATATCGGGTAGTCCCTAGTACGTATTAATCTATAATATATATAGGGTTTGCTATATATCTTTAATACTTATAGACTTTAGGAATCTTACGCCCTGGAACGCCGTCGCCTAATCTATAATATAAAGGACTAAGCGGCTAAGCAGATATATTACGTTAATTAAGATTTCGTAGTTAAATTCGCAATCGTTGCGCAGAGTAAATTTAAAATATCTTAGCGCCGGTGCATTTATTTAATATTAATAATATACTTTTGCGATCTCCGCTATAGCTTATCTATTAATATCCGGATAGCTAGCCTTCTTAAGTAATCGGTATAGCCGGTCTATTACTAGATATCCGAACCGACGATGTAATCTCTTTATCTCTATCTCTAAGAGGAAGTATATAGTATTAGCTATCTCGTTAAGGAAGAACTATAGGTATCCCTATTTCCTTAGCACCGGTATAGTAATCGTACTATTATAGCTAATTATTTTATCCTTAATATTATTATAGTATACTTTAAGTCGGTCTATATCTGCTAGATAGAGTAGAAATAGCGTTTATATATTAATAATATAAAACTTTATATATCCGATTAGAGTGTTTACCTCTATAATACCTATCGAGTTAGTAACTTTCCCGTTACTAAATTTAATTCGAGTAGATCCTGCGGCCGTCGTATTAATCTTGCAACTTAGATCTTAACGTTATAGAGCGAGGACCTATTTATATCTAGCTATAGAAACTATCGAGGCTCCTATATCTAGTAGGATTCCTTAGAAATAAGTTTAATTATACCTATTAACTAGGATAAACTAGCTGGCTGCGACGGTCGTTTTAGCCTTAAAGATATCGTATCCTATTAGCTAATAGATAAAAGATTCGTTAGCTAATAAATTAATACCCGAAAAATATATTTTAGTATTACGATTATCGTTATTTTCCTTATCGTATTTATAGAATTTATCCTCGTCCTCGTTATCGATTTCATAACCTTTAAAATCATTTAAGAAAGCTGTAAAGTTATCCTCGCGACCTTCGTATTTGTATTATATTAGGTAACTTGTTTTAGCCGAACATCGTTCGTCTATAGGATATTTAGTTAACTAGTATCCTTCCTTCTTATATATAAAATATCTCTTCTTCTATAGTTTATTTCTGTAAGTATTGTTATTTCCTCTATTAAAATAACGGAAGTTTAAGCTTTAGCTATTATTAAATCCTCGGCTAGGGAAGCCTTATAATAGTCGTCTTTCGCGGTTATTATATCGACGGTCGATATAGTATTAATCTTAGGCGTCTTCTATAACGTTAATTGCTGCGGTACGACTAACTTACGTTTCTACTACGGATCTTAAGTCCGAAAATAACTCTTCGTATAGTTATACCGGCTTAAAGAGGGCTATTTCTAGCTCTAGTACGCCTCTATAAGCTTTAATAACCGTTATCTATAGGTTATCCTCTCCTGTATAGTCTAGTCTTAGTGCCCGTTAGTATAATTATAGCTTATCGAGTATAATTTGCAAAATATTATATAGACTGCTATCGGGGTTTTATATTCTCGTCTTTACGAACGTCGTCGTTATCTAGTCTATATAGTAGTGCTAGTAGTTAAGGTCTGTATCGAAGTGCGTTTTAATCTTTAGGTACGCTATTGCAAATATATTAGTTCTGTTTATATAATAGAGGTAGTATGCCTCTGCGCGATCTCTAAGCATTCGAGGAAATACCGTATAGAATTAATTAGGTTAGATTTCGGCGTAATAATAGATATTAAAGAACATCTTTATCTTATCGTCTAATAGATTATACGGGTCCCCCGAGTACTTTTAAGTATACTAGAAGGTCTTAACGAATTATACGGACCTTATAGGGTCTAGCCGTTCGTTAGGAACCTGCTATAGGGGAAGTAATTTATAAGGGTTATATTTAATATTTAGTAGTAGCTACAGCAGAGGAGCTATACCTATACTCTATACGTTAGCTAGGTATAGCGTATATTTTTAATATAAGTTTTATCTCTATCTATCTATTAGCGATAATCCTAGTTACTGCTTAACCGTTAGTAGTATATTTCCGTAAGGGTTTCGCGAAGACGATAGTTATATTAATAGCATTATCGAAGGTAGGCCTAACTGTGGGCCTAACTGCGATAGTCGTATAACTGGATTCTGTATATCTATTAGTTAGGCCGGTTCGGGCAGGTTAGCTTAAGATTAGGCCGGTTGCTGCTGCTATTCCTATAGAGTTAGTTATCTCTCTCCTACTATTTCCGTTAGTATACTTCCCGTTAGTATATTAAGATTTATACGATATTCGTTTATATAGGATTCTAGTGCTAGAGGGATATTGCGAAGCTCTATATCGATCTATAGTAATCGCTCTTCTGCTTATACTAAGGTATATAATTATAGAGCTACTAGTTAATTATTTCGCCCTATAAATACGCCTCGTATGCGTAGAAAGTTCTTTAGTAATCGTCGGTATAGCGCTAGCAGCCGCTTAAATATTTCCGGGGTTTATACTATAAAGTCTTCCCGGTATACGACGAATAGATCGTTATTATATAAGTTTTGCTAGGTATAACTTGCTAATATACTCGCTAATCGTATAATTAAATGCTTTTCTATAGCGTTAGGCGCAGGGCTTGTAAATTATAATCCCGCGTTAATATAGCTGCGGTATACTAGGTCGAATATCGTATTTTCGAGTAATTTATTAATCTAATATCCTCTAACAAGGACGGGTTCTTCGGCTTTAGCTATAACTATCGACGGTTCTTATAAAGAAAGATAATAGAAGGTTGTAAAGGAAGGTAATGATTAATAACTCTTACAGGATAAAATAGTAATTAACGGCAACGGTATACGGCTCTTATAAAAGAAAATCGTAGTTAACGGCTTACGGCTCTTACAATATTAGGCAAGATGAAGATAGCAAAATAAAGGTAGCAAAATAAAGGTCTTAACGAAAGGATTAAAGAGAAAAGAGGTAAAGAAGTAAGGTATCTGTTCGCCGCGCTTTAGTATCAAGCTTCGCCGCGCTTTAATATCGTCTTGATTAATAAGGTTTTAGCAATTAATTAATGCGTAATTAACGCTTACTATCTAAAGTGCAACGAATATAAGGATAGGGAATATTATAATCTTTAGTTAGTCTTCGCAACGGTTATCTAGGGGTCTAATGGTTAGGGAGGCCTATAGAGATAACTTATCGCTATATTTTAGCACTTAACGGGTGTAGAGGATGTAATTCGCATTAGGGAAATCTACAGACGTTAGTCTCTTCTACCTTGCAGATCTGTAGTGCCTATAACTACTGATCAGTATTGGTAGGGTTCTATTCGTACGTACGATTTATCTAAATAGTTTGTGTATTTATTATTGTTTTCTCTAAGTTCCCTCCCTGGGAGGTACGCTAGAAAGGAAACAGCTAAGTGCTACCAGCAGGAAAGACCTAACGGGAAGGTACGGCTGTACGACAGCCGCAATAATAATGAAGTCGCCGAACCAACTCTGTCGTTGGAAGAACGTGGAGTTATATGCCGATCGTGGATAGAGCTGGTAAAGTCTGCTGAAAAACGCAGGGCCTGCACTAGGGAAGAGGTTTTGGGCCTGTCCATTGCCATAAATCAGCTTCAATTCTCACCCATGCGATATTAGTGGTCAAGTAACTTACATCCATCGTTTCCTCGATCTGTGTCGTCTGACTCCCGTTCGAGAAAATGACACCTTCATATCCTTCTCGGTCAACGAGGAGCGGTACTTTGTAGTAATCCCCCTTCTTAAAGGCAACATCCGGCAGGTCCTGTATGAAATCACCATCCACCACCGGACCGAACCAGAAAGTCCCGTAGCCATCTCCAGTATGACGGTAAGAATCATCGATGTTCGCCTGTCCGGCAGAGGCCAGATCATCAGATGACAGTTGCCGAAGACAGTTGATGTCACTGCACCCTGAAGCTTGCAAGGCCAGATCGAACTGTATCTCCTGCGTGCTTGAGTTCAGTAGAGGCTGCCACCACGGATACTCCGCGATGGCGGCTCTGAAGGGAGGCACTCCGATCCCACCAGCGGCCATGAGCTGGTACGTGACGCTGCTGCCGCCCGCGCTGCCGCCCCAGATGGTGATCTTGGACGGGTCACCGCCAAAGGCGGAAATATGACGCTGGACCCATTCGATGGCGGCCCGTTGATCGTAGAGCCCCGCGTTCTGCACGCCGTTCTCCTTCACCTCACTGCCAGCTAGGAAGCCGAAGATATTGAGGCGGTACTGGATTGACACGTAGATGAGGCCGCCATCTGAGGCGTTAACCATGGCGTCCCCGGGAAAGGTGAGTGCGTTGCCTACGCCATACCCGCCGCCGTGGATCTGGAGCATCACTGGGAGGTTCTCGGAGCTCGGCTTGGAGGGGACCAGAACATCGAGTATGAGACAATCCTCTGATTGTCCTTGAGGTGTCTCAGCAAAGCTTTGTGGAAGGTATGTGGGAAGAGCTTGGTAACAAGCTGGTGCCAGGGTGGTTGCTTGGATGATCTGCCCGGTGTATGTGGGATCTGCTTCGATGGGGGATGGTTTCTGCCATCTCAGAGGTCCCGTCGGCGCTGATGCATATTTTATGCCACGGTAGTAGTTGACTCCGGCTGTTTCGTTTGCGTATCCAGCATACTGGACATATCCAAGGTCGATCTTGGGAACGGAGGAATTTGAGGGACTATGGGCAGTGATGGACGAGGCCAGAGAAAATATGATAGCCAGATGGGAGCCTTTGGGGAGCTGCATCTTGAAGGTACAGGACTTCGCAAGATGGGGAGAAGTATTTGGATTACGGAACGAATACTCGATTGCTACACCGGCTTCTCTGTTATATATGTGTTTTGATGTTCCTTAATCAGTTATCCTCCGTCCGTCCCCGGCGCATTTCTCACACCATGGAGTCGGCACATCCGAGTTTCAATCCCCATAGACCTCATATAGTTGTCTCACCGCCACATAGTATCACAGCATTATGCTTATGTGATAATCCCTTTTCTTCATGTGGATTTGTAAGTCGGCCTACCCATTTCAGACTAATGTGAATTGGCCGGGTGCGTCAGACCGTGGGGTTAGCGAAAGTAACGGAGGATTATGTTTTTGGGAGTTGAGAACGATAAAAAAGGCTTGATTTGCAAGCAGCGCTTACCAATAAGGAGCCTTGTGATAGCTCCGGCCCCCAACTATCACCCACTTCATACCGGTGCATGTGAACAGAGAAGTCCAACACCGTCCCGGTCACCTGTCAAACAAATTTCTCAGGTGGGTCAGATATCTCTGGGTAAGAACAGGAAGAAGCTCACCCTTCGTCTGGGACATGGGTAGCTCTCCACAATCCTCGCCAAAAGAAACTAGGGTTGTTTCTGACCAACATGTTGACATACGGACGTTGGGGAGAAGAAAGATAGACCAGTGGCTTTGACAACCCTCGATATAGCATGCATGCGCAAGGACAGATTGAACTTGACCTTTGGAATATCACAGTATTCTCAACGAATCGGGTCAGTAGTTCCTTGGAGGCATGTCCAGACTATGGCAGCGGGATGATGTCCATCAAGGGTAGAGGGCAGGGGTCTGAAGTCAGCCCTTAGGTTGACAAATATATAAACTGCTCGTCAGCAGAGTATGACAGAGTTACCAGCGAGATGAAAGGGAGAGTAAGAAAAAGCATAAGCCTCTTGACTTTTAGTGGGTTTTATGATCGGGTTGCTATATGGCACATATGCGTATTTGGACTTCACCGGCTTATTGGTTCACAGAACCCAGACACTGCATAGTAAATCGGAGATATGAAGTTACGAGTAACCGAGATTCTGGGTGTTGTACAACCTCATAGAACTTCGAATGTTACCCTGTGGCTTGAAATAGAAGCCAGGTCTGTGAAACCCCGGACGCATGTAACACACCACTATACCGATTTGTACTTGTGGTGCTGGTCTGTGTATATGTATGTGTGATCTCAATCAAGAGCAAACATATTCACACTTCTTAAAGTAATGATATTTTTTCAAGCGCCATCGGGTCCAGGCATCTCATTACCGGCCCAATCGCGAAGCATCCCACTTCCAAAGCTGGGCGGATTATTGCAAAGAGCACGGCAAAGCGGCAATATGATGATCGTGCCAACGGCATAATCGACGATGGTTCTTCATCATGTACTAGAAACTAAGAATCAAATTAGGCATCCAAAAGAGATTAAATGGTCCGGCGTACTATAAAACGGGCCAACACTGGAACCGTACGATATCTATTTTACTGGTGGATGAATTGCTGAGCCGCTGAAGTTCATTTCAAGGCTCTGATCGGGTCTCGGGACCAGCAAAACAAAATTTGGCTTGATGAGTTGCGTAGTGTGTAGTACAAAGGTCTAGTAATTTTGCAAGGGGTGATACAACACCCAATCGTGACGATCGAATGAAGAACCCATTTATACAACTTGTTCTAACTGGTGGCTCGTATTTGAAAAGGATCATATCAGCTGCTCAAAGCATACAAGAAAGGGACCCTCGGGAGACAGGTTAACGTAACATAGAGTTGTTACATACCCTAGGGTAAGCTGCAATTCAGTGACAACCAAAACTGCCCCAGGGTGGGTGTATGCAAGGAGGAACGAGGCAAACTGAACAACCTGCCTCAAGGCCTCCATCTGAAAGCAGGATGCCTCCAATCTAGATCCGAAACTTCTTCCTGTGTAAGGCCTGCTAATTGCTCCTCGACTATCAAGTTCTCCCGCTTCTTGTTGTTACGCTTCATCCATATAAGCATCAAGATAGTAATGACAAGAATGGCGCTCGAGGTTGCGAGGTTAAGGCCGTTCCCTATATGATAGTTTGGCCCGTCCCAACTCATGAAGCTCCAGGTAGAAATGAGACCACCAATGTTTCCGAGCATAGCTGAACAAGGATATCAGTAAATGTGTAACTGGTTGGATTGGAAGTGCGAATCAACTTGCCATTCGTGCTTATTGCGCTGCTTCGAGCAGTATCACTCACGACGTTCGCACTGACTTGTGCATTTGTGAAAGCCCCAAGGATAAATGCTGACATGGCGATCAAAAACGTTGCAGCATACCGCACATGAGGATTCTCGCTAGCCAAGAACATTATGTAGCCAGCCATGACGCCAGGGGCACTGGCTATCATGAAGATTTGCCGCCTGTCTGTCTTCCAACTGACGAGTGGCATCAACACGGTGAAGAATGCGCCGACGACGTATGGAGGGACCGTGTACAGCTGTTGCATTATGACCGTTTCCTTCGGATAGATAGTCTTCACGATCGTCGGCGCAAAAAAGGCCAGCCCTTGCACCGTAACATTATTGAGTAAGAAGACGAATCCAGTGGACAACGTGATGGGGTTGATGATCCCACGGAGGAGCTTCTTCTTGTCCATAGGATCGAGGACATGCGTCTGTGCAACACGCTCCGATTTGACGCGGGCGATGGCGAGGTCTTTCTCGGCCTGTGTAAGCCAACGTGCAGTATGCGGCCGGTCGGTGAGGGTAAAGAACGAGATCAATGACAGGCCGATGCTGATGATGCCTTCAATACCGAAGATCATTCTCCATGTGTGCAGACCGCCGAAGTGAGACAACTTGAGGATTCCAGAGGCCAACAGGCCCCCAAAGGCACCGGCCAGCGGTGCCATTACGAGATATAGTGACAGGCGAAAGGCAAGCTCGCTGCGGCGGTACCATCGTGAGAGGTAGTAGGCTATGCCTGGCAGCATTCCAGCTTCGAAGGCACCGAGAACGAAGCGCACGCCGGATGCTTGGGCCTGGTTATGCACGAATGCTGTTCCCAGCGACGAGATACCAAATCCAAGAGACAAGATAGGTATGAACCAACCTGGGCCAATCGTCTTGCAGATTATGTTGCATGGAATCTGGAAGAGGATGTAACTGATATAGAAGATGGAAAGCACAGCATTGTAATCATTGCCCTCCAGCCCAAGGTCTTTCTCTAGGCCAGCCAGGCGAGCATTTCCTGCTCTGCATCAGCAACCCGTGGTTTGCGAATGTATCTCGGAAGGTGCAGCTCACCTATGTTGGCCCGGTCAATGAAGCAAAAGAGATATAGCAATGATACGGTTGGCACGATCATCAGGTCAATTTTCAGACGAAGCCTGGCTTCAGCCTTTGGATCGAGCTGGACTAGCGAGTGGCCATATCTGGTAGGGTGTCTCAGCACAGGTGTTTGGATGGAGTCTATCAACAGAAGCTTGCTTACTTGTCCGTAGCGAATTGGCCCCTCTCAGCCGCGGTATGAACGCCAGTGAATGTGGCGTGGGTATACGAGATGGCCTCGTCCTTCTCGATAGCTGCCATATTTCCTGGTAGATGGCACCTTCCAAGTCACAAGTTCTGTGGCGGCTGGGGGCCTGGCAGTGCTCGTATGGATAGACAAGAAGCACAAGAATATCGCTGACTACAAATCAAGCGCGGTTTAGTCGGCCTCTCAAGCGTCTAATCAAAAGTCAGTAGAAGAATGTCATGAGTCAAAACAGTGAAAGCGGCAAGGTCCAAAATGTTCGGTTATACAAGCGTGAGGGCAGTCTGGCCTTTTGTATCACAACAACTGTTTTTCAAAGCTTGCAGGCCAAGCAACTGGCAAGCTAATGAAAGCCAACGTGACGGATCAACATGATGACGCATGATGTCTTCACGATGCTGGCCCTTGGATAAACCAAAGCTTCACACCCACCCGCCCAGGTTTGCGAGCTCCCCAATGGCAGGATGCCCAAGTGCAACCCCGCATAGCATCCTCAAGTCTTCAGCTCGACTGCCGCATCTTGGCTTACGGCGGCCACCTAGTAAGATTGTCCCATGCACATGTCCATGAGAACCACATCATCCCCACAAACCGGTAGTGCCCTGCAGGTCCCCCTTGGCCTTAGATCTGCGGTAGGTTTGGAGTTACCGTTTATATCTGGGCTGGGGAAACCTTGGAACAGCCCCAACATGCCTTGGCTTCCCCGCTTCCCGGAGATACTGTGTACGCCCTCTTCTGTTCAGTCTCTTTCACCTAGAAGCCCTTGTTTGGGACGTTGCGTTGAAACTTCTCTATTCAGGGTTAGGGTTAACAGCCCACGTCCCCCTCTCTTAACAACAGCATACCTAGGTATGTAGGCACGCATGGAGCAACGAACGAAACCTCTTTCTCTTAAGTACTTAGAGGTATTCAAGTAGGCAGTGCGAATATCCATCCTGATCTTTAAATGTCTTTTGTCTTTTTGTCTTTCTGTTGAGTTGACGAGCATATAACGAGTCGAGCTTTCAACCCCTGCATATCATCGAGCGATCACTCTCTTTGATTATGTTAATCGAAAATCTCCATTCCACATTCGGTCTCGCGTTGCATCCATCCTACGCGACCACCAACCGCCGATCACTAACAAGCAACCAATTGCACAATTGATGTCTTCGATTGGCCTCGGGGCTCGAGCATATCTCAGAAGACGCCTCACTACAAGGAAATGTGAGCTTTCAACATAAAACCACACAATCACTATCACGATGGCTGCCAACGCGGCCCTGAACGATATGTCCACGCCCTACGAGGATGTCGCGCTCCGAGCCAGTACCGATGAGGAAGCTCACATGCTTCCAAGCCACAATTTCGATGTCGAGGATCCGACCAGCTACAAATCTAACTTCCCTGATCCGTCTTTGAAGGGTACAAACCGGCTCTGGGGACCTCAACCGCCACGGATCCAGGCAATCAAGCCCATCTTCCCTAAGCTTCAGAAGGCTCCAATCAGGCTTCTGCACCATACATGCTCTACCGCTCGGTCCAAGCGACTACTTTTCTTCATGTTCATCATCATATGGGCTCTCGTGTTTACCATCCCTTTGGCGATGAGCAGCCTTCCTACGATAGATGACGCTGGCAAGCATGTGGTGAACCTTGACTGCATTGACACTCTGTGGCGGTGGAAGAACGAGTGTGGTTTGGACGGCATCGATTGTGGCCCCTTCTCAAACGAAACTCTCGCGTTTAGATGTCCGGCGGGTTGCAAGGAAGTCAAGGTCCTCAATCCGCGATTTGTCGGGGCTTCCGAAGTCATCTACCAACCATTGGTCATTGGGGGACCTCATTATCGGGGAGACTCCTTCATTTGTGCCTCCGCTATCCACGCTGGTCTGGTGAGCGACACAAGAGGTGGCTGTGGCCGACTCGACAGAATAGGAGAGTGGAAGAACTTCCAGGGCTCAGATGATCATGGCATCGAGTCCATCGAATTCGACTCGTACTTTCCCATGGCTTTTACCGTGTCTAGGGATCCAGGCATACGATGCGGCACAGGAGAACTCCGTGGAGTCCTGCTCTTCATATCAATATTCTTCACTTCGACGCTATTCATCTTTACAACGTCCGAGTGGCAATTCTTTACCATATTCATTGCAATATTCATACACGTCGGCATGGTATCTGATCCACCAGGCGCTTCAACCTACAACACCTCGACTTTCCCAGATCATCTGTCGAAGCTCGCAGGTAGGCTACTTCCAGCCCTTTTTTGTGCCGTCGTTATATACAGGACCGTCGTGAGGAAAACTGTGGCAGATATTGAAGCACAGTTTGAGAAGACGGTCCTCTGGCTCGGCGGCTTCTGGTTTGGGGCTCTGTCCAACTCGACCTTCGAGTGGATTCCTATCTCTCGTCTCACAACCCATGACCTGGAACAGCAACCCGGGGCCAAGGTGGCCCTTGGAGTCATTGTCATCGCTCTAGCCTTCATTGTTGCTCAGCAAGCCTACTCCTTCTGGCTGGAAGGTCGCCTCGTGCGTTACCTCAACCTTTACGCTATCCTCATCATCGGAATATTTTTCTGTCTTCTAATGCCCGGTCTTGAGTTCCGACTACATCACTATGTTCTTGCTTTGTTATTACTTCCTGGAACGTGCCTGCAAACTCGCCCCTCGTTACTTTATCAAGGCATTCTTCTGGGTCTGTTCGTGAACGGGATTGCGAGGTGGGGATTCGCATCGATTCTGGAGACATCAGCCTCCCTTCGTTCAGATGGTGCCTTTGGCTCCCTGACGCCGTCTTTCAACGCGTCTGCCGTGGATATGGGCACATCCGTTGCCAGCATCTCCTTCACGTGGGCCCTTCCAACCGCCAAGGCTGATTTTGATGGGATTAGCATCCTCGTCAATGATGTCGAGCGACACCGTTCCTTTTTTGCCGACCACAACCCCTCCGAAAACAATTTTACTTGGTCAAGAGCGGCGGATATGTCTCTGCCTGAGTACTTCCGCTTTGGATATATGAAGGATGGACTTGCACTAGATTACTCCGGGGCAGGAATATGGCACGGTAATGGGACTTGGGACATAGGGAGCGGGCTTTAACGGTCTATAAGATAGACTTGACCTTTACATGTATGTTAACATTGAGCCAATCTCTAGAAATCAAGTCGGGTAGTATTATCACGATAGATATCTCCCATTTTGACGAAGAGTTTCAGTGCGGGCACGGTAGATGAAGTCCCCCCTTTTGTGTTTTGTTTCTATTTTTTTTTCTCATTGTCGCCAAAGTCCAGAAGCCTTGTGGTTTCTGTCATCGGCATATTCTTCGCACAAGCTGCATACTTAAGTGACCAGGTATATATATATATATATGTATATGTATGACGATTATTGCCGAGACCTGGTCTTTAATAACTCTGTTGAGTGGATTGGTTTGAGCGAATGTGTGTTACATTAAAGGAGCGAGAACTCCGGGAAACTACATGATAGGGCAGAGCTAATTTATATGTAATGAGACATGGAGACATCTGGAGTGCCGGTGCGGGTTACCTAATCCATGATTTCCACCTTCAACAAACTCTTCCCTGAATTCTAGAGTTCTTTGCCTCAAGGACGTACATACTTGCGAAGGCGATGGACGGTACAGCCTGAATATCTTTTGGCGAACCTCTCGGCCATGTGAAGAAGTGAAGCCGTCACTCAAATGAACGAAGCCACACTTGGTAGCAACGCGTTCACTGCCGTCATTTACATTATGAATACGGATCTCGGTCCCCCTTATCCAACCCCTTTAAGCACGACGGGAATGTCTTCCAGTAAGTATCTAGAAAATATTGCAATGCCTCGGATTCGAGGCCACTACCCCAGTACTTATCATCAAATATATAGAAAACCTCAGGTGGCTGCGTAATACCGACGAAGCCAATGGCAGTGTTACCCCTGTGAATTTTTGGCTTAGAGGCTCTCTCTGCAACCGGGAGCACAACGGCGAAGGAGAAACGGTCCTCCGTCATCATGAGCTTGATCCGCCTGATGCTATATGACTTGAGAGCTTCTCGCTCTGTTTCGAAAACAGGCCTGGTCATGTGCTCAGTTGTCTGTTGTATTTAGCCCTGATACCTTCGAAAACTCACATGAACTGCATGACTATCGGTTTCAATCTCATTCTGTGGAGTGCTGACAAGTCCTCGGTAGCCACGGGCCTCAAGACAAGACGGTCGGTTCTTACGAGCACGTCATGCTGAGGTTTGATATCTGGATACTTCATGGTGATGGTTACCCTATATAATGATGAATGCGTCTTGCGTGGATCTTGTTGACCCCATATGTCAAGTACCTAGGTATTATTTTGCTTGAAGAGTACGTAGGTAGACACGGAAGGGGTCTATTGCTCTAAGAAGAGGGTGATTAAAGGTGGACGGCAATACAATCGAGCCGGGGCTTGCCCCGGGGTCCGCTTCGAGGGGAAATCTGAGATAACCAGTGACAGAAGTCTACATCCCATTGCACTAGCTCAGTCCAGATCAGAGACGGGGACTTTGACCAGTGGTCCAATAGAAGTCAAGGTTTTTCAATGGCTTGGAGCTTCCGAGGTCGGTGCATACGGAAACATACTTAAGTATTTTTATCCTACGCCCTTCCAAGACTAGGTGCACTTCATCCCACGCCCTTGCATACAGTGCATGAGAAGCCTTCTGAGTGGAGAGACATCCATTCAAGTCTTACTTATGCCAGGCATACAGAGAAGCTATCCTGGGTATTCATTTAGTACATATTATTTATTATCATCATAGTATATATGGTCAGGACATTACAGAATCAACAGCTTACAGAATCGAGGGGTTTCCCAACGGTAAACCGTGCTGGGAGAGGATAAACTACATAACGACGGATTAGAGTGAATACTGGTGAGAGGATTCTCTGGAAACTACCAGCAGGACAAGATACGTGGTGTAAGTGGAGGTTCCTGCCCCTGATATGTGGCACTGGTGTTGATTGAGATACATAACATTTGTGAGTCAGCCCGAACAAGAAAAACAAAAGTATGAGAGTGGAGAACGGTACCCCCCCCCGGGACTCCCCATTCCACAGCTGACGGGCCGTTGAATTTATATTTGAAAAGAACTTTATATATCTGTGTGGTTGGCTAATCTGCCATTACAGACCGTACCCAATACATATGTATGGTTCACACCGTGAGCCTATTCTACATGTATGTTCACAAAGTTCCGACATTACGCTGCATCTCGTTGTCGCCACGAGTTGGAATCCTTAGAAGTACGCCATTGGTACTCCAGATGTGTCCCGGAAGATCTCAACAAAAGAATTTAAAAGACAGTGAAAACAAGTCACTGACGAAAAGGGCATAACACAAATAATTAGCCGTCGATGGCTACTGAACTGGGATCCTATTGCTTGAATTGTGTATGATATCGTCCTTATGGGAATCGTCCTCGGTTTCGTCATGAATATTGGCATGAATAAATGAAATACCGGAGTCTATATGTAGGTAAAGCCTATCGTAACGTGGAGCCCTGCATCAGTGTGATATTTCTAGCAAAGTTCTACCAATCTTAGCAATACTTCAGTCACCTAATAAAAACTGCACCCATTCTGTGTGACCAATAAGACGGAAACAACCCGGGGAGCATGAGTCACCCCGACACGTTGCAAAGCCCAGCTGACATCCAAGGATGCGTACCACAATCATGAGGATGTACCCCTACCTGCCTTCTACTTGGCTGAAAAGCCTTCTCATGCCCAAAAATACCTAGGTACAGAGTCAGACAGTGTGGCTTAGTCGAAGAAAGCTGTTTGATCTTCCTCCCTGCATACCTACCTGGGTAAGTATGTAGTTGGGTACCTGGTCTTAGACTCATTCTATTACACCGTCTTACTCGAGGTACCTAGGTAAGAGAGGGTACATCATATGTGTGATATATCAGGAACACATCCATTTTGAGCATGCCTGGACTCGTAATGGCATGCCAGCCATGGTTGAAACACATCATCATCCTTTCAATTCCCAATCCTAGTACCCACCAGGCCCTCCGGTGCGAACCCTGGAAATCACATCATATATATGCATGCAGACGACCACACATATACACACAAACTGTCGAAAGGCGTTCTCAATTCATCGTGGGACTTCGTGTGTTACCATAGTAGTCCACTCAACCTTGGAAGCCTCAAACTTCCTCTCGCATGGGACTTCCTTCCGATTTACAAAAGCTGGCCTGGTTGGCGTGCATCTACGACATTCCTAGGCCGGAGTATATCACAAGCCAGCCCCATCAGACACGTATATAATTGGGCTTCAAGTCATTGTGGTCGGTTTGGTGTTGCAGATACCAAGTGGTCCATAGAATACGTCAACTGTGAAAGGACTGGCCGCACTTCCTGAAAGTACATGTATTCGCACTAGACCGCCTGGGAATAGTATAAGTTTGGGTGAGTCTTGGTTACTCGGTCCTTCAGGGTGGAATGAACGATCGTTTCGGATATATGAGCCCGACATGCTGACCACTATTGGGTCAAAGATCCGGCAGCACCGCACTGCTCCCTTTTAATTACGATTTCATAATCTATAATTAAACATCAAAATGGTTTCCACAACACAACTTCTCATCTTAATACTATTTACCGTCCTCTGCTTCCCCATTCTCGTCTTTGGCGACGACTACCAGTCCCATTCCGACCCTTCAATCAAAACCATCACAACGAACTCACATACCAACACTGACACCAACTCGGCTTCGGGATCTGGCGACGATGGGCCAAAAGCTTCGAATACGACGGACTCAGTCGGTGGCATTGGTAACCAGTCTCTGGGAATCCAGTTAGGCGGCGGATTTGTTGTGGGGTGCGTTATCGGGGTGCTTGGGTATGCTATTTACAGATTGGTCAGGACAATGACACAGACCCGGCGACGAGCGTTGGGGCGCCATATTGGGGATAGTACGATGAGTATGCGGGAGGTCTTGGATGATGTTTAATCCAAAAGAATGCAGAAGCAGAGAAGGGAGACTACAAGTGGTAAATGTATTTTTGGGTGAGAAAGAGTTGGATGCACACCTGTCCTGCAAACAAAAGAGCATTGATAGTGCGGTTATACCAATAGTTACATATTCCAAGAGAATGAATCATATTATTAGACATCGATCCAAGAAGAAAGCTTCGAAACATATATATTGCTGAAAATGATCGAGTAGAACCGATTACAAACTTAAAGTATGTACTTAGGTAAACAAAATAATACAGCGAAGCATGCAAGTGTCCAGTCTATTTATGACTACTGGAACAAGAAATCCTATAGCCGACCGCCTCAATGCCAAAAAGACAGCCGTCGAGGTTGCCGCTGACCAGCCCTCAAACCAATCAACAGCTACCTCGAGTCCTTTACCAGCCAGAGCACATATGTAGACATTTGGTACTTATCCTCGCCATACACCTCCAGGTGGCAAGTTCGACCACTCTGTCTCTTCTTTACATATACATATATATATATATAAACACCGGGGGAATGAGGCCTAAAGCTTGCAGTGGACTAGGTGAAACCAGTATGGACATATCTGAATACGCTGGGATGACTAGATGTAAGCCGCACCCTCATATATAGAACCTGTGGTGCCACCCAAGTCGAGGTCCGCTCATTTGTGTTAAGAGAAAGACGGCTGCGCAGCACATCGTCGAACCGTAGCAGGTGTTTATACCAACAATTTGAGACGCTGTTACGTGGTACTGTCCTTGAAAGACATCGGGGTCCCTCCGAGCATCGGGCTGTGATACTAGAGCTACCCAACGCCCATGGAATGCCAGAATGATTATAAAAACAAAAAACTGTTGTCGAAATCAGTGTAGTTCTCCTGCAGAGTCAAAATAGTATTAAGAGGGAGTTTCACCTTCGTCAGCCTCGTCTGAATTGCTAGAGACGCGACTGGGTTCATCATCATCGCTGGAGTCTAGGTACCGCCATTTGCCAGAGTCTTGCTGCCCCGGCACAAAGTACCCTAAGGGATTAGATATACCTACCCCATCTGCCCCGAGCAATCATCCGCAGCATGCTTTCGAATCAACTCGGCCATCGCAACTGTTCTTTGTTTCTCAGCATGCATGATTGATCTATTATATCCGATTGAGCCTCGGCATTGACTTAGTGCGTTCAGGTTGAGCGGAAGTTTGGCTATATCTAGACGACCTAATCCTGCCAGCTCTGTTCAAGACGCAGTAGGCCTCACTTCCAGCGGGTTCATTGATGCCGGCCTTGTGTTGAAGAAGGATGAGCGCAGTCTCCAAATCAGCACACATGGCAGCCATTTGCAACTCCGTAAGGCCTCTACATGGTGCAGGTCCGGCATTGGCATCCACACCATAGTCAAGGAGGAGTCGGATGAGCCTTCGCTTGCACTGTTTCCTTCCGTCAGATCAACCTCGTAGACCATGCCTCCGTCGTCGAAATGACATCCTCCTAAAGCGAGGCCAGGACCCAGGTAGGTGGAGTATAGCTCACTCAGTTACGATGGCCAAACCCCAACCCTATGGTGTGCTGCAATACCTAAACCAAAGTAGAATTTCCATCCGCCTTTCTCGCCGCAGTTCTCCCACGGCGCGCAAACTGAGCCCGTATCAAGCGACGAAAAAGTGTTCTGGTGATCAGATCCCAGGTGACATCCTCTTTGATACAGCTCTGACAATTATTTCCAGCACACATACTGTTCCAACATGGTGGAACAGGTGAGCAATTCATCTTTTGCTCGCGAAGAGACGATTGAGCATCTCCGACAAGAACACAGCCAACCTTCAGCAAATAGCACCACACCGTCTACAGCGCGAGCCGACGCAACCTCATGCTCGAAAAGTTCCTGGCCGCCGATGAGGATTCCGACTTGGAAGAGTTCCACCGAAAGACTGGAGTAGCACTGGCTGGGGAGAACGCCCGGGCGCGCAAGGCGAAGGAGCTCTACTTCTTCTTTGGCTCTCTTACGTTCCCGAGGATGCTCCAACATATTCTCGATCTGCCTGAGCCGCGTGAACTAAAGCCCGCTGAGGTTGTTGGGCTCCATTCAAAGATATAGATCCATATACTGCATTAGTCAACGAGGAATCTAGGGAAGTTGTCAGAGGAATGGCTTATAAAGTTGAGGGCGGTGAGCAGAAGGATAAACTCGCAAAGTACGAGACGGAGTGCTATAGGACGCGCAAGTTCTATATCAGCGTGCATGGAGAGGAAAAGGTGCTAGGTACGACCTTTGTGTGGAATGGGGATTCGGACGAGTTGGATGAGGGGACGCTTGATGTGAAGAGCTGGGAGGAGCGTATGAGTCGGATACTTGCCCGTTGACCTCATAGCAATGGCCATTCCCCTCAAAAATAACGTAGGCTGTATCTTTTTGGATTAGTTGGAATCAGAAGGCCAAATCCTGAATGGTCTCTTGTAAAGGGCAAGGTGGATGAATGTTGAATGTGTCCAGATATGTACAGCCAGACATACGGGTCTTTGGATACAAGTGTTTACCTAGGACATAGAGGCCCAGAAACCAATTTTATCTATATTTTGTGTCTAGGTACGTATTTGGATAGACACAGGCAGTTATAGGTACATATGTAGGATAGAGCCCGATGGAAAACAGCTGCATCCAACCTTAGAGGATCCAGATGAAGGAGTCGTGTGCCATATACGGGTAAATGTCGGGTAAATTGCTACTTATGTGGGCTACAGGCATAACGCTACCTAGCATAACTTTACACACAGGGACTTTCCATTCAGGTCCAAGCAATGCTTGCTAAGTACTTAGGTAGTTACCTAACTGTAGTATAATGTAAACGTGTAGCGGCTCTGTTATATTACTGTTGTAGTGACTTGGTAAGCTGGTGGTCCGTGCTGAGCCTGACATGACACCGCACGGACCAACGGCGGTGGCCCTGCACGGACCACCGCCACACGGCCAAAAGGCTGTGGCGGCCTTTTCGGCCAATTTCCTCATTTCTCCTCCCCTCAATCTACCATCTCCTTCCATTCACCAGTCGAATATATCCATCCTCTCCAACATCGCTGAGTCTATTCTTTTTTCACTACAGACTACACACATGCATTCTCATTCGGACGTCAACAGAGTCTGAAGCGCCGCCGCCCATTGCGCAACGTTAAAAAGTACTGCATCGCACTCTGCTGTACGCACCGAGGACGCGTCCGTCAGTCGCGCCCATTGCCAAGCTACAGGCCTCTGAAGTGAGACCTGGGCTCTGGGAGAGCACTATTGCTCGTTTGCGAAAACGCGCGTCTCTAGGTGTCGTTGTCCGCGAGGGTGTCGCGACTCTTGAGGACGTATTGAATCTGTTTGCTGTGTGTTTATTGCGTGCCATCGAATCGACTCGACGCCATCATTCCCATTTTATTGCCCATCAGCAGAATAACACAAGAGTCAAGGCTGCTCCGAGTGCCACCACATCCAAAGCCTGGGAGGGTGGGATTCCTGTGTGTGCTTGTCTCACGCAGGGGATCTTTGTTCTGCTCCCTTTGCTACCCGCTGTTCCCCGTCCCCGGATAACTGACCTGGCTTCTCGTTCAGAAATCGCTATCGACGCGTCTCGTCTCGACTTGTGATGGCCGCACCCGCGCCCGCGCCATCGTCTCCGTTGCCTACCACCATCAACATCCGTGAAACTCCGGCCGTGGCGGAGTGGACTGCCCAGGTCGTTGATGGTCAGGACGCGGACGCGACGACTCACTGCCATCTAGCCCGTTCATCAAATTCCTCCCTAATCACCTTTAGCCTGTTCTTCGATCCCTCCTCCAACGCCGCCCATTTCAAGTTACGGGCCACAATCTTCGTCCATGATTCCTCTAGAGACAAAACTCCGACTTCCGTGTTTTTGTTCATATATCCCGAACATGTCGCCTCGCTAGTGCACGACCAATTGAGCACGCTTCCCCCGGAGTTCACTGCTACAGCCCCTAATAAACTCTCCGACTGCCGTACGACCTGCCTGCGGTTCACCTTGAACAAGCCCGCGTCACTCATTGCTCCCCTTCATTTGCCTATAGCCCCGAGGTCCAAGAAGGATGTGCAAGTGCTGCGCTCTCTACAAATACTTGCCAGCACAACGACCTTGGCTGTATACTTCGCCTATGATGCTTTACCAGCGTCTGGGCTCATTTCGTTGGTCTGTGATGCTGCAGCCAAGAATGCCTTGAAGCCGAGCCTTAACCTCGGCGATCTTTCCCAACTCTATGGCGGCCAAGGTGGTAAGGCGATCGAGGACTTTCAAGACTGGCCAGTGCCGGTTGCCAAGGGCGAGAAGAAAACTGCTGCTCCCGAGACGGTCGAGAGCCCACCGTCATACGATGAGCTTGGCCCCGGTCCAGCGCTTCCAGGCCCAGCTCGGTCTTTGAAGCGTCGGCGTTCCAATTTAGGGTATGCCGATGGTACAACGGACCCACCAGATGTATTAGCCATCTGTATAAAGGCTATGACCGAGCAGATGACTTTGATACGCGGCGAGATCCGGGATGAGATACGCCGTGAGGTCAAAGCACAACTCGGAGAGCTAGAGAACGGGATTATGAAGCGGGTTGACAAACGTCTTGAGGAGCAGATTTCAGAGCTTCGGGTAGATCTCACGGGGCAGATTGACGGGACTGAGGAGCGGATGGACGAGATCGAAAGGCATATGGATGATCATATTGATGAAGAGATTGAGGACATGGTCCTCGGCGTCAAGCTCGACATGCAGGATTTCGTAAAGGATGAGATTGCGAATGTTGAGGATACGATCATCAAGCATTTCGAAGATGGTAAGATATTTTTGCAATTTGAGAGATGAATATTATCCAGCAATCACTTCATTGCCCTTGGTTGAGTCGTTAGTTATTTAAATAGTCATTAATTTGTCCTGGTGCTTCGAGCCGCTGGATGTACATTTTTATGTACCTACTCCCTCCCTCATAGGCCATCCACTTAGCGACCACCAGCTGACCACCCGAGAAGTCCCTTCAAACCCGTCTCTACAACTCTCCTACATTTAACCCAAAACAATACACTTCCCACCACTAGGGGCGTCCCCACCGCAGCACCGAACACCCTCATCAACATCTTGCCCTGATATTCACTTCTCGCGATGACCTCCGAGTACCTTTCATTGCTAAAGGACACCCGTGAGTACTTGGTCTGCCATCCTAAACTCGGCAGGTACTTGCTTAGGCTCTCCTCTAGGAACTTGCGCAACCTGTATGTCGGCGACAAAACACTGGCGCGCATCTCGGTGTAATTTTGTAATGCGAGGTCGTTGATGGTGTGTGCATCAGGGACCCTGTACGCCGTGTACTCCTCCAAAGCCCTTGCTCGATCGCCATCGGCATGCTTGTCCAGGAAAGTGAACAGCGTCCTCACGTCCTCCAGGCCTGTGTTCATGCCCTGGCCGTAGAACGGCACCATAGCATGCGCGGCGTCGCCCAGCAGCACAACGGATGAGGAAAAGTGATGTGGCTTGCACTTGATGCTGATAAGCGGCAGGTGCGGGTTGCGCTCAAAGCTCGTGATGAGGTCCTGTGGTGGGATAAGGTCCGTCACGCCGGGGAAGTACTTGTCGAAGAAATCGGGCACGTTGGAAGGGTTGGCTTCGAGGTATGCGTACTTCTCGCCGGGTGCGAAAAGCGTGCACGTGAAGGTGCCGTCCTCGCTCGGGATCGCGATGAACATGAACTCCTTCCCCGGCCAGATGTGCAGGTGGTTCGGGCTTATCCGGAACTGCGACATGGGATTCGTCACATCGAAGTGCTCCCTCGGCTGGATCTGGAACTCGCACCACAGCGTGTCGATGTAGTGCTGTTCGTAGTCCATGCGTGTGTACTTCATCATGTGGTACCGCACGGCAGAGTGCGCGCCGTCGGCGCCTAGCATCAGGTCGAAGGAGATCTCGATCTCCCTTGGTCTGCCATCCTCGGCTCCATGTTTGATCTCGAACCAGGCCTTGCGCTTCCGGAAGTCTGCGCCCGTGAGCTTGTGGTTGAAGAAGAATTTCACGTTGGGCATGTCCTCGAGTACGTCGAGGATGCGCTTGTTTAGGCCGCCGCGGTCAACGGCGAAAATCGTCTATTGCCCCTTAGCACATAATATTATCTCAGCAAGACAACGTGGGAGATCCTCACCCGTCCGTGGACGTCGTAATCTTGCGCCTCTTCGTAGAGGTCACCGCCTGCTTTCCTCCCGTGGATCATACGGCCTCTCATGGGGATGGTTGCCGCCAAGACATGGTCTAGCAGCTTTCGCTCTCCTTCTGGGGTGTTTGGCTCGGCATTTTGCATAGCCGTTATGCCTCGTACGGAAAGGGCCAAGTTGATAGATTTGGTGAAGTTTAGGGGGACTGTTGAAGGGTCTCTCAGATCTGTCGGGTGTTAGCTGGATGACTCCAAGATAGTAAGCGAAAAGAATCTTGACATAGAGGTTTCTGAGAACCAAATTGATGGCTATCGGCTCAACTAAATGGTCAATGCCAAATTCTTTCTGGAGGTGTCATACCATTTCTGAGTTCGTAAATCTCAACATCATAGCCCCTTTGAGCGGCATACAGAGCTGCTAGAGAACCGACGGGTCCGGCTCCTACGACGACAAGCTTCGTTGACGACATGATGTACGGTGGCTATACCTATAGACAGTTGGAATAAAGGCACCAAGAACCTTCTTGGTGCTATAAGTTACTTCGGCATGTATTTGAATCCTTGGTCACCTTTGGGTTATAAGTTTTTTCGGAACGCGGAAGGGCGGAACTTCAGAATGCGGAACGAGTTATAACAGCAGTCCACTGGGAACGACCTCAAGACGAGATCACTGCGAGGTATATATAGAGCCCGGAAACGGAAGTAGTTACAGTCAATTAAGGATGTAAACATCTCGAATATAAAAAATTGTCTGGAGTCATAGTGCTATTACCGGATTCAACAACCCCCATCAACCCCCTACAAATGAATAACCCTCACCCTCAACCCAATGGTGCCCGCCTGGGGCTTAGGTAAGATATCAGGGTCCTGGGGTGGTACGACACTTGACGCCCTTTGGGTAGAACACGCCCTGCAAATCCATGCAAATCCATGTGCCTGATTCTCGTCTTTTCCTGACTGCGAATTCACTGTGACTGTCTCCCGCAAAAGACCTACTCCGGTTTATTTCTTGTTCTTTGCACAGTCGGTCTTCTCCAACTTTAAGAGAGCTTTTTCTTGGACGTCTTCTGACGGTCTATCTTCCTGTTGTTTCTCAACATCTTACAACCGAATTCTTGCCATTTATTTTCGACAAACGCCCATCATGACTGACGAGCCTCCCACCAAGCGCAAGTGTCTCAGCGCCGACTGCGAGAACGACGCTGGAACGCTACAATGTCCAACATGCCTGAAGCTGGGAATCAAGGATAGCTTTTTCTGTTCCCAGGATTGCTTCAAAAAGAACTGGGTTAGTTGAATTGCCCGGAAGGGAGGGGAAACGAGCAGTGTTGCCCCGCCTTTTCCGATATCACCAGTCGCGCAACGTACGGCGACGGCGACTCCCACGATCTCGGTTGCTGACGAACGTTGTTCTCTTTTTTAGGGCACCCACAAGTCAATGCACAAGCAAGAAAACAGTACTATCTCCAACCTCCTAAATATCCCGCCAAAAATAGTGTCTAAACCAGATCCAGAGACCGGTTACTACAACCCCTTCCCGAACTTCTCGTACACCGGCGCCCTGCGACCCGTATACCCTCTCTCCCCCCGACGCGAGCTTCCCAAGTCGATTCCTCGCCCAGACTACGCCGCCGATGGCATACCCAAGGCCGGACGGTCCCTTGTGAACAGGAACAAGGTTGAGCTTCTGGACAAGAAGGGACAGGATGCTATGCGCAAGGTCTGCCGTTTGGCAAGAGAGGTCCTCGATGTTGCGGCGGCTGCGCTCAGACCGGGCATCACTACCGATGAGATCGACAGAATTGTGCACGAGGAGTGCATCAAGCGCAATGTGAGTGCTGTTAAGGAGCCGGGCCTTTGCGAATATTTTCAAAGACGAAGGAGGCAGGTTATGCTGACGGTGGTGCTAGTCTTACCCTTCGCCGCTGAACTACAACCATTTCCCCAAGTCTGTTTGCACCTCCATCAACGAAGTCATTTGCCACGGTATTCCCGACCAGCGCATCCTGATGGATGGTGACATCGTCAACCTGGACGTAACTCTCTACCACGAGGGCTACCACGGTGATCTGAACGAGACCTACTACGTGGGTGACCGCGCGAAGGCTGACCCCGACTCGGTTCGCATTGTCGAGACCGCGCGGGAATGTTTGGAGGAGGCGATCAAGTTGGTCAAGCCTGGCACGCTGTTCCGTGAGTTCGGCAACGTGATCGAGAAGCACGCCAAGAGCAAGAACTGCTCTGTGATCCGTACTTACGTTGGTCACGGTATTAACACCATCTTCCACTGCCCGCCCAACATTCCGCATTACGCCAAGAACAAGGCTGTTGGTGAGTGTAAGCCGGGCATGACGTTCACGATCGAGCCCATGGTTGCGTTGGGTAAGTACCGAGACGTTACCTGGCCGGATAACTGGACGAGTACGACTGTGGATGGAAAGAAGACGGCGCAGTTTGGTAAGCTATCTTTCTCTATGAATTCCCAGGCCCATCTAGGAAAATCTCTAACCGTTATCTTTAGAACACACACTACTCGTGACGGAGGATGGCGTTGAGGTTCTGACTGCCCGTCTGCCCAACTCTCCCGGCGGCCCGTTGCCGATGCCAGAAGCACCGGCGGCCAACGGAAGCGAAACAAAATAAGGAGGTGATTACTGAGTGCCGGAGATATAAGTGAATGCATGCGATATATTTTCGAGCTTGTAAATAGAGTCTAGCCAAAGCAATGCTGCTAAGCAAGCAAGGGATCCTCTCGTGGAAGAACGGCGAAAGAAAGAACGCTGCGAAAACTGACATGATTGTTTTTCTCTATTGTCATTGCTCTGTGCCAAGATGATTAGTACTGTCCCGTGTCCCTGTCAAGCTGTCTGTCAGTGTCTATCACTTCGATTGCTTGCATAAATCCAGGTTTGGCGGGGAAATGCTTATCAGCAAGCTGGCGCCACATCTTGCCAGCCACCGTTCTGCAGACAAGGACCTGCCGTTGGTTCGTCGGCCCCCAGTGCGGTGTGCCTGTGCCTTGTCCCTGTCAGCACTGGCCAGGCTGGCCAGGCCGAATTCCAGCGGCTCCGGTCAAGCTTGCAGGCTTGGAAGGCAGCATTTTTTACGCCATGGTGTGCCCCAGGTGGAGAGAAGCGACATCATCATCCCGCCCTCCAAGCCTTGCCTTACAATATGTACCTAGCTGGCTGAACCTTCCCCTGTTCTATCCTCCCCTCTGCCCTTACCACTCCCCACTGCCCATCGGACTGTCAAACGAACCGAGCACCACACCGCAACATACCTGCACCTCGGGGATAGATAGCTATCCCAATCCGTGTCGCCGCTAAAAGATTCGCTCCACAGGCTTCTCCCGACTCCAATTGTGGTATCAGCTTTCCGTTCCGTTAACGCCCAAATAAAACCTTGTCCAACTCGGCGCACATCCGCTACCTACTGTTTGCAAGCTCGCCCCTCGCCCCTCCTCCTCCCAACTCCTCCGCCAGATCCCTCCACGTGCGGTATATCAAACCACCTCGAGCCCAAGCTCTCCGAGGTCGCGAACATTCCAAAGAATTGAAAGGATTGATATAGGCCAGAACATCAATCAAACCCGACAAGATGTCTGGAGAGGCGTGGCTATTCCTGTTCGCGGTGCTTATAAACGCCGTGAACCTCTTCCTGCAGGTCTTCTTCACCATCATGTACAGCGACTTGGAATGGTACGTAGCCCAAAAAAGGCCCTGCCCTGTCGGGAGAAGAACGGGAACAGCGCTTTTGCTGTCGTTTTTTGCTTGGCCCGATCCCCTCGGCCTGAGATAAGAGCTAACAGGGTGTCTGTCGCAGTGACTACATCAACCCCATCGACCTCTGCAACCGCCTGAACACCTACATTATCCCTGAGGCTGCCGTACACGGATTCTTGACATTCCTGTTCCTGATCAACGGATACTGGCTGCCATTGATCCTGAACCTTCCTCTCATGGCCTGGAACGTCAAGAAGATCGTTGACAACACCCACTTGTTGGATGCGACCGAGATCTTTAGGAAGTTGAATGTCCACAAGAAGGTACGTTTTACCCGCGAGGGACGGGCGAGTAGCGGGGAGAATTTGGCTGTACGGTGCTAACGAAATGTGCAGGAATCGTTCATCAAGCTCGGTTTCCATCTGGTCATGTTCTTCTTCTACCTCTACAGCATGATCGTTGCCCTCATTAAGGACGAGACCAACTAAAGCGGTAACACGCAAGTGGCACGTCTCTATGTCAGCATCAACGAGCTCAACGAATGATATATGACGAGGAGGATTTGACGAAGGCTGGAAAGCAGCAAACGTGGGCATGAAGGCACGACTATGTTTGGGGGAACCTCGTCGGTCCCCAAACCTTTGGGAGTGGGCCTACAAAGCAGCATCTGTAAGAGATGAAGAACGACTGTTTCTTGGGGGGGTTTGAGCGGATCGCCTTGCCAGGCGGTGGTAGTATAGAGTGGCCGCGTACGATATCATGGCGCACAATGTCGAAAATGGATCATCATTCATGTAAGGGCGGGAATGTGCATACTTTTTGGAGGAGTCTATGGATTACGGAGGCAATGGCAGTTATGGACGATTATCACGCTATACCGCTTTGCATTACTCTGATATTCTATTCTACCTGTTTTTGGGTAGAATCTCCTGTTTGGTAATGGAATATTCTTCACAGGCCCAACAATTCTTCTCAACGAAGGACATATTCTGGTCGAAAATAGCAGCGTTAGAAGAGGCTAACGAATCATAGCAACAGAAATAGATGCAAACAATCAGGACTTGGATACACAAACAATCGGCATTTAAATCTCAAAATCAACCATTCAGCTTATCTGGATTTCCATTCTGCCATGTGCTTGCACTCCTACTCGGCCGAGGCATTCTGGACCCGAAGAAGCTGTGTGCTTGCAGTCTGTCAGTATCCGAGGCTTGCCTGCCGAAGACACTACTTTTTGCCGTCGCAGTGCACTGACATTCCATTTTGACGGCAAACAAACTACCTAACCTCAGTAGAAGAACCCAGACAATCTACACCCAACCTATTTTTCTTATTGACAACGACATTCCAATCACAGCGCATCCGTACCACTTCTCCAGCAAGATGGCCGACTTCGGCGCCTACCCGCCCAACATGGCGCCCCAGGACGCCCTCATCGTCCGCCAGCAAGCCGAGCCCGACCACGCCGTCGTGCCCTACACAGGCGAGGACCTCGCGCGGCCGAAGCTTGGCCCCGCGAACCCCTTCCGTGACGACTCCTCCAACGCCAGCTCCCTGGGGAAGCGCAAGAACGTCCTCACCGGCACCGCGACCGAGACGTACATATCCGAACACACCTTCAGGGCAAAACACCGGGCGATAGAACGGGCGGGCGGGCCCGAGAGGGAGGACAAGAGCGGCAAGCAGATCAAGGAGGAGGCTGCACTGATCCGGGCGCGGCGTGAGGACAGGGGCAGCGCGCTCGTCGCCGAGGGGGATCGGGAGTACAAGGGCCCGTGGGCGAAGTACCAGAGGACCGAGTACGAGGAGGTCGACGACGAGGCGGAGCTCGGGAGCGACGAGGAGTACGAGGTGGTATACGAGGACGATGACGAGGACGTGGTAGAAAGCGGCGCGATGGTGTCCGCGCCGGCGGCGGCCCTGAAGAGGAGGACAGAGGTCGAGGCCATGGGCGACGAGACGACGACGTTCCACGGCGAGAGCGAGTACGATTACCAGGGCCGGACGTACATGCACGTCCCGCAGGACCTGGATATCGACCTGCGGAAGGAGCCGGGGAGCGTCACGAATTTCATACCGAAGAAGATGGTGCATACGTGGAAACATCATACCAAGGCTGTTACTTCGTTGCGATTCTTCCCCAACAGTGGGCACCTGTTGCTGTCTGGGTCGGCGGATGCGACAGTCAAGATATGGGATGTTTATCACCAGAGGGAGCTTCTGCGGACGTTCTCGGGGCACTCGAAGGCGGTATCAGATCTATCTTTCAACACCGACGGCACGAGGTTCCTTTCCGGATCGTTTGACAGGCAGATGAAACTATGGGACACCGAGACGGGCCAATGCATCAGCAAGTTCAGCACGGGCAAGACACCACACTGTCTCGTCTTTAACCCATCGCCCGAGCATGGCCATGAGTTCCTTGCGGGTATGTCCGACAAGAAAATTGTGCAGTTCGACACGCGCGCGGGCAACGAGACCGTGCAGGAATACGACCACCATCTGGCGGCCATCAACACGATCACATTTGTACAGAACGGCGACCGTTTCATGACCACGTCAGATGACAAGTCGCTTAGGGCATGGGACTACAACATCCCTGTGCCTATCAAGTACATCGCTGAGACGTACATGTACCCCATGACACGCTCAGCCGTACATCCTTCCGGAAAATACGTCGCCTACCAATCTAGCGACAACCAGATCGTGGTATACAATGCCAACGACAAATTCCGACAGAACAGGAAGAAGAGCTACCGGGGACACAACAACGCCGGCACGGCGATCGATATCGACATCAGTCCAGACGGGCAGTTCATCGCCAGTGGTGATACGGCGGGCTACCTGGTGTTCTGGGACTGGAAGACGTGCAAGATGTATCACAAGATCGACACGAAGGACCCTGTCACGTGTGTAAAGTGGCATCCGCAGGAGACGTCAAAGCTTGTATCGGCGGGCTCGGATGGTGTTATTCGCTACTGGGATTAAACGGCAGAAGGAGTTATCGAAAGGGGCTGGGTCGTCTATATCGACTCGGCGGTGCCCTAGAGAGATGTCAAGCGTATTTAGGTAATGAAACATTCCCAGAAGACAGAAGTTTGGTCAAGGGAAGCATTCTGATAATTCAAAATCTTGAAGCGCCTACGTGGTACAGAATCGTCACACATGCCCCACGCTACCCGATTCCCATGACGATCAAGATGATAGATTTTTGGTGAACGGCATCCTTTGAACAGCCTTGTGATCACCCTTCAGCTACAATATTCCTATCCTGTGTGCTTTTCTCTTGATTCGCATACGTCCTAGGGACCCCGGGACTGAGGTGTGAGCGGAAGGCTGTGATGTGGTCTATAGTCGTCCGGGCGGGGAGTCTGAGGGGAGATGTCAGGATTGTCTATTGGGAAGCTCAGCAAGATCAATGGTGCCCACCTGAGCTACGAGCGTAGCTTTCGAGCTTGCCAAGGGCCGCTTTTATGACGGCTGTGAGTAGGTACCCTTACTTACATGTATGCTGGACGAAGGGTGAGGCCGGGCTCTTTGACTACGCCCCGCGTAAATGTGACCGCTTTGAAGTCACTGGTGACTGGGGAAGAGAATCTGGGGCAACTGCGAGAGTTGGTGGAGGAATCGCTGCGAAGACAGTTTATACCACGAACTCTTGACTTTCAGGGGTTGAATGTTGCTGCCTCCTAATATGTCCAAAACTTGAGTGGTGTTTGGAGCATCCTGCTGGGTTGTGGGTTGAAGAATAGAGTATGCCCAGGTGTTGCAGTATTATCCACTTTTAAGCATAACTACTAAAAGGGGCGAGCTGTGTGTTTAACATACTTACCTGAACCATTCAGCATCATCAGTTCCGACTTGAAGAACCTCTCGTTGCTCCCATATTCTGTAGGACGATCTCCAGAACATTTTCAGAATAATAATTAGTACGGAAGTACTGTGTACCCTGTTTCGGATTTAACTTGTTTCTTGTCTTACTCTACGTTGATCTTCTTCTGCGATGTGATACAGGCCTGCATCACATATTTGCGGTCCGGTACTAGTGATTGTTGATCATGTCTGTTAAGTTGGATCTTCACGGTCGACCCCTTATTTTCACAACCATGCCTGCTTAGTTCTATGACGCTCGAATCCTTCTATAATTCTCTATGTGGCTGTGAGGTAGTAATTTAATTCTCATATATTATTTCAATCATGTTGGCTCAAAAACAATAGTTCTTGCTCTTCAATGCCTCGGGCAGCCGCTGCGCTATGCCTCGACCTCGGGACTACCGCTTTGCCTACTTAGCAGATGCCTGGATTTAGTAGTTGAAGATGAATGAAACATATATCGTCGTTATTGCATTGTCTCCTTGTCCCCCTGGTGGATCAACAGCAATATGTACGTAGGTGTCAATGAACAGACCCTTACAGCACTATCCGTTACCCAGTATATACACGCCCTTAAACCCATCATACTTGATGACTCCTAGTTAGATCTGCATATTGCACAGCAAAGTGGCTTTATGTTAATCTTTATGAACGCCTGTCATGCAGATCTTGTTGACCACGAACAACATCCATGGTCCAGTTGGTCTTTGAAAGTTTTCAAAACGCCTCTTTAGAAACCATCCACCCGACCTCCGAAGCGCCCCGGCCTCCCCCAACCTTTCCTTGCCACCATCAGCCTCATTGGCTGCCACTTTCACGATGGCCAAGGCCAAAGAATCTCCCAATCCGCGATAATGGTCGGCGGTGGCCTTTCTTGGTATCTTCGTTCCTCACTTGTAGCGCAACCCGCGTGGTCTCCTCCAACACATCCAAGACGCCCTCGCCCGTCCGGGCAGAGCACTCGAGGTAGCGGACGGCCCCGATGCTCTCCCGCAGCTGCTCGCCCTGTTCGAGTGTTACCAGTGTCTTGCCGTGCTTCCGTAACTTCTCAACTGTCTTTGCGTGCCACCGGATATCACTCTTCAGGCCGACGAGAAGGATGGCGGCCGTTGGGCAGTTGCGGTTCACTTCTGTTACCCACTGATCCGGTCTAGAGTGTCAGCAAAACTTCCATATGTTTTGCATCACAGCAAGCGAGGTTTTGGGAAGAGTCTGAGGTCTCAACTTACACGTCCGAGATGTTTCCCTTTGGCATCCGTCGACCCGATATTAACGCTGAAGCACACCAGTGCGACCTGGGCACCATGCAGCCAGGATGGATCGTAGTCGATTCCTCGGATATCCCACAATGACAGCTCCACTGGTTCCTCATCCACTGCAACCTTGACTGTCTCTGTGACTCCGATTTGGCTAGTATTATTCTAGAGGCCGTCAGCTTAGTCCGTCCAACTGTTACACAGATGTCGGATGGACGTACCTTAGGATATGTCCCTCTAGACATTCGGCTTTTTTTTGTGCGAGTTTGTCAGCTTTATATACGTTTTTCGGATTTTTACGGAATGCGTGCTTATCGTACGTGATTAAACATGTCTTTCCACAGCTGAGATTACCAACTACAACGACTTTCTTTCGGGTGAATGGGCCGGGATAGCCAGTGATATACTCCAGTGGTGGTCTTGGCAGCGGCTTGCCTTGTAGGAAGCTCTGGGTGTTCATGGTATTCATGGTCGACAGAGACTGCTGTTCTCGTAGCTCATGTGACGGCTGTTGATAGATCATCTGGTGGCTCGGCAGCTGTGGTGATTCATATTCAGTCGGTGGTTGTACTGGGGATTTCTCCTCGGGCTGGGCTTCATGTGATGGCATCTGTGTGACATCCATCTGAGAGAACTGTAAGTCGCCATCACGAAGACTGCCGGTGTCGCTAGTAGCAGTCGAGTGCGCATATCCCTCCGCACATCCCTCTGTTTCGGCATCTCCCATCTCTTCTTCTGCCGTGGCGATCGTCGAGAAGGACTTCTTGAAGCTCGTCCCATCTGATCCTGCGCTTAAGCATGACTTGTTGGTATAAACGTGCCCGACCAAATTCAGAGACAACCGCCCCATGATGTGAACCGGCACTTGAGCAAATGCCAACGCCTCCTCGGTAATCTCCTCGTCCTCGTGGAATGACCCTGCCGTGCTCGCCTTGCCTGCTGCCATGGTTTTTTGTCGCATAATCGTCGCTGGTGCAAGTAGAGCATCTGGTACCACCTCCTTGTCCGATCTAATGCTCCATGAAACACCCGTATGAGCGTCTATTGTCGTTGATGCTTGTTCGGTCGCTTCTACTGAGGCTGGTTTATCCAACGATAGTGGAGAAATTGGTTCGGAGCCCTGCCCCGTCACACTTAACGTGTTGGCTGTCTGTTTTGTCGCTGTCAGATCCCTGCAAGTCAATGGCGAAACCGAATCCGGGCCCGTTACCACGGGAAATCCGTAGGCATCGGGTGAAGACCCTCCGACAGTCAAATGCGGTACTTCCCCAGAATCTTTGCCAGAGGTCGTAAGATGACTGTTTGCCTTCCTCTCCGAGCTGACGTTTCTCCTGCATTCCATCGGCGAGACTGGCTGTGGGATACAAGGCCTGCCGTCTTCCCCATCGTGGGAGTATCTTTCCCCCAATGAACCCATCGGTGACACTGGTTCAGGCGTCATCCCGGAAAATTCGCTATCCGTATCCCCTTCCGTTACATCCACGGACCTCACAGCCTCATCCCATGCATCGGTGTCGGTGTCGGCCTTATCGAGCATCTGCGCGTAGGCAATGATCTGACCGAGGTGAACCTGCAGCGCAAAATGCTGGCGTGCGAGGGTGGCGTTGTTATCGCTGACGAGAATCGAGGACATGACTGTTTGGAGGTCTCCGACAACCTCGTGTACCTGAAGCTGCTCTCCCTGGGGCTCCCCGCGCCCCTCGTTCCTTGCCGCGCGCGCGATGGTAATGGAGATCAGATCAGAGATAAGGCCCAACGCGCCGCGATGCACCTCCAGCGAGTTCTGCAAGCCGTTGATCTCCCTCTTGCCCTCTGGGGTCCATTTGGGCGGTCCGTCTCCCTCTCCGTGGTGTCGAAGAACCCCGTCAATGCGCAGAACCACGGTGGTGCAGTTGGTGAGGATCGGCCTCAAGTGGGACTGCAGCTCCACGGGGACTGCATGCCGCCTGTCGTCGACCTCGTCGCCCTGGCCGTAGTCGTTGAGCAGCTCCAGGACCATCTGCAGCTCCGACAGCTCCCTGGTGATGGCAGACAGGTCGGCCCTGGCGGAGCGACAGCGGCGGATGAAATTGGTCACATCGGCCACCGTCCTCCCGACACTGGACATCAGGGCCACGCAGGCGGGCCCGATGATGGAGGAGGACCTCGAGGGGTCCATTTTCACCAGGCGGCGGAGTCGGTTGTCATCATCTGCTGCCGCGGCTGTGGCAGCATTATCATCATGGCCAGCACCGCCAGCTGGATTACGCGAGGAGGAGGCAATTGTGGTGGTTGGCGACGACGGGAGGCGCGTCAACAACGATGCCTCCGGAGCGGCGGTCTGGGTCGAGCGCAAGCCGGCGGCCTTTTGTGACGACAGGGGAGCATGCCACCCCTCCCGTCTGCGCTGGGCCCGCAGCAGGCGCCTCATTGGCGGGGTGGGCCAAGGGCCCACGAAGGATTCCATTTTGCGTGTTTTAGCCTGGAATCCTAGTGAGGTCGACTCTGTCATGAGAACAACAACATCCTGCGGCGGCGGCGGCGGCGGCGGCGGCGGCATGGCGGCAGCAGAGGTGAAGTCGAGTGGCAGGGCCGGCCGTTCAGAAGAGGGGGGAGCATCGTCATGTTCATTGGGATCAACTGCAGGTGTTACTTATTATGTATCTGCTAGCTTGCATTGCAGAATGCACAGCACGTGGGTAGACAGGTAAGCACTACATGTATTACTGTTGGGGGCCGTCAAAAAGCGGAATCCATGATGCCATGTTTTTGGTTGCAGAAGGAAGCCCCCAGCTGAACTCTGATTGCCACCCTATTATCGGCAATTTGGTGTCTAATGCAGTGAAACTCCAGGGAGACCGACCACAAGAAGTGCTGTTGACTTGTGTACATAAAGTGCACGATGCTTGTTGGTTCTCTCAAATCTCCCACAGAAGTCATGGGTTAACATGGACAATCCTGTTGCCTGGCTGGGCATGCTGGCAGCTGAGAGGTTTCATGACACCACCCCCCCCCCCAAGCTGAGGGCTTGTTTCCGGTTGACTACGAGTTCGAGATTGCAGGCAAACGACCCGCCCGATACTACGTCTAAATGGAGACCTGGAAGATCGGAGGGTTGCATTGCACCGTTGCTCGCATGGGGCGGCGCGGAGCTAATGGCCATTCCCTTCGGTCGACGCTCAGAGTTTGGACAAGTCGCCGACCAGAGTGGTTGGCATGTTATTCTTACTTCCCGTCTGTCTACACCACACTCGAGTGTATTAATGAGCAGTCAAATTTCAGACCACCCTACTACATACCCAGGTACACAGTACTACACTACGTAGTGTAGAGGACACCCGAGCAATCAGTCCCATCTCTTCCGGAGGACCTCCCCGGGCCGCCTGTCGAGGCCCGGTCCGCACTGGAATGCGAATATCTATTTATAGAACACATTGGAGACCTGCATACTGTGTTACCTATTTTCCACTGCATTTGCCCATGCAGTTGCCCATGCATGCAGTAGTGTGGAACCAACGGAAGCAATGTTTGGTTTTTATTAAGCCGAGTTAAGACGAAAGGAGGACCTATGTCAGTTGGTTTCGATATCCTTATTAATAGCGCCAAAGCTATGTACCTACCTACTTTAAGTTCGACATATTCGGACAAGATGCCCATGGGCATTCGTAACATTTTGCCCGTATTTTCCAGGGTCAGCCACATTGATGCATGATTCTGCTCGGAACATCTTCTCAAGGCCGTGTTGCCAACAGCTAGATGGCTTTCTGCCTAGCTTTCACATGTCGATCCTTCGATTTAGGTCGGGAAGACTGAGTTTCATGACCGGCCCTGGTTCTCACAGATCTCGGTCTGATGGAATCGTCTTCTAAGATAACTCGACGCTCTCTTTTGGGTCACTCGTTACTTGAGCCATCGACAAAGCTCCAAAAGATCCACGGATGTTATGGCCCAGTTGGTGTCTTTGAGCACTTTTTTTTTAGCCCTGAGAATGTCAGGACCTAACTTGACCGGGAAACAACCCTATGGTCCTCGTTTTGGGGCGCCACTCAAAAAGAGCATGGGAAGTCGACGGAGTAGGCGCTTCTTTTTGGTGTATTTCTCTTTTGCGACATCCTCACGCCCTCGCTCAAGTAATGATGGCACTTGCAAGCCGCCCAGTAAGGTCCAAGCCCGCAGCGGCGACTTTTGAGTTACTCGAAGACTTCGCATTGGCGGCTGAGAGGATTGTCTGCTTCATCATGTCCCCAGCCCATTCCAACACCACTTTGCCCAGACGAAGACCGATCTCTTGGAGCATTGTTTGAGTCTCCATGTCGCTGGTAACTGCCCGAGAGTTACCCGAGGGAGATGCTTCCACCTTCACCAGCTCTGTAGACACTTGGACTTCGGCATCTGGCGACTGAGGAGGTGTTGGTAGTGCAAGTTCTCTCGGAACCTCCATGCTTTCTGCCCTGTACGTCAGAAGCTTCAGAGACTCCTTGTGCTGCTCCTGAAGCATCTGATAATCCATTTCCAACTTCTCAAGTCGCCGCTCGATGTCTGAAGGGACCACGAGAGCACTTCCAGCTCCGCCATCAGTCACACCCGCTGAAGAAGCCTGCTGGGGCAGGGATTCCAATTCCGTCCTCGATTTCAGGAATTTGGTTGTCTGCATTGCAATCTCCGGCGACAGGTTCAAGACTTTCGAGGTGAACCAGTAGAGGACATTTGAAGGTACCCTTGAAAGAGCATACTGAATAATATGGTGTGCGTTCTCAGCGACACTCATTGGACCGCCCTTCTTGACCAGTCTCTTGACGTATCTTGCTATCTTCAAGTCGGGACTGGCTCGCACAATTTGATACACGACGGGGACGATGACCAGCGGAAGCGGCGGGCCGCGGTAGTCACCGCCACATTTCTGCATTGCACAACTCCGTGACATAGTGGACTTGTCGATTTAGTAACAATGATGACGTGGTGGGATACTGTGAATATTTTAAAGAGTTGACAGTGGCTAGTTGGGTTTCTCTGCGAGGAACATCAAGCAGTTGGACTATTCAGGGGCAGCATCTTCTTAAGTGCTGCCGGCCCATCGAACAGTCGAGCTCGCTCTCAGACGGGGGAGACGGAAGAAAATGAAGGCCGAGAAGGACAAGATCCGGGGTAGTTAATGCTGATTGGCTGCTGTTAGGTTTCGTTGGTGGTCGCGCAAACTCTCTCGGGACCGAGTGTTGAGTAATACTACTTGGGAATACCCCGAACAAATCGGATGTCGTTGTATCGCACGACGGATTCGGACAAGTTTTGGGACCGAATCCATCCGGTCAAGCTGCGTCGATCCTTTCAGCCAAACATAGAGCAATGATTTGCCTGATGGTGGGGTGACATTCATCATTATGCACAATGTATGTTGCATTTCAGACTGGGACGATCCCCTAAACCAAGTGGTAGAAACTGACAATGTACAGAGCTTCTGCTCGGGGTAAATTTAATTTCGTATACCCGTACATACCTACCTAGGTAGGTATTAATTCACATGCATTGACAGTCTGCATTGACGGCGACATTAGATGTCCGTAATCATTCATAGTCCATACACAATCTCGTTCCTCCCATTTTCTTCGAGGACCTCTACAAACTCATATAAACCTACTCAAACACAGAAACCCTCCCCAGTCCACCACCAACAGCCTTCACCCGGCTCCCAATCTCAAGTGGGCTTCCCTCCGACACAACAAAGTGACCCGCAGCCTGCGCCTCGGGCACCTCAATGCCCAACATCTTGTACACATTCGTAGAAATGAGCGCCAAGGCCTCACCCTCGCTCAGCCGTCCCTCGCCATTCTTATACGCCCGACCCGCCAACAGCGGCAGGTCACGCATGATCCAGTCCTCCTCCAGCCCGATAGCAGCAACAACGCCCGCCTCGACGAGCCGATCAAGACCGGTGCCGTTCGTGAGCGGCGCACCGGTGAGGGCGCGGCGCTGGTCCCAGTCCACGCTGTAGCTCTCGGCCGGTGCGAGGACGACGCCGACGCCGGCGGCCGCGAGCGAGGGCGCCAGGAGGTACGCCTCCGCGCCGCCGATGAGGACCAGCCTGATCTTCGTGCTGGCTGCCATCGAGGTGGACGCCTTCTTGCTGATCTCCTTCTCGACCGTCTCCTTGGCCTTCAGGATGTTGGCGATGGCGTCCGCGCTGTGCACGGTGACGACGAGGGGCAGTTTGCCCGCGACGACCTTCTTCAGGTAGGCCTCCTCCGAGTAGGGGTCCTTGATCTCCTCGGTGGAGGAAACAGCGGTGAGGAGCTTGTGGCGGAAGGCCCCGATGGCGCTCGAGATGGAGGGGGTCTTGTCCCTCTTCGCGGCCAGGCTCAGGGTGTAATGCACGGAAACTTCATCCGCCCAGACGGCACCCTCCTCGAGGGACGTCTTGGCTGCCGTGGAGAACCCGACGCTGACGCCCTGGCGTGCGCTGTCGGACCCGCCGGCAAACTTGGGGGCGGTGATGGCGCGCGTGACACCGAATTCGTGGGCGACTTTGAGCTTCTTGTTGTCGAGAACGAGGCCATCTACCGCGCGGCTGAAGACGTTAGAGTTGTCTCCGTCGTCTGTTGTGGCTTCGGCGTCGATCTCGTTTATCCCCAGTGTGGACCCGAACGCGGTGAAGCTGTTGGTCAGGTAGCCGTTCTTGAGGTGGATGATCTTGCCATCAGTGTTGCTGGCCAGCTTCAGTTCGGCCTCGCAGGTTCCAATGCAGGAGATCTTGCCGTTGGAGATGGCGACATTGAAAGGAGTGTCCGCGTTTGCGAGTTCGTCATTGTTGGAGAGCAAGACCTTGGAGATGCCGGTGAAGAACACATTGTCAAGCTGTCCCGTCTCCTCGTTTGTGGTGTTGAGGCTCAGGTCCGGCGTTATTGGTGCGGAGAAAGGCTTCTTCAGCTCGACCGGATCCTCATACTGGGCAGTTCCATCGATCCACACCTGGAGGGGAGAGGCTCCAACGCTCAACGGATCGCTGTCCCAGACCACGATATCGGCGTCGTAGCCGGGCTTGATCTTGCCCAGTCTCTGGCCAAGACCCAACAGGTCGGCTGGCTCACTCGTCACACCAGCAAGGGCAGCATGGTAAGGCAGCCCGAACTTGTAGCCCTTGGCAGCCTCGAAGATGACGTGCTGGGCGTTCATCACCGGGTTGTCACTCACGTAGATGGGAGTGAGGCCCTCTTCATACAGGAACTTGCCGGCGTACTCGGACCCAATGTAGGCCTCAGCCTTGTAATACATGTTGGTAGCGAAAATCGCGGAAGCTGGAGGCCTTCCGCCCCAAGTACGTTTCAGGATCTAATATGCATGTCAGCGCAAATCCGGGTCTGGTCATTATATGGTAAACAGCCTACCTCGGGCACAAGGAACGTCTGATGAGCGTGGTGGAACGCTCGAACAGGAAACTTGAACTCGTTGGTGTGATCAACCATAGCCTCCAGGTCAGGAACGGTGTAACAGTGCGTGTTGATGTGTACCTGCCCTCTCAGAGCAGCCGCAAGCGACTCCCACTTCAATTCCTGTGGGAGGTACGAGCTCATGTTCTCTACACCAACAGCGTCAGCAGCATTGCACCAGTCATCCTGCTCGCGGATGACGTTGGCTGCCTGCTCAAACGCGTGGCGGAACTCCCACGACTCGCCCAGTCTGCTGACGGGACCTCTCTCGCCAACCTTGCCATAGATGCGCTTCGCATTCTCGCCACAAGCCATCTTCATGTACCTCCAGTTCTTCTCTGGGTCTGCAAGCATGTCTTCGACGCTGATTTCCTCTCGGCCGTCCGGCTTGCCAACTGCGTGCTTGATCACATATGCCTCGCCGCCAATGTTGTTACCAGACCCCGGGAGCACCAAGCTCGTGGTCACGCCGCCAGACTTGATGACCTGGATATGATGGTCGCCGGGCTGGATGCCGTCGATAGATCTGACGTATGGCGTAGTGTCCGAGGACATCTCATTGACATCCATGTTACCCCTCAAACTCGGTAACGCCTCGAGGCCGGTGTGACTGTGCATGTCGATGACACCGGCAGTGAGTTGACGACCCTCTGCGTCCCAGATGATCGTGTCACTGGGCAGCTTGGCGACGGAGATGTCCTTTCCAACCTCCTTGATGAGACCAAACTCCACGAACACATCAGCATTAACCCACTCCCACCCTTTGCCGGCGCGGGCATCCGCGGTAGAAGTTCCCTCGACCGGCTCACCAACCCAGACTGTAGCGTTGCGGATGAGCGTGGGCTTGTGGCCGTCGATGTAACGGGCGTTGCGCTCACGGCCAAGACCGACGGGGTCCTCGGGCGTTGAGCGCAGCTTGGAGCACACGGCGAGGTCACCTTGCAGCTTGGCGACCGAGAGCCCGTGGGGGCTGACGGCCGTTGATTCCGGGTTGCCGTGATGAGGAACTGTCGGAATTTGTCTCCATTGCGCGTAGACTATGAAGGCCAGGAAGGAGACGACGACTAGGCGCAGTGCTCGTGAGCGTCTTATGTGCCCTCGTGAGAGATGATGCCGTGCGGGGGCCGACAGTTCGGCCACGGCGCTGTAGGGCGGCAGCCCGTTCTTTTCTGAGTCCATTCTTTAGGTTTCCTCCCTTTTTCCAACTTTGGTTTCCCGTGTGGTTAAGTCACAGTCTCCCCTTGATTCCCTTCTGAAAGAATGGGATGAGGTTGGAAGGAGGGGAATGAGGTTCATATTAGCAACTGGGCTGCCGGACTTGCGGGGCCGCTGATAAGGTGCGTGGAAGCCACCGGCGCCGTTTGCGTGATGGCCGCGATGCGCCGTAAATTCCAATCAGCTAACCCGAAGGGGCAGGTTCTTGAAGACCTGAATTAACAAAGATGATTGATTCTTCTATTTACCAGCAACAAGGATTGTATGAAACTCATCTACAATAGCCCATTCCATTATAATCTGTAACCGGTTGAAATATCCAGCTGGGGCCAGTCTGGTATTCATATGGATCCACGGCAGCAATAGTCACTTCGACAAAGCTCACAATTTCGACTACCTACCCTAGGGTAGGGTAGCAACAATGTCAATAGTACCCGTTACCTAGGTAGGCAACTCTTATACACTCTCAGTCATTGTGGGGAAGGTGTAGTCTCTCATATTCTTAATGAGACGGGACTTGGTACCTGTGACGTCTACAGACATGAATTTATTGACGCATCCGACAATAAATTAAATACTTCGTACTACTACTTTTGATGGCACATTTTGTGGTGTTCATGTCGCCATATGCCAGCTATTACACCAGCCTATGAAGCCCCTTCATCAAACCTCGTCGCTTTTCTCTTACGTTGCCTCGTAGACCAAAACAGCAAATACATGATTTTGCGTGATTTGCTGGATCCTCGCGTCATGTCCCAGGGGTGCTAGTTGTGTGAAGAAAGCAGAGTGGTCAGTCATGATGCGGCTATCAAGGTATAAATAATTTGAAAGCGATCTGGTATAATCGTCGCCTTGAAATATGCAATACGAAAAATAGGGGCGTGACCGATATGATCAGTACTAAGTATTGGGTAATTAACTTATTGCATATGCTCGTGGTGTTCGAGAAACCTACTGAAGACCGGGGATATGTGTTTGTAGTCAACCTACTAGATGGGTACGGTTTTTGACTGTATATTTCTTCACCGTCGTAGGTAATCAGGTAATGTGCATAGACTCCCAGGGGCTAATAGGCTTCACTACCCTAGGGTATCTAGTAGTAAATCCGCATATATACTAGTTAAGAGGCTCACGGTAACCATGCGCTGTAGCCCTGTGTTAACGATCACCCTTCCAACAATTTTATCCTCTCACATTCATCACAGTCTGCCCAGGTACTGTAGTGATAGTGTAACTTATCACAGCCCGTCACCGCCCCGGGTAACCGTTACCCAAGGCCCTAAGTCACCCAGCCGCGCTAGCGTAGCAGGCCCCTAAAAAAGGCCGTAGGTAATAGCGCTAGTAGCCGTTATAGCTGCCTTTTACAGGCCCTATAGCCCGGCAGAATACTATAGGCAATAGCGCTTTAGGGCTAGGGTCTATAACGCTTGCTTAGTTAAGTAAAGTTTCCGCGCTACTAGCGCTATACGTAATTACAAAAGCTACTGCTACTACTACCTCTCCCCTTAGTATATATACCGGCCTTCTCTCCCCCCTTTATAGATTTTAATTCTTCTTTCTTATAATAAACTTCTCTTTTAACCGCTCTTATCGAGGTTATAGACTGCTAAACTTATACCTAAAGGTATTAACTTAAAAAAAAGTTATAGTTAGGTAAAAGTTAGCGCGAAACGAGAGCTAAGAAATATAATAAGGATAGGTTTAAGAGCTAGATTTAACTAGCCGAAACTAAGGAGGAAACGGGCTATAAAGATGCTATTAAAGGGTTCGGGCTCCTATAGCGGTACCCGGGGCAATAAGGCGGCCCCTACTATAAAGGGGAGGGCGAGAGCGAGGGCGAAGAGCGTAGCAAATACGATAGATAGTAGTAACGAGGAGACCTAGCGCGCTCTAGATATACCTATAAGCGCTATATCTAGTAATATACGTAGGGATATAGGAACTACTACTTCGGCTAAGATCTAGATCTAGTTTCCTAAGGAGTACTTTACCCTAGACCGGAGCCCTAATATATTACCTGCCGTCCCGGACTTAAAAACGTACCCGGAATTTACTAATAAGGTAACGAAGAAAGCGATTATTACTACTAGAAGCTTAGCCTAGAAGTATAACTTACCTATAAACTATAGCTACCTATCTATATACGAAATCTATAACCGGAAAGGGGAGCGCTTATTACTAGATTAGTAAGATAAGGCGCTTAACGCCCTAGGTATAAAGGAAAAGAAGGCTAAAATACTTATAGAGACGGAAGTAAAAAATAATTTAAACTTTATCGGCCGGTAGTATCCTAAAGTTACTTTCTACTACCCCCTATAGTTTATAGAGAAACTTACCGAGGTAATAAATAAGATCCTTAGCCTAAATAAAATTAAATACGTTTATATATATTAGAACTATCTCGGTAAGTAGTAGAAATAGGTATTAATAGTACCGATAGCCCCTCCTCCCCTATACTATACTTTCTTCTACTTTATAAGTTAGTACCTTTTAATATAAACTCGGCCGTTCCTATTTAGTTAATATTAAAAAGTACTAATTAAGCTATTTTTCGATCTATTAGTACCTTTTAATACTAACTTAGCTATTCCTTAACCTACTAGTACCTTTTAGTACTAACTTAGCTATTTCTTAGCCTATTAGCACTTAAAGGTACTACTAGGGTATATACCTAGAGCTCTAGTACTTAAAGGTACTAACCCGAATACTGAAACTACTTATATATAAGGGTTAGAGAATAATAATAATTAATCGCTTATTAGTATATAAGTTCTTCGGCCCGCTAATTAAGGCGAAGGCATATAAATTCTAGGATAACCCGGTAATTAATACAGAAGCGTAGAGGTAGTATATTAAGCTAGTTAAAGGATATAAAGACGCCCGGCTAAAAGCGATTTATAAACCTATATTAAACGACCTAGTATAACCGGTACGGCTAATTAAGAATAGTAATACCGGTAGCGCTTAACCCGAAAAGATTAATGTATACGTAACTATAAATATAGCTGTACTATAGTACCTTGCTTATTATTTAACTAGGATTAACCTAGATATAAAGGATATATAGCGTTATACCCGTTGGGAGCTAAGCGATAATTACCTGTAAAGCTTCTTATACGATAACTTATTCTATAGGGTAGTATCTTATCTTACCTATATCCGATAGCGATACTCCTTTAAAACTATAGATAAAAAGAAGGTAGGAGGACTCGATTCTAAGAAAAAGCCTATATTTAGCGATAAGGGTATCGAATCGTATATACGCGCTATAGCTACTACTTACGGGCGCTTTACGGACGATAATATAAATAATATACCGGATAACCTTATAGTATAGGCGGTAGTAAATATAGCTGCCGAATTCTACTAACTTTAGGCGAAAATCCCGGATAACGCTTTTACAGGAACTATTCGCACCGCTTACGAAAATCTTTAGCGACGTACGGGTTTCTTAGCTATAGCGGCCTATTACTAAAGGCTTAACTATAGTAGTAGTAGTAGCTATAGCCGTAATTATAAAGCCGAAATTATCGATTTTATATTTAAGATCGCCCCTATCGACTATTAGATTATACTATCCCTAGTAAACGAGGTTTACCGGTATAGGCTATTAGCTACGCCGGTAATTACTTTTATTCGGAATAAAGATATTTTCGAAAAGTTTCGCATTCTGCTTAGCGATACTTATAATATAAACTAGTATATCTCTAACCTTAACGCCGACGCTATCGTGCTCGGTATAAGCATCGAAGAGGCTAAGGCTAATACGGATAAAGGGTAAGAATAGCTAGAGCTTACCCGCGTAGAGTATAGGGAACGGCTAAAGTAGTATTACGCTATACTAGGCCTTATACCCTCCCGACTACTAGTTAAAATCCTATTCGAAAAGGCCCTAGAGGACCTTAAGATAGTTCGTAAGGATATTAAGGGTAACGCTAAATATACGGATCTACGCCTAAATTATAAGGACGATAAGTACGGTAAACCCCTTAACCTAGACGGAATAAGTCTAAAGCTATTTTAGGTTATTAGTAAGCTATTTTAGCACTTAGCATTAATAGGTGCTAAGAACTAGCCCCTATTCCTAGCACTTATAGGTACTAAGTGCTCTCCCCTATCCTATAATCTTCCGGGTTACTAATGAATTATATAGATATCTATTGCCTGCGATATATAGTAGATAAGGCTATATATAGTATCCTATTTATTAACGATATAAAGACCGGGAAAACCCTAATCTTCCTTATAGAACGAAAACTAGCTATCGACTTCCGCCTAGCTCTGCTTAAGGAGGCCGGCTATACTAAGTATAACGAACTCCCTAGGGACGAATTTAATATAATTATACCTACTATACTTATATTACCGGCGCCTATTATCGAGCAGTATTTTAATAAGGCTAATCGCTACTTCGCCGATAAGACCTTCGAATTATAGTTATTCTATAGTTTTAAAAGCAATACTAGCTATAACCCTGCCCTTTAATAAGCTATAATAATAACCGAGTAGCTCTATATAGAGATAAAGGTTATAGTTAAGTAGAAAAATACGTCCTTAGTAAGTTACTTCTACCGCTAACCGGTTAATACCTAAGGGTATTAACTAGTCCACCCTCTTAGTTAATACCCTTAGGTATTAACTAGGGGTATCCTAAAGTCCTATTTTAATACCTAAAGGTACTAACTCTTTATAGATATTAACCTTATTATATAATAGAATATATATAAGATTTAGCTATTCTCTTACTCTACCGCCGTCTACCGAATAATAAAGAAGATATAGGGTCTAGGCTTTATATAGGATAAGCGCTACCGACCCTTCCGAATTAGTCCTTAGGAGTTCGATATATAGGATTTAATCTATAAATACGATTTTAAATAAATAGCTATTATCTATAAGACGGTAGAGGCAGCCTATAAGTCGGATATTGCTAAGGGTAAATAACCGGAAAAGCGAGAATAGGATATAGCCCTTATCGATAACGATAAGGATAACGATAAAGAGATCCTCGAGCTTAAGGTAGAGGAGGCGCGTAATACCGATTATAATAGTAGTAGCTCTGAAATTACTAAGGATAATAACTAGGATAAGGATATAGCTATAGCTAACTTAGACCCGGAAGAACGTAGTACGTTATTCGGGAAGAGATTTAATATCCCGTTCGAGGTTTATAAGAAGCTTTTTAGCGAATAGGTTAAGAAAGGTAACCCGACTACGTTTTATAACTATAAAACGAAAAAGGAATAACCTATATACCCTAGGTTTTTTCGGCGGTACCGGATAATAAAGTTCCTTAAAGGATTTTATTTCTAGTATATTATCTTAAATAAGTACTAGACCGTCCGTAACCCTTATACCGGCTAGTTTCGCTTTGTTAGAATAACTATCCGTATAGCGTATAACCCGGTTCGTAACGATATTAATATAAACCCGGCCTTACTCGTTATAATTTCTACGATACCTACTATTAATAAGTAGTCTAATTACCGGGGGCTTACTAGCCTATTTTAGGAAAATATAGACTTAAATTATTATTTTAGATTTAATACCGAATTTAAAGTTAACCCGAATAGCCCTATGCTAGGGTTTCTGCCGGATAGTATATCTGATATTTATAAGAACGAGCTTTATAAGGCGTATAAATTACGGGGATAGTTATAGTAGACCCTATTACCGGATATTTAGGCCTTTTATAATACGGATAACGGACCGAGGGTACGGGAGATCGTTAAGGCTATACTAGCGTATATTAGAATACGCTGGGGTATAGATACTATTACGAAGCTCCCCGATTATACGGATAGTTCCCCCTAGCTTATTTACCCTAGGGATAGTATCCTACTATACTATATAGAGACCTACGAGCTTAAATATAGTATTTATAAGGCGTAGGTAAACGATTTTATAAACGAGTACTTCTAGGACCTAATAAAGGGTAACGATAATGCGGGCGTTATCGAGGATTTAATCGAGGTCCTATAAAAGCCTAACCCCGTTATAAGAGCGATAAATAATAGCGAGGATATCGCCGCCCGCTTAAACCCAGGTCTCCTCTATATACTTATAATCGCCTCGATAGACTATCTAAGCTATAAGGCTATATATAATAAGGACTCCGTAGGCGCGGCGTTTAGGGAAAGCGCTATAAACGATCTTACTAGTATAAGAGAAATACCGGCCCGGATAAGAATTAGTAAACGAAAGATACGAAAGACTACTTAATAGGTTACTAAAGAAATAGCCTATAATAATAGTAATCTCCTCTTATTTAGCGCGGTATATATAGAAGCGATTATTTATAGTACTAGAGATCTAGGCCTATTATATCTATAGCTCCTAGTATATAGTAATAACCCGTATAACTTTATCTTAACCGAGCGGAAGGCTATTTTAAGCCGGGTTATTTATAAGTCCCCTATTAATACCCGTATCCTCGAGCTTATCGCCTAGCGAGCCGCTAAGGGAGAGAGAACTTTAATAATAGTTACTACTCCTTAGGAATAACTATAAGTAAACCCCTTCTTTAAGTTAGCACTATTAAATATAAAATCTATATTCCTTAGGTTCGCACTAAAGGGTACTAACTAGTCTACCCTCCGATTAGCACTAAATAGTACTAACTAGCCTACTCTTCTATTTAGTATTAAAAGGTGCTAAATACGCTACCCTCCCTATTCGTACTATTTAGTATTAATAACTATCCTATATCTAGCACCTAAAGGTACTAATCTCTTTTAAGGTTTAAGCTAATAACCTATAGGCTTCTTACCGCTATCCTCGAAAAGGCGTCTATATTAATCCTATTTATTCGTACTAGTATAACCTCCTTAGAAAAAGCAGCTTAAATATCTAAGTTTAATAACTCGAAGGCTAATATCGACGTTATAGTACTTAATTAGCGTTATAGATCCGTAGGGCTAAACCTGTACTATTATTGTTCTTTCGGTATTTAGGTATAGTATCCCTAGAATTTCGGCACTGCTATATAGTTTATAGGCCGTTTAATTCGTATTAATTAGAAATCGGAAGTTACTTAGGTAGTACTTCGGGTTAATAATATAGCTTATAACTATCTCGAGTATAAGGTATATATTAAAAAGGTATAGACGCTAGCTATTAAGGTTAAGTTCCCGGTCTAGTTAGAGCTATATAATAAACTCAGGGAGCTATTATTATACGAGGTTCTTCGGGTAATTTAGAGCTAGCCGTTTAACCGGTATATCTAGTTAATAAAGCACCCGGATATTATAAAGGACTTTAACTCGCCGGATACCCGTATATTTACCGACTTTTATTATTAACTAGTATAGCTACTACTCCTTAATAAAACGGATAAAGGATAGCTAAAGGAGGATTTCCTTTCTCGGTTTAGCAAGGTATTAGATATATTCCCCGATATTTAGGTTAAGGGTATTTAGGAATCGGGCTAATCTAGGAATACTTTTAACTAGCTAATTATCTTCGATATAGTAAAGCAGACGGTTAATAATATTAGTAAGATTATAGAGTAGGCCGAGACTATACGCGATAAGTAAGCTAAGATTAACTTTAGTAGCTAAAGGAAGAGAAGGTAGTTTATATTTAGGAAGCCCTTTAATAATACTCCCTCTAAGTTAGATAAGAGAAAGCGTAAGAGTAGGGATAATATAAAATAAAAAGATATACCGCCTACTAAGAAGGGTAAGGGTAAGGGTAAGAGTACTAACGAGGTAGAGCAGGATACCCCTACTATAAAGACGGAGAAGCGGAAGAGTATAGCCGCCCTAATCGAGGGAGAGTTAGCTATAGCGCCTAAGACGCTTATAAGGGCTTCTAAAAAGGCTAAGTAATAGGAGGCAGATAATACCGTCGATAAGGAATAAGCACTAGCGAATAGCGAAACGAGAAGGGTTACTAGGGCTTTTAAAAGAGCTTCGTAAAGCTTACTTAACGGTTAAAACGACGCTCCGGATTCCTCGCCTCTTAATAAATCTAATACTACGCTTATATAAAATAGTTAAATTACCCTAGCTAGGGAGGTAGATAGTTAGGACGATTATAGCCCGTATACCGGAGCTCCTATATAATACTATTCTACTAAACCTATATATACTTTCTGCAGGTGCGTATACCTAGTATATATAGATCTTCTAATAGTTAGTACTAAATAGTGCGAAATATTTAGCTCCTTTTTAATACCCTTTAGTACTAACTGCTTTCCTTAAGTATTTAGCACCCTTTAGTGCTAACTGCTTTCCTTAAATATTTAATACCCTTTAGTACTAACTGCTTTCCTTAAATATTTAGCACCTTATAGTATTAACTATAATTAGGCTTCTAGCTAGCTTTTACCTAACTGCCGCCTATCTTAGCCGATAGTAGGCCTTTGCCGCTAGGGATATATTACGTACGACATCGAATATAAAAATAATCTTTTACCGATACGGGTCCGATTTATATAACGCGTCTTATCTTTATCGGGATTATACGTTATTACGCTACGCTCGGCGTTATTTTACCGAATATAGAGGTTATAAGCAAGCTATTTCTCGTACCTGCTAGACCTCTAGCTCCTAGACTCTATTAGCTATCGCTAATCCTCTCCTCTCCTTAAATATTACTTTAATATTCGTCGTTAACGCTATTATCGGTATACTATACCTACTACTAGGATAATTATTATTCCTTCCTCTAAAAATAAGGCCTACCGATTTACTCTAATACTCGGAGAACTAGGTCCCCTAGACTTTAGATTATAAGTAGATTTCCTTCTTCTATATAAGGGATTAAACTCTATAAATAGAGGAAACTAACTGTTATATCTCTAGACTATAGTTCTACTTAATTCCGTTACCCGGTTTCTAGATTAGGGGGCACTATATAGTTATCTATCGCTCTCTAAGTAGGGGGCACTATATAGTTATCTATCGCTCTTAGTAGGGGGTACTATATAGTTATCTATCGCTCTCTAAGTAGGGGGCATTATATAGTTATCTATCGCTCTTAGTAAGGGGCACTATATAGTTATCTATTGCTCTCTAAGTAGGGGGCACTATATAGTTATTTATCGCTCTTAGTAGGGGGTACTATATAGTTATCTATCGCTCTCTAAGTAGGGGGCATTATATAGTTATCTATTGCTCTCTAAGTAGGGGGCATTATGTAGTTATCTATCGCTCTCTAAGCAGGGGGTACTATATAGTTATCTATCGATCTTAGCAGGAGGCACTATATAGTTATCTATCGCTCTCTAAACAGGGGGTACTACGTAGTTATCTACTACTTAGCGTTAACGAAACTATATTTATAATATAGTAATAGGCCTCGTACGGCCTAAACCTTGCCCCTATATCTACCTTTATCGGAAACGGCAGCTATAATAGCTCGTCCCGGCGGGCTAAACGCAATACCCGATAAATTCCCGCCTCCGACACTAATACTGACAAAGTGGCCAGGGTGGAGTATGACCCCCCTGTCCCCTTCTTGTCGTGCCTGCGGCGGCTATATTAAGGAGCCCCAAACCCCCTCTGTAGAGCAATAAAAAAGTATGGTGTTTTCTTCCCTATACTTGAGCAAACCAACTTTGATGCCTTCGTTTTGTGTTTCGTGGCGCCCGTTAGCCCACGCCCCTCGTTAGAGTTCGCCGCGTGCGCGCTACACACATTGCGGTAGGGGCGCTCTGCCGCTTTGTCATTTGGTGTCTGCCCCATGAATCGAACATGGGTTTCTTCGGCTTCATAACAGAATGTTTGTTCGTTGATCAAAACTACGTTATGTTGAGAAGAGCCTAGGAGGTTCGCCATCACCAAAAACCACCTCTCACGACAGCTTTGCTTGTGACCATGAGACCAGCCGGAACTGATGCCTGGGGCCGCCCTGCTACGGGGGAGCAGGATCGGGGAAGCTCGGAGACTGATTACAAGGAAGCTGGAGATACGATCAAACCTATTCTCACGACAGTTTCGCTCGCGACCATGAGACCAGCCGGAACTGATGCCTGGGGCCGCCCTGCCACGGGGGAGCAGGATCGGGGAAGCTCGGAGACTGATCACGGGGAAACTGGAGAAACGACCCTGGATTCGCATTTTCTTCATTTTGTTTCTTTTGTTTTCTCTGATGACGCAAGACGAGGACAAGAAGGTTTGGAGAGGAGACTCGGCGTCAACGCAAAGCACCAGTCAGAACGCGAAACGTGGAATAGAGTTGAGCATCGCCAAGGGGACTCAGCGGTCTCGGCTTTGCGCGGAAACTTTCGCTCTATTCGAGGAGAGAAGGAGAGTTGTTGGGGAGAGCCGAGGAGCGGGGTTGGGAAAAGTGAGGTTATCGCCAGATATGAGAGTGGGTCTGAACAGAGGGAAATACGATATCGGAGTGACGGAGATATGAAGCTGTGGGGCTGGAGTGGAAACTGTTGGTGGTCACAAGCACACCCTGGGACCAACTGGCACGAAGTGATTCGTCCAAGAAAAGGACTCCTTCGGCAATTCATTCGGAATTGTATCAGAAAGTTCTGGAGAAGGTTGATCAAGCCCGTTCTGCTGTCGGGAGTCAAACTGACGGCGACGTGGTTGTTGAAGGTGGTTGAGGGCATCTTGAGGTTACAAAAGCTTCTCTCGTCTTCCTACCCTGAGCACCACCAATCACTTCCCATACTACCCACCACCACAAATTTGTTTCGATCACATCTCTACCTTCCTGTCGAGCGTATTGAGCCTCGACATCGTTCACCCTTGCCCACCAAAACATCCCTTTCCCAACCGAACCCCCCATCGATACGACCTACGGGTCACCCCCTGTCTCACCTATCACGTTCTCGGTCCTGCTTAGGGGCTGTGTATGGTAAAGTTGATCATGCCAGCAGCGAAGAGAGAGAAGCTAACCCAGATGGAAAGGTTGAGCCGTTGCTAAGGAAAAAGAATCGTCGAAGAAAGAAGCAAAGGCCCTCGAAGGTTGACAACAGGATGTCTCTCCAAGGACAGCCAGAACCGACCAAGGCTGAAGGTGCCGAATTTGCTCCAGCTTTTGGGGTGAACACTGGCCCTGGAAACACTTCCGATTCGAAAACCAAGGACAAGGCTCCCAATCCTCGGGATAGTGGCCAGTCTACCTCACCGGCTTCCCTGCCCTTCGGCATGAACACGCCTGGTCCCCATACCCAATCCTTCGCCTCGATTGGTCCTGACCAGACCAATCCGGGTGTCCACGTCAACTATCCTTTTGTCCCGACAATCGACCGCTTGGGGAGCTTCATCGGCCCCTTCACCGGGTATAATGTCACCGACTACCTCGAACACTACGCTGGTGTTAGAGCCATGATGTCCATCCCCGACTCTATGGCCTTGCCAATCCTCAAGACACTGGTTGTTCAACCCGAAATGGTGACGTCCCTGATGGTGGCTACCTCAAGCGCTACTACTTGGCCCGAGCAGGAAGAAAGAATCAAGCTGGCCTACCGTTCACACGATCGCTCTCAGATGTTTACCCCGGCTCAAGAAAAGCAGCACTTCCTGAACACCTACGTGGTCAGCGACACCGAGTCCCTCCGAATGGGTGTTCTGATGTACGACAACATCCTTACGAAGATGGGAGTGAGAGACTCGTGGGGTTGTTCGGAGTTCTGGGATAAGCTTCCTTCTGCCTGGATAAAGCGACTTCGATCTGAGCATCGGATCACAGAAGCCTCGGTTCAGTCCCTCGTGTGGCCTGAGCTTATGGAAGCCCTTTTGAAGACTTGCCGAGACGCTCAACTTGAGGAGGATCATGACCGGAAGGCTATGAATGCGGTGAACGCGTCTGTTCCTTTCATGCCTGGACGCCTCCAGTACCCCTACCCAGGTTTCCAGCCGCCGGCAGTTCCTGTCCAGCCTCCGAACCCAGGTTATCAGGCGCCAATCGTTCAACCAAAGCCTGTAGCCCCTCCGACTGATCCCCCTCGAGCCTCTCCAGTGCCCCAGCCCTCTTCTCAAGGTCCTATCTTGCAGCCGCCCCGAACTATGGCTGAGCAGGATGAAACGCAGATCAAGATCTCGAGAGGGGAGATTGAGAGCCTGACGAAGAACTTTGAGGACCTCCGGATCAGTGCGGCTGAAATCGCTAAGAACATCAATTCAGCCAGGGAATGGGGTTACCATTTGGCTAAAAAGCGCGTTGAGGCCATTGGGAACAAGCTTGGAACTGTTCAGCCTGATCCTAGCTACGTTCATATCTTGCCAAACCTCAATAACGTCACGGCCGATCTTCTGAGAGGGGAAGACGTCTCTTTGAAGGACTGCGAAGCTCTGATCAATGAGTACGAGGCTGAAATCAGTGCCCTGAGAAAAGACGGTTCTGTTCGGACATGTTACGGTTGCGGTTCGACTGAACATACAGCCCGTTACTGCCCAGATTACCTAATGCTGAAGAACGCAGGTATTATCTGGTACGAGGATGCCGGAAAGCAGGTTGTTTCTCTCGGCACCAGAGCGGATATGAAAGAAGCCCTTGGATTCACTGTTAGACCTGATCTGTTCAACCAAGCGAAGGTCGTTGTGAACCAGGGTATTATCCCGTTGTGCCTCGGTTACTGCCAAAACTTCGTCGACAAAGGCTGGGATCACATGCCCGGAGTTCAAGCCTATCTTGAGCTAATCAAGCACAAGCCGAAGTTTAAGGGAAATGCCGCTCTGGTCAGGAACAAAGTGCCTTACGAAGCCACCGAAGAGACGCCTGGAGTCAGCTCGATCCAGCTATCTGAGGAGGCCGTGACACTAGACCTGGCTATGAAACCCGAACCGCTTCCAAGTCCAGTTTCGCCTGCTGTGAGCAACCTGGCTGCAGCCGCAAATGTTAACGGCGAGGCTGTTCAGGCCGAAGTCAATGAAAACGCTGCCAAAAAGCGAAGAGCGGATGGGAGGACGATTGAGATTCCAGCTACGGATGAGGACAGTCGAGGTCCTGCCCAAGAATCAATTCACGTCGCCACCGACAAAGGCCCAGAAAAGAAAAAGAAGGCTGGGACTGATCAGAAGTCTGAGGACATGGACAGCAAGACAGACTTCGGAAAAGTATTGATTGACCGATTCTTCCATGCACCCAAGGGATACACTCAGGAGGAGATTCTCCAGCTACGCCCTGACCTTGGCCAGCACATCATTCACCACGTCCAAGCTATCCAAGACGGGGTGAAGAAAGTGGTTATGGTTGATCATGAAGAAACCTCCGAGCCTGGGAAGAATGGAAGTGGCCCCGCGAAGATCTCCAATGTTGAAGTGAGCCCTGTTGTGGAGGAGACTCCAGGATTGATTGATGAGCAAGCCGTCGAGAACTTCCTTCAATCCGACAACCAATGCGAGTGTCTCCCCAGAGTCAACATGATCAGGGCCTATCTTCGCAAAGAAGTGTCTAATGTGGATGCCCGGTTCGATCGACTTCAGAAGAGTATCTGTCCTGTGTGTTTCCTTACGATCAGAGTCGGTAACTCAGGAGCAAAAGGGAAGCCCGCAATGATCGATAGCGGTGCTGAACTGAACCTGATCGGAGCCAGTGTGTGCGACGAGTTAGGTCTTCCGGTGTTGAGGACAGACGTTGCCTCGAGAACCTTTGACGGTGGGAAGATGGAACTCCTAGGAGTCCTGGAAACTGACGTCTTTATTGGAGGCTGTACTGATCAAGTCGTCTTTTACGTTGTGGAAGACAGAGTCAGGAAGCCGAACCATGACGTACTCCTGGGGATGCCGTTCATTCTTCAGACCAAGCTCACCCTGGAACACTCAACCGATGGCCTTCTCAAGGTAAACTTTCTTTTTGGAGGAGCTCGAGTAGTAGCCACAGTGGGAGGAAAGCTGAAGAATCCTGTTCAGCTCAATAATGGCCCCGCTTGGTCCAGCGATGTCACCAGAAAAAACTAGCTGCTGACAGTGATGGTGTTGAGGGACGAAGGGCTGTCAGCAGTGAAAAAGTCCCCGCCTGGGTTTCCGACCAACTCGAACCAGGTGACACACCCGTCCTCTCGCTGGGCGAGGAGGATATCCCTGCCTTCATTCATTCTATTACTATTCTGGTCAGGACAGAACTGGCCTTTTCATGTTCAGAACTCCAGTCAAGGGAGAGTTGTGGCTGCTTTTGCGGCCAGCACAAGAAAAAGAAGCAATGGAAAAGGGGGAGAATTCAGCCTCCTTATTGGAAAGAAACTCGCCAAGCCGCCCACGGAATGGTCCACATGGTCAATACCCTCTACAAGGCCGTGGCCCACAAAGTGAAACCGATCAATGATTCGAACCCTGATGGATCTGTACCAGACGGCGATCCTTTGTGGAAGATCAAGCGTGTGGAAATGATCAAGAAGAAACAGTCAGAAACACCGCCTTCAAAGTACGATGAATGGATAGAGCCGAAGTTCTCGGATCTTGAGCCCGGCACGCGCCTGACAGACGAGAGATGGGAGAAACTCGTGACCAACAATTGCGATGGGATGACTCCAGAGGAAATTGACATGTTCAGGCACATGCTGATCAGTCGAGAGAAAGCTGTTGCTTGGGATTGGTCCGAGATTGGAGAGATTCATGAGGATGTGGCGCCCCCGCAAGTCATCCGCACCGTTCCACATGATGTCTTCCAGTCCAAGAACATCCCCATCCCCCATGCTCTCAGGCCCAAGGTTTTTGACCTGCTCAAACAAAGAGTCGGACGGCGCATCATCGAAAACGCGCATTCGTCGTACAGAAACCGTTGGTTTCTGGTTCAGAAGAAGGATGGTGGTCTCCGGCTCATCAACGACGCTCAGAAGTACAATGCCTACACGGTGAAGGATGCATTCATGCCTCCAGCTGCTGATCAGTTCTCGGAGGAGTTCGCTATGTGCAAGGTCTTGTCGCTGCTCGATTTCTTCTCGGGATACGACCAAGTCAAGCTTCACCCGAATAGCAGAGATATTACGACCTTTGCCACCCCTTTGGGACTCTTCAGGATGTGCACCTTACCGATGGGAGCGACGAACTCAGTTGCTCAGTTCATGCGTATCATGGTGCGTCTATTGTACGATCTAATGCCTCACGTTTGTCAAGCTTTCCTCGACGACATCGCAGTCAAGGGTCCAGAGACGACCTACAACGATGAGGTGCTCCCGGAGCTTCCAGGTGTCCGAAGGTACATTGCGGAGCATATCAGGAATGTTGATCAAGTCCTTTTCAATGCCGAATTGGCTGGCGCGACAATATCGGGTGTCAAATCTGAGTGGTGCAAAAAGAGGGTGGACATTGTGGGATACGTCTGTGGATCGGTTGGGAGATCTCCTCAAGCCAAGAAGATCCAGAAGATAAAAGGATGGACTACCTACAATAACCTCAAAGATGTCCGAAGTTTCCTAGGGATGGTGGTTTATTATAATCACTGGATCTGGAACTTTGCGATCCTTGCCCGACCACTTTACGACTTGATGAAGAAAGATGCCCCGTTCGCGTGGGGTGACGCCCAAAAGCAGGCCATGGCGGACTTGATCAAAGCCCTGGAGAGTGAACCTGTCATCGTGGGTATCGACTATGGTCCAGGGGGAGGCCCAATTATCTTGATGGTTGACGCCAGCCTGGTCGGCTGGGGCGCAGTTCTGATGCAGGAGGTCGATGGAAAGCGAAGGCCAGCTCGGTTCGAGAGTGGCTCATGGACTGGTACTGAGCAGAGGTACGACGCCACGAAGAGGGAGTGTCGAGCTTTGTTATGCTCTTTCCGGCGACTACGACAGTACCTGTTTGGGTGCCATTTCATCTTGGAAACCGATGCCCGAGTTCTAGTGGACCAGATTAATGGAGGAATGTCCGACGTCCCCGGAGCTCTGATCAGCCGGTGGATTGCGGTCATCAAGATCTTTGACTTCACTATCAAGCACATCCCTGGCTCCAAAAATCCTGTAGCCGACGCGCTCTCGCGGCCACCCATTTCCGAGACGCCGGAGGTGGACCCAGAAGGAGACCTGGATGAGTGGTGTGATGCTCAGATCAACTCTGTTCCCGCGGAACGACTCCTGAATCCCAAGCTTGAATGGTCCAAGAAGTCGTTGGAGTTCGCCAGGTTCCTCATGACTGGAGTGACGCCGCCCAACATGTCAAGAAAGCGGTCCACGGCGTTCAAAAAGGAGGCTCTGCGGTACCAGGTCATTGATCACGCGCTGTGGCGACGAGAGGAAGGCAAGCTGCCCCGGAGGCGGGTAGTCGACGATCCGGAGCTCCGCAAGAAAATCCTACGGGATTGTCACGCCAAGTTTGGCCACAAGGGCCGTGATACGACTATTGCGAGGATCCGAGGCCTTTACTTTTGGGAAGGGCTCTGGACAGACGTGGCCAAAGCTGTTGAAGTCTGTGAGATCTGCAGCTTATATGGTTCCAAGACCTATAGCGAAGGCGTCTATCCTACTGTTCCCGGAAGGCCGTTCGAAAAGATCAAAGTCGACGTCCAGCACATGCCAAACGACGGGGGATACCAATATCTCGCAGAAGCCAGGTGTGATCTGACCGGATACGTTATTGCGAGACCTATGAGGAAGAGCGACGCAGCTACCATGAAAAGATTCTTCATTGAGGACATCCTTTTCGCCTATGGGTGCCCTATGGTTGTCAACATTGATGGCGGGTCAGAAAACAAGGCAGAGTTTGCTTCCACCATCCGAGGACTTGGAATTGGGCTTGTTCAGGTTTCTCCCTACAATCCCAGAGCACAGGGTATAGTGGAAGGGGGACATTTCTCCATTGCCAGCGCTATCACCAAGCTCTCTCAGGGGAGACCAGTATGGAGGAAGTATCTGAAGCTCGCTCTCTTCGCCGACCGAACATCTTTCAGGCGATCACACGGATACACACCTTTCTACCTGGTTTTCGGGTGGGAGCCGCTTGTGCCTTTGGAAACTGAAGTCCCGACATGGAGGGTGGTCTCATGGCGACCGAACCAGAGCCCGGAGGAAGCTCTCCAAGCCAGGTTGAGAACCATAGCCAATCAAAAGGAGGATGTTCAGGCCGCTATCGAGGCTGTCACTGAGTATCGGAAGCGGGTAGCCGACAAAGCGAACTCTCATGGCCTTATCCGGAAGAACCGCCTTGAAGTGGGTGATATGGTACTGGTCTATGACCATGTCAGAAAGATGTCTCACTCAACAGTTGCGAAGATTTCATATCGTTGGAAGGGTCCATTTGTCATTGATCAAGTCCACAATAAGGGAGCCTACGGGCTGCGAACCACGGACGGAATCAAACTCAAAGGGACATTTGCGGCCCGGAACCTCAAGAAGTTCGTCCTCGATGAGAAAGGGATCTGGCAACCAGACACGCTGATGCCATGGGAAGAAGACCCTGACCAATCCCAAAGCCTGACCGACAAGCTAACCTCACTTCAATTGCCCATGGTGAGGGGAGTTCCCGAAGGCCCCGTGGAAGTCCACGAAGAGGAGGCCGGATCTACCGATGCTTTCTGGGTGCCTGAGCTCTTGATCCCCGATCAACCAAGTGCATCTGGTCCCACTCACGATGCTCAAAACCGATCTCCCACCGAAATTCCCATCCCTAACGTTCTCGACATGGGGGAGGAGGAAGTTGAGAGCGGAAGTGAGGAGGAACTAGAGGCCGACAAACACGCGGGACCAAAGACGCGAGCAGCAGCAAAAGAAGCCGCTGAGACACGCAGAGCTGAGCAAGACAATTGGTTTATTGAGATTCCTGCGCGGAGGCTGGGCAAAGACGGCTTCCCAATTGTGCCATCGACCGGTGAACAAGAGGATGGTTGAGTTTTTCTATCCCGACTGACAAAGTTTTCCTTACTTGATTCAAGTGTTTTCTTCTTTGATGGTTTTCTTTCCTTCTGTTCAATTCTGTTTGCTTTCTTCCCTTCTTGTTTTTTTTAGTTGATTCCGAGTTCTTTACATTTTCTTTCCTCCTCCCTGTTTGTTTTTCTTTACTCCTTTTCTTGTTTCTCCTCCTTTCTTCCCCTGTCTTACTCAATCAGCCTTGACATGATCAGCCTGATTTTCGTTCCGTTACTGCAAGTTATGTATGCTGCAGCCATGACGGCCCATGATTGAAACATGAGCACCGATGCAGAGGACATAAGGACACATGTCTGATCAATGATGGCAGTCATGGGAAGAAGACTATCCAGCTGGTGGTGTTTGTGGTCCTGAGAGCAGCCTTTTCGTCTGCTCAAGGCTGCTGGGGGAGGAGAGCCCTGGTGGCTGGCTAGGCAGCCGGCTGAGGAGGAAATAATGGATTCATTCCGAGACAACTACCTACACCCCCCAAAAAGTTTTTCGACTGGCCGAGGTCTTCCATATACACGCCTCCCGAAGCCTGTCGCTCATGATCAATCCCATTTCCGGCAAAAATTCAGACCTGGAGACCAAAAAGACCCAGGAAGACGACCCAACTGCCCCTGCCCAAGAAAATATCTATCCCCTTCCATCCCCTAGCTGATCAGCCCTGTCTGATGCGTTCAGCCAGCGCCTGTTGCCGTTGTTTGATCCTATCTTCCTCCTCAGTCAAGTCGATTAGCACCTTAGGAGTTCCTTCCAGTTGTCGACCCCCAAGGACTTCAAATGATCGGCGAGACTGGAGAAAGGGTCAGTGTTGGTGTTTTGCTAGTCGATTGGGTCTGAACAAGCACTTACCGGAGCAGCTCTTCTGCGAACGCACTCATACGCCTGACCGGAGGGAAGTTGGTTCTGAAACGACCCCTGGTGGTAGTCGCAGTTGGCCCCAGCTACGTGAAAGACGCAATTGGCACAAGCACCCGAATAGATGGATGGAAGAGAGAGACACTCGAGGAAAGGGCTGTTCACAAAGGATCTCTTTCTCTCTCCCGTTTCCTCATCGATGTACTCCATGAATGAGGTCCCAAATCTCGAGGCGCAGCAGTCGCAAGGCACCAAGTTGCGATGGCCAAAGATAGCAATGAGGAAAGCCTGCCATCGAGCGTTTCTGATCAACACGCGCTGGATGTATTGACCGAAAGGCCTTCCACCTTCGAGACAGAGAACGATGGGTTGAGGATGATGGAGATTTCGCCAAATACTGTTCATGGCTGGGTTGATGAGTGTCGAAAGATCTGCGAGCTTCTGACGGGAGACGGGTTCCCAGCAAATATAGAGCTGACCAGCGTTGCCCTCAAAGCTGTAGAACCTGAAGGCCCTGAAGAAAGCTCTCCATTGATCCGAAATGAAGAAAAGATCGTGAAGAGGCCGAGGAGTTTCGCGGCGAGAAAGGAGCCAGGCATCATCATCATTTACGAACCGTTGAAGAGGCTGGTTTGAGTAATAAAGACTGGGCTGACCATCCACGACGAGTCCTGGTGGAGGGGGTCGCTCAATGTCTGCTGACGAGCTTCGCTGAGGAGTAGTCATGATGGCGAGGAAGAGAAGAGTTGAGGTTGAAGGTTCAAAATGAGAAAACGGAAAAAGAGAGCCGGGGAGGATATAAAAAAAGAACAACCGCTGAAAAGAAATGGTAAGAGGTGGAGTGATTGGAAGCGTCCAGAAAGAGAAGGAAGGGTGATTGCCCGGGTTGCCGTTTGTGCCAGTCACCGAAGATAGTGGCTGTTGTTGCCCAAGAAGGCAAGCACAAAGACCGTGTGAATCACTCTCGTTCACGCCGATTCACAACCTCTGAAACTTTGCCGTTTACTTATTTCAGAGCTGCTCAGAACTGTTCTCAAATTCTTTCCCCCTTCACACTATTCCCCCAACCTGCACTTACACTCTTCACCAACATCAACTCCTCATCATTTCCACCCTCACCGTCACCCAAGAACCAGCACCTTTTACAATCCCACTTCTACATATCCTACCTGATCACAATGGACTCCTACGCACGCGCACAGTCAGCTGCTGAGGCGGAGAAAGCGATGGGCAAGAAACCCTTCGTCTGCTCGGCTGTCAACTGGCAGTCATCTAGCAGCAATCCCCTCAACAAAGCTTACGTGCTGAGGACTACCATTCCCCCGAAGTACACTTTGGACTTGATCAAGTCCCGCCCTCCCTACTTTCACAGCACCACTATTCCTACGGAAGTGTGCAAGACTCTGGTTAATCGGTTCTTTCCTGGGCTGGAACTAAGGACCTCGTACACCGATCACATCTTCAAGACTGACCCTTACCGCCACCTTCTGGCTCTCTACGATCTTCAAGGGTGTATCTACTCTCGAGACGAACTCACGTTCAACCTTATACTCACTGGAATGAGGCACTTCGCTCAGTACCTCCAGAATGACGTGTGGATTTGCACGGAGAGAATGAAGACGGGAGATCGCGAAGCTGTGCCAACCATGACTACCCCCCATGGTGTGGAATTGATCAGTTTTCGCTTTATCTTTTGGGTGGTGGAAGACTCGACAAACAACCAGTACAGTCTTGTGTGGTACGACCAGGTTCATCAGAAGGCTTTCATTGTCGATAGCCACCCAGGCAAAGTCACTGCCAGCAACCCGAAGTACCAGAAACAAATGCGCAGCCAGATCGACAGTCTGATCACTCGAGCTGGGCTACGAAAACCCGTTACGGAAGGAGTGATCGTGGTGGACAATACAAACCGACCTTCTGACAGACAATGGGAATCGAGTGGGTTCTTCGTGATTGAGAACTTTCGAATGCGGCTCTTGGAGAGCACGGAAGTCCTGAACAGGCGTGATCATGTCGGGTATACCGACTGGACACGAGCTGGAAGTCTCCTTAATTCAACCGGCGAACCTTTGGTTAAGACTGTCAACCTTCACCTGAGGACCTACGCGAGGGAGCTCGGCTGTGTACCAGCCCATCTTCGTTGGCCCGAGTCACCATTGATCAGCCTCAAGGAACACAAGAAGTACCGTTCGCATGCGGGCGAATACCACCCCAATGCTGCCTTTGTCAGTTCCGGCCAGGTTCTGCCCAATCCGAGCCCCGAGGACGACCTGGAGAACTTTCGAGGAAACAAGGGCTCTATCTACGGTGGCTCCATCTTCCGATCAAGTCAAACTCCTATGACAAGACAGTCGAGTGTGGCATCAAACCGAAGTTTCTATCCTATGTCTACTGTGGATGAAGACAGGGTTATGCCTTCAATTGAGGAAGATGAGAGGAATTTCTCGCGCCTGCGACTCAGCGCAGCACCCTCTGAACAGCGCCAATCCCCTATCGGAGGAGGAGGCATGAGTTCTTCGTCACCGTCTATGCCACCCAGAGAGTCTTCATCGGGTCCCTTCAGCCGGGAAGTCTCACGAACGCCGCAGGGCCCTTCTCAGATCTCGCCACTCATTTCTGGACCTGATCAACCTCCTACGGAGCAGGTCGGCCGTTACGCTCTTCGCAATCGCAAGATTGCTGTCCCGAAGCCCCCTCAAGCTCCTAGGCTTCCTATCTGGGATGAGGCAGGGCGAGGTCAGACACCCATAACGGACACTGTAACGAAGCCTAAGCTGGAGCCCAACTGGGTTAGTTTTGATCATGCCAAACGATACGAAGCATGGACTGTGGAAAAGGAAGCCATCGAGGCAGGAAATAGTTCTTCACGACAAAGGAACACTGGCACCTACCCAGGAGCTGGTCAAAGCCCCGGACAAGGAAGCAGCGGACGACGATCGTGAAAGGGACTTGATCGCGGTTGATATGTGCATGTGGGATGCATGATGAGAGATGCAAAGGACTTGCTAATTGCATGGATATCCGGACTGAGGTTGATTTTTGGAAGGGCTTCTACATGGAATGAATGGCGCGATGGTTTCTAGTTTTGGTGATGGTCTTTTTCTTTCCTCTCTTTTAGTTTTGATCAGAGATCCTAGATATCAACTATCTTGGGGCGCAGCTTATGGACTAAGCTGCTGGGGGAGGAATGACAAAGTGGCCAGGGTGGAGTATGACCCCCCTGTCCCCTTCTTGTCGTGCCTGCGGCGGCTATATTAAGGAGCCCCAAACCCCCTCTGTAGAGCAATAAAAAAGTATGGTGTTTTCTTCCCTATACTTGAGCAAACCAACTTTGATGCCTTCGTTTTGTGTTTCGTGGCGCCCGTTAGCCCACGCCCCTCGTTAGAGTTCGCCGCGTGCGCGCTACACACATTGCGGTAGGGGCGCTCTGCCGCTTTGTCAATACTAATACTAATAATAATAACTCTAAACTAGTAGACATCGACTTTAACTTCGGACCTATAAATATTATCGGAGCTAGTTTATTTAATATTTTAAAGGATCTTAAGGAATAACTCGATTAATAACTACTAGATATTATATAGTCTTTCCCGACTTCTATAGATTAGTAAAGGTCTCGTTTTAGTTACGACGGATATTTCGCTATTTATAGGCCTACCTTAGATATCTTCTAGAGCAGGGTTTCTTTAAAAGTATTCTTCCGACTTAATATTTCTGCTATATACCTTAAAGGTAAGCCGAGCCCTACTTAAATCTAACTCTATATCCCTCCCGAGCGTATCCGGCACCTATCGGTTTACCCCGGCTTATAGGGGATCTACTATAAGAATATACGAATATTTATATTCGAACTCTTATAACCCCTATACCTTATTATCCTATCTAGACTTTTATATATAGTAGCCGAAATATCTAAGATATCCGATAATACTACTACCGATATATTAATTATATTAACTAGTTTCGTAAAGCAGGTCGAGTTTAGTTTCGATTACTATATTAAGCCTAAGAAGATATTACTTGCTTAACTATAAGCCTTAGCTCTTAATATCTCTAATAGATACTTTAGCGAGCTTAAATCTATAGCTAAAATTAGAAGCCTATATAGTAGGATTAGCGGGCTTATTATCGAGGGTAAAGACTTATAATCGTACCCTTTATTCTCCCTTTATACTTAGGAGGATTAAGAAAATAACGCTAATCTAGCAAACCTACCTATATTATAGCTATATCCCTATATATTACTTACTCCGATACCCCCTTCAAGAACTACTCCTACGCTAGGTTAGTATATCCTGCTAGTTCTATAGTGCTTATACTAATATTATATAAAGTAGAGGTTCGAAACAGCCCTTCTCTTACTTATATAAGGTTAAGTCTATAGAGGATTTTAAACTAGGTCCTAGCTTAAGTTACCGTATTAGGGGAGATATTTCTAATATATCTTGCAAGGATATCGAAGTACTAATAGTCGACCCTATAGTACGGATACTAATACTAAACGCTATATCGGAGGTATAAATAGTAGAAACTTTATTAAAGAAAATAAAGTATAAGCTTAATATAGGAGGGCCGGGGGGGGCGAGTTCTTCGGATAAGGGAAAGGGGAAAGGGAAAGGCGTTTACTAGGTAGAATAGTTTATATTAACTATATTTTAATTATACTTTAATATCTTATCTTAGATTATCCTAAAACTTACCTAATAAACTTACTTATATTACTTAGCTAGTATCTCTTTACCCTCCCCCCCCCCCTTTTACCTTTTCTTTTACTAAATTTTCTAGCGAAATCTTATACTACCTAGTTCTAAAATAGTTACTATATACCCTTTACTTTTTAATATTAGTATAAACTCTTTCCCGCTTCCTTAGCTTCGATCTAGTAGGCTTTTTAATCTACTTCGGGTTAGAATCCCTCTTTAGCTACTAAAGGGGGGGGTAAAAGATTACCTACCGAGTCGGTCTTTATAGGAAATTTCTAAACCGATACGAATATTTAGGTTAGAACTTAAATCTTACCTATATATTTATTACCTAACTTCTACTTAAGTAGTAAGGTTAACTTAATTATAGCGCCTCCCTCTAATACTACCTATAATATCCCCTAGGAATAGCAGGATAATAAGCTATTCTACACTCTCTAGTTTAACTATAAGGCGTTTCTAGCTATATCGCTATCTAATAGGCCGAAGGCGATATTAAGGGTATACTTACCGAAGTAGCAGGAATAAAGGGTAAGTAAATATTCGCCGACCCTTATATACTATATAAAATAAGCCTTATAGACTAACTATTATACTATTAAAAATATAAGACTAGTATACTAAGTTAAAGTTCCCGCCTATCCTATAAGGCTAGCCCGATAACTATAGTATATAGGTATAGTCTAATAAGCCCCTCCCCCTAAACCTTATAAACGAGAGGAAGCTCCTATTATTTATAAGCGAGGTAGTAATTAGACGCGCACTAAAGAGTAGACCGAAGCTTAAGGACGTATTAAAGAGATAGAGGCACTTAGAGAAAGAATCTATCGCGGCCCTAAAGCAGGATAATAAATAAAGCAGTAACGCTAGCAGCTATAGGTAGAAGCGGAAGAAGGATTAGGATATTACCGCCCCGACTAGAACTAATAATAGGTATAAGGTATAGGAGGAGATTATTATAGCTACGGATATAGAAGATATACTTATCCTTATTATAACCGAAGAAGAGGAAGCAGTATATAAGGCCTCTATTAAAATCCCTCTATACCTTCTGCTATTATATAATACCTGTAAGCAGTATGCTACCGCTATTATTAAGCTTTATATTATCTAATAAGCCGAAGGGATTAACCCGGCGCTATATCTATAAAGTATAACTATTAAGGGGATATTCCTTAACCTTAAGAGGGAACTAGCCGAACGTAAGAGAATAAACTTTATTAACCGACTAGTAGGTATAATTAAAGATTTATATACTCCCAACTAGATTCCTAACTTTATATAAACTGCGTAGAAGGTCTCGATAAAGAATAGGAGAGACCCGGGTATTTATTTATATATTATAGTTAACTTCCTATAGGGTAACTATATACTCCTATACTCCGATAACCGTTTAACTATAGAGCTTGCTAATATCTTCTGCCTTAACCTATTAAAAGAGGGCCCGTAAGCGGGTAGTATACCCCTAAGAGCCTTTATTATAATAATAGATTATAGTAAAACGAACTAATATAGTAAGGTCGAATATAGTACGTGCTTATAATACCGGAGTCCCTTCGCTTATAATATTAGCTAATACGCTTTTTAGCTCTTTTACCGGTAGTAGGTTAAGGGGGTTAAAATATTCCTAAATCTAACCCGGCCGGATAAATAGTATAGATATAAAGTCTTCCGGAGAAATATAAAGAACTATATAGATACCGTTTCCTATATGCAGCTATCTAAGCATATTACCTACCTATTCGAATAATACGGGATTAAAGCTTTTAAAACTATATACGCCCCCTGTATTATAAGAGCGCGCTATACCGATGCTAATAATATACCCGAGGCTTCGATTTACCGGGCCGGGCGGTAGAATTATAATACTATATCTAACTACTACTTATCGAGCCTCCCTATCGATTTTATAAAGAGCTCCGCTAACTTCGACCTATAATATGCCGGGATATATATTATTAAACGTACTATAGTTACGCCGCTAGCTAAACTCCGTACTAAAGTCTAGCTAGTATTTAACGACTAGGCCCGAGCATAGGAGAAAGAAAAGTAATAGCTAGGTATAAGCGGGTTTTAAACTCTATACCTTTTAACCGGCGCCTTTATTAAGGTTCTACTTTAGCTTTATAATATTTTTCTATAAGATACTATCTTTTTTATTAAGGAGTTCTCCTAATATTATATTTTTACCGACCCCCTTTTTACCTCCGAGGAGTAGAAAAACTTTACTAAATAAATCGAGAAGGCTATAGCTAACGCCCTATAAAAGATATACCTAACCTAGGTTAAAAAAGCTATCCCTAGTATAGCTAAGGGCCTTTATTATATTATATCTAAGCAGAGTATACTATATAAGGCTATTTAAACCGAGTTTATTATTCTTAAATATAGCGTAAAGTGCCTTTAAGCGGAGGTCGGCTAATAGTAGGACTTATAATTTATAACTAAGATATATATATAGGTCTTACTTAAGGGCCGGAAATATATTAATACTCGTAAGTCTTAGGATATAGCGAGATAATAATAGTATAAGTAGATATACTTATCGGGAAAAGAGTAGGAGAGGAGATTACTGCTACCGCTGCTGCCGGGATATCCGGCTATAGTAACTACTCCTATAATACTATAGGTATTATCTCTATCCCTAGTATAACTTATAGTAGGAGAGATACCGGAAGTTTAAATACTAATTATAGTAAGATATAATATAGTTTATACTATAACTATTATTTTACTATAATCTGCTAAAACCGTCGAAGAGCTTTAAGCAATCTAGCGTAAGGGCTTAGCAGGATAGGTACCTTAGGAAAAATTAGAGCGATAGGGGGGGCTAAAGTTAGAGGGAAGGGATAAGCAGTACTTCTACTATTACCGAAAGATTATTACCGAGCTTAACTATTATATATAATAGTTTAACTAGGGGGCTAAATATACGGTAAGATAAATAGATATAAAGAGGGGAAACTAGTTGCTTATTAGCTATTCTAAATAGCTTATTAAGTAGTATTTAGATAGATTAAAGAAGAATAGGCTATAGTTAGAGAGTAATAATTAAACTATTATTACTATTAGGATATTATATACCTAGAGGAATAAATATATAGTAGAGTTTAGAGAAAATAAAGAAATTTTTTTTTTTTTTTTTTTACCCTAACCCTAATAAAATTTCCCGCCTGCGGCGCCCCTGCCTTATTTAGGTTCTGCCCTGTTACCCGCCTGTCACCCTGGCCGTTACCCCGCACCGCGGGGGCTGTAATATCTCTAACGTATCGAAATGTCTGGTAGCCAAATGTGTGAAGTAATTAAACTTATTATTCCTTATAAGACTCTAATTGGTATAAAGCTCCACTTGCCACAACATCCAATCAACAAAATCACTCTATGTGCATGCCTATTCCCTAACATCATGTTATTTACATAGCTTCAGGAACATGTTCAAATCAGTTAACCGGCCTGGTATAGAGCCAAGGCATAGACATGCGGGTTCACCATGCTCAGGTTGAACGGTGTGACATAGAGATCCAAGTCAGTAAGCGCCAGGAACATGGTACCGTTGATAGCCGGGTCGCCCTCAAATGTAGAGACGTTAGGCTGGATGGTGTAGGCCGAGTTTCCAGACACGTTCAGCAGAGGCGAGTACGTGGCGTTCAGCTGGGTAACCCAGAGGGCAAACTTGGGGCTGCTGGCAGACGTCGAGGTGACATAGCTGTTGTTAGGCCCGATGGCCTTTCCGGGCGCATCCCACTTCAGGAAGACCTCACGGCCGGGGTAAGACAGCGGCGCGGTGCGGTTGTGCGTGATGGCAGGTGAGCAGTTCTCACCGACAGCGGTGGCGTTCACACAGGCATCCTCTGGCGTGATGTCATGCGTGCTCAGGGTATTGGCGTAATCGCCACGGGTCTCGTTCCACACGTCCGAACCATTGATGCGTGCAGGGTTGGGCTGGTTGAGGATGTGAAGGGCGGGGAAGTTCTGCCAGATGAGCTGGTCTTGTCCAGCGGGGCAGGACGAAATGTAGGGCGCCAGGAGGGTCCAGGCCCATGACTGGGGGATGCCGCACTCGAACCAGACGGGCATGGGGAACTGGCCGTTGAACTGGCGGAAGATCATCTGCTGCCTCGCCTCGGTGGTGATGGACTGCAGGAGCAGCTGGCCGACCTCGCGGGCGTCGAGGTGGTTCAGGAAGCCGTAGACGCCCGACTCGCCCCAGCGGGTGAGCTTCTGGGAGAAGTCGATGTACTCGCGGATGTTCATCGACGGGTAGTTGTAGGTGCACTGCTTGGGAGCATTCTTGCCGAGCATGTTTGTCAGGAGGGTCGCGTGGCCGACTTCTTGTTCGGCCATGAACTGGAGAAGGTAGCGATCCTCGGCGGTCAAGCCTGCGGCCTCGAAGTCTGCGACTGAGTAGGTGGCAAGACCGTAGTGGAACAGATCGAGCTCGATGTACTCTTGATACAGGCCTAAGGCGATGGATTGGTAGTCGAAGTCGGACTGGACTCGATACACAGGTGCAGAGCCGTTTGTCCCCTGACCACCAGCAGGTGTATAGGGTGCCGGCTCGTTGGCATGAAGCTTACCATCGGCAGGGTAAGAATACTTTGCGGGATTCGGAGGCAGAGCTGGGATGGAAGCTGCCAGGACACTCGTGGACAGAGCGCCGGTGGTAGTCGGTGAAGGACCAACATATGGGCCATGACTTGTAACATTGGTCACTGGAACCTGGCTGGCCGTGATCACAGCATCCGATGTGATGGTCGTCACCGGTATAGAGATAAAACGTTCTTCAAGGACGGGCACAGCAAAAGCCAGGCTCGCAAGCGCGAGAAGGCCACCAACTGCTCGGATTCCAGCCATAGTTGATTTATTTATTTTGATGTATGAAGAGGGGCATGGAGGAAAGTCGTTTTTTATTACTTTAGGAGATGAACTGGGACTTATATAGCTCCAAGAGGTCTCTCTCCTCTTCTGCAGACTAGGTGACATACTGACCTCATCGCCATGGAGACGGATCATGGCATTCCTCATCACTTTGCATGGAATCTACACATGCACACTCGACATCATTGATTACATAAAATCCCCAAGGAAGAAAAAGGAGAGGATCTTACTTGTCAAGTTTTCCCGAGTTCTCCGAGTTGGCGGGGCGCGCACTGGCGTGGAGCGATGCCATGGTGTTTACGTCGTTGACTTGCGCAGTACCACCCAAAATGCATGTATATCGACTAACTAGCACAAGGTAGTTCAGGAGGGTGGCTTCTAAACCAATTACAGCCAATCTAAAGCCAATTCTATGTGCACAAAGCTGGCCGAACTACAATACCCGAAGACTGGGGTGAAGATATACAGAAGTAACCCTTGGGAACTGAAGGGGTCGGGATTCGGCTTGCGGGAGGGTGCGAAGCAGTGGAACCTGTGACGTCTACATTCGTGGGGAGAAACCACAGCAACAAATATCCCGGTTGGAAGGACGACGAAGACAGATGGGCTTTCTCCTTCTGACTCGGCCAGCTCGGATCTGGCTCATTACGGGAAAATGACCATAGCCATAACACGGAAACCCAACATGTGAATCCCCATCTATCTGAGTTGAGCCTCTCATCAAGCCTCTCCCCAACATTCCGGGGATTCAACCAGTCTGCCACTATAGGTACCCGGCGCTACTGCATGAACTATACAATATTTTAATGCTGTGTTCCATCCCGCAGTGGTGCTCCCCCAGATTTCGGACGTTCTGCTCCAGAGAAAATGCAACCACGGATCGGGAGCAAGGCAAGACCATGATCGGATTAACAAGGATTTATTATTACTATCATATTCTGACGTCTCCTTGACTTCACCATCAACCTGGCTGCCTGGTTACATGGGACCTGGCCTGGTACGACCAGGCCAAAGATTACCCTTAAGCCCGGCGTGTACCTGACCTAGCCTGCCCCAGGGTGCTTTTGATCAAAATGCCCATGCGTTTTGTAGCAGCTTGACGTGGATGCAGCCAATACACTAACATGTCCGATCTGAGCAGCACCCAAAGACTCACGTCGATCGGACGACCTGAATACCTCATTGGGTAGCGCTTGAGCCGTTTGCCTTCCCCGTTCTCGCTCCAAGGATCAATGAGAAGGGATATCAATAAACTTAAGTTAAAACGTTCAGTACAAAGGCCCCGGCGAATCTACTTCAAAAGGGGGTGACATGCACAGCTTTTCATTGGAGGGACTATTCATCATCGGAATCTTCTACTCGAATAATTATGTTGTAGTAATGATATCTCCAGAAATGTCGAGCTATATTCGTCTGTGGCCTTCCCTCTCATCTTCCTTTCTTTGACAACCTCGTTTCATTTGAAGCAAACATCACCAAAACACGAATACAATAATTACCTGTAATTATTTTGTGCAATATGTGCTAAATAATGGTTTTCGTAAACCCTTCCATCATATATCTAGAAATATCAGGAGCCTAATATCTGCGCAGTCAAGATGTACTCACACCACATTGCCACGTGTAGCTCACCTACTATGTATCACTTGTATGAGAAGTCAACCCTTGGAATGTGCCCAGGCACCGATCAATTTCGAAAATGAAGACAGAACTGGAATTCACAACAAAGCCTCGCTAATCTTCATCCATCCAATTTACCCGAGTATCAGTGCACGTGGAAAGAGACAGTGCTGAAACCTCTCCTATGCCATTCGACTGTTCAAGCGGCCGCCACACATTCCACCATCCTCCATTTCCTGTATAATCTCTCCTTGAGAGTCTTTCCGATTAGTCACACAAGAAAGAAGCCACCACACCCGGCACGAAGCTATATATGAACCTGTCACTCGCAAAGAAAATGCCCAGCGAGCCGCCGTTCTCATCAAACGCCTCACAGTTCCAGCGCTCATTAACGGGTGCGTTGACATCCTGAACCGTAGCATTGGTGTAGTACTTCGTCCGGTCACCGAGGCTAATGGTCTCGCCAATATGGAAGCCAAGACCAGTCTTGTAGCCGGTTTCTTCGTTGGAGAAGACAGCAACGCCGTCGTATGGCCCTGTGCGCCGGGCTGCTGGGGTGCTTGGCTGGACCTCACGCTTCTTCTCCGGCAGTCCACCGCCACAGATGATCAGGCCGACCTCCGTGGGAGGCTGGATCTCTGTGGTCCCCGGTGGAACGGTGATGAAAGGCGTGTAGTTTGTGTCATAGAGCGTGCAGTGGTACTCTGGGATGCAAATCTCGACACATGTGACCGTGACCAGGTCGACGGTAAAGGGGAAGTTAACAGGCACTGCAGTGCCGTTTGTAGAGACCCGGTAATCTGCGCTCACGGCCAGGACTGTGTTTGTGAGCTCGACCGATAGACCGCCAGTGTCGTCGTCCTGGCGTTTGCTTGGGGCGGCCACGGCCAAAGTGGCCGTCAAGAGAGTGAGAAGTGCCTTGAAAAGCATTTTGTAGAGAATTTTGCGATTGTTTGGATTTTGTACTATTGGGATGCCTGCGAGGAAGTGGGTTTTTGTTCCAGGTTCAACATTCTGTACTGCTTGAAGATTGCGAAAGCTCTCACCTTTTATAGTATTTTCCCTTTCGAGGCTATGCTAAATCCTCTAAACCGTTCTTGACCGGTGAGAGCTCATATCACGCAGTCGCATTTTCCAGCTCTTCTGCGCATGATATGTCAGTCATGCGGTTTCCGCCTCTCAGCACCATTAGCTTGGCGACCTGGAAGAGCTCATGTATAAGCTTAAAGAGGTAACAAATTGCGTTCTTGCTAACAGGCCTCTCTTCTATAGTGTGGCTATGGCTCTGGCTTGATCAAGCGCAACCAATCCAGGGCTCTTTCTGGATATCTCCCCGCTCGAGGCTCCGCCGCCTGTTTGTCAGGCTCATGTGTGAGCATTGGCATCGTCTAGCACTTGCCAATCATACCTCGCAACGGCTAGTCGAAAGCACGAGGATTATGTATCCGGGCAGTTCAGATGTCAGCTTATGCGATTATTCGTCGACTCGTGAGGAGATTCCTCGGCCTTGTTTATTACGCCAAGTGTTTCTAACCATTCATAACATAACATAGCGGGATTCAACGGACAATGTCTCGGGGAAATCGAAGGACCTACTTGGCATGAGACTTTAGAAGTGTGAATGGATGCGAGGAGTAGCCCTTCAGGAGAGCGGGCCAGCTATGACTAGGCATGTACCTCCAGGTTGTGTAACTTATTAAGGTTAGTAATAGATGAGACAGAGGGTCACTGTTCTAGATTTCTATCTTGTAGTAGTACTTCAAATGGTTCTGTAGCAAGTACGTCGGATTTATCATTTTCCGCCAAATTGTTGGTCGTCTCGGGCCGCAATTTTTGGCCATTCGTCCACCCTCTTTCTCATCTCATATTATTAGGCGTAGTCCATCATATTTGCTTATTCATCGACATCTTCTTTTACACTTCTTTTGCTCTAAGTACAATGTTAATCAAGCCACTGCCTGCTCTTAGCCTGGGACAAATCCTCCGAGGCAGACACGGGCTGTACACAGTATCGAAGAAGATCCAAGATGTGGTATGGCTTGCAAGGTTTGTGATTCGGGCTGTCAACGCCGGCACCTGCGGTACCTGAATATAGAACTAACCTTGACGATAATTAGGAATTAGAGTAATGAGCTTGTAGTTGTCAAGAGCGTCAGCGGCCATCCCCGCGTTGAAAACGAACGGGACGTGCTTAAGCGCTTCCAGAGTGGAAGCACCCCCCAGGGTCCATATCCGCCCTCTCATTGACGAGATCCAAGATCCGGCGAGGCCAACGACAATTATTCTCAGGCATCTTGAGGAGGATCTCCTAGATGCGTCGATCCAGAAGCCTCTCAATCAGAAAGAGATCAATTACGTGTCGAGGACTGTCCTGGAAGCATTGAATGTCCTCCATCGGGATGGTTACGTCCACACCGACGTCAAACCCAGCAACATATTTGTCAACTACCCTACAGAAAGGACCAGAGCGAGGTGCACTTCTATGATGTCCAGCTGGGCGACTTCGGGGGAAGCTACCACCAAGATGGTGAATGGGCCAAATCAGGCACACCTATCGGGGCACCGATGTGGAGCAGCCCAGAGGTTCTCATGGAGCTTCCCTGGAACACAGCAACCGATATCTGATCATTGGTAATATGGTAAGAAACGCCACTGTCACACTCCCTACCAACGATGGCAAAGACTCACCAATGTTGATGAGACTCTAGGTTATAAGCTTGATCTTCGGCGGCGACTTCAACATTTTCCGTCCTAAGACAGCTCGTTATGGCGACGAGGATTACAACGTCGAGGTGGTTCAGTCACAGTTTCGATACTTTGGACCCTTCCCGCCCAAGATCAAGGAGGTTGTGAATGACGAAACGTACACGTCGGTTCTGTACCTCATGCATCTGAACCCGCCGGAAAGTATGACACCTTTCCGCTTGGTTACGGAACAGGAGGTTGCCAAGGAGGTCAAGGAATTCGTCTTGAGGATCATGAAGATGGACTGGCGCGATCGACCGACGGCCAAGGAGCTGCTCAAGGATGAATAGTTCTTTTGAGGATAAGACTTCTCGCGCGGTTTCCTTTGCCCAGACCAATCTTCGAAGTGGCTATGGCGGGTTTCAAAAATAATTAGCATGAAACTCCATCTGAAGCACAAGATGTTGTTGCCTTGTAGGGCTATAGGCCGCAGCTATGGCCGTCAACTTCTTGTGGAAGCAAAATGCCCTGCGCAGCACGCCGTCGATTCTTAGCAGGTGTTTATATTCTACACATATCACAGTAGACAGCAATAATGAGTCGGGTTTCTGGAACTTTTAAGTGGTTCGCACTGGCCAAGTGTGACTGACGATCACTCATGCTGGACCCGCGGGTCAACATTTGGCGTTGAACTAAGATAGTGCCCGAAACTTTCAAACTTTTTACCAGTACTCGTTCTTCCAAGTGTGGCTAAATTCAACGGATCGTCTACAGTATCTCCTAATTCACATCCGTTTAAACGACTGTTGCACCGAAGTAGTCCCCCCTCAAGGAGAGTAGTCTCGGACGGTCTGCGAACTTCCAAGCTTGACAGTTGGCAGATGGTCCGCCCACCCCGCATTCATCTATTTTCCTTCGTACTGTATGTATCGGCTTATACGCCTTATGTCACATAAAGTGTATGGGCAAAGTGTAGAGTACTGTATGATATCAACAGCACCACTTTTACAGCTTGCTTATATATGTATCAATTTTTATTCGACCTGTCCTTCAATTCTCCTTTCATCTTCCATCTTCAACAATTTTCTTTCACATCAAGTCCTCTCATCAAGCCTGCACTCCTCCTCCAGCTATCACCAGACAACCTTCACAAACATTGAATATGTCTACCGTCGAGCAAGTCACTACCTCTGCGACCGCGACCGCCCAAGGTCTCATCGCCGCCGACGCCAAGGTAACCAGTACGTATCCTCGTCTCTTTCAGGAAGACACTATCAACCGCAAAGCGCAATCATACTGACCAAGCATTGTAGTGGCGGGCAAGGAGCCCAAGGAGATGAAGGAGCAGGCGGCTGCCATCCTCAGTACCGCCATGCCTACGGTCGGCGGCTGCGTTGAGGCCATCGCCAAGGACCCTAAGCAGCTGGAACAGAACGACCCCGATGTGCTTGGTGTTCAGGCTGTGTCACTGGCGGCGTTTGGTACTCCTATTGGCAGCACCTCGTCGAAGAGGAAGTAAATGGAGAGTCGCTTTATTGAGTTTTGAACCAGAAGGGGAAGGATGACGCATGACTTCGTGGAGAAAGTGGGTGCATTGCTCCCAGGTCTATTAAAGTTCGACGTTGTGATGGGATAATGCATATTGGAGGAATACGTTCATGAGTAACTGAATATACCCCAAGACCACACCGAGGTCACTCACACACAAGTTAAACTGGTACCAGTGTCCACGTACCAACCTACGCTGCATTCTCATCTTGCCTGACCGGGAACTCCAAACATCTGGCTGGCTGGCTGTGTGTCGTTTGTCGATTGTGCCCAGGTGTTCGCCCAGTCTTCCCGTAAACCACCGATCTCGGTCACAGCAATATCCACGGTTATGATGGGCCAGGAGCTTGCAAATTTATGATTTTCAGCCCAAGACCAAGCATAATTCGTATATTCTACTAATATCATTGGATATCAGAGACCTTAGCACGTGGCTTGCACATGATCTTCCCACTACCCAGGTAGTAAGGATTTCATTCCATCACCTTTTCCCCTCCCCCCATCCCATCCCTTTCTACTTTCACTTGCAAATATACATGAATTGAAAAATACAAAAAAAAACGCATCGTTGGATCTGGCAGTAATAAACGTATTAAAATTTCACCAACTCTTGTCCACTCTGCCACTGCCGCACCTGTCTGCGAAACAGAGCTGAATTTGCTGTTCATGGACGTGGATAATTTTGTCGCCCTCGGCTTTGATTAATCGCTAAAAAAGATCAGGCTGCAAATTAAGTCTTCGGTGGCCAACTTTGAATATTATACTAGACCAATACATTGCTGTAGCCGCCAGTAAGGGACTAGTATATACTATACGTTCTCAGCTCGGCTTCCAGAAGCAAGAGTGGATACTCAACATGGGTACTCTATCCCCCTCGCCGTGATATTTCCGCCCGGAGTTTATCTTACAGGGGTTTATAAGTAGTGTACGCGCGTTGTTTCGGAAGTCTTACTTTCGTGTGTTTCCGCCCCCAGATTGCATCTCTCTTATCCTCGACCCTTTGGTCAGCGCTTGGTTTCAAGTCCCCTCCCCTCTCCCGGGCTCGGCCTCGTTTCGTGTTTCTTTCAACTCCTCCAGGCATACATACTCTGACGATGCTATTGCTGCCTTCGGGTCTCGCAGGGAGATTTCTCCTCTTCGGCATTGCTATTTCGAGCTGTATATGGCTACTTTGGGCCGCGAGGGAGTGGGACTTTGTGAGGTTTACCCAGCCGGGACCCCGTTATCCGCCAGTTCATGAACTGATAGTAGCTTCAGCCGCTCAAATACAACTTAGCTGCCCAGAATAATGCTGTTCAGCGGCACAGGCCACTTGTGCTCTACGTTTATGCTGAGTCCAAGCCAGCTCGGGAAAACCTGCAGTACTTTCTCGCAAAGGGCATCCACGGCGCAGCGGATTTCATCTTTGTTTTCAATGGTGCCACCGATGCGAAGGACCTGGTCCCAATTTCACACGAGAATATTCGAGTGATAGAGAGGGAGAACACATGCTTCGACCTGGGCAGTATTGGCGAAGTTCTCAGACAAGACGACCTTTGGAAGAGATACAAGCGCTTCATCACCATGAACGCCAGCATCCGGGGGCCTTTCCTACCGATTTATGATAGTTCGGCATGCTGGAGCGACATCTATCTGGGCAGACTTACAGACCGTGTCAAGTTGGTCGGCACCACAGTCAACTGCGAACCGGTCCCGCATCTTCAGTCGATGTTATGGGCCACAGACGAAGTAGGGATGTCCATCCTCCTAGATCCGGCCCTTGCCCACTCGGTTCCGGCGGAGGACCACTGGGGGACTAAGGACACACCTGTCGGCCTGAGCTTCTGCCATGAGACTATGGACCAGGCTGTGCATACTGAAATCGGATCGACGAGACTCATCCTTTCTCAAGGCTACGGGGTGGATGCCTTGATGACAGCGTATGCCTCTTCCAAGAGTCCCCAGGACTATTGTGAGCATGGTCAGTTTGAGGACATACTCTACGACAAGAAGTATTATGGGTCCAATTTGCATCCTTATGAGACGGTGTTCATAAAGTCAAATAGGAACATCGACCCGGCATTGCTCACAAAGATGACGGAGTGGCATCTGAGTCGAAACATAAGCAGCTGGGACTCATGTAACACCATATAGACTGTTGAAAAAGAGACATATGTACGGAAATCGACCTGAAACAACTCATCAATCTTCCAGAAGCTGGAGGCGCTTAATCCCTTCAATATGTAATAGTTATTGCTACTCATTCAAAATCCCAGCTACTCAAAGAGTAATCTCTGCAGAGGTTTTGTCCAGCTTGAAGTACCCA